>OY992531.1:161376218-162731218 GCA_963921185.1 Dasysyrphus tricinctus | reverse complement strand
GACATATTTTTGGAGCACCCTACTTTGAAAATATTTTTTTCTTTTCTAGTTCCGTATCAGCTATCACCTGTGTCAATTTCGTTGAAATCGCTCAAAGAACAACGAAGTTGACATTGTTTTTGGAACACCCTAATGCAAATATTTTTTCGTTTTTAATTCTGTATCAGCTATCACCTTTGTGAATTTCGTTGAAATCACTCCAGGAACAACGAAGTTGCAATATAATGACATATTTTTGGAGCACCCTACTTTGAAAATATTTTTTTCTTTTCTAATTCCGTATCAGCTATCACCTGTGTCAATTTCGTTGAAATCGCTCAAAGAACAACGAAGTTGACATTTTTTTTTGGAACACCCTAATGCAAATATTTTTTTCGTTTTTAATTCTGTATCAGTTATCACCTTTCTGAATTTCGTTGAAATCACTCCAGGAACAACGAAGTTGCAATATGTTGACACATTTTTGGAGCACCCTACTTTGAAAATATTTTCTCCTTTTCTAATTCCGTATCAGCTATCACCTGTTTCAATTTCGTTGAAATCGCTCAAAGAACAACGAAGTTGCCATTTTTTTTGGAACACCCTAATGCAAATACTTTTTTCGTTTTTAATTCTGTATCAGTTATCACCTTTGTGAATGTCGTTGAAATCGCTCCAGGAACAACGAAGTTGCAATATGTTGACATATTTTTGGAGCACCCTACTTTGAAAATATTTTTTTCTATTCTAATTCCGTATCAGCTATCACCTGTGTCAATTTCGTTGAAATCACTCAAGGAACAACGAAGTTCACATTTTTTTTGGAACACCCTAATGCAAATATTTTTTTTATTTTTAATTCTATATCAACTGTCGCCTGTGTCAATTTGATTGAAATCGCTCAAGGAACAACGAAGTTGCAATATTTTTGGAGCACCCTATTATATTTTGAATGAAAACACATCTAATCTGTTCTGAGTTCAAGTAAAAAGTAATTTATTATTTTAATTAATTGACAATCAATTGTAGTTTACAACTACGATACTACATTACTTCCTTATTCTTTTTTTTTTTGTTTTTTTTTGCAACAATGCGAACTAAAATAAATATTATGTAATTTCATTTAACTAGAATAACAGGATAGTAAAAATAATTTTTTTTTATGATTTTATGAAGTGTAAAACTTAGGTGGGAGCCTTTTCCGCTTTGGCGGCATGTGGTCTTCCTCTTCCTTCTCAGTTGCTTGAATTTCATTTGAGTGATCCTTTTCAATGAAGGTTGCCTTTTTCAAGTGAGATATATTACGACGATATTGAGTATGCGTTTCGGGATTTTGAATTACTGTATCAGAACCATTTCTATTCATGACTTTGAAAATTGTTGGTTCGAATTCAGTGGCAAGTTTACTCGTTGGTAATTGACGTTAAGATACAACTATGTCCCCTTCTTTGATGGTACTTGGCTTCGCATGCCTTTTTGCATCGGTGTACAGTTTTCCTTTAAATTTATTTGTTTTATCTCGGTCTCTAATAGCATGTTCATCGGATACTCGGTTCATCGAAGTATGTCTAATTGATGGTAATTTGTCTCGAATATTTCGATTGAATAACATTTCAGATGGTGTCATACCAGTAGTTGAATGTGAAGTTGAACGATACATTAAAAGGTAATCTTGCAGATCATCTTTCTAATCGCGTTTTGCTTCTTGGCTGATTTTCAATCTTTTGATTAAGGAGCGATTTTGTCTTTCTACTTCGCCGTTTTGCTGGGGCCAGTAAGGGATCGTGCTGATAAGGTTTATATTGTTTGATTCACAAAACTGTGCAAATGCGCTGCTTTTGAATTGAGGACCATTATCAGCGGTAACTGAAAGTGGGATGCCAAACCGCGCAAATATAGTCTTGAGTACTTTGATGGTTTCAGCCGTGTCTATTTTCTTCATGGGTACAACCTCAACAAAGCGACTATAATAGTCAACAACAACAAAGAGATGATGGCCTGATGGCAATGGTCCACAAAAGTCAATCGCAAGATGTTGCCATGGCTCAGATGGCAAGGTGGTTGGTTTCATTGGCTCTGGAACTGACGGTGCGCTGACTAAAGTGCATCCCCTGCACTTTTTTACAAAATGTTCTACCTGTTCGTCTAATTTTGGCCACCACACTTTGGCACGCAAACGTCTTTTCATGACTGACATACCTGGATGACCTTCGTGAGCTAGTTCCAATGCTCTGTTCCACAAAATAGCTGGTAAGACGATACGAGTTCCCCGTAACAGTATTCCACTTTCAAAACAGAGTTCGTTTTCAAAATGTTTGTATGGTTTTGAAGATTCATTCCAAATGTTGTCATCGATTGCACTTTTGACAGCATTGATGTTAGCATCCTTTGAGGATTCGGATCTAATTTCATCTAGTTTTATCGCTTTTGGCTCAGCGTAGGATAAAATCCACGCAACATATTCGTCTGAATTGGATTTCCAAAATGTCTGGGGTAATTTCTCTTGAATAAGCCTTGACAATGGATCGGCGATATTGGTTTTACCTGGTTTGTAGTTAACTTTAAATTTGTATGACTGGAGACGTAAAACCCATCTCTCAATACGTGCGCATGGCTTAGATTTCGGTCCAAATATTACTTCTAAGGGCTTATGGTCGGTAATCAATTCGAATTCTCTTCCAAAGAGATAAAAATGAAATCTTTCTACAGCCCAAACTAAAGCAAGTGCTTCTTTTTCAGTTTGAGCATATCTTTTTTCAACATCAGACAAACTACGATTTGCATATGAAATTACTCGTGGTACGCTGCCACTAAATTGGATCAATATTGCACCAGGGGGCCGATCAGCAATTACTTGTGTTCTATAGCTCTTTTTGTTGTTCAGTCACTGTTTCATAAATGCGAACCATTTTGATGATATCACTAAGCTTTTGATCACCACGTTCTAATATTTTACGACACAAACTCTCAGATTGACAACTGCTTGTGATTTGGTCCTTGATATTTTGGTCGATTTGATCACCAAAATCACAGGAATCAGCTTGAATTCGCAGTCGCATTATAAATGTATCAAAACGTTCTTTTGGTTCTTGGTGCATTTTACGAAAAATATGTCGCTCAAAGCTTATGTTTCGTCTGGGTTCAAAGAAGTCGCTGAATTTTTTAACTGCAACTGTGTACACATTGCTCTGAAATGGAACAAAGTTTGATATGAATGGACCTCTGCGTATATTTTCATCTATTGGGTCATCTGGCAAGTTAAAAAAAATATTTTGAGCTTTTGGTCCTACAAAATGCAATAACCAGTCTTTCTTTTTTTGTTCGTCATCAATTCCTTGCGCTGATACAAAAAGTTCAAATTGTCGAAACCAGGATTTCCATTTTATGCCACATTTAGTATCATCAACATCAAATTCAAATGGTGGCAGTCCCAATGCATATTGTATTGTTTGTCCTAAAGTAAAAACAATTTATGTAATTAAGATTTTAAAAATAAAAACTAGGGAAGTTATTGTATGCAAATGCGTACAATTTTTTTTTTTAACTATGCGCTCCGAATTATTTTCTAACGCTTTTTTTTTATCTCCACTTCGAATTCATTTCTAACGCTTTTTATAAATAAAAACATATGCTCCGAAATGATTTTTAACTTGTATGCAAATGCGTACAATTTAATTTTTTTTTAACTGCGCTCCGAATTATTTTCTAACGCTTTTTTTTTTTTATCTGTGCTTCGAATTCATTTCTAACACTATTCTTATTTTCTCTTTTTTTTTATATTTATGATCTGCGCTGCGAATTATTTTCTAACGCAATCAAAGATATTATTGTGGTGCGAATTTCGTTCCAATTCATATACACAGAAAATGTATCTTCTCTGTCTAATATCTAATTGAATACATACCAAAGTTGTGGTTCATTATTATTTTGTGGAACTTCTATTTCTATATTAGAATCTTCTATTTCTATATTAGAATATATATTTTTTATTTTATTATTATTTTGTAGTTATTTTGCCTTCGTCGCCAATATTATATTTTGAATGAAAACACATCTAATCTGTTCTGAGTTCAAGTAAAAAGTAATTTATTATTTTAATTAATTGACAATCAATTGTAGTTTACAACTACGATACTACACACCCTACTTTTAAAATATTTTTTTTCTTTTCTTATTTCGTATCAGCTATCACCTGTGTCAATCTCGTTTGAATCGCTCAAGGAACAACGAAGTTCCGAGGATTTCGGAACTTTTTTTTTTTGAAACTTTGTCCTTCGATACTTTCTCTTCCGAAACTTTGACTTTTCGAAACTTTCTCCTTTCGAAACTTCGTTTTTCGAAAATTTGATTTTCGAAACTTTATCTTTTCGAAACTTTGTCTTTTCGAAACTTTGGTTTTTCGAAACTTTATCCTTCGAAACTTTGCCTTTCGAAACTTCGTTTTTCGAAACTTAGTTACTATTTCGGTTCTAGCATCGATAATATAGTTTTCATTCACAGAACCAGAATCGCTTATTTGTGGCAAATGAATCGAAAAAGTGAAAGCAATGGTTGGCAGCGAATGTGAAAACGATTTATTCGATTCACTTTTTCACAGAACCAGAATTGGCCCCCTGGGGCCAATGAAACTATATTATCGATGCTAGAACCACCTTACCATTTCTCCTGAAAACTGCACGATTCTCTCAATTTACTTGTGTTTTTGAAGAGAACAGAGAAATGCGTGAGATAGGAACACTTTTTTCTGTATGGATTTGACAGAGAGAGAGATATGATTGAATTTGTCATTGCTTGTTCGTATTCACGCTTTCATTTTGGATATTCGCTTCCAAATGACGGCGTGAAAGCAAATTATTCATAATGAAGGTTTTTGATGTTTGGTTGCACATTTTCACAGAACGGGAATCGGAATTAGTGTGAAAGCGTGAAAAATTGTTCGTTTCATTTTTTCACAGAACCAGAATCGGCCCCCTGGGTAATTAATTGTATGCGAAAAGAGTGTAGACTTCTCCAAAAAATATGCAACAATTTTCAATTGCGTTCATCGAACAGCGTACTGCAGAACGAAAAGTAAAACTAAATTTTTCGTTTATGATTTCGTTGTGTCATTTTTGTATGGGATTTTTCGTTTCGCATCAGCAGCGTACTAGGCTTTAAATGCTAAGGAGCCCAACAAAAACATCTTAAATAACTCTAATTTGTTACTTTTATTGGATTGTTCTCTTCTTGTTGTAGCGGCATTGTTATCAGCAGTGGAGGTAATCTTAGCTTCAATTCTAGTTTAGAATTAGATTTTGTTGTGCGATAATTGATCTCGTGTAAGAAAATTACTGCTGTTATCAGTATTTTTTCTTGTGAATAATAATTATGGATACCTTGAGAGCTGGTATGAGTCTTTTTTTGTTTATTTTTCGGTGGATTTAGTGTTCTTATTAATTTATTAAAAAGAGTCCTGTTAAGAGACATGAAAAATTCTCCTAGGTTGAGTTTAAAAAAATATATATCAAAGTATATCAACATTTTTTATGTCATTGTATTTGTCCATTATTGTACTTTCCAAAAATAAAAACTTTCATTGCTAATTTTTGTTAACCTACAAAATATTTGACTTTTTGTAGAACAAGGTCAACCGATAAAAAACCAAAAATATTTTGAAAAATGGGTTTCCTTTTATTAATAGCTCTAGAATTGAAGAAGTTACCAGTTTTATATTAAATGAATTAAAAATAAGGAATTGTTCTAGTTCAATAAAAATTGATTTAAGCCAAAAAGTCAAGTTTTTTTACTTAAATCTTGATAATTGGTGGAAGCAATGCTCACGAAACCGCGCTCTACTTTTCAAACGGCATGATATGTGGTTAAAAAGTGATTTTATACTTTCTGCCAGTATTTAAGATATTGTAACCATTAATGCTTTAAATGATACACCGGGATCTAGTCGCGGAAGACCTCAAAAACCATTTGAAGTTGCTTCCCACAAGACCAAAAAAACGTAGAGTTGAGGTTATTTTGCTCTCAAACTCCAGTGAAGAGCTTAAGTTTGCAACTGGCGAAAGAGTTAATCTCTTTGAAAAAAAAGTTATAACTCCACAAGAGGCATTAGCATTGTATTTAGACCTGGATCTCTCAGAAAAAAGTATAATGTGCTACGATCATTTGTTAAGAGTATTCCGAACTGAACAAAACCAGTCATTTGCTAACTTTTTTTTTTGCATATATAAGACCATTTTTTTTCACTTTCATCAGATACTTTGTTTTATAAAACCTTGGATTTTTACTAATTGGTCACTAGTAGGCGTATTATTGTATTAAAAAAATTTTTTTCTAAAAGTAACTGATTTTAACTTCTAAATTTACATAAATTTTCTATCAAAAAGTGCATTTTAAGAATTCAAAATTTCAATATCAAATGATACAAATATGATTACATAATAATGAAAATCATGAAAAATATATTGAATTTATATCCACCGCAAAAAAATTTGTCAAAAAAATACCGTTAGGTATAAAAAATTGACTGTCAAAAATGGGTTTTTTCAAAATTCACAAGCATTTTTATTTTGCACTATTAAAATTTGTATAAGGTACAAAATTAAAAATGTTCTCCAATAGTGGCATAATAAAAATATGGAATTTTATGTTATTTAACATTTTTTTGCAAAAAATGCTATAGTGTAGGCTACATTTGCTTTGAAAAACAGCCATTTTAGCCATTTTCTCGATTTCTTAGAGGCTTTTACCAAAATCTAGAGCACAAAATTAAATTGTTTTTCCAATGATGGCATAGAGAATAAGTTTATCTGTCCATAGACACCTTAATCGCTTTGATCGGACAAGTACACGCTTCGCAATCTTATTCATGAAATCACCATTTCAGTCCGGAACACTCTTAATGCGTTGCATAAAGATTGTTTTTCCAGCTTATACAAACTGAGAAAGCTTGAAAAACAAATGCTTCCTAGACAGAGGGAGGCAACAGAAACAACTGCATCTGTTGACCTCCAAGAACTTTTAAATACGACTGGAGAAAGTATTTGCAGACATTTCTGAAATACAACATGCCACGACTCAACGATTGCTACTTTAATCTGCTAGTCGGGCTTTGACGGAAGTTCTGGGCATAGTCATTATTGGCGAATGGAGTCACGGCCCCTGGCAGTCAGCGCGTGAACCTTCAATTGGAGATAGACTTTTTTTCGATTTGACGTTCAATGTACTTCCTATAAGAAAAAACCAAAAAAGGGTTCGAAATACTTTTACTAATAAAAATTATATGAAAGGATACCCATATTGTGATTGTAAGGGAATAACTATATGTGTTCATTTCTTAATCAAGTGGAAAATATATCAAAAAAATTAATTAATCCTTTGCAATATGTTTTCAAAAAACGTAAACAAATCGTATGTGAATGACAGATGAAACCATTTTTTTTTTTCTTTTACAAGCAGCATTGTTGTTGTTTCACATCGTCTTCGGTCAAGGTGTCAAGAATAAATTAATTTTCAATAAAACTACTGTCGGCGTGCGTCGGTTAGTTTTCTCGTGTTTTTGTTTTTCGCTATTTTTATAAAAGTAATTGACCAAAAATAACAAATTAAAAAGAGAAAAATGTAAGGATTTTGGTTATTGTTGTCACTTTATGAAAATAATTCCTGTGTATCCATTTTTAGGTCAAGTGAAGTGCAAAACAAACAAATTGATAAGCACATGTGTGGTGTACCTCAGTGCTCTCAAAGAAGACAAAAAGGAGTGTCATTACACAGACAAAATACCCAAACTTGTGCTTGAGAATCGAAAGTTGCTGTTGTTATGTTGTATAGGAAAGCCTTTGCCGACCTATTTTACCATTTGTTCTCGGCATTTTAGAGAAGACCAAATACTGCGTACCAACCAGGAAGAAGCAGGGAAACGGAGGTATGGAAGACTGCTGGATTCAGCGCTTCCTACTTTACATCTGCCTAAACCTTCCATGATCATTAGAAAGGCAAACTTAATCAAGGCGAGAGAAAAAGGAGGCAAAAAAAGTTGAAATGTAAAAATCATAGGTAATCTTCTTTTGATCAAAAATCAAAATGTTGGAACGTACTTTGGCTTGTCCTTGCTATACTATTACACCTATAGGAATGGTTTATACCTTTTTTTAATCCTCTCACTATCTACTTGTCAGAAGACCATTTACTTCTTATCCAAAAGATGAAACCTTCTAAGGTTCGCCCCTAGAAGGTTTCGTGTTTTGGATAAGAAGTAAATGGTCTTCTGACAAGAAGATAGTGAGAGGATTAAAAAAAGGTATAAACCATTCCTGTAGGTGTAATAGTATAGCAAGGACCAGCCAAAGTACGTTCCAAAAAGACTGCATCATTAGATTTTTTGTATCGTTTTTAGTTTCGTTGCTAAAATTCAGGCAGTGTGGTAAGTAGGCCTGGGGACACGTCAGGGGAATGACATTTTGGGTGTTTAAATGGAGATAGCGGGTATGATAATTTTTTTAACTTTTTTTTATCTAGAGCGAATAGTAGAACCCGTTTGTTTCAAGCCATCCAATAAACAAACTTATAGTAAAAATTTGTATTTCGGTTCAAAAATGAAGGAGACTGAAATATTAATATTTTGAAATATTGATCCATATAAAAATCCATCTGATATGATTTCGAATCAAAAACATGTAATATAAAAACCTACCTATACGAACCATTATATTTTCAAGTTGCTTAAGTGAAGTGACTTCTTGAGGTATAAAATTTTAAAGTCAAAGTTAGAGAAAAAATGCGATTTTTTCCAATAAATTTTTTTACAAAAATGTTGAGTGTAGGGTGCGTTCAAGTTGGAGCTGCGATGAACGATTCGAGCAGTGATGCGATCAACGATGACTTCGAAGCTTGAGTCACGGCTCTTATGTAGTGTTCATATTGGAGCTTCTATAAGCGATTATTCCAATTAGTGCGGCAGTTTAGCTAGGATATGGAGACCAATTGTGCACTTTTTGATAAAAGCACCAAAATTGGAACAGAGGTAGACCGATGTTATATGAGTAAATTTAGATGTGGAGCCATCGGCCAACTGCCCCCTGGTGGCCGTGGCGGGTATTTTCCAAAATGGCCGCCAGTGAATTGCTGTTGCAGGTTATAGTGAATGTTTATTGAATGTTTTCAATGAAAATATGCCTTTTTGTACGTTATATATGTATATAGATATATTTATGTATACATATTATACATATACAATATACATGTATATATATTCATATATATGCATATATATATGTTTATATATTACAAAAAGGCATGTTTTCATGAAAAACATTTAATAAACATATATATACATACATATATGTATATGAACATATGTTTATACATATGTATGTATGTATATATGTATATTTATATATATACCTATATATTTATATATACATATCCATGTATATGAATGAAAAGTAACATTTTAGCAATGCTGCTTTTTAACACTAATATACATATTTACTTATTCTTCCTTCTCTATATGTTTATACATAGTATATAGTGAATGAAAACATGACACATAGTTTGTAGTTATTGATTTGTATCTAATATTTTTATATTTCACAGATCTAATTATAATTAAATTATTTATTTAACAATAATTGAATTAAAAAAATATTTATCACATTGAAATAAACTTTTAGTACATTTTTCATATTGCATTTAAAAATAAATTAAAAATCTGTTAATAAAAATAAATAAAAATAAATATATAAATAAAAAAATATATAAATTCAATTCTAAGAGCACTCCCCGTCGCAAACGCAGAGTGGTGTGCACTCCAGACCGGCCTTTTTGCATTTACACTTTCCCAAACAGTCTTTGCATTTGCAAGATATCAGCTCCCAGCAGATCTTGGATGCTTCGGGAAGCATTGTCCAGAGAGGTTCAAACCCCAGTCAGTTGGTGATGGCAGTTTTGGTATACAGAAACCAGGGCCTGACCCCAGACATATCCACCCTTGTATACTGCTCTACGGACGTGCTGCTCCAGGGCTGCCCTTGTTGGTGGGATCAGTTGGACGTTGCTTTTCCTTTCAAACATTTTGCGCCGTGCCTTGTCGATATCGGTTTATATGCTTGTTCTGTCATAAAGTAGTATGATGAAGCTTTCAATGGCGTGCATGGCGTCTTCATTGATACTATCTGGTGCAGTGTATAAAAGAGTGAGCGTCTGAGTCAGCTCAAGTAGTACTGTCCACACTGCCCATGCTGTTGTCTTCCCACGTCCGACGAAGCATGAAACATGGGTAGTGCCTGAGCTCTTTCAGGACCCAAAGCCCGAGCAATTTCATGAGCTGCTAAGAAGAGGAAAGTCTTTCCCGAGCAGGAGGACACCCACACTTCAGTTTCCTCATTCAAGGTGCGTGCAAGAGCCACTGCAGACATAAATAAATAAATAAATTGCGTGGCGCAACAGCTCGTGGAGAACCAGGGCCTAGTGACCTACAACTCTCAACCATTCCTGTGTGCGTGTTGTTGGTAGGAATGGAGGGGACCTACAGTTTTTTGCCGAGTCCAAACGGCTAAAGTGAGAAGCACTTTTCCATGACAAGCATACTCTGTCAGTTCCTCGCAAGAGGCAGTACCTCGGATAAAACATTTCTGTTTTTAAGTGGCACGGCTGAGAATCGAACCCACACCTTCGGCATGACAGTCCTACGCACTAACCATCATGCCACGAGGTACTACACTGCCAAGCCAACTACATCCGTGTCAACTGTGCTGATGAGGATATTCTTGTGGCCATTGTGAGCAGCTTTCGCCAAGGCATCACCAAGGTCTTCATTAAATGCACGCAGGACATCGCGCCCCTGATGTTGTGCACACATTTTAGGAAAGTGACAAAGCAGTCTTTGTTTAAGACGAGTCGTGTGCACTCTGCGGTCATACATGACTCCTAACATCTGTTCCATCCGCAAAGAGTATAACTGTGCCAGGTCTGCGAGTTTGAAGACCGAAGCCGTCTCGCTTTCCGCTAAAGCTTCTTCAATAAACACGACCAGCTGTGCAAAGGCAAGTCCTTCTATTCCTTGTTCCTCATTTGAACGTTTACTAGACATTTCCTTTTTCTTCCGAACACGATTGTACAAGTTCACAAGACAATTTCGGTGGTACTTCGCATCCTGTGCAACCATCTCCCCAGCGTGCTGTTTCGTCTGGAGGTCCATATCGTCCAGAATCATTGCACATGAACGGACACGTGAGTCCAGTTAGAATGTAGCAGCTTCATGAAGAGGTGCACTACCAGCAGTTTCTCCACAAAAGAAGCATTTCACTTCTCGCTGTTTCGGTTCTGTACTTGACTGTCGTGAAAGACTGCATTTTCGCTTTTGGTCGTCTATTTCTAGTTGCCTCTTCTCAGCTCTGTCTAACTTGGTTTTGTTATACCTTAGCGTGCAGGTTTTGTGGTATCGTGCATTGTTTGCAAGCAATGCTGCTTCAACGCCAATTCCTTCATCGAGTCGACTAAAAAGAAAAGTTTTCGGGAGCAACCCAAAGTCATTGAACTTTTTCAAATGGCCTGCGAGAATGCTGTAGCTGCTCCCCTTGTCTTGACGGGTATTCCTGGATGGATATGTCAGCGATTCTTGGGTTATTTCTTGACATATAAAATATAATGACCAGTCTGTCTCTGTTCTTGCTGTTCGGCTGGAGGTACTGCTGTACTGCTTCTGCTTCTTCACCACGAGGCTTAACAAGTTTGAAGATCTTCGACATAATTCTTCAAAAAAGAACAAATAGATATTTATATATATATTATATACATATATAATAAATATGTATGTATGTATATATTAATATATATGTATATAATGTATTAGATAAGGTTTGCTGCTGAAGGTTTTAGTGAATATTTATTGAATGAAAACATAACTTTTGTAAGTTAATATATACATATATATTTATTTATATATACATACATAGATTTCTTTATAAATATATATATATATATGTACATGTATAAATCTATATTTATACATAAATATATATATATATGTACATATCTATATATATACTGCATTCAGTGTGAAACAAATTATGCTTTTTTGTAAGTTATATATATATGTATGTTATATCAGAGCCTACTTGTGCGCCCCCACAAACACTTGACTTTAACTTCAATTAAAATTAACAATGAACGTAGTTGATAAACAATGATTCATAATTGCATTTCATAGCGGATGATCATATCCGATATCACTTACATTAAATTGCATATCAGCACTTTTTGCCTTCAGCAACTTGTGTGGGAGTATCCAATGGATACCAAAATATTTCTTTTCAAAGAGCAATATGAGTCATTGCATCATTCGCAGTCAAACTAAGATTTGCTGCGTTAGCATTTAATTATTATAAAAAGAGATCATTCGATCTCATTAAGTTTCAGTTCTTAAATACGTGTCACTTCGTACAGCTGAAGATTTCCCCCCACCAGTGGTAAGGGATCGGAAGCTTTAAAACTCAAAAATAAATATTCTTTTATTAAATATAAAAATTGTTTTTCATTTCGTTGTGTTCTCTAACGAGAACAGAAAAATATATTTTTTAGTAAAAATTGAATATTTTAATAAAAATGGCGCAGTCGGTAGGATTGACTAAATAGATCGAAAATCTATTAAACGAAAAGTCAATCCGTGAAACGAATAACGCGAAAATCTGCAAACCGCGTTACACTGAATTTAATTTAAATAAAAAAATTAATTCAGTTAAGAAAAGTGACAAAACATTGATTAGTGAAAAGTGATAAATGATCGAACGAATATCGAAAGTTTCACTTAACAAACTCAGTGACAAAAAAGAAAAAGAAAACTACGAACGAAAATCGGAAATTTTTTTTTCAAGAAAGAAATTAATCAGTAGCTCACCCCAAATGGTAATGCTACGAAACTCTGTAGAGGAGGATTAATTTTGAAGTGAGGAAAAGTGCAAGGAAGTTTAGAAAAAGTGCAAGAAAGAAAATTTAAAAAAGTGAAAAATTTAAATTAAAATCATTTTAAAATTAGAAAATATAATATAAAAAAGTGCAGTGAAAAAAAAAAATAAAGACCAAAACTAAGAAATAAAATAAATAAAATTCTTTGTGAAAAGAACAGAACAGAACAGACAAAAAAAAAAATAATAAAATAAAATAAAACAAAATTAAATAAAATTAATTTCATTTAATTTAATTTATGGTTCATAAAAAAGATAAATAACTTGAACCCAACGGCAAGTGGCAAGTAAACGAAAGCCCCAACGTGATTGAAAATCAGTGAGGGAAAATCATAACCGAATCAGACGAGATTCGCAACGTCAGAATTTAAGACTTATTTTTTATCATCAGAGACAACACATCATGGCGATCAATCAACAACAAGCAGCAGCAGAAGCGGCAGCAGCACAACAACAACAACAACAACCACTAGGAGTCGGTAATAACATTAATAATAATAATAATATAATATTAAGAAGTTTGGAATTAAACCCTTTAAAATATATTGAAAGACTTTCTTCTTTTGATGGAAGAACAGAAGATCTTCCTATTTTTATTCAAAATGTCGATGACATTATTCCCACACTTCAAACCTATAATGATCAGTCTCAAAAAATATGCATTAATTTGCTAAAATCTAAATTTATAGGTAGAGCTAGGCAAAGCATAGAAATTCATACCCATTTGACGAAATGGACAGACATAAAAGCTATGCTCATAGAAAATTTCGGTGGCTTTAAAAATAGCAACCAGTTGTACGAAGAATTGAGAAATTCTCAATACAGAGGTGATGTTATAAAGTTTTATAACTATATTCAAAAAACCCTCTCATCACTTAATCAGAAATGCCTTCAAGAAAATAATGTGTCAGATATTCCTCGTAATAACGAGACGGCACTCAATGTCTTTAAAGAAAGATTGCCAACACACATGAGGACAATCCTCTACGCTTTAAAACCAAATACCATGGAGCTAGCACTTCATGAATTAAATAACGCAGGATTTGTCACAAGACAAAATAACGATATAGGTAGTAGTAAAGAAAAACATGGATATAATAATAAAATAGAAAATAGGTATGAGAATAAAAATAATACAAATAATTTTAATAACCCCTTCAGAAATAATAACAATAGGGAAAATAATAATAATAATTGGCAACCAAAACCTTTCGTGCCAAAGAGTCAAAACAATTATCAAAGACCAAATAATAATAATAATTATAACTATAATAATAATTTTAACAGAAATTATAATCCAAATAACTATCGCCAGTATCCTCAAAAATTTGAGCCCATGGATCTCGATCCAACATCATCTCAAATAAAACGAATACCAAAAGCTAATTATGTAGATAAAAATATAACTCAAGAAGATTTAGGAGAAAATACAAATTTTCGGTATGTAACCTCGGAACAAGAACAGGATTGCCCTTTGTTAAATTAAAAAAAGGACAAACAATATTTAGAATGCTCATTGATACAGGAGCAACTAATAGCCTTCTTAGAGAAGAAGATGCCCCAAAGAAATTTATTAAAACTAGAAAAAATCCCTTAATTATAAGAACTTGTGGAAACCCAGTAACTATAAATAAAGAAATTATTATACCTAAGGATCAATTTATTTTTTCAGTAATTGAAGATTGTGAGTTCCAAATTCACACATTCAGTTCCGAATACAACGGAATACTAGGGAATAATATTTTAATTCCGAATAATTGTGCAATCAATTACAAAAAGAAAATATTAGAGTTGAACGGTAATAGCATACCTTTTTTCCTCAATAGACATGAAGAAGAAGAATATGAAAGTACAATCAATTACTTTAATAATATTTCACCTGTTAACACAATTATTGATGATTCTTTTACAAATGAACTTAGGACTGAGCATTTAAACTCAGAAGAAAAAAATAAATTAATAAAATTATTAAAAACTCATAAGAATTCTTTTTACCATAAAGGTGATGATTTAAGTTTCACCAACCATGTAAAGCACAACATACCAACGGAAAATACTTCCGCTATATACACAAGGATATACAGATATCCTGAGATCCACAAAAAGGAAGTGGACAGGCAAATAAAAGAGATGCTTGAATCAAAAATAATTCAGCATTCTACTTCACCTTATAACGCCCCAATCTGGGTAGTACCTAAAAAAGAAGACCACGCTGGTAATAAGGAGTGGCGAATCGTAATAGATTATAGAAAATTAAATAACGTAACCAAAGAAGATAAATATCCCATTCCAAACATGGATTCGATATTAGATAAACTAGGACAAGCAGTATATTTTACAACATTAGATCTTACAAAAGGTTTTTATCAAATTGAAGTTGAAGCTAAAGATAGAGAGAAAACAGCATTTAGTACATTAACTGGACACTATGAGTTCGTACGAATGCCATTCGGCTTAAAGAATGCACCCGCAACCTTTCAAAGACTCATGAATGAAGTCTTGAAAGACTACATAGGAAAAATATGCTACGTTTATTTAGATGATATCATAATATTTTCCTCTAGCCTACAAGAACATATGGATTCACTCCATAAAATCTTATTGACACTTAAGAACGCAAATCTTAAAGTTTCATTAAACAAATCTGAATTTCTACGTAAAGAAACAGAATTTTTAGGGCATGTAGTAACTCAAAATGGTGTAAAACCAAATCCAAAGAAAATAGAAACTATTAAAAAATTCCCCATACCAAAAACAGTAAAAGAAATTCAATCCTTTCTCGGATTAACAGGATATTATAGAAAATTTATAAATGATTATGCGAAAATCATTAAACCTCTAACCTTATGCCTTAAAAAAGAAAGCAAAATAAATATAGAAGATGAATGCTATAAAGAAGCATTTTATAAATTAAAAACTTTAATGTCAGACGATCTAATAAATAGACATCCTGATTTCACAAAAGAATTCACATTAACAACTGATGCAAGTAATTTTGCTATTGGAGCAGTTTTAAGCCAAACACATGGTCCCCTTTCATTCGCCTCTAGAACCTTAAACAAACATGAGTGCAACTACAGTACAATAGAAAAAGAATTATTAGCAATAGTTTGGGCAACCAAACAATTCAGACATTACCTATACGGTAGAAAATTTATTATAAAAACAGATCATCGTCCTCTTGTATGGTTACAAAATTTAAAAGAACCAAATAGTAAACTACAGAGATGGAAAATAAAACTCGAAGAATATGACTTTGAAATACAATATATACAGGGAAAAGAAAATAAAGTAGCTGATGCTCTTTCTCGTGTAAAAATAAATGTGCTAGAACAAGAAGACCTAGCAACTCAACATAGTGCTGAATCAGATAGTTCAAATCTTATTCCTATTAGTGAAAAACCGGTTAATTTATTTAATCGACAAATAATACTTGAAATCAATGAAAATGATCATCAAGAAATTTTGTACCCACATGTTGGAAAAAGAAGAATAATATTCACACGAAAAGAATACAAAGAAGAAGATTTTATCAATATAATTAAAGAAGTAGATACTACGATGCTAAATTGCATGTACGTCAAAGATGACGAAATATTTAAAAAATTCCAAGATATATGGAGAAAAGAAAATACATTAAGTAATAAAATACTACACAGAAGCATGATTATATTAAAAGATATTAAAGAGTTAGAAGCAAGAGAAATAATAATAAAAAAATCATAAGAATCATAATCATACTGGTATTGAAAAATTGTATTTAGAGTTGAAACGAGAATATTATATACCAAACCTTAAGACTCTAATTAACAAAATAATAAATAATTGTTCAACATGCATGGCAAAAGCGGAGAGAAATCCAATCAAGTTACCATATGAGAAAACTGAAACTCCAAGGAATCCTAATGAGCACTATCATATCGATATATGGTTTGTTAATAAAAAAGAGAAATACCTCTCATGTATAGACAAATTTTCAAAATTTGCGGCAGTAGAGCCGATCAAAACAAAAACGTATGTAGACGTTATAAACGCTCTTACAAAAATATTTTCTTATATGAAAAAACCAAATAAAATAACACTTGATAATGAAAATGCATTTGTATCCGAAACACTTAAAAACTTTCTTCAAAATAATGAAATAAGCATACACTATTGCACGGCAAATAGACACACCGGTAATTCCGATGTGGAAAGATTACATAGTAGTTTAAATGAACATATGAGAATCTTACAGCAACTTCAGCAGTCAAATAAAGAAGATTTACCTATAAAACATGCTATTAAAGCAATAGAGTCATATAATAACGTACTTCATCTTACAACTAAAGAAAAACCAATCGATGTTCATTTCAATAAAATAGATAACAAAATAATATATGAAAGAATAGAAAAAACTAAAATAAAAATTCTAAACAAAACAAACATAGGTCGAAAAGATAAAGAGATAGATGAAAACTTTATCAAAATAACTCAACCCGAAAAAATAAAAAATAAAATCACACCTAAAACAAAAAGGTAAAATTATTAAATAAACTAAATAAAAAATATACATTAGACATAGGTAATAAATATAAAAAGATACAAAATAGAATAGCTCATAAAGATCAATTTCCCGTAAGAAAGAAATTTACACAAAATATTATTGATTTTAGATCCATTAAGAATTAACACATTCATAGGTAGCTATGACTACGAAAAAGATATAGCTAAAATATAATATGAAATAAGACTTAGAGAAAATCTTGAAAAAGAAATAATAATGACTTCAAGATTAGGAGTACTAAGTAGGATATTTTAACTACAGAAGAAATAAACAATTACGGCATTAGCATAACTAACTTAGAAGAATTAAAGCTTAGTTTAGCTTTATATAATTCAAATATTATATTCATAATTAAAGTCCAGAAATTTACAAATGAAGTATACAAAAAGATATACGTCCAACCTATTCCAAAAAAGGGAAATAGTTCACAATACAAAATAAATAAAAATCTGTATCTAACCATTAATAAAACAATTTATGATAACACTAAATACATACAAATTTGAGTAAAATAAATGATAATTGTATTGAAAACATACTTAAAAAATCAATGCACTGTAAACTTGTAAACAATTTTAATGAAGAAGTATTCGAAATTGGAAATAATAATCTTATATTAATAAATGTAAAATTACAAGAAGTTAACGAAAATTGTAACAATCAAAAAATTATCATAAAGGGTACTTATCTTATTAAATTTGAAAACTGTAAAATAAAAATAAATAATAAAGTATATGAAAGAAAAAATTATAAACATGAACCCGTAATTCCAAATACAATTTTAAATATAAATTATACTAAATTAGAAGATTTAACTTTTCAAGAATTGCAATACCAAAATATAAATAATTTCAAAGAAATTAAAGAACTAAAATATAGTCACAAGAAGTCAAGTTTAACTATATATTTTACCATTATAACAATTATATTCATTGTAATACTTTATATTTATTTAAAAATAAAAATAAAAATAGGAAGATAGTAAATAATGTAAATCTTCCAACGGTTACTTTCCAACCATTAGAAGACTCTAAGGGGGGAGGTGTTATATCAGAGCCTACTTGTGCGCCCCCACAAACACTTGACTTTAACTTCAATTAAAATTAACAATGAACGTAGTTGATAAACAATGATTCATAATTGCATTTCATAGCGGATGATCATATCCGATATCACTTACATTAAATTGCATATCAGCACTTTTTGCCTTCAGCAACTTGTGTGGGAGTATCCAATGGATACCAAAATATTTCTTTTCAAAGAGCAATATGAGTCATTGCATCATTCGCAGTCAAACTAAGATTTGCTGCGTTAGCATTTAATTATTATAAAAAGAGATCATTCGATCTCATTAAGTTTCAGTTCTAAAATACGTGTCACTTCGTACAGCTGAAGATTTCCCCCCACCAGTGGTAAGGGATCGGAGGCTTTAAAACTCAAAAATAAATATTCTTTTATTAAATATAAAAATTGTTTTTCATTTCGTTGTGTTCTCTAACGAGAACAGAAAAATATATTTTTTAGTAAAAATTGAATATTTTAATAAAAATTGTATATATATAATATATATATATAATATATATATGTATATTCGTATACATATATATGAACATGTATGTATATATTTATCACTCAAAATATTGAATAAATAATCACTTAAACGAAACCTTCAGCAGCAAGCTTTATATAACTTCTTTTGTCTTGCGGGCGCCCACCGGTGGCCATTTTGGAAAATGGCTGCCACAGCCACCAGGGGGCAGTTGGCCGATGGCTCCACATCTAAATTTACTCATATGACATCGGTCTATCTCTGTGCCAAATTTGGTGCTTTTATCAAAAAATGCACAATAGGTTAGCTAATCCGCTGTACTAAATACAAATATTTTTTTTTTCAAATTATTTTATTTCATGATAAAATGTTCCGCATTTATCCCCGATAAGAGCTTCGAAAATATAATCGATGATTTTCTTTGCTAGGATCAAGAAATTAAAAAAAAAAAAATCATGGGAAATCCTTGTACGTGTAACATACAAAAAGCGTAATTTCAAAACCAATTGCCTGATTTGATGATTGAACTGTTTTTGAGTTTCAAGAGAAGTATACTAACTACTTTTACAAACCGTTTTCAATATGAACAAAAATTTCGAAAAATTTTCATACAAAAGTAGTTTCATCAATATTTTCAATTTTAAAGAAAATGATAAAACGGGCTCTATATGCAAATCTTTCTAAATTTTTATTTTTATTCAGAATGGTTTTTAAAACTAGTGAAAATACTTTAATTGCGACTCAAAACCGGTTCAATTATCAAAATCAAGCCAGTAGTTTTGAAATGACAATGCTTTGTATTCTACACTTACAAGAATTTCCTATGATCTCTCTTAAATTTCTTATAGCTGTTACATACAAAACCTTTTCATTTTAAAACTACTGGCTTGATTTTGATGATTGAACTGGTTTTGAGTCCCAATTAAAGTATTTTCACTAGTTTTAAAAACCATTTTGAATAAAAATAAAAATTTAGAAAAATTTGCATAGGAACCCGTTTCATCATTTTCTTTAAAATTGAAAATAATGATGAAACTACTTTTGTATGAAAATTTTTCGAAATTTTGTTCATATTGAAAACGGTTTGTAAAAGTAGTTAGTATACTTCAATAGAAATTCAAAAACAAAAGAGCATCTTATATATTATTTGAAAGTTTATGAAAGAAGGCAATATTTCAAATTATTTTACCATTTGTAACATTAATTTCTTTCTTTACTGAATTTATTTGTTAATCTTTTTGTTGCATTTAATGTAATCCCCATGTATTTTATATGGAAAGTAAAGTTTTTTTCATTTCAAATATTTGATTAATAAAGTAGTAAAATATTTGTTTTTCCTTTTTGCAGTCAAAATCCTATCAGCTGCGAATATCTTGAACAAAACAATGAAATTAAAACATTCTTTTCGTCAAATAATGATGTTTTGAAACATTATGTATCAACGGCTACGCAAACTACCGTCAAAAAAGCAGATAAATGTACTCAGGTGGGCGAAAAAGAAGACAGACGTTTTGATCATTTACCATTTCAAATTTATCCTGATGATAAATTAAACACTATGACATGAATTCCAAATAATCATTTTCTTCAGACGTTAGTAAAATTTTGTTTGATTGTTCGCCCATCTGAGCAGATAAATGTTAAAGGATATTCAATCGAGAATAAAATTATTCTTACCATGTACAGGATGAAAAATAACAATACAAACACCCATGTTGCAGCTCTTTTTAAAATAAGCGTGAAAACAGCAAAAAATTATTTCACAGACTGTGTGCAACTGCTTTCAAAAGCCTTAAAATCGTTTATATACTGGCCGTCAAGTCAAGAATACAATAAAAGCTTCGAAATGTTTTCAAATGTTTCCAAACGTTGTCACCGTGCTTGATTGCACTGAAATAAAAACAGTGCAATTCCGTTGCCTTATACTTATAAGTGTTACACCTACTCGCAATACAAAGGTGCACACACAGTCAAAATATTAGTAGGAATAATTTCATAAGCCCTCCAGTCTCCGGCAGGACTTCCGACAAAGCAATATTGAATCTTACCGGCTTGATTGAATATCTGAAACCAGGAGATGCTGTAATGGTTGATAAAGGGTTCATGATAGCAAATGAACTGTGCGAAGCTGGGATAGAGATGATTCGTCCACAGTTTATGAATCCTGACAGGGAAAAACATGATGTGGAAAGAGATAGACTGATAGCAGCTGCAAGAGTACATGTGGAAAGACGTTTCGCAAGAATTAAACAATACAAAATGCTTTCGGAAAAGGTAACTGAGTCAATGCTTCCATATTTTGATGATATAATGACAATTGTATGTGCCATTTCAAATTTAAGCCAGCCCATTCTGAGTGATGAAAGGTTTTAAAAAAGTTTTGTTAAAAGTTATAATTTTGTATTTATTACTAACACCAGTTTTTGTTAGTATTATAAGAAATTAAAAACTAACAGCCTTATTCATAAACGCATCATAGCTTGTGCATAGTGCTATGTACTCGTTATAATGCATCTGAACGCAAAAACCTTATTCATAAAACTTATGCAACGTTACATAGACTCATTATAAGCTAAACGAGTTTGGAGGTTGAATAGTGGCAACATAAAGATATTTTAGTATCAAAATGTCACTAACACACACAAAAGTGAGATATTTTGATATGCGCACATATACATATCTATACCTATTCTTCCCAATGAAAAATGTGAGCAAAGAAATAATGAAATAAAACAACAAAACAGATTATTTTCTCAAAAAAACTAATTTTCTTTTATTTATGCACATATTATGTAAATGCGTATAAACAATAAATAACACAATGAAAATAGAATAGAAAAACAAAAATAGAGAAACTAAAAACAATCCAACCGGTCGGTGGCGGCAGCGCAGCAGGAAAACTGGGGGTTGTTTTTTTTTTTAATAAAAATTCACTGAGGGTAAATGGAATGGAATTGCTATGAGTTTTTATCGAAACTTTTATTTATTTTTGCTAAAAATGAGTAATGACACAAGAAAACTACAAAATTATAATATTATAGACACAGAAATTGAAAAGACCGAACTGGAAGCATTTTTCTTTTATTGATTTTTCACAAACAGCTGATGTTTGTTGATGTGAGGTTGAAATAAAACGTAATAGATTTCCTCTTTGTGGTACTTTATTTGACACAAGCGTTGCATAACTAAAATGGATGGGGAAATTTTTTATGAATAAGGATTTATGTAACGTTACATAGTGGCTACATAAATCCTTATGCAGTGCATAACTATTCATCTGTTTAGCGCATTCTAATGAATAAGGCTGTAAATGTATTTACATATTATGATGAAATATATCTATATTCCATTAGAGCGTCCACTTGGGGCCAGTAAATTAGTTCTTAGATAAGTGAATTAGTTTTTATATAGTAGTCTTAAGATATAGTAGTCTTAAAACTTATGACCTCGTTGCCTCATTTCCCTTAAATCTATTGGAAAAAGTCGATTCTATTTTCTTAGGCCAATCTGGGTTTTTGTTTTTGGCGTAAGTAAAAGTCCATATGATTTCCTCGCTGTTATCCTCGATTTGCGCTCTTGAAGCCAAGCAAATGAGGATTGAGTCATCGTTTTTTTGCATATGGCAATTGCTTCTTCTTTTGATTTTTTAATATTTTGGTCAAACTTTTTTTTTGTATCTTGATGCATTAAATATTTTTCCATTTCTGGCAAAATTAAAAAAAAAAATTTCTTCATTGAATAGCAATTTATAGAAATCATTAATTTCATTATTCATTTCTTCCGGTTGTACTGGTTGTTGTGCTACACAAGTGGACCTTCAGCACCTTTTCAGTCTACCAAACTCGGAATCCGGGAAAGCTTAACAAAAAGTAAGTGTTATTTTGACTAACTATTTCTTTAATAATGTTTTAAGAGTTCTATTATCTATTTTTTCACCTTCATAAACGATCACATATGAATTGATATGATCTTATTTTGTACTTAAATATTTTGGTTTCATTTCAGTAAATGGCCCTAAGAGCTAGTTTGTTCATGTTCACAGTTGATCATCTTTAATCCATGATTTTTGTGCTTTTATATATATTTTTTTCAGAGAATCCATAATTTGAGTTGTCATTCCTATATAGCTAACCAACCGATTTCAGGTGATTAGCGTCATTTAACAAACTCTGAAAACTATGCTAGAAAATTAATCCGCTGTAAACAAACAAGACCTTTGTTTTGTTTTTCAAAATTATTTTGTTTTTCAAAATATGATAAAAAGGGTATTTTTCCTGCTACATTCCCACCTGTCACAGATGAACTAATTTAAAGGATTTTAGTTTCAAAAATCAATGTTTGTAGGAATATTATAATTTAATAATGAATATAATGTAGATAAGTTAGGTATCCTGTTTTGTTATATCTTAACATACCTTCAAGTCCAATTTCTAATATTTTCTTGGTAGCTTCGGAAGAAACAACTTCATCATTATTTGAATTAATTTTTGCCAGTACATGACACATATTTTTAATTTCAACACCACCGTGTGCTGATGCCATCTCTTTCCCAATCTTGCCCCATTTTTGTTGTAGTTGTGTTGAGCTTAGCTCGTTCAAACATGGATTTCTAAAGAGAGGGTGTGAAAATTAGGTAATTCAAATGAAATACAGAAAACTTTGATTTGGAACTAGACTACACTTTTCCGAAGTGTTTTAGTGCCCTGGAACTCGAAAACAATTTCAAAACTGTTTCACCACTTCAGAATTTTGAGACAGTGAAAACCCTTAAATAAGAAAATGCTTTAAGATGCAAATTTTCCTCTTAAAAAAGTATTACACTTTTTTTATAATCTTTTGAGTAAATCCTTAAATGATGCTTAAAACTGTTCTTATTTTGGACTTCCAGGTTTGTAATGTCTCGAAATTTTAGGGTTCAGAACAATATACATACAACTTTGGAAAGGCATTGTTTTACTTCCAGATGAAGGTCTTTATAAAAAAAATGTAAGAAATTGCATTTGTAATGGAAAAGTAGCAAATAAAGAACAAAACTAATAAGTAAAATTTATAGGAAAACTGAACTATTATGTGCCAATCCGGCGAAACCAATATCTAAAGCCTTAAGGTGAAGCATTGATGCTTGAGAGTTGTTTTTCCATTTAAAATCATAACAATTATTGTTAAAGATGAATATATTTTATTTTTCTATTTATTTCTTTTGAAAATATTAATTATGAATGCAATGTACAATGTGGACCTAAGTTATACATGTTACTTAAATGTTACTTTGTACTTCTGTTCTTATGTAACTAGTCAATTAGTATTTACTTTTGAATAGATATCAAACAGGCTGCAATATGTTTGCATTTTTGATCTATTCCAGCTTTACACAAACATAAACATTTCCATCTACAAACTTCTTGGGCAAGATTTTCCAACACATCTTCATGGGGTCGTTCAGTCATATGGGTTGTCTGAAATACATTGCCTTGGATTTTTTTTTATTTGATCCAACGGTACCGATAGAATATATCCAGCCTGCATCGACAAGGTTTTCAACGTGTGTGAAGTTAGCATAACATTTTTGAGCTAGGCCAATGGGACCATGGCAGGAATTTGCAGTTTTTTTGCATTTTGTATGCATTTCTATTCCGGATTTTGCAGTTCACCAAATAGTGGGTGTAACCGACTGTACTGCTAACTTCACTGTGAAGTAAGCAGTGCCTATGCTTTTCTCAGCAACCGGGCTAGCTAGGAATCTGAAATAAGGCTCTGAATTTGCAGTTTAATTTGCAGTTTCAGAAAAGGAAAAAACCAAATTTCTAAATCCTTACATAAAAAAAAATCTCATACTGTACTGCTAACTTCACTGTGAAGTTAGCATAAAAGTCCTTTTCTCGGCAACGGTGATAACTAGAAATTTGCAGTTAGGCTCCAAATTTGCAGTTTACTTTGCAGTTCAAGAAAAATTCATTTCCAAATTTTTAAGTCCAAATTTGAAAAAAAAAATCGAATAAATTAATTTTTAACTGTTAACGTCACTGTGAAGTTAGCAGTCCATACCCTTTTCTCAGCAACTGAGCCACCTAGAAAATTGCGGTTTAGGTCCAAATTTGCAGTTTTTCATGCACTTCAAGAAAAAACTAAGTTCAAATTTGTGCGTCCAAATTTGACAAAAAAATAGAAAATTTTACTTTGCACTGTTAACAACAGTGTGAAGTTAGCAGTACATACCCTTTTCTCAGCAACTGTGCTAGGTAGAAAATTGCAGTTAGGGTCCAAATTTGCAGTTTTTCATTTACTTCTCGAAAAAATGCAGTTCAAATTTTGAAGTCAAAATTTGGCATTAAAATCGAAAAATTCACTTTGCACTGTTAACGTCGTCAGTGTGAAGTTAGCAGTACATACCATTTTCTCAAGAACTGAGCCAGCTAGAAAATTGCAGTTAGGGTCCAAATTTGCAGTTTTTTATGCACTTCAAGAAAAAACTAAGTTCAAATTTTTAAGTCCAAATTTGACAAAGAAATCGATTAAATTCATTTTCACTGTTAACATCACTGTGAAGTTAGCAGTACATATCCTTTTCTCAAGAACTGAGCAATCTAGAAAATTGCAATTAGAGTCCCAACTATTTGAGACCTTTATTTTGAAAGCAGCTTAGGTCATGTAAAGTACCTAATTCATTAATTTTATGATACTAAAATTAATCGCATTTCAAGCGGGACACACACGATGGACGCAGACCACTTTCATTTGTTTTAGTTAACACAACACAACACAAGAGGGATAGTAAATTCACTTTTGATCACAAACAACTTACATATTTTTCTGTGCCATTGAAACTTTTTAATTATTCTTTTATTTATATTGCTGAATTTTCAAGAATAAAACAGATTATTTTTTTTTCTTCAGCACAATCAGTAAACAAATATGACAGCTCAATCGTACAGCATTTGTTATTTTCTTGCTTCAAATGCGTTTTGTTTACACTTTTTGAGGACAAACTACACAGGATTTATTATGTTATTTGGTATATTTTCCACCTGATTTAGAAATTAACACATGTCATTATTCTTTAACAATTATAATATTTATAAAAAAAAATAATTATATAAAATTATTTAGTAAAATAAATGTTTTTCGAGCCCTTTTTTGGGTTTTCCTTATGGGAAATACATTGAACGTCAAATCTAAAAAAAAACTATCTCCAATTGTCAGTACACGCACTGACTTTCAGGTGGTGTGGAAAGCAACTTACTAGGTGTCAATAAACAACACCTCACTGATTCTGAAAACACAGACGAATTCCTGTTTCTGATGGCGTTACCCCCTTTGAAATTGGTCGAGGATAATTCTGGTATTGAGGTATGGAAAAGTCCCCGTTGTTCTTCGACTGTCTATTGCAGACCAATCAATTTTTTTGTATATGAAATAATGTAAACAACTTGTTCAAGTTAAGGAGTCCAATATGAACGATCTTATAGGTCAGTTTAATTTGAATTTTAAAAGCGTCAAGCTGGGGCAAAAATTGGCATTGTATTAACATTAATCATTTAATAAAAGTTCAAAACACATAATGTTAATGTCAAAAATATTTAAATATCTATGTAACATAAAAATTAATATGGAAAATTTAATTTAATTGAACTAAAACAATCTATTTTACATTTCTTAACATCAACATTCTTTCTTCTGTTTTAATCTTAATAGTCATCTTGAAATTATCATATGGCACTTAAATTCTCTGTGCTGATTGAATTACACTTTCTTTTGTGTTTTCAAGACCTATTTTACACACAAAAGCCATATTTTTTGTAATACAGATTTTTGTCCACCATGTTCATAGATTCGACGCACTGTGCGTTGTAATGAAAGAAACAACAAAAATACACACGAAAAAACACAAATGTCATTTTTCCGCACACAATAAATGGCCTGGGTAATTAATTGTGTGCGAAAAAAGAGTGTCTCCAAAAAATATGCAACAATTTTAAATTTCGTTCATCGAACAGCGTACTGCAGAACGAAAAGTAAAACTAAATTTTTCGTTTATGATTTCGTTGCGTCATTTTTGTATGGGGTTTTTCGTTTCGCATCAGCAGCGTACTAGCTACTAGGCTTTAAGAAGAAATATGTTCCCGAAACATTCCGAACGCATTTTGCAGATAGTTTTGTATAAAAATCTGAACGCAGCCAACTAACACAATAACAATAACAAAACACAATCACACAAAAGCCTAGCATTGAAAAAAAAACACACCATTATTGCAATCGGTTAGTTTAGTTAGTTTGTTAGTTAGGATAGTTTCAACTTAAGGTGGTACAACATTGCATACAAAAAAAAAATTGATATTTGAATCAATAATTCTTTTTAAATGCAGATATATAACACACAAAGAGCACAAAAGTATGAAACCAGTTTCATTGAAATCGGTTTGTAATTGACAAAGTTTTGCTACCTTTAATTAAAGGTGACACAGAATTGCATACAAAAAAAATTAACCTTAGAATACATTTTTACTTGCGATTATAGGTACTATAAGCAAAGTTTTGGATTCGTGCAAAAAAATTTTTGAGATAACAATCAAACATGATATTACGATGATAGAGAACACCAAAAAAAGTGGGTGGCATAATTCTGTCTGTCTGTCTGTTCGTCTACAGCCTAAACGGCTTGATCGATTTTCTTCAAACTTGGTACATAAACATAGTGGTTTTTAAAGATTATGCCCACACTTTTTTTATTTTTTTTTAGAATTAAAAATAACGGTACCTGCCATACAATTTTTTTTATCAATTTTACATAATCGTATTTTTCTCAAAAACGGCTCGATAACTTTTCTTAAAAAAAATCAATACATTTATTTTAGGAAAGGCTTTCTCTGGTGGAAAACCATTTTCAAAAATGGTTATTAATGGTACCTCCAAAAGAACCATTTTTTAATTTTTGATTTTCTTCAAAACGGTACGACCGATTTCAATTATTTTTTATACAGAAGCTTCCAAAAATATAAATAGTTTTGTATACCAAAATTTTTGAAAAAATATTTTTTGGATTTTTAAAAATGTTTCAAAATTTTTTTTGGAAAATAAAATATTTCGAAAACGATATGATCGTTTTTTTTAAACTCGATAGTTAAGACTTTTTTAGTTCTCTCTAAAATATTTGTATAAAAAAATTTACATTTATGAAAAAATAACGGTACGTTCCATACAAAAGTTAAAAAACCGCAAGGGAAAATACATATTTGTTTGCTTAAAAACGTATCATAAGATTTTGATTAAACTTTTTTCATAAACTAATATTAGTACGATCTACTATAAAAAATTATAAAATTTTACATTAAGCAACTATTAATAGTACCTGTCATAGAACGTATTTTTTTATTTTGAGTTTTCTCGTTATGGGCTCAACAGATTTAGATGAATTTTTTTATATATAAATTTCAGGTAAGATTTAATAATATCAATATTTTCAAAAAAAAGATTTTGGATTTTTAAAAAAAGTTTCAACTTTTTTTTTTGAAAATTCGGTATCTCAAAAACGGGTTGACAATTTTTTTTCAAATTTCGTTTTTGTATACACATAAATATATACTTATGATTGGCATACCAAAATTTGTTCTTAAAAATGTTTTAAGAATTTTATATATAAAAAATTTATTTTTTAACCGCTCCAACGATTTTAAATTTTTTCTTCTCACACAATCATATTCAATCAAGAAAAAAGATTGCATTCTTTCGTTCACCTCAAACTGTCAAAAGAGTTGTTTTAGCCAATTTAAATGTCGTATTTCATGCTTCTCTACATTTTTCCCTCATAATTTCCATGTTTTTATATACAATTTTCTTAAACCCGCAGTGTCTTGAACATAAGAGCAAGTACGTGCGAACCAGTCGTGCATTTTATTTTAAATGCAGATAAATAACACACAAAGAGCACAAAATTATGACACCTCTCTTATTAAAATCGGTTAAAAATCGACGGTGGTTGGATGTTGTAGGAACTGGGGGCCTCGAGCTGTATCTTTTCCTACACATCAAGTGCTTACAATACCTCCAAGTTGGTAACCGCCGGATACTGGTCATGGCTTTATGCCAGGACTTGCTAAACTTGTAAGTGCGAATGTTGATCAAGGAAAGAATTGCAACATTAAACCCATGGCCCTACAGATTGGAGGTTAGTGCGTTGGGCTAACGACCCGACCACAGTAAAAAAAACAATTGTTATGAGAGAGACGCGGGAAGCCTCGGATAACGACCCCCCTCAAATGGCAACCAGACCCGGAACGAAAATGGACTATGATCTACGAGTATGCACCTGGAATGTAAGGACACTCTACACACCAGGTGCTACTCAAAAACTTGAATCTGTCCTCTCGCGGTACAAGGCAGACATTACCGCGATCCAGGAGATACGATGGATAGGATCAGGTATAACGAAAAGAAAAGATTGCGACATTTATTACAGCTGTCACCAAAGACTGCACATGCTAGGATGCGGATTCGTCGTGGGAAATCGACTCAGATCAAAAGTCATCGATTTTAAGCCGATAAGCGATCGCCTGGCTGTGATCCGCATCAAAGCTACCTTCCAAAACATCAGCCTAATATGTGCACACGCCCCTACCGATGAAGCTGAGGAGTCTAACAAGGAGGAGTTTTACGACCTCCTGGATGGAGCCTACGGAGCCTGTCCGGAGTACGATGTCAAAGTCGTGCTCGGAGACTTCAATGCTAAAGTCGGAAAGGAAAACATCTTTGGCGGATTAGTTGGAAAGCACAGCCTCCACGAAACGACAACAGACAACGGCTTCCGACTAATCGACTTTGCTGCAGCTCGTAATACGGTGATAAGTAGCACTAGGTTCCCCAGGCGAAGGATACACACAGCAACCTGGCGATCTCCAGATGGTCGAACGGCCAACCAAATCGACCACGTGCTAATTGGCGCAAGGTACGCATCGAACATCTTGGACGTGCGAACTTTCCGAGGTGCAAACGTGGACTCTGACCACTTTCTTGTTGTGACAAAGTTCAGAGCCCGACTGTCCAACGAAAAGAAAACGAAGACCGCCCAAAGAAAGAAGTTCAACATCGCATGCCTTAGCACATCTGAGAAAGCCAGAGACTACAGTGAGCAATTGACCGGGAAACTCTCTGCCGTACACCCAGCCACAAGCGTCAACAACCAGTGGAACCAGTATCGCGACATTATTAAAGAGACAGCCGAGACCACCATAGGCTATCAACCACCCAGAAAAAAGAACCCGTGGTATGATGATGAATGCGCGCTATTGAAGCAGGAGACGGAAAATGCACGAATGCAAATGCTGCAACGGAAAACAAGAGCAGCAAGAGAGGAGTACCGTGAAAAGAGAAGGAAAGAGAAAAAAACCCTGCGTAGAAAGAAAAGAGCATCCGCAGCCTCTCAGCTCAAGTATCTCGAAGAGTCCAGCACCGCCACCAACACCCGCCGGTTCTACAAAACAGCCAAGCAACTGGCATCTGGTTATAGGACTGGCACGCAAGCTCTTCGAAACAGCGAAGGGAACCTAGTCACCGAAGCACAGGGAATTGTAGACGTGTTTAAGCAGCATTTCCAGCAGCTGCTTAATGGGCATTATGTAGAGGAGGCGACAGGGGAACAAACAAGCATTAGACCAGTCAATGAAGATCCAGTCCCAGCACCCAGTACTGAAGAGGTTAAGAAAGCCATCCACAAGCTTAAGAACAACAAATCCGCCGGCTCGGATGGCCTACCAGCGGAACTCTTCAAGTATGGAGGAGATGTTCTGGTAGGGTGCATGCACCAGCTCATCAACCAAGTTTGGGAGGAGGAAAGTATGCCCGATGACTGGTCAAATAGCTCCATATGCCCAATCTACAAAAAAGGCGATCCTATGTCCTGCAAGAACTACAGAGGCATATCCCTGCTTAATGTTGCCTACAAGATCCTATCCAACGTACTTTGTGAGCGTCTAAAACCTTTCTGCAACACTATGATCGGCACGTACCAGTGTGGCTTTAGGCCAGGCAGATCAACGATAGACCAAATCTTCACATTAAGGCAAATCCTGGAAAAGACCAACGAATTTCAAGTCGAGACCCACCACCTATTCATCGACTTCAAAGCCGCATATGATAGCATAAGTCGCCAAGAGCTTCTATTGGCGATGTCGGAACTCGGGATCCCGAAAAAACTGATCCAGCTATGCCGCATGACGTTACAAAATACGCGGTGCAACGTGCAAATGGGTAACAGCTCATCCGAGTTATTCCAGACGTGTACAGGGTTCAGGCAAGGAGATGCGCTATCATGTGATTTCTTCAACCTAGTCCTGGAGCAGATAGTGCGCAAGAGTGGTGTTAACATGGACGGCACTATCTTTAACAGGTCTTCTCAACTGCTTGGTTATGCGGACGACATCGACATCATCGGCCGTTCCAAGAGAGCTGTACTTGAAGCATTCACAGCTATTGATGAACAGGCGAAACGCGTTGGTCTTGAAGTGAATGAGGACAAAACAAAGTATATGCTATCAACAAACAAAGCCTCATCTGTCCATCGCCTAGGACAAAATGTCACTGTTGGTAGCAGTAATTTCGAGGTAGTCAAGGAGTTCACCTACCTCGGAACAAACATCAATCCCACGAACGACACCTTAGTGGAAATCCGACGAAGAATTACCCTAGCGAACCGCTGCTACTTCGGTTTGGCCAAACAAATGGGTTCAAAACTCCTTTCTCGAAAGACAAAGTGCACGCTATACAAAACTCTAATTTTACCAGTTCTACTCTACGGCGCCGAGTGCTGGACGATAAGTAAAAAAGGGGAATTGATCCTGGGCACTTTCGAGAGAAAAATTCTACGACGGATATTTGGTCCTATATGCGAAGAGGGCGATTGGAGGAGAAGATTCAATCGTGAACTGTACGAGCTGTACCAAGATGTGGATGTAGTCCAAAGAGCCAAAACACGTCGACTACATTGGCTCGGCCACATCGAGCGAATGGACAACAACGCTCCAGCCAAGAAAATCTTCGAATCCCAGCCCCCAGGTTCGAGACGACCAGGAAGACCGAACCTCCGCTATAGGGACCAGGCGGTCACAGACGCAAGAGCGCTTGGTCTCGACGACTGGAGGGAGCGTGCGAGGGACCGCAATTCAATTTCAATCAATTCAATTTCTTTTATTGAACATAATATATACAATCTGGCTTATAACTAATATGATACTATGATAAATTTACATTTGTTGGCACATAGGGGGCCTAACGTTACACAATGTCTTAAGTTTAACAAATTATAGATATATAAATTACATGTCAAAAAATTTAAATTAAAAGTCGGCTGACTTAATCGTCCTCAGGGTGTTCATTCCCGGTTGTCAATGGTGTTTTAGGTGTTGGTTGGGGGAAGTTTTGGCGTTTAGCCACGGTAGAAGGCTGACCCAATGTCAGCGTAGAACGAGACTGCTTCCTCGTTGTCCATGATTATGTTGTCATCAAGTGTTTCCATTACACTGAGGTACCTTGGCTCCGGATGTCGTTGTTCAGTGGTCATCCTTCTCATTTGCTGATTCGGGTGGTCGATGATGTTCCATACTAGTCTCTTCGCTGAAAGGACTAGGTATTTGTCCAGCGGGATTATGTTGGCTTCGGAGTAGAGATGTTCGTTCCTGTAGTGTTTCCGCCGCTGCCGGTCGAAGTACAGTCCGGTGCAAATTCTGAGAATCTTCCTTTCGAATACTTGAAGCTCCTTCATGGCTGTCTTGGAGATTGAAAACCAGACTGGGAAGGAGTAGCTGATGATAGGTCGTAAGAGCTGCTTGTAGATCAGTAACTTCGTTGGTTGGCTTAGTCCTTTTCTTTTCTTCATCAATGGATGTAGACGGTGAAAGGCCCAACTGGCTTTTTTGAGTACATTTCTTGAGTGCGGGTTGAACCTTAGCAACTCATTGAACTGGACTCCCAGGTACTTCACATTCTTTTTGGCAGCTATGATGGATCCGTCAGGGAGTCTCAAGACCAGATTTCTGCAGTTGGCTGCGGTGCGAAGACCTCTACCAGTTGAAGGCCTCCTGAAGCAGACAAGTTCCGACTTGGAAGTGTTGATTCGGATGCCCCATTTCGTGTAGAAATTGAAGAGTCTGTTGATGTGGGCCTCTACTTGTCGGACGGCGATAAACGGTGACATTGATGATGCATAGGTGAGCGAGTCGTCGGCATATAGCAGGTTCTCGCATCCAATTGGGGCAGGTTGGTCGGATGTCATAAGGCTGTAGAGGAAGGGGCCAAGTTTTGAACCTTGGGCGACTCCGGCTCTGATATTCTTCATGTTTGACTTACAATTGTCTAGTTGTACGAAAAATTTCCTGAAAGAAAGAAAAGAAAAAAGAATTTTTGTTAGTGGCAGTGGTACCTGTAATAGATGAAGTTTATGTATTAGGGCTTCTATCCAAACGCTATCAAATGCTTTCTCGACATCCAGAAAGCATCCGACGGTGACACGATGACTGTTGAGGGAGGTGGTGATATCGTGTTGGAACTTCAGCAGCGGATGCAGCGTTGAGTGCTTTTCTCGAAAGCCAAACTGCATGTCAGGGATGATTGAGTTTTCATTGCAGAATTTCTTCAGCCTCCGGAGGATTACTTCTTCCAGTAATTTGCTGATATTGTTGAGAAGTGATATTGGCCTGTAGTTGGATATTAGGTTGGAAGCACCTTTCTTCGGGATAGCCACAATTTTCGCTGTTTTCCACGTCTGGGGGAAGTAGCAGTTGTTGATGCAGTTGTTAAGGATGATTGTGAGGAAAATCATTACTGCTTGTGGAAACCTTTTCAGGATGTAATTGGAAACACCATCTGGTCCAGAAGATTTTTTTGGCTTTGAATTGCCGATGATCTCTGCTACCTCCTCTAGATTGCATAGATGTGGACTATCGGTGGGATCACTTGCTGGATTGGTGTCATCGAAACTGATTATATCCGGATTTGGCTGTAGGGTCTGCTGAATTGATGCTTCTACTTCTTGTAGGAAGGTCGGGTCAGTAGGTGGGTTCGGTGTGAAGTTTCCTTCGAAGTAGTTGGCGAACGCTTCCACCTTGTCCTGGGTTGAGGTTGCTTCAATGTTGTTGCTGATAATGGCTTCTGGCATCTGTGGCTGTTTTCCAATGATCCTATTGATGTTTTTGAAGGCATCAGGTCCTGGCTTAATTGCTTGCAATCTTCTCTGGTACTGGATATTGTTATGGTGTTGAATGGAGTTCCGGAACATGATGTTGACTTGCTGTAGCTCATTCCAAACTGTCTGGTAGTTGATGTTTGTCGTATTTAGCTCGCTTCGATGGATCCGCTGGAGTCGTTTTCTTAGCCGTTGTCTGTGTGCATACAAATTCTGGACGTAATCAGGAAGGTGTTGGTACCTGTCCTTTGACGTCCTAGGCCGCTTTTGCTTCTCCAGGGCTTCAGATACGGCATGTTCGAGGATGTCAATAGCTGCATCGATTTCGGTATCCAGCAGATTCCTGTTTGAAGGTGGAAGAGTTATGTTGTCTTCGATGTCCCTGTGAAGTCTTTCAATATCCAGCCGCCTGAAGTTGATGAAGTTCTCCGGAGCTTCTGTTGATAGGAGTATTGGTTGGTTCAGGTTGATAGACAGTTGAACAGCTTCGTGGTCCGAGTCGCTTTGTACGATTGTACAGATATAATTCCGGATTTCCGGAAGAATGTGTACAAGGTTCGAGGAGGCCAGGAAGAAGTCTAGCGTTGATGGCGTTCTAGGAAAGGTGGGCTTCGGCTGGGATATAACCACCAGAGAATGTTCATTGCTGTTCAGTTCCATCCAATCTACAATTGCTTTGCCTTCGTTGCTGATTTTGGAGTCCAACCATAGGTGATGTCTCGCATTGAAATCACCTCCAATGATGCCATAGGTGCTTTGCTTCAGGATGCTGTTGAGGATGAGCAGGTCACTATGTATGTTCCTTGCAGAGGATGCGCACTTGAAGTATGTACAGATGACTGTAAGGGTCTCACCTCTTCCTAGGGTCATCGTGATGGCGGTGGCTTCACTAGTCTTTAGTCGTGGGATAATGACTTCTTTTGTATTGGGGGAGAATTTGTCTTTTATGAAGACTGCTGTTCCAACGCGGTCCTCGTTTTTGTCCTGTCGGTATGTTTTAAATCCTTTGATGTTGATGTTGTTTTGTTTGGTCACTTTCGTCTCGCTGATGAGGGCAATATCAGGGGTATTGTTCTTCATGAATAGGTTGAATGAAGTCCTCTTATCTAGGCTGTATAATGAATTAACATTATACGTCAGGATGCGGAGTTTCTTCAATGGCATATTTCGAAGACGAAGGCGGCCAAGACCGCGGACTTGTCTTTATCACTAAGTTGATTGTAGTTGGATGGGACGGCATTCCGGGCTTTATCCATGATGGAGATGAGGTTGGACCCGAGGAGCCGCTGGACTTCATTGTTGAGGTACATGGATGGGGAAGTTGCTGAAGTTCTGGTCGGTTTGACAGGGGCTGTCTTCACAGGGATGGTTTTGGCTGGAATCCTTGGCTGCTGTTGATGCTGCGTTTTCGTTGTTGATAGTCTGGGTGTTGAATTCTGTTTGGCCATTGCTGCGTAGCTGACTGAAGGACGGGTTACCACACAAGCTGATTTAGCGACGAACTCTTTGTGCGCCTTCTTCTCTGCAATCACCTTGTTCCTCTCTGTTAGGCGGGCCTTTAGAGTGGGGCAGCCCTTGAAGCTTGCAGGATGTCCTTCTTTCTGACAGTTGGCACACCATACGTCCAGTCCTGTGTTCTCCTTTCGCTTGCATTGTCCGGGCTCGTGGTCTTCTTTGCACTTGACGCACACGTATTGGCGGCCACAGTTGGTGGCTACGTGTCCGAAACGCTGGCAGTTCCGGCACTGGACGATGTCATTGGACTTCATTCGCTCCCAATGAACCCTCTGGTTCATTATTAAGGTCTTGGAGCACACCTCGTTGATGTCACACGTCTTTGATACTTCAACGACAAAGTTGTTGTAGTGCTTTGTCTTTGCCTTCTTGGATTTGAAGTGCGTCACTGAGATTATTGGGAGTCCCTCGATGCGGAGCTCATCTTCGACTTCTATGGCTGAACAGGTAAAATGTATACCTTTCAGTAGAAGGAGGTTCTTCCTGTCTTCCCTTGGCGTGAATGAGTTGTACTGTATCTTCATGGTTTTGAGGTACTTCTTGATGGCTTCAAATGATGTTCTATCCTGGGCGTTGATGATGGTGGTCTTCGTGCTCCTGTTTTTGAATGTCACTGATATGTTGCTCGCCTTGCAGTGTCTCCTTATCTCGGCGACACTACCGGAGAAGCAAAATATCGGAGGCATTCCAGGACCTTTGCTTGAGTTGACGGCAGCTATGTCATTGGTTGTCCTCGGGGTCTGAGCAGGAGCAGGATTAGAGGCTGCTACTGCTTTGATGGCGGCTGATGATGTTGATGCTGTTGCGGCTTCTTCAGGTTTGGCTGGCGTTTGTTTCTTTGCCTGGATTGGAGGGGACTTCGGTGACTCTACGTCCAATTGGGGGCGTTTGGTTGTGTCCTTTGATGCAGATTTTCCCGTTTTACGTGGTCTCTTCTGACCAGGTAAAGGTGAATCGCTGAAATCGTCCTCTGAACTTACTTCCGATGTCTGGCTGGATGAGAGCACTTCAGAAATCACCTGTTCTTCCTTAGCGTTCACTTCCGAGCGCTCTTCAGCATCATCGTCATTGGATAAATCATAGTTAGAAGAATCTTCAACCTCCATACTGTGAGCTTCTTTGCTTTCTTCTTCGTTCCTTTTTGTTGGGGTGACAAATTTACTAAATGTCTCGTTAAGCCTCGGTCCATAATCGGGTAGGTGAGTGACTATCCTGGTCAACAATGCATCGAGCGAAGCAAATGCTGCCTCCGGATTAAATGGTTCGCCCATTTCCGGCTTAACTTCAATTTCACTTTTATTATTTTATAACACTGATTAAAACGCACAACACTTATTTTTAAAAAAAAAAAACCTTTATTCCGCGAATTAATCAGGATTAGCACTTGTTAACCGCAGGTAGCCCGCAGGTATACCTGAGTTCTGTTTTATTTATTTCGGGGTGGATTTTTTTTTTTCAATCTTCCGCTTACGATGCGCACGCTCTGAACGATGTACACTGAATGATGCGAGGGACCGCAGCCGATGGAAGACCGCAATATCTCAGGCAGAGACCCTTCATGGATCGGGAGCCGGATAAGTAAGTAAGTAAGTAAAAATCGACAAAGTTGTGCTAGCTTATATTTAAGGTGGCACAACATTGCATAAAAAAACATATATTAAAGCACAAAAATTGCGAAAACATTTTACCAATTTTCATCAACGTACCAGTTTTGGGAAGGGTTTGATGGTAGGTTTTTAAAACTTTTCTTCATTGAAAGAAACACCCTTTCGCTACTAATATTTTTGTAGACTCGTTTGATTCTTGATACTTATGACAAATGAAATATGTGGACTAAGTTTCGTGTCAATGCTGTCGGAATTTGGTAATATTTTTCTTGTTTCACTAAAAATTCAGTCATCATTTATGCAAAGGACTGTTACATTTTTAAGGTGGTTGTATCGAGTTAATTCTGATTTAATAAGAATGTACATTAAAAAATTCCCTTAAAACATGTGTCATATATACTTAATGCTTATATTAGGCGTGTTTTTCCATCATCGGCCATCGGGATCTGGATCTGGATCTTCTTTTAACACGTGTTACAAAAACAATTTTAGAAAATTTCCCATTATTTTGTTTTGGTATTACGTGTAAAACTTAATCCAGATCCAGATCCCGATGATAATAAAACACGCCTATTATTTCAAGATAAATATATAAGTTTTTTAGTCTTTCATATCCCCCCCCCCAGCACTTTGAAAGTGCCAAAACCAAAGAAGGTTTTCAATCAACTCTGGATGTAATGTAGTAGATTGTGAAAATTCTGCGTCGACACCATCTTTAAATTTAATTAATAAAAACATTTTCTAAATTTTCTTGGCTTTTCAAATTTTGTTTCCAAAACGACTTTTTTTTCACCCCCTTCGTGCAAGGGAGGGGTGGGAGAAAAACAATAATGGGGTCCTACGGTTTCAAGGGTACTGAATCCAACGGGAGTTCTCGGGTTATCGTCCGAACCTTGGTTTTCGATCTATAAGCAACATTTCGGAATTGTGGCAACCCTTCTCTTATCCTTCTGACAGTGTTCCCACCTTGGCAACACTTCTTAAAAGTAAAGTTAGGACCATAGAAAAAGAAGTAAAGGAACTGGTGTATATCACATATACAGTGTGCATGAATGAGGCAGATCGTTGAATACTCGAAATGTCAAATCGGTGACTGAATGGAAGAAAAAAAGTAAACAAAATGTGATACAAGACTAAAAACATTAATAAATCATAAATTGTTAAAAAAAACAAATAGTTTGCAGTGATTTACTAAGAAATTTGTGTATATTTGCTAATAAAAATAAAAAATATGAAGTGCAGTGCGAAATTGTGTAAAAAAAACCAAAATAAGGCGGACAAGAATCATTTCCTTTCACAATTGAGTTTTATTATATTTTTCTCAAAGAGATTGATGTGAATTGTTTGTATTTTAATTAGTCACCAATCAAGTAACACATTTTAAATGATTAAACTTTTAAAAAGGCTAAGAATAATATTAACTAATTGAAACTTGCACATTGTTTCTCGGATATAATTGTGTATAGAAGAAATGTCAAACTGCGATTCTGTGAAACAGGTACGTATTTTTTTTGTGTTGGTGATTGTAAGGCGCAACTAAATGCTAAGCGCCCTTTATATTAGGATTTTTTTTTATTAAATCGATTTTGTACGTTTAATGTTCGTATATTTATGTTAACATACGCATATATCTTCAGAATTTTGCTCGAATTGTTTCGTAGTTAAGTTATTTGTTCATGTTTTTAATGCTAATTTACTTGTCTATTCAGGAAGATGCGCAGAAAAAATTTGTTTTATTTGCTTGAAAAAGAAATATTTAAAATAATTTAGTAGAAAATTTAAAAGGTTTCCGAAAGTCGAGTGGTATAAGGAAGAATGGATGACCATTCTGAAAGTGGATGAAGTAAGGCCACATTGGGTGTCATATTTTGTATTGCTGCCGATGATTTGCTTTGATTTCGCGTTGGTTTCGGAGAGCCTTTATTCATGACAATGCGTAAATTAAACTAAGTACATTTATAATGTTCCACTGAAACAACAAAATTTTGAAGAAAATACATTTTAAAAATTTTATCGGCGCCCTAGACGGTTATCATAAAAAAAATAAGTATTTTCTTAAACACACCGCATACATAAGTTCATAACTAAAAAATTATTGTTATGGCGCTCTAGTAAGTTGCAAATAAAAATCACTCCATCCCTGTTGGAGTGCATTTGTGTTTGTGATAGCAATCACTAATATGGAAAATGCCGCAGATTTTTCCAACAATGGCGCTTCCTTATATTTTTTATTCTAAGGTTAGGACATGAACTATTAGTGTACTAAAGCTCAACCCACTAACAGCCTCACTGTTAAGTACGTTTGCTATACAGATCAATGTTATGAGCAATGCAAGGTGAATATATTATTAAAATAAGAATCTTAATTTCATCCCGGATGGCCCGGATGGGCCCAAAACGGCTCTAAATGAAGAAAAAAAATTCCCTAATTTTTTTCAGATTTTTATTTTCATCCCCTATAGTCGCTGTAGGGGTAAATTAAATTTCCCCTTTTTTTTGCATACTAGAAAATTTGCGTAAGATCTGCCAAAAAAATTCGGAGCATGTAGGTGGGATCTAGACAAAGATCCTATGGGAGGGGGGTAATATCTCCCCCCGCTTGGACGGGAGGGACAATTTAATAAAATATTTGCATATAATAGAAAAAAATTAGTTTAAAAACAACGGCAATACTTACAGAAATGCTTAGTAGCTTTTTGGAAAGCCAGAAGTCCATTCTTACAACTTGTTTTTAAACTAAGTTTTTTTGACGAATAGTTTTGGCAAAAACTTGTTTCAAACTCAAAATTTTGAAAACAAATTATTATTATTTTTTTTAATTATAGGTTTGAAAACAGATTTAGCTGAAACCGTTTATTCAAAAAACTTTATTTAGTAATAAACTATTAAAATGGACTTCTGGCTTTCCAAAAAGCTATAAAACATTACTGCAAGTGTTGCCGTTGTTTTTATAATTAATTTTTTTCTACTTTTTGCGATAATTTTATTAAATTGCCCCTCCCGCCCAAGCGGTGGGAGATATTACCCCCCTCCACTAGGGTTTTTTTCTTGCCTATTTGCTCTGAATTTTTCGGCAGATTTTACGCGAATTTCCAAAAAAAAGGAAAATTTAATTTAACCCTACAGCGACTATAGGGGATGAAAATAAAAATCTGAAAAAATTAGGGAATTTTTTGTTCTTCATTTAGAGTTGATTTAGGCCAATCCAAATATTAAAACTAAAAAAAAAGCCATTGTAACGACCACCCTAATATATATATATTTGGTTAAACAATCCACATTCATAATGCATTATGTTTAATTTACGAAAAATCTGTATCTCCTAACAGGGGGTCAATTCTCGATCTGTGAAACTGTGAAGTGATAAATATGATAGCGCCTTCACGCCAAATGCGATTCTCGAAGTGTGAAAAAATTAAAACAAATGCTAAAATGTTTTCATATGATGATTCGTTTATCACAATCATTTCTTTCTGTGAAAACCTGTGAAAAGAAAAATGATAAACAGAAACAAATTGTGCTCATTTGATACACCCAAGTCTCCATCTTGGTCTTTGTATGACGTCATATTCCTCTTTTTCTATGGGCAAGTGGTAGCATTTTTCATGTTAATAATTTTTAGTACTCACTTTGACAGCTGTTTTTCATAACGAGTTCGGGAATCGCCTTGCGCGTGTTTGTGAAGTGCCTGCTCCCTGCTTAATGTTGCTTACAAGATCCTATCCAACGTACTATGTGAGCGTCTAAAACCTTTCTGCAACACTATGATCGGCACGTACCAGTGTGGCTTCAGGCCAGGCAGATCAACGATAGACCAAATCTTCACATTGAGGCAAATCCTGGAAAAGACCAACGAATTTCAAGTCGAGACCCACCACCTATTCATCGACTTCAAAGCCGCATATGATAGCATAAGTCGCCAAGAGCTTCTATTGGCGATGTCGGAACTCGGGATCCCGAAAAAACTGATCCAGCTATGCCGCATGACGTTACAAAATACGTGGTGCAACGTGCAAATGGGTAACAGCTCATCCGAGTTATTCCAGACGTGTACAGGGTTCAGACAAGGAGATGCGCTATCATGTGATTTTTTCAACCTAGTCCTGGAGCAGATAGTGCGCAAGAGTGGTGTTAACATGGAAGGCACTATCTTTAACAGGTCTTCTCAACTTCTTGGCTATGCGGACGACATCGACATCATCGGCCGTTCCAAGAGAGCTGTACTTGAAGCATTCACAGCTATTGATGAACAGGCGAAACGAGTTGGTCTTGAAGTGAATGAGGTCAAAACAAAACACGTCGACTACACTGGCTCGGCCACATCGAGCGAATGGACAACAACGCTCCAGCCAAGAAAATCTTCGAATCCCAGCCCCCAGGTTCGAGACGACCAGGAAGACCGAACCTCCGCTATAGGGACCAGGCGGTCACAGACGCAAGAGCGCTTGGTCTCGACGACTGGAGGGAGCGTGCGAGGGACCGCAACCGATGGAAGACCGCAATATCTCAGGCAGAGACCCTTCATGGATCGGGAGCCGGATAAGTAAGTAAGTAAGTAAGTAAGTAAAATGATAAAACTCTGTGAAAACTGATGTTTTCATTTCACGGTTTCACAGATCGAGAATTGACCCCCAGGTCTTGAAAGGAGAAATAGCTTCCTTGTTGCTGGCTTACCGGTCTGTGGATATGAAAATAAAAAATTAAGATAATGTTTGTAAAATAATTTTTAATTTATTGAAAAAACCTAAATTTTATCACAAAATTAATATTTTATTAAAAATTAGCGACGCGTTTCGGATGTTGTATCCATCTTCGGGCTTAATCGGTTGAACTTTGGTGTTTTTTGCCAATTTGGTTGTCAAATTATTAAGTTGTAATTGTATTTTGATTGTATGTATATGTCTCTTTTTATCTATTGTTTCGATAGATGTGGTTGATGGCTGTGTCATATAGTGCGTTTTGTTTTATAGTTATTTTGTCGTTTAGTAATTTGTCTGTCTAACTTGTTAGCTTTGTAAAGGTAGAACTATAATAATCGGAAGGGCACTGAAGCTAATGTCAAAAACCAACGAAAAGTAGCTTTCCGTACCGAAAAAAGGGGAACACACCCATAATGTAACTATCATCTTTCTCTTTTTGGCATTCCTATTTCACCAAATGTCAGTTTTACTTAAGTTGAACGAAACTTGACGAAACGCTCCACTTCGCAATTATAGTCGCGTCAAATGCTTTCCGTGTATTCGCTTGTTTTCTTCCGACCACTTAAGTGCCCCTCCGAGCATTATAGTTCTAGCTTAAATCTCGAATTCTTCGAGGGCGTCAAGTGTTGTACCTTTTTTGCATATGTGCATGGGTCTTACGTTTGTTTCAAAGTTCATGTAATTGTGGTTATTGTCTATGAGGTGTACTCCAAAGGTCGATTTTGTGTTTGGTTTTGGTTTGTTCTAAAGTTCTACCTGTCTGTCCTATGTAGAACATATCACAATCATCACATTTAATCATGTGGACCCCTGGATTTTATTTTATTTCGCTTTTTGGTTTTTCTTTAAATATTTTATGTATGTTGGTTTTGGTTTTAAATGAAATGTTTATGTTGATTTTATTGAATTCGTATTTTAGTGTTTGCGGAAGTATATTTGAATATTCTATTGAGATGTATTTTTTTATCGGAATTGTCGTTTTTGTTCTTGTTTTTTTATTTTCTTTTTCTTTTTGTAAATTAGTTTATCTATTATTTCTGTTTTAAATCCATTTGCAAATGCTATGTGTTTTATGGTATTTACTTCATCTTCATAATCTACTTAACACATTGGGACGTTTAATAATCTGTTTACAAATGCATTATAGGCTGACATTTTTTGGGCATAGGGGTGGTGGGAGTTTTTGTTTATAGTGATATCTGTTATTGTAGGTTTTCTGTAAATTGTGTATGTTAGTTTACTGTTGTTTTTGCTTAAAGCCTAGTACGCTGCTGATGCGAAACGAAAAATCCCATACAAAAATGACACAACGAAATCATAAACTAAAAATTTAGTTCTACTTTTCGTTCTGCAGTACGCTGTTCGATGAGCGAAATTGATAATTGTAGCAGATTATTTGGAGATGTCTACACTCTTTTTTCGCACTCAATTAATTACCCAGACCATTTATTGTGTGCGAAAAAATGACATTTGTGTTTTTTCGTGTTTATTTTTGTTGTTTCTTTCATTACAGCATGGCTACTTGTGATTTTTTTGGCTTAAGCCTAGTACGCTGCTGATGCGAAACGAAATTTTTAGTTGGTCTCCAACAAGCAGGGCCGGACAAGCTATATGTGCAAGCGGTGCAAATGCACAGGGCGCTGAACCCAAGGGGCGCCTTGAGCAGGCATTAACAAAGCCACTTCTCGTAACCACTACCTATACCTATGTACCTATTTTTTCAATTTTTATTTCTCACACCAATAGTGATATCCAGTACATAACTACCAGTTTATTCTGAATTTAAACACAGTTATAATATACATACATCTATCTACTATTCCAAAAATAAGTCGATGTCTATCTTCCTATTCTCACCCACACCCACAGCTTTGTATATAAACTTTATAGTATTATCATGGAGTCGTTTTTATTTACGTGGTATTCCATCGATGGTGGCGCTAGTGAGCACCCATGTTGTGAAACATGTTTCACATTTTGACACCAGAATGGGGAATATTTTTTTATTTCGAGGTACATTTATTATTATCGTAAGAACGAGAAAGTCATATATTATTCTCGTAATAATAAATGGAGTAAGCGAGTGAAGTAGTTTTTCCACTTCCACCGGGCATGACCAAACAAAGTGGTGGAATAGAAATACGATTTCTTACCGCAATATTGTGCTGTCAAATGGCAGAAGAAAAAAAAAAAACAAATCGTGAAATCGTGCTGTAGAATTAAATTGTTTGCTTTCAAGTTAAAAGTGAAAACCAAATAGATTTATGGATATATGTAAATTATAAAAAGGAAAGATCAAGAAACATCAATAAAATAGCTAAGTATTTTGTTTTTATTGTAGATAAATATCTTTGAATTCTGTATTTTTCTTTGCAAATAATTTTTTTCTTTGCAAATAATTTTTTTCTACCTACTTTCAGAAAATACCTACCTACATAAATATTTAATTACATCAACAATGAACATCAAGATATCCTGTGCCGGGCAGCTGCTTGCCAGAAAAATATCTTCAATCAACAGCCAGCAGTTCCAGTGGATAAAAATCCAAAAATATAAAAATGTGTGCTAGTGTTTTTTTTGTTATTATTTGTAATGTAAATACATGAGCTGATGAGAACTAAAACTCGTCATATCAATGCCAAAGAAGTTTTATAATCAAATTGAATTGTTAAAGTAACTTTGAGAGTACCTACTAAGAGAATAATTGTTGTATCTAATCATAGATTTATAACTCTATTTGTTATGGTTTGAAGGAAAACTATCTTAGTTTTCGTGGCATTGACATAGCGAGTTTTAGTTCTCATCACCTCATATTAAATCTGTGTTTTTACACACCACTTGAAAAATTAAAGTGCACAAAAATAAAGAAATTTTGTATTCAATAAACCTATGTGAATTGTGTAGTGAGATTTTTTCATATATTTAATAAAGAAAAAAAAAAAAGAAAATCTAACAAATACCCAAGTGTCCTGTTTTTCTTTTAGAAGTTGGAACTACAATGTATTTTGTACTTTTGGTTAATGTTGTAGGTGTACAGTATGACAAACAACAAGAGCAGGTATAGGTACTCGAAAGGTAAAATATTTTAACCATCATCTCATTGCAATGGGATCGATTGGTTGTCGCTCTTGCATCGTTGTTTGGTTTTTATATTGTGTGTCAAAAGTGAATAAGTTTTTCGGTTGTTCAAAACGATTAAGAGCAAATATATTTTTCAGAATGGTTCAAGAAAAAACCAAAAATTGTTTTGTGTTGTGTAGATAAAAAAAAATCAATTTTATATCCAACAAGTTACTCATTAATCAATAAACACATCGGCTAGCGCGCTTAATAGCATCGATTGATTGTGGACAATTGAAATCCAAGTTCTTTGGTAGGTATTTGGATTTCTTAAATTGATTATTGTGCACTTCTACGTGAATAATTATTTTGAAAATATATTTGCTTTTAATCCATTTAAATGAACGAATCTTTTTAATAAACCCGCGGCAAAATACTTTCAACTTCAGAGAAAATTTTAATCTTCCTATTGTGTGTGCAAGCCAGTGAACATGTTGTTAAAATTGCAAAATTGTATTTTGCATAGAAAAATCGATTTATAACGATTTTGGAAAACTAGACAAACCACTGGCTGAACAAAGGTTGTAGGTATGTATATAGAAACTACCAAAAATGAGTTTCATATACCAAAATTTTCTGAGTTTGATATAACTCCGTATTGATGTTGTATTTTTAACATGCTACTTTTTCCAAGCGAACATAAAAATGCACTAAAAAACTTCGTTGGTTTTTGTAATGCACTTTCCTTCATCAATTTGGTTTATGTAAATCTTTCCCCATAAATAAATATGACAAAAACTTTCTGATTTTTTCAAATTACATATATTTCTTAATAATAGAATATGAAGAAAATTTGAAAAGAAATATTTGGCATATAATATGGTGGTGGGTGAAAGTGTCTTGGCATGAAAGGAACTACGATGGGATCAGTGGCACAACAAGTTTACATATTTGTTAATGTTAAGAAACAAACGGTTCCATTTTAAAAATTATTTTTGTGTTTTAAGGTTTAAGCTAAAAAATGGCTTAAGAGGTAAATATTTTTCTAAGTCTAGCTATTAATAGGGTGAAACGAGGTTAAACAAAAAAACCTATACGATTTAAATTTTTGTTTGTATTGAAGGAAAGTACTTAGAGGATGGTTTAGAGCTTAATATTTTTGAATTAAATTTCTGATTTTGCAGAACTCGAGTTTTGAACATTCAAGTCTAATATTTTGAACTCTGGTTAAATAATTATCACTCTAAATAACCATTTCAAAACAAAATGATTATTTATTATTTATTTTTAGGGTACCTACTTTTTAATAGTGAATCTTATAACACCAAAATTAAGATGATAGCACCATTCATAGATTTTAATATACAGGGTGTCCCGGACCTGAGTGGAAGTATTTCAGGGGGTGGTTCTTGGGGTTATTCTAAGAAAAAAATTGTATGGGGTGAAAGTTGTATCTCCCCTCCCTGAGGCAGGGAGGGGCAGTTTCTGAAACATTGACTTTAAATGCAAAAAAAAAACATTAAAAATCAACGAAAACACATTTAATAATGTGTTGTACTTTATTTGAAAGCTAATACTTCATTCTTGCATTTGGTTTTTAAATCAAGTTGTTTAAACGAACAGTTTTTGAGAAATTTAATTTCAAAGTCAAAATTTAAAAAAAAAATGTGATTTTTTTTTATTAAATCGATATTTTTCAAAATTTTACGTAATTAAGGGCTTTTTTGTGTTCAATATTCAATGCCCTCATTATTTTTTAGTCCATCACCGAAAACCAAATGTAAAAATCTTTCTTAGTTTTTGAGCAATTAAGAAAAAACAAAAGGTACTTTTACCAAAAAAGCCCAAAAAAGGGTTAAATTATGGATAATTCATGAATAAATTAATTTTTTCGGGCTTATATGGGAAAAGTACATTTTGTTTTTTCTTAATTTCTCAAAAACTAAGAAAGATTTTTACATTTGGTTTTCGGTAATGAACTAAAAAATAAAGAGGGCATTGAATATTGAACACAAAAAAAGCCCTTAATTACGTAAAATTTTGAAAAATATCGATTTAAGAAAAAAATCACTTTTTTTTTTTCAATTTTGACTTTGAAATTTAGTTTCTCAAAAACTATTCGCTTAAGCAACTTGATTTAAAAACCAAATGCAAGAATGTAGTATTAGATTTCAAAAAAATATCAAATATCAAAAAAAAATTCAAGGTACTCTTGCTCAAGAGAACTCAATTAATGCATAGCATTATACGATAAATCAACGTTTATCTTTAAACGCGATTTGCGGCTAAACTAAGCGTCCTAGAGGCATCAAAGTTTACATCTTTGAACTTGATTTGCGGCTATACTAAGCGTCCTAGCGACTTATAAAATGCATATTCGTGATCTTGGAATGTGCCTGTTCCTAAAAATCAAAATAAAATTGGTAAAAAAAGTTTTTTTTAAAACTTTCAAAAAAAATATTTTCAGTTTTTTTGGCTAAACCAATTTTTATTCTTTTTTTAATTTTTTTCGAATTTTGTGAGAATGATATTTTTGTCTTTAAATGCAAAAGGAACTTTGCATGCACCCAACCTCGCACCCACCCCAAATCCTATAATGGGCCCAAGCAGGGGGGTTGCAGGGGGCAGCGTGGCCCCCCATACACACCTCGCTGTTTATTCGTACTCTTGCTCAAGAGAACTCAATTAATGCATAGCATTTTACGAAGAAATGATTTAGGAATTTTATTCACAAAAAACCGCACAAAACGTATTTATTTCTCAAAAATTTCAAAGATCGACGTTTTTGCAAACCAAAAAGTTGATCTGAAGAAAAATCGTTACAAAAAGCTGAAATAGCTTCAAAAAACCACGAAAAGTTTTTTTTAAAGAAAATCCTACAAATACTACCTATACAGTCATACAATATGAAGAACTTCCATACAAAATTACACATACACACAAGAAAAATACTATGCCAAATTTCACAGAAAGTACCGTATTCTCGGTTCCTCTGCTCTATTTTTTCTTTTCCTCCAACTCCCATATATTTCATATAAATACCTATACACCCTTCTCATTCTCGCCATTTTAGCATTTTTTCATTTTCTACCACTTTTCCTTACCCTTCTACGGGGAAATATCACCATGCCAATAAAGTTCCTCAACATTCAAATGTCAAATCACCAAAAATTTCCTCAACTTTCGAATGTCAAAGAATGTTTATAGATACGGGGGCTTCAACATCAGATTGTGTAGAAACAATTGATGTCGATGATACTACTATAAAGTTTATATACAAAGCCCACAGTAACAAAAAACTGCATCACAAAATCTTTGAAATGTGCACGATTTTGTTCGCCTTTACCAACATATACCTACCTATTTGCTATTTTTCTCTTTTTCAAACTGTCGACGTTATTCTCAGCTCGCTCACCATCGTGTGTGTGCTGTGTGCGTGAAGGCATTTATTTTATTTTCATAACCCAAACCCACCCCTATGCTGTGCAACATAAAACAAAATTCTTCAACTGCAAATACAGACAATTAACAGCTAGCATGGTGATAACATGAGCGCGATAACAGTTCTTCTATATGAAATCGAAGTCAGAAATGTTAATTTAACAGAAATTCTAAGGTGAAAAATTCATACTCATTGGCATAACAGCGCGCAAATTAAAAATTTGCGTCTATGAATTAAACTCTTCCGGTTGAGTGTTTTTTTTTTGTTTTATTTTGGCATTGGCTTCTATTGATGAGTGAAACATGAAATTGTAGCACTGTCTTATTGTGTGTTGAAACAAAGGATTGAAATATGGAAATAATGAATGATGATGATGCAATGATTTATGATTATGATGATGTTTGTCGTTAATGAGGGAATCTTGTTTATTCAATTATTATTATCATTAAGAAAAAAGGATTTTTTGACTTAGCTAATTACATTATTTGTGTGCCAGTCGTGTTCTTATTGTGGTCAAACTAAAAAACTCAAAACAAAAGAAGGGAAAAAAGAATCTATATTGAGAGTATATATGTAGATCTGTTATGCGTAGAGTCAGAGTCCAGTAGTCATTAGTTTATAAATATAATAACGTCTAGCGTGTTTACTTTTTTGTTAAAGGCTGAATATAATCCTGAAGTATAAAATCTTTTTGTATATTTTAATGAACATTAAAGTGGTTCTTACATAGTTCGAACAAATTCAGTTTTTATTATGTATTTACAAAAGTGTCGTGTCCATCTACAACCTAGGTACCTACCAACATAGTTAAGAAAGTAGGTAGGCACAAAAAAGTATAAAATAAAAAAAAGCATTGCAAAGTCTACCCCTTGGGTAAAATGAGGATATGATTTTTTCCACCATTGACCGCAATTGATGGGCGGAAATGCTGAAGTATGCGCAGGGCGCTAATTTCGCTCGGGCCGGCCCTGCCAACAAGACAACGAAATGCTTACGAAAACGAAGCGGAAAAATATTCATTGACAGTTGCACAAATTCAAAAAATTAAAACAAATGCAAATGCAAAAAAATCACAAGCTGCCATGCGGCAATGAAAGAAACAACAAAAATAAACACGAAAAAACACAAATGTCATTTTTTCGCACACAATAAATGGTCTGGGTAATTAATTGAGTGCGAAAAAAGAGTGTAGACATCTCCAAATAATCTGCTACAATTATCAATTTCGCTCATCGAACAGCGTACTGCAGAACGAAAAGTAGAACTAAATTTTTAGTTTATGATTTCGTTGTGTCATTTTTGTATGGGATTTTTCGTTTCGCATCAGCAGCGTACTAGGCTTTATGCTAAAGTCTAAAAAGTTTATTGTGTTGCTGTTTTCTATTTCGGCTGTGAATTTGATGTGTTTATTGATGCTGCTGATGTAATTTTTAAATAAGTCGATTTGTCTATGTGTACCGTCAAAGATAATGAAGGTGTCATCAACATATCTTGAATAAAATATAATTTTATGGTATTGTGTGTTGAGTGCTGATAGTATATATTTATTTTCAAAGAAATTGAGGTATATATTTGTCATTAATCCACTTAAAGGTGACCCCATGGCAAGTCCTTCTTCTTGTGCATAATGTTTGCTATTGAAAGTGAAATAATTTTGTTTAAGCGTTATTTGTAGTAATGTTATGAGTTCTTCTATTTGCTGTTGGTTGAGTTTGGCGGTTTTAATTAAGTTTTCCTTTAATATTTTGATCGTCTCGTCTATAGGTATGTTTGTATATCTACATGTTGATTACATCGAATGAAATCAGTTTATATTGTTGTGATATGTTAAGTGTTTTAGTTTTATCTATAAATTCAGTGTAATTTTGTATGTTTTTGTTATTTTGTATAGTTATATTGCTTTTGATGATTTTTAATAATGTCTTTGCGACTTTGTAGCAAGGTGCTGTGGTGTAATTAATTAATGGTCGAATTGGAGTTCCTGTTTCATGTATTTTTGGCAAACCTGTGAATGTTGGTGCTTTTGTGTTTTGTTGCTTGAGTTTCAATTTGTTTATATTTGAGAAAATGTAGTTACTATCGTTTATAGCTTTGTTTATGTCTTTAACGTATGCTTTAGTTGGGTCATTTTGTAAAGTTTTAATGTTATTGTCGTTGAAAACGTTAATGTTTTGTTTATATATTCTTGTTGGTTCATGATGACTGTAGTGTTACCTTTATCGGCTTTAGTAACAAGAGCGCCGTTGTCTTTTCATTTTTCCTTTACCTATATTTATTTTGTAAGTTGGTTATGTCGTTTTTATATTTGTCTTTTAGTTTGATTTGGGTTTTGTTATTTTTTAAGATATGTTTTAGTTTTTTGTTGACTATGATTCTTGTTTCGTTTTGTATTTCAGAAGTGGGTATTGCTTTGATGGCAGATTCAGCGTTTATTACTTCTTGTGTAATATTATTTTTGTTAATTTTTACAGGTCTGGCCTGTTGCTGGTTTACAGGGGTAGCCTTGTTGCGATCGCCTGCAAAAAACAAAACAAAATATTCATTACATTCTACGGGATGATGGAAATGTTTTTTTTTTCTTACCAATCATCCCCTGGGTAGATTTGCCGGCTGGAGACTGGGTATCTGAAAAGAAATTAATAGAACAAAAATTAATTGATAGAAAGGAAAAGTAGGAAATTGAAAAACAAGTAGGTAAATACAGATAGCATAATAAAATACAATTAAATCTAAAAGAAAAACTAAATAATCCTTGAGGAAAATAAAAATACAAAAAAAAAAAGCTAACTACAAAACAAAGCATAACTACACATAATTGCGGCCATGATGGTTTGTTGTTGTGAATGGAATGAAAATGAATTAATGAAAAATAGTAAAAGTACACCAGAGATGTTGAGGGCTGTTCAGCAGCTGTTCAGAGGGTGCGAGAGTGAGAAAAACATACCAGTTTAGAAACACTGAAGATTTTAAGAACTAGGCACACTTTTATTTCTTTTTTTGGCAAAATAAATTAGATAGAAAATAGAAAGGAGATTACATTCGCAAAGTAACCGAAAGAAAGCAACAAGTGGAACGCGTTTGGTTCCACCATCTCAAAACCCCTGTGGAACCTAAGAAGTAGTACCAGGTTGGTAAGTGTGATGTTTGAACGCAGCCATCCTTAAATGTCAACATTGACAGCTTACATTGACATGTAATATATTGCATCATTCAATCGTAGGCCGCTATTTCATTAACACGTTTTACTTTTTTATACTTTTGACTAAGAACTTTATTAAATGAATTTATTAACTATTTAAAAAGGCGTGTTTAAATTTAAAGGTTTGTACAAAACACTTCACTGGCGACGAGGATTTGGGAATTGCTTTTCAGAGCAATCAATTTTAATACAAGTGTTGAAGCCTAAAATTACGTTTTTTTTGTGGTTGTACCTCGCGGGCAATCACATGGCGAAAACCGGGAAAAAGGTTAAAGCCGATACAGAATCCATACAAATTCAAACAGATAACTCTAATTCTAATATTATTTCAAGTAAAATGGCATCGATTGGATCAATAGAAGCATTTGATATAACAAACCCTGCAGCGTGGGGCTCATATAAAAAACGATTTGAAATGTTTCTACTGGCTAACAGCATCACAACCGAGGCGATCCAGAAAGCGACGTTTCTCACAATTTGTGGAGCTCAATGTTTCAACTTAGTGGAGTCACTCATTTCTCCAAGAAAATTGGAAGATCATACCTACAAATCCATCGTAGAAGAACTTACACAGCACTTCACTCCGGCTCCATCAGAAATTGCGTCGTTTTATAGGTTCTTTAAGCGCGATCAACAGAACAACGAATCTGTTGCAGAGTACATTGCAGAAGTACGTCATCTTATAATCGATTGTAATTTTGATGGCAATATGGTAGATCGAATGCTCCGAGACCGGTTGGTATGTGGGTTACGTAATACTCATTTACAGCAGAGTCTTTTAGCTGAAACGAAGCTCACCCTTAAGTTAGATTGCTGCAGAGACCGCAGCCAAAAATCAACTAGTTATACAACAAGCCCCTCAGCAAGATCAGGTTCATGCAATTAAAACCAAATCACAAAAGCACCAAACCCAGCATTCACGAAGTACTGACGAATGGAAATGGAAAACAGAGGCCAAAGGGATTAGGCTAAAACAACAAAACTGCTATGGATGTGCAGGGAACAGTCATGCTCGTTCCGCATGCCCATTTCGTACTGCCAAGTGTGACAAGTGTGGACGCATAGGACACATCAAAAGAGTCTGTCGTACTAAACAGAACAACAACTTTTCTAATACAACAAAGCATCAAGTTAATGCAATAAATCGTTTCGGTAGCTTTAAAAAAGTGGCGACTGTAACCATCAATGATATACAATGTGAATTTAAGGTCGACACAGGCTCAAATTATTCAATCATGTCAGAGGTTTATGCAAATAAACTTTGGAGCCATAACCTACCTAAAACCATTGACACAGACTTGAATCTTTTTGACTATGGTAATAATCACATCACATTCCCATTACAGGTCTTACCTACGTCGATGTTGTTTACAACAAGAAGTATATTCTTAACCTCCCTTTGTACATTGCAAGTGGAAATCGTACAATTGTGCTCGGCTGCAACTGGTTTGAGAAGCTGGGAATTGTCGTCCAAGGTGTTCACAGCGTGCGTGCTCCAATTGAAGACCTTTTGGAAAAGTATGCAGTTTTATTTTCCGAGGAACTAGGTTCGTATACGGGGGAAAAAATTACATTGAATCTCGATCCAGCTATACGACCTATCAAACTGCAAGCAAGGAAAGTTCCTTACGCTCAGCGAGAGGCAATAGAAGCTGAGCTAGACAAATTAGTTCAACAGGGTGTGCTAGAACCAACAGAATACAGCGAGTCGCTCACTCCTATAGTGCCCGTCACCAAATCTGACGGTTCAGTTAGGATTTGTGGAGATTACAGGTGCACTGTAAATAAAGCACTGTCACCACACTGCTTCAAAACCCCAGCAATAAGCGATATTTTAGCTTCAATCCCGAAAGGTAACACCTTTGCAAAAATAGATTTGGCTCAGGCCTATCAACAGTTGGTTGTTGATGAGGAAACGGCCAAGGTACTTACAATCACTACTCATAAAAATGCTTTCAAAGTTAAGAGGGTCCCATATGGTATTTCTGCTGGACCTGGAATATTTCAACAAAGAATAGAGAATATCTTACGAGGAATAAGTGGTGTTATGGTATACTATGATGACATCATCGTTGCCTGCGAAAATTCCTCACACCTCATTGAGACTCTGGGAGAAGTTTTTCAAAGATTAAAAGAGGCTGGATTACGGTTGCGTCACTTTGACTTACCATCTGTTAACTTCCTGGGGTATATAGTCGATTGCAGAGGAATTCGCCCATCAGATGATAAAGTTATCGCAATAAGAGATACTCCAGCTCCAACCGACCAAAAGCAACTGCAGGCCTTTCTAGGACTCATCAACTTTTACCATGCTTTTCTTAAAGGCAAAGCGACAATTGCTGAACCTCTCCATAGTCTGTTGGATAAGAACAACAAGTGGCAATGGAATACAAACCACCAAACCGTATTTCAACAACTTAAAGGACTTCTTACCAGTGAAAGTATTCTGATTCATTACAACGAAAATTTACCGCTGGCATTAGTGTGTGACGCATCTCCATATGGATTAGGAGTTGTCTTGTCGCACATTTTACCTCACCACGAACTCCAGGTCGGGAGGGCGGCCGCCCGCATAACACCAGCGGAGTCGCACGAGGAGCGAGCGTCAGTGGTGAGCCAGGTTTGTCTATGTTTTGTGTGGTGGTGGCTTTGTTTGTTTAGTTTTGGCACGATTTAAGTTTCGTTGCTGGCCTTCGTTTAACTTCGGGACAAGATCCCCCCATATCCGGCGAGCTAAGTTGTACCTCACTAGCGTGCCAGCATCTGAGGGTAAACTCTCCCATCCCCCGTTCAGGTCCTCTCTTTTTCTTTCCGTTGGACTAGCCCTATATTTCACCTTTAATTATACCTACCGTTCGCTTTCTTTCGTACTTTTATTATTTGTCCCTCTGGACAGTTTTTTTTACCCTAGCTTTCATACTTACTCTTCACTTTCCTTCAACTCTTCATTTCCGTTTCGCTTTTTTTTTTCTAACTTCGTCATTTCCTATCATCGTTTAAACAAATCCTATCCTTCATTTCCGTAGGCTTTTAGTTTCCGCTTCCATCTTCTTTATTTTGTTGCACTGTTGCCTACCGGGGTCTCCTGAACGGTTTCCGGTCCCTCACCTAACCAACTTTCTGTTTTCATCCAAATCCCTAATCCCATACTCACCTCCTACTACACAAGCACCCAGTAACAGCCTGTTGCTGGCTTATAGCTCCGAACTGCTGCTGGTTGGTCGTGGTTGGTAGTGTACATGGTCCGCTGATGCGAAGTTCGTATGAGATTGTTGGCTTACGATTATCTGTTCTGGTTCATATTTCGAGAATGTGATTGAACTGGTCTGATAGGAACTTAGTTAATCTGCTTGTGACGTTTCGCTAAAATATGTTTCCGTTGAGGGCGATTCTGTGTAACGTGAAAAGGGAGTTGAAGTGCGTCGTTCAGCCAAGGGCAATACGGTGCGTCTTGAACAAGGAGTTGAACTCCGTCGTTCAGTCAAAAATACATCATTTTCAAAAGCCTTGCATGACCTCTCGTTCAGTTTTCCCAACGATCCCTAGTAAAGCACCTCCATTATTGTACGGTTGGCAAGAATTTGCTGGCGATCATCTAATTTTTTGTACAATGTTTCCCAGGTAGAACTTAAGGTGCTCGCTTCGTCAGGTTTTTCAGTCTTTTTTTCGAACTGTTTCAAGGCTTTTAAGAAAATTTCATTCCTTTCACTTTGTGGTCCTTTTTTCTTTTTTTTCTTGATAACTGAAGTTCTTGCTATAGTAAAAAAAAATTATTATTCCTTCAGCTTCCAAAAAGTGAAAATGAATGGCGAGAAGTGGCTAAAGATTTTGAACAAATCTGGAATTTTCCACATTGCATTGGAGGACTCGATGGTAAGCACGTTAACATCATCAAGCTCACTGGGATAAAAAAAAACGTACAGCATTGTACTTACGGCTTTGGTTAATTCAAAGTATGAATTTATCATGGTCGAAGCTGGTGCCAATGGAAGGGTATCCAATGGAGGTGTTTTTTCAAACACGAAATTTGGATGCAAAATAGAAAGTAATGAACTGGCCATACCACCTCAAACTCAAGTTGATAATTTTGAAACTAAGTTGCCGTACGTCATTGTAGCCGACAATGCTTTTACATTTGGTGAACATTTGTTAAAGCCATATAGCGGCCATAGATTGACACAAAAGGCGGAAAGCTTTAACTACCGCCTGTCGCGAGCAAGAAACGTTGTGGAAAATACATTCGGGATAATTTCATCTCGTTTTAGGATTTTAGTAACTACAATACACCTTAATCCAGATAAAGCGACAGTCTCATCCAGTTGGAAAGTGGGAAATCAAGAAATGCATTAAATTTAGCCAAGCAAACAAGAAATCATTTTTGTGATTACTTTGCATCTACGTCTACGCATGAACTTATCTAATCGATTTTTTTTTTTTTCAAAATTAAATAAAGTTGTGTTTGCAAAATAAATTTACTGTACATTATATGTAAATAAATAATTATTACTAATAATAATAATAATACCTACTTTTTTTTACTGATACAAATTTCAACTTTTAGAAATGTCGACTTGACAAAAATACGAAATATTATTTAAAAAATAACGCTCTGCTTGACATGTTTTCGCAGCATGAGCATAAACTCGAAACATAAAATCTTGTCTTACTATTTAACATTTAATTAACAGTTTTTTGACTCTTAAAATGTCGAACGTTAAAATCTCGATTCCATAATTTTTTACGAGATTATAAATATCAAACTTATGAAGTCGATATTTATAAGGCGGGAAAAATCGTATCCAATCTCTTTTAATCTATATACAGGGTGTCCCGTAATGAGTGCATAATACTGCAACTGGTAATAGCAGGCATTATGACTGCTCAGAAAAAAAATATAAAAAAAATATTTTTCTTTTGGTCTCCATGGTATAAGTTATTTTCGAAAAATGTTAAAAAATTCAGGATCTCATAAAATACCTATTTACAACGGCCACCCATAAAAGATTCTTATTATTTTTTATTTTTATAATATTCTTGAATAACCGTTCTAAATGATGGGTGGTAAATTTTAACACCAGCTGATGCATTTTTTGTGTTATAATTTCTTAAAATTATTTTTTATTCAAAAATAATTCAATATTTTTTTTCACCAAAGTTTGAAAAATAATAAAGGGAAAAAATGTATGAGAACATAAGTGGCAAATTTGATAAAAATTGGCCTGTTTAATGTACTTTCCAAAATGGTATAACACATGTTTGTGTCTGCAACCATAACCAATAAAATTGCCATTTAATCTACTAAAGTAGTTTTTTAACATTTTATCAGATGAAATTAAGTTAAAAAGTTAAGTAAACACTACGACGACGAATGAATAACTCATATTGTTTTTTTAATTTTGTTTGCATTTAAAAATAACCGTTCTTAAATAAAGGCAGTAACATTTAACACTAGTTGCTGGATGTTCGAATGGAGCGTTTTCCAATCGAGAACTGGGAAAATTCGATTTTCTATAAAGATCGGGAAAATTCCGAGTTCTTTCAAACTATATAAATGAGGCGAAACGAATAGCGACGAAGGTTCGAAAAAATAAAAACTGCTTTTGATGACTGTCCAATGACGAATGACAAGAGGTATTTTTCTTTATTCTTATCAAAGCTTAAAGTAACGTTAAACAAAAATAGCAAATAGCAAAATATTAGAAAAATATGGTCAACCTTGGTATTTAGGCGGGCGATTTAAATAAGATTTAGTTTTATAGCAAAATTATAGCAATTCAAAAATAAGTACATGAATGGAAGATTAAGCTACTACAATTTAATTTGTAAATTCAAATAATGTAAAAATAGTTTTTAAATATAAATGAGTACGACCCAACATTCCGGCCACTTTGAAAGATCCCTTTCAAACCGGTAGTAGCGCCAGCTTTCGGATTGGTCGTCGAATGATGCCTTTAGTGGTTTTGACGTCAGCAACTCGAACAACACCATCTTCGCCTTGGATAACTTCGACTACTCTTCCTAGTAGCCATTTCTGGGGTGGAACGTTATCTTCATGAATAATAACCATTGCACCTATGTGAAGATTTCCTAGTAGCCATTTCTGGGGTGGAACGTTATCTTCATGAATAATAACCATTGCACCTATGTGAAGATTTGGCTTTTTCAGACCACTTTGTCCAAGCTTGAAGTTCATGGAGATACTCGGTTGTCCATCGTTCCCAGAAGTGCGATTTTACAGCTTGTATGCGACGCCACCGCTGCAGGTAGCTGATGTCATCAACGAGAATTGCAGCCTCTGGAATTGCCTTCAATGATGAGCCGATCAATAGGTGACCCGGTGTAAGTGCCTCTAAATCATAAGGATCCGATGATAATGGTGTTAGGGGCCGAGAATTCATTATAGCTTCCACTTCGACCAGTGCAGTGGAGAGCTCCTCGAACGTCAGTTTTGCGGTCTTCAGGCTTCGATATAGGTGCCCTTTTGCGACTTTGACTGCAGCTTCCCAAATGCCGCCGAAATGCACAGCCTTTGATGCCATGCAAACGAATACTGCTACATATGATTTGTATGGTGTTTTGCCGCGAATTTTGAGATACGTGTAGATGAGACCACAAAAGTCCACTCCACAATTTTGAAATGGACGAGCCGGTGTAACCCTTTCTGCAGGCAAGTCTTCCATGATCTGCTTCAGGAGCACGGGACGATATCTGACGCAATGAATACACCACTTCCTACATGTTCTGCGAGCTAACTCTCTGGCGTTGAGTATCCAAAACTGTCTTCGAACTAGTGCGATGAGTGTCTTCGGTCCCGCGTGGTAGTTACTTAAGTGCAAATGCATAAATATGTTCTTGACGAGTACACAATCTTTTGGTAGAAGTATGGGATGTTTTTGAACTTCAGGAATCGATGCATTTTTCAATCTTCCTCCCACTTTTAAAATTTCAACTCCATGAACTTCTTCTAGGAAAGGATTAAGCCATTTCATGGAACCCTTCAAGGGTTCCTTATTTTGTAGTGCTCTTATTTCTTCTGAGAAGAATTCCTGCTGGATAATCCTTGCAATACGTGTTAGCGCAACCTCTAACTCCACTACGGATAACGGTAAAAATAAATTTTCTTCGGAGTTGTCGATACCTTTCCATTTTGTTTTTAATGCCCTTAAACCAATTGCAAAGACCCGAATGGTCTCAGTATATGAGTTAAACTCGTTTATCTGGTCGAGAAGATGATTGGACTCCTTTTTCTTCGATAATAATACAGTTTTACGCATCTCTCTAGTCATTTCCTCTGTTGGTAACTCTTTACTAAGTATTGGTGGCCATTCTTCAAATGATTTATACAAAAATTGTGGGCCAGAAAACCAGATCGACTCATTCAGATCATTCACAGTGCAACCTCTGGATACCACATCTGCTGGGTTGACTTCGGTAGGAACGTGTCTCCAAGTGGCTTCCTCTGTAAGCTCCTGTATATCTGATTTCCAACGAATACATTAAGCTGAGAAGAATGTGTCCCTATCCAATGAAGAGTGACTTTAGAATCTGACCAAAAATAAACTTTCGAGATTGAACCTTCGAACAATTCTTTGATTCTTGCCCACAATTTGGCTAAGAGATGTGCACCACACAGCTCTAACTTGGACAGTTGTTTTTTCCTTAGTGGAGCAACTCTGGATTTTGCTGTGAACAATTTCACAGTGACAATTCCAAACGCATCCGTAGTTCTAATGTATATACAGCAACCATATGCATTTAAGGATGCATCGGAAAATCCGTGTATCTGCACCTCCTTTTTAGATTCTGCCAAGACATATCTAGGAATTGAGACATCCTGTAACGAATTTAGATCTAGTAGAAGTTGCTTCCATTCCGTTTCGATGCTTTGTGGAATAGACGAGTCCCAGTCAAGCTTCTCCAACCACAGCTTTTGCAATATGATCTTAGCTTTAATTATGATTGGACTAAGGAGACCAATTGGATCGAATAAGGATGACGAAAGCGAAAGAATCGTTCTTTTTGTGAATTTTGAGTAGGTTTTCGATGGATTATAAGAGAACTTAAATGTATCTTGCTGAGGGTCCCAAATTATGCCCAGAGTACTGGTCAAGCCTGCTTCTGAGAGTTTTAATTCTTTGTCTGATGATTGGTGTATCAAATCAGCATTGCTGTGCCACTTGGCAAGTTTGAATCCAAATGAATTTAAAATGAAGATGATTTCATCTTGAATTTGTTTAAGGGTTCTCAGATCATCTGATCCAGCTAGCATATCGTCTATATACAAATTTTTCCTTAAGATCTTTGAACCAAGCTTATGAGATTCTGCATACTTTTCAGCTAAGTACAGAAGACACCTCACGGCCAAAAATGGTGCTGAAGAGGTGCCATAGGTAACAGTATTCAACCTAAAGCTCTTAATAGGCATTTTACTGTCTTCTCTCCACAGAATAAGTTGGAAGTTTCGATGCAATGGATGAATCAAAATCTGCCTATACATTTTAACTATATCAGCAGTTAGTGCATATCTATGAAGACGAAAACCCAGTAGAAGTGTAAAAACATCATCCTGAATAGTTGGGCCGACCATAAGTGTTTCATTTAACGAAATTTGAGATGATGTTCGGCAGGACGCATCGAATACTACCCTAAGTTTGGTAGAAACGCTGTTCGGTTTGATGACACATTGGTGCGGAAGATAATAATGTGGCTCATCGTGATTGATAGGGGTGGTTACTTCAGACATGTGTTCTAATCGTTCATATTCTCTCAAAAACTGAGAATATTGTTCTTTCAACTCAAGATTTTTATTTAATCTCCGCTCTAATAACAAGAACCTCCTGAGTGCAATGTCATAAGATGAACCCAAGCATTTTGGATCCATTTTAAAGGGCAATTTGACCATAAGTCGCCCAGAATCCAACTCCTCATCAGTTTCGTTGAAAATTGCTTCACATTGAATTTGTTCTTCGGTCCATTTGGATTTTCGACCGACGACCTCTTCCAACTCCCAGAATTTTTCTACATACTGATGTAAAGGATCTTCTTCAATATTCATTTAACAACTTTTAATAGGAGTGTTAGCTGAGATCTTATATTTACCGGAGCCATCCAAGGAAAGTCTTTTGAAGTGTTGGTAGTCCTTGGCCGAGCTTGATTTGGCCTACCAACAATAAGTCGAAAAATGCTTCAGCCCCAAGAAGCATATCTATTTGCGAGGGTTTGTTAAAGTTCTCATCCGCTAACTCTATATTTGTTGGAACATTCCAATCAACAATTTGGAGTTTACTATCAGGCTGGTATCCGGTAATTGATTGCGCGATCAAAAATTCAAGAGATACCTCAAAATTATTGTAGCGAGAGCGGATTGTGGTTTGAGTTTTCTTGTCAATTTTAGTTTTGGAGGAACCTACCCCAACTAAGTCAACAGGATTTTTATCTTTTCGAAGATTGAGAGACCTTGCAAACTTTTCGTTGATAAGGTTCACTTGCGATCCTGAATCAAGAAGAACACGACCTAATTGAAAGGCTCCCGTTGAGTCCTTCACGAGAATCAATGCTGTAGCTAAGACAGTGTTGCCGAAAGTACTCCCATAGGAGTATTGTACTACTTTCAACACCTCCGTACTCCTCCTTTCACGGTCGTACTCCTATTTTTTAAAGACCTTAAATATTTTACACTTGCAGCAAAGTGCAATGGTAACCTTTATAAATTTAATTCACTTCAAATTTAATGCAAATTTGGCAGCACTTTTATCTTTCAAACTGTCGTCAAAAAGGGAATTCCCCTCTTTCTTGTTTATTTTTGTTCTTCGTTGGCTTCATGTAATTTACATCTGTCAGTTCGGTATTTATTTTATTATTACTTGAGATTTTGGTTTGATTGTCCTAAAACTGTGTTGGTTTTGCCTCAGACAATGCTGCTGTGATGGTTGGCAAAAAAGTGGAGTTCAATCTCTATTTTTAAAGGAAAATCCAAACATGTTTACTTTAGGATGTATTTGCCATTCATTACATCTCTGTTCCTCAGCCGTAGCTAAGAAAATTCCACAGAATATTGAGGTTTTCTTAAGAAACATCAGTGTTTACCTTGCACATAGCCCATAGAAGCAGCTCGAGTTTCAAGAATATGTTTACGTCGAAAAACACAAGATATTAAAAACGTCTTTTACTAGGTGGCTAGCTCTTGAACAAGTTGTTACAAGAACACTAAAACAGTGGCCTGCTTTATTGCATTATTTTTTGGAGAATTCTTTTGAATCTTCTGACAGCAACAGATCCTGTTCACAAGATTCAAGAAGAGCTAAATGATACCACAAAATTGTATTTATTATTTCTAGCCTATTTTCTTCAGTTAACTAAACAACAATTTTATTAAATCGAAGTTTTTACGTGACGAGTTTCTCTCTGATCCGAGCTTTTCTGAAACCTATTTAAAAAATATTGACTCCGTATATGCGGGGGCTAAGGCTGAACTTTTTATGAAAACAAAAAAAATACAAATAAATCAAGTAATTGAATTTGAAGGTGTTCGCCTAGAATATTATAAGACCCTGTGTGCGCAAATTTCACAGCAAATCGATTTTGATGACCAAATTTTAAAAAAACACTTTTGAAGTCATATAAAAAATAAGTTTTTGAAGACCATAATTTTTATTTATTTTTTATAGTTTTGTTACACTTTTACCATATAATTTTAATCAAAATACCTTGCTTTTTGCAAAGCCATTTACATTTAAAAGATTTAATACATATTTACTTGTGATTACAATAGTTTCCTAATTTTTATTTTAAAAATAATGTAACTATGCATTAAGCTATCTGCCATAAGAAAGATTTTTATAATTGAAAAGATATTAACTTACTTTTGTTATTGGAATTGATAATTAATTTATTTATGTTTTTTTTTTTTCTTAATGATTTTTTTTTGTAATAAAGTTAAAATAAAAAAAATTGTGCACACACTTTTTTTGAAGACTAAAATGTACTACTATTTTTGTCAAAATACTCCTATTTTTTGGCTGCAGTACTACCTTATAATATTTCTCTCCGGCAACACTGAGCTAAGATAACCTTATCAGAATTACACTTGTTTTTGTCGAAGGGGAAATTTGCTGATGTTGACCCTGATGCTTCTGGATTGGATTTGGGAGGATCTGCCAGCGATCCTTCTTGGCTAATTGAGTTGGATGTCTGTGTTGTTCGGTGTAACAAGTTGTGATGTGCCATTTTACAAGTCTTGCATCTATATATTGATGGACATTTTGACATGGTATGGCCCTTGGCCAAGCAGTTGATGCATAGTCCTAATTTTTTTATATTTGAAAATCTATCTTTCACTGAGAGTTTTAAGAAACTAGGGCAGTTATAAATTGCGTGTTCACTGTCTTTGCAAAATGCACAGGACTTTTTAGTGATGCTTAACGAAGTTTTTGGATGATGGCTAGAAGATTGTTGACGAGGCTTTTCTTGTTGCTTTTGAGCAGTTTCGGATAGAGATTGCTTGCTTTCTCTGGCTTCAAGATACTGGCAACGCTTGCTCAGCATTTTGGCACACTCGTCCCATTTAGGAAGCTTGCTAAAATCTAATTGCTCGTCCCATTTAGATTGCGTTTCAGAATCAACTTTTGACATCACGATATAAATTATTATTGCATCACAAATTTCTTCATATGTGCCTATCGAGGTTAGTGAACTATATAGTGCAGATATATTGTCGACTAAATGCCTTAAGGGTAAGGCTGAAGGTTTAGATACTTTAGCAATTTCAAAAATCAAGGGGATATTTTCCAAAAATATCAAACAATTGTTATCATAACGATCTTTTAAACTTTGAATTGCTTTTGGGTAATTTTCTTCTGATACTGGAAACCTTTTCACCGTGTCCAAGGCGTGTTCAGTCAAACATGACAAGAGGTGATTACATTTTTCTATTGCTGTAAGATTCTGATCATTATGAACTAAATTGTTGAATTGGTGAATGAAGTTTTTATATTGGGAGTAGTGCTTTCCATCAAAAGTGGGTGGTCGCAAAGGTTGTAAGCGAGAGCTTGGTGGAGCGGCCTGCACCATAAACGACTGTTCCACTGTACTTGCTCTTCTCCTTTCCCCCATCATCGAAATAATTTTACTTTTGGTTGTTACATAGAGTTCCTCTTAGTCTGCACGACCGGCATCCGTTGGTTGTAACCTTTCAATTTGTGTTTGATATGCAATACCCTGTTTGAAGTAAGATTCAAGTATGCCTAACCTACATTCAAGCTCAGTGGGTGTTAGAGTATTGGTCCTCTCTATTAAATTTTTGATTCTAGATATATTTCCCTTGGTTGAAGCTCGCTGTTGCTTGAACTCCTCTAAGGTCGCTGCAGCTTCAGCCATGATTAAAATAAAATGACCCTATACCAATATTTTAAACGCCTTTCCAGCAATGCAATGCATACAATTTGCGATGAAATAAAAATGTAGATAGTGTATAGGTACGATGAGGTTAATCGAGATATAAACAGCGACAATTAGAAGAATTAACCAATTTTTTTAAATTCTTATGAAGCCCTAAGAGCGAATTTACTCAAATATCTAAGTCTCGAATGAACAGCAACAGTAGAAACGGCAGCAGCAACAACGACAGCTGCAACAGATTATCGAACAATGTGTATGTATGTTAGTTCCTATGAACCTAGCCAACAACAACCAAACTAGCTTTATTATGGATCGATGATCGATTTAATTACGATACAATCAATTAGCATGTATCCAAAATGATGATGATGGAACCGAGACGATTTACGTAGCGAAAGCTAATCGGCATAAAAATACGATATGAAATGCTCTAACTAAAGCAACCTCAAGTATGTTGTGTGAGCTTTGCTTGATTTAAGAGAATGAACGAGCGACGATCATATGCGAGTGATATTGAAAACCAATACGAATGATAATCATGATCAATTGATAAGAGAACTCCAATGATGATGTTAATTGTAATTTATGTGGAATCTATTCCGAAATGTTTCTCTTGATTTATGTCAAATCAAAGTAAGCTAAAGAGAATTGGTACTTCTTGCTCTAATAGCTGACACGAAATGCTTTAATGATTACACAATGATGAAATGCAGCATTTATAGAACATTCACTATAGCTATGTATTAAGGTAATTGGTGCGAAAGAGCGACTATATTTTTTTCGATGAAATGTTCCACTTTTTGTGGATTATGAAATTGGCGCGAAGATTGAACTATCAGCGATTAATATGATTTTTATGCATATTATATATATAATTTGGTCATGAATAAAATGATATTGATATTGAGTTGACTATATCAAATAAATTTATTGTAGCGAAGGTGCGTTTTTTCTGGATCTTTTTTAACGAAATATAGTCCAATTACATGAAGATTTATGCAGTTTAATTGTATTTTAATTAAAGCTCTTAACGCACATTCGCCCAATTTGATGGAACATACCTTGTTCGAGTTTTTTTACTTATCTTTCCTCGATTCATTTGATATGGGTTTTCCAGATTTCTCCAAAGCCTTAAACCTCTAGGTGATGGCAGGAAACACGTTTTCAGGTTGTCTTCTTGGTTTTTGTGCCAATTTTTTTTTCTTTTTCAAATCTTCGGAATCTTTCTTATTCCTTTATTATATTGATCACTCGCAATCATAAACCGATACCGAACCGATGCCGATAGTCTTTTTTTTTTTTAATAATACCGAACCGATGCCGATAGTTTTTTAATCAAAGTTTTTAGTGTCTATATCACTTTTTATTTTTCACGTTAGTTTTGTTAAAATTATTTAATTAATTTATGGGTAATGTTCCACGTTTGGGCGCCAAAAAATGTTCGAATGGAGCGTTTTCCAATCGAGAACTGGGAAAATTCGATTTTCTATAAAGATCGGGATAATTCCGAGTTCTTTCAAACTATATAAATGAAGCGAAACGAATAGCAACGAAGGTTATGAAAAAATAAAAACTGCTTTTGATGACTGTCCAATGACGAATGACAAAAGGTATTTTTCTTTATTCTTATCAAAGCTTAAAGTAACGTTTAACAAAAATAGCAAATAGCAAAATATTAGAAAAATATGGTCAACCTTGGTATTTAGGCGGGCGATTTAAATAAGATTTAGTTTGGTGGTTGGATGTTGTAGGAACTGGGGGCCTCGAGCTGTATCTTTTCCTACACATCAAGTGCTTACAATACCTCCAAGTTGGTAGCCGCCGGATACTGGTCATGGCTTTATGCCAGGACTTGCTAAACTTGTAAGTGCGAATGTTGATCAAGGAAAGAATTGCAACATTAAACCCATGGCCCTACAGATTGGAGGTTAGTGCGTTGGGCTAACGACCCGACCACAGTAAAAAAACCAATTGTTATGAGAGAGACGCGGGAAGCCTCGGATAACGACCCCCCTCAAATGGCAACCAGACCCGGAACGAAAATGGACTATGATCTACGAGTATGCACCTGGAATGTAAGGACACTCTACACACCAGGTGCTACTCAAAAACTTGAATCTGTCCTCTCGCGGTACAAGGATAGGATCAGGTATAACGAAAAGAAAAGATTGCGACATTTATTACAGCTGTCACCAAAGACTGCACATGCTAGGATGCGGATTCGTCGTGGGAAATCGACTCAGATCGAAAGTCATCGATTTTAAGCCGATAAGCGATCGCCTGGCTGTGATCCGCATCAAAGCTACCTTCCAAAACATCAGCCTAATATGTGCACACGCCCCTACCGATGAAGCTGAGGAGTCTAACAAGGAGGAGTTTTACGACCTCCTGGACGGAGCCTACGGAGCCTGTCCGGAGTACGATGTCAAAGTCGTGCTCGGAGACTTCAATGCTAAAGTCGGAAAGGAAAACATTTTTGGCGGATTAGTTGGAAAGCACAGCCTCCACGAAACGACAACAGACAACGGCTTCCGACTAATCGACTTTGCTGCAGCTCGTAATACGGTGATAAGTAGCACTAGGTTCCCCAGGCGAAGGATACACACAGCAACCTGGCGATCTCCAGATGGTCGAACGGCCAACCAAATCGACCACGTGCTAATTGGCGCAAGGTACGCATCGAACATCTTGGACGTGCGAACTTTCCGAGGTGCAAACGTGGACTCTGACCACTTTCTTGTTGTGACAAAGTTCAGAGCCCGACTGTCCAATGAAAAGAAACCGAAGACCGCCCAAAGAAAGAAGTTCAACATCGCATGCCTTAGCACATCTGAGAAAGCCAGAGACTACAGTGAGCAATTGACCGGGAAACTCTCTGCCCTACACCCAGCCACAAGCGTCAACAACCAGTGGAACCAGTATCGCGACATTATTAAAGAGACAGCCGAGACCACCATAGGCTATCAACCACCCAGAAAAAAGAACCCGTGGTATGATGATGAATGCGCGGTATTGAAGCAGGAGACGGAAAATGCACGAATGCAAATGCTGCAACGGAAAACAAGAGCAGCAAGAGAGGAGTACCGTGAAAAGAGAAGGAAAGAGAAAAAAACCCTGCGTAGAAAGAAAAGAGCATCCGCAGCCTCTCAGCTCAAGTATCTCGAAGAGTCCAGCACCGCCACCAACACCCGCCGGTTCTACAAAACAGCCAAGCAACTGGCATCTGGTTATAGGACTGGCACGCAAGCTCTTCGAAACAGCGAAGGGAACCTAGTCACCGAAGCACAGGGAATTGTAGACGTGTTTAAGCAGCATTTCCAGCAGCTGCTTAATGGGCATTATGTAGAGGAGGCGACAGGGGAACAAACAAGCATTAGACCAGTCAATGAAGATCCAGTCCCAGCACCCAGTACTGAAGAGGTTAAGAAAGCCATCCACAAGCTTAAGAACAACAAATCCGCCGGCTCGGATGGCCTACCAGCGGAACTCTTCAAGTATGGAGGAGATGTTCTGGTAGGGTGCATGCACCAGCTCATCAACCAAGTTTGGGAGGAGGAAAGTATGCCCGATGACTGGTCAAATAGCTCCATATGCCCAATCTACAAAAAAGGCGATCCTATGTCCTGCAAGAACTACAGAGGCATATCCCTGCTTAATGTTGCCTACAAAATCCTATCCAACGTACTATGTGAGCGTCTAAAACCTTTCTGCAACACTATGATCGGCACGTACCAGTGTGGCTTCAGGCCAGGCAGATCAACGATAGACCAAATCTTCACATTGAGGCAAATCCTGGAAAAGACCAACGAATTTCAAGTCGAGACCCACCACCTATTCATCGACTTCAAAGCCGCATATGATAGCATAAGTCGCCAAGAGCTTCTACTGGCGATGTCGGAACTCGGGATCCCGAAAAAACTGATCCAGCTATGCCGCATGACGTTACAAAATACGCGGTGCAACGTGCAAATGGGTAACAGCTCATCCGAGTTATTCCAGACGTGTACAGGGTTCAGACAAGGAGATGCGCTATCATGTGATTTCTTCAACCTAGTCCTGGAGCAGATAGTGCGCAAGAGTGGTGTTAACATGGACGGCACTATCTTTAACAGGTCTTCTCAACTGCTTGGTTATGCGGACGACATCGACATCATCGGCCGTTCGAAGAGAGCTGTACTTGAAGCATTCACAGCTATTGATGAACAGGCGAAACGCGTTGGTCTTGAAGTGAATGAGGACAAAACAAAGTATATGCTATCAACAAACAAAGCCTCATCTGTCCATCGCCTAGGACAAAACGTCACTGTTGGTAGCAGTAATTTCGAGGTAGTCAAGGAGTTCACCTACCTCGGAACAAACATCAATCCCACGAACGACACCTTAGTGGAAATCCGACGAAGAATTACCCTGGCGAACCGCTGCTACTTCGGTTTGGCCAAACAAATGGGTTCAAAACTCCTTTCTCGAAAGACAAAGTGCACGCTATACAAAACTCTAATTTTACCAGTTCTACTCTACGGCGCCGAGTGCTGGACGATAAGTAAAAAAGGGGAATTGATCCTGGGCACTTTCGAGAGAAAAATTCTACGACGGATATTTGGTCCTATATGCGAAGAGGGCGATTGGAGGAGAAGATTCAATCGTGAACTGTACGAGCTGTACCAAGATGTGGATGTAGTCCAAAGAGCCAAAACACGTCGACTACATTGGCTCGGCCACATCGAGCGAATGGACAACAACGCTCCAGCCAAGAAAATCTTCGAATCCCAGCCCCCAGGTTCGAGACGACCAGGAAGACCGAACCTCCGCTATAGGGACCAGGCGGTCACAGACGCAAGAGCGCTTGGTCTCGACGACTGGAGGGAGCGTGCGAGGGACCGCAGTCGATGGAAGACCGCAATATCTCAGGCAGAGACCCTTCATGGATCGGGAGCCGGATAAGTAAGTAAGTAAGTTAGTTTTATAGCAAAATTATAGCAATTCAAAAATAAGTACATGAATGGAAGATTAAGCTACTACAATTTAATTTGTAAATTCAAATAATGTAAAAATAGTTTTTAAATATAAATGAGTACGACCCAACACTGGATTTATTTTAAATAATTTTTTTAATTAATTTTGTAATAAAAAAATGATTAAATATTTATTTTCATCAAAGTTTGATGACAACAAAAATTGAGTTGTAAGGAAAAGTCAATAGATATACCAGTGTCACTATTATGTCTGCTAAATTCACTAACTAAAATAATAGTATGCACTTTCAAAAAGGTTTTGATTTAGGTATGGGAAATGCGATAAATAAAAACAACAGTATTAAAAATTATGATTTATTTGTATTTTTAAATATATTTATATCAAGCGTTCAAATTGAAGCAGATTCAACTACATCAACACGGGTGATTGCAAGACGAACAGGGATCGCAAAATCATCAGTTCATAAGGTATTGCAATAATATAAATTTCATCCTTTTCATTTCACGCGTGTCCAGACTCTGCTACCAAGAGATTTCCCCGCAAGAGTTATTTTTTGTCAAAAAATGTTGGAAAAAATTCACGAAGATCCGGAGTTCTTCAAAAAAATATTGTGGAGTGAGGGGTCGTCTCTTAAAAGGGATGGATATTTCAATGTCCATAATTTACATAGCTGGCAACTGGAAAATCCAAATTTATTGTGCGAGGACAGATCGCAGTACCAATTCAAAATCAATTACTGAGGTACTTGAATCGAACGTATCCCAACAGGTGGATAGGCCGTCTGGGCTCAATTTTGTGGCCACCACGTTCGCCAGACCTAAATCCTTTGGACTTTTTCTACTGGGGGTGCCTGAAAGAAATGGTTTATAGATACTAAACCAATTACATCCATTACGGAACTGCGTCGTCGTGTTCAAGACGCTATGATGAAAATAAATGAGCGCCAATATGCTCGTTTTATTGAGAGGTCCTTCATTAGAAGATGCAGAGCCTGTATCACAGTGAATGGGGGACAGTTTGAACACTTGATATAAATTTGTTTAAAAATACAAATAAATCATAATTTTTAATACTGTTGTTTTTATTTATCGCATTTCCCATACCTAAATCAAAACCTTTTTGAAAGTGCATACTATTATTTTAGTTAGTGAATTTAGCAGACATAATAGTGACACTGGTATATCTATTGACTTTTCCTTACAACTCAATTTTTGTTGTCATCAAACTTTGATGAAAATAAATATTTAATCATTTTTTTATTACAAAATTAATTAAAAAAATTATTTAAAAAAAATCCAGCAACAAGTGTTAAATGTTACTGCCTTTATTTAAGAACGGTTATTTTTTAATGCAATAAAATTAAAAAAACAATATGAGTTATTCATTCGTCGTCGTAGTGTTTACTTAACTTCGTAACTTAATTTCATCTGATAAAATGTTCAAAAACTACTTTAGTAGATTAAATGCCAATTTTATTGGTTATGGTTGCAGACACAAACCTGTGTTATACCATTTTGGAAAGTACATTAAACAGGCAATTTTTATCAAATTTGCCACTTATGTTCTCATACATTTTTTTCCCTTTATGATTTTTCAAACTTTGGTGAAAAAAAATATTGAATTATTTTTGAATACAAAAATAATTTTAAAAAATTATAACACAAAAAATGCATCAGCTGGTATTAAAATTTACTACCCATCATTTAGAACGGTTATTCAAAAATATTATAAAAATAAAATATAATAAGAATCCTTTATGGGTGGCCGTTGTAATTAGGTATTTAAGGAGACCCTGAATTTTTTAACATTTTCGAAAATAAATTATACTAGGGAGAACACAAGAAAAATATTTTTTTTATATTTTTTTTCTGAGCAGTCATAATGCCTGCTATCACCAGTTGCAGTATTATCCACTCATTACGGGACACCCTGTATATAAAAAGGAAATGATGTTCGTTTGTGTTGTTATAACTCGAGTTCGGAAACTCCGATTTTAATCATTTTTTTTCTTTGCTTGAAAGGAATTTTTCAGAAGCAGGTTTATAAGTAGGTAAACAAAATTAAAACTTTTCAACAAAAACTTGGAGTTTGAAAATTAAAGTTACAAAGGAGAATGGGCAAGGTGTCCCATATACCTACTCAACACAAATTTGTCATACATCGTTGAAAAGGTTAGAGTACATCATTTGATTATATGGCCGTTAAGCTCTAAACCTTGGGGTTTGCAAGATATTCGGCTTCAAAGTACCGAAAAGAACAGTAATATAACTCCGCATTTGGAAATTGTCTGCTTTTGGGGAAGTCACGCCAAAATCATTAATGGTTATTGATCGTTTAGTTGCTACATTCTCATATTACAAAGTGCATCAGTCCGGCAAACACACTATGGCGCTCAGCTAAGGATATGCTCTGTCCCCCGGCAGGCGCCTACTTCAATACATTCCACTACGGTAGCACGAATTTTCTCACACGGATACTTTAATTCGGTAGATTTATTGTTCAAAGTAAAAATATCTTAATTTTAATGCGAGGAAACTTATTTATATTTTTAATTATTTTTTTAAAGTTTTCATTTTTCATACAAAATGTATGTTTGTCCAAAAAAAACTGTTGACATTGGCGCTTGGCTGCCGACTGAACATACCCTAAGCGGAGCGACGGAGTCGCTTGAACGGGACAGAGGACCCAAAAAAGGAATTTAAATCCAAAGCGTGCCGGAAAGGTACTTTTAATCCTTAGCCTCAGCGAAAAAATAACATTAAGTCGCAAAAGTGTACAATTTTTTTTTTATCACAAATAAAAGTGTTTCTTCATCGTAATATTTTACAGCTATTCTATTGAGGCCTTTAGCCTTTGTATATAAACTTTATAGTAATATCATGAGCATCGATGTTTCACAACAATCTGATGTTGAAGCCCCCGTGCTTGCCTCATGTTGAAACTCCATGCCTTTGTATATAAACTTCTAACGGGTGATTTTTTAGCTGGTTTGGTTTTGGCAACACTGGTTTTGACAGCTGACGTGTGTTTAGTACCTTGTGTCACTGTCAAACAGCTTCAGTTTGGTTTGCAATTTAACCATGGATCGTCTTACAAATGAACAACGCTTGCAAATTATTGAATTTTACTATCAAAATTCGTGCTCGGTTCGAAATGTTCATCGCGCGCTGCTTCCATTTTATGGTCGGCATTCTCGACCTTCTGAGCAGTCTATTCGGAAGATTGTGACCAAATTTCGCACCAAATTTACTTTGTTGGACATTAAACCACCAACACGTTTACGTACTGTGCGTAGTGAAGAAAATATTGCGGCCGTATCAGCTAGTGTGACAGAAGACCGCGAAATGTCGATTCGGCGCCGTTCCCAGCAGTTAGGCCTTTGTTACAGCACTACGTGGAAAATTTTGCGGAAGGATTTGGGCGTAAAGCCTTTTAAGATACAGCTGGTGCAAGAACTAAAGCCAGCCGACCTACCACAACGCCGAATTTTTGGTGAATGGGCTTTTGGAAAGCTGGCCGAGGATCCGCTTTTTTATCGAAAAATTGTGTTCAGCGATGAGGCTCATTTTTGGTTGAATGGGTACGTAAATAAGCATAACTGCCGCATTTGGAGTGAAGATCAGCCAGAAGCATTGCAACAGCTACCAATGCATCCCGAAAAAGCCACTGTTTGGTGCGGTTTATGGGCCGGCGGCATTATTGGGCCATATTTCTTCAAAGATGATGCGAATCGCAGCGTTACTGTCAATGGTGAACGCTACCGAGCGATGATAACAAACTTTTGCCCGAAATGGAAGTTCTTGACTTGCATGATATGTGGTTTCAACAAGACGGTGCCACATGCCACACAGCACGCGAAACAATGGCGCAATTGCGAGGCGAGTTTGGTGAACAGTTAATTTCACGTTTCGGGCCGGTCAATTGGCCGCCTAGATCGTGCGATTTGACACCATTAGATTATTTTTTGTGGGGGTATGTCAAGGCTAATGTCTATAGGGACAAGCCCGCTTCGATTGACGCACTGGAAGCCAACATCCATGCATTCATTCGTGAGATACCGGCCGATATGTGTGAAAGAGTATGCCAAAATTGGACTCAGCGGATGGGCTACCTGAGACGCAGCCGCGGTCAACATTTGCATGAAATTATCTTTAAACATTAAATTGCAAGGTTCAAACTATCGATTCAAATAAATATTTCATTCATTTTTTCGAATTTTTTGTGTTTTTTTTTTTTTTTAAGTTCTAAACCTCTTAAAAAATCACCCGTTACTTTTGTGTTTTCGTATTTATTTTATTATTATTGTCATTTGTCAGTTTCTTTCAGTTCAGTCGTAAAAATGCAGTCGAGGGCGAAGTATCGTCACTCGGCGGCGCTCCAAAAATGAAAAAAATGAAATAAATATTGCTGGTTTTTCATATTTTTTTTACTTTTATATATCCTCTTTGCTCTATCCTTTCTTTGTGCGCATGTTATTGTTTTCGTTCATCTCGATCTTGGCAATAATTTTCGTTTTTATTTTCTTCTTATAGGATTTCAGTTTTCACATTTGGGGGTGCAGAATATCTATATATTTTTTTTATTGTTTGCTAGCTATCCGTCATACTTTTCTTGTGCATATGTATGCGTGTGTACGCTTGTAGTTTAATTTTTCATTCTTCTCGTTCTTTAAAATAATGTCAAATAATAGGATTTTGCGTACGGCATGAAAACATATGAATGTAAGTACATAGGTATAGCTATATTATGTAGGTTTGAAGGAAAGGTTCTTATTTACAAAATGTTTGTTTTTACTTTTGGGCTGGAGAATTTAGGTAGTGTGTTTGTTTTTTAAGTTTATTTATTTCTTCAGGAAATTAAAGAATTTTTCTTAAAAAATATGCATAGGTAGTCTCGTAAATGAGAGATTTTATCATTTTTTTTTTTAATTCTACTTTGTTAACATAAATAAATTATAAACAAAAATTGAGCTGTAAAAGCGTTTCTTGTGAGGTTGGCCACCTTAGTACGTAGTCAGCCCCCTGTTAACAAAATGAAAAAATGGGGGCCGACTACAGGACACACTTTTTTTTCTTTTCATGTAGTCAGCCCCCATTCTTTCATTTTGTAAACAGGCGGCTGACTACTGAAAAAAGGGATTTTTCAAAAATAATTTTTACAGAAATCAAGAGAGCATAAAAGGTTCATTCAATTTTCATGCTCAGTTTAGTAAAAAAATAAAAAAGTGCAGTCTTCATTAGTCAGCCGGGGGGGCGAGCTTAAAAGAATTGAACAAAATTTGTCTCTTAAGGCCAAACCCTTTTCTAAATATTTTTATGTTTAAATTTTCATTTTCATATTTTCTTGCAAAAAATAAGTTAAATAGACTTTGAAGAACACAAAAACAATAACAAAATGGACCTCTCTTCAGTATTTTTGTTGCTCTAGCTAGGCCTTTTCCAAAGGAACTTCCACATTCAAACATTTTGCAAACTTGAAGCAAACTTGAATTTTTAAACAGAAAACCATCAGTCGCATTTAACCAGAATTTTTCACACTTACAGAAGAATAGTAAGGGTTTTTAAAAATATTTTTGTTGCGTAAGTAAGACAAAGCCCTTACTATTTATTCTGTTTTTCATAAAGAGGTGGCTGACTACTAGAGAAGGCTGACCTAAGAAGACATCACCCATACAAAATAAATTAATTTCAAAAATATATGTAGGTATGTATATGTTTATGCCTATTATTTCAAGGATTGAACTATTTTACCAATGATCATTGAAAAGGTTTTCGATTTTGTACTGATTCTTCAAAAAACCGTTATAACAGATCAGATAGGCCACTCTTCTTCTCAAGGTTTTAATTTTTTTGTGGTTGGCTTTAAGTGAAAAAGTTCTATAACTATGGCTTTGTGCAGGCGCAAGGACCGCAAATAAGTTTTTTTAAAAATCTACTTAGCACTTTCATTCCAATAGATACTTACCTACCTACTTAATGAACTGGTGGGTACATATCCACCTACGAAATTTTATAAAATTTACTCACCTTTAGGTACCTATCTAGCCATTTCAAAAATAAAAATCTATTACCTACCTAGGTATAATATATACAATATACTATAGTCCCTGGCCATATTATTAGACGTACTATATGATTTTGTTAGAAAATCAAAACTGTACTATATTTTAAGCATTATTTTTGACTTTTAACCTTATAGATAGAAACTATTGTTTAGGTAACATAGTATTTGGGACTTTTTTGAATTTACTTTTGACATATTGTGTTACAATATTGTAACATATTGTTGCTAGAGTAAACACACGTTTAAATCTGTTTTTATCGCATTCGCGTGTGCTGAAGTTGCGGAAATGATTTTGTGGTGTTATTCACTTACAAAAAATCGTTTAACATTACAAAATCATGCCCGCAACTGCAGCAGACGAAATAGTTATAAAACTGATTTTTACCCTTCCAATAATATGTTACCATTGTAACAAAATATGTCAAAAGTAAATTCAAAACGGACCCAAATCAGAGCTGTAGAGTAATTAAGTATATTGGTACTTAAGTGCAATTTAAGTACAAATACCTTCTACTTGAAATTTTTAAGTACCAGTACAATTCCTTGATTCTGTAAATGCAAAAGAAACCTTGCACCTCGCACCCACCCTAAATCTTATAGTAAGCCCAAGCAGGGGTGTTGCAAACCTCACTGTAAAAGGAGGGTTAAAATCCTGAGAACCCCCGAAGCGGGCCAGGCAAGGTACTTTTGCTCAAGAAAACTTGACATTGGCAACTAAACTCAATATAAGCGTCATATTTATAATCTAGGAAGTGCCACCTTTTAATTGATGCATCGCATTATATGAATAATCAACTTTTATCTTTAAACGCGATTTGCGGCTAAACTAAGCGTGCTAGAGGCATCAAAGTTTACACCTTTAAATTTTATTTTAAAATTCAAAGTTTTTTTAAATCCAGATTCTTTAAATGCAATGAAAACTTTGCATACACCCAACCCAACCTCGCACCCACCACAAATCCTATAGTCAGCCCAAGCAGGGGGATTGCGGGGGGCAGCATGCCTCCTATACATACCTCACTGTTTATTCGCCACCCAAGTTACTGTTGCTCAAGAAAACTTGACATTGGCGCTCAATTGATGCATCGCACTATACGAAAAATCGACTTTTATCTTTAAACGCGATTTGCGGCTAAACTAAGCGTCCTAGAGGCATCAAAGTTGACATTTTTAAACTTGATTTGCGGCTGAACTAAGCGTCCTAGCAACTTATAAAATGCATATTCGTGTTCTAAAAAATTAAAAATTGGGTGGCGCAACAGCTCGAGGAGAACCAGGGCCTAGTGACTTACAACTCACAACCATTCCTGTGTGCGTGTTTGTTGGGCAGGAATGGAGGGGACCTACAATTTTTTGCCGAGTCCGAACGGCTAAATGAGAAGCACTTTTTCATGACAAGTATACTCTTGGAGGATTTGTCAGTTCCTCGCAAGAGGCAGTACCTCGAATAAAACATTTCTGTTTTTAGGTGGCACGGCTGGGAATCGAACCCACACCTTCGGCATGACAGTCCTACGCACTAACCATCAAGCCACGAGGTACTACATTCGTGTTCTAGGAAGTTTTAAAAATCAAAAAAAAAAGTTGGTAAAAAAGTTTTTTCCTAAACTTTCAAAAAAATATATTCAGTTTTGCTGCTAAACTTTCTCAACTTTTTTTTTCTATTTTTAATTTTTCTTCGAAATATGAATGTTTTTTTTTTTTGAGAAATCTTTAAACGTGATTTGAGGCTTAACTAAAAGCCCTAGCGACTTACAAACTGCATATTCGTGATCTAGGAAGTGCCAGTTCTAAAAAATAAAACAAGTTGATAAAAAATTAAATAAAATGTTTTTTTTCTTAATTTTAACTCAAACAAATATTTTGCGCAAAAGCAATTTTTTTTAATTAAAAAGTTGTTGTCTGACCCAAATACAATGTTACCTAAATAACAGTTACTGTTTACAAGATAAAAAGTCAAAAATAATGGGTTAAATATAGTACAATTAGTGAGTTTCTTAAAATTCACAGTGCGTCTAATATTATGGCCAAACTGTATTTTTTAAGTAAATAAATAAATAATCCCACGCCTCTATCCCCCCCAGATCCCGCTTGCGCTGGGGTCCATTTACACCGAGTATGACAGCAATTTCGATTGCAAGTCATATCGGTACTTAATACATTAAAATTATTTTAAATAGAAAATAAGGATAGATAGTTATTATGTTATACTGATGCCAGAATAACACAATAACTTCTTTTAAATGCGATACGAATCCTGAGAGAAAAAAGGTTGGGTCTGCTTAATGCAAGCAGTTACAAAAGTGAAAAAAGTTAAAAATACAAAAAAATTAAGAAAAGGAAAAAAAATGAGAAAATAAAAAAAAATTAAAATTTAAAATAGGACCATGCAGAAGCAGATCTCTAGTAAAAAGTCAAATGAAAAATAGTAAACAATTGAAATGGAATAGCATGCTAAGGCATTTGTTAAGTTCGTTGAGTTTGTAATTTGAGTTTGTAATTTCAGTTTCAGTTGTATATGTATGTATACCCAACCTACCAACCAACCATTATTGGAACCGAGTTAGTAGGTACCACAGTTGAGGCAGTGAGAGCCATAGTGGCCTAACTGCAATTTTATCGAAATTGAGTTTATTACAAAAATTGAATCTGTATGTAAGTATTTAGCAATATTTCTGCATTTAAATTTTTTGAATTGATAGCTCCATGCCATACATATAGGACTTTTGGCATTTAGAGGCCATCCACAAGAGAGTTAAAAGCTTGAGTGCTAGAGATGCCTATGTGGTCAGTTATAAAGGTATTTTGAAAAATCATTAATTAAAAATCATAAACCATTTATTTTTGTATCATATTGCAACAGAATCAAAACTATGTTCATTAACTAAACTACAATTTTTTAATTTTTTTAAACTAATCCGCTCCTTATTTTTGCTCTACTGAAAATAATGAAAAATGCAGTCAATGCCTCAATTGGACACGTAAAATACTACTTATTTTTTTGTAGGGCTTAAAACGAATATTTCCAACTGCAAATGGCTTAAAATCACGAACTCAAATTTAATTGAAGGTTTCAAGCAAGTTGTGTCTACCTATAATAAGCTTAAACGTCGCAAGTTAATTTTTCTAAGTCATCACCAAAATTTATATAACTTATGCGCATCGTTCTTAAAAATTTTTAAGTTTCAAAATTATTTAATTTAAAGGTGAGAAAAGCAAAATCATTAAAATGCATCTATCTCAACACTACTAAAATGGAGATACGGCCTTTTGACGGCAGTATTGTATACAAATACATACATACACACATACATATGTACTACATTTTTCTTTAAAATTCTTTAATTCAAACTATTATTAGTAAGCTATTGCCAGTAAAAAATTCTAAATGCAAAACTGCAAACAAATTAGAAATTGAATTGATTTCACGACGATTTACCCTTTACCTATAACAAGTCTTAAGCAAATTTATCCATACCTTTAGACCAGCTATACTCAACCTGCGGCCCGCGGGCCGCATTTGGCCCGTCGAGCTTTTTAAGTGGCCCACCTGGCATACTTACATAAATATGCGATTTCATAGAAAAACTGAATAACATAAATCAATATTTACAGTCGTTTGGAAAAAGCACCCAAATCAATTTGGAATGAACACACAAAACAAGACTGAATATTTTGGATGATACTTCCTGATTTTGTCACTTTCTTTTATAAAATGAAACAATGCCCGAAATAATAAATAAAATGGGAAATAAAGCCCAACATAGAAAACATTTCCAAACAAAGAGTGTTGTCAGTGAAAAACATCAAATTTGAAAAACAAGTGGAAAAAGCTCCATCGACATCCAGTGTCACTTTATCTTTTCGTTTTCACGAGTGACTGAAAGCGTTTTCGCTTGGTCCTCCTGTAACGTCCGGAAGCCTTTCAATTGCTTCTGAAAATGTTCATTTGGCACGAGATGACAGTTCTTTTTCTGAAAAGAAGAGATCAACGATTCTGGATTTGAGAACAAATCAAAACCAGAAGCACACATACATGTGCAAAATTAAAAAGTCAAACTGTCAAATGTTATTTGTTTTCAATTGGGGACAGAATGACAGTTCTTGTTCTGAAAAGAACAGAAAATTGTTCTGAATTTGATTTCAGAATCGAAATGAGAAGCGTTCACACGTATCGAATCGCTGTTCCGGATTGCCAATTGAAAAGGCCATTAATTTTGGAATTACCATTGTGCATTTTCATTGTACTGAGACTTGGGGTTAAAAGGAAATAATTATGAATGAAATGCATAGGCCAAACATTTCATCCTCTCCAATTCTCTTTTATCGTCATCTTCGTACCTTGCTGTAGATTTTTTGCTTATATGTAAGGAGTTTACTCAATATAAAAACCCAAGGTGGAGGCATTCGTTGCTGTTATTGAGGTATATCAATATTCAGAGAACAGCTGTGTGAACGTTTGATCACCCAAACGCAACAACCCAGTGCACAAATACAACCAAACCTAAACTTCAGAATCAAGAAAAGGGTTGCAACTTGTTCGTTTGGCATTCTGGAATCTGGATCTAAGAGCCCCGGAGGGTTCTTCCGGATTGATTACCAAACGAAAACGCTATGACAAAGCAAACATTTTGCTAACGTGTGAAAGAAACTGATTTTGCAGCTGATTAAACTCAAATCGCAAATAATTTTGAGATGTTTGACCGGTTTTTCTCTCAAAAGTGAAGAAGAAAAAAAAAAATGTTGCGGCCCGAGGCAAAATAGCTTAAGCGTCTTTGTGGCCCTAATGAAAAAAGGTTGAGTATGGCTGCTTTAGACTCTTGCTTCATCTACCTACCCATAGATAATTATCGCACAAACACACCCCCACAGACTGACGGACGATATACATACCTACTTACCTAACGAAAATAATTTGTAAGATCATCGTAATCATAATTTTGATCAAAACAATGAAATTCCAGAAATCAATAATTTGTATGAAAAAGAGTTTAAATACCTACTCGCTACCTCATTTTTTCAACTTAATTATTTTTCGTTTTGATTCAGATCTACAATATTGTAGAATCCAGAAAAATTAAATCTATTTTTTCTTAATGCACTTCTCAAGCACAAGATACAACAACGAGACACAAGGACGAAGAACCCAAAAAAGAAAAAAATCTAAATCTCTCGACAAAAAAATAAACAAACAAAAAAACCCTTACACATAAAATTCTGGGAATTCAAAAAGAATGAAAAAAACAGACGAACGCTCGGAAACAGAGGATAGAGCAAAAAAATAAGAAAAAAAAACTGAAACATGTTGCACATTTTATTATCAACATGGGTGTTCACTAGCGCCACCATCGATGGAATACCGCGTAAATAAAAACGACTCCATGATAATACTATAAAGTTTATATACAAAGCTTTAGCTCACCGTTAACAAAAATGCATGCTAACGTAAAGGAAAGTTGCACCAAAAAAATTAATGATTTGATCGTTGCAGCATTCTGATATTTTACACTCTACACAAAGTGGCATCAAACCAACAAATTTTATCAAAAATAAAGAAAACCAATTTAAAGTGATATCATTGGGTTAGTGTCTCATGTGTACAACAATTGAGCTTGAATTTAAATCATAGGGTGACTTTCTATTAAGGTAGCACGGCCAGAGCTTTGATTTTTTTTTACATAGCTAAGGGCCTTTATAGAATGGCTATAAAATATTACTGTGAGGAGACACAGTTGGATGTGATAAAAAAATTTTACCTTTTTGGTACATTTATGTTTTTTTTTTAATGCTAAAGATTTAAGAACCTTGCCCAACTTTCTTCGCGGGTTCCAAGGATTTGTACTCTCTTTTTGGGTCCTCTGCCTCGCTCAAGCGACTCTGTCGCCCCACTTGAGGTATGTTAAGTAGCCAGTAGGAGCCTATGTGCTATGTCAATAGTTTATTATATAGTTACATACATATTGTATGAAAAATGAAAACTTTTAAAATTAATTATGAAAGAAATTTTAGTTCAACTTAGATTTGATTTGCAGTAAAATAATAAATGAAAGTGTCCCTAAAAAATGATTGATCGTTGCAGCATTCTCATGTTTTACAACTCGATACAAAGTGGCATAAGTCCGTCGAACACACCAAAAATTTTTATCGAAAATAAAGAAAACCAATTTAAAGTGATATCATTCGGTTAGTGTTTCATGTGTACAACAATTGAACTTGAATTGAAATCATGGGGCGACTTTCTATTTATAAAGGTAGCACACCTAAGAGCTTTGATTTTTGTATAACAGTGAGCTAAGGGTCTCTATAGAAAAGCTATCAAATATAACTGTGAGGAAACACTGTTGAATGTGATAAAAAAAAAATTAACTAATTTGGTACATTTTTGCGAATTATGTTATACCTTTGCTTTTTTTAGTCTTATAAAGGATTAAAAGAACCTTTCCGGCCTGCTTCGCGGGTTCCAAGGATTTAAACTCCCTTTTTGGGTCCTCTGTCTCGGTCAAGCGACTCCGTCGTCCCGCTTAGGGTATGTTAAGCCAGCAGGCGCTTATGTGCTATTTCAATAGTTTATATAAACATATTGTATGAAAAATGAAAAGTGCGTTAGATATACCAACAAATTTTATCCAAAATAAAGAAAATCAATTTAAAGTTATATTACTTGGTAAATGTTTTTCGTGTAAAACAATGGAGCATGAATTGAAATCATGCGGAGACTTTAAATTGAGGCAGCACACCAACTCCCTTTTTGGGTCGTCTGTCGCGTTGACTTGGCTCCATCCTCTTTATTCTAAAAAATACAAGAATGCCGTATTTTTCTCAAAAATGGCTCGACAACTTTTCTTAAAAAAATTTAATACATTTATTTTAGTGAAGTCTTCCTTTGTGTGGAAAACCATTTTTTTATTTATTTTATTTTTTTTATACGGAAGCTTCCAATAAATATAAATAGTTTTGTGTACCAAAATTTTTGAAAAATATTTTTGCATTTTTAAAAAATGTTTCAAATTTTTTTTTTGAAAATCAAATTTTTCCAAAACGACATGATAGATTTTTTGAAACTCGATATTTAAGAGTTTTTTAGTACCTACTCTCTAAAATATTTTTAGAAAAAACTACATTTATGGAAAAATAACGGCAAAAGAAAATATTTTTTTGCTTAAAAACGACTCCTACGATTTTGATTAAACTTTTTTCATATACTAAAATTAGTACGATCTACTAATAAAAATTATAAAATTTTACACTTAGCATCTATTAAAAGTACCTGTCATAGAACGTATTTTTTATTGTTATTTTTCTCGTTATCGGCTTAACGGATTTAGATGAATTTTCTTATATACAAAATTCAGAGTATATTAAATAATATTGCATATCAAAATTTTCAAAAAAAAGTTTTTGGATTTTTTAAAAAAGTTTAAATTTTTCAAAGTTAAAAGTTCAAGTGAGCTCAACTCCATAATTGCGTTTCGCCCAGGTACGATAGTTGGGCTCATCATGGAGTTGAGCTCACTTGAACTCTTAACTTTGAATTATATATTCGGTCACTCCACTTAAACAGAAGAATTTCTTTTCAAATTTTCTTCATATTCAATTATTATAAAAAGCCTGAGCGCGGGCATTTGAAATTCTAAGTGTCTGAATTTAACCAAATTCCCTTAGAATAATAAAATTCATAGTATCTTTATGCTGTGATTTTTATATTAGTCGGTAAACATCGATACAAAATTGCGTCTTAGAAGGGTACGATAGTCATCTAACTGATGAGCCCAACTATCGTACCTGGGCGAAACGCAATTATGGAGTTGAGCTCACTTGAACTTTTAACTTTGAATTATATATTCGGTCACTCCACTTAAACAGAAGAATTTCTTTTCAAATTTTTTTCATATTCAATTATTGTTTAAATTTTTCTTTTTTTTTGAAAATTCGATATCTCAAAAACGAGTTGACAATTTTTTTTTCAAATTTTGTTTTAATATACACATAAATATATACTTCAGATGTGTATACCAAAATTTGTTCTTAAAAATGTTTTAAGAATTTTATATATAAAAAATTAATTTTTTTAAAAACCGCTTCAACGATTTTAATTTTTTTTCCCATACAATGATATTCAATCAAGAATTAAGATGGCATTCTTTTTTTCACCTCAAACAGTCAAAAGAGTTTTTATATACAATTTTCTTATACCTACAGTGTCTTGAACATAAGAGCAAGTACGTGCTACCCAAATATTTTGGCCATGTTTAAGCGTGTTTATGACCGTCATCACCATATTGGAGGGCAATGCTCTTATGACATTATCTTATACCCTCTTATTTTTAAGAAACAGAGAAGAGCAAATGCGTATCAGGTATCAATACGGTTACCATCCGTCCTCTTTTTTAGAGGACAGTCCTCTTTTTCGGAGTCCTATCCTCTATATTTTATTTTATTAAAGAGGACAGAAAATTGTCCTCCTTTTACTGAATAGTCCTCTAAATGTCCTCATTTTATCTTGCAAACCATTTTTCTATCTACTATCTACTTTTTTCATTACTTAACTAATGGAACACAATACATACTTTATGATAGCTCTAGTTTGAATCTAAACGCTTTTTCCATGTACCTACTAGAATTTGGAAAAGATCTAGAAATAAATAGTGATGTATTATTTGGCTAGGTTTGTATAGTCAAACGATATGTCAATGAAGAACAAATTAAAAAATGGACAATTGGTTACCGGATAAGAACATTTTATAAAGAACATGTGAAAATCTATTCAAGCCAGTAAAGTTGTCGCTATTATTTCTAACTTGAAATGCCCTGACCGAAAGAGTGTTTTCAAATTCAAAACATATTTAGACACCTGAGAAATCACAATTTAAAGTTGACAAACTAGACAATAGCAAAGTGCGACAAATTACAACTTTGGCTTTGCTGATTTTTAAATTTTCTTAAGAAAAACAAAATAGCAAAGAAAAGAATTAAAAACTGTTTCAGCCCTATTTATAAAACGTGCTCGGAATTCTTCTAGTTCACAATTCAACTAGAATTCTGATCAAAAGTTAACTACCTAACTTTTGATCAGAATTTGAGAATTTTACTAATATAAATGTTGTAACAATAAAGATATAAACTGCTAATCTACGTTAAGTTCTCTATCTTACCGAAAATCTAGAATCAAGTACAAACAACAAAATCTCTGATGTTACCAAAAGTATTTATTAAAAAGCACATAGCTATTTGGGGTTGTAAATATAGTTTTTGTCACCACGGTCTGTTTCCTTTTATAATTATAATTCGTTCTTAAATTTTAGAACGTTTTTAAAAAGTTGTCCTCTTTTTTACCCCTGAAAAAATGGTCACCGTAGGTATCAATGATGTGAATATGTTACTTGTGCAAGAATATTTGATCGTACCGAGACTTTATCGATATCAGAACTATAATGTGAATCTGAAAGTGAAATTATCAATAATTTATTTATCGCCGCTTATTTCGCAGCTCGAACAACTTAGCAGAATAGGTCTCCAAAAGTCACTTTTTGTTATCAGAAGCTCAAAACCCTATTTTCAATAATTAATTATTTCACAATTTGAGATCCGGTGGTTATTTACCCTTATCAGAACTCTAAGCACGTTTTCGTGTCATTTCATTATTCAATAGTTAATATAATTTTAGTTTTTAGGCAGTTGATTCATAAAGTGATTTTTGTCACGCCCGTAACAAAAAAAATATGTTTCATAAGAAGAAAAAAATTTGTATCAATGTGATAATTTGGGGAATCTACTGTCAGACAAAATTTCAAGAATTTTAAATTAATAATGACCCGTATTTAGAATTTTAAGTCTACATATGTCACACCCGTAACAGGTTGGCATTTCAAATCCTATTCTTTCTGTTTTTCAACTCAATTTTAGTTTTGTTGCTTTTAGATACGCAATTCATAACGTAGGGATATAATTCTAGGAAAATCTACTTTAAATATAAATTTAACTGGCCTTAGGTGAAAGTTTCCCTATTTTAAAAGAAAATGGAAAAAATCTCATTGAAGTGAGAAATCTATTCACTTTTTCAGTGAGAAAAGCTTCATTTTTCTAGGGAATGTTTTTGACATCATGAGAGAAATGATTGTACATCGATGATATCAATTTCCCATCAAAATACAGTATCATGCTCGGTCACACCCGTAACGTTTTCAAATAAAAATTTTGTATAGTTTTTTCAAATAAAAATTTTGTATAGTTTTTCGTAGTTTTTGGTTCTCATTTCTTAACTGAAAACTGAAGATCAACTATCTGGGTAAATATTTCAAGAGAATGATACATACGTACTTTTCATGCAATATTTTACACCACATAGGGTTACCAGACGTCCCCCTTTAGGGGGGACCAGTCCCCCTTTTTCATATCAAAATGCTGTTTGTCCCCTCTATCCAAACCTCTGCCCCCCTTATTAAGTAAAAAACTCAAAAGGAGAAAACATTCAATTATAAACTGTAAAAATATATTCATTAAATATTTTTAAAAAGATTTTCTTTGAATACACTACTTTTGAAGTACAAAATCCCATTCAAAGCTGAACGCATCCACTCAATGAACTACATCTCACTTCAGACGCAAAAGTTTTCCTTCATCTGTCTGTTTTGATTCGGCTTTTTTGATTGTTTTTTATAGTAAAAATATCAAATGAAACTTTTTAACTTCACTTTTTTTTTTACTCTTGCGTTATATTTTTTCAAAAACTTATTTTGTCCCCATTTTTTTAACACTTGTTCGCCTTAGAAAACTCCCGATGTCCCCCTTTTCGTCATTTTGAGTCTAGTAACCCCTAACACCACATGAAAAATTAGATATCTTAATCGCAAATCACCAGTTTTCTAAGGTCACACCCGTAACGCAACTAAATTGCATCCTATAACGGAACGACGAATTTTTTCATACTTTAAATATACTATTTTTTTTAAAGGGCTTCAGGAGTCCTATAGAATAGTAAAGTTTTTATTTATAAATTGGGTATAGTATGTGAGTAATTAATAAAAATATGGAGTCCCACTGTCACACCCGTAACGATGAAAACACCCATATGTTAAAACTCATAAAAATTAGGTAGCATCCATGGTTATAAGAATAACAAGGTATGCTTGACAGTTCAGGCAATTGAGTGGTGACGTCATTGCGAGTGAATGATCTCAATTGTTTGTCATTTATGGCAAAGTGAGTAAATAGAAATTGTTTATGTTTTGAAGGTATTTGTTATTTAAACTCAAAGTAAAGATTATTTATGTTTTGAAGTTATGTTTTGTTTAATTTCAAGTAAAATAATATAATAAATAATTTTATTTTTTTAAAGCTCTGTGTTGGTGAACACTCGCTATGACGTCAAACTAAACAAAATATGGCGACCCTTCATCTCATATACAAACATACCTTGTATTTTTTATACCATGGGTAGCATCGATGTTGATATTTTAAGCGAAAAAAAATAAATATGTACATATATTAGTCTAAATAATTTGAGTATTTGTTGTTCAATGAGAGAGCTTTGTGGTCTTTAAAGCAATAAAATCATAAAGAGGAAGAGCTTTATATTCAAAAGAAGAAAAAATGTGTTTTTTCTTTAGCTTTTATATTTTGTCGAGATAATTCAAAAGCTCAAAGTGCTTGATGGAGGGAGAGTTACATAGCTGTGGGCCAATGTTCTGTAACTCAGGCTAATAAGTATATATATTAAGCGTATATTAAATTAAATTAAATTAAATAATCCCACGCCTCTATCCCCCCCAGATCCCGCACGCGCTGGGGTCCATTTACACCGAGTATGACAGCAATTTCGATTGCAATTCATATCGGTACTTAATACATAAAAATAATTTTAAAATAGAAAATAAGGATAGATAGTTATTATGTTGAACTGATGCCAGAATAACACAATAACTTCTTTTAAATGCGATACGAATCCTGAGAGAAAAAAGGATGGGTCTGCTTAATGCAAGTAGTTACATAAAGTGAAAAAAAAGTTAAAAATACAAAAAATTAAGAAAGGAAAAAAAAAAGAGAATGAAAAAATAAAAACAAATTTAAATTTAAAATAGGACCATGCAAAAGCAGATCTCTAGTTAAAAGTCAAATTAAAAATAGTAAAAAATTAAAATGGAATAGCATTGCCAAGGCATTTGTTAAGTTCATTGAGTTTGTAGTTTCAGTTTCTCTATGTAGTAGTTAGCTAAATTTTTCAGGCTTTACTAATAGACCCAAGATCCCAGGGGCGCCAGACATACGTCATTTTATCATAGCTGAATTTTTTTCTGTGAATGCACACTAGGGTAGGTATGAAATGAACGAATGGATAATACGAACCTTGAACCCGGGTGCGTTTCGGAGGTATTAAGTGCTAAAAGTGCATAAAATTGATGCAAAATTACGTTATTTTATCAAAGCTGGTTTTTTGATATGTTTTAAGGAAAGTTATAATTAACTTATTTTGAAACTTACCAGACACCTACATGGGTGCACAATGTCAGCCAGACACCATTAAAGGTGCCAAAAAAAAATCGTGAAATTTGATTATAATATCAAAGCCGAAATTTATATATGTTCTTCGGGAAACTGAAACTGGTTCAAGGTTCGTACTATCCATTCGTTCATACCTACCCTAGTGTGCATTCACAGAAAAAAATTCAGCTATGATAAAATGACGTATGTCTGGCGGTCCTGGGATCTTACTCTATAAATAGTTTCAACTAAATTAACAATGAAGAACAATGAAGAAGTTTTTTCTGTGTGATCTTGCTATGATTATAGTCAAAAATATTTGAATAAGAATTTACTTCCCTCAACATTCTAGTAACTGGTTCATTCCTGCCATAAACAGTTCTGTGAGGTGCTTGATGGAATTGGGGTACTGATCTTACAGAATGTGAGTTGGTGTTAATACTCATTGCCTCTAGGAGGGCAGAAGAATCAGTAACACCAGACAAAATTTGATGGAAAAAAATTACGTCAGCTACTTCACGACGCTTTTGGAGGGATTGTAAGTTAATAAGCTGCAACCGATCATGATAGGGGGGCAAGTTGTAGCTGTCATCCCATGGGAGTCCTCTAAGAGCAAAGCGGAGGAATCTACGCTGAATTGCCTCTAGTCTATTGATGTGCACAATGTGGTAAGGGGACCATACTTGACTAGCATATTCTAGTAAAGGTCGTACAAAGGTTGTATAAAGAGATTTCGTTACGTTGGGATCTGAAAACTCCTTAGACCAACGCTTGACAAAACCAAGAGCAGAGTTAGCCCTAGTTACTATGTTGTCATAATGGGATCTGAAATTGAGCTCATTATCACAAATAACACCTAAGTCCCGAATTGTTGTTACTCTGGAAACATGATCTACATTAATAGTAGTCCCGTGGTGGTGGGCGAGAACGTTTGCGGGAATATGTGATTGCTTGGCATTTACCGACATTAAGTTCTAAATTATTTTTTTGACACCAAATACAAAAATTATTCAGGTCGTTCTGAAGAGGTATAGCATCGTTAGGTGAAGAGATTACCCTAAAGATTTTCATGTCATCCGCATAGGTAGAAAGTTCCGAATGCTTAATCACAGATTCCACGTCATTAATCGTTAGAATAAAAATTATTGGACCCAGATGACTACCTTGAGTGACTCCTGATTTCGCAATGAAAGGATCTGATACACAAGATCTAAAAGAGACCTGCTATTTACGATCTGATAAGTACGATTCCATCCATTGAATGAAGCCAGGAGGAAATCCAAGAGCCTTTAATTTAAACGATATAATTTTGTGTGAAATTTTATCAAATGCCTTGCTAAAGTCTGTGGCAATGACGTCAACTTCCTTTTTATTTTCCATTGCGTTCAAAGTAAAAGAAACAAACTCTGTCAAGTAAGTGGTCGTAGATTTACCTTTAAGGAACCCGTGCTGTTTAGGGGAAAAAATTGACTTGCAATGAAAGTATACACTGTCAAAGACAATGCTTTCGAAAAGTTTAGGATGCAAGATAATTTGGTGATTGGCCTATAGTTTGCAATATCTGCCTTACAGCCCTTTTTGTGAATAGGAATGATTAAAGAATTCTTCCACAACGACGGAAAAATGCCAAAAGAAATAGATTTTTGGAAAAGAGCTGCCAGAGGCTGAGCCAGATTGGCTGCACATTTCTTTAAACCAACCGCTGGCAAACCGTCTGGACCTGATGAGAAATCATCCTTGAGATTGTTTATCTTGTGGACCACATCATTAGCATTAATGTTAATTGATACTAAAGATGTTTGATTACAATTATTCATATAGTTAAAGTAATTTAAATCTGGCTCAAAATGACTTTCAGAAAAGGCAAGACCGAAAAAATTTGCAAATAAATTAGTTATAATCTTAGAATCATTGGAAGAATGATTTAAATAGTTAAGAGTAGTTGGATAACCATCAGACTTTTTCTTTGAATTAATAAATTGCCAAAATCGTTTGGGATCAGTGATAATATCGAATTGCATCTGATGGATATAAGCATCATATAACACTTTAGAAAGAGTTGAAAATTCATTATAAGCAACTATGTAAAGCGAGAAGTCATTTTCTGTTCTAGATCTTAAATATTTTTGCCAGAGAGAGTTTCGGGAATTGCGCAGCGTACGGAGTTCCTTTGTATACCACGGAGGTGATGACGATGTATTTTTCTGGGGCCCATAAGGTACAGATAGAAAAAAACAATCAAAAACTACTGAATAAAAATTAGTGGCAAGAGCATCGATACTATTATTTAAATTAGAATTAAAAATTGAATCAAAATTTATATTACTCAGGAGTTCGTTGAGTTTGGTAAAGTCAGCTTTACGGAAATTGAAACGATATGTATTATCAGCCTCAATATTCATATAATCGTGTTCGAAAGCATAAACTAAGGATAATGGGGGATGGAAGAGATCAATAGTAGAAAGAGTTTGGCTGCATTCTTCAACAATGCAGTTGTTAGCATCATTCACAAAAATAAGATCTAGTTGTCTATTCAGGTTGTTCTTAATATTGCTAATCTGAAGTAAACCAGAATCAGACAGATTGTCAGTAAACAATATTTCCTTTTGAGCTGTTGAATTCGCAGTAACAAAGTGAGAGTCATCCTCGGATCGTGACCATATCAGGTTGGGAAGATTGAAATCACCCAAGAGCAATAAACTGTCGTGTACCTCCATGGCCTCACACAGAAAGTCTATTGTGCTGATTAAATTTTGATAATATATATACATATAATATATATACTTAATATATACATTTTTCGAAATATATTTAGCCAGTTTATATTTCTTGAGCGCTCAGTAATTTGTCTCCGTTCTTTGACAGAGAATGAGAAATAAACAGGATTCCTCAAATATAAGTCAAAACAACTCTCTTTTTCTTTTCCTCTTATGTAATTTATTGCGACAAAAAATAATTGAGCAAGCGAATCCAAAAAAAATCAGTCAGTTTTTAAAGGGAAAAGTGAGGAATTTTTGTGAGCAATCATGTTTATATTTCAGATGTATATAAAGTTAGCAGGACACTTTTGGAAATTCATGTTAAAAACTATCCTATCATTAGTTGCTAATTAATTGCGAATTAGTTACGCAAAAAAAAAATTAATTGCTTTTTTGGTTTAGGAAAAAATGGGTGTCCTGCTAACTTCATATGAACTTAGCAGGACAACTTTCTCAAAAATAGAGATAATCGAGGTGAAAAAAGTTTATTATTGAGGACTAATTAATTGCGAATTAGTTACGCAAAAAAAAATTTAATTGCATTTTTGGTTTGCGAAAAAATGGGTGTCCTGCTAACTTCATATGAACTTAGCAGGACAACTTTCTCAAAAATAAAGATAATCGAGCTGAAAAAAAGTTTATTATTGAGAACTAATTAATTGCGAATTAGTTACGCAACAAAAAATTTTATTGCATTTTTGGTTTGCGAAAAAATGGGTGTCCTGCTAACTTCATATGAACTTAGCAGGTCAACTCTCTCAAAAATAAAGATAATCGAGCCAAAAAAAAGTTTATCAATGAGAACTAATTAATTGCGAATTAGTTACGCAAAAAAAAAATTTTATTGCATTTTTGGTTTGCGAAAAAATGGATGTCCTGCTAACTTCATATGAACTTAGCAGGACAACTTTCTCAAAAATAAAGATAATTGAGCTGAAAAAAGTTTATTATTGAGAACTTATTAATTGCGAATTAGTTACGCAAACAAAAATTTTATTGCATTTTTGGTTTGCGAAAAAATGGGTGTCCTGCTAAGTTCATATGAAGTTAACAGGACACCCATTTTTTCCGCAAACCAAAAATGCAATAAATTTTTTTTTTGCGTAACTAATTCGCAATTAATTAGCTCTCAATAATCTAATTTTTTTAGCTCGATTTTCTTTATTTTTGAGAAAGTTGTCCTGCTAAGTTCATATGAAGTTAGCAGGACATCCATTTTTTCGCAAACCAAAAATGCAATAAAATTTTTTTTTGCGTAACTAATTCGCAATTAATTAGTTCTCAATGAAAAACTTTTTTTTGGCTCGATTATCTTTATTTTTGAGAAAGTTATCCTGCTAAGTTCATATGAAGTTAGCAGGACACCCATTTTTTCGCAAACGAAAAATGCAATTAAATTTTTTTTTGCGTAACTAATTCGCAATTAATTAGTTCTCAATTGTCAAATATTTTCATCTCGATTATCTTTATTTTTGAAAAAAATGTTCTGCTAAGTTCATATGAAGTTGGCAGGACACCCATTTTCTCGCAAACCAAAAATGCAATTAAATTTTTTTTTGCGTAACTAATTCGCAATTAATTAGTTCTCAATTGTCAAATTTTTTCATCTCGATTATCTTTATTTTTGAAAAAAATGTCCTGCTAAGTTCATATGAAGTTGGCAGGACACCCATTTTCTCGCAAACCAAAAATGCAATTAAATTTTTTTTTGCGTAACTAATTCGCAATTAATTAGTTCTCAATTGTCAAATTTTTTCATCTCGATTATCTTTATTTTTGAAAAAAATGTCCTGCTAAGTTCATATGAAGTTGGCAGGACACCCATTTTCTCGCAAACCAAAAATGCAATTAAATTTTTTTTTGCGTAACTAATTCGCAATTAATTAGTTCTCAATTGTCAAATTTTTTCATCTCGATTATCTTTATTTTTGAAAAAAATGTCCTGCTAAGTTCATATGAAGTTAGCAGGACACCCATTTTTTCGCAAACCAAAAAAGCAATTAAATTTTTTTTTGCGCAACTAATTCGCAATTAATTAGTTCTCAAAAACCAACTTTCTTCAAATCATTAATCTTCATTTTTGGGAAAGTTGTCCTGCTAAGTTCACGTGAAGTTCGCAATACGCCTATTTTTCACAAACGAACAAAAAATTAATTTTTTTTTTACGTAACTAATTCGCAATTAATTAGCTCTCAATAATCTAATTTTTTTTAGCTCGATTATCTTTATTTTTGAGAAAGTTGTCCTGCTAAGTTCATATGAAGTTAGCAGGACACCCATTTTTTCGCAAACCAAAAATGCTATAATTTTGTTTTTTGCGTATCTAATTCGCAATTAATTAGTTCTCAAAATCATTTTTTTTAAATCGTTTATACACATTTTTGAGAAAGTTGTCCTGCTAAGTTCATATGAAGTTAGCAGGACACCCATTTTCTCGCAAACCAAAAAAGCAATTAATTTTTTTTTTTGCGTAACTAATTCGCAATTAATTAGCAACTAATGATAGGATAGTTTTTAACATGAATTTCCAAAAGTGTCCTGCTAACTTTATATACATATATTTCAGAGCCCTCTGAATGCTAAATGATTGAATTTCAGAGCCCTCTGAATGCTAAATGATGTTCAAAGGGTAGACACGGTGCATTCAAGAGGACACAAGCGTCCACAAGCTTTTTTTCAAAGCGAACCTCTGTCTATCAACTCCTACTCTCACCTCCAAGTGGTGAACATCGGGTGCCTAGTACCTTTAACTGAAGATGGGGTTCCAATCCCTGTGGACGGTTTTAGGGGGCAGCAAACGAGAGAGGGGGGGATGAGTGTTCCCACTAAGGCACTTCTCCTTCATCCAGGTGGCAGCGGAAGAATTCTCAAGATGGAATCAACGGTGGCGTCTACAGTTCCAGTTAGGCTGAACTACTTAGTGAACACCTTATACGGGCTACTACGACATATTCGGAGCTCAGGCCTATAAGGAGCGGTTAATCCGGCTCCCCGCCCTTGGAGTTATATATATAGGGTCTGGTCCTCCAGGTTGGGGGTCGTGCCATCGGGGTGACTTCCCGGCCACGTAAAGCTATTCTAGTTGCGAAGCATCAACAAGCCTCGGATACGGACGGATTTACTGTTGACGAACCTAGCAAACGAAATAAGGACAACGAACTTCGGATCTGCACGTGGAATGTTCTGTCTCTCTATAGACCACGTGCAGCCGAACATTTAGCGGAGGCCCTAGACTGCTACAAAGCAGACATCACCGCCATCCAAGAAGTGCGATGGGATGGGCCGGGCAAAAGAAAACTGAAAGACTGCGATATATACTACGGTGACTGTTACCGACCACAAGGGCAGCGTCTTTTTGGATGTGGATTTGTTGTTAGAGGCAGACTGAGGCAAGAGGTCTTGAGTTTCAATTATGTGAACGAGCGCCTCACGACAATTCGCATCAAGGCTAAATTCGCCAACATCAGCCTGATATGCGCGCATGCCCCCACAGAGGAGAAAGATGACGACACCAAGGACGAGTTCTACGAGCTCCTGGACAAGACATATGAGCAATGCCCTAGCTATGACATTAAAATTGTCTTGGGTGATTTTAATGCCAAACTAGGAAGAGAAGACGTCTTTGGTGGCACAATCGGAAGATACAGCCTGCACGACACCACCTCCGATAACGGACTCAGGCTAATCGACTTTGCTGCGGGGCGAAACGTTGTGGTAGCTAGTACGCAGTTCCCGCATCTCGATATTCATAAGGGGACATGGCGAATTCCTGGTCAATCAACCGCCAACCAAATTGACCACATTGCGATCGACGTAAGGCACTCCTCCAGTATCAAGGATGTCCGAACGTTCCGAGGAGCCAACGTTGACTCGGACCACTACCTCGTTGTAGCAAAGGTAATGCTACGGATATCCACACCAAAACCAAAACAGGGAAATACTGTCAGGAAGTTCAACGTCGGACGGCTACAGTCGCAAGAAATCGCCAGGTGCTTTTCCGATCGAGTCTCTCGCGCCCTCTTAGCTAGTCCTTTGCCGCCAACTGCAATGAATGAATGAATGAATTAATAGGGGATAAGCGCACTGCGACCTAAATATCTATTGTGCCCCCTTTAAGAGTAGAGTGAGACGGCTCATTCTATAACTCTCCCTCCAGATTGGTTCCTTTTAGGAACTCAAGTATGTCGGGTATTTTCAGAGAGGGAAACTCTCTCTCGTCTATCTGGTAGTGTCCCAGATACCTGTGTCTTTGATGCGCGAGCGCATCACATTTTCCTAATATGTGGTCCGGTGTTTCCTCGTAGGCGTTGCAGAATCTGCAAGTTGCACTACTTGCTAAACCGAGGAGACTGAGATGTCTTCTTAGCTTGCAGGGCCCTGTGAGAATACCCGTTATTATTCTTAGGTTGTTCCTACTTAGGTTTATGCAGGAGGTGTAACGCACTTGGTTGTAATTCCCAAGCAGTAGTTTGGCCTGCCTTAATTTTGGGAGTTCTTCCCAGATTTTTGATCTTTTAGTCTCCTCTTCTGATTTTATTTTGTATTTGATCACGTTTTCACCTACACCGCAATAGGGCTCAGGTCCCATAAGGGGGTCTGTTGCTCCTTTTTTGGCTAGGGTGTCTGCTTCCTCGTTACCATGAATACCAACGTGTCCTGGTACCCAATAGAGTGAGACAGTGTTTTTCTCGCCGAGTTCATTCAGCTTACCCACGCATTCCCAAACTAATTTGGAGTCGATTGTGTAAGAGCCTAGTGCTTTAAGTGCAGCTTGGCTGTCTGTCATGATGGCGATGTTTTGATTACGGTATTTTCTTTCGAGGTTCTTTTCCGCGCACTTTCCTATCGCGTTAACTTCCGCCTGGAAAATGCTAGTGGACTGTCCCATCGGTACAGAAAGTTTGGTTCTTGGCCCAAAGATTCCTGCACCAGTCCCTGAAGACGTTCTCGAGCCGTCGGTGTACCATTTGATGGCATTCTCTTTGAGGGTGTAGTTTGTCGTTTCTCCTACCCACTCTTTTTTGTTACTTAACTCCGTTTTGAAATTTTGTACGAAGTTGTATTTTTTAATCATGCCATCTCTTGGAATGTCAAGGAGGTTTGTTACTGTGGACTGGGTTAAGTTTTCTTTTTCCCTAATGCCTATACATTTACCCTTCCCAGTTCCCTCTTTGGCGAACCTCATGATAGCTCCCTGAGCAACACTTTCAATAACCACGTGTAGTGGAGAAAGGTGAAGTATGACCTCCATTGCTGCTGTAGGGCAAGTTCTCATTGCACCAGTGATGCTGATGCATGCAAGCCTTTGGGTTTTGTCTAGTGCTTTCCTAGTAGTTAGTAATTCGGTTCTTTTGTGCCATGCTACTGCACCATAGGTAATGATGGGTCTTACCATCATGGTGTACATCCATCTAAGAATGTTAGGCTTACACCCCCATGTTCTTCCTGCAAGTCTCTTGCATATCATTAGGGCCTTTGTGGCTTTCCCGACTGTTATTTCAATGTGTTTGTTCCAGAGGAGTTTGTTGTCTAGTGTGATTCCTAGATATTTTACCTCCCTCTTCGTTTCTATGACTTGGCCAGCTAACCTTATAGGTTTCATTCGTGGCAGAAGCCTTTTCTGTGTAAATGGTATGACCGTCGTCTTTGTAGGGTTTATATTTAGTCCTACCGACAGACACCATTTTCTTGTAATTGTTAGTCCTCTTTGTACTATGTCACAAAGAGTTTCTTCGAACTTCCCAAGGGCTGTTATGACGATGTCGTCCGCGAAACCTAAACAGCGTATGCCTTGAGCAGTCAGACTTTCTAGTAGCTCATCCACAACGAGACTCCACAACAAGGGTGACAATACCCCTCCCTGAGGACAGCCTCTTGTTGTGGTGATTTTCTGAACACTTTGCCCTGTGTGTGCCTCTGCCGTTCTTGTGCTCAGCATTTGATTGATCCATCTGGTTAAAGTGATGGGTACTCTCTTCCTAATCAAAGCTTTATTTACTGCCTCGTGAGAGAAGTTATCGAAAGCGCCTTCAATGTCTAAGAAGGCACATAGAGCGATTTCTTTTCCATTGAAGGCAGTTTGAATGGTGTTAGTCAGGTTGTATAAGGCAGTGTCCGTAGATCTGCCTACCCTGTAAGCATGCTGGCGACTGTTAAGAGGCAACTTGCTGAGAACTTCTGATCTTAGGAAGTTATCAATTATTTTTTCCAAAGTTTTCAGTAGAAAAGATGTTAAACTTATTGGCCTGAATGACTTTGGATGGGTTGTATCTTTCTTCCCTACCTTGGGAATGAAGATGACTTTAGCTCTTCTCCATAGACTTGGTATGTACCCAAGTGCTATACTACTACGAAGTATGCTAATTAAATGAGGCATAAGTTCCTCTTTCCCTTGCTGTAGAAGGGCTGGGAAGATACCATCCACCCCTGGAGATTTAAAAGGTTGAAAGTTACTTAGTGCCCAATCAAGTCTTTTGTCTGAACAGATAGTTTTCGCTATCTTCCAGTCTTCTCGTTTGGGTTTGAGAGGTATTCTCTCTATGGTATTTCCTACTGTCGGTAAACTACCTGGAAAATGAGTATTTAGCAGTAGTGTAGACCTCTGCTCCTCATTTTCAGTGAAGCTACTATCGGGGTTTCGAAGTGCTACCGATGTTAATGACTTCTCTCTTGCTAGAGCTTTATGTAGTCTTGCAGCCGCAGGAGTAGAAGAAATTCCCTCACAGAAGATTGCAAAACTATTTCTCTTAGCTTTCCTTATTTCCCCATTGTATTTTGTTAGCTCTGCTGAGTAGTTAAGCCACTCACCAGTTCTCTTTGCCTCATTAAAGAGTTTTCTTACCTTGGATCTTAGTTTAGACAGATTATTGTTCCACCATGGAGCATCTTTCTGCATCTTCTTGGTTTTAAGGGGGCAGCTGAGTTCGTAAGCCTCATTTATTGCCCCACTAACATCATTCACTATTACTTCTAATTCCAGGTAACTACTTGTAGTTCTAACTGGGCCTATTTGCTCAAGGTTAGTCCTGAGGGTATTTCTATAGAGATTCCAGTTTGTTCTCTTAGGATTCCTTCCAGAGGTATTCTCTGTTAGAAGGCCATCTAAGGTGAACATTAAAATTCTGTGGTCAGACATTGAGGGTTCGCTGGAGACTCTCCATTCCTTAACCAAGTTGCTTATGTTCGGAGTACCGAGCGTTAAGTCTAACACTTCTGAATAATGATATCTTGATTATTCTTTTAAATGAAATACTGGTTCGAGAATTAATAATGAGAAAAAAGACGTGTGCTCTGTTAGGTTATCAAAATTATATATTCTTTATTAAATTATGGGGTTGACAGATGATTGAAAAATGAGTGTCTCTTTCGTGTACAAATGTTTTTCTCTCTGTCTTTTGATTAAAGGCTTGTTCAAACACTTTGTGTGTGAATAACACTTTATTGTCATATTCAAATCCAACATTCTCCCGGCAATGACAACATGGTTGTTATTTAACAAAAAAAATCATAAATAATTACTTTAAAATTATGAAAATCATAAAGTATTACGTAAGAATTCAAATCAAAGAAAATGTATACATAGTATTAAACAGATAAAAAGCAAAAAGATAATTAGTTTAAATTTAATTATTTACATTGCAAGTGAAAAACGGTTTTATGATGAAATTTATGATGGTTGCTTCTCGTCTCTCATAGAATCGTAGAGGAGCGTAAGTGACTAAAAACAATTTCGAATGGCAAACTATTAAGAATCTTGTGACTTGAAAGAGCTTGGAATCAAAGCGAGTTTAACGATTGGCCTTTTCAGAAGGCCGGTAGGTGTTTTGACTGTAACCACTCGAACGAGATCGTCGCTCCCTCGATGTAATGAAATGACACGACCCATGGGCCAATGACCGATTGGAAAACGATCATCTTTGATGATTACTAAATCGTTTTCTTTGATGTTAGGTTGCTTGGTTCGCCATTTAGTACGAATTTGCATGCTGGACAAGACATCTTCCTTGAATCGTTTCCAAAAGTGTTGGACCATTGTTTCCATTAATTGATGTCGTTTGATCGGGTTTAATTCTGAAGGTGGTTGAGGTCGTGATAAAAGAGCATTCCCTGTCAGAAAATGACCCGGTGTTATTGCTGTGAAATCATTTGCATTCTCAGTGATTGGCGAAATCGGACGTGAATTGAGCACAGCTTCAATACGAGCCAAGACAGTTGAAAATTCCTCGAATGTGAGTTTAGCATCTCCAATTACTCTTGATAAGTGGAATTTCATTATTTTTACAGCTGCTTCGGCTAATCCATTGAAATGAGGTGCTCCCGGTGGGCTAAAATGCCATTGAATATGTCGATTTGCTAGTGCTGGTATGATTTCCTTTTCGATTGATTGAAGAAATTTGTTGTAAAGTCGTAGATTCTCGTTATTGGCACCAACAAAGTTAGTACCACAATCGCTAAACACGTCATGACAAAATCCACGACGGGCGACAAATCGGTCGAACGTATGAAGAAATGTTTGTGTTGTAAGATCACCAGCTGCTTCTAAATGAACAGCCTTCGTTGTCATACATGTGAAAACAGCAACGTAACCTTTGTATGAGGTTTGGCCGCGACCCTTTGAAGCACGAATATCATATGGGCCCGCATAGTCAACGATGGTGGATGCAAATGGACGTAAATTGGTATTAACACGAGCAGTGGGCAATGCAGCCATTTGTTGTTGTGATAAAACTGGTCGTGCTTTGAAACAAATGACACACTTGTTAATAAAATGACGTGCGAAATTCCGTACATCAAGAATCCAATAAATTTGACGAATTTGATTGACCGTTACTTGGGGTCCACCGTGTAATGTGAGACGATGATAATAGTCCGTGATCAACTTTGCAATGTAGCTTTTCGAAGGCAAAATGATTGGAAATTTTTCCTCAAACGACATAAATGCATTTTGTAAACGGCCGTTGACACGAAGAATTTTGTTGTGATCGATGAATGGGTTCAGTCGAAACAATTTGCTGGTTTTCCTGATTGGTTTTTGATCTTGAATAGTTTGAAGTTCACATGAGAATTCATTTGATTGAATCCACCGAATAAGAGACTGTTCACTGTTTTGAATTTCAGCGACGGTGAGTGGAGGGACTAGTTCAATGAGTTCCTTTCTTGGAATTGATAGCATTGATATTGATGGTCGTGGCAATTTGAGCTTGATTGAAGTGCGAACTATTTGAACGAAACGAATGGCGTATGCAAGGGCACGACGAAGACGATTGTAATTTGAAAAACGTTGCATGAGTGTATTTACACTGGACACTTCATCTTTGATGTTGAGGTTAATTGACTTCAACTTTGAACGGAGCTCATTTTGATCGTCGTCATGAAGTTCAAATGGTGAATCTGGCCAGTCAGATTGGGGTAATGACAGAAATGGTGGTCCATGCCACCATAGTGATGAGTCACGCAGTTCGGTGATGGTTAAACCACGGCTATTGAGATCAGCTGGGTTTTCATGAGTGCGGACATGGTGCCATTGTCCAATTTTAGTTGATGATAAAATTTTATGAATTCGATTACAAACAAAAACCGACCAACGATTTGGATCTCCTCGAATCCATGACAAAACGACGCTAGAATCAGTCCACATAAAAACATTATTGAATGTTAGTCTCAATGATTTTTTGACCAATTCAAGTAATTTTACTGCTAGAACGGCACCACACAATTCGCCGCGAGGTGTTGTTAACGGCTTGCGCATTGGTGCCAATTTACTTTTGGCAATGATTAAATTTACATGGATTTGATCGTTTGAATCGATAGTACGGAGATAAATTGATGCAGCGTATGCTCTGTTTGAACTATCACAAAAAACGTGAAGCTGATTATTTTTGTTGGTTGATGATGTGTTGATCCAACGAGGAATTTTGATTTCTTTGATAAATTGAAGTTGATCAATAGTTTTTTCCCATTCGGATTGAAGATCGGCAGACGTTATGAGGTCATCCCAGTCAAATTTACTCTCCCACAATTTATTCAAAAATAGTTTTTCTTTGGTGACAAAAGGATTGAGCCACCCAAGTGGGTCAAATAAGCGAGCAACTGTAGATGAAACATTGCGTTTTGTGAGTTGTTTATTGGTGGGAAAGTTAATGCAAAATGTGAACAAATCTTTGACACTGGACCATCCCAAACCAAGTGTTTTGATAGCGTCTTCGGCATTGAATAAACACATCGTATTTTGGTCATGATATTCAGTGGGAATTTGTTGAAGAATTTTAGGCGAATTACTAGCCCATTTACGAAGTTCAAAACCGGCACTTCGAAGCAATTGAATGAGTACTTGAATCATCTCTATGGCATTTTCGATGGTCTCGCTACCGGTTGTAACGTCATCCACATACGTTTCAAGTTTTAATGCGGTGTAGACAGTTGGTGAAATGGCTTTGATTTCTTCAGCTACCATATGAATAGTTTTTATCGCCTGATATGGTGATGGTGCAATGCCAAATGTGACGGTTTGAAGAGCGTATGTCTGAATGCCTGAATTATCGTTATCTTGCCACAAAACGTATTGATAGTGAGTGTCGTCCGGGTGTATATCGATGCAACGGTACATTTTTGCTATGTCGGCAATGAAAACATACTTGTGCGTGCGCCAGTTCAGAATTATTGAAACCAAATCGGCTTGTAAAACAGGACCGGTTGCCAAAATATCATTCAATGATTTTCCATTTGACGATTTAGCTGAGGCGTCAAACACTTGACGGAGTTTTGTTGTGAGACTGGCTTCTTTAACCACGGCGTGGTGAGGCAAATAGAAATGTTTTTCGTTAATCTCATGAACTAGTTTGACTTGATTGAGCTCTTTGTATTCGTTAAACACTTTGAAATATGCTTCTTTGAATTTTTCGTCGTGAGCGAAACGACGTTGTAGCGATTGAAAACGTTTAAGTGCCATACCGTATGACGAACCCAATTGAATTGATGAATCAAAATATGATTTGAATGGTAAACGTACCATGAATTTTCCATTTGATTGGCGAGTGGTAGTTTGTTCGTAAAACTTCTCGGTCCATTCGTCCTCCTTAGACATTGTTTTTTCTGTTGATACTTCCTCCAGTTCATGGAATTTAGTTAAATATTCACCTATTTGCATTGTCGAGATGTGATGGCAATCAATCAATGGGAATGTAAGAACATGATTTTGTTGAAATAATTCTCCAAATAATATCCATCCCAAAGTCGTGTATTGAGCGACGGGCTCACCGAATTCACCCTTGCGTATACCTTCCTCAATGATTCGGCCATATACGTCACCACCTAATAATAGATCGATTTGACCCGGAGTCGCATAATAAGGGTCCGCGAGAGGCAAATTATCAAGATGAGACCACGATTTTACCTTAATTGATTGCAAAGGTAATTCTGATGTAATCGACGGAAGAACAGCGAATTTCGATGTAAAATTAACTTTCGGATTAACGACAGAATGAATGTCGAGACTCAATCCCTTGTCGGCGATTTTGTATTGAGTTTCGCCCATGGGACGATAACCGATGCAGAATGGAATGAATGCTAATTTTAATCGTTGAGCAGCACGCTCAGTGATGATTGATTGTTGTGATCCCTTATCAACTAATGCCCGCAGTCGTATAAGCTGACCAGATGCGTCAAGCACGTTTACAATCGCTGTAGCAAGAAGAACCGTTGAATTGGTGTGTACCAAATTATTTGAGACGATTTGCGGATTAACGGTCGGTGCATGATTCAATTGAGATGAAGTCGATGCCGTATTTGGATTTGGGAATGAAGCGGCATTCAATGATAAATTTGATCTATTGAAGTGCAAGAGAGTGTGATGTCGACCACCGCAGGTGAAACATGTGTGTTTGCTGGTGCATTGCGCTGATGTTGAATGTCCGAGGCAATTGAGGCACAATTTCTGTTGAGTGGCGAAATCTTTACGCTCAAATGGCGACCATTGTAAGAACTGTTGACACCTTTGTAGAACGTGAGGGCCCTTGCACCTTTCGACCGGACAGACAATTGATTTTTTTGAGACATGAAAAGTTCGTATTTCTTTTCGACCGTGAGATTTATTCGATGAGTTATTTGATTTTTGATGCGCCGATGATGGCCTTGACTCGATATTGTTCGATGCGTGTGCGGCAGCATCAGCAATTAGAAATGTCGATTTAAGAAAGTCCAGTAATTGTTGAAGTTTTGCAACTTTCTTTGGTTCTTTACGGTGCTTTTCAAAATCGAGACGTGTTGCTGGCGATAGTTTTTCGAGTAGATGAAATGCAAAAAACTCGGAATTTTCATCGGTATGAAATTTGAGGTTCCTTAATTGGAATATGCATGCACGTACAGAATCATGCAACGATTTCAATTCAGCAGCTGATTCGCGATGAGTGTATGTCGGTAAATTCATAAATTTTTTCATGAAACTATTGAACAAAACTTGATCACTGCTGTAACGATCTTTCAAATCTTCCAGGGCTTCATCATAGGTTTCGTCAGTGACATCCAAATGTGCGATAGATGAGGTCACGTTTGCGGTTAGAAATGATTTCAGATACACGAATTTTTGATGTTTCGAAAGTTTTGAATTGTTGTGAATCGTTTGAAACGCTGCATAAAAAGTTGGCCATTCGGTAGGCTCACCATCAAATTTTTCGATTTTAAATTCAGGTGGCCTGAATGAGCTATCGGTGTGGACCTCACGTATAATCGTATTGAATGAATCATTTGTACTTGGTGCCGATGACGTGGAAGCTGGTGGAATCGTTTTTGCGTGACGCTCTGGATGGAGTTTGTCAAATGCGAGTTCAATATAATCCGTGACGTCCGCATGTTCGGATTGAAAAGATCCAAAAATATCCTTTTTGAAATAAACATCGTCGCGAGACAATTTTAAACGTACCAATGTTCTATGATTTGCATTGAAGGTCTGAAGATTTTGTGCAATTCGATTGAGACGTGTCATAAATTGCCCTTTGGACCTTCGACTTGGACCATCTTTGTCGAAATTTGGGCGTTCTTTCCGCAGTTGTTCGAGCAAATCAAATTGTTCGGCCACCAATTGTTCTTGTTCGGTGGGGATGACTGAGTTTTCTTTGTCGTCATCGGACATGTTAATCTAAATTTGCCAAACGAAAATGCTTAAAATCACTTACCTCTGTAATTGGAGATTCTTCTGGTCCTGCAATATCTGCTTTCACAAGATGTTCCCTTTGAGCGGTGTGCTCGTGTAGTGATGAATGCAGGAACGTTGTAGAGACACAATTGATGATACCTTGGAGCAATTAAATTATTCGATAAAATAATTTCTTAGTCGATTTGTAAGTATGGATGTTTCGTCAGTAGGTATCATGCGGCATGGCACGATATTTGAGGTTAGTTCTTGTAGGATGTGACACAATCGATTGGTGTCGGCTGGTTTTACGAATTCGCAAGAACTTGATATAATTGTGAAATTTACGGAAAACTATTTTAAATTGAAATTAAAAAGTAAACCGGTTCGAAGGACCATGAATAATGATATCTTGATTATTCTTTTAAATGAAATACTGGTTCGAGAATTAATAATGAGAAAAAAGACGTGTGCTCTGTTAGGTTATCAAAATTATATATTCTTTATTAAATTATGGGGTTGACAGATGATTGAAAAATGAGTGTCTCTTTCGTGTACAAATGTTTTTCTCTCTGTCTTTTGATTAAAGGCTTGTTCAAACACTTTGTGTGTGAATAACACTTTATTGTCATATTCAAATCCAACAACTTCTTTTCTGGTTCTAGTTATAAAAGTTGGGGTATTCCCTACATTGAATATATCTAGATTTTTTTCGATAATAAAGTCTAAAAGGTACTCACCCCTTTGGTTTACATATATCGGAACTACCCCATGTTGTATGGTGAGCATTCGCGTCGCATCCAACCAACAACGGTAGTTTTCGTTTGTTGCAGTAGTCCACGAGTCTTTGGACCTCCAGTGGTGGTATGTTGGCGTCATCACCTGGAAAGTAGGCTGATGCTACAACCATTGTGCGGGGGCTGCCATTGATGTTAATATCAGCCTGGATTGGAACTAGATCCCGCGTCATAAATTCTGAAAGACAAATAAATTTTATGTTATTTCGTACTATTATGCATGTTCTGGGCGATTTTTGTCTCGTATCCCAGATTAGTGTAGAGTCCTTACTTGTTAGGCCTCTTACTTGGCCCCCGTAAATCCAGGGTTCTTGAATCAGTACTAGCCCTAAGTTTTCCACCGCGAATTTCCTTGCTATGACAGCTGATGCCGCCTTAGCATGGTGGAGGTTAACTTGGGCTACCCTGGTACTGATCCCGCGTCTGTACATTTTGGTTTTTTTTAGTTTGGGGCAGGTGCCCCTTCATCTGCTAGCAGATGCTCTTCTTCCTCTTCAGTAGGAAGCGTTTCTTCTTGGTCCCTGCTTGGAGAGAGGTCCATGCCCTCTATCTCGTCGTCAGTCTGACCCGTCTCAAAATCTGGAAGCATTATTACCTGGTCCGTGGAGGGCGGGGAGGTTGTCTTGGGAGGTGACGAGGGAGGGGGAGGTGAGTTGATTGCTGGTGTAGCTGGGTGGATTGTTGGGATTGGGATTGGGATGGTTGGACTGACGAGAGGGGGGAGGGGAGTGGGTTTACGGATGGGGCTGTGGATTGTAGTGGGGCCCACTATGGTTGGTTCCTTCCTGCTAGGGACATTGTTGGGAGCGTCACCGGAAATTGGCATCGCTGGTTTTTTGAGACCTATCACGTTCACCTTCCCGAACTTGTAGTGAAGTTCGTGATTTGCCTTCACTATCGTCTTAGCCGATTGACCATCAATGCCAATCACCAGCAACTGTCCTTTACCCTCAGGTTTACTACGCAGGACCTTCCAAGCTTGCACAATCAGACCTTCGTTTTGAGCCTGGATGAGTGCCAGTGTTTTATGGTGATCTTGGCCCATACTTTTTGGAAGGAATACAGTAATGGTGTACATCTTGGGAATATCATCTCCCAAGCATGCAACCAGTGCTGTTCCTTTCCAATTGCTTAGGTTCGAAGCCTTCTGCCGCAGCCATTCCGCCGTATGTTGCCCTTCGCAATCTACCACAAGCAAGCCTGATCTGTAGTGAACACCGTTGAACTTCAACTTGTGTTCCCAGCCCATGGACACCTCCTCGATGATTGCATCCTCCAGGGCCGTCAACTCCTCAGTACTGAGGGCCTCCTGGGGATAATTCTTTGGCAAAACGGCTATCCTGACACTCTGGGCTGCAGCTGCATAGGAGAGTGGCCTATGTTCGCTGCCATTTCTATCATAGATAAACAAATAAAGATGGGAAACTTTCGTACGTTTCACCCCCCAAAACCCATTTGTTTACATTGTTGTTTTTGTAATTTCACTCGTGTCGATGAATAGATGTGAATTGCAACAACAATTTAAAGCGGTGAGTTTTATTTGTTTTGACAGTTCGTTTTTTTTTCAAAACTTTTATTTAGGTAGATACTTTTATTTTGGTGCGTCGTTTTTTTAATTTATTTATTTATTAGGGGATTAAAAGACATTCATCCAAACTTATGAACCAATTCTTGTTCTCAAATTCCTGGTGCAGCGGTCACTGCGTATGCCGACATGGAGAAAGATCCAAGAAAATTCTACGGAAGTCGTGTCTGCCTCATTTTGTCGAAAATGATTACTTTTCGAAAATCCTATATTTAAAAAAGCCAATAAAATAAAAATATTGTACTCTGTCTGTGAAATTACAAGCAAAATTTACTGGCAAAGAACTCTATCTACCAGTAACACGTGAGTCAAACGCTCTTTATCCCAAAGTCGAGTATCCATCTGAAGCGAATGAAGAAAAGTGAGAAACAGTCTTCTCTTTTCAAGATATTTTAAAACCCTAGAACTGAAATTTTACTTGAAAACAAAGTAAAATTCGACTTGGTTGTCATCGGATCATGTTTGGTGTCTCGCGATGGATATCGTAAAGGTCGTGGCATTGGATTTGCTGACCTCGACATTGGATTACTCATTTAGGTTAAGGTAGACCAGAACCTTACAACATTTGTCCATGGCATAAAGGAGAACATTTACTAAAAAATCTTTTCCAAAAATTGATTTAATTTAAACACCAACAGAAGTCATTCCAGTTAGAAAAACTCTCCCTCTTCCAACCGAATTGTTTTGGGAAATTTTATCTGAGTGTGGATTGAAAGTAATTCCAGTATTGCAAGTAGGTACTCAAATATGAGGAAAAATTATCAACGTAGACACCGTTGATATAGACCAAGGGCACGTAGAAGCGAAACTCTAAATGAGCGTCTATGTCGAAAGAGCTAAGGTGGCAGGAGAACCCGCTCAACCAAGTCAAAGAGCGAAGCTAGTGCGACTGAGGATTATAAAGTTGTTCCATAAAATTAACAGAAATCGGAACAACACTAAACTAAACGCCGAAGTCGTCGTCAAAGTAATCAGCCCTCACCCTAAGAACTGTTGCATGAATGTTACCAATATCAATATCCCTAACTATATTCATCAAGACAAAGCATAGAAAACTTCAAGTCAACCCGCTCTTCATCACATGGAAGGGTCAATTGGGCAAATGCCGCTATGATTTCGACTTCTTCGGTTATTTAAAAGGTGCAAGATTTGCAAAGATGTAGGTACCTACATAGATGTCCATCAAAATAATTTAATATTGAATAAAATATATCTATCAGTTTTAAGCAAATATATGTTTTTTTATTTAACTATTAGCTTTTTTCTCAAAAACCACATAGGGTAAGCACCCCCGAAGCATAATAGCTATCGCGTTTATCTATACTCACCGTGGATGGCAGCCTATACTGTTTTAAGACAACCAACCTTCGAAAAACCAACCAAATAATAAGACAATTGTAAAATAGCAATCGTTTTATCGCAATCGTTCAACCGATTGTATTTGACATTTATTTTAGTTGCTATACGAAGCATTTTTTTCTGAAAACTTAAGCCATGAACTGATATTAATGCCGTAATTATTCAATAATTATCTCATTTTCGTATTATTATTATATTAAAAAAAAATGGTTAAAAATCAACGAAAAAGCATTTATCGCTCTTAAAGCACTCAAATAATTACAAGACGATACCCCTTTAGCTATCGTCTAAGCTCCATCCTTTTGACAATTTTTTGACTCACCAAAAGCAAATATTTAATCGCCAAAACGATATCGCGAACGAATCATTTTCAATGTAACATGAAGCAAGACTATCATCTGAACGATATGGTATGGCGATAATCTAAATACGGAATGACCCCCCTGATTTGAAACTATAGATTGTTTACTAAGAAACTTAGCTGATACCAACTTTGCAGAAAGGTTTATTTTTTTTCAGTGTGGTGGCGTTTGCAATGGAATGATACTACTCATTTAGTTTCCATTCTTTTCTTGGGTATTTAGATTTTTACCCTATTTTTATATTTTTCCAAAAACTAAAACATTTCAAAATATGTGGATAGTTGAAAGTTTTGTTGGATCTAAAAAAAAACTACTAAATAGTATTGCACTACTTTTCGTTGTTTTTCTTTATTTTTGCCTCCGTACCATATTGAAACTAATCAAATAATAAACGCAAGGAAAACCCAAAATAAAAAACAAAATACCTACATAGGTAAATGCTATTAGAAATTTCGTTATATGAAGAATGAAGAATGAACTCTTATTTCAAATTCAAATTGAGAAGAAATATAGATGCACCTCATCTGATTTTATTCAAATTTGGAACATATAATTTCTCAAAGAACATGTTGATAAATATTTAAAATTTGGAGAAAATTGGTCAGCCCGTTTAGGCTTGGATGTAAATTGGACGTTAAGACGCAAATTTTTTGATGGAGTTATTATGTTTCTACCAAATACCACAGATATAATTTTTATTATTTTTTATAACTATAAACTTTTTTTTTTATAACTTAAATATTCGGGTCGTAGAATCAGATCGCTCATAAGGCTCCTGTTGTCATAGTTGAAGATGTTGACATTGTGTTTGATGTTGTTCTTGCCAAAGTTACCAGTCACTGTGAGCAGGGCATCCTTGAAGTGACGGTCTTTCACCTTATCCGGGGCCTGCACAAGACCGAGTTCTCCAGGACCTACACAAATGCACACTCCCTTCGCTTTTTGCTCGGTGTCTTCGAATGGTCTATTGTGAGTTTCTGCCAAAAAATGTTTAATGTTTGAAAGTTTTTGGCGAATTGTATCGTAATTAAGAGTTAAAATTTTCATTTATTCTTTGGCAGCTCACGAAAGAAATACTTTTCACGCAAGTTTTTTGTTTACTTAGGGCAAGAGGACTTCAGCCGCAATTTATCCCTAATAGCTTTTAAAATTTCAGGTGAATACAAATTTTTCGGATAAAATAATTTCCGAGTGAAAATAATAATAAGGCTGATAATTAATTCTGTTCAATTTATTTATAATTGTTATCTCTTACAGAAACTTTTGTGTACCCGAGCGAAGCCGGGGCGGGCCAACTAGTTTATAACAAAAAGAAGAAGTGTATAGTAACAAACAAATTAACTGGACTGAAAAAGTGAGGTAGATTTTAATTATTTTAATCAGTTTTCTTAAGCTCTAAAAGACCTTTTAGGATCTGGTTCTGTGTTTGACTAAAAATTTATGAGATCATTGAATCATCCAAGTTGTTACCTTCGTTCTGTTACACCCCGACTCCACAGGGCATTCAGATGCCCAACATCGCAACCACAATCCAATCAACAAACAGCAGATTTTTTCTCGCTGGGCAATTCATGTCATGTCGTTTCATTTCCCTCTCACCACTACTTCTATTTTTTGCAATAATAAACGGCCCTTAGACTCCAGATAAAAGTAGAAAGACCTTTTTAAATATCCAGCTACCTCTAGATACAAGGAAAACCAGAAAAAACTCACAGACATGTGAAACGACAAATCTCATGGCAGGCTTTGAACAGCGTTCATGTCTTGTTCAAAAGTTTGTTTTCTTCGACATGTCGTCGACAAGACATGGATTTTTCAGGCTCCATTGGATTTTTATTAGACATGTTCATAGTCTTGACATCGTTCATGGCAGGTGGAGCCAGCATGTTACTATGCCCGTGTCAACAGTCATACCGTTTTCACGAATAGTAAACGCCTTATCAGGTATCATCACCATTTTCCCAAACAATGTTATTAAAACCTTATCATGTTCATCAGGCATGATAATTCCATTAGAAGGAACTACAAAAAGAGTTTTAAATATAAAATGATCTACATAATTATGTAAATAGAAATACCTATTAGTTAACATAAATCGATTCTCACTCCAACATTCCAAGTTGTACTACACAATATTGTTGAACATATGTACTTCGACATAAGAGGTCTTGAACGACCCACTTCTGCTCGTTACAACAGATACATACATCCTTATTCCTTCGAACTGATTGGATATATCTTCGGACGCAGTTGCGTAAAGCAACATTCCACGCTCAGCTCGTGAAACCTTAACCCCTCTCAACAATGCTCCAACATTATTCTCTCCAGCTACATCCTGCCAAGAGCAAAGTTAGACTTTTTAACAGTTTAACTAGACTCAGGATCGGAACCAACCTGTTGAACACTCTTCGCTGACTGTTTTCCGAATATTCTGATTAAATCCCAACAAATCTGCCTCATCGTTCTGCTCCTCTTGATGGTGCGACTTGAAATCCCGAGTTGGTGTCGAAATGAAACTACATACCTATGTATGTTCACACATTTCGATCTCCACCAGCTCAAGCACGTCCTTATCAACCAAGTCACCTTCTTAATTATTATATGAGCTTAACCAGCATCAATGGACAGCACACAATCGGCCATATTGATGATTCATAAAGTATGTAGATGTCTTACCTACTCGAGAAGAGATACCTGCCGAGGCCAACGAATCTTCCAATCGTGTTTGGAATATATTGAATACCAGCTAAGCAATTTTGGGAGCTTTTCGCAAAAAATATCGCGTTTAATCCTAATTTATTTATTTTAATTTTCAAAATTCTTCTAATTTCTTTCTTTGCTTTGACGTTTGATAATAACACTGAGGTGAACTTTTTTTTGTTCGTGGTGAAAAATAAATAAAAGGGACGTGTTCATTAAATAGAAAAATACTAAAGCCAAGTCCGCATCTACAATCTTTTGCGTTTGTTCGTGTTGGTACTTCCTAAAACTACGAATTTTAGAAGGTACAATTTTATTTATTTCTTATATGAACTATGACAGAACTTTGGACGTTCATTAATAGAAATTCGTAGTTTTGGGAAATACACGACCAGCTATTTTATTTCCCTTAACATAAGGCGCGTTTTATTGGAAAAATATTAGCTAGCACCAGTAAAACTTCCCTCAGTAAACTACAACAAATCCAAAAGTGCTGATAATAGCCCTTCCACACTATCCCATTGAGTATTAACACATATAAAGATTGTGAAGAAAATCACGTATAATTGTGTGGGATATGAAATTTTATCTCACATAACTAACTTGACAGCACATCTTACACAATGTAACTGTTTTATACATGAAACTATTTGAAATTGGTTCTCAAACTATCACACATTCATCACACAAATTTGACAGTCATATGAAACTCCTTCCCACTTTAATTTACATGACAATAATTGAGAGCAAACACACTGACGCAATGCGAATTTAATAGCGAAACAACAGCAAAAGCGAAAATTTCGTTTTCGCTCCCACATTTCTCTCCAAGCACCAGCTAATATCCAAGCTAGATTTTGACATGAGATTTTTGTGGAGATTACATCACAGTAAACAGCTGCTCTCTCAAAAGAAATTTTATTCAACAATTTCATAGAATTTTATTTCAATATTTCAAGCGAATCTTTTCAAATAAAATATATTTTTCCTTTTGGCGTTGAAAAATCGCGTATCCTTGAATATTTCTCGTTCTCAATTTTGATTTCACAAAGCTGGATTTTAATTTTTTTTATTTTACGAAATTTAGGATGGTTATGATGGTTTTACTACGTTGCATGAATACCCTTACGCCCATATTATTGACTCGTTTAATCCAGATTAAAACTTAAATCCAGATTAAAAGTAATTTAAATCCAAAAACAGATAATGTCTTCAATAATTATTGTCAATGAATATTGATCATATAAGGGCCCTTAAGAGTTTTATTTCAATGAAAAATATAAAATTTAACTGAAAATATATTTCAGGTATATTAATTAGTGAACTCTTCGAATAACTATACTATCGATTCCTGAACTTCCCTACTATTTTCCGAACTATATTATCGCTTTTGTCATTTATTGACATTTCAAACGTGACACGCAATCTCAAGTGGTTTTCAGACAGCCCTCACGTCAAAGTGAGTCGCCTCATATGAAGCCTGTCTAAACGTAATCCTAAAAATGTAAGCAATTTATTTCTTCAAAAAGAATGTTAAATAACTTACTTTAACTAAACTATACTTTTAAATTCAGAATTATGAGTCTAAATTTACATTTCTGTGTTATTCATTATGATTTTCTAGCAAATAAAGATATCAGTAGCAGATTCGCCACAAAATTGGCGCGGATATAAAATGGGAAAGTTTGTATGGAGAGCGAATCGTTTGCGGTTTCACTAATATCAAATTTAATGAACAAAATGTCGGTGGTGCAGGTAATGTTACCGACAGTCGTTCTATTTTCTATCTCGAATTCACTAATAGCTAAAATCTCGAAAATGAGTTGAATCGTGGCAAAAGCTCATTCGCCGAATTGACTAATAGAGGTGATAATTTACTTGACAAACGAATTTTTTTTCTTCTTTACAATTTTGTATAGTAAAAAGACACAGATGTATGAAAGGAATTCCTTGATTTTACTAACTTTCTTATATCCGTCACCTACAGCCACCTTTTTATCTAAAATTGTTCCAAATCTTCATTATAATTTGTATTTAGATGATATATAAGGTGAAGTTAGCACTTTGAAGTTCGTTCTATCCGTTTTTATACTCTTTGAACATGTCCACGATTTTCAAAAATAACCGACAGATTAATTCACCACCCTATCAGAACTGTGGTGAATGGAGCAGTTGGTTCTATGTGTGCGTGTTTCACTGTTTTTCACTAATACTTTGCAAATCTAATACATCAGCTGTTCGCTTTAGCTTGTAGGCAAATCAAATTGACAGCTCAGGATTGGCTTCTCTGTTTCATATTCTCTGATTTCTATATGCGGTACTTGATCCCGCCATATCTGATGCCACCACTCTGAGTTTCTTTGCATCTTGCCTCAAGGGAGGAGTTAGATGTTCATTCGTCCTCTTTCCCTGTTCTTGGCTATCGAGGCGGCCGTTTTTCGCTGCTTCTTTGCGTTCATCCACCTTTTTCCTTGCCTCCTCTCGGGTCATCCCTCTATCGAGGAACCGGAGGTACCATTTAGTACACGCACCGCTGAGTCCTTTCCTCCACGGGTCATCCAGGCCTCCTGGTTCACCCAATTTTGGAAGAGGAGCCGATCTACGGTAGCGTCTTTTTGGCGGTCTTGTAGGTGGTAATGACGTGTTTACTGATGGTGTCATCCCATCAGTGATACCTTCTTTGGTATTTTCGTTGGACAACTGCCCGGAAGGTATTCCTCCTTGGTCAGTTGTCACTTCGTCTTGAGAGGCGTCTTCCTTCGGCCCGGGAGGTATTCTCCCCTGACCAATGGACGGCGCCACTCTTTTTTCTGCCCGGTTTTGTATGATTCTAGGAGGCATCCTCTTTAGGAACTTACTACATCCCGGTCTCGGATCTTCTCCATGGAGCTCACTCTCCATGCGATCCGCATATTCGCTTGCGGTAACATCCCGCATGTTGAATGTTTTGTGGTTTTTATTGTTTTTTAATTTTAAATGTTTTGGCATTGAATCCCACGAGTAGCTAGTGAAGGGTTGGTCAGCCATGTCAGAGCTCCGCATAACATGGTAAGGTCGTAGATACTCTTCAACTGGACCCGGCATCGAAGAGGCACCGTTAGAATACAGCCGGTATACCCCCTGGCTGCAAACCATCCAATAGGCACGGTCCGCTTAACACCCTGGATTAGGGGGGGCAGTTCTTGGTTCGTAACTCCTCAAAATTCCTGCTAACTCTGGTTTCCCAGGTTTAGCAGTTCAGATGAATCTTTGAAACTTAAGCCTCCGCACCACATCAAGGTGACTGCCACGCGAAGGCGCCAACTGCAAACATCGAGAACCAGTGGAAAAACTGCCAGGAAGCCATCAGAGATGCCGCCTCTGACGTGCTGGGCTTCGCACGACCACCACAGCGAAACCCCTGGTTCGACGAGGAATGCCGGCAAGTACATGCAGCCAAACAACAGGCATACAAAGCGGCGCTGCATAGAAGGACCAGAGCTGCTCGCGAGCTCTACGAGCAGAAGAGGAAAGAGGAACACAAGCTTCTCAGAAAGAAAAAGAAAGAGCATGAGAAGCGTGCGATCGAGGAATTAGAGGGATGCCACTGCAGGAATGAAGTTCGGAAGTTTTACCAAAAAGTAAAAAGAACCTCCCAAGGTTACAAACCCCGAACCGAAGCCAGCAAGGACGATCAGGGGAACATCGTGGTGGAAACGCAGTCAGTGCTGAGGATATGGAAAAATCATTTCTGCAAATTGTATAACGGCGTTGACGAACCGAATTCCGCTACCATGCATATTGCACCATTCAACCTGGACGACGTAGGCCAACAATATCGTCCACCCGATCTTGACGAAGTGAGGATAGCCATATCTAAACTTAAGTCCAATAAAGCTGCTGGAGCTGATGGCCTTGCGGCTGAGCTATTCAAAGTGGCTGGCGATGAATTGGTTAGGAGTATGCACCAGCTCATCTGTAAAATATGGTCGGAAGAAAGCATGCCCGATGAATGGAACCTCAGTATTGTTTGCCCGATCCTCAAGAAAGGCGATCCTCTGGACTGCACCAACTACAGAGGCATCAGTCTTCTTAATATCGCCTACAAGATCTTCTCTGCCGTACTTTGTGAACGCCTGAAGCCATTCGTCAACAACCTGATAGGTCCATATCAGTGTGGCCTTAGGCCAGGGAAGTCCACCATCGACCAAATATTCGCACTACGGCAGATCTTGGAGAAAACCCAGGAGTTCCAAATCGATACCCACCACCTTTTTATCGACTTCAAGGCCGCGTATGACAGCATCTATAGAGACGAGCTATATAGAGCAATGTCTAGTTTTGGCATCCCTGCCAAACTCGTCCGTTTGTGCAGGATGACGATGGAGAATGCACGCTGCTCCATCAAGGTCGGCAAAGACCTCACCGACAAATTTGATGTCAAAAATGGTTTTAGGCAAGGTGACGCGCTGTCATGCGACTTCTTCAACATCGTTCTTGAAAGAATAGTGCAAAACTCTCACGTCAACACCAGAGGCACAATCTTTCAAAAGTCCGTCCAATTACTCGCTTACGCTGACCAGGCGCGGATCCAGGATTTCGCTCAGGGGGGGGCAATTTTCGTAAGTTGCCAAAATCTTGATGAGATCTACAGAAAATTTGAGTACACTTCGTACCGCTCTACAAGTCTGATTACACAAAGCAATGCGAGTTGATGAGTTTGAAATTTGAAGACAATTAACTCTTTCATAATTGCCACAGTATCTCGAACAGCGGGTACTTTTAACTTTGTGAAATGAAGTTTTGCAGTTTGTAGCTATAGAATGGTGTCTTTAAAGCGTTTTTGAGTTTCCTCTGGGGAGAGTACGATAACTCAGGCGCCAAGAAATAATAACGGTTTTTTGTAGAACAGTTTAATACAAGAATTTTTTACTATAGGAGGGGGGGGGTCTATCTCACCCCGTTTGGGCGGGAGGGGTAGTTTCATAATAACAGTACCAAAAATGTAAAAAAAAAATATTAAAAAATAACGGTAATACTTACAACAAAGTATTATATTTAAAGCCAATACTCTGTTCTATTAGTCAGTTTTTGAATCAATTGAAATCTATGCATGGTTTTTGAAAAAATGAGTTTAAACTCAAAATTTGCGAGAAAAAAGCATAAAAAAAAGGTTTAAAGTGTAATTTCTCAAAACTGTGAAATAATATATAATTTTTTTTCTGAAATTCATTGCTCTAATTAATTCTTAATCAAAAACTGAAAACTAGATGATTCTATGTCTTCTAGTTTTTGAGAAAATTGAAAATTACTAAAACTACTACCGTACAAAACTCGGATGTTTGCTCGTTTTTTTATGATCTAAGTGGGTATGCATACTTTGAACATCACAACTGCTTTGTATATGTTTCCTTAATCCAAATTCTTTAAATGCAAAAGAAACTTTGCATACACCCAACCTCGCACCTACCCCAAATCCTATAATGTGCCCAAGCAAGGGGTTTGCATACATACCTCACTGTTTATACGCCAGCCGTAATACGTAAGCAAGCAAAAAACAAGCATCCCATACAAAAGTAGTTATAGTAGGTAATTATGGATTTTTTCAAAAACTAGAAGACATAGAATCATATAATTTTCAGTTTTTGATTAAGAACTAATTAGAGCAACGAATTTCAGAAAAAAAATGATATTTAATTTTACAGTTATGAGAAATTACACTTTAAACCTTTTTTTTATCCTTTTTTCTCGCAAATTTTGAGTTTAAAATTCATTTTTTTTTTCAAAAACTATGCATAGATTTCACTTGATTCAAAAACTGGCTAATAGAACAGAGTATTGGCTTTAAAAAAGGTATAATACTTTGTTATAAGTATTACCGTTATTTTTTAGTATTTTTTTTTTAATTTTTGGTACTGTTTTTATGAAATTGCCCCTCCCGCCCAAACGGGGTGAGATAGACCCCCCTCCCATAGTAAAAAAATGCTTGTATTAAACTTAACCGTTATTATTTCTTGGCGCCTGAGTTATCGTACTCGTGCCTTTCCTCTGGATCTGCGTAACTCCACAATTATGCTCGGAAAACATAATGGCACCGTGGTATGTTCCAATTTAGACACAACATGACGTTCGAGATTGAGTGAAATTTCCAGCCTCTTCTTTAGCAGGGACAACCTAACCTAACCTTGCCAGTTAAAGGCCATTTTCGAGAACGTCATCAGCATCAAAAATGCATTTTGCGGAATGTTCTCAAATGCAAACTGCAATAGTCAAATACAAGTTTTACTGCATAAGCATTGTGTTCAATATTGCAGTTTGTTAAAGTCACATGTTCGAAAGCATCATGTTTGGTGCAATTCTGCAGTAAAAAATCGAGTTGGCAACAAAAATATTGAGAAGTCGGAGGACGTGTTCATAAACGTCAAATGCGTTTGCAAGAAAATTGTAGGATCAAAACCGAGATGAACTGTATCGTAAGCTCAGACGCCTTCCTCCATCGATAGAAAACCAAACTTTTCGACGATTACAGTGGAAAATACAAAGAAAAAACAACCTTTCTGTCAGACCTTCTCGATTCATCCTTCGATTGTGACTAACTTTCGTTATACATTTCATTTACAATATATTTATAGCCTTCGTTAAGTTTTCATAAAAATGGTTCAAAATTTCAAACTATCGTTTAGAGAGTTGCCAGACTCATGCAGTTCGATACAATAGCAATATTCGCGTCGAAAAATGACGATCATTTGACAGTCGAATTGACGTTTTCAAAAACGGCAAAAACACCTATCCTTAGGTGTAAAAGTTCCATCCAACGTCTCTTCGGCAGTGACTTCTGTAGTCGTTCCTGGTTTCTCTCCAATCTTCTTTGTTGGATTCGTACTTTTCTCGAGCTCGAAACACAGGCGCATTTGTATGCTCTTAAGGTGCATATCCATTTAAGAGTAAAAAAACGGTGAACAGCTCTGAAGAAGTTCTCGAGAGTAAAACACGAAAGTGGACACAAACACAGTCATGAAATAAGCTCACCAGAGGGGAAGAATGATATCCGAGAGTAGCTTTCCAGAGTTTTCTATTGTGAAAGTACTCCCGCAATGGAAACGCGCATATAAATATTTATCATAAAAAGAACTCTATTACACTTTGTATGAACTTTTTTGGTATTTTTCAATAAATTTTATACAAAAATGTAGTTTATTTTTTAACTTTAATAAGATATCTTAATCCTGTAGATCCCAGCATTTGAAGCAAAGTTAGAAATTTTTAAATTCAAAGTTAAAAGTTCAATTATTAGAAATTTTTAAAGCTATTTAATTTCTTTTGTAAATTAAAATCAACTTTAAATTTAATAATTAATATAAGTGCCCCTGCTGCCTCTCCCGTTACATTTTACTATAAAAACCACTAATAAGTTTGTAGAGCAGGGTTGGAGGTGGGTCAATAACTTTTTAAATCATTATATTTCAAATTGTGAAATGTTTCATTGACAGCATTTTGAAAAGTGAAAATCAAATCGATTTGGGATTCAATCTGATCCCTAGTATGAAATATAAATTGACTTTTCTCATAAAATGTTATAGGTACAGTAATGTAGCCAACTTAACTTTGAAGATCGGACATCTAAAACAGAAGTTATAAGCTTCCCACTCAGTCGATTTGAAGGCAATTTGCGATAGCGGAACTGAACCTGGTCATCAGCCGGCAACGCACAACCACTCATTGCTGCAGTGTTGGGCTACCAAGAAAAAAATTTAAAAACGTATTAAAAAATAACCTTTTTCTTATTACATTTTATTAAATTCATATTTTATGCTTCGTTCGTTCTTGCCCAGGGGGGGGCAATTGCACCCATTGCCCTCCCCCTGTATCCGCGCCTGACGCTGACGACATTGACATAATCGGACGAACAAAGCGTGATGTCAGTGGTGCTTTTGTGAGCATTGAGAAGGAAGCCAAGAAGATGGGTTTAACGGTGAATGAAAGCAAAACAAAATATATGCTGTCCACAAGAAAGGACACCCAACACCGACGTCTCGGACAGAACGTCACTATAGACAGCTATAATTTTGAGGTAGTCAGAGACTTTGTCTACCTAGGATCCGCTATAAACTCAGCGAACGACACCAGCGCTGAGATCAAACGAAGAATTACTCTTGCCAATCGCTGTTTCTTTGGGCTAAGAAGGCAATTGAGAAGCAAAGCCCTCTCTCGAGCAACTAAACTGTCCCTGTATAAGACGCTTATCATCCCGGTCCTGATGTATGGTGCAGAGGCATGGACACTGCTAACAGTGGATGAGAACGCGTTAGGCTGTTTTGAGAGGAAAATTCTCCGGGTGATTTTTGGTTCCGTCTGCATAGATGGGGAATGGAGAAGAAGATACAACAACGAACTGTATGGGCTGTACAGCGACACCGACCTAGCCACAAAAGTGAAAAGCCAACGACTGAGATGGACACCAATGCTCCGGCCCGAAAAGTCTTTGTATCCAACCCCGTGGGACAACGCAGTAGAGGTGGACAGCGTAAAAGGTGGCGCACGCAAGTGGAAGAGGACCTCAACCAACTTGGCGTGCGAAACTGGAGACAGCTAGCTAGAAACCGAGCCGGCTGGAAGAAGCTTGTTGGTTGAGGCCCTGGTCCACCCCGGACTGTAGCGCCACCTTAAGTAAGTAAGTAAGAATGCTAAATGATTGAATTTCAAATTATGATTACATTGAACGTAATGCTAAATAACTGTTTTAGTACTTACAACAAATTTATCCACCAACATAAATTTTGAAGTGACAGTTAAAAAAACTGAAAATCGCGTTACCTATGAGTTTTTGAATTCAGGACGCGATAATTATTCAAGAAAGAAGCATTTTAGTGAAGAGCTTTTACTGAAAATATATTTATTTTGTGTTTGAAAAGTGTAATAATTATTTATTTTAATAAAATGAGTAACTAGACCAAGCAACAGACGACACAGCTCATTATGCTTTATGAGCAGCATCCCATGCTTTACAACACACAGTCCGAAGACACCCTGGACCGGATAAAAAAGAACGATGCGTTAAAAAGGATAACAGAGGAGCTAAAATTCTTACGGCCAGAGGTTACTTCTGATGAAGTCAAAAATAAAATAAAAACTTTGAGAAGCCAAATGACAAAATTAAAAAATAAAATGCACGACTGGATCGCACGTACTTGCTCTTATGTTCAAGTTGTGTGGGACTTAAGAACTTTAAAAAATATTCAAGAAATTATAAAAAAAGTATAAAAAGCATTTAAATCGTTCTTTTAATTGTATAAATAGTCTGATAAATAACTTAGAGCTCAAAAACAAGTACATATGCCATTTGATTACTTGAAAAAATATGAATATATGTAAAAAAAATTTTAAATCGTTGGAGCCGTTTTCTTAAAAAATTATTTTTTATATATAAAATTTTTGTAACATTTTTCAAAAAAAAAGGTATGCCAATTTTGAGTATATATTTATATACATTTAAAACTGAAATTTCTATACAATTCATTAACCCTGTAGTGCTCATACACTACCGATACATAGAATAAAAACAATACGCCATTCCATCCGGTCATTGGCTTTAGCATTATAAAACATAAAGCAACAATAGATACTCCGTTTTCATCCGCGGTCAATAATCAGAACTGCATTCCTTCTTTATATTCAAATAAACTCAATGTCACTTAACGCCTCGGATTACTTTTATTTTGGTTCAATGTCCCTCTACGGTATGCACTGCTTATGCCTGCACTTCACCCAATATATATTTGTGTGTCATCAAATAGGCATGGATATTCAACATGAATTTGATGACACAACAAAAATATAGTTTACAGTATGACATGTATACTTTTGTATTAAGTATTAGAAATTGTATTTATATGTATATGTTATAAGTGAATATTTTACTTGTTAGTGTGTAAGGAATTATTTTGTATAAATAGGCTAAGAATTGTATCAATAAAATCACTTTCCAATCAGAACTCAATTCGGCACATCATTTTTAATATTTTGTTTCAGCTAAGATCGGCAGTTTAGCCATTCAAATATTAGGCTTGGGGAAGCCAAATAATATCCCCCATAGCTTCAGTAGGAGAGACAGGAACAATAAATAATTAAAACCCGTTTTTGAAATATTGAATTTTCAAAAAAAAAATTTTGAATCTTTTTTTAAAAATCCAAAATTTATTTTTTCAAAAATTTTTGTATGCAGTATTATTTATATTCTAACAAAGCTTTTGTGCAAAGGAACATCATATCTACAATAATATACTGATTTTTGTTTGTCAAAATCGTTGGAGCCGTTTTTGAGATAAATAAGATTTTCCTTAACGGTTGTATGGCAAGTACCGTTATTTTTTGAGCTAAAAAAACAATTTCAATTTCCCCTCTGGAGAGTTACAAAAAAGCCTTAAGTTCAAAATTTGAAGAAAATCGCTTCAGTGGTTTAGACTGTAGGTTAGGTTGAGATACGGTCAGACAGACAGACAGACAGATAGAATTTTGCCACCCACTTTGTTCGTGTTCTCTATCATCTTAATGTCACGTTTGATTGTTATCTCGAATTTTTTTTTTGCACGAATCCAAAACTTGCCCTATAGTACCTATATCGTAAGTAAAAAGTGGAGCAGGAAGTTCTGAGGTGTACTATCCAAAGCTTTGGTGCTTCGAGGAGCAGAACTTTTTAGAAAACTATGTTGAGTCTACTCCATCTTTATCCAACATTTCACAGATAAAAATTTTTTAAATGAATGCTGGAAATAAATGATTATTGGGAATATTTAAGTTGTGCAAAATATTTAAGAGTCCACGGTAATTTTTGGAAGTGGATGTTAAACCAAAATATGAAGTGTATGCATTGTTTTTGGAAGACGATAAGGTTCGTTTAAAAAGCATCTTGAATTCGGGAAACGAGAAATTGAAAATCACTTCTTTTTACCCCACCCCACAAAAGGCTGAGAAAAAAACAATATTTTGTGTCCGATATTATTACGTATAGGTACACCTATAAATCTTCATACTATTTTGGTTATATACCCACTCCCAAAATTTACAATTGACTTTTGTATCTTAAGATACATTTTCAAGGACTTGGGGCTTGTTTGGAAACGGAGCCATGCTTCGATGAAGATGTTCAACCTCCTCAGGTAAGACTAACATCTTTAAATTTTGAACTAAAACTATGTATATATATGAATAATTTTTATTAAAAGGATAAGAAAAGAAAAACTGGATTTGAAAAGCAATTCACCAGATCCTTGCAGGTTGTTGAGGAAGATGGCAAATAGTTTGCGTCTTCAGAAAGGTGCAAAACGCTCGAAACCTCAAAATTTAGCTAAATTTGTGCAGCACGAGCTGGAAGATATTCCAGAGGACCTCTTTATGGAATCCAAATGGAAAATTATGGATGTAATAAGAGATATTCCCTTTTTTTTCAGAAACAGTTAGAAAACACAGCTACAGAGAATACAGATTTAAGTCCACAAAACACCCAACCTAAGCTCAATTTCAGAGCAAATATACCAAACTATTTTTTACCATCCCATTCATTTCCACAATTTTAGAATAAACACACAAAAATCATCCCTAATGCAGGAACACAAAACAGCTAGTCCAAGCCCAATCTTTTCTAACTTTCCTTTCCAGTCCGAACACACAAAACACCCAGCCCAAGCCCGTCTATAGAACAAACACACAAAATTTTTCAAGTCCAAAAACACAAAACACCCAACCCAAGCTCAATTTCAAAACAAACTCAGAGAATAATTTTTTACCATTCCTTTCAAATCCGCAGACGCAAAACACACAACCCGAACCCAATTTAAAATCATATCATTGTATATCCAATCTATAGTATTCTCATGAAACACGATTTTGTAGGTAGACATTTGGTCGATAGGTTCGCTGTGATCGCCTTACCGAGATCCCTTAACAAAAATTAGTATTACATTTGGACGCATAGATGGCCACGAGCTTTTTTTCTTCATGAGAATACTATAGAATTTATATACAATGATCATATATAAAACCCAAAAGCAATCCGAAATCTAACCTTACTGCTCTTTTGGATCCAAAAGCACATATTCCAGTCAATGACATTCCATAATCACCTCCATCGCTTCATCTATTAATAATAGAAGACAAATTAGTAAACCTATTACATTTTGTATTAAAACGCCACAAATGACAAGTCAAACACAAACAAAAAACAAAATCATATCAACGAACAACACATACACCGCAACAAATATCTGAAAACGATGAATTTTGAAAAACAAATTAAATAAAAAGCTGTGAAAACTATTTATTTAAAAAAAATAAACAATATCTAACATCAAAAAATTCTCAAAAAAAAAACGTTTTTTAGTTATTTTATTTAGGTATAGCCTATTGAATAGACCGGAAAATGAGGGGTATAAAGGAACAATTACGTGCAAGGGTTTGTATTATTGAATATATTTGTTTGGCCCATAAGCATGCTTAAAACTGAAAATGCTACTAAATTCACCCATGCGTTTCTGAGAGAATGGTCACACTGGCCACTTTTCAGTATTTTTGGTATAACTCGAAAACTAAGCCGAATTTGACAATTTTACGTATAATACTTTTTGTTCAAAATTAAATTTTCTATCAAAATGGATAGTTCAAAAAATTTTACGAAAAAATTTAAGCAGGAAAAGTTTATAAAAACCAACCTAAAAAAATCAAAAAATCAAGGATATCTAAATTTTTTTATAAATTGTACATAACTTTTTTTGAAGCAAAGATAGGATCAATACATGCAAGGAAAAAATAAAGTAGAGACTTAAGGCCTTAATATGGCATGTTCAAAAATTAATATTTGTTCAAAATTGACAGAGATATTCCCGTTCAAACCTCATCATTTCTTATAATTTTTCGCAGTTTTGGCCCGAAAGTCCCTTTTTCGGTACAATATGGCAAATTTCACTTTCGTAAAAATGTTCGAAATAAAAATTTCGATATAATATGACATTAGAACTATAGAGAATTTATAAAAAGGATATAAGTTCGCAATTTCGTTTTCGGCTGTTTTTTAATGCTTTCAGACCTACAGACCGAACGGCTGGTCCGATTAACATAAGATTTGGTACTAGTTGCTAGGAACGTTAAATTTGTCATAAAGTACCAAAAAATAAGCTTTCGGGCAAAAACTGTGAAAAATGATAAGAAATGGTAAAGTTTGAATGGATATATCTCTGTCAATTTTCCAATAATATGGCTTTTTTAACATGTCATATTAAAGCCCTTAAACTCCAGTTTACTTTGTTTGCGCATGTCTTGAGCGTATCTTTGCTCCGAAAAAAGTTATGCGCAATTTAGAAAAAAATTTAAAAATCTTTGATTTTTCGATTTTTTTTTATGTTGGTTTTTGTTTACTTTTGCTGCTTAAATTTTTTTAAGAAATTTTCCAAAATATCCATTTCGATAGAAAATTTAATTTTGAACAAAAAGTATTATATGTAAAATTGTCAAATTCGGCTTAGTTTTCGAGTTATACCAAAAATACTGAAAAGTGGCCAGTGTGACCATTCTCTCAGAAACGCATGGGTGAATTTAGTAGCATTTTCGGTTTTAAGCATGCTTATGGGCCAAACAAACATATTCAATAATAAAAACCCAATATTTTTTTGAGCAATTAACCCAGAAATAACTGGAAAATAAACTGGTAATTTCAGTGACGTCATGAGAGCTAGTCGAAAGCACTTACTAACAATTACTCAACAAAAATGTAAAGAGTAGTTTTAATTATTTTCAATTTTCTCAAAAACCGAAAACTCTACAACCATCTGGTTTTCAGCATTCGACTCAAGGCTAACAACAACACTTAATAATGAATGATAATTTACTACTTTAGAGGGTAAAATAAAAAATGAAAAATCATTTAAAAAAAATTTCATCTTTTTTTATTAATTTTGAGTTTTTAAGGGAATTTTTCAAAAACTATCGACTTGATTTGTCTATATGATGAAATAATCTATTTTAAGCTATTAAAAAAGATGTAGCATAATATTGTAAGTATTTCCGTTGTTTCTAAATAGCTATTTTTCTATTTTCAGTCAATGTTTATGGAATTTGTCCCCCTTATAGAAAGGAGAGGGAAATATACCTCCCCTTCTATAGAATTTATTTTTTAGGATATGTCCAGAAATGCTTTCATAAAGTATGGAAAACTTGGAAAAATTCTTTGTACTTCTTACCTTTGAAGAAACAGTGTTTCTCATATAAAAATAAACACTGTATCAAAAAAAAAAATAGATAAGGACAATTGAAATACAACCAGCTCCCGTACACTTCAACTTGCACTCATGACGTCACTGAAATGACCGTGAATCAATATACATATACGTACTTTTCCGGTTATTTATGGGTTAATTGATCAAAAACCATTGATTTTATAGATTTGTTGTTTCTCTATGTATTTTTATAATAAGGGTATTCCTGCAACGTCGTAAGTTTACAAATTTTGTAAAATGATAATTTTACGCAAAAGTTTGCATGAACGACCTTTTTATTAGGGGTATTCACGCAACTTCTTAAAACATTAGATAAATTTACGATTGGGTTAAGTTTACCTTTTGGTTAATGAACTGTCAAATTTTGTATGGGAAATGGTTTACACAATTTGGTTAATTTATCCAAGGATTTTGCTGGGAAAAATTAACCAAATAATTGGTTAAACTTATCCAAACGTCCCCAAATAAAAAAAATTTTCTTTAAAATTAAAACGGCAGTGAGTTAAAATTATAAAAAATAAAAAAGACAATGATTAGGACGAGCGAGAAGATTTCAATTAAATCATTTTATATTTCTTATTATTTAAAAACACTTCTGAATGTGAATCTCATTTTTATTGCTTTACATTTTAAAGTTTTATTTCAATTTTTAGTGATTTTAATTTATGTTAAAATTTTTTTTCCAATTTTTCCTTGTTTTATATTTTCTCTTTTTTGTTCTCTATTTTTGCTTGAAAGTTCTCTTTTTTATAGCTTTGGAAATATTCTCTTTTTGTAAAGGTCTCAAATGGACACTAAGGGTGGTTAAAAAAAAAACACATTTCTAAAAAATCAGCCCGGACCGGGCGGAACTATTAAGGTTAGTTTCAGAGCAAATGATCGACATCAAAAAATTTAAATTCGAAGGTGATTTAGAGGTCGCTACCAGCGAATATTTGTTTTTTAAGCCCTGCGAAATAGGCTTTGTGGGTTATAGTGGATAACTTCTTCATTTCTTCCTCAAAATGTTTGAAAATTTGATACAAGCAATGAGAAAACGTTTTGCAATACACTGAAAAAAAAAAATTAAGGAAAAAATAGTTATTTACTTATAAAAAATATATATTTTATAGCATGAACGGCAATTCGAATTTAGCCGTGGTGATACCGTAATAAAACTTTATAAATAACACGAAAAAATGTAGCATACGCAGAACCTGCCCCAAGAAATATTTTACTCAATACATCAATTTTAACGATGAATATCCGAGGGTTAGTTGAAAAAAGTCCTGTCCGAACAACAAATAATCGTTAATTAAATTAATTTTGTTCATTTTCTGATAGAGATATATTAAATGAATACTCTGTAAAAATTTCAGTCATTCTTATCAGTACTTCGCTCACGACATTCTTCTAAAGTTTGAGGTGCATTCGGGCTCCATCATTTGAAAGTTATCAGTCTTGTCAACAAAAAGGTCATTACAGAACTTAGTTTTCCACTCTGCCTGATAGATGGTCATTTTTTATGTATCCTGCAAAAATTTCATGTCATTCCAATCAATACTTTTCCCACGACATTCTTCATGTGACATGTGACTATCGACATGTAAGAAGAAAGAGGAACAATTGGAATTTCACCCAATTGACAATCGGAAGCTTCGACATTTTTAAATTACTGTACTTACACATTTTTGCACCCATTTAGAAGAATAATACATAGTGATTAATAAGCTAAATTACATAACTCGACTATTTTTGATTTTTCAATAAAAGTTTTTTTGTTCGCATTTGGAAAATTATGGCGATGGGCTTTAACCCCTAAGAGAAGACTTTGTTTTTCTTGCTCATTTTTTGTGTGCAAGGTGTTGTATTCGTGAATGAGGGCAACTCCTCGCTCGGCTACGTCATTTACTACTTTTAGATTTCTGCAAATTTCCCTAGATTTATTGTAATCTCCATCGGTCGACCATTGAGAAACATTTTTGGTGAGAAATGAGTAAGGTTTTATTTGCAGTATTTGGAAAAATCGAATGCTGTTTTTTGTGACGAAACTCTCAAGACTTAATGTATCGACATTTTCTGTTGGGATTTTGGCAATGATGTTTCGATTAGGAAAAAAAAATTGTTTCTTCCCTGAGAGCATTTTCTGCTATTTTATTTTTTTTATCATTTTTTCTCTTGTATCATTAGGTACATTTTTTTCGAAAAATGCCAAGCAAGTTAGTCGTCGTTAGGCGAAGCATTTGAATTGGGAGCTTGAAACCACACAAATACATAGATGGAGACAAGGAAAATACTAATTTTTTGCAACGATTTTGTTCGTTATCAGTGAGCTTAAATTGATCTCGAAATATATGGATCTTTAGAGCGTATATATGACTTTGGCCATCCATCAAGCATAATGTATTGGCCCTGGAATTTTGAATGTTGACGTTTGCTGTTCATCTGTAAAAATAAGTTTCTGGCATATTATTATCATCTTAAAAAAAAAAATTTGGTATAGTTCAAACAAATTTCAATTACCTAAAAACAACAGAACTAGTTCCAGAAATTCTTTATAATCGTCCCGGGGTTGCTTCGATTTCAAAATATTCTTCGCAAAGTTCACCATTTTCTCGCGTTTGCTTATCAGCGAAATTTCAATGTCTTTATAATAACTACCACTACTTAATGTTTGTGCTTCAATATCCTTCCAATATTCTTTGAATCGTTTAAAAATAAAAATGTTTGGCCCTGACGAAGTTCCCATACTTGACGAAGACACAGATTCCAAAACCAGCTCGAAAATATGATGTCGACATGGAAGGTAAATTAAATCCTTTCCTTACTTTCTTTGCAAACCGATGCATGCGCCATTTCTCACGCCAGTATTTGATGCAGTTGTATCAAAAGCCATGGCCCCAAGTTTATCAATTTTCCATTCTTCCAATGCTTTAAAAATTGCGTCTACCATCACTGAACCAGTTCCGTTTTCTAATTCAGGAACTTTTGAGAAGTTGTTCATTCCCTTTTCCACTTGTAACTATAATGATGGGCAACCTATCTAATCGACCACGGCCTGAAATAATTGATTAATATGTACGGTTTTTATCAAAAACTTATTGATAATCTAGGTATTGATACATTACTACGTTTTCATTAGAGTCGAAATGAGGTAATTTTGGAAATCAAAGTGTTTTCATTTTGCCGTCGTTCTATGAAAAGTACGCCAGGTTCGGGTTGATTTTCGAGAAAAGTGTTTTTTGAATCACCCTAATGAACACCCTACCATACTAAAACAATAAGTATATTCACATCATCGATACCTGATACGCTTTTGCTCCTCTCATTCCTCGATTTCCAATGTTTATTCGCTATGCTATCTAGTTATCCCAAAAATTTTGAGATTACTTGAGTTGTTGTTGCGTGAGCGTTAATATCAGCTGTTTTTTAACAAGGGATTACAACAACACAAAGCTATCCGGATAACTGAGAATAACCATCGGAACGTGCCCATTGTTTCTTATAAATAAGACGTTATAAGATAATGCCATAAGATAGGCATTGTCCTCCAATATGGTGATGACGGTCATGAACACGCCTAAACTTGGCCAAAAGATATGGGTCGCTCTTAAAGCTAGAACTATAATGCTCGGAGGGGCACTTAAGTGGTCGGAAGAAAACAAGCGAATACACGGAAAGCATATGGCGCTGACTATAATTGCGAAGTGGAGCGTTTCGTCAAGTTTCGTTCAACATTGGTCACGGAAGTGAGGTGCACTCCCGAGCGCACCTCACTTAAGTAAAACTGACATTTGGTGAAATAGGAATACCAAAAGAGATAGATAATAATTATATTATGGGTCTGTTCCCCTTTTTTCGGTACGGAAAGCTACTTTTCGTTGGTTTTTGACATTAGCTTCAGTTCAGTGCCCTTCCGACTATTATTGTTCTACCTTCAGGTTTTGTTAAACAGAGAGCGCGTGTGATTATTTAACGCGACGTGACGGTAAGATTATTTAACGAGATATTGTTAACGCCACGTTAAACTGAGGTCAAACAGATATTAAGGCTGGTATTCACCGAGCGCTCTTAAACGGCTCTTAACTTTACGAGGCTCTTAACTTGAAATTTCTTTGGGGTATTCACCAACCACTCATAACATAAGTGTTTTTTGAAGTTCGAAAATGAGAGCCACTCTCTCTTGTTCAGGCATCCCCAAACTGTGAAATCAAACTGTTTTCGAACTTGAATGACAGATGACGTGTCAAACAAGAATGAAAAAAAAAATGACAACAAAAACCCTTTGACGTTGCTTAAAAAGTGTAGGTATATATTTTTTATTTTGTTTGATTTATTTCAAATTAATAAAGATTACTCAATTAAAAGTAGCATCATTAAGTTTTTTTAAATCCAAAATTGGCCATTCCAATAATAGTGTGTTGGTATGTGAAGAAAAGGCTCCCGCTCTGAGTCCGTGCTATGACATCGATAAGACGGGCGTATTAGGGTGATTCAAAAAAACACTTTTCTCGAAAATCAACCCGGACCGCGCGGAATTATTAAGCTTGGTTTCAGACCAAAAGATTGACATCAAAAAATTTTAATTTGAAGGTGATTTAGAGGTCGCTACCAGCGAATATCTGTTTTTTAAGCCTCCAAACCGCGAAATAGGCGTTGCGGATTATTATGAATAACTTCTTCATTTTTTGCCCGAAATTTATGAAAATTTAATACAAACAATGTGTAGTAATATTCTTTAAGAAAACTTATTGCAATACACTGAAAAAAAACTTGTTATCGAAAAAATAATTATTTATTTATAAAAAAAAAAATATTTTATAACATGAACGGCAGTTTGATTTCAACAGTGGTGATACCATAATAAAACTTAATAAATAACACGAAAACAATGTAGAATACGCAGAACCTGCCCCAAGAAATATTTTACTCAATATATCAAATTTAACGATTAATATCCGAGGTTTATTTGAAAAAAGTCCTGTCCTTACAACAAATAATCATTATAAAGATTAATTTTGTTCATTTTCTGGTAGACATACATTAAATCAATGCTCTGTATAAATTTCAAGTCATTCCTATCAGTACTTTGCTCACGACATTCTTCTAAAGCTTTTGGTGAGTACGCGCTTCATCAATTGAAAGTTTTCAGTCTTGTCATAAAAAAATTCATTATATAATTTAATTGTCCATACTGAATGATAGATGACCATTATTTATATATCCTGTAAAAATTTCATGTAATTCAAATCAGTACTATCCCCACGGCATTCTTCTAAAGTTTACTATCGACACATGAAAAAAGAGGAACAATCAGAACTTTACCCAATTTAGGACAATCGGAAGCTTCGCCATTTTTAAATTATTTGATGAGTAATTCACATTTTTCCCACTTTATCAAGTTCTGTCTGTGTTAGCGTACCATCATTTTATATTGCATTTTATAATCGTAATAGTGCCATAGCAACTTCAAAACAATTAATGGAAAATTGGAAGCGCCTAGGTATCCCATCCCAACCAGATGAGAGATACAATTGTGAAAAAAATCAAACTATTATTCAACCAATGGTGGAATTTGAAGACGAACAAGGAAAATGAAAAGGAAAAGTCTGAAAAACAAACACAAAATCAAGAAGAATTAAGATCGAGATGCAAGATTTATTCAACGTAGCTCAACGCGATGCATTTGAATTAATACAAGAGGAAAAATTGAAAGACTTTTTGAAATTGCAAAGAAGACACTCTTCTTCTTTAAAACGAGTGTTACCAAATTTGAAAATCGGAAATACCACTGAAGACTGTAACAAAAGTATCACAATTTGCAAGTATGTATTAGCTGAAGATACGGAAATTGCAGACAAAAACGATGATTTTGTAAGTCCTTGTCATCGTACCTAATCAAAAAATCTTGCACTTCGATCTTAATTCTTCTTGATTTTGTGTTTGTTTTTCAGACTTTTTCTTTTCATTTTCCTTGTTCGTCTTCAAATTCCACCATTGGTTGAATAATAGTTTGATTTTTTTCACAATTGTATCTCTTATCTGGTTGGGATACCTAGGCGCTTCCAATTTTCCATTAATTGTTTTGAAGTTGCTATGACACTATTACGATTATAAAATGCAATATAGAATGATGGTACGCTAACACAGACAGAATTTCTTGTTTTGAAGGTAATGCATCATCAATTAACCAAAAATAATAAATTTTGATAATGTGGGAAAAATGTGAATTACTCATCAAATAATTTAAAAATGGCGAAGCTTCCGATTGTCCCAAATTGGGTAAAATTCTGATTGCTCCTCTTTTTTCATGTGTCGATAGTAAAGTTTAAAAAAATGCCGTGGGAAAAGTACTGATTGGAATTACATGAAATTTTTACAGGATATATAAGTAATGGTCATCTATCATTCAGTATGGACAATTAAATTATTTAATGAACTTTTTTATGACAAGACTGAGAACTTTCAATTGTCGAAGCGCGTACTCACCAAAAGATTTAGAAGAATGTCGTGAGCAAAGTACTGATGGGAATGACTTGAAATTTATACAGGGCATTGATTTAATGTATGTCTTCCAGAAAATGAACAAAATTAATCTTAATAATGATTATTTGTTGTAAGGACAGGACTTTTTTCAAATAAACCTCGGATATTAATCGTTAAAATTGATATATTGAGTAAAATATTTCTTGGGGTAGGTTCTGCGTATTCTACATTGTTTTCGTGTTATTTATTAAGTTTTATTACGGTATCACCACTGTTAAATTCAAACTGCCGTTCATGTTACAAAATATTTTTTTTTATAAATAAATAATTATTTTTTTGATAACAAATTTTTTTTCAGTGTATTGCAATAAGTTTTCTCAAAGAATATTATTACACATTGTTTGTATTAAATTTTCATAAATTTCGGGCAAAAAATGAAGAAGTTATTCACAATAATCCGCAACGCCTATTTCGCGGTTTGGAGACTTAAAAAACAGATATTCGCTGGTAGCGACTTCTAAATCACCTTCAAATTAAAATTTTTTGATGTCAATGTTTTGGTCTGAAACTAAGCTTAATAATTCCGCCCGGTCCGGGTTGATTTTCGAGAAAAATGTTTTTTTTAATCACCCTAGGGCGTATGGGCGACAACATGGAATTCAGATATTCAGTGTTGGAAGCCGCATCATAACAAAAGTAAACTTTTCCAAATGCTGTTGTGTGATATCTAAGTTTCTTTTTTTCTTGTTTTAGATAAATTGTGGGAAACTTCTTTTGGAAGCATTATTGGAATATTGGAGACCACTACATAGCTTACCTGCAGATGAAGTAGATTCGGATATCAAGGATAATGGTTATTTTTAAGTTCCAAAACACACACCTGTTATATTCAGGTAAGTTGTATGCCGAAATGCTTGCATTTTTCCTTTTTGTAACACATTTGTTATCGTAAACTTCATCTTATCTTTGAATGCAACAGTGAAATTGCTGGATGACCAACATGTCGCCTGTTAGCAAGGGATGCAGCTTGAGAAAATGAAAGCACTGGCCTACACGACACTGTCCTGCAATGGGTTACAGATGTTGTAATCGAAAAGAAGACTCCTAAATTAAAAAATTAAATAAATTCAACTTTGCACCTTGAGAAACCTGAGAGCGGGCCGTGCGTCGTGGCCACAATGAGAACGGAACTGTGATTTTGTTGTGTAAGACGGTGTCCACATTGGGTATGAAAAAGTGGATTTTTAATAACTTTTCAGTATTCATATCTCGCTCCCACTCCTTCATTGAAGTGAGATGTGAATACTGAAAAGTCATTAAAAATCCACTTTTTCATACCCAATGTGGACCTGGACTAAAGAAGACGTACCCACAGCAATGGACTTACGTCCGATGGTTTTGGGCCTTCCCCAAAAGTTGCAATCACAATTCTTGTTGCGTTATTCAGTCATATTGAAATGTTTGAGGATGGAAAGTATCATAGTGGAAGATATAATCCAGTTTAGTTTTAAAGAGTTGAATATGAAACAACAGATACCTGCGCAAGAAAAGCAACGATTTTATTTTGTTGCCTTAGCCCGAAGATTGAATTTCAATTTCGAAACGTGTAGTGAAATAAGATTAAAATAAAATCGTTGTGCAATAAAAAACTTAAGTTTTCAATAAATTGAGTAAAACAATATTTTGATTTTTATATCATTTGTATTTGTTTTATTTATATAATTTCATACATTTTTTCAACCTGATTGTATTGAAGGTCATACAATTATTCTAGATATCAAAGCTGGAGATACAATTGAAATAACTAAATTCAATATAAAAGTGGAATCGGTCGTTATAATTCGTAATTGGGCAACGTCAAATTGAACGTTTTAGAGATTCTCCACCGAGTACATCGGTCGTTAAAGCAGTTTCTGAGCTACAAATACTAAATAATAACTATGGGCCTTACCCAGGAATCAAATTTAGCAACGAGTTAAATATTTAAGTGAAATGAACGATAATGTTATGGATCCCAAACAATGAATCATACATCGAATGTTAATTTTTTTTGGAGTTCATACCAAATGTGGTTCATTTTTTAGAGTTCAATTAAATATAAAGGTCATACCATTTACGGTTTATTACTTATAGTCCATTTCGTTATGGTCCATTTCAAGGAAATATTTAAGTCTTCACTAAATTTGATAATTGGTAGGGCTCTATGTATATTGCTCAGTCAGATTCAGTGAAGTTTATTTATCTTGCTTCAGAAGTAAACGTTTCAGCTGGTAGTGAAAAGGCAGAAATTCGTCATCTTGAACAGCTGGGAAAAGTTTTACACCATACAAATATTGCTGGTTTTGAACAAGAATTTTCCGTTAGCTGAAAACTAACAATCGGTGCTAGAACTATCTGTTGATATTTGATACGAACTCGAAAAAAATTGTTTCAACCTACTCAATGATGTATTCTAATAGTGCTGCACTTTAGTAACATTATAATTTTCAAGGTTTCTCACTGTCCTCTTTAAATTTAAACTTATTATAATTTAACTCAAGTTAAAAGTACAAATGACCTCAACTCTATATTGCATTACATCGCCCAGGTACAATAGTTTGGCTCATCAGGTAATTAATTAATATAATTTATTTGAATTATATTCAGTCATTCTTTTAATTCTTTTTAAATTGTCTTCATATTATAATGTCAAACAAGAAATCAGCTGATCGAAACAATTGAAATAAAATTGTTTAAGTAGCGTACATAAAATGGTTTAATTTAATTAAATTAAATGAAAATGATACAATGGAGACAAATATAAAGTAAAATGTTTCTCCTTGTTCTTTTAATAGAATTCAAAATGATAAATGCATATAAAAAGAACTGAAATTGCATAATTTTGTATGCGGTAAGCCTACAAGCAATGAAGTAAAATAGGTAATTTAAACCGCAACCAACCAGAAACATCCCAAATGCGTTTCTTTACTTTTCATTTCTGGATAAACATTACAACAACAGCATCAAAAAGCTCAACCCCAAACTTTATCCCAAAAGTAAAGAAACAGACCTATCTATTTATATTCCGGGCAACAAGAAATAACAACAATGTATTTATGCATTTATTTGAAAACTCTTTAAGAGGTAAGCAATTACCTATAGTTTATCCAACAAAAATGTGCAGTACACGTCTTATGAGAAAGCTTTTTCAAAATCAGTAACGTGCATATTTTTGCACCATACCAAATTGAAAGAACTCCTCCATAAAAAAGTGTTTGCCCGCCCGTAAGTTTTTGATTGCAGCTGACGCAGACCCAACGTCCTATTGAGGGCACATCTGAGAGTGCAAGTGCACTGAATTGCTGTGGCCTATGGCTGCTGCTATTCAACCCCCATCAAAGTATTGATGTGTATTCAGAGTTACCCGTGTCTATTTAGTAACTCCTTCACCTTTTTTTCCTTGAGTTTCTGTCGAGTTGCTTTTGATTTTAGAGCTTTAAAAAAAGTTTTTAATGATGAGTGTTATCGTGGAGTGTTTTTCATCGTTTGCATTTATTTTAATGTGTGAAAAATACGTTAAAATGCAGTTACAAAATTTTAAGCTCTTTTCTTTGAAGGAGATTATTATTTGTATAGATTTTCGTAACACGAGGTAAAGTAAAATTTGTATGTAAATTGTATTTTTAAAAGGTGTATTTTTTAAGTTTTGTGCAATTTGTAATTTTAAGACGGGTAAAAGTTTTGTGCAATTTGTATTTATAACTCGTGTTTTAGTGAAAAGGTGTGTTTTTTTAGAGTTTTGTGCAATTTGTATTTTTAAGTCGTGTATTTGGTGCTTTATGTAAGTTGTTCGAAATGGCTTCGAAGACTTCAAAAGACTTAAGCTCCGAAAAGAAAAAAGAAATTGTTGACGTGACAAACCAAATTTTTATAAATAAAACATTAAATGAAAATTTCTATATAAAAAAAGTGCGGTAGCCCTACATACTATTCTTTTATATTTGGGTTCATGTAAAAAAAACGCTACGACAACCCTGAGAGAGCTTTAATGAAGGACAGATTTATGCAATCTACTATAGGCAGAATGCGAGGCAAACGCCCTATCTTGCCTGTACTGCACATTTTTGTTGGATAAACTATACACGGAAAGAATTCTTGGATCATATCACGAAAAATGAGCTGCAAATTACGAAAAATGAATCCCGATTTATACCTTGGCTCCGGATTTCGTAATTTACGACTATTTGTTTGAAATTTGCAAAACTGAGCAAAATAAAGATATTGATACTCAAAAATCATAAATCAACCCTCTTTAAGTATCAATTATGTTATCGAGAGAAAACACAAATTGCGAACAACAAATCGCAATTTGATCCAAATATTCCTCAATTGCACAATTTGTTAATTTGCAAAAAAGATTTGTTATCACCACTTTTATTTCGTGATATTGCCACTTGGAAAGATCAATCCTGCTCTACCTTTCATTTTGCAGGTAGGTATACACATTTAACTTAATTTATTTGAAATAAATGCTTTACGCTTGACTCTACTCGGATTTGAACTCGCAACCCTCCAGTTGCGAAGCGAGCATGCAACCACCAGGCCAATTTGCATTACAGATCGTTGGTGTCACACATTGATGATTAGATACCTGCCATGTTGTGGTCACGGTTGCCGCTTGCAAAAAAAAATTCCTACCAAATTTCCCAAAAAAAACTACCAAATTAAATAAAACCTACCAAATAAAAAAAGTCTATTTCCGTTCTGCAAATTTTCTTTGGTAGAAACCTCAAACACATTAGAGGTACGAGGTTTATTCACAATCGTGAAATCCATTTTCCAGAAAATTAAAAAAAAAAAACCGAAATTGTTGTATGATGAGCTAAAATAAAAATTCGAGTTCCACCCCACCCCAAAGATGTGCAGTAAGAGACAATGGCAATTTTGGCCCTGGGACCAATAACGATGAGTGATATGTATATCGTTGAAAAGGTCTATTTGTGTACATAAAATGTTTGTATGGCAGTTTGACTCAATTCACTGTGGGAAAAAAGTTATTGTCCAAATAAATAAAATACACACAAAAAGTTATTTTTCAAATTATATTGATTTTTTTACTTCAATCTCATTTTATATAGGTTTAATATGTATTTTATAAATATATTTTATATATAGCATTTAACCTAAACGCAAATAAGATTCACCCAAGCGCAAATAGATTTAACCCAAACGCAAATAGAATTAACCTAATCGCAATTCGATTTAAACAAAACGCAAATATAGTTAAACTATACGCAAATAATTTAAACTATGTATTAACAAATCATTTTGACCAAAACGCAAATTGAACTAACCCAGGCTCAACTTGTTGTTCCAGCTGTGTGGTGAAGAAATGGAATAGTGGTAGTAGTAGGAATAGTTTTTGACAAAACCTCAATTGTAAATTCAACTAGTTCAGCAGCTAATTGCCATTGTCCTTTAAATTGAATCAAGGTTTATGTTAAGGAGGTTCACTTGGGCGCATAGATGCTAGTTATATTATATATATTTCCGAATTATTTATTGAGGTAGTTTCATGCTAACATTTAATGATTTCTCCTTCCTTGGAATTTTCTATGAATAAAATTTTGACATAATTTTCAAATGCTTTAACTTGAGGTGTGACATAATATAATTTTCAACATAATTTTGCATGAATTAGGTTAAAATCATTTTATTTTGAAAAATTAATTTTTAAAATTATACCATTTGGAAATGAAATTAGAATTTTTCATTGAGATACGCTCATATTTGTTCTTTAAAAAAGTACGCAGATCAACGCCAAATGATTCAAGTCCCTATTTACTTGAGTTTATTTGACATTGTTTGAGTTGAGAGGAAATTATCTCAATTTTTATGATTGTACAATGTTTTATATTATGCTTGCATGAAAAAACCTACCAAATCGGATTTTAGCCTACCAACCTACCAAAGCTGAAAAATCCTACCAAGTTTGGTAGGATCCTACCAAAACGGCAACCGTGGTTGTGGTGCTTTATTTCTTCGAGAAGTAAATTGCGACAAGAAAGTCGTGATTTAGGAATTTTTGTTGGATTTGCAACTATTTTCATGGAGTTGCAAATTACGACAAAAAAAAACGTAATTCAGTGATTGCGCATGATGTAAAATACTAAATATTTATCGCAAATCAATATTTTTAAATGCTGTTTGTGAAATTATGCTTTTGGAGAGTAAATTGCGCCAAAACAGTTGTATTTTGCTATGAAAAGTACAAACTTGAATATGGATTTTAATTTCAAATCACGAAGAAACAAATTTTGTAAATTGCTACGTTTTGACTGTGAAATTACCCGTTTTTGTATTAATTTGGGATTAAAATGTCTTGATTTACGAACTAAACATGATTCATAAATTGCAACTGCAAATTTTTCAATCGATGATTTTTCAATTCTTTCCGTGTAGTCCATAAATTCATTTTTTTATCCGATATCATGGCATATAGGTACACCTGATTAGCCCTCATTCTCATATTTTAGCTATACGTATGTATGTATAGGCGTGTTTTTTTATCATCGGGATCTGGATCTGGATCTTCTTTTAACACGGGTTACAAAAACAATTATAAAAAAAATCCCATTATTTTGTTTTTGTATTACGTGTAAAACTTAATCCAGATCCAGATCCCGATGATAATAAAACACGCCTTATATTAGGGTGGTCGTTATAATGGGTTTTTCTGAGTTTTATTATTTGGATGGGCCTAAATCAGCTCTAAATGAAGAAAAAAAAAATCCCAATTTTTTTCAGATTTTTATTTTCATCCCCTATAGTCGCTGTAGGGGTAAATTAAATTTCCCCGTTTTTTGAAAGTTCGCGTAAAAGTCTGCCGAAAAATTCAGAGCATGTAAGTGGGAACTAGACAAGAAAAAAATCCTACTGGAGGGGGTAATATCTCCCACCGCTTGGAAAGGAGGGGCAATTTAATAAAATAATTGAATTTTTTTCAGCAGCTGTCTTATACTTATGCTATGTTTCCACCTAAGGTTTATCTCAGTTTAGATTAAATAAATCTTTTTGGTGTTTCCACCGCACAAAAAGATTTAAAAAAGATTAAATCTGACAAAACTTTCAAAAATGCAAATGGCGCTTCAATTTTTTTTTATAAAGTGCGAAAGAGACAGGATGTTTTATTCGTGTCAAACAATGAAGAACTGAATCGAGTCTCGAATGAATCGTTCAGCACCATGTTAAAATAGGTAAGTTCGATTTGTAAAACTATTTGTCCTAGAAAGATTTAATAAGATTAATTTCAAATCTCCAAGATTAACGAAATATATTTGTATGGTAAATCTTCAAGATTTAAAGAAGATTTGAGGTTAATCTTATTAAATCTCAGATTAGCGTTAGGTGGAAATGTAGCATTAGCTTTCTTTAAATCACTAAACTCTGTTAGGATTGTTTGAACAAATTCTTTGTGTGTCCTTTTTTTGGCCGCGATGAGGTAGGGGCACAAGACTGCTGGCGCTGGGAAGTTGATGGTTGTCCATATTAATTTCTATGGTTTGAATTTCAATGCTTTGCAGAGTTGGTGGTGTGGTAGACCCTCTGGCATTTAAAGATGGTGTTAACTCAAGGTTTTCATCTTCCATGAAGCTATCGGATAGATGCTGTTGAATGGAAAATATTTATAAGAATTATTATATTAAAAAAAAAACGTATCGTCATTGTAGTTAATACATTGTAGGTAACCGCAGGAAAAAGTTTTTTTTTGTTTTGAGTATCGAAAGAACCATTTAAATATATTCATAGCTGCAGGCTACCGCTCAGTAGCGTAGCTACCGCGGTATCAGCCGTATCAATGAAACGGGGCCCCCGACATATAGGGGCCCCGAGACTCAGAATACTGGACGTGTGTAAGAAAATTTTCATTGAGATGCATTCGATACACAGTTTTAATAGGTTCGCTCGTTGAAGTTTACCTAGATTTGACATAGGTTTTCTTGACAACCATAAGAATTGTCAAAAAAAATGTGTTTTTAGGTTTTAAAAAAACACTTAAAGTTATTGTGAAATAAGCAAGAATCAACATTTTCTTTAAAAATGAATAGAAACAAAACTTAGCTTCCATTTTCTATTTCTATTTGTTACTATCAAAGTAAATATGTGTATTCCTTAAATTTGTATTAAAGAAAAAAAAAAACAGAATTTCCTGCAGCACGTGACTCCACACAAAAATGGTTCGGAGCTCATGCCACTTTGACAATTTATTTTTTACATCAACTCGCCCCAGCAAGAAACCTAAATCTACTTCAGGGCGAGTTCAGGGCAACCCTAGGTGTCAAAAAACACACACATGAGTTCAGGGCTTTCAAAATAAAATGCACGACTGGATCGCACGTACTTGCTCTTATGTTCAAGTTGTGTGGGACTTAAGAACTTTAAAAAATATTCAAGTAATTATAGAAAAAGTATAAAAAGCATTTCAATCGTTCTATTAATTGTATAAACAGTCTGATAAATAACTTAGAGCTCAAAAAAAAGTATGCCATTTGATTACTTGAATAAATATGAATATATGCAAAAAAAAAATTTTTAAATCGTTGGAGCCGTTTTCTTAAAAATTAATTTTGTATATATAAAATTTTTGTAACAATTTTCAAAAAAAAATTGGTATGCCAATTTTGAGTATATATTAATATACATTTAAAACTGAAAATTCAAATTAATTCATCAACCCTTTTTTGAAATATTTAATTTTCAAAAAAAAATTTTGAATCTTTTTTTAAAAATCCAAAATTTATTTTTTCAAAAATTTTGGAATGCAGTTTTATTTATATTCTAACAAAGCTTTTGTGAAAAAAATTTTATTGAGATCGGATGAGCGGTTAATGAGAAAACCAAAAATCAAAAAAACCGTTATATGGCAGGTACCGTTAATAAATGTTTTTGGTGATTTTTTTTCCTACTAAAAGGTACATCATATTTACAGTAATACACTGATTTTTTTATCAAAATCGTTGGAGCCGTTTTTGAGATAAATAAGCTTTTCTTTAACGGTTGTATGGCAAGTACCGTTATATTTTGAGCTAAAAAAAAAATTTCAATTTCCCCTCTGGAGAGTTACAAAAAAACCTTAAGTTCAAAATTTGAAGAAAATCGCTTCAGTGGTTTAGGCTGTAGGTTGAGGTACGGACAGACAGACAGACAGACAGACAGAATTGTGCCACCCACCTTTTTCGTGTTCTCTATCATCGTAATGTCATGTTTGATTGTTATCTCGAAATTTTTTTTTGCACGAATCCAAAACTTGCCCTATAGTACCTATATCCCAAGTAAAAAAGCTTTGGGAGTGACAATTTACATATTGTTCAAAATGTTCCTATTACCAATTTTGTTTACATGTGTGTTTTCGATAGTTTTCCTTCTTGTGTAGTTATCTCTATCTAAGTCTTACCAACTAACGGAACCACAAATGCAACGTGCAACCACTTTTTTCTTATCGGATCAAGTACCAGTAGTCCTGGAGAATAAGACGAAAAAATGGTAAAATTAGGAAATAGTTTCCATGATTTATTATTTACTTTACCTTCATGGCTAGTTTAGTTGAAAAACTTATCAAAACTTCATTTATTATGGACAACATTTCTTATATAATTTGTAATCAAGTTCATCTCCTTATTAAAAAATATATTTTTTGGGTGTAAGGTAAGGCGAAGGTCGTTTAAAAAAAGGTGTGAGCTGTGAACTTGTTTTCTAATAACTCATTCGAATATCATTTAACAACGAATAATTGAGGAGCCCAAAACTTTCAGATATAGTCTTTTTATCTAAATAATGAGCTATTAATGAAGTCTAAAAGTTATAGCGTTTCAAAATTTGACCTTTGATTTTGACCGTAAAGTGACAAAACAAAAAGTTTTGTAAATACATATCTAGAAAACTATTATTTTTTTTTTCAAAAATCTAGCTGGTTTCAGTTTTTTTCATAGAATTCTATACAAGAAAGATTATTACACTATTTTGTTAAAGCAACAGATTTTGGGAAAAACTTCCACAAACGTTACAAAATTACAATTGATAACTTTTCAACACGTTTTCGAGTTACATATTTATAAAAACAGTTTTCTTTCCCTTTAACCGTACAAAATCAAATATCAAATTGAACTTATCTAATATGATGATGCAAGTAAGAAAAGGCTGAGTTCTTGTTTGGAAAATGGGGGGCCCCTAAGAAATGTTTGATACGGGGCCCCAAAGTGCTCGCTACGCCACTGCTACCGCTGCAGGGGTCTCGAAACTTTATCCACTAGATTCTAAACCTTTTTTACTTTTGAATTGCATACAAATCAAAAATAGTTTGTTTCCTGGGACTCCGAGGTATTACAACGGGTTACGTACGAATGACCGACAAAAAAAATGTCGACTGGTTAAAATGTCGACTTTTATCGACTTTTTTGAAAGTTAAAATACCGACTTTGTTTTTGTCGACTTATTAAAATGTCGACAGTTTGAAATGTCGATTTGACAAAAAGTCGACTGCCCTGATAGAAGTCGAGAAAAATATCGACTTGTCGGAATTTTTCCCATACAGAAAAGTCGATATAAAATATAAATCGACATTTTAACCAGTCGACATTTTGACTTGTCGATATTTTGTCTGTCGGTCATTTGAAAGTAACCTAAAGAACAAAGCTCTGCCTTAAATGTTTGCACGGAACAACTATCAACTCAAGAATCATAAATTCTTGTCTGATTTCTTAACAGGAACTTAACAGTTTTTTGATGCTGTGGAAAATTTAAGACTATGTTTAAGATACAAGTTCTTATTTGATTCTAATAATAATTAACTTATTTAGGTAGTTATTAATTTTATATTACCTTTTGTTTAGCTTCAAGAAAGTTCAATAGAACGCATTTTTGTTGCCTACCTACATTATACCTTATATTTCGAACTTTTAACTGCCTCATTTTCTGGATGTTTTATTATTGTATTAATATTAAAACACATTTCAGACCCTGAATAATGGGCAATTAAGACGTCAAAATAATATATAGTCAACAAAAATTAAATTGCAAAAAATGCGATTTATTGAACAATGACCATGCAATATTAGATAATAATGATCAGATCATAGTTTAGGGAATGATGTTTACAAGCGCGCGCTTGTAAACATCATTCCCTAAACTATGATCTGATCAAAATGTCGACTTTCAAAATGTCGACTTTTAAAATATTGACTGTTAAAATCTCGATTCATAAAATCTCGATCACTGTCGACATTTAGAGAATCGACATTTTGAAAAATCGATATTTTAGAAAGTCGGTCAAATTTGTGTCTATATTTTGATCTGTCGGTCTTTTAACCAATCGAGATTTTTTCTGTCGAGATTTTAAAAGTCGATCTTATGGAGTCGATATTTTAAAAGTCAAGATATCGTACCCAATCCATTACAACTACAGTGACGACGGTATACATACATACAGTTGTCTTCAAAATAATAGTAGTGCGTAAGACAACGTTACATCTTTGACAAGTACAGTCCATCTGCATTTGAAAATTTAATTTCTCACTTGTCAAAGCTTTTAACGGTTAATACTCAAAAAATGTATGGTAAAGTTTATTGGAAAATTATAGTTACCACGAAGATATCATCTAATTTTGAAATTTCTGTTAAATTAGTGCTGTTCAAAATAATAGTAGTGACACTAGATTGGCAATTTTAATGGTTATTTTTGTTGACATAAAGTTAGTATTTTAGTTTAATATTATAAAATTAACAAAGAATTTGTCTTTTTATCTTAATATTTGATAAAGTAGGGGAGGAAAGCATTGTGTTAGTGAAAAACGAGGAACAATTAGAAAATTGATACAAGAATGCAAAACCTATGCAGAAATTGAGACCATTATAGTCTGTACAACTTCCATGCTAGCAAATTGTATAAGGTGTGTCGAAAGAACCGAAACACACGACAGAAAAAGAAAAACGAGTACCATCGACGATAAGCGCATTTTCCCATAAGACAAATTTCAGTATTCTACATCTTCGTTTGAGATCCCGAAGGGCTAAGATTAAGATGTTACTACAATGAATATTTGTTGACGACTTCTAGAAAAGGAATTGCACGCTCAAACCCCCGGAAAGAACCAATATAAAAGAATAACAACTTTAAACAACATCTAAAAAAAATCATATAATCTGACAAGTGGAAAAATGGCGTGGTATATTGATGAAAAGAGAGAATTAATTTATTCTTTTTGATGCTAGTTTATCCCGGCGATACGCCCGTACGCAACCCATTGCCTAATATCCGTCAAAATATACTAAACAAAATGTTAAACGCAGATGGTAAAAATATAAGCTTGGGAATGCTTTTCATATTATGATTTTCGTTCAATACAACTCATTGATTGTTTCGTGGATCAGCGTACCTTTGGTGTTATTTTAGGTAGAACTATGTGTTAAAATAACAATATTAAAACTATGAAACAAACTAAGCTATTAACCTTATGTATAATTCATATGCAACAAACATTGTTAGTATCAACGATATTAAAAGCTTATTTGTACGAACTTTTCTTATCACTTATCGCTTTACACTCCTTCGTCTTTTAACTTTTATCATTACTTGAATTTAACCTCTCGAATAAAGAACACGTTTTATAATTTTGATCTGTCTTTCCTTTTACAATCCGCACATTTTTTAAGAGGTTATGGGCCCAGCTTGAATATAATAAAAATTGAGTTCTGAAAAATATAATTATTTAATAAAATAAAATGGCATTATTGTCGGGAAAAATTCCATTATTCAATGGGAACAATTTTTTCACTTGGAAGCATCAGATGGAGGCGATTCTCCATAAGAATCGATTGCTGAAGTATGTGAATGGAGAAGAACAGAGGCCATTAGATGCAGAAAAATTGGAAGAATGGACAAATAAAGATTTGGATGCTAGAAGTGAGATTATCATCTCAATGAGTCCAGATCAGGTATCGCTAGTGCACGGCATACCATCATCGAAAGGAGTCTGGGATTTTTTGGAGAGAACATATAATCGTAAGGGAACTCGAACAAAATTGGAAGAATTTCGTAAGTTGATTAATTTTAAAATGCATGAACATTAAAATATGGAACAGCACTTAATTAATTTTAATTTAATTGTCAATCGGTTACGTGAGATGGACGCTAAATTGGATGACGACCTGCTCGTAGTAATGCTACTGGATAGTCTGCCTGAGTCTTTTAAGTATTTGCAAGCAGCATTTGACGCTTCGAATGAATCCCCTACAATGGAAGTCTTGCGAGCCCGCTTATTGGAAGCAAGTGATAAGAAGAAGAGCTTTTGCGAGATAGGAGAGGAAGCTTTCAAAGTAAGATTTCATCAAAAGAAGTTTGGAAACAAGAAACAAACAGGTACGTCACGTTTTCAATTTAATTGCCACCGATGTGGTTTGAAGGGGCACAAAAAACGAGACTGCCACGTGGTCTTGAATAGAGTGAGGGACAGATCAAATCTTGCACAGACAGATAGTTCAAGTCAAGAGTATAAGGCCGCGGCCACGCAGTAAGCGGCTGAGCGGCTGAGCGGAAAAAAAATTATAAAACATATGAAATCACATAGAAGCGGCCACGCTATGAGCGAGCGGCGAAACAAAATTCTGAGCGGCTAAGCGGCGCCGCTCAGCAACCAAACCTGTTTTAATTTTTAGTAATGTTCTGAGCGGCAAGAAGTAAAGATGGCCAAAGTAAACATTGAGTTGTTAATTTCGTGTGTGCAATCTACATTTTAACTACTAATCGCTCAAAAGCAGTCGCTCAGTGCCTGGCCATACGTCGCTTAGAGCTGCCGCTCAGCCGCTTGCCGCTCAGCCGCTTAGCCGCTCAGCCGCTTACTGCGTGGCCGAGGCCTAAGACTGAAGAAATTGGTTTCATTGCATTAGAATTAAACAAAACTGATAAGGCAGAAAAAGAAATATCGCATAATGTTAAAGAGGAACTAACTGAACGTTTTAATTTAATTGGTAGTGGGGCTACATCTCACATGTGCTGTATGGAAGACTTTTTTGTTAGCATAGATATATACATGGTATACAGTTCAAGTTGCAAACAATAAATTTGCAAACATAAAAGGGATCGGAACAGTAAAATTGAATGTACAAGTAAGTGGAAAACCAAAAGCTATTTGTCTGTATGAAACACTTTTTATACCTGAGCTTAGAAGCAATCTTGTATCAGCAAGTAAAGCTACAGATAATGGTTGTAAACTTATCATAGAAGGAGATCGTGGGCTGATAGTTAAAAATAGTTTAGTTTTGCTTGAGGCTAAGAAATACAAAAGCTTATACTTAGTAAATATGACCAACATGAAAGAAAAAACAAACATTTTTAAAGTAGCAGAAACAAAAAATGATAATTCGTTAGAAGTTTGGCACCGTCGTCGATACGAACATCTTAATATGGCATCTCTTCGAAAGTTAAAAGAGAAAGAGATGGTTCAAGGTCTTCCAATGTTTAATTCTTCACTATCTAGTTGCGTTACTTGCTTCAGAGGAAAGCAAACCAGATTACCGTTTCCTGTTAAAAATGAAAAATCTTCGAAAGTGCTGCTAGAATTAGTTCATACTGACCTTTGGGGTCCATTCAAAACTGAATCTTTGAGAAAATGCATATATTTTGCAACGTTTATCGATGACTGGTCAAGGAAAATCTTTGTTTATTTTTTAAAAAGAAAGAGTGAATACTTGGATGTGTTCAAGATTTTTAAAAGTCAAGTAGAGAATGAAACTAACAACAGAATCAAAGTTTTGAGAAGCGACAACGCACGTGAGCTTGTTAGTGCTGAATTTTCGAACTTTCTAACTTTAAATGGAATTAAACATCAGTTGACTGCGGAATATACCCCGCAACAAAACGGAGTTGCCGAGCGGATGAACCGCACTCTTGTGGAAATGACCAGTGCCGAGATTCAGCTATTTCAGCGAGTGAGATGAGATGACTCGCCTTACTCGCCGACTCATCTCACTTCACTCGCAAAAGTGATTCAGCTATTAAAGTGAAATGAGTAAGTTCGAATTTAGTTTCGAACATGAGACAAGGAATAAATATAAAAGAGATAAATTCTACCTCCTTGTCACACTCGTTACGCAAAACGAAATGAAACAACAAATACAACAATGTACACACTGGAATCTTTAATAATGGAGTTTGGAGTATCTTTTGTTTCAATTATTTTTTTTGCCGTAATTAAAGTTTAATGTGAGTTTTACCCTTGAGAAATAAGAAGTTTAAAAGTACTGAAAGTGAATAGAATATACATTTATTTAATATACATATATATATATGTGCATATGATAATAAAATAAAATTAAAGAATCAATAAAAGGGTAGTTGTTTTTATCTACGTTGTTGTTTTTTATTTCGTTTCCTATCCATGAATAGGTATTCTTGAGAAAAGCACACATACCTATCCAAAACTAGAAATTTACCAACACATACATCAAGTCACTACGGAAATATCTGGCGAGTAATCTGACATTTCATTTCACTCGCTCACTCACTCCCTTTTGCTAACTGAATCGATTTTGACGAAAAGTGACTCATCTCACTCACTCCCTGCAGCTTCGAATTAGCTGAATCTCGGCACAGGTGTTTTTTGCTTGATGGATGTTTTCCAAAATTTTTGTGGGCAGAGCTAGTCCACACAGCAGCTTATATTAGAAACCGTTGTCCAACTAATCTCAATGGTGACAGAACTCCAGAACAAATTTGGACCGGAAGAATTCCAATAGTTAGCCATTTACGTCATATAGGATGCAGATCTTTTGTTTTGAATAAAGCTCCAAACCGTTCAAAGTTAGATCCTAAAAGTGAAGAATATGTCCTAGTAGGCTATTCAGAGGAATCAAAGGCGTATCGTTTGTGGAAGAGGGGCTCCCGAACAGTTATTAAAAGTAGAGATGCACGCTTTATAGAAGAATCATTTAATGATGAAGAAAATTATAGAGAGCTTATACTAGGTGATGGAACAAAAGATAGTGAAGTTGTTGATGAATCATTAGAAACTAAGAAAAAGGAAGAATGTGAAGATGAATTTTTGGAAGCCGAAGATTTTTTAAACGAAGACAAAAATGAATTAAATTTTGAAAATATCATAGAAAAAAATATCGAAGAAAATAAAATAAAGAAAATAAATAAGGAAGAAATATGAGCAGAAGAGCTGAATGCTAAAAAGAAAGATGCGGTTAGTAGCCGAACAAGAGCAAGACACAATTCAAATTTAGCTGTAGAAAAAGTTTTCAATGCGTGTCAACATGATGATCCGACCAATTATCAAGAATTAAAAACTTTACCGCATGCAGAAGAATGGTATATGGCTATGAAAGATGAATACGGTTGCTTGATGAAGCATAATACCTGGACTCTTTGTGATTTGCCCCCAGATAAAAACGCAATCGGATGTAGATGGGTTTTTAAAACCAAATATTTGGCAGATGATGTACGCTCTGCGGATGATGTACGCTTTGTTTGCAGAACATGATTTACAGCTTCACCATCTAGATGTATCAACGGCGTTCTTGAACGGACATTTGAAGGAGGAAATTTTTATGAAACAACCAGATGGTTTTGTTAATGCTGGTCATCCGAATAAAGTTTGTCGTCTTCATAAAGCATTATATGGATTAAAACAAGCCAGTAGAGAGTGGCACAAGACTTTAAATGATAAACTAAAAATATTTGAACTTACCCAATCTAAATATGATAACTGCATTTATTTTCGAATCAATAATAATCATTTAAGAACTATATTAGGAATATATGTTGACGACATAGTCATCGCATCGAATGAAAACAACTTTGTTATGGAAATAAAGCAAAGTCTGTTACAATGTTTTGAAATACGAGATCTAGGCCATCCATCTTTATGTATTGGATTAGAAATTTCAAAGGAGCAGGGAATGCTCTCAATATGCCAAACTAGTTATATTAACAAACTTATTTCAAAATACAAATTACAAAATTCAACACCATTAAACATACCAATGCAGGCTAAGTTAAAGCTTGAGAAGGAACCGAAGATTAGTGGAGAAAATGAGCCAATAGAATGCGTAAAGTATCAGGAACTTATAGGTTCTTTAATTCATCTTTCTGTATTTAGTCGTCCCGATATTACTTATAGCGTAGGTACACTTTCACAGTTCAGTCAAAATCCGAAAAAACAACATTGGACTACTGCCATTAACTTATTTCGATATATAAATGCTACAAAACACGCAAGGCTTGAATTCAGAAAAACGGGGTTACCTTTAATTGGATATGTTGACGCAAGTTGGGCGGAGGATAGGAATGATTCCAAATCTCAAAGCGGCTATTGTTTTGTATTTGCAGGTGCTACCATAAGTTGGGAATCAAGGAAACAACAAACTGTTGCCACTTCAAGCGCTGAAGCGGAGTACATTGCCTTAACTGAGGGAGCAAAGGAAGCATACTCACTTCGCTACTTACTCGAGGAGCTAAACTGTGCAAATTCCGAAGCAACGACCGTTTTCTGTGACAACCAGAGTGCTCAACACATAGCAGAATATGGTGGCAAATATTCAAGGACGAAGCATATTCATTACAAGTACCATTTTATACGACAGGCTATTGAAGAAGGTGCTGTCCGTGTGAAATATCTTCCGACGAATGAGATGGTTGCAGATGGCCTTACTAAAGCTTTACCAAAAATCAAACATTATTTTTGTTTTACAAATATTGGAATAAAATTTGATTAAACGTTTTACTATTGAGGGGGAGTGTTAAAATAACAATATTAAAACTATGAAACAAACTAAGCTATTAACCTTATGTACAGGGCTACCTTTCCAGATTTTGAGAAAGAGCCAATAAAAAGAGCATTTAAACAAAAAAAGAGCCACTACTGCAAACGACCCCCAAATAAAAAAATGCCAAAATATAATTTACAATTTTGAAAAAATAACAAAGTTAAAGAAAAACTGTTGTAAAAAAAAATACATACTAACTTTGTTTTCCAATTTAAGACCTCTTTGTTAACAATTAAATTCAAAACTGAAAGATTCGATTAGCATTTTATTAAAAACAATTTTGACAAAAATATCCCGTTACCCACACTTCTATGCGGGAGAGTAAAAATGGGTGCTGGAAAATCGTATAAGTTGGGAAAGAGCTACTCGTCCAAATGATTTTTAATATAAACCACAGTACACATATTAAAGGTAATATCATTAGAGTTTTGATTTTTGTTTCTTCTGCGCATATATCAAAATTTGTGCAAATGTCAGTATTTGTTGTTGTTTTTCAGGGTTCAGAAACGCACGCTCATGAGCGGCTCGCGAGCGTGCCTTTTCAAAAGAGCACTTAGGTTAGGTTAGGTTAGGAGGGGCGTGCACAGCGCAAAGGCTGTTGCGTACACGGGGGCCTATTGGTCCATTGTGATCCCCTTACGAAAAGAAAGCAGAGATGCTCCTAAACTAATTATTCAAGTAGACTGGCTCATTTGCAAACCAGCCTGTGCTCTCTATGAATTTCCTCATATTTGCCATTGGGACCTGCGCTAGATCGTCCAGTTCTCCAACAAGCCTGTTTCCGAAGTAACGGAGGCGATTTGTTTGGAGGTTTGGACAATCGCAGAGCAGGTGTTTAATGGTTTCTATTTCTTCTACATCCTGACAGCTCCTACAGAAGTCAGGTGCGAATACACCTAGTCTGGTGGCCATTGTGCCAATGGCGCAATGACCCGTTAGTACACCTATCAAGATTCTAATGTTCGTTTTACTCAGCGATAGAATATACTGAGTTTCCTTTTCATTAATTCTAGGCCATAGACTTCTAGAGATAACGCAATCGTTCCTGGTAATCCAGGATTTATTGATTTGCTCTTTCGTTATTAGGTCTATTTTCGTTTTAACCACACCGATCGGGATGTCTAGTCCCATATCTAATTGGTTACTACTGTTTCTTACTGATAATGACCCCTTCCTTGCCAGTTCATCTGCTATATCATTCCCTTCTATATTGCTATGTCCAGGAACCCAGCAGAGTTTGACTCGGTTAGTGTTGCAAATTTTATTCAGTATGTCTCGGCATTTTGTCACTGTTTTGGATCTTATAGTCTCACTGGCTATCGCTTTGATAGCGGCTTGGCTGTCCACGAAAAATGTGATCTCCGACGAGCTCAGTTTTTTCTTGTGCACCATTTCTGCCGCTTTTTCAATAGCATAAATCTCAGCCTGAAAGACGCTACATTCATCTGGGAGTTTATATGATTCTCTAATATTAAGGGCTTCACAGAACACCCCAGCTCCTGTTCCTTCTTCCATTTTTGACCCGTCAGTATAGAAGGGGATACCCTGTTCACTAATAAGTGAGTTGGGTTCCCAACCATGTCTTTCGGGTATTGAAATAGAGAAGTGTTTGTTAAAATCTATTTTCGGTGGTATGTAATCAGTCGTCACATCAAGTCCGATCACTGTGTCATACCTTTGTAAGATAGACCCATGACCATAGGTGCTGTGCTTCCAAGAGCCCAGTTCTTTGAGTCGAAGTGCGCTTTTGGCTGCTGTGCATCTAAGAGCACTTACGAGAAACGCTCGCCCATGAGCCATCAGGTGTGAGCACTTTTAGTTTGGCTCGCGCTCGCGGGCATTCGATTTATAAACGCTCGTGTCAAGAGCGCTCTCATTCTGTGCGATATTAAAACGCTCACTGAAGAGCGCTCTCATTATGTACGATATCAAAGCGCTCACGTCAAGAGCGCTCTCACTGTGTGCGATAGCAGAACCGCACGCTCATGAGCGTGAGACGAGAGCGAGCCAATTAAGCCTCGCGAGCCTTTAAGATTTTAGAAAAAAAAAAAACACATTAAGATATTTTTGAGTTTAAGTTATAATGCTAGTTAAATAAATTAAATTAGTGACAAGAAGTGTCTTATATTTCCTCGTTATCAAGCAAATCTAATGTATAGATGTTTCTATTAAATCGAAATTTAATTTATAAAGAAGAATATTAGCAAGAGATTTTTTTGAAAGTTTTGTTCTCAGTTTTGTTAACATTATCGAAGGTGCACTAAATTCGGGTTCGACAGATACTTGTGTGGCAGGAACAGCAAGAGCAACTTCGGCAAGTTGAGATAGTTCCCTATCATGGCTATGATAATTCTTCCAGTAATTCAACACATTAGTTTCCAAAGGTGCCAGACTTCTTTCGCACAATAAGGAAAATTTTAGCTATAAACTTCTTTTTGTTATTGATGTTGATTGGACAGTGGTTAACAATAGTTTTACATGTTCTTGCAATTTGCCGTATTCATTACCAGATGATGTAGAAGGCAAATCAGATCTTGTTGTATTTACAGGGATAACTTCATGGGCAGAGGGTGGTGTTGTATCTAGTAGTTGCAGCATTTCATATGTTTTCATTAGATGGTTGAGTGCAAATTGTTCTTGATGATCGCTTAGCAATGGGGAAGCATCAAAATTGAAACGTGGGTCTATGAAGAGGGCAGCAACAAAGGCATCGTTCTCTAAGAGTTTTTGTTTTCTAGTAGTCATTGGATGCATATGAATTTCCGTCGGCAATATTGTTTATCAGCTTGAGTTCGCAGGTAAACCAATCTCGATGGAAATCGCCAAAGGTATATTGCTCGCACTGTAATTTCAAAGTACAGTCGGTAAGCGGTCTAAAAGCATTGATAAAATTGTTGATCATTTATGCCAAGAATGCTTCTTTCCATACGAGTGGCAATATCCATTTTCAAAGAAATCATTGTTTTTCTACGCACTTCATAATAACTTCCTTAATTTCTTGACTTGCTTTCTCAACAGCTAAACCGATATTTTTTGAATTAATGATAACTCCAAATTTTTTTTATAAGGGGCAATAATTTTTTTTAAAAAAGTCATGATCGTCAAAAATTCGGAATGGAATTACCAAACCCACACAACATACTAAAAATTCTTTTTTGTTAATGGTGATGTTTACAGTTGATTTTGATTTCAATCCTGATACCGATGGGAAAGGTTCATTGCTTTCGTCACTTTCATCATCGCTTATATTTTATTGTGTACCAACTTATAGTCCAGTTTTATATTTAACGCTCTACTAAACACTTAGATTTGTTTGCTTCCGAATCATATTTCACATATTTTTCATAATGGAATATTTTTCGCGGCGCCATTATTTTTGTATACTTTTGTTTTATAATAATCCATTCACTTCTTACTGTCTTCCGGTTTATTAATCGAATGAATTCATAGAGCTCATTAGATCAGAAGTGCAGTGTATTGGAAAAGCCCATTTCCAACATCTTCACAAATGTACGCAAAAAACTAATTAAACAGAACATCCTACATACTTATAAGAAACTTCGAAAAATCCTATTGTTGAGTGCTATAATTCGGGATTAATGACCATGTTCCTTATAAGCGTATTCTACTGTATATACACATGTACGCAAAAAAGGGTGCATATTCTAATTCCTAGAATAAAAGGGAATTAATCCACTTGTGCTACCTACTATATTCAATTGCGTAGGTATAGTCCTGATCCATGATCAAAGAATGCAACGATGTTGCATTTCGCATATCGTAATGTCCGTAGGAAAATTAAAAAAAAAATTCTTCCAAAGCTAATTTTGTTAGTAAATAGATTTTATCTTAACCGATGTTATTCTACTTTTGTAAAAAAATGAAGGAAGCTAGTTCATAAATGCATCTTCTTTATTGAATTGAAAAAATGAAATGAACATTGAAAACCATTCATCCTTACACATTGCTCATGAGCGCTCACAACCGCCCGCGCTCGCCCGCGAGCCATGGGCCGTATGTCGTTTTCGCTCTTGCCCATGAGCGGGCGTTTTGCTTTTGAGGTTATCCGCTCTTGCTCATGAGCGGGCGTTTCGCTTTTGACTTTTGCGCTCTTGCCCATGAGCGGGCGTTTCGCTTTTGAGTTTTTGCGCTCTCGCTTGCGGTCGCGAGCCTTTGAACCCTGCGTACGCTCGTGGGCAAAATATGAGCTGAGAGCGTTTTATGAGCGCTCGTGTGCGAGCGTTTCCGTACCCTGTTGTTTTTACGTGTATTTAAGTCATCACCCTCCCAGCCATTTTTATTTCTGACATTTTCAATTTTAATTTGTTGTTGTTCTTACGTGTGTTTTCTTCCTCACATTCACAGCCATTTTTTATTTTCGACTGACAACCTGCGCAGTATAATACCTTAGATTTGTGTACTGTGAATATAAACAATATGAACATATGTATTTCCAATTTTTAACCGAAATTCCTCTATAATAGTGATTACAAAATAAATTCTGTAAGCCTTTTCTCTTGCTTTTAACTCAAAAAGTTTAAGTCAATTTATAACTTTTTCTGGGCAGCTTATTAAATGGCAGAATTCATAACCTAGATCAAAACATATCTTCATCAGACTTCATGAGTGGATCTAAAAATCTTAGCACAAACAATCTTTTATATTTGAAATCAATTCTTAACGTGATTTCATCGCAGATTGTCTGATAGTACAAAATCATCATGGGAAAAATTTTCTTTTTTCAAACAAGCTTCAGCTTCGTGGCCAACATAAATATCTTCCAAATTTATTTATATTTTGAATTTGTTTGTGTTTCAAGAATAGACATCGATTTTTTAATGAAAGAAATTTTTTTTATACACTATCAGATCTTTGCCGAAGAGAGCTTAGTACAAGGGACATCTTGCGACCAAATTTATTTTTTAATAAAAATGAACGCGCTCAGATTTCAAAGAATTTCTTAGTCAGAGGAAGAATTTCCAAGAATTTTTTTATAAGAGGGAAATTCGAAAATTTTGAAAAAGGAAATTTAAGTAGATAGAAATATTAAGGCCTAAACTACATTCAATTCTTTTTTGTACAAAATTGAAAGTGTTTTGTCTTTTTCCAATAAACTGCTCAATCCTGTCTTTTATCTCAAGTTTTACAAAAGTAAAAGTAAGAGCGTTCCTAACTCTAACTTTTGCAGAAAAGTGAAACACAACTATATCTAAGCAAATAGTAAAAAAAAAACTAATTGATAGATGTCACTCACATCGATAATAGTTGCTGAACTAATGTAGAACTATAATGGTCAGAAAGCCACTGAAGCTAAGGTTAAAAACCAACGAAAAGTAGCTTTCCGTAGCGTCAAAAGGGGAACACACACATAATGTTCTTATCATTTATCACTTTTGACATTCCTATTTCACCAAATGTCATTTTTACTTACAAAAGTGAGGTGCGCTCGGGAGCAAAGTTAAATGAATGTGAAATGAATGTATTTAGGCCTTTATTTTAAAAAAAGAGTGAAAAGAGCCACGAAAATCTCAAAAAGAGCCAATTTTGGATGATTTTAGAAAAGTGGAGCCAAAGAGCCATACATGAAAAAAAGAGCCAAAGTGGCTCTTTAGAACCTTGAAGGTAGCCCTGCTTATGTATAGTTCATATGCAACAAACATTGTTAGTATTCTATCAGCGATATTAAAAGCTTATTTGTAAGAACTTTTCTTATCACTTATCGCTTTACACTCCTTCGTCTTTTAACTTTTATCATTACTTGAATTTAACCTCTCGAATAAAGAACACGTTTTATAATTTTGATCTGTCTTTCCCTTTACAATCCGCACATTTTTTAAGACTATGCTTCCTAACGCCAAGCGTGAATTGTATTTAAAATTGATCTTTCAACAGGATTATGACCCATAACACACGATTCGCGCAGTTCAAAGAATGTTTTCGATATGACGATATGGCTTGGTGCGCATAACCAACCGACTTCAATCTCACTAAAAATTTGTGGGGTGATATTTAAAGAGATCTGAGGAAGACTAAACCACTTAATATCAACGAGGTTTGAAAAGTTGTGAAGGTCTGGGCAGAAATATGAAATGAGCATGCGTTTGGTAGATCGGAAGTAGCGCCATTGAAAAGGCTTTGTTAATAGTAAGGGGTTATCAACAGAATATTAATAAAAATTTATTTGCTAATAAGTTTTTTTGCATTTTTTGTGACGTTTTTGACTTTTCTATCTAAAAACATTTGATGCTACTATTTTTTTGAACAGCTGATTTTATGCATTCATTTAGTTATTCGATTTTTTTATTTTTTATTTGAAATTAAATACAATATTTAATATATAAGGATAAACGCATTTTGTTTTAAAATGAAGCTCATTAAAATTTTGTTCCCGATAACACTTTTATAAACCTTCTTTTCGTTCAATTAATAACACTACTATTTTTTTGAACACAGCTGTATATATGTATATTTATTTAAGCTATTTTACATACCTCATCGAAATAATCATTGCTGCTAGCCCTCATAAGAGGGTGATTTTCATCTGTTTTTTTTTTTTTAAAGAACCTCCACCTGTTTTGTACACTTCGACTTTGTTTGACGCTAGATCCTTTTTAAGGGCTGATTTTGCGTTCTGGTAACAGGTGCGCAATTGTTTTGCAGCCCTCTTGTAATTGCTGCAAGCGTTGAATTCGTTCGCGATGGACTTCCAGCACTGATTTTTTTCCAAAACACTGGCAGCGTCGGTCTTTTTGGATTCAACAACTGATGCATTTTTGATTACTATGTGGAAGAGCCGTTCTTTATCGTTTGCTGTTATATTTGTGGATCTTGCAATTGGAGGAGTTGGATTCGTTTTATTTATGACTTTATTTTGTTTTGGTTTTGTTAATATTTTATATCTGTTTTATTCTGGTCTTTGAGCTTATTATTTGGCGTACGTGACAAAAATGAATGCGAATAGATTGAAATTTGTGGGAGATCTGGTCTTCAAGGAAGTCTTTTCAGGTATGAAATACGCATACATGTCTATCGTTGTCTTCTTTGTTTTAAAATGAAGTTCACTCATACAATGAAACAAACACACTAAAAAAATAAAAGAAAACAAATCAAAAATTGACAGGAGAAATCGTTTGAATGAATAATGGCGATAAATTCCACTCAAAGGATCACATAAGATTTTATTCCATTTCATACCAACATTCCTGTCCTTAAAATAAAAAAAAAAAAATAATAAATATTTTCCGTGCTTATTGGAAAAGTTGTTTTAAAATATATTTTTTAATAATGGACATGCTTATGGACACTTCAAGTTCAAGCTCATCTTCTTCAGAAACAAGTTTAGATGAGAACAATTTTTGGGAGTTCGTTGCGGGGATGACAGAGAGAAAGCCCAAGAAGTATTTTAATAAGGTTTATATGTTCCAGCTGTATGACGATGAAGAATTCGAGAGAAGATTTCGACTTCCTAAAGCAATGGTTGAGAACTTGACACATCGAATCGGTAGCAGGCTTGCATACAGCAACAAAAAAAACAATCCACGTGAACAGATCCTTATTACTTTAAGGTTTTATGCAACAGCAAGTTTTCAAATTATTGTAGGTGACCTTTTTGGGATATCCCAACTTATAGCATCAAGAATAATTCTTCGAGTTTCCAAAGCAATAGCGGAACTGGCAAGAGAAGAAATAAAATTTCCTTCAATAGAAAATATCCATACATCGAAGGAAGGATTTTATGAAATGGGAGGAATTCCTAATATTATTGGTGCTATAGATGGTAAAAATAAATGTGTAGTGTGTTAAAAATAATTTATTAAAATTAAAAGCAAATCAAAGTCTTAAGAAAGATTTTCAACTATTTTTCTATCATCACTTGAATTAAGGTACTCATATACCAGTTGAATCGACTGGTGGTACATTGGCCGAACAGTTTCGCTGTCGTAAGGGTTATTTTTCGATTAACACGCAAATTGTTGTCGATGCTAACATGCGCATTTGCGATATTGTTGCACGGTAAAGTCTTAAAAACAAAATTCAAATTAAAATATAAAAATTCTCTCTTAATTTAGTTGGCCTGGATCGACTCACGACCAAATGGTTTTTAACTTTTCAAAAATAAAAGCTCGACTAGAAGCAGGAGAATTCCTAGATGGTATTCTCATTGGTGACGGAGGCTATGCTTGTAAAAAATATATAATTACTCCTTTAGCAAACCCATCCACACAACGCGAAAGAAATTTTAATCATTCTTTTATTCGCACAAGAAGAATTGTGGAGCAAGCGATCGGTGTATGGAAAAGAAGATTTCCAGCAATTGGAACAAGTAAAGTTTACTAAATATAATAGACAACTAAGATTATACCTATTTGTTATATTTTTATTTATTTAGAACTGAGAACACATGTCGATACAAGCGTAATAATAATAGTAGCAACAGCAGTGTTACACAACTTACTAAAGGACAGAGTTGTTCCGCCTCCAGAAGTTGAAGTTGTTCTGGGAACCGATTCCGTGGAGACCGTTTTTGGGGAAGAGTCAGACTTCTCAGCAAGACAATTTATTATTAACAGTTTCTTTTAAAATTTAATGATACGCAACAAATCACAATGATCTTTTAATTTGATAAAAATCATTCATAATTTATTTTTATACTTGAACATTAGTAAGTAAAATAGTTGTTAATTTGTTGCTTTTTCTTTCTTTTGAGCGACTTGACATGATACCATTTTTTCCCAAATACGTAAATTTATGTATCTATATACAATTGTACATCCTCATTTCTACAAAAATTGGAAGAGAGAACACCCAAGCTTAAAAGTTATCGTGGTAACATTTCCAGAGTCACTAAAGCCTAGAACACTGTAGAATAAAATAGTTTCATTCCAAACGCCGAAGCGTTAAGTTGGGAGCACGAAAAATTCAGGCCAGTGTTTTGAATCTCATTTAAGAAGTGCACATTGAAAAAGCATATTTTTGGCTCCATTGCTCCATTATTTGTTTAATCCATGGAAGATCAGATTGGCTAATGTATCGATTTTAAGTTAATTATAATAAGCTACCTTAAATCATTTTTTTCAAACATACCTTTATATATTCCTTTGAAAAAAGGCAGCTGTAGCTACGCCGATTATATTGATATTGGGTCGTATGCTAAAAGATGAGCAAGATCTGTGAGTCCGATTTAACGAGCTTGAACTCACATGAGTTCGCTCTGAACAGCTCTGACGCGATGAATATGAGATCGATCTCAAAGCTCTTTGTCTTAAATAGTTCTGACTGTTATTTCTGTGCAGTGGGTAGAAGACGAAAAAACATAAATTTCTCTCAACGCGGAAACGAAAATTGGTGTTTAAAATTCAGTCGGATTATGTTGGTAAGCTTTTGCGAGTAGTTACTAGGGTTTTTTAAAGCAATGAAATGAGATGCTACATGTAGGTATGTTTATAAAAACCGATTTGGTGTATACACGAACTGAAAAAAAAATAATTGAAAAAGTGGTCAGTATGAAATTTTTTTAAAAAGCTTACTGCTATTATCAAAAAAATTAAGAAAACAAGATTTAAATACAAATTTTTAAGTGTATTTGGAGATGACACAAAAAAACATCCTACTGCTTAATTTTTCTAGTTTTTTTATTTTCTATTTTTTATTTTCTTAAAGGTGTGAATTTCTTTTAAATTTAAATTTTTGAGTCAACTGATTTATAAGTCATGTAACATGTTTTTTCAGCTTCACTTAACTTTATTTTGTGCTTTTTTTTTTTTTTACACTATCAGATCTTTGCCGAAGAGAGCTTAGTACAAGCAACATCTTGCGACCAAAGAATTGCCAAACACAAATTAAGTGCTTATCAGGCTCATCACTTAGTGTAGTGTTAGTAGTTAGTAAGCAACAAACTACTTAAAGACATACACTTTACAAAATAAAATAAAATTAAAAATAATAATTATAAAATAACAAATAAAATGACATTGAAAAAATTAACAATTACAAACATTTAAGAGCGTGGTACACTGGTCTTCAATGAAGCTTTGAGTCTATTCTTACTTATATTAAAATCAAAAAAATTAGAGTTCATATTCAGAATGTTGCACATGCGGGTAAAAGGCTCATGCATTCCATAATTGGTACGGTGTTGAGATATATGCATTAGTTCTAGACTACGAGTGTTGTGACCTCCACCACGGTAATTAAGGCTAGTACAAGATAATAAATCAGGTGCATCAATAACGCCCGTTAAAAGTTGATGAAAAAATACAATATCATTATTAATTCTCCTTTGTGCCAAAGTTTGAAAGTTTGAACAAGTGTTTGTGTACAATTTTGTTTTGCCTGAGATATCTGCCTTAAACTGAAGGAGATACCTTAGTCTTTGGTCACTAGTCACTAATATTTAAACAAATAGTGACAAAATACAAAATTGAAGGGCGGTTCTAAGAACTGGAATATCTATTCTAAAGGAATCTTTTAGGATTTTATGGATTTTCTTTCGCCGTTTAGAAAATCGCTAGAAAAACAATTTTTGTTATTGTCTCTTGGTTATTTGTTTGCCTCTTTGCAAATATGTATTGAATTATTACCTACCTGGTGTTGCAGATTTTCATATTAATAAACCTTGAATATTCCTTTAAGTTTTGATATTAATTGAACGAGATTTCATTTTTGTTTTTACTTTTATTTTCTAACGGTAAAATGTAAAAACATAATCCTATACAATTTCAATAGATTTTCTTAGAATAGGTACATTCATGGCAGGTACTCATTCGAGTTTGAGTTTTGTATGTTGTCATTATTTGCTGAAATATTTGTGATCAAATATAAAAAAAATCCAAGAATTAGAAAAGTTTTGTCTCGTATCTATTCATACGGTTAGCAAGAACGGTACCTACTCACTTTAAGAAAAAACATTTGCCAACAATCCTCTGTACAGGAAACATGAAACCGCAAAATGATTTTTCTTTCATCGCAATACGGCAACCTACCACAAAAACACAGCTCTTCAAATATCACTAAACAAAATTGAAAAATATCTTGTTCCCTTTTTTGACAAGAGTAGGTAGATTTAAAACTATTCAATTTCCAATCTCCAATTTTTATAAACTTAATTTGTAACAAAATTAAGCTGAAATTATGGTATCTTGACGGTTGTATATGAGCTGAGCGCGAGAAAACCCATGCTCAATGATTTATAAGATCGATCTCATAGAATCAGCCGTTTTCTCACCTTTTTGCATATCAAACCGAGTTCTATCTCATAAGAGCTTTCAAAATGAGATCGATCTCATCACTGTGAGATTGAACTCAGCACATGATATCTAACTCGGTCAGTAATTTTTTGTTTGCATACGAAGCTAAGAAAGTTCTCAAAAAAGTGAGAAAACAGTTTGAACTCATCTTTTTGCATATGACCCATTGTTTATTAATCATGGAAAATGATACCAACATTGGCGACAAAAGCAGAAGTCGAAAATGAAATGGTCACACACAATATTACCTTGATTTAATCGATGCTCTTGCGGTGAAAAAATAAATGCCGGATGATGCAAAGTTATTCTGCTCATTGGAATCCACAATACACATATTAAAGGTAATATATTGCGCATGTTGTCAAAAATCGGTTGTCAGATACTGAACAAAAAAAAACAAATTAATTCTCAGAGACCTTGTCAAATTGACAATGGGTACATTCAATGCCTCAATTTCAGTACTGAATTTTCAGATTTCTGAATTCTGGCCAATCAGAGGCTTGGAAAATTGAGAAAACTGAAAATCTAAATGTAAAATTTGGAAAGTGTTGAACATGCCCCAGTACACACACAATGAACTGACAGGGGTCTCTGAGATTTTGACACATGCGCGAACTTGAACGAAAATGAAAACTCGGAAGATATTACCTTTAATATGTGTACTGTGATTGGAATCACCACGACCTGAAAACTACGAATAGCACTCGATGCGGAGGGCTAACAATAAACTGCATAATGCAGTAGGTGTAGGACATGAAAGAGACCATATACAAGACAGAATTTTGCCGCATTTGGAAAAACCTATATACTGCTTACCAATTTTTTAATGGACTCTTTAGATTTTGGTACGTTTAAATGGTTATAATATTGCCAAAAAACATAAATTATCAGAAAAATATTTGTTTCATGTCGACCGATTGGTTTGTTCGCATTGCAGGGTCTTTTCAGACTCATTGCAAAAACACAATATAACTTATACGAATATTTACGATATAATAACCTTTCAAACACCGAAAGATATGACGTTTCTGAGATTAACGGTAACAAACAAACAAACAATGCAATATTACAGCTCTATTTATATAGTGGGCAGGGCTACCTTCGTGGCTCTAAAGAGCCACTTTGGCTCTATTTTTCAGGTGTTGCTCTTTGGCTCCACTTTTCTGAAATCATCCAAAATTGGCTCTTTTTGAGATTTTCGTCGCTCTTTTCACTCTTTTTTCATAATTTCTCAATTTTCCTCTAATGAAAAAACTCTTTGAAATTTTCATCAGAGTAAAAAATTTGAAATTTTTCCTTTGGGTCAAAAATTTTTTGTAATCTGAACGCGTCATTTTTATGAAGAATGAATTTCCTTAATTAAAAATCAATCTTAACTTGAAATAAACAAATTGAAAATATTGCTTATTAAAGATTTGAAAGATATTTATATAGGGAAAATGTTTCGGATGATGATGTTGTTTCATTAAATCAGACAATCAGGGAAGAAATCACGTTTAGAATCGATTTTAAAGATAAAAGATTGTCTGTGTCAAGATTTTTAGCTCCTCTCGTTATTAATTCCGATAAAGACATTTTATATTTGATCTAGTTTATGAATTCGGTCATGTAATAACCTCTTCAGAAAAAGTAATAAATAATGAATTTAAACTTTTAAAATTGAAAGCAAAGGAAGAACCTTACAGTATTAATTATTATCATGTTTCTCCCAAACACCGCAAAATGTATTCCTCTTAATTTGAAATTATTTTTATGAATTATGAATACAATAGTTATGTTTTTTTGCATGTCCAAATAAAATTGTGTGAAAAAAACGACGACAAAGCAAATCAATTTTCAACAACAACTATATGTCCGTATAGAGTTAGCTAAGTCCAGATAATTAACCGAAGTTAACCTTTGTCCCGATAAAAAAACGATATAGATTTGTCAAATGTTTGTTGGTAAGATAATTCAAAACAAAATGGCAGACCAATGCAAAAGGTAACAAATGTTGATGTCCCGATGTCGTTTTTTTCGCCAAACTCCATATGGACATGCAAAAAAACGCAGCTAATATAAAGTTAATTTGAATACATTTTAACTTTTTTTAAAGCTGTTTTATTTTGTTTAAGTTTTTATTACTTTTTCAAATTTGTGAGTTATTTTGGCGTTTTTTTATTTTGAGGATGTTTTCAGTGGTGGCTCTTTTTTTGTTCAAATACTCTTTTTATTGGCTCTTTCTCAAAATCTTGAAAGGTAGCCCTGATAGTGGGGTCGCTTAGCGTCAAATTTCGAGATGATGTGTTTTTGCCGGACAAAAGCGCCAAATTTTGTTTAGGTACTACTTAGGTCCATAGCTTGAGATTTAGGGTAGGACCCATCTCGGCGGTCAGCCATCTTGGATTTTATAGCCGCCATTTTGAAAATTAGGTATATTATTAATATCTCGGCTTCTAAATCACTTAGGATCCCAAACTTGGTGTTTAGGTATACATTTTTGGGGTCAGGGAATACAACCACATACTTTTCAAATGTTAAAAATTGCAAATATACGAAAGGGAGCATGGGGGTCATGACCCCCTTGCTAAAAGACAATCATATATTATATTTTGGGTCGGATAATGTATATACACAAGTTTAAAATGTATCTGATTAAACTTATCCAAGGAGGGAAATGAGGGGTCATGACACCCCCCCCCCCCTGAGAGCCCAGGAAAAAGTATAAATACAAAACAAACTTCATTTAAACACACAGAAGTGCAAAAACTGACGCGACGTACGGCTAGCCCAAATTATTTCATAACCGTAATGTTACTTTTTATGAGACCATGGTAATATTATTCGCGAAGACTGTATGTTTTGTCGTATCGAGTTTTTCTGAAAGAAAAATGAATAAGACAGTTGGGCTCATCAGTTAGATGCTGTCGTTACCCTTCTAAGACGCAATTTTTTTGTCGATGATTATCAACACTAATAAAACTTGCAGCACAAAAACACTGCAAATTAGGTATATTCTTCTAGGAGAATTTGGTTAAATTCATGCACCTAGAAATGAATAAAGAGCCCGTGGTCTGGCTAGTGTACGAATATGAAGAAGAAAAAACACAAACAATAAGAAATTATTGTTTTTTTTTTTTTTTTTTGTGGACTTTATTGAAATTAATTCAGTTTTAAAGGTTTTTACGACCTTTAGTCCAAATATGCGCTTCGCCCAGGCAAGACAGTTGGGCTCATCAGTTAGATGCTGTCGTTACCCTTCTAAGACGCAATTTTTTTGTCGATGATTATCAACACTAATAAAACTTGCAGCACAAAAACACTGCAAATATATTCTTCTAACCTGGGCGAAGCGCATATTTGGACTAAAGGTCGTAAAAACCTTTAAAACTGAATTAATTTCAATAAAGTCCACAAAAAAAAAAAAAAAAAAACAATAATTTCTTATTGTTTGTGTTTTTTCTTCTTCATATTCGTACCACGGTTGCCGTTTTGGTAGGATCCTACCAAACTTGGTAGGATTTTTCAGCTGTGGTAGGTTGGTAGGCTAAAATCCGATTTGGTAGGTTTTTTCATACAACTCTTGAGCATAATAGCTGTGTTTTTTTGCATGTCCAAATAAAATTGTGTGAAAAAAACGACAACAAAGCAAAACAATTTACATGTTAAATTCAACAACAACTATGTCCATATAGAGTTAGCTAAGTCCAGATAATTAACTGGAGTTAACTTTTGTCCCGATAAAACGGTATTGCCAGACTACCATTGTCGTTGTGTTATCGATAATTTGTATAGAAATGTAAAATGTTTGTTGGTAAGATAGTTCAGAACAAAATGGCAGACCAAAGCAAATGTTGAAATGTCCCGATGTCGTTTTTTTCGCCAAACTCCATATGGACATGCAAAAAAACGCAGCTAATATAAAACATTGTACAGACATAAAAATTGAGATCAATTCTGACCCACTCAAAAAATGTCAAATGAACTCAAGTAAACAGAGAATTGAATCAATTGGCGTTCATCTGCCTATGTTTTTAAGAACAAATGTGATCTAATTTCGTTGAAAATCCTAATTTGATTTCCAAATGATAAAATTTTTAAAACTAATTTGTCAAAATGAAATGATTTTATCCAAATTCATAAAAAATTATGTTCAAGCGAAAACATTTGAAGATTATGTCAAAATTTTATGAATAGGAAATTCCAGGGAAGGAGAAATCATTAAATGTTAGCATGAAACTACCTAAACAAATAATTCGGAATTATAACTAGCATTTGGGGTTGGGTGGACCTAGGGATGCCAGATTTGAAAAATTTCTTTGCGGGACCTATTCTGAAAACCAACCTACCTTTTCGAAAAATTGAAAAGTCCTATAATTTTGCTTTTCCGAAAATTAAATCATGTTATTTGGGTACATTATTACGTTCAAGTTGAGCGATGAAAGCGACTTCAAGAGATTTTTGATGTTATATGCAATAACCAGCAACAAAAGTGAGATAAAACTAGAACACCAGCTTATGGTCAATCGCTAGATCTCGCGATTAAAAGCTGTGCACTGAAACCAACACATTTGCTCAAATTTGCTTGAGTGATCTACCGCTTGAAATCTCTTGATCACGCGTGTAAAAAAGTAAGCAAATTAAATAGGCTCAAGTATAATTTAAATTGACAACTAAAACCTACAAGAAATATCATGAAATTGTTGTTTGTTGGTTCGAAGCATAAAAAACAGTTCTTTGACACATAAGGAGTTGATCATATAACTAACAGAGCAGAGAAACAGGCAACGAAAAAAAAAACACAACAAATGAGAAGCACAATAATTCTAAAATATTTTTTAGTTTATTATGGCAAGGTTAAAACCAAATTTTGTTTATTAGTAATCAATAACATTTTTATAAAAATATCAACCAATTCCAAACACTGTTTTGCGGGACATAATTCTCCAGCGTGATACTTGCGGGACAGTCCTGCGCCTGGCGGGACGTCTGGCATCCTACAATTTCGGCTTTTTTTTAATTTTCTGGAAAATGGATTTCACCATTGTGAATAAACCTCGTACCTCTAATGTGTTTGAGGTTTCTACCAAAGAAAATTTTCAGAACGAAAATAGAGTTTTTTTTAATTTGGTTGGTTTTTATTCGTTTTGGTAGGTTTTTTTGGGAAATTTGGTAGGAATTTTTTTTTACAAGCGGCAACCGTGATTCGTACACTAGCCAGACCACGGGCTCTCTATTCATTTCTAGGTGCATGAATTTAACCAAATTCTCCTAGAAGAATATAATTTGCAGTGTTTTTGTGCTGCAAGTTTTATTAGATAATCATCGACAAAAAAAATTGCGTCTTAGAAGGGTAACGACAGCATCTAACTGATGAGCCCAACTGTCTTGCCTGGGCGAAGCGCATATTTGGACTAAAGGTCGTAAAAACCTTTAAAACTGAATTAATTTCAATAAAGTCCACAAAAAAAAAAAAACAATAATTTCTTATTGTTTGTGTTTTTTCTTCTTCATATTCGTACACTAGCCAGACCACGGGCTCTCTATTCATTTCTAGGTGCATGAATTTAACCAAATTCTCCTAGAAGAATATAATTTGCAGTGTTTTTGTGCTGCAAGTTTTATTAGTGTTGATAATCATCGACAAAAAAAATTGCGTCTTAGAAGGGTAACGACAGCATCTAACTGATGAGCCCAACTGTCTTGCCTGGGCGAAGCGCATATTTGGACTAAAGGTCGTAAAAACCTTTAAAACTGAATTAATTTCAATAAAGTCCACAAAAAAAAAAAAAAAAAATTAGAGTTCATATTCAGAATGTTGCACATGCGGGTAAAAGGCTCATGCATTCCATAATTGGTACGGTGTTGAGATATATGCATTAGTTCTAGACTACGAGTGTTGTGACCTCCACCACGGTAATTAAGGCTAGTACAAGATAATAAATCAGGTGCATCAATAACGCCCGTTAAAAGTTGATGAAAAAATACAATATCATTATTAATTCTCCTTTGTGCCAAAGTTTGAAAGTTTGAACAAGTGTTTGTGTACAATTTTGTTTTGCCTGAGATATCTGCCTTAAACTGAAGGAGATACCTTAGTCTTTGGTCACTAGTCACTAATATTTAAACAAATAGTGACAAAATACAAAATTGAAGGGCGGTTCTAAGAACTGGAATATCTATTCTAAAGGAATCTTTTAGGATTTTATGGATTTTCTTTCGCCGTTTAGAAAATCGCTAGAAAAACAATTTTTGTTATTGTCTCTTGGTTATTTGTTTGCCTCTTTGCAAATATGTATTGAATTATTACCTACCTGGTGTTGCAGATTTTCATATTAATAAACCTTGAATATTCCTTTAAGTTTTGATATTAATTGAACGAGATTTCATTTTTGTTTTTACTTTTATTTTCTAACGGTAAAATGTAAAAACATAATCCTATACAATTTCAATAGATTTTCTTAGAATAGGTACATTCATGGCAGGTACTCATTCGAGTTTGAGTTTTGTATGTTGTCATTATTTGCTGAAATATTTGTGATCAAATATAAAAAAAATCCAAGAATTAGAAAAGTTTTGTCTCGTATCTATTCATACGGTTAGCAAGAACGGTACCTACTCACTTTAAGAAAAAACATTTGCCAACAATCCTCTGTACAGGAAACATGAAACCGCAAAATGATTTTTCTTTCATCGCAATACGGCAACCTACCACAAAAACACAGCTCTTCAAATATCACTAAACAAAATTGAAAAATATCTTGTTCCCTTTTTTGACAAGAGTAGGTAGATTTAAAACTATTCAATTTCCAATCTCCAATTTTTATAAACTTAATTTGTAACAAAATTAAGCTGAAATTATGGTATCTTGACGGTTGTATATGAGCTGAGCGCGAGAAAACCCATGCTCAATGATTTATAAGATCGATCTCATAGAATCAGCCGTTTTCTCACCTTTTTGCATATCAAACCGAGTTCTATCTCATAAGAGCTTTCAAAATGAGATCGATCTCATCACTGTGAGATTGAACTCAGCACATGATATCTAACTCGGTCAGTAATTTTTTGTTTGCATACGAAGCTAAGAAAGTTCTCAAAAAAGTGAGAAAACAGTTTGAACTCATCTTTTTGCATATGACCCATTGTTTATTAATCATGGAAAATGATACCAACATTGGCGACAAAAGCAGAAGTCGAAAATGAAATGGTCACACACAATATTACCTTGATTTAATCGATGCTCTTGCGGTGAAAAAATAAATGCCGGATGATGCAAAGTTATTCTGCTCATTGGAATCCACAATACACATATTAAAGGTAATATATTGCGCATGTTGTCAAAAATCGGTTGTCAGATACTGAACAAAAAAAAACAAATTAATTCTCAGAGACCTTGTCAAATTGACAATGGGTACATTCAATGCCTCAATTTCAGTACTGAATTTTCAGATTTCTGAATTCTGGGCAATCAGAGGCTTGGAAAATTGAGAAAACTGAAAATCTAAATGTAAAATTTGGAAAGTGTTGAACATGCCCCAGTACACACACAATGAACTGACAGGGGTCTCTGAGATTTTGACACATGCGCGAACTTGAACGAAAATGAAAACTCGGAAGATATTACCTTTAATATGTGTACTGTGATTGGAATTGCCTCGACCTGAAAACTACGAATAGCACTCGATGCGGAGGGCTAACAATAAACTGCATAATGCAGTAGGTGTAGGACATGAAAGAGACCATATACAAGACAGAATTTTGCCGCATTTGGAAAAACCTATATACTGCTTACCAATTTTTTAATGGACTCTTTAGATTTTGGTACGTTTAAATGGTTATAATATTGCCAAAAAACATAAATTATCAGAAAAATATTTGTTTCATGTCGACCGATTGGTTTGTTCGCATTGCAGGGTCTTTTCAGACTCATTGCAAAAACACAATATAACTTATACGAATATTTACGATATAATAACCTTTCAAACACCGAAAGATATGACGTTTCTGAGATTAACGGTAACAAACAAACAAACAATGCAATATTACAGCTCTATTAATATAGTGGGCAGGGCTACCTTCGTGGCTCTAAAGAGCCACTTTGGCTCTATTTTTCAGGTGTTGCTCTTTGGCTCCACTTTTCTGAAATCATCCAAAATTGGCTCTTTTTGAGATTTTCGTCGCTCTTTTCACTCTTTTTTCATAATTTCTCAATTTTCCTCTAATGAAAAAACTCTTTGAAATTTTCATCAGAGTAAGAAATTTGACATTTTTCCTTTGGGTCAAAAATTTTTTGTAATCTGAACGCGTCATTTTTATGAAGAATCAATTTCCTTAATTAAAAATCAATCTTAACTTGAAATAAACAAATTGAAAATATTGCTTATTAAAGATTTGAAAGATATTTATATAGGGAAAATGTTTCGGATGATGATGTTGTTTCATTAAATCAGACAATCAGGGAAGAAATCACGTTTAGAATCGATTTTAAAGATAAAAGATTGTCTGTGTCAAGATTTTTAGCTCCTCTCGTTATTAATTCCGATAAAGACATTTTATATTTGATCTAGTTTATGAATTCGGTCATGTAATAACCTCTTCAGAAAAAGTAATAAATAATGAATTTAAACTTTTAAAATTGAAAGCAAAGGAAGAACCTTACAGTATTAATTATTATCATGTTTCTCCCAAACACCGCAAAATGTATTCCTCTTAATTTGAAATTATTTTTATGAATTATGAATACAATAGTTATGTTTTTTTGCATGTCCAAATAAAATTGTGTGAAAAAAACGACGACAAAGCAAATCAATTTTCAACAACAACTATATGTCCATATAGAGTTAGCTAAGTCCAGATAATTAACCGAAGTTAACCTTTGTCCCGATAAAAAAACGATATAGATTTGTCAAATGTTTGTTGGTAAGATAATTCAAAACAAAATGGCAGACCAATGCAAAAGGTAACAAATGTTGATGTCCCGATGTCGTTTTTTTCGCCAAACTCCATATGGACATGCAAAAAAACGCAGCTAATATAAAGTTAATTTGAATACATTTTAACTTTTTTTAAAGCTGTTTTATTTTGTTTAAGTTTTTATTACTTTTTCAAATTTGTGAGTTATTTTGGCGTTTTTTTATTTTGAGGATGTTTTCAGTGGTGGCTCTTTTTTTGTTCAAATACTCTTTTTATTGGCTCTTTCTCAAAATCTTGAAAGGTAGCCCTGATAGTGGGGTCGCTTAGCGTCAAATTTCGAGATGATGTGTTTTTGCCGGACAAAAGCGCCAAATTTTGTTTAGGTACTACTTAGGTCCATAGCTTGAGATTTAGGGTAGGACCCATCTCGGCGGTCAGCCATCTTGGATTTTATAGCCGCCATTTTGAAAATTAGGTATATTATTAATATCTCGGCTTCTAAATCACTTAGGATCCCAAACTTGGTGTTTAGGTATACATTTTTGGGGTCAGGGAATACAACCACATACTTTTCAAATGTTAAAAATTGCAAATATACGAAAGGGAGCATGGGGGTCATGACCCCCTTGCTAAAAGACAATCATATATTATATTTTGGGTCGGATAATGTATATACACAAGTTTAAAATGTATCTGATTAAACTTATCCAAGGAGGGAAATGAGGGGTCATGACACCCCCCCCCCCCTGAGAGCCCAGGAAAAAGTATAAATACAAAACAAACTTCATTTAAACACACAGAAGTGCAAAAACTGACGCGACGTACGGCTAGCCCAAATTATTTCATAACCGTAATGTTACTTTTTATGAGACCATGGTAATATTATTCGCGAAGACTGTATGTTTTGTCGTATCGAGTTTTTCTGAAAGAAAAATGAATAAGACAGTTGGGCTCATCAGTTAGATGCTGTTGTTACCCTTCTAAGACGCAATTTTTTTGTCGATGATTATCAACACTAATAAAACTTGCAGCACAAAAACACTGCAAATTATATTCTTCTAGGAGAATTTGGTTAAATTCATGCACCTAGAAATGAATAGAGAGCCCGTGGTCTGGCTAGTGTACGAATATGAAGAAGAAAAAACACAAACAATAAGAAATTATTGTTTTTTTTTTTTTTTTTGTTGTGGACTTTATTGAAATTAATTCAGTTTTAAAGGTTTTAACGACCTTTAGTCCAAATATGCGCTTCGCCCAGGCAAGACAGTTGGGCTCATCAGTTAGATGCTGTCGTTACCCTTCTAAGACGCAATTTTTTTGTCGATGATTATCAACACTAATAAAACTTGCAGCACAAAAACACTGCAAATATATTCTTCTAACCTGGGCGAAGCGCATATTTGGACTAAAGGTCGTAAAAACCTTTAAAACTGAATTAATTTCAATAAAGTCCACAAAAAAAAAAAAAAAAACAATAATTTCTTATTGTTTGTGTTTTTTCTTCTTCATATTCGTACACTAGCCAGACCACGGGCTCTCTATTCATTTCTAGGTGCATGAATTTAACCAAATTCTCCTAGAAGAATATAATTTGCAGTGTTTTTGTGCTGCAAGTTTTATTAGTGTTGATAATCATCGACAAAAAAAATTGCGTCTTAGAAGGGTAACGACAGCATCTAACTGATGAGCCCAACTGTCTTGCCTGGGCGAAGCGCATATTTGGACTAAAGGTCGTAAAAACCTTTAAAACTGAATTAATTTCAATAAAGTCCACAAAAAAAAAAAAACAATAATTTCTTATTGTTTGTGTTTTTTCTTCTCCATATTCGTACACTAGCCAGACCACGGGCTCTCTATTCATTTCTAGGTGCATGAATTTAACCAAATTCTCCTAGAAGAATATAATTTGCAGTGTTTTTGTGCTGCAAGTTTTATTAGTGTTGATAATCATCGACAAAAAAATTGCGTCTTAGAAGGGTAACGACAGCATCTAACTGATGAGCCCAACTGTCTTGCCTGGGCGAAGCGCATATTTGGACTAAAGGTCGTAAAAACCTTTAAAACTGAACTAATTTCAATTAAGTCCACAAAAAAAAACAATAATTTCTTATTGTTTGTGTTTTTTCTTCTTCATATTCGTACACTAGCCAGACCACGGGCTCTCTATTCATTTCTAGGTGCATGAATTTAACCAAATTCTCCTAGAAGAATATAATTTGCAGTGTTTTTGTGCTGCAAGTTTTATTAGTGTTGATAATCATCGACAAAAAAATTGCGTCTTAGAAGGGTAACGACAGCATCTAACTGATGAGCCCAACTGTCTTGCCTGGGCGAAGCGCATATTTGGACTAAAGGTCGTAAAAACCTTTAAAACTGAATTAATTTCAATAAAGTCCACAAAAAAAAAAAAAAAAATAATAATTTCTTATTGTTTGTGTTTTTTCTTCTTCATATTCGTACACTAGCCAGACCACGGGCTCTCTATTCATTTCTAGGTGCATGAATTTAACCAAATTCTCCTAGAAGAATATAATTTGCAGTGTTTTTGTGCTGCAAGTTTTATTAGTGTTGATAATCATCGACAAAAAAATTGCTTCTTAGAAGGGTAACGACAGCATCTAACTGATGAGCCCAACTGTCTTGCCTGGGCGAAGCGCATATTTGGACTAAAGGTCGTAAAAACCTTTAAAACTGAATTAATTTCAATAAAGTCCACAAAAAAAAATAATAATTTCTTATTGTTTGTGTTTTTTCTTCTTCATATTCGTACACTAGCCAGACCACGGACTCTCTATTCATTTCTAGGTGCATGAATTTAACCAAACTCTCCTAGAAGAATATAATTTGCAGTGTTTTTGTGCTGCAAGTTTTATTAGTGTTGATAATCATCGACAAAAAAATTGCGTCTTAGAAGGGTAACGACAGCATCTAACTGATGAGCCCAACTGTCTTGCCTGGGCGAAGCGCATATTTGGACTAAAGGTCGTAAAAACCTTTAAAACTGAATTAATTTCAATAAAGTCCACAAAAAAAAACAATAATTTCTTATTGTTTGTGTTTTTTCTTCTTCATATTCGTACACTAGCCAGACCACGGGCTCTCTATTCATTTCTAGGTGCATGAATTTAACCAAATTCTCCTAGAAGAATATAATTTGCAGTGTTTTTGTGCTGCAAGTTTTATTAGTGTTGATAATCATCGACAAAAAAATTGCGTCTTAGAAGGGTAACGACAGCATCTAACTGATGAGCCCAACTGTCTTGCCTGGGCGAAGCGCATATTTGGACTAAAGGTCGTAAAAACCTTTAAAACTGAACTAATTTCAATAAAGTCCACAAAAAAAAAAAAAAAAAAAAAAAACAATAATTTCTTATTGTTTGTGTTTTTTCTTCTTCATATTCGTACACTAGCCAGACCACGGGCTCTCTATTCATTTCTAGGTGCATGAATTTAACCAAATTCTCCTAGAAGAATATAATTTGCAGTGTTTTTGTGCTGCAAGTTTTATAAGTGTTGATAATCATCGACAAAAAAATTGCGTCTTAGAAGGGTAACGACAGCATCTAACTGATGAGCCCAACTGTCTTGCCTGGGCGAAGCGCATATTTGGACTAAAGGTCGTAAAAACCTTTAAAACTGAAATAATTTCAATAAAGTCCACAAAAAAAAAAAAACAATAATTTCTTATTGTTTGTGTTTTTTCTTCTTCATATTCGAAAAATGAATAAGTTAAATGCAAATACATTTAAGTTAGGTTGTATAAGTATACATTAATAACAAACTATCCAATTATTAAATCGAGTGACAAAAATATTAAATTCTAAGATATAAGGTTGAAAATGAAATAAGATATAAGTACATGTACAGACATACATACATGTACATGTAGTACCTCGTGGCATGATGGTTAGTGCGTAGGACTGTCATGCCGAATGTGTGGGTTCGATTCCCAGCCGTGCCACCTAAAAACAGAAATGTTTTATCCGGGGTTCTGCCTCTTGCGAGGAACTGACAAATCCTCCAGAGTATACTTGTCATGAAAAAGTGCTTCTCATTTAGCCGTTCGGACTCGGCAAAAACCTGTAGGTCCCCTCTATTCCTGCCAACTACACGCACACAGGAATGGTTGTGAGTTGTAAGTCACTAGGCCCTGATTCTCTACGAGCTGTTGCGCCACCCAATTTATTTATTTATTTATTACATGTACATTAGGGTGGTCCTTATTTGTATGAAGGAAAAAAAATTGTTTGTTTTTACTGAGCACCATTTTTTTCTGTTCTTCTACATTAAAAACGTGTACCAAAAAAATTTCATGCTTGCCGGATTGTATTATGCCGTGCCGCAATGAGTTTGAAAATTTGAATTTTCATAAAACTGACCAAAACCGGGTGCTATTAAAAATTTGATTTGCAGAATTAATAAAGTGCACTTTCAAATCTGTTACCTACTCTTGCTTCAAAATAAAAGAATAAAAGGCACGTCTGGGTCGCACGTTCTTGCTCAAAAAGTTCAATTTGCTTGGAAATTAAGAATTTTTAAAAATATTCGAGTAACTATACAAACATTTTTAAAATTATTATCAAAATCTTTTTAGCTGTTTTTAAGATAAATAAGGTTTTTCATAACGGTTGTATAGCAAGTACCGTTATTTTTGGAGCTAAAACAGTATTTAAATAATCCCTTACTCTCACAGGGGCATCATCTTTAAGCTCAATGCGGCACGTGTTAACTTGATTTAAAAAAATAAACAAAAATAGGGTAGTGTTTTAAGATGTCAATGAACAAAAAAAACGAGTGCTCAAAATTTTTTAAAATAAGGACCACCCTAATGTACATACATATTAATATATAAAATTTAAATACAAGAGAAATCACATATAAAAGATGTTGAATTGCATTTATCTACCTATATGGATTGCTTATGTCGTCTTCAAGCATTGACATTTACAAAGATCAGTACAATAATTCCAACGAGCAGCTTTGCAAGCATATCTACCAGTGTATCCTTTTTGACTCTTACAATTACATTTCACCAATTCAGTACATGCCTTTGAAGCTATAGGTAATGTGTTCCATACAGGAACCCATGATCCACTTTCTTCTTTCTGAGTCCAGCCCCAGCCTTCCGGACTAGGAGCACACTGTTGAATGTGTTCACTGGTACACCATACTCCTGCCTGATATATACAGCCCGCTTTGAGTGTTGAAGTAGTGCATCTTTTGTTGGTGGAAGTTTCTCCATTGTCCTAGTCTTCTGGCAAAACAGCTCCTTGCTGGCATAATTCACACTGTCCGAATTACTGTATTTATCATATAATATTACCGTGAAGCGTTCTAGCCATTTAAATGTTCACCATCAAGCTCTGTGTAGGGATGTAATGCTATGCATGTTAAGGTTTGTGTCACCTCATGATAACAATTCCATACCTCCCACGTAGATTTCCTGCCTCGTCCGAAAAATGAAGATGTTGTATCGCAACCCGTAAAACTGTGAAATACGGGGAGGCCAAGGATTTTTGTACGCCCAGTTTCTCGTTAATAGCATTGATGTCTATATATAATTAAATGATCTGCCCGTACCAAAGGCAACAGAAATCTTCATATTTGTGAACAAGTTCATCAGGTGATGGAACTTGCCAATGAGGATTACCACCACGTCCGTATCAACAGTACGAACCATACACCTACTACAGCCATTCTTCATTATGTTCGAAAAGAGTCAGAGTCGATCATTGTGTAATAGGGGACTTAGAAAAATCTTGCGTAAATGGTCGCATTTAGACAACTAACCAAAACATAGATATTGCTTAAAACAGCTGACAAAGAAATTAAATTTTAAATTTTATTAATGATCATCTATATGATATTTTAAGATTTTTTCTGTTTCTGTTTTCATGTTGAATGGAGTCCAAGATGATGAAAATCGGCATTTTGTATTTGCATTTAATATTTATTCATTTTCCTTTCAGAAGGACTCGATACGACAAAACATACAGTCTTCGCAAATAATATTACCATGGTCTCATAAAAGGTAACATTCATCATCATCATCGTGTCCTGTAACCCCGGCTGGGGCATAGGGCGTCAACAAAACGCCTCCATCCTTCACGGTCTGCTGCAAGGTACTTTAGCTGTGGCCACGTCTTTCTCTGGGATTCTGCTTCCGCTAAGACAGTTGATTTCCATGTTGTTCTTGGTCTTCCAACCCGCCGTGCACCCTGAGGATTCCATTCAAAGGACTGCTTTGCAATTTCATTGTTTGGTTTCCTCAGTGTGTGACCAATCCAACGCCATTTACGCTTTCTTATGTCGACGTCCAGCCGCTCTTGACTTGTCCTGCGCCACAATTCCTCATTTGATATTATTTGTGGCCACCGAATCTTTAGGATATGGCGAAGACAGCGATTCACAAAAGCCTGCAATTTCTTCGAAATGATAGACGTGACTTTCCAGGTTTCACAAGCATATAACAGCACGGATTTGACATTGGATTCGAAGAATCTCAACTTAGTGCGTAAGGAGATTTGACTTGATTTCCAGATTGGGGACAGAGTACCGAAGGCAGCACGAGCTTTATTTATTCTACTTTTAACGTCCAGATCCGTGCCACCGTTTGCAGAGACAATACTGCCAAGGTAGTTGAACTGTTCCACTACTTCAACTGGCGTCTCCTGTAGAATAATACGCTGCTGTGTGGAGCGGCCTGTGAGCATTATTTTTGTCTTTTTGCTGTTTATTCTTAGACCACTCGACTCTCCCTTCACTTGCAGTGTTTGGCACATCCCGTTCAGCCCACTGATGTTATTTGCCAGTAGACATATGTCATCGGCATAGTCTAAATGACTGAGCCTTTCAAACGGTCTCCATTGAATGCCCTGTCGCTCTGCTGTACCTACACTGGCCGTCAATACGTCGTCCATCGCCAGCAGGAAGAGAATTGGCGATAGAACATCCCCTTGTCTCACACCCTGTTGCACTACAAAGGAGTCGGATAGCTGCCCGTTGTGCAAAACAAAACACCTTGCGTTGTTGTAGGACTCTTTAATAATGGCAACTATTTTTGGTGGAATTCCTCTACCAAGCAACGATCTCCATATACATTCTCGGTTAACTCGATCAAAGGCTTTCTCAAAATCCACGAACATGAGGTAAAGCGGTGATTGAAATTCCATCGACTGCTCGAGGACGATACGCAGGGTGTTGATATGGTCGACACACGATCGACCACTGCGGAAGCCAGCTTGATGCCTCTTGAGTGTAGACTCGATTCTCTCCTTTATTCGCTCGAGAATGATGGTTGCCATTAGTTTTGGGAAAACGGACAAAACGGTGATACCACGCCAATTGTTGCAATTCTTTAAGTCACCTTTCTTTGGCAACTTAACAATCACACCATCCTTCCAATCCCTGGGATAGCTTTCGTTTTCCCAAATGTTTTTTATCAACGGATGTAAAATACTAGCCGCTGTTACAGGATCGGCTTTCAGGAATTTAGCTGGTATTCCGTCCAGTCCAGCTGCCTTGTTGTTTTTGAGGAGATTTATTGATGTCTGGATTTCCGATTCTGACGGGGGTTCGATGTCAATACCCCTATAGGACCTGCGCATCTCGTTTAGTTGGGGCACTTCAGCACTCTGCTCAACTGAATCCTCATTTAGCAGGGCACAAAAATGGTCCTTCCATCTACGAAGCTGATCCTCAATTGATACCAAAAGTGTGCCATCCACATCCATTACAGGATGATTGGTGTTGCTTTTTTTCCCGATAACATCTTTGGCTATTTGGTACAATTCCCGGATATCTCCTCTTCTGGCAGCGATTTCCGCATTATCTGCGAGTCCATCCAACTTCACCCTCTTGTCACGTCTCACACAGCGATAGACCATCTTATGTGCAATGCGGTACTCTCTTCGCAAGTCAGCCTTTCGTTGAACATCTGCTTCAGCATTTATTTGGATTTTCAACGATTTGCGAAGTTCGATCTTATCCCAGGTGTCTTGGGATATCCAAGAGTCTACGTCTCGTTCGCTTGGGTACAGTTTCGGATCCAGCCTCCATAAAAACACTTTTAATTTCACCCCACATCTCATCAATTGTTGAATTCTGGATTCCGTTTAATGACGAGGCTCTGTCGTTAAGGGTGGTGACATAGTTTCGACATATGTTGGGGTCATTTAAAGCATTCGTAATGAATTTTGAGCTCCTTGCTGCATCCTGCGCTGGTTTTTGTACGGCAGCGGTTCGTAGTTTGAGACTCACCAGAGCCAAATGGTGGTCGCTTCCCACATCGGCATTTCTTATACTCCGGACATCACACATAGACTTCCTCCATCGCTGCTGAATCATGATATGATCAATTTGGTTTTCGGTTTGACCATCCGGATGCACCCAGGTAATATTGTTGCACGTCTTATGCTTAAATACAGTCCCACCTATCACAAGACGATTCGCGGTACAAAAGTCGACAAGCAAGTCACCATTTTCATTCCGTGACCCCAAGCCATTTCTTCCCATCACGCGTTCCAGTCCGTAATTGTCTGAACCGACTTGGGCATTGAGGTCTCCCATAACGACTATGATGTCGGCTCTCGGAACACTACTGTAAACCGAGTTAAGATGAGTGTAGAACGCGGTTTTGTCTTCCTCGGTCGCTTCATTTGTGGGGGCGTAGCACTGAATAATTGTGACGTTACGAATTTTTGAACGAAACCTTGCTGTGAGGTAACAAGGTAACATTACGGTTATGAAATAATTTGGGCGAGCCGTACGTCGCGTCAGTTTAGGCACTTCTGTGTGTTTAAATGAAGTTTGTTTTTTATTTACACTTTTTCCTGGGCTCTGACGGGGTGGGTGTCATGACCCCCCATTTCCCTCCTTGAATAAGTTTAGTCAGATACATTTTAAACTTGTGTATATACATTATCCGACCCTAAATATAATATATGATTGTCTTGGAGCAAGGGGGTCATGACCCCCATGCCCCCTTCGTATATTTGCCAACTTTAACATTTGAAAAGTATGTGGTTGTATTCCCTGACCCCAAAAATGTATACCTAGACACCAAGTTTGGGATCCTAAGTGATTTAGAAGCCGAGATATTAATAATATACCTGAATTTCAAAATGGCGGCTATAAAATCCAAGATGGCTGACCGCCGAGATGGGTCCTACCCTAAATCTCAAGCTATGGACCTAAGTAGTACCTAAACAAAATTTGGTGCTTTTGTCCGACAAAAACAGATTTTCTTGCTAAGCGACCCTACTAATATAGATTAATAGATAGATAGAATATAATGCAACAGGAGGGGGATTTTAATAACGTTTTAATGACATTCTCATCAATTTTAATTTTAATTCAACCTTATCAAAAACGTTGATATGATTACCTTAAGAAAATTTAAAAGGGCTCATCTTTAAGTTATAAATATGTATAATATAAATATATAGATAAATAAATTCAAATTTTTGTTATAAAAATAATTGCGGCGGAATGTCAAAACAAAGCATTCTAGAGAGGGGTGTGAGGGGAAAATCAATCCGGTTCTTGGCATTCTAAATTTACAAGTTGATGAACTTTTCCGAGTTCAAATTTGGCGATACAATTATTTCAGCCAATGCAAAGCAATATATTCAACGATCACCTTTATGTAAAAAAAATACCAATATTCACGCATTTTTTATTGTATCAACTATTTTATGAATGATTTTTTTTTTGTAAGAAAACTATAGCAAGTAGGTAATATTCGCGACGTTATGATAAAACAAATATGTAATCTTAAACAGATACATAAAACAAGCACTACTCATTAAAAAGTTAATTATGTTTACGGCTACAACATTTCAAATAAAAAAAGAGGTTGGGTGCTACCCACACTAGTAACTTCCCATTGGTGCCCTCAGAAGCTAGATGCCCAGTATTAAATTTTTATTAAAAAATCGCCGATTCTCGATCTTCGAAAATTTGTTCAGGTGTTCAATATGCAAGCAAGCGAAGACTAAAGATTGGTTTGGCTTCGAGGTATCAGAGAAAAATAGTGTTGAATAATGCTTGTAGCCTTTTTCTATAAACTGTTTATTACTTATTTTACAAATTTGAACTAGTATGCAGAGCAAAACTTTCCCAACGCCATATCAATGTTTGTTCTTAAGATATTTGAGACTAAGAAAATGTTCAACAATTTTTGGGAGGTAAAATTTCTTGTATTTTTTTTCGCTTTTAGAAAACTGTTTGTTGAATTTTTTTTGCAAAAGCTATCAATTATCAATTTAATATAATCTAGTAATTATAATTAAACTAACCGGAAGCCAATATCATTGTCTGTTCTCAAGATATTTGAGGCAAAAAACAAATTTTCAACAATTATTGGTAAAATTGCTTGCAGTATTTTTTGCTTTAAAAAAAACTGTTTATTCAATATTTTTACAAATTTTATCGATTTTTATATATAAGCTAGTGCATAAATTAAAACTACGTCAAAGCCAATATCATTGTCTGTCAAGATATTTGAGCAAAACAACTTTTTTCGAAAATTCTTAGCAACTTTTTTTTTATTAAAAAAAAACTATAGTTTGATATGTTTCTATATTTTTACCAATTCTTTATTTTGTCAATACGCGTAAAATAAAATTAACCTGAAGTCGATAGCATGATTTGCACTTGAGATATTCAGGGCTAAAGAAATTCAACAATTTTTTAAAACTGCTATAGTAAAAAAACCGCTCATTCAATTTTTTTTAAAGTCCTTTCCGCACGTAAGGAAACTACTATCTATAAAATAAAATTCATCCGAAGTCGATATCTTTATTCGTTCTTGAGATATGGTGGACGAAATAAAGCGATGGAACGTACGAAGGTACGAACGTACGTACAAACACAGACATCTTTCAAAAAATGATGGATTCCGATTCTAGGGAGCTCGAAACGTGAAGATATATCAAAATTTTCGACAAATCGGACCAATTACAGTATCTTCCAATGGGAAGTTAAAAAAGAGAACACAACGAAGATGATACGTGAACGATGATTTTTAACTTTAAACACAAATTAAAACAACAAAAAAAAACACGAAAAATATCAAAATTTTGGCTTACTTGCTTAAAAATCATTTGGAATAACGTATAGAGGCAAGCATTTGGATTGACATTATTTTAGATTCGCGCATTCTGTCAGTTCAGTGCACGTTTTTTGATTTAGAATTTTATTGGCTAATAGTTACCCCGTTCCACGAGATGTTCAATCTGCAACATCTGGGTGTAGCAGTCCGATTTGCGATTTTCAATTGTACTTGATCTTTCTTTAATCTTGTCAGCTGGAATGGTCTCATAGCCATCGTCCTTGGTACAGTAGCTGTTACTTCGTTGCCGTCTTAAACCTTTTTGTAAGATAAACCCAATTGTTGATAAATTTACACAAAGGCCAAGGCTAACTGAAGTACTTACTTGATGTTGGTGTTTCGTGCATAACATTTATCACATAATCCCTAAAATTTACATTTTCGTTGGTAATTTTATTCATTTCTTGTGTGGAAACAGTGTTTTCCAAGAGTTAACGACCAAGAATAGGGGAGTTATTTTGAGAGGAAGAATTTTGCGAGAATTTGTTTTTCTTCATAACCTTAAATTAAAAAAAAAAGTTAGATTAAGGTTGTTTCCGTCTCAAAGGGAGGACCAATTGTTAATCCAACTTACTTTAGCATACATTCCTTCAATGTCCTTATCTTAGGTTAGGTTAGGTTGAAGTGGCTGCCAGTCGTGGGGACCGACACACTTAGACCATGAGTTGGTCCATTGTGATACCACAAGAATCCAGGAAACCCTTTTCCCTACTCGGTGAACTATTTGGAGCTTCTTATGAAGCGTAATAGACTGGCAATGTCTAAGTTTATCAGATCACTAGGATCATTGAAGTAGAACTCACCAAGGTGAAGTCTTCGTCTATGAGACAGAGCAGGGCACGTGCATAGAAGGTGAGGGATCGATTCTATCTCCTCCTCATCCATACAGCTTCTGCAAAAATCGTTAGCGAATACGCCAAGACGCGTTGCGTGCTTGCCTATGAGGCAGTGTCCGGTTATAACACCAATCATGGAGCTGATGTGCAATCTGCTTAGAGATATCAAACGCTTAGATCGTTTTAAATCCATTACTGGCCAGATTTGTTTTGTTGCCAAACAAGTGGTGATATCATACCACCTAAGATTTGTTCTCTCTAAGGCATCTTGCTTCAGCAAAAGTTTACATGTAGCGATGGGTATACCTATTTCTGCCTTACTAGGTAGAAGGGGTAAAGTTGTACCATTTTTAGCGAGTTCATCGGCCCTACAATTACCTGGGATGTCCCTATGCCCCGGCACCCAACACAGGTGAATATTAAACTGTTGTGCCATCTCCAACAGAGACGAACGGCAATTTAGGGCTGTTATAGAGTTAGTAGAGACCGATTCCAGGGATTTAATAGCTGCTTGACTATCCGAGAAGATGCGGATATCTGTAGTTGATATCACGTTTTCCTTCAGCCAAGATAAGGCTTCTTTAATCGCCATAAGTTCCGCCTGGAACACGCTACAATGATTAGGAAGACGGAATGAGAGACTTAATTTAAGTCTTTCTGAGTACACACCGCCACCCACCCCTTCATCAGTTTTCGATCCGTCCGTGTAGATATGAACCGATTCATCTTCCAAGAAAGCCATATCCTCCCAGAGGGTTCTAGAAGGAATGGTGACTTGAAAGTTTAAACCGAATTGTGGTTTTGGGACGGTGTAGTCAATGTGACTAGGTAGTGACCTGAATGAATTCAGAATGATGGAATGGCCAATATTATTGTTTTACCATTGTGAGGAAGCTTGTAGGCGTATGGCTGTATTTGCAGCCACCTGTTTGCTAAATATATCGAGGGGAGTCAGATATAGCAGAACGTCTAGAGCAGCAGAGGGTGTCGTGCGAAGCGCACCACTTATGCATAAACAAGCCGAACGTTGTACTTTGCTTAGTCTGTCGCAGTTTACCGCTTTATCTAGAGCAGTCCACCATACTGCAACACCATATGTGAGAATCGGTCTAATCACCTATGTGTATAGCCAATGAGTAATACGAGGTTGAAGGCCCCATTTGTTCCCAACGGCTTTTTTGCATGAGAAGAGTGCCACTGTGGCCTTCTTGACTCTTTCTTGTATATTAGGTTTCCAACTTAACTTTTTATCTAAAATAAGACCCAAATATTTTGCCTTATCAGTAAATGTTAATGGAACACCTTTAATAGTGGGAGGATCTACATGAGGGATTTTATATTTCCTTGAGAATAGAACAAGTTCTGTTTTATGAGGGTTGACGCCCAGACCACACCGGTCTGCCCAATTGGTTAGCCTATTTAAAGCGTTTTGTAAGAGTTCTTTTAAGGTGGTAGGATGCTTTCCTGATACGGCAATAGCAACATCGTCCGCATAGGCAATCACTCTGTAACCCTCCTCTTCCAGGCATGTTAGCAGCTCATTTACCACCAAGTTCCAAAGAAGGGGAGAAAGGACGCCGCCTTGAGGTGTACCTCTACTAACAGACCTTCTAGCAGAATAGCTACCTAGTTTTGAGTTGATAACCCTGCTCGTCAGCATTTGGTTAATCAATTCTCCAAGCGAACCATCTACCTTCAGAGATGTCAGCGCAGATGCGATTGCAGATGCGTCGACATTGTTAAAAGCGCCTTCTATATCTAAGAAAGCAACCATGGTGAACTCTTTATGATGGAGGGAATATTCAATGGTTCTTACTAAAAACTATGTAAGGCCGTTTCTACAGATTTCCCTTTGCAGTAAGCATGTTGACTCGTAGACAAAAGTCGCGTGTCAATGCATGATCGTATGTGGATATCAATCAATCGTTCAAATGTTTTTAGAAGGAATGATGATAGACTAATAGGTCTGAGATCCTTTGGGTTTACTTGGGAGCACTTTCCAGCTTTGGGTATGGACACAACCCTAACCTCTCTCCAAGACAAGGGGATGTATACGAGTGCTAAGCAGCTAGTATAGATAGACTCCAGAATTGGCAGAATTAAATCTTTATTCATCTGGAGTTCGGCTGGTATTATGCCATCTGGTCCCGCAGACTTGTAAGGCTGAAAGCTGTTGAGCGCCCATTGCAGTTTTTCCCTTGTAATCAGACCTTGTGGATAGCTTGGATTCATATCAGACCTATTACGGTCGAAGCTATTGATGTTTTGGGAGCTACCAGGGAAGTGAGTATCCAATAGCAAGTTAAGCGATTCTTCGCAGGAATTTGTCCATGAGCCATCAGCATTTTTTAAGCAGCTTGGCATTACTGGATTAGTAGAGAGAATTTTTCTTAGTCTAGATGCCTCTGAAGTTTCTTCTATTTTTCCACAGAAATGTCTCCAAGAGGATCTCTTTGACTTTCTCAATGCTTTCTTATACAGTTTGAGGGTTATTTTATAAGATTCCCAGTCTGACACTTCACGAGTGCTTTTAGCTCGATTGAAACACTTGCGACAGTCTTTCCTGAGCGGTTCAAGCCCAGAATCCCACCAATGTGGTTTCTTTTTCCCCCTAACTAGAGTAAGTGGGCAGGATGTAGCCATGGATTTGTTGAGGGCTAATGTGAGATCATTGACCTAACAGTCAAGTTCATTATTATTAGAAGGAGGATTTAAGAGATCTGGTTTTAAAAGCCCCTGGAGTGTAATCCTATATTTGAGCCAGTGGGTTTTCCGAGGGTTTCGAAATTCAACGCGGCAAGGAGGTTCATCGATGAGACTGAATTGAATGTATCTGTGATCGGAGAACGAGTGTTCATCCGACACTTTCCAATTCGAGATCTTATGATGAATGGTATCTGAGACAAGAGTAATATCTAATACTTCCTGTCGGTTTTTAGTGATGAAGGTAGGTTCATTACCCACATTACTTATCTTATGTCCTTATCTTTGAACGGACTAAAGTTTTTCTTTTTTATAGGAGAATCGTCGGTACAACTTCCATCCTGCGGAAGTATACATTCGATCACGGACGCGACTGAGTTCCTACCCGATGCCAAGGAACATGTAGACGTGAGATTTGAGTTGCTACTCAGGAATTGTTGATTTTTGGGAGTAGGTGGAAGTCGAGAGTTCGCTTGAAGCTTCTTCGGTTTTGGCGAACCTAAATTTCCCATTGAGCTATAATTAGATGACGAGGATGCCTGCCTCGAATGCATTTGAGCACGTAAGCTATCTATTGGTGGAGGAATTGGAGTGCAGTCGGGTTTCATGCTGGCTCTTGTACTATTAGTTGCACTATCGGCACTATCTTGCATTCGCAGTGTAGACGAGCTGTTAGTATTGATTTCAACTGCCACAACAATTGGATTAGATGGCTGAATTTGAGCTTATGTCTCAGATCCACTTGTATATATTTCAGCAGCTACAGCACGATCCTCCAACGACCAAGAAATACTCACCGACTTTTCAGGCTATAGCCTGCTGAAACTCTTCAATACCCTTAACGGGCTTGAATTAACATGGGATGTATCATAGGTTTCTTTTCATAGGGTTCACAACCCCTAGGGTACCACAATGGATCTACATTGATCTAAGTGTGACGGTAACAAAACCAACTGTCAGCCCATTTACCTAACCTAACCTACAGCACGATTATTGGGATCTTCAATAGCTGCATAGGTTTCATCTGCAAAGGAAAGAGATGTTATTGTTTTCCAAGCTCTATACAAAACGAATGTATCAAACCTGAGTCACCTGAGACTGTTGCATAATGAGAATCATTTTCTTCCTTAATTAAGCGGTTGTGACAAACTTTCGATTGCGCTAATATATTTGCCAAGGGCTCCCGGACACTTATACTGGTATAACCTTCTGGAAAACACTGTGTTATCTTTCTTCAAATGTATAATGTTTTTAATCAAATTACTTGACGAGTCTTGTGAGTCTCCACTAAAATACGGTTGCTGAACAATCGGTGTCATGTACGGAAGATCTTGGCTTGCAGACACCATTCCTGCAATCGCGGATACGGCCGATACCATTTCTTGTTGAGCATCTGCTGAACCGGCCAAAAGGCTTTGATTCGATTCACGATTGGACTCTGAGTTTTCATTGGATAAAACGCCAACAGTTTCAAATGTAGGCTGACTGCTTCTGACTGCAGAACTTGTACTGGGAGCATTAAGTTGAGCGTAGGGGTGCTTCATATTACGAACCTATTGGAGAAGAAAAGAGTTTTGTAACAGAAAATGTTTTTTTTAAAGGGAGCATTATGTGAAAGTAAAAAGAACTATTTTGAAACAGAAGCCCATTTATTTTCTTAAGGCTACTAATAATTCAAAGTTCATTGGAAATTTTCAAGTTTTTTTTTGTAATTTTAACCAAAATAGAAAATTAAGTCGGGTTTGTCAGGCAACCATATTTGCAGTATAAACTTCGAAGTTTTCCATCAATTTATCTATTTACAATGATCACTACTGAGTGAAAAAAACAACAACAACAACCTTAGAACCAAAGAATGCTACCACCAAGTTTACCAATTCCATATTCAGACTTCTTTTTATGGTTCGCTCCCAGATGATGCAAAGAGTTTTTCAAGAAAGCGAAAATAGGATTACCTTGGTAGTACCTGAAAGATTGAAATGCAGATATAGGTATACCCATCGCTACATGTAAGCTTATGCTGAAGCAAAATGCATTAGAGAGAACAAACCTTAGGTGGAACATACTATCACCACTTGGCAACAAAACAAATCTGGCGAGTAATGGATTTAAACCGATCTAAGTATGAATAGATTGCACATTAGCTCCATGATTGGTGTTATAAACGGACACTGTCTTATGCAAGCACGCAACGCGTCTATGCGTAGATTTTCTCTAAAGGTTTTTGCAGAATATGTATGGATGAGGAAGAGATAGAATCGATCCCTCACCTTCTATGCAATTGCCCTCTGCTCTATCTCATAGATGAAGACTTCACCTTGGTGATTTTTAATTCAATGATCCTAGTGACCTTATAAACATAGACAACGGCTGTCTGTAATAATTCATAAAAAGCTCCAAATGGTTCACCGAGTAAGGAAAAGGGTTTCCTAGATTCATGTGGTGTCATAATGGACCAACTCATTGCCTAAGGGTGTTAGTCTTCACGATTGGCAGCCACTTCAACCTAACCGGGATTCTCTAGTTGTGAGCTGCTACTAGTAGCTCAAAGAACTTATGAATTCACTTCTTCAATACGATACAAGTATGTAGGTATTCAACATTTCTTGATAAAAAAATATAGTTTAAAGTAAATATTTCTTTCTTTTGTTACCTTAATAGGTATGATAGGTGCTTGAAGATATCCTTGGGGATTTTGTTGATTACTCTTCCTGACGGCGGCGTCTGCTTTTTTTCCTTATTGCAGTTGTTCTTTCTAGGGTTTTCTAAATTTTAAGGAAAAAAGGTGGAAAGAAAACTAAATTGATTTCTAAACATTTAATAATAATATGAACTTACACTTTTCAATAAATTTTCAATAAACTTAGCTTTTTCTAGTAAATATACATAAATTTCAATTATTTTCCCACGTGACTAATATTTGTTCGAACCGTTCGCACAATTAACCTCAACTTTCAATGCTCAAATTGGAAACGTCAAACATAAAAAAAAAACAGAATTGAGAAAGCGAATCCAAAAAAATTCAGTCTCAGGAATCGTGTTTATATTGTCGGGACCACTCTTGTCTTAACTTTTAAGAGCGCTCGTAAATCTCATCTAATATTGCTTGGTGAATAGGTTTATGAGCTTCTTAAGTTATGAGCGCTCGATGAATACCAGCCTAAGTCAACCAGTGCGTACATTTTTTTTTGAAATTGCAAAAGAAACAAAATGTTAAGCAGCTCCGAAGAAGAATAGTTATTGTTATTTACCGTGTTACGTAGTTCTCTGAAAAAAGGGGAACACAACACCCATAATGTATTTATCATCCATCTCTTTTTGGCATTCCTATTTCACCAAAGTTGAACAAACTTGACGAAAAGCTCGACTCCGCAATATTATTTTCTGCTGTTGATTGGCGTGAATCAAAAAAGCATTGTCCAAAATTTTGATCGAAATCTTAGGACACACCAGGCAGACAATGTTTCCAAAAAGAGAATCCACCAATTTCCTTTGATTTCTGGACTTCCATATACTTGAACACAAATTACATACTACACAGGCTGCCACCCTTCATGGATTTGGAGCCGGATAAACAAAGCAAGCAAGGAAACTACACAAAAGTGTGCGTACTTTGAAATGGCCATTTCCACTAGCTAAGGAAGTAGGGTCTAGGGTATACATAAGTGATGAAGGAAATAAATGTTGGTTTACATTTTCAAAACCAAAACCTTCATCAGAAATAGTAGCACGTTGCACGTTGTTCGGGGGATACACATTTAGTCATACATTGAACAACACGAGCTGTGTCATGTGCCATTTAAAACTTTTTTAGTATCTATTTTCCATTCGACAAGTTCATAAAGCTTCTCTGTCACATTAAATTCCGGATTTTTGCTTGGATATGAAAGAAAAGAATTATAATCTAGAAATATTGTTTCATTTATATACAAATATTTTGTACCTAAATACCATTAATGTTGTTCAGAGCTCTGTTTTGCTTCGGCAGCCACATACTACGAGTCCTTGGTTTGCTTTTTATTTGAGCTTTAGTCTCTTTTTTTTGTGTTTTAATTTTTTTCAATCCGTTTTCTCGGGTTTAGCCGCAGATTCTTCATTTTTGTTAGAACCTTCGCCTTTTACTTTGTCCAGTTTTCAAACTAAAGGTTTTCCTTTAAATATTTGTTTTCTTAATTGGCTTTGATTTGTTATTAGTTCCAGTTTTTTCAGGTCTTAACAGTTTTTGGTTTTAAATAATTTTGAATGAACGACAACTTGTGTGTGTTACCACCAGGTATATAGGCTGGAGTTATATAGCTTTTTCACGAGAGCCACCTCGACCATCATTCTCCTTTAGTGGTGCTTAGTGTGTTTTTTTAATCGTATTAATTGAAAAACTCTTTGCCGTCATCTCGGAGCGAACCATGAACCTTACAATTCAGAGGCCGATGCACTACACACCGGACACCGCGCCACTGAAGCCACATGTTCTGCTCAATCCCAATGCAGGTTTCGTTGTTTATCAATTGCAACAGCGACTAGCATTTTTATAAACACACACAAGCTTGCTGTTGTAGTCGGTTTCTTTCTTTTTTCCCCATGCACCGATTCGTAAGCCAACAATTCGTTGGACATACAAGGGGGGGGATGAGTTGAAAGAGTTGACACTGGTCAAGAATTAATTTACAAATTAATTAATTTACATACAAAACCCAACTTAATTTGTAAAATAGTTCTTGACCAGTGTCAACTTTTTCAACTTACCCCCCCCCCCCCCCCTTGTGTGTCCAACGAATTGTTGGCTTACGAATCGGTGCATGGGGAAAAAGAAAGAAACCGACTGAACAACAGCAAGCTTGTGTGTGCTTATAAAAATGCTAGTCGCTGTTGCAATTGGGCGCGTTCAATCACGTAACTTAAGCGATCTGGATAGGTTTGTGTTGTTGTAATCCCTTGTTAAAACACAGGTGATGACAAAACAGCTGTTGGCAGAAAAGAAATCCAAAGCTATCCGAAAAATTTTGATATACAAAGCTATCCTATCAGAAATGTCAGCAACAGCTGAGCTGAATACTGATTGTGTTTTTATCGTCGTCGGCGAGTGCAGTGCGGCTAGTTTTTTTTCTTTTTTGTGTCAAATAATTTCTTAAAATAAAGTTGAACTTAAATGAAGATAACTAAAATATTACCCAATACGCAATATGATATTGAGGATACCGAAGAGACCTGCTTAAAAATACTTTCCGGTAATACAATTTTGCATTTTTTTTTAAATAAAATTAGGTTTTTTTTTTTGTATATATGTAGATGTAGCTTTGGCTCAAATGTACTGCATTGGGTCCCAGGTCCCAGAAGGAATCGAATATTCCAAGTAGGTGCCTTCCTAATGTGGAAAACAGGTTATTTACTTAATATTTGTGTTTTCTAAACATAGATTCCGAAATAACCACGGGAAGGGAATGTTTTCAAAACACCCTACAAAATTCTGTAACTGGATTAGAAGAGAATGGTGAACATAAAATTATTGAAACTTTGTTCAATTGTAAATAATATTTCTTTAATTTAGAAAACGATACTTTATAGCCTATTGAATAGACCGGAAAATAAGGGGTATAAAGGAACAATTACGTGCAAGGGTTTTTACTATTGAATATGTTTGTTTGGCCCATAAGCATGCTTAAAACCGAAAATGCTACTTAATTCACCCATGCGTTTCTGAGAGAATGGTCACACTAGCCACTTTTCAATATTTTTGGTGTAACTTGAAAACTAAGCCGAATTTGACAATTTTACATTTAAAACTTTTTGGTCAAAACTAAATTTTCTATTGGAATGGATAGTTCAAAAAATTTTACGAAAAAATTTAAGCAGGAAAAGTTAACAAAAACCAACCTAAAAAAAATCAAAAAATCAAGGATATCTAAATTGTTTAATCAATTGTGCATAACTTTTTTTATAGCAGAGATAGGGTCAAGACATGCACGGACAAAATAAAGTAGAGACTAAGGGCTTTAATACGGCTTGTTCAAAAGTTAATATTTGTTCAAAATTGACAGAGATATTACCATTCAAACCTTATCATTTCTTATAATTTTTCGCAGTTTTGGCCCGAAAGTCCCTTTTTCGGTACAATATGGCTAATTTCACTTTCGTAAGAATGTTCGAAATCAAAATTTTAATATAATATGACAAAAGAACTTAAGAGAATTTATAAAAAAGGATGTAAGTTCGCAATTTCGTTTTTCGGCTGTTTTTAAATGCTTTCAGACCTACAGACCGAACGGCTGGTCCGATTAACACAAGATTTGGTACTAGGTGCTAAGAACGTTCGATTTGTCATAAAGTACCAACAAATAGGCTTTCGGGCAAAAAATGCGAAAAATGAGAAGAAATGGTAAAGTTTAATTGGCTACATCTCTGTCAATTTGCAAATAATATGTCTTTTTTAACATGTCATATTAAGGCCTTAAGACTCCAGTTCACTTTGTTCATGCATGTCTCGAGCGTATCTTTGCTTCGAAAAAAGTTATACGCAATTTAGAAAAAAATTTAAAAATCTTGGATTTTTCGATTTTTTATGTTTGTTTTTGTTTACTTTTCCTGCTTAAATTTTTTTAAGCAATTTTCCAAACTATCCAATTCGATAGAAAATTTAATTTAGAACAAAAAGTATTATATGTAAAATTGTCAAATTCGGCTTAGTTTTCAAGTTACACCAAAAATATTGAAAAGTGGCCAGTGTGACCATTCTCTCAGAAACGCATGGGTGAATTTAGTAGCATTTTCGGTTTTAAGCATGCTTATGGGCCAAACAAACATATTCAATAATAAAAACCCTTGCACGTAATTGTTCCCTTTTAAAAGGTCTATTCAATAGGCTATTAATGGAAGAATCCCCGGCAGAGCCTAGCAGTGACCAGGCAATGGTTGCAATTTCCCCTGAGATTGGTGCTGGAAGTAACCCAAAAAAAGTTGAGCAAATAACGCAAATTATTTTGCTTCTCCGGTCTTTTGTCATACCATCGGTTATGAAAATAATGCAACTTTTGAGTGCATTAAATAACGAAATTAAAAAGGTAAAACGGTATCATTCCAATCAGACAAAGGGTTTGGAAATGCAAGAGAAAAAAATAAATTGCGTTTTGTGAAAAAGGCGCCTTTAGTGAAAAATGGAAAACATTTTCCTCTTACATTTCCAAACCTATTGTCCGACTGGGATGATATTTGCCATTCTTGTTTTGTAATTGAAGGCACTCAAAGGTTGCATTATTTTTACTTGGGATATAGGTACTATAGGGCAAGTTTTGGATTCATGCAAAAAAAAAAAATTTCGAGATAACAATCAAACATGACATTACGATGATAGAGAACACGAAAAAAGTGGGTGGCACAATTCTGTCTGTCTGTCTGTCTGTCTGTCCGTACCTCAACCTACAGCCTAAACCACTGAAGCGATTTTCTTCAAATTTTGAACTTAAGGTTTTTTTGTAACTCTCCAGAGGGGAAATTGAAATTTTTTTTAGCTCAAAAAATAACGGTACTTGACATATAACCGTTAAGGAAAAGCTTATTTATCTCAAAAACGGCTCCAACGATTTTGATAAAAAAAAATCAGTGTATTACTGTTAATACGGTGTACCTTTTAGTAAGAAAAAAAAATCACCAAAAACATTTATTAACGGTACCTGCCATATAACGGTTTTTTTGATTTTTGGTTTTCTCATTAACTGCTCATCCGATCTCAATAAAATTTTTTCGCAAAAGCTTTGTTAGAATATAAATAAAACTGCATACCAAAATTTTTGAAAAAATAAATTTTGGATTTTTAAAAAAAGATTCAAAATTTTTTTTTGAAAATTCAATATTTCAAAAACGGGTTGATGAATTAATTTGAATTTTCAGTTTTAAATTTATATTAATATATACTCAAAATTGGCATACCAATTTTTTTTTTTTGAAAATTGTTACACAAATTTTATATATAAAAAATTATTTTTTAAGAAAACGGCTCCAACGATTTTAAATTTTTTTTTGTATATATTCATATTTTTTTAAGTAATCAAATGGCATACTTTTTTCTTAGCTCTTAGTTATTTATCAGACTGCTTATGCAATTAATAGAACGATTTAAATGCTTTTTATACTTTTTTTTTCTATAATTACTTGAATATTTTTTAAAGTTCTTAAGTCCCATACAACTTGAACATAAGAGCAAGTACGTGCGATCCAGTCGTGCATTTTATTTTTGATTGTGCAGCACACAACAGGCAGTTACTATTTTATTTGCCATTGTTGGCTCCGCAACATCCAAATATTTAAGTCGACGGAATCGCATTCAATAGACCAAACGTTACTCTAACTCTGGCACTGCTAAGACGAGTATTAAAATTAATTTTGTTTTCCAATTAATGTCCATTGTCTCGAAATGAAGAAACAAGATTGTTACTTAAAGGGTACGCGGTATCACCTACAAGGTGATATTCTCCCGATACCAGTCTGTTTATTTCACCAGACAGAGGGCTGTTACGATAAACCCATGCATCGTGCAACCGTCCCGGAGCTCCCACATAAATATCTGTGAAGACAGTGCGATGGTCACAAACAGCTTAAGAGAATGGGCCTTACCAATAATTAAATTTAGCAACGAGTTTAATATTTCAGTGAAATGAAACATAATTTTATGGATCCCAAATAACCAACCATACATGGAATGTTAAATTTTTTGGAGTACCATCAGTGGCGGATCCAGAGGGGGGGTTATAGGGGCTGAAGCCCCCCCCCCCCCCACGGCTGATTCAGAAGAGAGTTCGACAAACAAAACATGTGAGCTGTGTTTTTCCAAGCCCTAGGAAAATTGAATGAGTTGTTGGGCTGAACCATATTATATGCAGGCTGTATTTTTATTTCGAAGCCCCAAGAGAATTGGATGATAAAAGACGATTATACACAAAATAAAATATACCTACGTAGGCGTATACGTATTCCAAACCTTAAAGGTATGAGACAAAAAGTTGAGGCTTGGGGCTAAGCTTCTACGAAGCGTTTTCCTAAGCGTGCAAGGGAATCAGATGAAAACTATAACACTGTTAGGGCTAACAAATTTGCATAATAGCTGTACTTTTTTTTCCAGGCATTAAGGAAATCCGACGAAAGTAAGATTCCCTGGACTTGTTTTCCGAAGGGCAACAATGGAGGTTGGGGCTTAACAATTTGTGTGTAAGCTTTGTTTTTTTAAGCCCCTAAGGAATCGGACAAAAAAATAACAAGTTTGGGGCTAGTAGGTATGCATTCCTAAATGTTGTGTTTTTTTCCAAGCCCTTATATTGAAACTAGTGAGGTTGACTTTCATGTTATTATTTTTACCTAGATTTCCTTGGGTATCGATATTTCTTAAAAATCAAATTAAGTTTGACAAAACGAATGAATGTTAGCTTTTTCTTAAATTCCTCTTGATATTTTTCGGACTTAGCTAAGCCCAGATAACTTTTGGGGCTTAAGTTTAAAAACTCAGTTTCCGGTGTAAAAAATCACCCTGATAACAGAATCCGACGAATAAGTCAGGCCCAATTTTGATATTTCGATCATAGTAAAAATGTCAAAATTCAGTCTGATTCGCTCTGCAGTTGTACGGATGCTATAGGTAATCGGGCTGAATAACTTTGATAAGGATAGTTTGCATGATAAGATCAAAATATTGTTTTATAAATTGAAACTTTTGTTTTTATTTCAGATTATTTTTGTGTGCCGAAGGATATTTTGACGATTTCAAAGACTGCTTTAAGACGAAGCGGTTTTTGATCTTAGTTTCTCTTTTGATTTCCTTTATGTTCTAACGAAAGATTGGGGAGCTCTTTCCGCGATTAATATTCATTAAATGAAATGAGAAAGAATTTCAATTTACTTCTAACTCGTTTTCGAAATGTTAAAATAAGCAGTAACGGTAAATTTTTTTTTTTTTTCTTTAAAAAGCGTAATATATATTTTTGTTTAAATAAGAACCCAATACTCGAATAACTATAAATAAGAAATTGAAGGGCAGAACAAATTTTAAAATTTGAACTCAGATTTTTTTCAAATCTTCGTCAAACTGTAAGATTTGAATTGACAAAAAATATGAATGGAATTCACACTAAAATTGTTAATGATCGGAATGTTGAAAACGAATTTTTATGTTCGAAATACCAATCCACATGGACTTAAGTCATATGAGGTGGACCCCCCTTGCATACGGTCTTTTGTTTCAATTTTTTTCATTTAACGCTCGTACGGATCTTTTGTTAGTGTCAAAAACAGAAAAAAAAAAAGTTTTTACTGTGACTCCTTTTAGTCTTAGTTATTAGAGTTTTTAGACGTTTACTTCTTAGAAAGTTTCTCAAAACTTCTCATTAGTTGGAAATATGCTTTATTTCAATATGTAAATAAAATGTCTAGTTAATCAAATCTTGGACAACCAATCCAAGTTAAAAAATTTTAGGACAACAGTAACCTACAAAATGTATCTATAACTTTTGGCAGGTAGACGGCTGCCTAAAGTTAAACCGAGTACTTTATTAAAAGTTCCTGCAAACATATCCTTACACCTTTTTAATACGATGTGTCTTTGAGGCGAAACGGGTTGAAGCGCCTTTTCAAAATAGCAGCTGAAGGGCTTACTAATTACAGGATGTTCCATTTCCAATCATAAAATTTTGCAATATTTTCCTTTAAATTACCTACATATATTTTTGCATTATACAAAATCTTTTTTGATTCATCTGCCGACTAGCCTACTTTCTGAGAAAAGAAAATTTGGGTTGGTAGGGCATTCGTATATAATTAAAGAATTTTTCAAAAAATGTGTCTAAATGAACTCCAAGCCCCCCCCACAGCCAAATCCTGGATCCGCTACTGAGTACCATGTATGGTTTATTATTTAGAGGCCATTTAATTATGATCTATTTTAATGAAATATTTAAGTCTTCACTAAATTTGATTATTGGTAGGGCGCAATATCTATTTAGAGGAGTTAATTTCATAACACTTATCTTGTAAAATCACTGAATGAGTGTTTTTTCGATTATAATAAACGATCGGGTTGTTTAGTGGCTGTTTAATATTGATATGACACCCATCAATAGCTCCGATTATACCCGGAATGTATCCGCCAGATTTTTCACGAAAGGCCTAAATGTTTCTCATTTTTATATATCTTATCTATAGGTACTTGCATTTAGATTATTTGGATAAGAACTTACTTGGGATATGGAATTGTACTCGCTTGCAGATGGCCATTTGATATAATCTGCCATTAGCGAACATAGTACATCGAGGATCTCACAGAAGGCGGCTCGACCAGAACTTTTCACCAAGTTAAATCGGTCTCTAGCAAACAGAAAAGTCTCTTGTTTACTAACCGTCCACAGAGTAAACAAAAGCTTTCGTTCTAGGTCAAAAATCCGTTTGCAGTTGCCCACCTTTTCCATAAGATCCTTAAAAAAGTGACAAATACATACACTCAAATATAAATGTATAATGATGTTTTGAATCCAAACTTACCGAGAAACAACTTCGACTCATTCGAAAATGGTCTCGAAATTCGTCCAATGTATAGCTCGGCATTGTTACCTCAAAATAGTTTTGACTCCGTGTTGATGTTTCGGCCCTCACGAGCTCAGGAAATATATTCGGCACCTGCAGACTCGCAAGCAGGTCGTTAACCACAAACAATTCGACTCTTGCTTTTTTTTGACAAATACATTTTTAGGTAATAGGTGTATGCACATGAGCGTAAATACTTAAATGCTAATTTACCCAATATTTCATCCTCTTCGATTGAATTTATCGAGTTTACAATATTTTTTATAACAATATAAAACACAAGCTTCAAAATAAAACAAAATTTGTAGGCGGGAAAATATTTGGATTTAATAATGATACAATCAGCTGTTTTTATTTTTGACAACTAACCTATCCGGTTTTAGTCGTTCAGAAACATACATGGATACAAAGCTATCCTAGATAGGCTCCATTCAAACATTGAACGCGCCCATTGATAAACAACGAAACCTGTGCCTACCAGCGTTGCCGCCAAAAAAAAATTCGTGACACATTTTTTGAAAAAACGTGCCATTTATGAAATTTTCGTGCCATATGAAAAAAAACTCAAGTTGTTCTTTAAAAATAAATTTTAATTCAATACTATTACTATTACAAACAAAAAAATCACGTTCTCTATTCGTGTAGGCATTGTCCAGAAACAGGATTTTTTGGCAAGTTTATAACTACCTATTTCACATCACATTATGAGTATTATTATTATTTAAAAATATTCAGACGTAATAAAGCTTTGTTATAATACGTTAAATAAATAAATTAGCTGGAGGTTTGAAATTTCGACAATTATTAGGCTTAAAAATTTCATTATATGACATTATAGCATTAATTGTTTTGTATGACAGTCTGTTTTTGTTGTTTGTTTTAATATTATTTGGCCTTGAAAACACTCGGTCTGCTGATGCACTTCCGTGAGGCAAACTAAGGAGAATCAACATAAATTTGGAAATATTAATGAACATTCCTTCATCAATTATGTTTTTTAATTTATACAACTTAAGCCAAAACGTTTTTGAATCTTCAAGAAAAACGCTTTCGGCTAGCCCAATCTCAAAAATTTGTCTTATTTCACCAAAAAGAACATCTTTCTCGCACTCTAATAGATGAGAAAATTCCGATACCAAAATATTGAAGTGTGGCAAAATACTTTGTATGTTTGGATTATTTTTTAAAAAGGTTGGATCAATTATCTTAAACGCATTAAGAACATTATCCTTTAAATTAAGTTTTCTTTCAAATTCTTGTGAAAGTTTTTTATAGAATATTTGACAATCTTTTAAAACATTCAATTTTTCGTTAGTCTCTAAATTTTGAAGCTCTTCTGTGCATTCAATTCCCAAAAAAATATCTATTGGCTTACAGTTTTCGATTTCATAGCAAATATCATCTTTGTTTTTTTAAGAATTAACATAATCTTCTTTTAAAAAAATTTAAGGATAATTTTGTGAAAAGTAGATATATCTGAAACTAATAAATTTATTTTTGGGGCTTCGCTTTGAAATGACACATTAAGTTTGTCTGTAAAAGTAAGAACGTAATCCAAAAATTTGAAATATGATTTTATTCTGTTATCATTTAGTAGGTCAAAGAGCCTTTTCACTGTTTTCTTCTGTTGCAGCAAGTAGAAAAAAATGAGACAAAACCATCCAATTTTTAACAAACACTTAACTACTGCCCCAAACGAAAGCCAGCGAGTTGGAATCATTTTTTTAATTTTGTTTTGTTTAATATTGAAATATTCTTGAAAAACTGCCATTTCACTTTGCCGTTTAGGACTGTTTTTTAAAAAGCTATATACACCTTTGGCTAGTTCATTTATTTCTTCCGGAAGAGTAGAGCACGCATTTGAAATACATATTTGCAACGAATGCGAAGTGCAAGTTACAGAATAAATTTTGTTATTTTTCTGCTTGAGCAAAGATTGAACTCCCCCTTTTTTACCTTGCATCACACTGGCGCCATCAGAGCAAAAACCGATTAAGTTTGATATGGGAATATTATAAGTTTCTAAAAAATTAAGTATTGTTCTTGATAAACTGTCAGCTGTACTATCGTTCAACTCTATTATAGCAAGAAACTTATCTTCAATAAGTAATGTTTGCGTGTCAAAATACCTAGCTAAAATGACCAAACATTTTATACACGATACATCTGTGCTTTCGTCTACTATAATGGAAAAAAATGCCTTCTTAGTTTGTCTGCAATTTCTTTGGTGCAATACGGTGCTATTTTTTCAGTAAGAACTCCGTTTGCCTTCGTTCTTCCACACTGAAATCCTTGAGCTATTTTTGAGTCTGGGCACACCGATCTTAAAAAGCCTGGAAGATGATCCATTATAGATATCGGCAAACTGTGCTCAGTAATGAAAGCCAAGCATTTTAATAAGGTCGATTTATGGCTTTCAGCTCTGGGCGAGTTGGAAAAACTTTCCTCAATTGTTAGGGAATTTGTTGTCGCTTTTAGCCTTTGCAAATGGTATAAACTTTCTGCATGCCTCTGCAGGTTCCATTTATTTTTGGCAACAGATTTTTTGCATACCTTGCACATTGGATTGTCTTTATCAAATACGAGCCAAGTGAATTTTTCAAGCCACTCCAATCGAAGACTTCTATTTGCTTTTTGGTTTGACCTAAAGGAAGAATAAACATTTAATTAGACTTTCTTATAACTCGTAGTTGTTTTTTATAAGACAAATATTTTTTATTCTAAAATGTATTTACTTTTTAGTTTTTTGCTGAGAATCCGTATTTTCAGGTTCCTGTATTTCTTCTATTTCACTGTAAATTAAGAAAACTAACCAAAAACTTAAACTACAATAATTCTCTTATTACCTACCTTTCTGTCTCTTCCGTATCGGAAATTATTGCTTTCCTTTTTAACGGCAAAATATTTTTTTTTTGTGACGTAGACGGAACTTCTTTGTTGCAATTTCATTTGTAGTTTTTTTGTTTTTATCAAGAATCTGGAGATTGTGATTGTTTTTAATTTCAATTCAATTGAATTAAAAGACAATGGTTATACTTACTTTTCCATTTTAACCTTTTTACATAAACAAGACAAAGATATAAACAGTAGAATAATAAAACAAAGAACAAACGCTCGTCCACTTATGCCAAAGCACTGATCTCTATAATACACTGGATAGTGTATCGATACAAAAATATTGCTTCCATTTGAAGAATTGTTATATTATGAAGCTGACCACTTTTTGTATAACAGTTTAACTGTATAATATGTAAAACAAAGATAATCCATTAACCAGACATCAAATCTCCGTTCGTTTCACCCCCCGAGATCTGTTTGTTAACATTAGTTGTGTTCGTAATTTAAATTCATTCACTAATTAGTAAATGAAACGGAATAACAAACGTAAAGAGTGTGACAAGGAGGTAAAATCATTAAAAAAAAAACGCAGAATATGCAATCGCATCCTCCACATCATAATTATTCATTAGCTGTTTTGCTCAACTTGTTCGCAAACTGCAATGATTTATCTCATTCCACTATGTAATTAATTACACTAAAAAAATATACCAAATGCACACAGTGAATAACTTAAAGATAATAAATAATAGAACAAACTTCCCCAAAAGTTTATATTTTCATACCATGGTCTGTTTCCCTTTCTTCAGATAGACATCTGGAAATAGGGATGAGCGATTTTAATCGATATTTGCAAAATATCGATAATAAAGATTTCGATGTTTTGCCCCATCGATATTAACACCCAAAACATCGGCTTAAAAAACAAACAAAAAGTTAGTACGAAAATGAATAGTTCTGCTAGTAAAATCTAGATGGAGTGACTTTCATAGTTTATAAGTCATCTGTAACATTTGGAATTTTTTGAAAAAGGGAATTATCAAAGGATCTTTCAAACCAAATTTAAAAATTCAGAACCACAACGAAACTTCCGATGTGCAAAAAGGCACAGATATAAGTTTACACATGAAGTGCCTATCAATTTTGCTTCCATCAAATTTGTTTTGTGTTTATTTGTGCAAAAGAAATATTTTTACATCGATATTCAAACATTAATATGATCGATGCTCAGCAAGACGCATTTTAAACCATACAAGTTTTTGTACACACTTTTGTAAGCAAAAATATCTTGCATTATCGTTAGATAACAGTGTACACATGAAATACTTGCAATATTGCTTCTATAAAATCTGTGGACGATATATTTTGCAAAATACAAATTTTAGCATCGATTTCCACGCATTGAAATAATAGATGTTCAGAAAGACCCAATTTACACCAATGCAAGTTTTTGCACACAACTTCGTGTCTTGCAATATCCATATATTCCAAAAAGCCACAGAAAACAGTTTACACAAAATTCCTTCAAATATTACTGCAAAATACATATTTAATATCGATTTTCACGAATTTAAATTATCGATGGTCAGCAACACGCAGTTTACACCATGCAAAACAAAACAGCTTAACAACATGAATTGCCTTGCAATATTGATTTTATTAAATTTGTTGATATTCATTAGTGCAAAATACATATTTTAACATCGATTTTCACATTTCATCCATTAAAATCATTGATGCCTAGAAAGATACCGCTTACACGCGGTTTTAGCACACAAGCTTCTGGGCATCATTATTTTGCAATATCGAGTTTAAAGTTGAAATACCTTGCTTATGACTTCATATTTTTCATTTGTATAGAAACCTAAATCGATTTTAAAAAACTTAAGAAAAAATAGCCGGCACCAGAAATTTTGAAACCAAAAATAAATTAGAGCATAGCATGATGCATTTTTTGCTTTGGGCAAACAAAAAACTTAAACAAAAACACCTGAAAAAAACATCGATGTTAAGTAGCAACGATGTTTTCGGTTCGATATTAACTGACATCGATGTTTGGTCTTTGATGTTGAAATCGATGTTGTTTCAATATCGCACATCCCTATCTGGAAAACACTTTTTTTTTGTGTAATTCAGACGTCAAATTATGAAGCCGACCACCTAATTGTCATCTTCAAATGGAAGCAAAAAAACTGTTATACATTATAAGGAATACACTATCCAGTGTATTATAGAGATCAGTGGCCGAAACAAAATACGAAGAAGATGATAAAACATACAACAAAAAAAGGAGAAGTGTTCGTAGACTACCCAGATTTGCATGTGGAGAAAAGAAAATATTAAAATGAATACCGAATATGGAATACATAGTAGGCCAAGATTACACATGTAATGCTATGTTTCCACCAAAGGTTTATCTCAGATTAGATTTAATAAATTTTTTTGGTGTTTCCACCGCACAAAAAAATTTGAATGAATGAATGAATGAATGAAATTTTTATTGAGACTTTTTCTTTTTATGATACATATATACACTTTTTTAATTCAATTACAGGATTGTTTTCTTATTATCGACTTGGAATTGGTCTGATATAATAGCTGCGTTTTTTTGTATGTCCATATGGAGTTTGGCGAAAAAAACGACATCGGGACATTTCAACATTTGCCTTGGTCTGCCATTTTGTTCTGAACTATCTTACCAACAAACATTTGACATTTCTATACAAATTATCGATAACACAACGACAATGGTAGTCTGGCAATACCGTTTTATCGGGACAAAAGTTAACTCCAGTTAATTATCTGGACTTAGCTAACTCTATATGGACATAGTTGTTGTTGTATTTAACATGTCAATTGTTTTGCTTTGTTGTCGTTTTTTTCACACAATTTTATCTGGACATGCAAAAAAACACAGCTAATATTTAATTCACTTCCGTAACCAAAGTTGAACGAAACTTGACGAAACGCTCGACTCCGCTATTATAGTCGCGTCAAATGCTTTCCGTGTATTCGCTTGTTTTCTTCCGACCACTTAAGTGCCCCTCCGAGCATTATAGTTCTAGCTTTAAACCTAAAAAACAGGTAACAAGAGAGAGGGTAGCTATCTTCATGAGACAGCTGTACCCTCATCGCAAAAGTGCTGCCAGAATGTTTTTAAAATTAATTTTTTTAAAGTTTTGGAACTTAGACTACGAATCAGTTTTTAATGAAATTATTTTTTCAACTTTTGAATTTTGGATTACAGTCAGGTTTTTAATTCGTTACATATAAATTATTTTTCTTTATTAGACATTTATAGTGTGTGAGCCAATATTTTAAAATTCAATATTGTTTTATGCAAATATGACTTAATAATATTTATATTTTGTTTTTGTATTTTCTTCTTATGGAATTTCATTAGGTGGTTTTAGATATTTATATATATATATATATTTTTTTTTTAAGTTTTATACATTTTTTTATATATTTTTTTTTTGTTTGTTTTTGTATTTACTTTTTTTTTTTAATTTACATCTTAATATTTTGTGTACATTGTAGTATATTCTCTAATCAAAACAGAGGATAAGGAAAGTCTATCCTCTCAGGTTTCCCGTATCAGCCTTGGCATAAAAGCGTGGGAGGTGAGAGGGTTCATCATTATTGAGGATAAAAAGGTCCCTGGAAACGTGATTAATAATGCTAACTGGGGAATACTCTTTAGAGCCATGGATTATGACACCATTTCGAAGCGCTCCAGAAAATAGCGCCGAGTGCTACTTCAATGAAAAGTTCTAAAAGGAAGATTTCGATGTCTTTTAGCAGCAAGAGAACTCCACTATGCTCCAGAAAAAGTTGTGCAAATAATGAATGTTTGTTGTGCACTGCATAATATATGTTTGGAACACAATGTGGCCTTACCTTCGGATGGATTACCTTCGGATCAATATCATGCAGCATCAGACAGCATTGAACAGCAACATGAAGTAGAAAACGCTACCTACTCAAATATAGCTAAGAGAATTCGAGAGCAAATCAAAAATAACTTACAAAACCAATAAACAAAAAATAAAATAAAATATTTATTTATATTTATGATTAAATATGTATGTTAGGGTGGGCCGAAAAACCAATATTTTCGATTTTTAAATCACAATAGCGCGGAAAAGTTGTGGGTGGGACAGACTTAGAAGGGGTACACAAAAAAAATGAAATTGGTTTAGATCTTCCGACATTGTATATAAACATTGTATATAAACTTTATAGTATTATCATGGAGTCGTTTTTATTTACGTGGTATTCCATCGATGGTGGCGCTAGTGAGCACCTATGTTGTGAAACATGTTTCACATTTTCACACCAGAATGGGGAATATTTTTTTATTTCGAGGTAAATTTATTATTATCGTAAGAACGAGAAAGTCATATATTATTCTCGTAATAATAAATGGAGTAAGCGAGTGAAGTAGTTTTTCCACTTCCACCAAGCATGACCAAACAAAGTGGTAGAATAGAAATACGATTTCTTACCGCATTGTGCTGTCAAATGGCAGAAGGAAAAAAAAAACAAATCGTGAAATCGTGCTGTAGAATTAAATTGTAGAATTAAATTGTTTGCTTTCAAGTGAAAACCAAATAGATTTATGGATATAAATTATAAAAAGGAAAGAGTAAGAAACATCAATAAAATAGCTAAGTATTTTGTTTTTATTGTAGATAAAAATCTTTGAATTCTGTTTTTTTCTTTGCAAATAATTTTTTTCTTTGCAAATAATTTTTTTCTACCTACTTTCAGAAAATACCTACCTACATAAATATTTAATTACATCAACAATGAACATCAATATCCTGTGCCGGGCAGCCGCTTGCCAGAAAAATATCTTCAATCAACAGCCAGCAGTTCCAGTGGATAAAAATCCAAAAATATAAAAATGTGTGCTAGTGTTTTTTTTGTTATTATTTGTAATGTAAATACCTACATGAGCTGATGAGAACTAAAACTCGTCATATCAATGCTAAAGAAGTTTTATAATCGAATTGAATTGTTAAAGTAACTTTGAGAATACCTACTAAGAGAATAATTGTTGTATCTAATCATAGATTTATAACTCTATTTGTTATGGTTTGAAGGAAAACTATCTTATGTGGTTTTCCTTTCGACCAAAAAAGTCGACTTTTTTCTGATTTTTTCGACCTGAGATCAACTTTTGCTTTCCATTCAACCAAAAAAATCGATTTTTTTTTCGATCTCAGGTCGATTCTTCAAATCTCAATTTTTAGCAAGATTTACACGCATTTGCACACACACCAAAATAAACTGACATAAATCTGGACGTATTAGTTTGCATTCGGCATTTCGCAGTGTTGTTTACTTTCGATAAGAAGGTGGTGTTTGTTGGACAAATTCATCAATAGAAAAATAGTCACTAACACAATTGCAAAAGCAAATCAAATCTCATTATGTGTTCTATTTACCACTAAAAAATTATGATCTGACCACCAAATCTGAAATGGTTGAATGGAAAACCACATTAGTTTTCGTGGCATTGACATGGCGAGTTTTAGTTCCCATCACCTCATATTAAATCTGTGTTTTTACACACCACTTGAAAAATTAAAATTAAAGTGCACAAAAATAAAGAAATTTTGTATTCAATATACCTATGTGAATTGTGTAGTGAGATTTTTGCATATATTTAATAAAGAAAAAAAAAAGAAAATCTAACAAATACCCAAGTGTCCTGTTTTTCTTTTAGAAGTTGGAACTACAATGTATTTTGTACTTTTGGTAAATGTTGTAGGTGGAAAGTATGACAAACAACAAGAGCAGGTATAGGTACTCGAAATAAGTGGGTAGGTAAAATATTTTAACCATCATCTCATTGCAATGGGTTGTCGCTCTTGCATCGTTGTTTGGTTTTTATATTGTGTGTCAAAAGTGAATAAGTTTTTCGGTTGTTCAAAACGATTAAGAGCAAATATATTTTTCAGAATGGTTCAAGAAAAAATCAAAAATTGTTTTGTGTTGTGTAGATAAAAAAAAAATCAATTTTATATCCAACAAGTTACTCATTGATCGATAAACACATCGGCTAGCGCGCGCTTCATAGCAATAATTGATTGTGGACAATTGAAATCCAAGTTCTTTAGTAGGTATTTGGATTTCTTAAATTGATTATTGTGCACTTCTACGTGAATAATTATTTTGAAAATATATTTGCTTTTAATCCATTTAAATGAACGAATCTTTTTAATAAACCCGCGGCATAATACTTTCAACTTCAGAGAAAATTTTAATCTTCCTATTGTGTGTGCAAGTGAACACCTTGTTAAAATTGCAAAATTGTATTTTGCATAGAAAAATCGATTTATAACGATTTTGGAAAACTTGACAAACCACTGGCGAAACAAAGGTTGTAGGTATGCCATTGAAACTACCAAAAATGAGTTTCATATACCAAAATTTTCTGAGTTTGATATAACTCCGTATTGATGTTGTATTTTTAACATGCTACTTTTTTCCAAGCGAACATAAAAATGCACTAAAAAACTTCGCTGGTTTTTGTAATGCACTTTCCTTCATCAATTTGGTATATGTAAATCTTTCCCTATAAATAAATACAACAAAAACTTTCTGATTTTTTCAAATTACATTTATTTCTTAATAATAGAATATGAAGAAAATTTGAAAAGAAATATTTGGCATATAATAATGGTGGTGGGTGAAAGTGTCTTGGCATGAAAGGAACCTACGATGGGATCGGTGGCTTCATCTTAATTCAATTAATTTCAATTTCAATTTCTTTTATTGAACATAATATATACAATCTGGCTTATAACTAATATGATACTATGATAAATTTACATTTGTTGGCACATAGGGGGCCTAACGTTACACAATGTCTTAAATTTAACAAATTATAGATATATAAATTACATGTCAACAAATTTAAATTAAAAGTCGGCTGACTTAATCGTCCTCAGGGTGTTCATTCCCGGTTGTCAATGGTGTTTTTGGTGTAGGTTGGGGGAAGTTTTGGCGTTTAGCCACGGTAGAAGGCTGACCCAATGTCAGCGTAGAACGAGACTGCTTCCTCGTTGTCCATGATTATGTTGTCATCAAGTGTTTCCATTACACTGAGGTACCTTGGCTCCGGATGTCGTTGTTCAGTGGTCATCCTTCTCATTAGCTGATTCGGGTGGTCGATGATGTTCCGTACTAGTCTCTTCGCTAAAAGGACTAGGTATTTGTCCAGCGGGATTATGTTGGCTTCGGAGTAGAGATGTTCGTTCCTGTAGTGTTTCCGCCGCTGCCGGTCGAAGTACAGTCCGGTGCAAATTCTGAGAATCTTCCTTTCGAATACTTGAAGCTCCTTCATGGCTGTCTTGGAGATTGAAAACCATACTGGGAAGGAGTAGCTGATGATAGGTCGTAAGAGCTGCTTGTAGATCAGTAACTTCGTGGGTTGGCTTAGTCCTTTTCTCTTCTTCATCAATGGATGTAGACGGTGAAAGGCCCAGCTGGCTTTTTTGAGTACATTTCTTGAGTGCGGGTTGAACCTTAGCAACTCATTGAACTGGACTCCCAGGTACTTCACATTCTTTTTGGCAGCTATGATGGATCCGTCAGGGAGTCTCAAGACCAGATTTCTGCAGTTGGCTGCGGTGCGAAGACCTCTACCAGTTGAAGGCCTCCTGAAGCAGACAAGTTCCGACTTGGAAGTGTTGATTCGGATGCCCCATTTCGTGTAGAAATTGAAGAGTCTGTTGATGTGGGCCTCTACTTGTCGGACGGCGATAAACGGTGACATTGATGATGCATAGGTGAGCGAGTCGTCGGCATATAGCAGGTTCTCGCATCCAATTGGGGCAGGTTGGTCGGATGTCATCAGGCTGTAGAGGAAGGGGCCAAGTTTTGAACCTTGGGCGACTCCGGCTCTGATATTCTTCATGTTTGACTTACAATTGTCTAGTTGTACGAAAAATTTCCTGAAAGAAAGAAAAGAAAAAAGAATTTTTGTTAGTGGCAGTGGTACCTGTAATAGATGAAGTTTATGTATTAGGGCTTCTATCCAAACGCTATCAAATGCTTTCTCGACATCCAGAAAGCATCCGACGGTGACACGATGACTGTTGAGGGAGGTGGTGATATCGTGTTGGAACTTCAGCAGCGGATGCAGCGTTGAGTGCTTTTCTCGAAAGCCAAACTGCATGTCAGGGATGATTGAGTTTTCATTGCAGAATTTCTTCAGCCTCCGGAGGATTACTTCTTCCAGTAATTTGCTGATATTGTTGAGAAGTGATATTGGCCTGTAGTTGGATATTAGGTTGGAAGCACCTTTCTTCGGGATAGCCACAATTTTCGCTGTTTTCCACGTCTGGGGGAAGTAGCAGTTGTTGATGCAGTTGTTAAGGATGATTGTGAGGAAAATCATTACTGCTTGTGGAAACCTTTTCAGGATGTAATTGGAAACACCATCTGGTCCAGAAGATTTTTTTGGCTTTGAATTGCCGATGATCTCTGCTACCTCCTCTAGATTGCATAGATGTGGACTATCGGTGGGATCACTTGCTGGATTGGTGTCATCGAAACTGATTATATCCGGATTTGGCTGTAGGGTCTGCTGAATTGATGCTTCTACTTCTTGTAGGAAGGTCGGGTCAGTAGGTGGGTTCGGTGTGAAGTTTCCTTCGAAGTAGTTGGCGAACGCTTCCACCTTGTCCTGGGTTGAGGTTGCTTCAATGTTGTTGCTGATAATGGCTTCTGGCATCTGTGGCTGTTTTCCAATGATCCTATTGATGTTTTTGAAGGTATCAGGTCCTGGCTTAATTGCTTGCAATCTTCTCTGGTACTGGATATTGTTATGGTGTTGAATGGAGTTCCGGAACATGATGTTGACTTGCTGTAGCTCATTCCAAACTGTCTGGTAGTTGATGTTTGTCGTATTTAGCTCGCTTCGATGGATCCGCTGGAGTCGTTTTCTTAGCCGTTGTCTGTGTGCATACAAATTCTGGACGTAATCAGGAAGGTGTTGGTACCTGTCCTTTGACGTCCTAGGCCGCTTTTGCTTCTCCAGGGCTTCAGATACGGCATGTTCGAGGATGTCAATAGCTGCATCGATTTCGGTATCCAGCAGATTCCTGTTTGAAGGTGGAAGAGTTATGTTGTCTTCGATGTCCCTGTGAAGTCTTTCAATATCCAGCCGTCTGAAGTTGATGAAGTTATCCGGAGTTTCTGTTGATAGGAGTATTGGTTGGTTCAGGTTGATAGACAGTTGAACAGCTTCGTGATCCGAGTCGGTTTGTATAATTGTACAGATATAATTCCGGATTTCCGGAAGAATGTGTACAAGGTTCGAGGAGGCCAGGAAGAAGTCCAGCGTTGATGGCGTTCTAGGGAAGGTCGGCTTCGGCTGGGATATAACCACCAGAGAATGTTCATTGCTGTTCAGTTCCATCCAATCTACAATTGCTTTGCCTTCGTTGCTGATTTTGGAGTCCAACCATAGGTGATGTCTCGCATTGAAATCACCTCCAATGATGCCATAGGTGCTTTGCTTCAGGATGCTGTTGAGGATGAGCAGGTCACTATGTATGTTCCTTGCAGAGGATGCGCACTTGAAGTATGTGCTGATGACTGTAAGGGTCTCACCTCTTCCTAGGGTCATCGTGATGGCGGTGGCTTCACTAGTCTTTAGTCGTGGGATAATGACTTCTTTTGTATTGGGGGAGAATTTGTCTTTTATGAAGACTGCTGTTCCAACGCGGTCCTCGTTTTTGTCCTGCCGGCACGTTTTATATCCTTTGATGTTGATGTTGTTTTGTTTGGTCACTTTCGTCTCGCTGATGAGGGCAATATCAGGGGTATTGTTCTTCGTGGCTTCATCATCAAAGGAAATGTTGTTGGTGGTGGCATTATTGATGGTGGTATATCTTGTTTTCATATAAGCAGGCAGTGATTTGGTTCTACTTCTGCTACGATTGATGAACTTCTTAAAACTATAAACTAGGTATCCTCTTGTGCTTTGGACTTGGGGTTGCTTTAAAATCACCGATGAGAAGGGTTGATTGTTGTTGATAGTTTTCATGGTGGTCATGTTGATTGCAGACAATAAATGGAAATGAACGGCAGAAAAAAAACGTAAACATAACAATAAATATAAACTGAACAAAAGTTTGGATGATGGGGAACGGTAGTCTAAAGGAAGACAGAAATGGGTCTGGATCCGGACAGAGGTGGGTCTGGATTCTGGACACAGGTGGGATTTTTTTTTTTTGAAAAAAAAACTATAGACATATAAACTTTTCGGACATTTTTTTTTTTTTGAAAAATATAAAAAACAAGATTTTTTGAAGAAAATTTCAATGAAAAATTTAACTTTTCTCAATTTTTTTTTTGGTTTTTAATTTTTCTTCGAAATACCTATGAATGAAAATATTTCAATCAAAAATTAAATTTTTGTCAGTTTCTTTTTTCGTTTTTTAATTTTTCTTCGAAATATGAATGATAGGTACTGTTGCTCACGAAAACTTGACATTGGCGTTCAATTTGATGCATCGCATAATACGAAAATTCGACTTATATCTTTAAACGCGATTTGCGGCTAAACTAAGCGTCCTAGAGGCATCAAAGTTTACATCTTTAAACTTGATTTGGGGCTAAACTTAGCGTCTTATAAAATGCATATTCGTGATCTTGGAATGTGCCCGTTCCCAAAAATCAAAATGAAATAATTGGTAAAAAAAGTTTTTTCCAAAACTTTAAAAAAAAATATTTTCAATTCAATTTTTCTTCGAATTATGTATTATAAATACCATTGAAGTTGGTTATCTAGGTATATGTATATACAAATCTATGACATCGTTCTAAGTATCTTACCTGATATGTCCTCAATGACTTTTCATTTTAAATACCTGCATAGCTGAAAAAATTCACAAAGTAGATTATGATACCATGCATGTATTCTTTTCCACATCACCCATCAGTGGGGTAGAATACTAGATGCGTTTTTTTTTAGTGAGGTTTCCCCGGGAGGCCTATTCCTCATTCTAAACTACATAACTATTGTCTAATAAAAATAAGCATTTGTAGATCGTCGTTTTTTTTAGTGAGGTATCCCCGGGCGGCCTAGTCCTCATTCTATTACTACTCACTACTACTAATTTTTTTGGTTTTTTGTTTTTTTTTTTGTTTTTTTTTTTTTTTTTTGTTTTTTTTTGGTAGGTCGTAGTTTTTTATTAAGGTATCATAAATAATAAATAAATAAATAAAAAATAAATACAAATTAAAAATTGTACATAATGTATTGCACATAATAGGAACTACATAAAATCATTGCACTTCAAATAGGTAAGCGTTTGTAAGATCGTGGTTTTTTTTAGTGAGGTGTCCCCGGGCGGCCTAGTCCTCATTCTAATACTACTATCACTACTACTAATTTTTTTGGTTTTTTGTTTTTTGGTTTTTTTTTGTTTTTTTTGGTTTTTGTTTTTTTTTTGGTAGATCGTAGTTTTTTTTATTGAGGTATCCCCGGGCGGCCTAGTCATTCTACTACTACAAACTTATACTAAATATTTGGGTTTTTGTGTTTTTCTGATGAAGGGTTTCGTTGCTGTTGTCCTCGTCCTATTACCTAATAAAAAAAATATAATGAAAAATTTAATATAGTACAAAAAAAAATAAAACATTCAATATAATGTATAATGCGCATAATTTATTTTCTTAATAATTAATTAATTTATATTTATATAACATTTACATAATAATACATATCAACAATTAAAAACAACATTAAATCTAGATGGTTTTTGTATTAGTAGGCGAAAAACTGTGACGGAACCAAAACGAGACCGAGAAAAAAAACACGAAAATCTGCGGCGATGCGGATCCGAAATACACGAAAAACTACGACGAAAGCGAAAAAAACACGAAAAGCTGCGACGAAATCGAGACGAGACAGAGAAAAAATACGAAACGAGACATTGGTTTGGCCATCAGTTGTTCGCTCTTCCTTGAAACCCTCCATCTGCTTATCTAATCCCTTACGCAGCTGATACTCGCGATTTTTTCGGAGCTTAGTGGGCGTATTGAAAATGTACCGCGGAATACACTTAGCCTTTTTTACTTGTCGTGTCGATTTATATGAAAAACGCCTTGGGGAGGGAAACTGTGAAGCAGAAACATGAGATGACGGAGTATCTCGAATGGAATAATCCCTAATATAATTATGGCTCGCACTTGCAGCCAAGTTCTGTAACGAAAAAGCTGGGCTGCAAGCTGGAGGAAGAACTGCAGCTGGAGTTGCAAAAAGGGGTGAAGGTGGGAGCGCAGAGGACACAACACCAGAATTAACCGTAGAGGTAGATGGTATCCGGATAGCAGATGTAACCGTGGAGGTAGCTTGCATCCGGGTCCTCGCAGCATCCATTAAACGAACACATGAAATGTCATTGGACGTTTCACTGCACTTACATATCGACGGTTGAGATATAGGCAGTGCATTTTTGACAAGACATGTCCTAAATCCTGAGACAATAATGTCTTTGGCATAAAAATGCTTTTGACACATCACCGATTTGGGCTTCACATCGTCGATGTGGGACAAGCCTCCATGCTTTACCCAAACTGAACGTCGATGATCTTTGGGTAGTATAAAAAACGAAAGTTCACATAAGCCTTTTTGCCTCTCCTGGCACTTCAAAAAACAACACTTCAAAGGCATTTTAAAAAACTAACAAAAATTTATTTTTACAAAAAACTTCAAAAATTACTTAATATAATTTTCCCGATTTAATAAATGCTGAAATAATAAAAAGTATTAATTATTTTTAACGCGAAATAAATAACACGAAACGAATCAGTGCAAGTCGGAACACCCTGTATATACAAAAAATAACTTTCGCAAATAATCCACCTGTTGAGAAAAATGGAAATTTATTGTAAAATAATTTCAATAAATTTATAAACAGTCCGCTTATGCTAAAAAGGTTGAAAAAATAAAAGAATTTAATAAAATAATAATTGGTAAATTTTACCACCAACAGGAACACCAAATGCAAAAAAACACAAATCACCGAAAGTTAACACAAAAAAAACAGAAACAAAATAGAAAAATGGGGGGGTATTTGGGCAGAAAATAAAATTTTAAAGGGCTTCAAAAAAACACAAATAAATTAAAAAAAGGTAATAAATAAATTTACAAAAAGTTAACACAAAAAATACAAAAGAAAATAATAAAAGGCAATGTAATTTTTTTTTATAGGTAGGTATGTACAAAATTTGGGGTAGTTGGGTGGACAATTCAGCACAATAACTATCACTAGCACTCGTTATTCGTTTTTATGATGATATTAGGAATAATATTCACTAAAAACCGCATAAAATGAATTTATTTGTAAAAAATAGCAAAGATCGACGTTTTTGCAAACCAAAAAGTTGATCTGAAGAAAAATCGTTACAAAAAGCTGAAATAGCTTCAAAAAACCGCGAAAAGTTTTTTTTAAAGAAAATCCTACAAATACTACCTATACAGTCATACAATATGAAGAACTTCCATATAAAATTAGACATACACACAAAAAAACACTATGCCAAATTTCACAGAAAGTACCGTATCATTGTATAAAAACTTTATAGTAGTATCATCGACATCAATTGTTTCTACACAATCTGATGTTGAAGCCCCCGTATCTATAAATATTCTTTGACATTCGAAAGTTGAGGAAATTTTTGGTGATTTGACATTTGAATGTTGAGGAACTTTATTGACAGGGTGGATATTTCCCCGTAGAAGAGTATAAAAAGTGGTAGAAAATGAAAAAATGCTAAAATGGCGAGAATGAGAAGGGTGTATAGGTATTTATATGAAATATATGGGAGTTGGAGGAGAAGAAAAAATAGAGCACAGGAACCGAGAATACGGTACTTTCTGTGAAATTTGGCATAGTGTTTTTTTTGTGTGTATGTCTAATTTTATATGGAAGTTCTTCATATTGTATGACTGTATAGGTAGTATTTGTAGGATTTTCTTTAAAAAAAACTTTTCGCGGTTTTTTGAAGCTATTTCAGCTTTTTGTAACGATTTTTCTTCAGATCAACTTTTTGGTTTGCAAAAACGTCGATCTTTGCTATTTTTTACAAATAAATTCATTTTATGCGGTTTTTAGTGAATATTATTCCTAATATCATCATAAAAACGAATAACGAGTGCTAGTGATAGTTATTGTGCTGAATTGTCCACCCAACTACCCCAAATTTTGTACATACCTACCTATAAAAAAAATTACATTGCCTTTTATTATTTTCTTTTGTATTTTTTGTGTTAAATTTTTGTAAATTTATTTATTACCTTTTTTTAATTTATTTGTGTTTTTTTGAAGCCCTTTAAAATTTTATTTTCTGCCCAAATACCCCCCCATTTTTCTATTTTGTTTCTGTTTTTTTTTGTGTTAACTTTCGGTGATTTGTGTTTTTTTGCATTTGGTGTTCCTGTTGGTGGTAAAATTTACCAATTATTATTTTATTAAATTCTTTTATTTTTTCAACCTTTTTAGCATAAGCGGACTGCTTATAAATTTATTGAAATTATTTTACAATAAATTTCCATTTTTCTCAACAGGTGGATTATTTGCGAAAGTTATTTTTTGTATATACAGGGTGTTCCGACTTGCACTGGTTCGTTTCGTGTTATTTATTTCGCGTTAAAAATAATTAATACTTTTTATTATTTCAGCATTTATTAAATCGGGAAAATTATATTAAGTAATTTTTTAAGTTTTTTGTAAAAATAAATTTTTGTTAGTTTTTTAAAATGCCTTTGAAGTGTTGTTTTTTGAAGTGCCAGGAGAGGCAAAAAGGCTTATGTGAACTTTCGTTTTTTATACTACCCAAAGATCATCGACGTTCAGTTTGGGTAAAGCATGGAGGCTTGTCCCACATCGACGATGTGAAGCCCAAATCGGTGATGTGTCAAAAGCATTTTTATGCCAAAGACATTATTGTCTCAGGATTTAGGACATGTCTTGTCAAAAATGCACTGCCTATATCTCAACCGTCGATATGTAAGTGCAGTGAAACGTCCAATGACATTTCATGTGTTCGTTTAATGGATGCTGCGAGGACCCGGATGCAAGCTACCTCCACGGTTACGTCTGCTATCCGGATACCATCTACCTCTACGGTTAATTCTGGTGTTGTGTCCTCTGCGCTCCCACCTTCACCCCATTTTGCAACTCCAGCTGCAGTTCTTCCTCCAGCTTGCAGCCCAGCTTTTTCGTTACAGAACTTGGCTGCAAGTGCGAGCCATAATTATATTAGGGATTATTCCATTCGAGATACTCCGTCATCTCATGTTTCTGCTTCACAGTTTCCCTCCCCAAGGCGTTTTTCATATAAATCGACACGACAAGTAAAAAAGGCTAAGTGTATTCCGCGGTACATTTTCAATACGCCCACTAAGCTCCGAAAAAATCGCGAGTATCAGCTGCGTAAGGGATTAGATAAGCAGATGGAGGGTTTCAAGGAAGAGCGAACAACTGATGGCCAAACCAATGTCTCGTTTCGTATTTTTTCTCTGTCTCGTCTCGATTTCGTCGCAGCTTTTCGTGTTTTTTTCGCTTTCGTCGTAGTTTTTCGTGTATTTCGGATCCGCATCGCCGCAGATTTTCGTGTTTTTTTTCTCGGTCTCGTTTTGGTTCCGTCACAGTTTTTCGCCTACTAATACAAAAACCATCTAGATTTAATGTTGTTTTTAATTGTTGATATGTATTATTATGTAAATGTTATATAAATATAAATTAATTAATTATTAAGAAAATAAATTATGCGCATTATACATTATATTGAATGTTTTATTTTTTTTTGTACTATATTAAATTTTTCATTATATTTTTTTTATTAGGTAATAGGACGAGGACAACAGCAACGAAACCCTTCATCAAAAAAACACAAAAACCCAAATATTTAGTATAAGTTTGTAGTAGTAGAATGACTAGGCCGCCCGGGGATACCTCAATAAAAAAAACTACGATCTACCAAAAAAAAAACAAAAACCAAAAAAAACAAAAAAAAAACCAAAAAACAAAAAACCAAAAAAATTAGTAGTAGTGATAGTAGTATTAGAATGAGGACTAGGCCGCCCGGGGACACCTCACTAAAAAAAACCACGATCTTACAAACGCTTACCTATTTGAAGTGCAATGATTTTATGTAGTTCCTATTATGTGCAATACATTATGTACAATTTTTAATTTGTATTTATTTTTTATTTATTTATTTATTATTTATATTAGAATGAGGACTAGACCGCCCGGGGATACCTGACTAAAAAAACGACGATTTACAAAAGCTTATTTGAAGTGCATTTTATATTATGTAGTATTATGTGCAATTTATATAATATAGTATTATGTAGTATTAGTATGAGGACTAGGCCGTCCGGGGATACCTTAATAAAAAACTACGACCTACCAAAAAAAAACAAAAAACAAAAAAAAAACAAAAAAAAAAACAAAAAACCAAAAAAATTAGTAGTAGTGAGTAGTAATAGAATGAGGACTAGGCCGCCCGGGGATACCTCACTAAAAAAAACGACGATCTACAAATGCTTATTTTTATTAGACAATAGTTATGTAGTTTAGAATGAGGAATAGGCCTCCCGGGGAAACCTCACTAAAAAAAAACGCATCTAGTATTCTACCCCACTGATGGGTGATGTGGAAAAGAATACATGCATGGTATCATAATCTACTTTGTGAATTTTTTCAGCTATGTAGGTATTTAAAATGAAAAGTCATTGAGGACATATCAGGTAAGATACTTAGAACGATGTCATAGATTTGTATATACATATACCTAGATAACCAACTTCAATGGTATTTATAATACATAATTCGAAGAAAAATTGAATTGAAAATATTTTTTTTGAAAGTTTTGGAAAAAACTTTTTTTACCAATTATTTCATTTTGATTTTTGGGAACGGGCACATTCCAAGATCACGAATATGCATTTTATAAGACGCTTAGTTTAGCCCCAAATCAAGTTTAAAGATGTAAACTTTGATGCCTCTAGGACGCTTAGTTTAGCCGCAAATCGCGTTTAAAGATATAAGTCGAATTTTCGTATAATGCGATGCATCAAATTGAACGCCAATGTCAAGTTTTCGTGAGCAACAGTACCTATCATTCATATTTCGAAGAAAAATTAAAAAACGAAAAAAGAAACTGACAAAAATTTAATTTTTGATTGAAATTTTCCAAAAAAAAATATTTTCATTCATAGGTATTTCGAAGAAAAATTAAAAACCAAAAAAAAATTGAGAAAAGTTAAATTTTTCATTGAAATTTTCTTCAAAAAATCTTGTTTTTTATATTTTTCAAATAAAAAAATGTCCGAAAAGTTTATATGTCTATAGTTTTTTTTTTTCAAAAAAAAAAAAATCCCACCTGTGTCCAGAATCCAGACCCACCTCTGTCCGGATCCAGACCCATTTCTGTCTTCCTTTAGACTACCGTTCCCCATCATCCAAACTTTTGTTCAGTTTATATTTATTGTTATGTTTACGTTTTTTTTCTGCCGTTCATTTCCATTTATTGTCTGCAATCAACATGACCACCATGAAAACTATCAACAACAATCAACCCTTCTCATCGGTGATTTTAAAGCAACCCCAAGTCCAAAGCACAAGAGGATACCTAGTTTATAGTTTTAAGAAGTTCATCAATCGTAGCAGAAGTAGAACCAAATCACTGCCTGCTTATATGAAAACAAGATATACCACCATCAATAATGCCACCACCAACAACATTTCCTTTGATGATGAAGCCACCGATCCCATCGTAGGTTCCTTTCATGCCAAGACACTTTCACCCACCACCATTATTATATGCCAAATATTTCTTTTCAAATTTTCTTCATATTCTATTATTAAGAAATAAATGTAATTTGAAAAAATCAGAAAGTTTTTGTTGTATTTATTTATAGGGAAAGATTTACATATACCAAATTGATGAAGGAAAGTGCATTACAAAAACCAGCGAAGTTTTTTAGTGCATTTTTATGTTCGCTTGGAAAAAAGTAGCATGTTAAAAATACAACATCAATACGGAGTTATATCAAACTCAGAAAATTTTGGTATATGAAACTCATTTTTGGTAGTTTCAATGGCATACCTACAACCTTTGTTTCGCCAGTGGTTTGTCAAGTTTTCCAAAATCGTTATAAATCGATTTTTCTATGCAAAATACAATTTTGCAATTTTAACAAGGTGTTCACTTGCACACACAATAGGAAGATTAAAATTTTCTCTGAAGTTGAAAGTATTATGCCGCGGGTTTATTAAAAAGATTCGTTCATTTAAATGGATTAAAAGCAAATATATTTTCAAAATAATTATTCACGTAGAAGTGCACAATAATCAATTTAAGAAATCCAAATACCTACTAAAGAATTTGGATTTCAATTGTCCACAATCAATTATTGCTATGAAGCGCGCGCTAGCCGATGTGTTTATCGATCAATGAGTAACTTGTTGGATATAAAATTGATTTTTTTTTATCTACACAACACAAAACAATTTTTGATTTTTTCTTGAACCATTCTGAAAAATATATTTGCTCTTAATCGTTTTGCACAACCGAAAAACTTATTCACTTTTGACACACAATATAAAAACCAAACAACGATGCAAGAGCGACAACCCATTGCAATGAGATGATGGTTAAAATATTTTACCTACCCACTTATTTCGAGTACCTATACCTGCTCTTGTTGTTTGTCATACTTTCCACCTACAACATTTACCAAAAGTACAAAATACATTGTAGTTCCAACTTCTAAAAGAAAAACAGGACACTTGGGTATTTGTTAGATTTTCTTTTTTTTTTCTTTATTAAATATATGCAAAAATCTCACTACACAATTCACATAGGTATATTGAATACAAAATTTCTTTATTTTTGTGCACTTTAATTTTAATTTTTCAAGTGGTGTGTAAAAACACAGATTTAATATGAGGTGATGGGAACTAAAACTCGCCATGTCAATGCCACGAAAACTAGATAGTTTTCCTTCAAACCATAACAAATAGAGCTATAAATCTATGATTAGATACAACAATTATTCTCTTAGTAGGTACAGTAGATGACGGATATAAGAAAGTCAAAAAATGCAAAGAATTTCTTTCTTATATCCGTGTTTTCTTATATAAAAGAATGTATATAAGAAAGAATCCTTCTGTTATCGGATAAATGCATTATAAGAAAGAAAATTTCCTTTAAATATCACTATATAATTTGAAATAAATATCCAAAGCATTGAATCCAAAATTGAGTGTATCTTTCATTGGCATTTATTCATAATTATTGCTCAAACATACCAAAAACAAACATTAAATTATGAATTTCTTTCAAAATCATATTATCACGGGGTGATTTCTTAAATACGTTTAATTTTCTATGCAGTGAGACAAATTTTGTAGCAGAATAAGTTGCTTATATCAGTGTTTTTCTTATAAACAGTTTTCTTATATAAGATTCATTTTACACGTAACTTTATGGGAATGTGCATGGTGTTTTAAAATGTCTGTCTTATAAGCGAGTTTTTCTTATATGAGATTTTCTTATATCCGTCATCTACTGTATTCTCAAAGTTACTTTAACAATTCAATTCGATTATAAAACTTCTTTAGCATTGATATGACGAGTTTTAGTTCTCATCAGCTCATGTAGGTATTTACATTACAAATAATAACAAAAAAAACACTAGCACACATTTTTATATTTTTGGATTTTTATCCACTGGAACTGCTGGCTGTTGATTGAAGATATTTTTCTGGCAAGCGGCTGCCCGGCACAGGATATCTTGATGTTCATTGTTGATGTAATTAAATATTTATGTAGGTAGGTATTTTCTGAAAGTAGGTAGAAAAAAATTATTTGCAAAGAAAAAAATTATTTGCAAAGAAAAAAACAGAATTCAAAGATATTTATCTACAATAAAAACAAAATACTTAGCTATTTTATTGATGTTTCTTACTCTTTCCTTTTTATAATTTATATCCATAAATCTATTTGGTTTTCACTTGAAAGCAAACAATTTAATTCTACAATTTAATTCTACAGCACGATTTCACGATTTGTTTTTTTTTTCCTTCTGCCATTTGACAGCACAATGCGGTAAGAAATCGTATTTCTATTCTACCACTTTGTTTGGTCATGCGCGGTGGAAGTGGAAAAACTACTTCACTCGCTTACTCCATTTATTATTACGAGAATAATATATGACTTTCTCGTTCTTACGATAATAATAAATTTACCTCGAAATAAAAAAATATTCCCCATTCTGGTGTGAAAATGTGAAACATGTTTCACAACATAGGTGCTCACTAGCGCCACCATCGATGGAATACCACGTAAATAAAAACGACTCCATGATAATACTATAAAGTGGCAAAAGGTGCAGCTTTATCATAGGCGGAAAATAACTCAATTTGTTTAATTTTTTTTTGTTTTATTTGTAATTTTTACTTTTCTTTAAAATCAATTATTAAATGTCAGAAAATAAAAAACTAATCACTTTTCGGGTTATACTGAACTATTTGTAAGCTACAAAATTAGGATTACACTATTATCTTCAAAATATCGAATACAAAAATAAATTAATTGCAGAGGTAAATTAAAAGCACAGGCGTATGGATCATGACCCAATTTGCTACTTTCTAATGAAATACTTCATTGAATTGAAATGTTGTCCGAAGAAAAGTTTGAGTGCAATACCTACTTGCTTGACAAAATAATGCAAAAATTAAGTCAAAATACTTATTGCTGAATAAAATAATCACGAATGAATGTTGTCCGAGGTTTTGGTTCATTTTTTGAATTAAAAAGATTTCCCGCTCAACCGCCATTTTGTTTTAGCTTTAACACGTATGTATTGTGGTTTTCTAAAAGATAAACTAGTTATGTATAGTTAACAACAGTCATTTTAATTTTTGAACGTTGTTGTACTTTAAGAGTGATATGTTTTCATGGGATGAAAGTATGTCACAAATTTATTTGTCAGTACCGTGGTAGTATTTTTAAAGCATGTTATAACATGTTTTTGGCTGGTTATCACAATTTTGTGTTCCTTTTAACGGCATAAGTTTAAATTGTGCTGGAAATTATTTTTCTCGTTAGCATAGAGAAGTTAGGTCACATAAACTGTCTAAATTTCAGTACTGTGGATGTCAGTACCGTGGCATTTCAATACTTTTTGAACTTTAATTAAATATAATTAACTTATTTCTTGCAATAATACTTTTTTCTACCAACTTTCTTTGTAAGAACGGTAGCGGACGAGCCAAACAAAAATCCTTCCGTGCAATAAAAACTAAGTAATAACCCAGCACAAGGAAAAGGGTTGCGATTCAGAAAAACAGACTTCAAAAACGAAAAAGAGATAATTTTTTAAAGAAAAAAAAGGGAAGTAGAAATGTCAAGAGTACAAAACGTATATTAGACAATCAAGAATCCCAACAAAAATATGGCCAAAAAGAGGGAGAACTAAAAAGAAAAAAAGAAAAAGAGTTTCATTTATCGTCTATACTAGTTTTAGTACATTTCACTATATTTTTTATTTCTTTAAAAGTTGTAGCAAAATGCTTTTACTGATATGATACTCTGACGAAATGAAGCCACAAACACAAAACAAAAATTGTTTCCAAGAAGTTTTAATTTTTGAAAATGTTCTAAAAAAAGAATCACAGTTGGCAGAAAATCACCCATATACATATTTCAAATAAGTTCAAATAGTATTGCACATCAAAATTTTCAAAAAACTAATTTCTGGACTTCTAAAAAAGTTTAAAATTGTTTTTTTGAAAATTTGATATCTTGAAAACGGGTTCAAAATTTTTGTTTGAAATTTAATTTTTATATGTACATAAATAAATACTTAAGATTTGCATGTCAACATTTTTCCTTTAAAATGTTGTAAGAATTTGATATATGTATAAAAATTAATTTTTTTTAAAAACCGCTCCAACGATTTTAAGTTTTTTTTTTCATACAATCATATATGAGGCTGTGAGTGCAAAAGCGGTTTAACCCACTTTTTTTTATCATGTTTTTCGTTTTGAATCGATTTTTAATAATCTTTTTATTGAGATTCAAATAGTATACGTCACATTTTTTTAAAACTTTTAGAAATTAAAATTTTACCTTTGATGACTTTTAATGCATAAATGTAAAAATACGAGACAAATATATCAACAATGCCAAAAAATGGGTTACACCACTTTTGCACTCACGGCCTCATATTGCTTTGAATTAAATCTGAGAAACTCGACGCTCCACATCAAAAAACCACTTAGAAAGCGGTAAAAAAATAAAAACCCTGTTTCCACCTACATACAAGAAAATAAGAACGAATACGTACGCAAATAGACATCAGTTTCTAATTTTCACTCCAATCTACATATTTTAAAGGCTCCCGACACAGGGAAAGCATTTTGTGTGCCTTATCTTGGCAAAGGACAGTCATCGAGAACAAAAGAATTTGTTTCTGTTTAGAAAATATGCTATGTGTATTGAACCTTTATGTAACGATAAAAACTTGTTTTGATCCTCTTTTTTTGTTTCCTCTTCTCCTCAATGTCTGTACCTACGTATGTATGTATGTACATACATACATACCAATTCATTCTTTATTTTTTTTCGGCAGTTTGTTTTTGTTCCCTTCTCACTCTCGTATATTGGCACTGCTGTGACGTGAGGAGAAGGAAGATAATTGCCTTATCTCATGTAGTGAGGAAATAATGTATTTTTTTTATCTTTCACCTGCTGTGAGTTGGGTGTGAAGCTATGATGAGGGAATAATACACATCATGCTTCAGTCGTCTGTAGCGCTAGTATCTTTTTCCTCAAGTAATACTACTTTTAGATTTATATACAATGGTATTACTAAATAAATAAAAAAAAAACAAATTATAGAAAATCATAATGTTTGATTCGTATTGATTTCGTATGATTTTCTCTTCAAATTCTTGTAATTTTTAGATACATGTAAATTTAAAACTATTTACTTTCTTCTTTTGGATGATTGAAACACGTAGCAGTCTTAATTTAAGCCCTCCAACTCGTCCTTTAATCCATTCTCAATTCTAGCAAAAATTACAAAAAAATTCCGTATAGAAATAGTTTCGTCATTTCATATACAATCCCTGAACATGAACAAACTATTTTTATATGAAATTTTTTTGAAACATTTGTTGAAACTAGAAACTATTTTTGAAATTAAGCATATCACCAAATTTGCGACTCAGGAGCGTTTGAATCATCAAAATCGAGCAGGTATTTTTCAAGTGACATTTCACTGAAATTCTTATAAGTGTTAATTGGAAAACAATGTCACTTGAAAAGTACCTGCTCGATTTTGATGATTCAAACGCTCCTGAGTCGCAAATTCGGTGATATGCTGAATTTCAGAAATAGTTTTAAGTTTCAACAAATATTTCAAAAAAAATTTCTATAAAAATAGTTTCTTCGCGTTCAAGGACTGTATATGAATATGAAATGACGAAACTATTCCTACATGGATTTTTTTAAATTTTTGCTAGAATTGAAAATAGATTTAAGTACCACGTAGAGGCTCTAAATTAAGACTCGGGTCAGTCATCGAAAAGAAGAAAGTAGTTTTTAAATGAAATTGCCTTGTATCGAACACAAGGACTTCAATTAAATTTTTTTAAGTGTAAGTTACAAAACGATTTTATTTGTAAACTCGTTGCTGCACGTGTATTACTGAAACGGTTCTGAGTTTCAGTTCTTCTAAGTGATTCCTAAAACCTTTTTCAACCCAAGGAAATATATTTTAAAAATTTTCAACTACGAAACGTTTCATAATTTTCATGAAAAATCGATATGCATTTCAACAAAATTGATACTTACATAATATGCATAGGCGTATATCATTTGAAAACCACTTGTTCGATAATGATGATTCGTTTTCAAAGTTGTATAGGTCATTCTGCTAATGGCAATGTGTACAGAGAAGTTTTGATCACATACGTAAGTAAAAGCAAACAAAGTTAGTAGACAAATTGAACTTCAATTTGTTTAAGTTTATTTGAAATCGAGTATAACAATTCACTTTAAAGAAAAATCCTAAGATTAAGGAAATAAAAGTTGCTGAGCAGGTCAAACCGATGTGAATATCGTTTTTGAAATAGTACGCTCATGTACGCTTTACCTTTTTGTGTCTTCCAAGGGCCTGAAAGAAATTTTACGTAACTTCCTTATTTTCAGTTGCTCGTGACTTCGTGCAATGCAGACCGGGTAGGTACCTGGGAACGTATTGGGTAAATATAAACAAATGGAACTTAATTAATTTAACGCATTAATAAAGAATTCATTTCTTAAGAGCTACAAGTAAGTTTTTCACAGAAATGCAAGATATGTATGTATGCATGTATTTACATTATGTGTGAACCTCTTTTTTGTTAATAATGAAATGCAAAATTAAAAGTTATTTTAATTAGTTAGATGATTTATTAAAAAAAAACACAAAATAAAATAGGTATCCATAAGGTACTTAATATAACAAAAATAAAATAAAGCCACTCCAAAATAACTAAACCAAAAAGAACAAGGAACAAAGAACACCATTAACAATAAAATCACATAAAGAGATGAATATAAACTTAAAATAACATAAAATAAAATAAGGCCAATTCAAACAACAATCAATTAAATAAAGAGCAAAAAAAGCGAAATAAACAAAAAATAATAATAATTAAAAAAGTTATTAACGTTTTAGAATAGAAAGAATTTCCTTATTTAAAGAAATTAGAACATCAAGTTTTTCTACAACAGAGGTGTGCATAGCTCTTGCCTCTTGTAGTGCACTTTCATAAGTGTGCTGGTTTTTTTTTTTTTTTTGCTGCTTGATGCTTCTGGCAGTTCATCATCTTCAGTCTCTACGGCTGCTGCCCCAATCATTATTTCTAGACTCTAAAATAATAAAAATTAAAATATTATTCAACTCAACAAAATAAAATATATGTAGGTATGTACTCACTTGAAGGAATGTGCTAGTCCCAGCTCAGGGGTGAAAGCATCTCCATCAACAGCATCCATTGTTATAATGGATAGGACCTTGTCCTCGAAGTCGCCTAGAGGGCGAGGTCCATCGGTGATGCTTCCACCACCAGTCCTATTTATGAAGGCTTTGTGCTCATTAGCCTGCTTCTTCACAGCCGATTTTATGTCAGTCCAACACTGAAATGGAAAGACATAGTTTTCATAAATAAAATTGTGTTGTGTACGTAATATCATTCATACCTTATTCCATTGCTCCATCGATTTTATATTAGGCCCTTGGGAGTTGAGCCGGGAGCTTAGGGACTCCCAAGTTTCACTTATATTTTGCCTGCTGTTGGAATCAGCAAATTGTCCGCGGGCAAAGGATTTATGCTCAAACATAAAGTCCACCAGAGTCTCCTCTTGATTTGTTGATATCCTTGCGCATCTCTAAAAATATATATTGATCAATAAAGTTTCGAAATTAGTTAATTATTATTTTGCTTACCTTTTTTGCCTCCGCCATGTTTTGGTTTTCGCCTGCTTTTAATCAGGTGATAAGTTTTGACGTTTGATGTGAAAAAGTTATCGCCTTTCGAGCTTACAGAACACCATTTTATCGCACTTTCCAGTGATTTTCATTCCATATTGTTCCATGCGATAAAATTATCGCATGTCAAAGTTACAGAACCCTGATGATGCGATAAAATGACTTTTGTTCCACATTTCAACGTTTCTCGACGAATTTTATCGATGCGTAGTTACAGAACATGGATACTGGTTTCAATACTTGCTTATATAAAATTAGTTTGTTCTGGATAGATACGTCAGAGTTCTTTCCTAGTAACCAGTACATTTTTCTGTACTTCTAGTTTAGTTCTTCTCTTTTCTTTTTGATGTGCTCTTTCCATTAAAGCCTTGCATCCGAAGTCATTTAAAGGTATTTGGCGGTATTGGAGTAAGGTACTGCTGTACTGTTTATATAAATTGGAAGATTGTTTATGTTTTATTTGTAAAGATTATATGCGTCGATTTTGTTTCGTTTAGTTTGATGCGCCATATCTGCGTCCAATCACTAACTTTATCAACTGCATTTTGCAATTTTTGTGAAGCCTTCGTAACGGATTTATCTGGCACCAATATTGCAGTATCATCAGCAAAGGTGGCCATGATAGCGTTGATTGTTTTCGACCCAAATCTCTCTCAAAAAATTATGATGGAAAAGTTTAAAATTCTTACGTGGAATGCCAACGGATTATGGCAAAAACTTGGAGAATTAGAGATGTATATGCAGGAAAATGATATCGACATATGCTTGATATCAGAAACGCATGCCAAAAATGAATCAAATCTTAAAATCCACGGGTTTCTAGACTACCACGCTGTTCATCCTTCAAATAAAGCAAGAGGTGGATCATCGTTACACCCAGAGAAAAATCGGTGTAAAACTAGCCTAAATCAGGGGCTAGCTTACGCTTGCGCTAGCGCCCATTTGAGCCTACTTAGTTTTAAGGTAAATTGACTTATTTTGCTTGCGTAAATCCAAAAAACTTTTGCATGTGTAAAATTGCCTTAAATCTGTGTTATTTTGTGTTAGATTTTCTAAGGTAATTTTACCTAAGTTTTTTAGAGTTTACCTAATCAATTTACCTTAAATAGTGTAAGTTACCTTAGCAAGGCCTGAGTGTTTACCTTATCGCTAGGGTAATGTATACCAGTTTGCTAAGGTAAACATTTAAAAATGCCTAAGTAGATAAGGTAGAATACTAAATGTTTGCCTTATTGCTAGGGTAATTTAGGTCAGTTTTCTTAGGTAATTTTGCCCTCCACTAGGGTGTTTTTTACCAATTTTTTACCTAAGCACTTGGTAAAAATGCCTTAGTAGTTAAGGTAATATACAAAATGTTTGCCTTATATCTAGTGTAATTTATGTTAGTTTTCTTAGGTAATTTTACACTCCACTAGGGTTTTTTTTACCAATTTTTTACCTTAGTAATTGGTAAAAATGCCTAAGTAGTTAAGGTAATACACAAAATGTTTGCCTTATATCTAGGGTGATTTATGTTAGTTTTCTTAGGTAATTTTACACTCCACTAGGGTGTTTTTACCAATTTTTTACCTTAGCAATTGGTAAAAATGCCTAAGTAGTTAAGGTAATATACAAAATGTTTGCCTTATATCTAGGGTAATGTATGTTAGTTTTCTTAGGTAATTTTACACTCCACTAGGGTGTTTTTTACCAATTTTTTACCTTAGCGATTGGTTAAAATGCCTAAGTAGTTAAGGTAATATACAAAATGTTTGCCTTATATCTAGGGTAATTTATGTTAGTTTTCTTAGGTAATTTTACCCTCCAATAGGGTGTTTTTACCTTAGCAAGGTGTTAACCTGCCTAAGTATCTAAGGTAGTATATTAAATGTTTGCCTTATTGCTAGGGTAATTTAGGTCAGTTTTCTAAGGTAATTTTACACTCCACTAGGGTGTTTTTACCAATTTTTTACCTTAGCAATTGGTAAAAATGCCTAAGTAGTTAAGGTAATATACAAAATGTTTGCCTTATATCTAGGGTAATTTATGTTAGTTTTCTTAGGTAATTTTACCCTCCAATAGGGTGTTTTTTACCAATTTTTTACCTTAGCGATTGGTTAAAATGCCTAAGTAGTTAAGGTAATATACAAAATGTTTGCCTTATATCTAGGGTAATTTATGTTAGTTTTCTTAGGTAATTTTACCCTCCAATAGGGTGTTTTTACCTTAGCAAGGTGTTAACCTGCCTAAGTATCTAAGGTAGTATATTAAATGTTTGCCTTATTGCTAGGGTAATTTAGGTCAGTTTTCTAAGGTAATTTTACACTCCACTAGGGTGTTTTTACCAATTTTTTACCTTAGCAATTGGTAAAAATGCCTAAGTAGTTAAGGTAATATACAAAATGTTTGCCTTATATCTAGGGTAATTTATGTTAGTTTTCTTAGGTAATTTTACCCTCCAATAGGGTGTTTTTTACCAATTTTTTACCTTAGCGATTGGTTAAAATGCCTAAGTAGTTAAGGTAATATACAAAATGTTTGCCTTATATCTAGGGTAATTTATGTTAGTTTTCTTAGGTAATTTTACCCTCCAATAGGGTGTTTTTACCTTAGCAAGGTGTTAACCTTCCTAAGTATCTAAGGTAGTATTTTAAATGTTTGCCTTATTGCTAGGGTAATTTAGGTCAGTTTTCTAAGGTAATTTTACACTCCACTAGGGTGTTTTTACCAATTTTTTACCTTAGCAATTGGTAAAAATGCCTAAGTAATTAAGGTAATATACAAAATGTTTGCCTTAGATCTAGGGTAATTTATGTTAGTTTTCTTAGGTAATTTTACCCTCCAATAGGGTGTTTTTTACCTTAGCAAGTTGTTAACCTGCCTAAGCATCTAAGGAAGTATATTAAATATTTGCCTTATTAATAGGGTAATTTAGGTCAGCTTTCTAAGGTAATTTAACCCTCCACTAGGGTGTTTTTTGTTTGTTTGTTTGTTCATGCACCTTTTTCCACTTTTTTATTAATGAAAAACCTAAACATGAATTTAAAATTTAATTTTTTTTATTTTGCAAGGATAAAATACATAAATACATAAAATACATAAAAACTTTAACTGTTATTACAATAATTAATATGAGCAGAAGATTTATTTTGTAAGGATATATTACAAATATTTTGTAAGGCAGGTTAATTAATAATACAATAACACCCGTATTTATAAAGACAAAGCAGTTATTTCAGCTCCCGTGTTTAGGAAAACTACACCATGGAATAAAAATATTGCAGACTCAAATGGAGCAGTAAGGAACTACCTTTAATTTGAGTCCGGAAAACTCTTATTCCATGCTGTAGTTTTCCTAAACACGGTAGCTGAAATAATTAATTTTTCTTTATAAATATAAGGGCTTTACTGCTGGGCCACAATGCGACGGAGACGCAGAGAGTGAAAAACTGGAATTAACTGTCAAAAATGCAGCAACCGGAGCAAAAAAAAGTTAAAATTTGTTCTACTCTTGCAGCTGCGACTGCGACTCCAACTGCGTCTCCGTCGCATTGTGGTCCAGCAGTTAAGTGCCATTCATATGAGCTGCGAATTGCGTCTGCGAATAATTCGTTTTAAGCTATTTCTGAAGAAACTATCAACATATTCTTATTTTAATTCTTTAATAAAGTGAATAAACGATCATATTTACAAAATTTACATAGAAAATATTGCGTTAAATTAGTTTAAATTACAAACAAAACACATTTTAAAATTTTCTTTGCGACCAACGCAGGTCGCAGATTTTGGACGCATTTAAAATGTGTTTTTTTTGTAATTTTAACCAATTAAGCGCAGTATTTTCTATTTAAATTTGTAAATAAGATCATTTACTCACTTTATTTAACAATTTAAACAAGAATAAGAAAGAATTATTCGCAGACGCAGTTCGCAGCTCATATGAATGGCACTTTAGTGTGCAGACTAGAGCTAGCCACGAGACTTTTGACGAGACTAATACCCCTATTACGGTTTTCAATGATCAAATCAATCATTGATGAACATTGAAATTTTATACCTAAAACCACAATTTACTAAAAATCTGATTTTTTTTTTTTATTATGTTTTTTTTTTTTGTAATTCATACATAGATAACATCATAAATCTTAACTTTTTTCAGTTGGGCTTTAATGTATTGAATTTTTATGTTTATCAACGATCAATTTGAACATTGGAAACCGTAATTTTTTTTTCATACAATCATATATGAGGCTGTGAGTGCAAAAGCGGTTTAACCCACTTTTTTTTATCATGTTTTTCGTTTTGAATCGATTTTTAATAATCTTTTTATTGAGATTCAAATAGTATACGTCACATTTTTTTAAAACTTTTAGAAATTAAAATTTTACCTTTGATGACTTTTAATGCATAAATGTAAAAATACGAGACAAATATATCAACAATGCCAAAAAATGGGTTACACCACTTTTGCACTCACGGCCTCATATTGCTTTGAATTAAATCTGAGAAACTCGACGCTCCACATCAAAAAACCACTTAGAAAGCGGTAAAAAAATAAAAACCCTGTTTCCACCTACATACAAGAAAATAAGAACGAATACGTACGCAAATAGACATCAGTTTCTAATTTTCACTCCAATCTACATATTTTAAAGGCTCCCGACACAGGGAAAGCATTTTGTGTGCCTTATCTTGGCAAAGGACAGTCATCGAGAACAAAAGAATTTGTTTCTGTTTAGAAAATATGCTATGTGTATTGAACCTTTATGTAACGATAAAAACTTGTTTTGATCCTCTTTTTTTGTTTCCTCTTCTCCTCAATGTCTGTACCTACGTATGTATGTATGTACATACATACATACCAATTCATTCTTTATTTTTTTTCGGCAGTTTGTTTTTGTTCCCTTCTCACTCTCGTATATTGGCACTGCTGTGACGTGAGGAGAAGGAAGATAATTGCCTTATCTCATGTAGTGAGGAAATAATGTATTTTTTTTATCTTTCACCTGCTGTGAGTTGGGTGTGAAGCTATGATGAGGGAATAATACACATCATGCTTCAGTCGTCTGTAGCGCTAGTATCTTTTTCCTCAAGTAATACTACTTTTAGATTTATATACAATGGTATTACTAAATAAATAAAAAAAAAACAAATTATAGAAAATCATAATGTTTGATTCGTATTGATTTCGTATGATTTTCTCTTCAAATTCTTGTAATTTTTAGATACATGTAAATTTAAAACTATTTACTTTCTTCTTTTGGATGATTGAAACACGTAGCAGTCTTAATTTAAGCCCTCCAACTCGTCCTTTAATCCATTCTCAATTCTAGCAAAAATTACAAAAAAATTCCGTATAGAAATAGTTTCGTCATTTCATATACAATCCCTGAACATGAACAAACTATTTTTATATGAAATTTTTTTGAAACATTTGTTGAAACTAGAAACTATTTTTGAAATTAAGCATATCACCAAATTTGCGACTCAGGAGCGTTTGAATCATCAAAATCGAGCAGGTATTTTTCAAGTGACATTTCACTGAAATTCTTATAAGTGTTAATTGGAAAACAATGTCACTTGAAAAGTACCTGCTCGATTTTGATGATTCAAACGCTCCTGAGTCGCAAATTCGGTGATATGCTGAATTTCAGAAATAGTTTTAAGTTTCAACAAATATTTCAAAAAAAATTTCTATAAAAATAGTTTCTTCGCGTTCAAGGACTGTATATGAATATGAAATGACGAAACTATTCCTACATGGATTTTTTTAAATTTTTGCTAGAATTGAAAATAGATTTAAGTACCACGTAGAGGCTCTAAATTAAGACTCGGGTCAGTCATCGAAAAGAAGAAAGTAGTTTTTAAATGAAATTGCCTTGTATCGAACACAAGGACTTCAATTAAATTTTTTTAAGTGTAAGTTACAAAACGATTTTATTTGTAAACTCGTTGCTGCACGTGTATTACTGAAACGGTTCTGAGTTTCAGTTCTTCTAAGTGATTCCTAAAACCTTTTTCAACCCAAGGAAATATATTTTAAAAATTTTCAACTACGAAACGTTTCATAATTTTCATGAAAAATCGATATGCATTTCAACAAAATTGATACTTACATAATATGCATAGGCGTATATCATTTGAAAACCACTTGTTCGATAATGATGATTCGTTTTCAAAGTTGTATAGGTCATTCTGCTAATGGCAATGTGTACAGAGAAGTTTTGATCACATACGTAAGTAAAAGCAAACAAAGTTAGTAGACAAATTGAACTTCAATTTGTTTAAGTTTATTTGAAATCGAGTATAACAATTCACTTTAAAGAAAAATCCTAAGATTAAGGAAATAAAAGTTGCTGAGCAGGTCAAACCGATGTGAATATCGTTTTTGAAATAGTACGCTCATGTACGCTTTACCTTTTTGTGTCTTCCAAGGGCCTGAAAGAAATTTTACGTAACTTCCTTATTTTCAGTTGCTCGTGACTTCGTGCAATGCAGACCGGGTAGGTACCTGGGAACGTATTGGGTAAATATAAACAAATGGAACTTAATTAATTTAACGCATTAATAAAGAATTCATTTCTTAAGAGCTACAAGTAAGTTTTTCACAGAAATGCAAGATATGTATGTATGCATGTATTTACATTATGTGTGAACCTCTTTTTTGTTAATAATGAAATGCAAAATTAAAAGTTATTTTAATTAGTTAGATGATTTATTAAAAAAAAACACAAAATAAAATAGGTATCCATAAGGTACTTAATATAACAAAAATAAAATAAAGCCACTCCAAAATAACTAAACCAAAAAGAACAAGGAACAAAGAACACCATTAACAATAAAATCACATAAAGAGATGAATATAAACTTAAAATAACATAAAATAAAATAAGGCCAATTCAAACAACAATCAATTAAATAAAGAGCAAAAAAAGCGAAATAAACAAAAAATAATAATAATTAAAAAAGTTATTAACGTTTTAGAATAGAAAGAATTTCCTTATTTAAAGAAATTAGAACATCAAGTTTTTCTACAACAGAGGTGTGCATAGCTCTTGCCTCTTGTAGTGCACTTTCATAAGTGTGCTGGTTTTTTTTTTTTTTTTGCTGCTTGATGCTTCTGGCAGTTCATCATCTTCAGTCTCTACGGCTGCTGCCCCAATCATTATTTCTAGACTCTAAAATAATAAAAATTAAAATATTATTCAACTCAACAAAATAAAATATATGTAGGTATGTACTCACTTGAAGGAATGTGCTAGTCCCAGCTCAGGGGTGAAAGCATCTCCATCAACAGCATCCATTGTTATAATGGATAGGACCTTGTCCTCGAAGTCGCCTAGAGGGCGAGGTCCATCGGTGATGCTTCCACCACCAGTCCTATTTATGAAGGCTTTGTGCTCATTAGCCTGCTTCTTCACAGCCGATTTTATGTCAGTCCAACACTGAAATGGAAAGACATAGTTTTCATAAATAAAATTGTGTTGTGTACGTAATATCATTCATACCTTATTCCATTGCTCCATCGATTTTATATTAGGCCCTTGGGAGTTGAGCCGGGAGCTTAGGGACTCCCAAGTTTCACTTATATTTTGCCTGCTGTTGGAATCAGCAAATTGTCCGCGGGCAAAGGATTTATGCTCAAACATAAAGTCCACCAGAGTCTCCTCTTGATTTGTTGATATCCTTGCGCATCTCTAAAAATATATATTGATCAATAAAGTTTCGAAATTAGTTAATTATTATTTTGCTTACCTTTTTTGCCTCCGCCATGTTTTGGTTTTCGCCTGCTTTTAATCAGGTGATAAGTTTTGACGTTTGATGTGAAAAAGTTATCGCCTTTCGAGCTTACAGAACACCATTTTATCGCACTTTCCAGTGATTTTCATTCCATATTGTTCCATGCGATAAAATTATCGCATGTCAAAGTTACAGAACCCTGATGATGCGATAAAATGACTTTTGTTCCACATTTCAACGTTTCTCGACGAATTTTATCGATGCGTAGTTACAGAACATGGATACTGGTTTCAATACTTGCTTATATAAAATTAGTTTGTTCTGGATAGATACGTCAGAGTTCTTTCCTAGTAACCAGTACATTTTTCTGTACTTCTAGTTTAGTTCTTCTCTTTTCTTTTTGATGTGCTCTTTCCATTAAAGCCTTGCATCCGAAGTCATTTAAAGGTATTTGGCGGTATTGGAGTAAGGTACTGCTGTACTGTTTATATAAATTGGAAGATTGTTTATGTTTTATTTGTAAAGATTATATGCGTCGATTTTGTTTCGTTTAGTTTGATGCGCCATATCTGCGTCCAATCACTAACTTTATCAACTGCATTTTGCAATTTTTGTGAAGCCTTCGTAACGGATTTATCTGGCACCAATATTGCAGTATCATCAGCAAAGGTGGCCATGATAGCGTTGATTGTTTTCGACCCAAATCTCTCTCAAAAAATTATGATGGAAAAGTTTAAAATTCTTACGTGGAATGCCAACGGATTATGGCAAAAACTTGGAGAATTAGAGATGTATATGCAGGAAAATGATATCGACATATGCTTGATATCAGAAACGCATGCCAAAAATGAATCAAATCTTAAAATCCACGGGTTTCTAGACTACCACGCTGTTCATCCTTCAAATAAAGCAAGAGGTGGATCATCGTTACACCCAGAGAAAAATCGGTGTAAAACTAGCCTAAATCAGGGGCTAGCTTACGCTTGCGCTAGCGCCCATTTGAGCCTACTTAGTTTTAAGGTAAATTGACTTATTTTGCTTGCGTAAATCCAAAAAACTTTTGCATGTGTAAAATTGCCTTAAATCTGTGTTATTTTGTGTTAGATTTTCTAAGGTAATTTTACCTAAGTTTTTTAGAGTTTACCTAATCAATTTACCTTAAATAGTGTAAGTTACCTTAGCAAGGCCTGAGTGTTTACCTTATCGCTAGGGTAATGTATACCAGTTTGCTAAGGTAAACATTTAAAAATGCCTAAGTAGATAAGGTAGAATACTAAATGTTTGCCTTATTGCTAGGGTAATTTAGGTCAGTTTTCTTAGGTAATTTTGCCCTCCACTAGGGTGTTTTTTACCAATTTTTTACCTAAGCACTTGGTAAAAATGCCTTAGTAGTTAAGGTAATATACAAAATGTTTGCCTTATATCTAGTGTAATTTATGTTAGTTTTCTTAGGTAATTTTACACTCCACTAGGGTTTTTTTTACCAATTTTTTACCTTAGTAATTGGTAAAAATGCCTAAGTAGTTAAGGTAATACACAAAATGTTTGCCTTATATCTAGGGTGATTTATGTTAGTTTTCTTAGGTAATTTTACACTCCACTAGGGTGTTTTTACCAATTTTTTACCTTAGCAATTGGTAAAAATGCCTAAGTAGTTAAGGTAATATACAAAATGTTTGCCTTATATCTAGGGTAATTTATGTTAGTTTTCTTAGGTAATTTTACACTCCACTAGGGTGTTTTTTACCAATTTTTTACCTTAGCGATTGGTTAAAATGCCTAAGTAGTTAAGGTAATATACAAAATGTTTGCCTTATATCTAGGGTAATTTATGTTAGTTTTCTTAGGTAATTTTACCCTCCAATAGGGTGTTTTTACCTTAGCAAGGTGTTAACCTGCCTAAGTATCTAAGGTAGTATATTAAATGTTTGCCTTATTGCTAGGGTAATTTAGGTCAGTTTTCTAAGGTAATTTTACACTCCACTAGGGTGTTTTTACCAATTTTTTACCTTAGCAATTGGTAAAAATGCCTAAGTAGTTAAGGTAATATACAAAATGTTTGCCTTATATCTAGGGTAATTTATGTTAGTTTTCTTAGGTAATTTTACCCTCCAATAGGGTGTTTTTTACCAATTTTTTACCTTAGCGATTGGTTAAAATGCCTAAGTAGTTAAGGTAATATACAAAATGTTTGCCTTATATCTAGGGTAATTTATGTTAGTTTTCTTAGGTAATTTTACCCTCCAATAGGGTGTTTTTACCTTAGCAAGGTGTTAACCTGCCTAAGTATCTAAGGTAGTATATTAAATGTTTGCCTTATTGCTAGGGTAATTTAGGTCAGTTTTCTAAGGTAATTTTACACTCCACTAGGGTGTTTTTACCAATTTTTTACCTTAGCAATTGGTAAAAATGCCTAAGTAGTTAAGGTAATATACAAAATGTTTGCCTTATATCTAGGGTAATTTATGTTAGTTTTCTTAGGTAATTTTACCCTCCAATAGGGTGTTTTTTACCAATTTTTTACCTTAGCGATTGGTTAAAATGCCTAAGTAGTTAAGGTAATATACAAAATGTTTGCCTTATATCTAGGGTAATTTATGTTAGTTTTCTTAGGTAATTTTACCCTCCAATAGGGTGTTTTTACCTTAGCAAGGTGTTAACCTTCCTAAGTATCTAAGGTAGTATTTTAAATGTTTGCCTTATTGCTAGGGTAATTTAGGTCAGTTTTCTAAGGTAATTTTACACTCCACTAGGGTGTTTTTACCAATTTTTTACCTTAGCAGTTGGTAAAAATGCCTAAGTAATTAAGGTAATATACAAAATGTTTGCCTTAGATCTAGGGTAATTTATGTTAGTTTTCTTAGGTAATTTTACCCTCCAATAGGGTGTTTTTTACCTTAGCAAGTTGTTAACCTGCCTAAGCATCTAAGGAAGTATATTAAATATTTGCCTTATTAATAGGGTAATTTAGGTCAGCTTTCTAAGGTAATTTAACCCTCCACTAGGGTGTTTTTTGTTTGTTTGTTTGTTCATGCACCTTTTTCCACTTTTTTATTAATGAAAAACCTAAACATGAATTTAAAATTTAATTTTTTTTATTTTGGAAGGATAAAATACATAAATACATAAAATACATAAAAACTTTAACTGTTATTACAATAATTAATATGAGCAGAAGATTTATTTTGTAAGGATATATTACAAATATTTTGTAAGGCAGGTTAATTAATAATACAATAACACCCGTATTTATAAAGACAAAGCAGTTATTTCAGCTCCCGTGTTTAGGAAAACTACACCATGGAATAAAAATATTGCAGACTCAAATGGAGCAGTAAGGAACTACCTTTAATTTGAGTCCGGAAAACTCTTATTCCATGCTGTAGTTTTCCTAAACACGGTAGCTGAAATAATTAATTTTTCTTTATAAATATAAGGGCTTTACTGCTGGGCCACAATGCGACGGAGACGCAGAGAGTGAAAAACTGGAATTAACTGTCAAAAATGCAGCAACCGGAGCAAAAAAAAGTTAAAATTTGTTCTACTCTTGCAGCTGCGACTGCGACTCCAACTGCGTCTCCGTCGCATTGTGGTCCAGCAGTTAAGTGCCATTCATATGAGCTGCGAATTGCGTCTGCGAATAATTCGTTTTAAGCTATTTCTGAAGAAACTATCAACATATTCTTATTTTAATTCTTTAATAAAGTGAATAAACGATCATATTTACAAAATTTACATAGAAAATATTGCGTTAAATTAGTTTAAATTACAAACAAAACACATTTTAAAATTTTCTTTGCGACCAACGCAGGTCGCAGATTTTGGACGCATTTAAAATGTGTTTTTTTTGTAATTTTAACCAATTAAGCGCAGTATTTTCTATTTAAATTTGTAAATAAGATCATTTACTCACTTTATTTAACAATTTAAACAAGAATAAGAAAGAATTATTCGCAGACGCAGTTCGCAGCTCATATGAATGGCACTTTAGTGTGCAGACTAGAGCTAGCCACGAGACTTTTGACGAGACTAATACCCCTATTACGGTTTTCAATGATCAAATCAATCATTGATGAACATTGAAATTTTATACCTAAAACCACAATTTACTAAAAATCTGATTTTTTTTTTTTATTATGTTTTTTTTTTTTGTAATTCATACATAGATAACATCATAAATCTTAACTTTTTTCAGTTGGGCTTTAATGTATTGAATTTTTATGTTTATCAACGATCAATTTGAACATTGGAAACCGTAATTTGCGTGTAACTTTTCAAGTCTCGTAAACGTCCAGTTAAAATCGTAGAATTTCAAAAATCATCTTTAAAAAGCGTCTTGGATTTGTTTTGTTTAACAAGCCTTTTTTATTTCTTTTTAAAGATGGTTTTTGAAATTCTTTGATTTTAACAAGGCGCAGTTTGAGATGGTTTTTGAAATTCTATGATTTTAATTGGACGTTTACGAGACTTGCCGAGTCTCGAAAAAAGTCTCGTGGCCCCTTTTTAACAAAAGAAACTATTTTAAGGAGAGGCGTTGCTCAATGTCATTTAAAAAAGTCTGGACGGAAGGGATTATATCACCATCATCAATTTCAAACAAAAAAATTTGCAGAAATGTCCACACAGAGAGGCATTGTGGAGGATATTGGATGTTTAATACATAGGTCATTTTTAAATATAAATCAATGCACTCAAGGTATGACTGCAATTGATATTTAACATTGTCTAATGCGATATAAAAATATTTAAAATTAAACCTTTCTCCGACAACAATGATAAGCGGCTGCAGGCTAACTTTGTTTTGTAGGCACTCCTCTCTTTTCTGATTTAAAACGCTATCAATGTCGCCTGCCTGCTTGACCTCCAACGTGAACGCTGACAAGGAGTCGTCGATGGTAAATTTTTTTGATTTCCCTTGGAACTTCCTTGCGGCTGGGGTCAAAACCCCGTGAAGCAGTGTGGTGTATCCGTAATTTAAATTATCTGTAAATAAAGCAAACAGAAAATTACTTTTTTGTTGTTGTTGTTATATGATGATAAATGAGGCTGGGAGAGCAATAGTGGCGTAACCCAGTTTTTGAGTTTTCTTTTCTTTTGCCTCCAATTTCTAAATGTTCACATCAAAATGTATTTGAATTCTTATATATCTAAACGTTCTTAAAATGTGACTCAGTCCCCTTCAATCTTAAATTAAATAGCATATAAGATCGATTGAAGAGCATAAACTAAGAGTGGGTTACGCCTTACGTGATTTGCGGCTAAACGGAGCTTCGTAGACCCTCCAAAGTTGACATCTTCAAATGTGATTTCTGGCTAAACCAAGCATCTTAGAGAATTAAAAATTACATATTTGTGATCTAGGGAGTGCCACCTTTCAAACGACGTATCGCATGACACGAAAAAACAATTTTTATCTTTAAACTCGATTTCCAGCCAAACCATACGTCGTAGACCCCCCAAAGTTGACATCTTCAAATGTGATTTCTGGCTAAACCAAGCATCTTAGAGAATTAAAAATTACATATTCGTGGTCTAGGGAGTGCCACCTTTCACACAAACATATAAAACCATTCGAATTTTATATGACTATATGACTTAAAACTTTCATATATGACGGTATTTCTATTTTAATATTACACTTGGTCATATAATGGCTCAAAATCTCCCACACATATATGGCGTCGTATATATTTTGTCAAATAAATATGTGTATCAGACTTATATGACCTTTGTGAGCCATATTTTTATGAAAAACTTGCCATTTTTATATGATAGTGTAATATCAGCTTTATAAGTCTCCTTATAAAATTAAATTATTAAGCTTATAGGAACGATTGAAGAGCAAAAACCAAAATTGGGTTACGCCACTATTGCACTCATATGATGATATATGACAAATATGATATATGACAAATATGATATATGACAAATATGATATAATGTTGTATAAAGTAAAATAAATCAGGTCAAAACTTACCACTGTCAAGCATATTTAATTTTTCTCTGAAGTCGTGTAGATAGGATTTGAGGAAAGTTGTTTTTATCCTTTCAGAATACAAATCTAGGGCGTGCCTACAAAATATCTCCCATTTCTCGAATTTGAAAGTTTTCCCAGGCTTCATAAAATTGTAGTCTATTTCAATCTGCAGAGAATTAGAAAAAATATATAATTAAAAAAAGTTGAGAGTTTTGTAGTCGAGTCAATAAAGCTGAAAATTATTAAGTCTTAAAAGTTCTTTATAGGTTATTAACGATATTTTTTGTTTAAATGTATGTATTAATTTTTTATAATTTTCTTGTTTTTGTCAAAAGGAATTATATGAACAAAAACAATTTTTCACTATTTTTCTTTTTTAAAGCCAGAACAAACAGGCAAAATAGTAAATTCATATGGATCTGGATCTGTCTCAATATTATGTCTGTGGCGTTTGGTATACGATAACTCCATTTCCAAAATCGGAACGGATGGACCGATTTGATTCAAATTTGGAACATTTATATGCATGCAATGAAAAATTTATAATTTCAATAATTATAAAAGTTATTTCCTTATATTAAATTTTTTTAATACAAATTTTAAAACCTTTACTGAAAATATGCGAAAATGGAGTTATCATATTTATACCAAACACCACATATATGTATGTATGTTTTAGAGTGAAATAAATTGAATATAATAAATCTATTTAAAAAAAAGAGTAAATTTTTTTACTTGCCAGTTCTTGTGCTTTTGAATATTTAAACAACGGCCAGTCCAAAAAGATTTGTTGAAGACTAGGGTCATTATTTTTGTCAATCATATCCCTACGTAGTCTAACTGTTTCAATCCATTGCTTTAAAACGATTTCCCAGTTCCGGTTGTGTTTAAGCTGGTTACAAATGCTTAGCAGCTCAACCTCGCTTTAAGAATCTATATATGTAAATGTTCAAAATGTCGTTCAGTAAAAATAGAGTTATAGCCAATTTAAATCAATACAAAAAGTAAAATTTATATAGCATCCCGCTTAGAAAATAGAGAAACTCGAGTTTTCTCTTTAAATCAATATAGTGGCAACAATGGTCTATGGTCAAAAGCTTGGACTTCCTAAAAAATACTCTTACAATGGCTTCCCCATCTTCATATTAAATTCACATAGGAGCAATGACTTATTTTACTGAACTGTTATTATGATTCAAATTTTGTTTAAAAATTGGATAGTTCAATTTGTGTTTTAATTAGATAAAAGTAAATTGCAATGAATAGATTAACAATATCCAAGAAAAAGAATATTTAGGCTGGTATTCACCAAGCGTTCATAACTTATGAGCGCTCATAACTCAAAAAATTCCCCATCATAAGGTCATGAAAGGGACATTTTTATTAGTTAATGAGGGAAGATTTTTTTAAGTTATGAGCGCTCATAAGTTATGAGCGCTCGGTGAATACCGGCCTTAATGGACTATCGAATAACTTCCCTATAAATGTATACATAAAACACACACCTTTGTTTATATCTTCCTCGACAACATCTGAGAGTTTGTTTTTTTTGGAATCGAAAGTGCACTCATCAACATTCAATTTTTTTATTGCCCTTCTTTGTCCTCTATATCTGTCATATAGTTTGCCTTTTGGAGGAGCTCTGTGTACACCTGCTACAAAGTAGGTTGCCTGTATTGGAATCAACCACATTATGAGAAAAAAGAAAACTTCGAAATTTTGAAATTGTTAACTTACTTTTTGCTCCGACGGAAAAATGTTAACAATTTGTTCTGCAAGCTTAGCACAACCCTTGACAGAAAGAGTTTTATTGTTTTCGGTATAGTGATGAATAATTTTGCGGACAATATTGGTTCGATCTTCTGGTCTTAAGCATTGGCTTTTCTTGTAGTTAATAATTAATGCTTTACCCTGCTCAGTTTTGTTTAACAAGTCAAAAACAACTGTCTAAATCATAAAAATTAAAATATTTTATTTAGGAGGAAATGATTAATATCAAAGACTGCAGTTACCAAGATGTCGCATCTCAAACAAATTTTTTGCTGACAATTTTTATATGGCGTGTTCTAATATTGGGACCCATCCTCAGAGCTTTTGCTTTTTTTATGGGATTTCTAAGGACAAAAAAGCAGAATGTGTCACTGTGTGTTGTACCTCATTTTAAAAGCGCTGAGAGAATTGTTGAAAATCTCAGAAAAAAGCAAAAGTGCGGGTTCTAACATTGGAACCCGCTTTTTTAAATAAAAAATTTGTATGAGATGCGACATCTTGGTAACTAATTAGTCTTTGTTAATATTTTGTAAGGCTTGTAATAAAATGTACAAATGGGCCGTTTTTAATTGCTTATACATATTTTTTTTGTACCTTTCAGTCATTTTTATTTTTTATTTTAAAAACTCTTCCTCGATTTAAGTTTACGAAACTTTCCGAGTTATAGTCTCGACAAAAAAAAAAAGCGTTGCTCAATATCGTTTAAAAAAGTCTGCACGGATGGGATTATATCACCATCATCAATTTCAAACAAAAAAAATTGGATAAATGTCGACACCGAGAGACATTCGGCCTTATCACATGCCCCGTCGGAGAAGTTCCGAATTACGAATGGCAAAAAAAAAGTGTCATAGCTCGCTTCCAAGCAAAAATTTTTGTAACGAAACTTGAAATGGGTGAAAAGTTATATCACTAGCCCCGAATTCGGTGGCAATATTTTAGTTACGACGGAAGCAATGTTACTTTTTTTTTGCCATTCGTAGTTAAGAACTTCTCCGACGGGGCCTGTGATAAGGCCGATTGTGTGGGATATTGGATGTTTAAAACGTAAGTCATTTTTAAATATAAATCAATGCGCTCAAGATATGAATTCCATTGATATTTAACATTGTCTAATGCTATATAAAAATATTTAAAATTAAACCTTTCGCCGACAACAATGATAAGCGGCTGCAGGCTAACTTTGTTTTGTAGGCACTCCTCTCTTTTCTGATTTAAAACGCTATCAATATCGCCTGCCTATTTTATTTTCAATGTGAATGCTGACAAGGAGTCATCGATGATTTCAGGTTTTGTGGATACATAAAAAAAAAATACTTTGCAGGTACTGCACTAAAACCATGATATTACTCCAAGTATGAAATTTTTGTCTATTTATTTTTTTATTTAAATTGGGATATAAAAATAGTTAATGGACGTAATTTATGACTGGGGAACGTTTAAATCATTAAAGTAGAGCTTCTAGAATTAAAGTTACGACGCTTAACAATTTATGTTTAAGAGAATTTCATTGAAAATTAGACGAATTTTGTATAAGTCCTGGTTTGAACTGGATTTAATTTCAAGAATTCTTAATATATTTTGATGATTTAAACGGCTCCCAGTTGCAATTTAATCCATGTTAAGATTTATAAAAAAAAAAGTTGCGCTTGGATAAAAAATAAAAAAAAAGTCATACAAAAGTGACTTATTCACTTTGCAGGTACTGCACTGAAACCATGATATTACTCCAAGTATGAAATTTTTGTCTATTTATTTTTTTATTTAAATTGGGATATAAAAATAGTTAATGGACGTAATTTATGACTGGGGAACGTTTAAATCATTAAAGTAGAGCTTCTAGAATTAAAGTTACGACGCTTAACAATTTATGTTTAAGAGAATTTCATTGAAAATTAGACGAATTTTGTATAAGTCCTGGTTTGAACTGGATTTAATTTCAAGAATTCTTAATATATTTTGATGATTTAAACGGCTCCCAGTTGCAATTTAATCCATGTTAAGATTTATAAAAAAAAAGTTGCGCTTGGATAAAAAATAAAAAAAAAAGTCATACAAAAGTTACTTATTCACTTTGCAGGTACTGCACTGAAACCATGATATTACCCCAAGTATGAAACTTTTTTCTATTTATTTTGATTTGGATATAGAAACAGTCAGTGTAATTATGTGTTTTGGTTAGTTTTAATGTACTCACATCATTTTCTGAAGCATTGCTATTTGAAGATTGACTACAGGTCGGACTATTTTCATAAATCCAAGAGGCTATTGATTCATTTGTTATTGTAGTCTGGGAACTCAGATTTGAAATACCCTATAGAAAGGAGATAGGAATATAGATTTTTATTAAAAGTTCGATCAAAATTGAGACTTACGTTCGCATTTTGCCACATTCCAAGTCTGTGCTCAAAAATAATTCTTGTATTAAAGTTGTCAAATCCCTCAAACAGCTTATCAATGTGATGTTTTTGAATGTATTTCAGACCTTCTACAGTTATGTTTTTGCCTATTAATATTATCAAGAAATTCACATTATAAGTATTCAATGGGTGAAAATATGAATTTTTATTAGTTTTACCTCTTAAAAAAGCATAAAGTTCATCATATAAATTAAAGGATTTTAGTAGATCAACTAGCTCATGATTTTCTTGAGATATTTGGAGCGGTGAACTTAAAATACCATCATTTGTTTCTTGAAATGTTTGTGAATTCATATTTACGCAATTTAAGCGTCCTGTTGAATCAAGCACAAAAATTGTTTGTTTGTTGATCATAAGTTCAGAATCATTGCTTAAATCTAAATTCTGCGCTGATGTGATGTTTTCAATGGATACAATTGGGTCATTTGTAGTTTTATTTAAGTCTTGAAATTTGATTAAATCTTGCCCAATTTGTGAATTCATTATGTATGAAGGATGTTAAATGTTCGCTTAAAAAAAGTGTTTTCTACGAATGAAAGTACTGCCACACAAGATCTGGTGTGCATTAACTGGTGGTCCGTCGAATTCCTCGATTGACTTGATTGATAATTGACTTGAACGTACTGTTGAAAGTATTTCATAAGATTAATAGTGGTCATTAAATGTTGTTGAGATCTCTTCACATATTATATAAACCTCAGAATTTTTATTAATAACGGTTCTATTGATTAAATAAAATATAACATCTGTACCATTGCCAACGGATAAATAATGACCTTTCTTATACACCGTGCCTAGCAAGACAATTTTTTCATAATGTTTTGAATCTTCGTTCAAAATAGTGGAATTTAAACAAGAAAGATTTTGTTCAACATTTACTATTAGATCATGATGTGAATATTGGAGATGGTCTTCGTTATGTTGGAGAATCCTATAAGCAAATTTGAGCTGAAATTTTCTTGCAACAGACAGTAAAATGTTTTTCCGACTGTGGGTAACTCTCGCATAGGATTTGAGCTCTTGGTGTTTAGCTTCAAATAAGAACGACCAATAATATTTCGGGAGTCCAGAGTAACGTATAATTCGTGGGTAGTGTACCAAATGATGGTGTTTTGGTTTTAACGAGTCACCAAATAATGTTTGATATAAGAGATTGTGATTTTCTACAAGCAGTTCTAGGTCATGTAATGTAGCATCGCTATACCGCGGAAGAATCAAAATGTCGAGTATTTTAGTAAAAATTTGTACAAATTCCCATACTTTATCATTCACTGGAATTAAATGACCAATAATCAAAGGAATGTGATGAACGAATGTCCACATTTCTCGTGCCGTTGCGTTTAATCTCCTACGTTTTATGTGTGCTGCAGTGATATCTTTGAACAAATTCCCTTTTTCGGTATCGCCATAAGAAAAAGTAGTTTTGAGACCATTTAATTCTTCCAATGTAAATATTTTATTTTTAATATAGTGTTCTATAACATGTGTAAGGTTGTAATGTGCAACACCCTCAAACACATCATGCATAACATCAACCGAAAAATTATTAACGACATGAAAAGATGGAATGGTATTTAAAATTGAGTCCTTATACACTCCTGTAGAATTAAAATCAGCCGATAGATTTTCCTGGTAGTTTTCTATTGTACGTACTTTCGTAAGGTCTTCTTTACACATTTTTTTGGTCAGGTTACTTGATGAAGTGCAAAATCTACAATAGTGGTTTGCAGAAAAAGATTTACTAAAGTCTAATATCTGATTGAGACCTAAGTTGTCTCCTAAGATTATACCAACTATAAAGCGTATAGATGTTTTTTCATTATTCAAAGTGATTTCAATTCCTTCTTGTTCTAATGAAATAATTTCTTGAACAAGATTATTAAGCGTCAAGTCATTTCCATACATTTTTACATCTTCTGCTTTTATTAAGGAAGCTATATGAATATCATTGACCTTGTAGGAATTTTCAAAAATAGGGATTGAAAAGTATACACCTGTTATTTTATGTACACCAGCATGTGAGCCTAGGGGATTATTTATTTCAAAATCATCTGTATAAATGAAGTATGGAACTACATTTTTAGTATTATACATTTTTCGTTTTTGCTGCCATAGTTTACCATTTGTGAAATGTCCTTTATTTGAAGTATTTGTTGAAGATAAGTAATCAGTAAGTACCTTTTGATTTTCTTGTTTTTCCAATATTTTTCGAAATTGGAATTTTAAGTTCATTATTATACCTTTATCAACCTTCTCATCTAAAGTGCTCTGTCCATCCCTCATAACGTTTGCAATTTCCCTATTTATATCAAATTCTATAGGTTCCTGATATAAGTCACGGTTTTCCAACCACTTTTTTAGTTTGTACTCAGAATCTACTTCTTTAAATATCCCTTTGTACTCCTGAACAATTGATTTTATTTTTTGTTTGTCACCTTCACACATGGTAGAAGCTAAGTCACTTATATTTTCCAATAGAGGTAATAAAATTAACTTTTCAATTTCCTGTTGTATCTTATTAACATCTTTTCGCGAAAAATTATTGTTATTGTGAAGACTCAGAATAAATTGTACAAGACTGTCTTCGAAAGCCATTTTTGGGTTTATGAGCTCAATTGATGGTCTAGGTGTTTGAACATCTTCAGGATCGAAATTAACTTTGGAAAACTGCTCTAAAGCAATTGGTATGGATGAGTCATTATTTTTTTTGCCACTTTCCATCTCATCATTATTACATAACTCCTTCAAATGAATAGCTAAATGTCTTTTATATGATGACATTCCTTGAAATACTTGACCACATGGTTCTTGAAAACATTTTAATCTACTATTGGTATCACATCCGTGTAATATTTTCAAATGAGTTATAAGACTGTTTAGATTTTGAAATGATTTTGAACAAATAAAACAAGACATGATTGTTGTTGAAATAAAGAAAAGTCTAATTTCAATTGTTGTTGAAATCAAAAAAGGTCTAATTTCGATTGGGTTATCCCTGAAAAAAAAAAATATTTGAATTTTTTCAGTTTGCGATCAGTTTTTGATCAATTTTTTTTAAGACCTTCAACTGGAACATTATAAAAGTAGTACATATCTGTGGGTTTGGTTTAAGTCCATTTTGAAAGTTTTTATTTTTATTTTGTTTTTAATTTTTATTTTTATTAAAACGTTGTAAAATAGTTTTAAGAAATAGCGAAATCATTTATTTCTCGTTCAATGCGTGTGTTCCGAATTTGAAACCAATCGACCCACCCATTTAGGTTCTAGCTCAATGTAAAGTGGGCGTCAAAAGGGATTTTTGAAATCGTTATTTTTTGATCAAGCCCTTAGGTAGAAAAATTATTTAAAAATATGTACATAGTTCAAAAATAATCCCCTAATTTTTTTTTCAAATTTGTGTTTTGACTCCTGACATATTTTGAATATGAATTGTTGCAACATTGAATCGCCCCTCGTTTAACGAAATTCCAACTTAAAAAACACCATTATGCCCTTATACCTTATACAAATCAAAAAATATGACTTAAAACAGAAAAAAAATATTAAAAAAATAACGTCAAGGCTTACATGCTATTTTTGAAAGCCAGAAACCTATTATTAGATTTGCTTTTTAAATCAAGTTGTTTGGGCAAGTAGTTTATGAGAAATAAGTTTTGAAACTCAAAATTTTGAAAAAAAAAACTTATTATTTTTTCTTCAAACTGAAAATTAAGTTAAGTATTTTTTTTAATTTCAATATTGTTGTTTAAGGTTTTTGTTTTTGTATCTTTAAAAGTATAAGTTCTTAAACCTTCTGGTTTTTAGTGTTTGACTTTAAATTAATAAGAGCATAAAAAATTGATTAATTAAAAAAAATACTTAATAACGGTAAATTTTGAAAAATTTCAGTTTGAAGAAAAAAAAATGAGTTTTATTTTTTTTAATTTTGAGTTTGGAAACTTTTTTACCCCAGCCGCAAGGAAGTTCCAAGGGAAATAAAAAAAGTTTACCATCGATGACTCCTTGTCAGCGTTCACATTGGAGGTCAAGCAAGCAGGCGACATTGATAGCGTCTTAAATCAGAGAACAGAGGAGTGCCTACAAAACAAAGTAAGCCTTCAAGCGCTTATTATTGTTTTCGGAAAAAGGTTTAATTTTAAATACATAGGTACATTTTTATGTAACATCAGATAATGTCAAACAGTCTTATTGGGCGCTTCCAATAATCGAATTAACGACGACTTAAATATTTTGATAAAATAAACCCTTTTTGTATTAATCCCATATTATGTACCATTTGCAGAATGTTTTACCATTTGAAGTCAAACTAAAATAGGGTATTTAGATCAGAATGATGTATAGTTTATTAGTAACCAAAATATTTAAGTCGTCACTTTACTCGTATTTGATTTTATTGGTAGGGCCCAATGACATCACTTAAAATCTTATGCTAAAGGTACCTATGAATGTGAATTTCTGGCGTTAAAAAAATTTATGCCAAAAATCCATTCTCTACTTTAATTTTTCAAAAGACCCCTTCCGATAATTTTTTTCTTGCATTTTCCTACACGCCGAAGCCTTTTATCACACCAAACCCCACTTATATTTTACCAAACGCCACAGATTTACTGTCGTATATACGTACTAGATGTTATAGTTTTCTTTTTTTTGTATCCACAACGCATAGCGTAACATGTAGATTTAAAAAAAATTGTATGCACAACATATATGTACGCGAAATATAAACGCGATATACATAGTTAGGTAGGCAGATGTTTTTTTTTTGTATCCAGTTATTTTTTTTAAGGTTTTTGTCATATAAGGCGCTACAAATAATAAAATAAACCCTTTTTGATTTTATTGGTAGGTCCCAATGACATCACTTACATTTACAATCTTATGCTAAAGATACCTAGGTATGTGAATTCCTATCGTTAAAAAAATTTCCGCCAAAAATCCATTCTCTACTTTACTTTTTCAAAAGACCCCTTCTGATAATTTTTTCTTGCATTTTCCTACACGCCCCTTGCCTTTTATCACACCGTATATAAATCACTCTGTATATCACTAAACAGGTATAGTTGCTGTTTTAATTTCGATAAAAATATTATTTTTTTTAGGGAAAAACAGCACACACAATTTGTTAAAACAAAAAATTTTTGTTTGACAAAGTCAACAAAACCCTATCCCTGGTACCTAATAATGAATTATAAATTTTTTGTACCTGATAAAAATAACCATAAAACACAATAATTTATATATCTGTGGCGTTTGATATAAATATAATAAGTCCGTTGCAGAAATTCTTTTTGACGCCCACTTTAGATTGAGCTAGAGCCTAAACGGATGGCCCGATTTGCTTCAAATTTAAAACACATATGCATTGAACGAGAAATAAATGATTCTGCTATTTCTTAAAACTATTTTACAACGTTAAAATACCAATAAAAATCAAATACAAAATTAAAATAAAATAATTTCAAAATGGACTTCAAACATTTATACCAAACGCCACAGATTTACTGTCGTAGGTATACATACTAGTTGTTTTAGTTTTTTTTTATCCACAATGCACAGCGTAACAGGTAGATTCCAGGGCACAACTCAATACACAATAGGTATGCACAATTCGCCCGCGAATTATAAACGCGATATAGGTAGGCAGATGTTTTTTTTTTAAACAGTTTATTTTAACTTTTTATTAATTTTTTTTAAATTAGTTTTCTTTTCACACTTAGAATTTTATTTTACAACGAGAACGAGAATTTTTAACGTGACAACGACGGCGCGAGCTGACAACTAAATGAAAATTAGAGAATGTGTAGTGTAAGTAAGTAGTACGACGCGACGCGACGTGCACGAATAAGAAGCCGGTAAATTTATGTATGCGGCTGGGGATGGGGAAAGATCACCATATAAATAAGGCATATTACCTAAGTGCTATGGTGAAGTTACATAGACATGTATTTTGGAGGGAACATTGCCTTAGTGTTAGGTAAAATCACAAAAGGGATAGGTTAAAGTTTCACAAATCAATTTTTTAGTACACTGCGCGTCGCTTGTTTTCGGCTACTTTTTTTTGTAATATTTTCTTGCTCAAAAAACTTTCCGATATATTATTTTGCATTATGATAAGTAGGTATAATATTTTTAGGGTAGAGAGAAAAATTCATAAACAAATTGATTTTCGCTAATGAACTCCGATTACCTACAAAAAGTTGCGTCACTTAATTGAGGCCACTGCAAATATTGGTAAAAACATTTTTCCAAAAAATTATTCCAACACAAATAATCGCAAAAAAGATTGAGCAAACAGTGGCCAAAAACAAGTGACGCGCAGTGTACAAAAAAATTGATGTGTGTATATTTTGAAATTAGAGGGGAAATTACGTTATATTTAAGGCAGATTTACCTTAGCGCTTGGGTAAAATAACACCGATTGATAGAAATGGTGGATATATTTTTAGATTTGGAGGGAAAATTACGATATTTTTAAGGCAGATTTACCTAAGCGCTTGGTAAAGTAACACCGATTGATATAAATGAAGGGATACAAGTATTTATACATTTGGAGCTTGGAGGGAAAATGAGAGCGTAAGAAAGTAGTACGACGTGCACGAATAAGAAACCGGTAAATTTATGTATGCGGCTGGGGATGGGAAAGATCACCATATAAATAAGGCATATTTACCTTAGTGCTATGGTGGAGTTACATAGACATGTATTTTGGAGGGAACATTGCCTTAGTGTTAGGTAAAATCACAAAAGGGATAGGTTAAAGTTTCACACATCAATTTTTTAGTATACTGCGCGTCACTTGTTTTTGGCCACTGTTTGCCCAAATGAGAGCGTAAGAAAGTAGTACGTCGTGCACGAATAAGAAACCGGTAAATTTATGTATGCGGCTGGGGATGGGATAGATCACCATATAAATAAGGCATATTTACCTAAGTGCTATGGTGAAGTTACATAGACATGTATTTTGGAGGGAACATTGCCTTAGTTTTAGGTAAAATCACAAAAGGGATAGGTTAAAGTTTCACAAATCAATTTTTTAGTACACTGCGCGTCGCTTGTTTTCGGCTACTCTTTTTTGTAATATTTTCTTGCTCAAAAAACTTTCCGATATATTTTTTTACATTATGATAAGTAGGTATAATATTTTTAGCGTAGAGAAAAAAATTCATAAACAAATTGATTTTCGCTAATGAACTCCGAAAGAGGTTACCTACAAAAAGTTGCGTCACTTAATTGAGGTCACTGCAAATATTGGTACAAATATTTTTCCAAAAAATTATTCCAACACAAATAATCGTAAAAAAGATTGAGAAAACAGTGGCCGAAAACAAATGACGTGCAGTGTGCAAAAAATTGATGTATGTATATTATAAAATTAGAGGAAAAATCATTTTTTAAGTAATTTGATAGTAAATAGGTATAATTGGCTAAAGAAAAAAATTCATAGAAACAGTTCGGATTCAGGATTCAGCTAATGAACTCCAAAAAAGGTTATAAAATATTGCCGTCACTTGATTTAGGCCACTGCAAATAATGCACTATTTAGCTGCTAAGAACATTTTTTTTAAAGAAAAGTTAAAAATAATTAAGAAAAGGATGGGCGTAGTTTTTTTATTTTATTTCCTTGATTTTTTTCGGGCTGCGAGCGAAATTTACTTAAATTCAGTAATTTTTGCCTTTTTAGCGTATTTGAAATTTAAAACAAAATCTTTTACCTGCCGTTTCTTTAATATTTTTAACTTTTGTTTAAAAAAAACATTTTGCAATCTTTTGAAGCGCAATATTTTTGCAGTGACCTCAGTTGAGTGACGCATCTTTTTGTTACCTTTTTTGGAGTTCATTAGCGGAATTCGAATTTTTTCTATGAATTTTAATAGTTCTCCCATTAACTCAGACGTTCTTATAGTACCTACTAGACCGTGCGTTATTTGACTTTTTTTTTGAGGATCCAGCTCTTAGGTAGAAAATTTATTTGGAAATAATTTAAAAAAAATCCCCTAATTTTTTCAGATTTTTATTTTGACCCCTGACACCCCCTGTAGGCGCTTGAAGTTTCTTATGGGAAATACATAGGATTTTTTGTATGTTTCAGAGTTTTATTTATCGTTATCCTCAGAATACTCGAAAAAAAATTCGAAATAGTTTGTATCGACTTGGAATTAAGTCTCCTTTCGAGGACATTTTTTTTTTAAAAACGTTTATTTTAAAATGTTATTTATGGTCACGAAACTCGACTTTTAAGTCAAGTTTCGTGACCTCGGAGTACCATTAATAACGGTTTAAATTTATTTTGTTTTAATTTCTTCGAAAGAAGACTTAATTCCAAGTCGATTCAAACTATTTCGATTTTTTTGAAGTAAAACTTCTTTTGCGGCATGGGGGTAAAAAATTTTAATATGGAGCTGTCAGTGACATGTCAAACCGACACCAAAAAATTGTATGAAGATTTGCAATACCGACAAATCAACGAAAATAACATATTTCTGAACAAAAAAAGATAAATCTTTTAATGCAGAACTAATCTTGAATATGGGGGAACACTTTTAAAAAAAACTCTTTAGTAAAAAGTTTATAATTAATTTATTTTTTCAATGAATGAAAATTTCCAATTGAAAAAAAAAAACAATCAATGAAAACACACAAAAAACATTTATTTTATCAACATTTTATTTATTCTAAAATTAATACACTTTATTTATATTTCATTTATACACTTTTTCTCTTAAAATTACACTCCAAAATACGCGAATTTACTTAATTATTTCTTACAAATTCCAAAAAACAAAAATAAACAAAACATTTTTCGGGAAATGTCAGATTCCGTATTGCCATATACGAATAATCCTAATTTTCTTGTCAAGTTTGAAAGGGCATTGCCATATATTAGTAGGGAGAATCTTAAAGGTTCGAACATAATGGATGTGATAGAGGGAAAGGCGTGAGTGTGACGTCATCTCGCTGTTTTTGTTAAACTAGTTTCAAATAATGACGAGAATACTTATAACAAGGCATTTTACGTTGTTACGTTACGTTTAATTTATGGAATAAGTACTTGGAAATTAGTTTTTTTAGTATTATTTTGTTAAATCTCGTCGTGGGAAATTAGTTTTTTTGGTATTATTTTGTTAAATCTCGTCGTGGGATATCTCGTCGCTTTGCGAATTCGGGAACAAATATACATATTATTACAAAAAGCTAATTGTGAGTTATGTCACACCCTCGTCTCGTTTTTGCACGCACAGTGAATCATTCTGTTAAATATCTGCTAAATCTTTTCGTGAAAATATCGTAGCATTTATTAAAAGCAGTGAATTTTAACAGCACAAAGTGCATTTCTTCCTCACTGCAATTTTTCTACACACATATTACAACTGCAATTGCCTGGCAATCAAAAAAAATATTTTCTGGTGCAAATTAAATCAGCTTGATAGAAATATTGTTAGTGGAGGCGCACTGTAAATCTTGTTTTGATTTCGGAGATTTTACTGAGTTAAATCGGTGGTATCAAATTGAAGAGTTAAATTCGGTGAGTTGAAAATTTTAACAATGGATTAAGATTTCAATCAACGTTGAATGTCCGTTCACTCCCCGAAATCAGTGAATTTATACTTTTGAAGTTCACATCAAAATTTTAACGACGTTGTTAATTTATAATCCGTGGTTCAACAATTTTAACTCATCCGCTATTTTATTAATTCATGGAAGTTCAATGCTGGTTCAATTTAATTTGCTACTTTAACATATACACTTCACCTTTGAACCTCCGTTCAACCTCAGTGACTCGAGTCAAATCAGTGAGTTCAATCTATTAAATCATTGATTAAAATTTAAACCGCATTTGTGAAACTGATCTTTTGTGTCGGTTTCTAACTAGAAAAATTGCATGGCATTCCACACATTAGATGTTATTTGTTTCTATAGCGCTCCTGTTACCTTTCCGACAGCAAATAAATATATTATTCTAGCATTACTGATTTATACACACACACTGTAAATCTAGTTTCGATTTCGGTGAGATCAAAACGAAAACATACATTCGGTGAGTTTAAATTTCTTAACCATGGATTACGATTTGAACCAACGTTGAACGTCCGTTCACTTCCCGAAATCAGTGAATTTATATTTCTGTAGTACACATCAAAATTTTAACGACGTTGTAAATATCTAAAGTCCGTGGTTCAGCAATTTTAACTCATCTGCTATATTATGATTTCATGGAAGTTAAATGCTGGTTCAATTTAATTTGCTACTATAACATATACATATATATATTTGAACCACCGTTCAACCTCAAAGAGTCCAGCCAAATCAGTGAGTTTAATCTATTAAATCATTGATTAAAATTTAAACCATATTTGTGAAATTGATCTTTTGTGTCGGTTTCTAACTACAAAAATTGCATCGCATTTCACACATTAGATGTTATTTGTTTTATAGCGCTCCTGTTACCTTTTCGACAGCAAGTAAAAACATTATTCTACCATTACTGATTTATAAACACACACTGTAAATCTCGTTTCGATTTCGCTGAGATCAAAACGAAAACACATTCGGTGAGTTGAAATTTCTTAACCATGGATTACGATTTCAACCAATGTGAACGTCCGTTCACTTCCCGAAATCAGTGAATTTATATTTCTGAAGTACACATCAAAATTTTAACAACGTTGTAAATATCTTAAGTCCGTGGTTCAGCAGTTTTAACTCATCTGCTATTTTATGAATTGATGGAAGTTTAATGATGGTTCAATTTAATCTGCTATCCTGTTTTTGTTAATATGGAAAGGCTTAACTGCATTCAATTACTCTTTGAAAGAGTGCAAAAGTGAAAAATTACAAATTAGCTAGCTAGCGACACCTTTCTGCGAAAATTGGTATGACATTCATGTTGAGTTGAATGCTTTCAAACACGAAAAAGGCTAGTTCAGCAACAATAATTGATGCAAGCGACATCTATGATTCAGTTTTTTATCTGTTTATTTAGAAGAATTATTGAAAAAAGACAAAATTTTTTGTTCATTTTTGTACAAAAGTGAATTGAATGTAGTAAGGCCTTGGGTCTATTTATTGTATTATAACATTCCAGCACAATTTATTTCTAAAAATTTCGACGTTGTTTTAAGATTTAACTATATTCGCAACATTTTTAACAAATGTTATAGCGAAACAATACACACATTATTATGCTAGCGACACCTTCATGCGAAACACCGTATTTTTGATAATTTGAATTCAAAGACCCTGTTTAGATTGGTTCGTTTCACTACGTACTTGAAACTCCCTCATGTATATGGTTTCAGTTTTTAGACATTTCCTCTGCTTCCAATTTGTTTAACTACATATCAACATAGAATCTTTCTGTTTAATGCACAGGCAAATATGAACAGAATGCAATGAAATGAAATTTTGTAGTGTTGAAATTGTTTTGTTTCGATGGGAAATATGAAAATGTATAATATACGATTCCACACACGACAACAGTTTGACAGTTAAATACCATCGAGGAACAAAATACTGACAAAAGATAACAAAATAAACGCTGTTGACATAATCTCTCTCGTGAAGCTTCTCTGAACACCGTTTATTTCCTTCTATTTTGGCTCATTTCCATGTCTTATTTTTATCTCACTCACACTTTTTCGAAAGGAGGAGATTAACTAGTAAGGCAATTTTGTGACCAAAGAGAACAAAATAAACGGTGTTTACATTTCCTTCTCCGGTTAAGCTTGCTTAAACACCGTTTATTTTTTTTTCTCTTTCTACTTATTTGCATGTCTTATTTTTATCTCACTTGGGTTTTTTTCGAAACAAAGAGATTACCACGTGAGGCACATAACTGACAAAAGAGAACAAAGTAAACGGTGTTGACATAAGCTTCTCCCGTGAAGCTTGTGTGAAGGCCGTTTAATTTGTTCTCTGTTGGCTTATTTTGATTTTCTATTTTTATCTTACTTACTTCTTTAGGAAAGAAAGAGACAGAGCGAGGCAGAAGTATTTAAAATTTTTTAAATTTCTACCTCATTTCCTATTCTTTCTTATCAACAAATAACATTGAGATAAAAAAGAAACACGTCATTGAAGCTTGTTTGAACACCGTTATAAATACTGTTTTTTTTCTTTGTTTATTATTTTTGTATCATTAATTTCAAAATTTTAATTTTCAACTTTAATCAGTGGCATCAATTTTAATCCACTGATTTTGGCGGGTTAACAGACTTTATATCTAAACTTTCCTATATTTCATTGTTCTGTCATGTCGTCATCAGAATCTTGAGATATTGGTGTTTCAATATTTTCTTCCTCCGAAAGATCGGAGATTTCGAGTTCCGTTGAACGGATTAGCTCATCTAATTCTATCTCTCGGTGCTCTCTCTTTTTCAAAATTTGTTCTTCTGATTCTTCTTCTCGTTGTTGCTGCTTCATTAAATTTCCTTCTTCGTTAACAATTGAAAAATTTTCATCGCTTTCATTCATAAAAATTCCGGATATGACCGATACATCCAGTTTTTCATCTTCACTTAATGTTACAGTTTTTGCTAAACTTACATTACTCGGAGATGGATTGATGCCTTAAAAGACAAATTGTTATATTAAGAGGTAATTAAAATATAAAAGTACTATCAAACATACTTTCATCACTTTTACCGGTGGCTAAACTACCTTGCTTAGCCGTGGCTAAGTAAATTTTCCTATACACTTCTATACAGTGCGAGTTTTTTTTCGTTTCGGAACAATTTTTCATCGTTTCTTCCAATTTGTTCAACATTTTAATTGTTTTTTGTTTCAGCTCGTATGCTTCCATTTTAATTTAATTATTTGAATTGAATTTTTAAATTAAAACCACAGAATATTATCTCTCGCACTTCTATTTCAAATTGAAATCAATCACACAATGATTTTATCCCTCCAGCTAAAATCATATACCCCACTCACTTACAGTTTATGAACTACAGTAAATGATATTAACGGAATTGATTTAAACATTTTGGATTAATATCACAAAGCAGAACATGCTGTTATACATTTAAATACACTGACAGAAGACATAATAAGTGAGAAAATGTACAAGCATGCTTGTACAAGTTGAAATGTACAAGTATTTAAAATTGAATGAGTGCAAACGAGAAAAAGCATCACTAATCTCAACTTCTAACCATTTACTTTTAGTCTAGGTGTCTTGAACTTGAACTTGAATAACAAAGAAACTTCAAGATTTTCAATTTTTGATGAACTTTGTTCGTTCTCTGTGCTGCGTTCTGTAACTCTCGCACTGAAAGCTCATGGTAATTGAAACAAAATACATCACTTGTTGAACAACGTTCGATTTTTTTAATTATAAGAAAATAAATTATCAAAAGTTTCTTAGTGGGCACTTGGGTTTAGCGGCAACAGTCAAACGTTAGTTTAATTAGTTTTTTATTTTATTGGTGGTCCACAATTCTCATAATATTACGAACAATTTTTCACGAAATTTTCATTTCCACGACATCAGTATTTACTCACCATTGATATTGTGTTCCTAGCTTTAAACTTATCTCTGTCATGAAGAGCGCCATCTGGATTCCTATGTTGTAAAGAGCCCCATCCATTTTGTTTTTTCTTAGTCTCAAGTTTCAAAGCATGCCGCGGCACGTTTTTAATTTTTCATTGTCGTTCACGTTCAGTTCAGTCGCCAGTCCTTTGTTAAGTTTGTAAGTTTTGTCGTAGTAGTTTTTAGTCGGGAGTCCAATTAAATTTAAGAAAACAAAAAAAGTATGAAAACTTAAAACAATAAGGAACAGAAAAGTGAAAATAATAAAAACTAATAGTAAAAGTGTAAATTAAAAAGAAAATGCTGAAAAATGCAAAAAAAAAATGGAGGCCATTGCCTTCACGTGACATAGGTGCAGTTTAATTTGCTCCTGGTCCATCAATAGAGACGTAGAGGGCTGGAGCCGGCAGTTTTTTCAACAAAATTCATTGCCATTTGTCAAGAGGTAAGTAATTTATCATTTATTTTCTTCATTTTTACCTATATTGGGTGTTTTTTTTTTATCAAGTCTTCACTGGACATGAACTTTCCATGGATTTTAAACGTGGCCAGAAAAAAAACTAGTTCATGTTAAAACATTGATAATCTACATATTTTTAATTATGAGCTTGATGATTTGTTCATGTCCAGTAGAGGGGGTATTGAAATTCCAGAAATATTTACGGCATTTATGTTTTTATTCAATCCAAAAAAATATAATGGAATTATTACACGTTTAAACAAAACTATATTTGTGCATAATTATGCAAATAAACAGATCATAATGCATTATCTGTAAATTCAACTTCTCGACCCAGGTTTTTCATTACAAATTTCAACTCGATTCCGCTTCTCAAGCGGAGTTGGCTTTTATCAAGCTCATTTCAACTCGATCCAGGTATACAAACATGCATACGTAGTATTTATCTCTTAAACGGTGTTCAAACGGTGCTGTGAGGCGACTCATTTTGTCGTCTCATGCAAAAAATTTAATTTGTTTAATTTGGTTTTCAATAATACTCTTAGTTGGGAGTATGCATATTTTCACGATATTTATTATCTACACGTCAGTGTTCCTACACAATTGATAATGTGTGCTAAAAGTGCCTCTACACTATCCCACAAAGTATGAACACAATATCAAAATAAAGTGCGAAGAAATTGCCTACGACTGCCAAATTTGTGTGATGAAAATAATTTTCTTATATTGCTTCCACACTTGCATCCAAATAAATTAGTATCACCATAAACTCAAACACCCAAGTGGAATAGAATGTGTAATGGTTTTAGAACCGATTCCGTATATTTTTCGGATTCGGATGCGCTGTAAAGCTGTGTGTGATGAAATTTCATATTTTATTTACACACATACATTATTTGCTTCACACTTTTTTCACATACATATATTAATACTCAGTGGGATAGTGTAGAAAGACTATTATCAATTTTTTCTGTTGACAGAGTGCCATCTGGAGCTGTTCGCTATACATTTTGCTATAGCTTTGTAAAAATGTTCACAAGTTTCAATGCACGTCGGCCATTTAAATACTTTATTCATTTTGAATGGCGACGTCGGACAAGTTTACTCGCAACTTGCAAGCACAAGTAGAAATTTTATAAAAAGTAATGTTAGTAAATTAATATAAGTTCAAAAACGTAGAAAAAAAGAAAACTAGACGAAGAAAAAATCAAAGTGAATGTTAAAAAAAAAAACAAAGATAAGATGGGGGAAAAAGGAAAATGAATCGCAAATTGGATCCGCAAGCTTCACTTACCAAATTCATGGCCGTCGTGAAGTAGTAAGTTTAGCACATAAAAAAACATTAAGAAAATCCTTTCATATATTTAATACTAGGTATTTTAAAAATTGAATAGTTTCGAGTAAAATGTTTATTATTATCATAAACGAGGTGTTTTGCATATGATGACATCTTTTTTGAGCATGAACTATGTTCGGATTTGAACATGTTTAAAAAAAAAAAATAATGCGGCTGAGAAATCTATGTTAAAAAATTAGTGATATATCTATATATTTTATGTAAGTGTGTAAGTTTGATAGATTGTTCATGTCCAGTGGAGGTAGAATATAGTTTCTGAAAAATAGCTATAGGGTGATGGCTTAGAAAAGAAAATTATCGCATTATAAGCTATCAAAATCCGATTTGGCATAGAGAACTTTGTATTGTTATTTGTGTCTTTGTTTTAGATTTTATTAGTTTTCAAGATTTATATGTAGGTACACGGGGTGTTTTGCATATGATTTCATTTTCATTGTGCATGGACTACGCTTGGATTTTGAGCATGTCTAGAAGAAAAAATAATACGACCACAGAAATTCGTGTTCAAATAGTGACATATCTATAAATTTTAGTTTGCAAGTTTAATATTTAGTTCATGTCTAGTGGAATTATGGTTAAAAAAAAAGCTACAGGGTGAAGGTTTAGAAACGAAAAAATGTACGCATTGGAAACTGGCAAAATCTTAAATTATATATTTAAAATTTAAAATGCCATACAAAAGAAGACAATTTTTTGAAAATTAAAATGCTGAAATATAAATGAATTGTAAAACTGCAAATATTCGAAATATTCTGGTAGTTTATTCACAATAGAGCATTGTTCATTCGATTAAGCTACAGAATACAAAACATAAAAACAAATCGATACAATCGACAAATTTCGATTCGATTGTTAATAGAAAACGGCAATCATGGGCCCGATTGTCATTTTCGATTAACAATCGGAGTGTTTTGGAAGGAAATACGCTCGGATTTGGAGTATTTCGAGAAAAAAAAACTAAGTGGTCATAGAAATCTAGGTTTAAATAGTGACATATCTATATATTTTAGCTTGCAGGTTAGATATTTTGTTCATGTCCAGTGGAGGTGGAATATAGCTTGGGGAAAATAGCTACACGGTAAGGGTTTAGTTCCAGTCCAGTTGTAAGTTTGTAAGTCTAGTCGTAGTTCTTGGTCGCGAGTCCAAATTAAATTAAAAAACATACAAAGTATGAAAACGTAAAAACTTTAAACATTAAAAAACAGAATAGTGAATAGTAAATAAATAAACCCAATAGTAAGGAGTGAAAAATTACAAAAAAAAAAATGCAAACAAAAATGAAAGCCATCGCCTTCACGTGACTTAGGTGCAGTTATCTTTGCTTCTGGTTCATCAATAGAGACGTTACTATTGAGGGCTGGAGCCGGCAGTTTCTTCAACCAAGTTCATGATCATCGCTAAGAAGGAAGTAAGTTTATCATAAAATCCAAAGATTTTTGGTATTCACATTTTGTTTCCTATTTTTTTTTATATGGATTTAATTAATTCTGAAGATTCATATACGGGGTGTTTCAATGCACGCCGGCCATTTAAATACTTTATACATTTTGAATGGCGGAGTTGGACAAGTTTACTCGCAAGCACAAGTAGAAATTTTATAAAAAGTAATGTTAGTAAATGAATATAAGTTCAAAAACGTAGAAAAAAAGAAAACTAGACGATGACAAAATCAAAATAAGTGAATGTTAAGAAAAAACATAAAGATAAGATGGGGGAAAAAAGAATATGAATCGCAAATTGGATCCGCAAGCTTCACTTACGAAATTCATGGCCGTCGTGAAGTAGTAAGTTTAGCACATAAAAAAACATTAAGAAAATCCTTTCATATATTTAATACTAGGTATTTTAAAAATTGAATAGTTTCGAGTAAAATGTTTATTATTATCATAAACGAGGTGTTTTGCATATGATGTCATCTTCATTGAGCATGAACTACGTTCGGATTTGAACATGTTTAAAAAAAACGAATGCGGCTGCAGAAATCTATGTTCAAAAATTAGTGATATATCTATATATTTTATGTTAGTGTTTTATTTTGATAGATTGTTCATGTCCAGTGGAGGTAGAATATAGTTTCTGAAAAATAGCTATAGGGTGATGGCGCAGAAAAGAAAATTAATGCATTATAAGCTATCAAAATCCGAATATATTTGGCATAGAGAACTTTTTATTATTGTTTGTGTCTTTGTTTTAGATTTTATTAATTTTCAACATTTATTTGTATACGGGGTGTTTTGCATATAATTTCATCTTCACTATGCATGGACTACGGTCAGATTTGAGCATGTCTTGAAGAAAAAATAATACGACCACAGAAATTCGTGTTCAAATAGTGACATATCTATAAAGTTTAGTTTGCTAGTTTAATATTTAGTTCACGTCCAGTGGAATTATGGTTGTAAAAAAAGCTACAGGGTGAAGGTTCAGAAACGAAAAAAAATTTCGCATTGGAAACTGGCAAAATCTCAGCAGTTTCTTCAACCAAATTCATGGCCGTCGTTAAGAAGGAAAAAAGTTTATTATAAAATCCAAAGATTTTTGGTATAAATAATTTTTTTTCTTATTATTTTTATATGGATTCAATTAATATTGAAGATTCGTATACGGGGTGTTTTGCATATGGTTTCATTGCATTACTGTGCAGGAAATACGCTGGGATTTGGAGTATGTAGAGAAAAAAATTAATGCGGGCATAGAAATCTAGGTTAAATAGTGAATTATCTATATATTTTAGCTTGCAGGTTAGATATTTTGTTCATGTTCAGTGGAGGTGGAATATAGCTTGGGGAAAATAGTTTCAGGGTAAGCGTTCAGTTCTAGTTCAGTTGTAAGTTTGTAAGTAAGTCTAGTCGTAGTAGTTTTTAGTCGGGAGTCCAAATTAAATTTAAGAAAACTAAAAAAAGTATGAAAACTTAAAACAATAAGAAACAGAAAAGTGAAAATAATAAAAACTAATAGTTAAAAGTGTAAATTAAAAAGAAAATGCTGAAAAATGCAAAAAAAAAATGGAGGCCATTGCCTTCACGTGACATAGGTGCAGTTAAATTTGCTCCTGGTCCATCAATAGAGACGTTACTATTGAGCACCATCTGGATTTCTATGTTGTAAAGAGCGTCATCCATTTTGTTTTTTCTTGGTCTCAAGTTTCAAAGCATGCCGCGGCACGTTCAGTTCCAGTCACCAGTCCTTTGTTAAGTTCGTAAGTTTTGTCGTAGTAGTTTTTAGTCGGGAGTCCAATTAAATTTAAGAAAACGAAAAAAAGTATGAAAACTTAAAACAATAAGAAACAGAATAGGGAAAATAATAAAAACTAATAGTTAAAAGTGTAAATTAAAAAGAAAATGCTGAAAAATGCAAAAAAAAAATGTAGGCCATTGCCTTCACGTGACATAGGTGCAGTTAAATTTGCTCCTGGTCCATCAATAGAGACGTTACTATTGAGGACTGAAACCGGCAGTTTCTTCAACAAAATTCAGTAAGTAATTTATCACTTATTTTCTTCATTTTTACATATATTGGGTGTTATTTTTTATCAAGTCTTCACTGGACATGAACTTTTCACGGATTTTAAACGTGGCCAGAAAAAAAACTAATTCATGTTAAAACATTGATAATCTATATATTTTTAATTATGAGCTTGATAATTTGTTCATGTCCAGTAGAGGGGGTATTGAAATTCCAGAAAAATTTACGGCATTTATGTTTTTATTCAATCCAAAAAATATAATGGAATTATGACACGTTTAAACAAAACTATATATGCGCACAATCATGCAAATAAACAGATCATAAAGCATTATCTGTAAATTCAACTCCTCGACCCAGGTTTTTCAATACAAATTTCAACTCGATTCCGCTTCTCAAGCGGAGTTGACTTTTATCAAGCTCATTTCAACGCGATCCAGGTATCATATGCAAAACACCTCGTTTATGATAATAATAAACATTTTACTCGAAACTATTCAATTTAAAAAAAAAAAATACTTTGTATTAAATATATGAAAGGATTTCCTTAATGTTGTTTTATGTGCTAAACTTTCTACTTCACGATGGCCATGAATTTGGTATCATATGATATATGTAATTTCTTAGATTTTATTAATTTTCAAGATTTATATGTACACGGGGTGTTTTGCATATAATTTCATTTTCACTGTGCATGGACTACGGTTGGATTTTGAGCATGTCTAGAAGAAAAAATAATACGACCACAGAAATTCGTGTTCAAATAGTGATATATCTATAAATTTTAGTTTGCGAGTTTAATATTTAGTTCATGTCTAGTGGAATTATGGTTAAAAAAAAAAGCTACAGGGTGAAGGTTCAGAAACGAAAAAATGTTCGCATTGGAAACTGGCAAAATCTTAAATTATATATTTAAAATTTAAAATGCCATACAAAAGAAGACAATTTTTTGAAAATTAAAATGCTGAAATATAAATGAATTGTAAAACTGCAAATATTCGAAATATTCTGGTAGTTTATTCACAATAGAGCATTGTTCATTTGATTAAGCTACAGAATACCAAACAGTAAAACAAATCGATGCCATCGACAAATTTCGATTCGATTGTTAATAGAAAACGGAAATCATGGGTCCGATTGTTGTTTTCGATTGAGTGTTTTGAAAGGAAATATGCTCGAATTTGGAGTATGTCGAGAAAAAAAAACTAATGTGGTCATGGAAATCTAGGCTAAATAGTGACATATCTATATATTTTAGCTTGCAGGTTTGATTTTTTGTTCATGTCAGTGGAGGAGGAATATAGCTTGGGAAAAATAGCTACACGGTAAGGGTTTAGTTCCAGTCCAGTTGTAAGTTTGTAAGTCTAGTCGTAGTTTTGGTCGGGAGTCAAAATTAAATTAAAAATAATAAAAAGTATCAAAACTTAAAACAATAAGAAAACCGAATAGTGAAAATAAAAACTCAATAGGAAAAAGTGAAAAATTAAAAAGAAAATGCAGAAAATTGCAAACAAAAATGGAGGTCATTGCCTTCACGTGACATAAGTGCAGTTATCTTTGCTCCTGGTCCATCAATAGAGACGTTACTATTGAGGGCTAGAGCCGGCAGTTTCTTCAACCAAATTCATGGCCGTCATTAAGAAGGTAAAAAGTTTATTATAAAATCCAAAGATTTTTGGTAGGTATACATAATTTTGTTCTTATTATTTTTATATGGATTTAATTAATATTGAAGATTCTTATACGGGGTGTTTTGCATATGGTTTCATTGCATTACTGTGCAGGAAATACGCTCGGATTCGGAGTATGTAGAGAAAAAAACTAATGCAGTCATAGAAATCTAGGTTAAATAGTGAAATATCTATATATTTTAGCTTGCAGGTTAGATATTTTGTTCATGTCCAGTGGAGGTGGAATATAGCTTGGGGAAAATAGTTTCAGGGTAAGCGTTCAGTTCTAGTTCAGTTGTAAGTTTGTAAGTCTAGTCGTAGTTTTTAGTCGGGAGTCCAGATTAAATTAAAAACATAAAAAAGTATGAAAACTTAAAAACTTTAAACAATAAAAAACCGAATAGTGAAAGTAAAAACTTAATAGTAAAAAGTATAAAATTAAAAACAAAATGCAGGAAATTGCAAAAAAAAATGGAGGTCATTGCCTTCACTTGACATAGTTTCAGTTATCTTTGCTCCTGGTCCATCAATTGAGACGTTAATATTGAGGGCTGGAGCCGGCAGTTTCTTCAACAAAATTCATCCATGGTCAAGACGTAGGTAATTTATTATTTATTTTCTTCATTTTTACATATATGGGTGGTTTTTTTATCAAGTCTTCGCTTGACATGAACTTTTCACGGATTTCAAACGTGGCCAGAAAAAAAACTAATTGTTCGTTCTCTGTGCTGCGTTTTGTAACTCTCGCACTGAAAGCTCATGTTAATTGAAACAAAATACATCACTTGTTGAACAACGTTCGATTGTTCAAATTATAAGAAAATAAATTATCAAAAGTTTCTTAGTGGGCACTTGGGTTTAGCGGTCAAACAACAGTCAAACGTTAGTTTAATTAGTTTTTTATTTTATTAGTGGTCCGCAATTCTCATAATACTACGTACAATTTTACACGAAATTTTCATTTCCACGACATCAGTATTTACTCACCATTGATATTGTGTTCCCAGCTTTAAAATTATCTCTGTCATGAAGAGCGCCATCTGGATTTCTATGTTGTTAAGAGCGTCATCCATTTTGTTTTTTCTTGGTCTCAAGTTTCAAAGCACGCCGCGGCACGTTTTTAATTTTTCATTGTCGTTCACGTTCAGTTCCAGTCACCAGTCCTCTTGTTAAGTTGTAAGTCTAGTCGTAGTAGTTTTTAGTCGGGAGTCCAAATTAAATTTAAGAAAACTAAAAAAAGTATGAAAACTTAAAACAATAAGAAACAGAATAGGGAAAATAATAAAAACTCAATAGTAAAAATTGAAAAATTAAAAAGAAAATGCTGAAAAATGCAAAAGAAAAATAAGAGCGTCATCCATTTTGTTTTTTCTTGGTCTCAAGTTTCAAAGCACGCCGCGGCACGTTTTTAATTTTTCATTGTCGTTCACGTTCAGTTCCAGTCACCAGTCCTTTTGTTAAGTTTGTAAGTCTAGTCGTAGTAGTTTTTAGTCGGGAGTCCAAATTAAATTTAAGAAAACTAAAAAAAGTATGAAAACTTAAAACAATAAGAAACAGAATAGGGAAAATAATAAAAACTCAATAGTAAAAAGTGAAAAATTAAAAAGAAAATGCTGAAAAATGAAAAAAAAATTGAGGCCATTGCCTTCACGTGACATAGGTGCAGTTAAATTTGCTCCTGGTCCATCAATAGAGACGTTACTATTGAGGGCTGGAGCCGGCAGTTTCTTCAACAAAATTCAGTAAGTAATTTATCACTTATTTTCTTCATTTTTACATATATTGGGTGTTATTTTTTATCAAGTCTTCACTGGACATGAACTTTTCACGGATTTTAAACGTGGCCAGAAAAAAAACTAATTCATGTTAAAACATTGATAATCTATATATTTTTAATTATGAGCTTGATAATTTGTTCATGTCCAGTAGAGGGGGTATTGAAATTCCAGAAATATTTACGGCATTTATGTTTTTATTCAATCCAAAAAAATATAATGGAATTATTACACGTTTAAACAAAACTATATTTGTGCATAATTATGCAAATAAACAGATCATAATGCATTATCTGTAAATTCAACTTCTCGACCCAGGTTTTTCATTACAAATTTCAACTCGATTCCGCTTCTCAAGCGGAGTTGGCTTTTATCAAGCTCATTTCAACTCGATCCAGGTATACAAACATGCATACGTAGTATTTATCTCTTAAACGGTGTTCAAACGGTGCTGTGAGGCGACTCATTTTGTCGTCTCATGCAAAAAATTTAATTTGTTTAATTTGGTTTTCAATAATACTCTTAGTTGGGAGTATGCATATTTTCACGATATTTATTATCTACACGTCAGTGTTCCTACACAATTGATAATGTGTGCTAAAAGTGCCTCTACACTATCCCACAAAGTATGAACACAATATCAAAATAAAGTGCGAAGAAATTGCCTACGACTGCCAAATTTGTGTGATGAAAATAATTTTCTTATATTGCTTCCACACTTGCATCCAAATAAATTAGTATCACCATAAACTCAAACACCCAAGTGGAATAGAATGTGTAATGGTTTTAGAACCGATTCCGTATATTTTTCGGATTCGGATGCGCTGTAAAGCTGTGTGTGATGAAATTTCATATTTTATTTACACACATACATTATTTGCTTCACACTTTTTTCACATACATATATTAATACTCAGTGGGATAGTGTAGAAAGACTATTATCAATTTTTTCTGTTGACAGAGTGCCATCTGGAGCTGTTCGCTATACATTTTGCTATAGCTTTGTAAAAATGTTCACAAGTTTCAATGCACGTCGGCCATTTAAATACTTTATTCATTTTGAATGGCGACGTCGGACAAGTTTACTCGCAACTTGCAAGCACAAGTAGAAATTTTATAAAAAGTAATGTTAGTAAATTAATATAAGTTCAAAAACGTAGAAAAAAAGAAAACTAGACGAAGAAAAAATCAAAGTGAATGTTAAAAAAAAAAACAAAGATAAGATGGGGGAAAAAGGAAAATGAATCGCAAATTGGATCCGCAAGCTTCACTTACCAAATTCATGGCCGTCGTGAAGTAGTAAGTTTAGCACATAAAAAAACATTAAGAAAATCCTTTCATATATTTAATACTAGGTATTTTAAAAATTGAATAGTTTCGAGTAAAATGTTTATTATTATCATAAACGAGGTGTTTTGCATATGATGACATCTTTTTTGAGCATGAACTATGTTCGGATTTGAACATGTTTAAAAAAAAAAAATAATGCGGCTGAGAAATCTATGTTAAAAAATTAGTGATATATCTATATATTTTATGTAAGTGTGTAAGTTTGATAGATTGTTCATGTCCAGTGGAGGTAGAATATAGTTTCTGAAAAATAGCTATAGGGTGATGGCTTAGAAAAGAAAATTATCGCATTATAAGCTATCAAAATCCGATTTGGCATAGAGAACTTTGTATTGTTATTTGTGTCTTTGTTTTAGATTTTATTAGTTTTCAAGATTTATATGTAGGTACACGGGGTGTTTTGCATATGATTTCATTTTCATTGTGCATGGACTACGCTTGGATTTTGAGCATGTCTAGAAGAAAAAATAATACGACCACAGAAATTCGTGTTCAAATAGTGACATATCTATAAATTTTAGTTTGCAAGTTTAATATTTAGTTCATGTCTAGTGGAATTATGGTTAAAAAAAAAGCTACAGGGTGAAGGTTTAGAAACGAAAAAATGTACGCATTGGAAACTGGCAAAATCTTAAATTATATATTTAAAATTTAAAATGCCATACAAAAGAAGACAATTTTTTGAAAATTAAAATGCTGAAATATAAATGAATTGTAAAACTGCAAATATTCGAAATATTCTGGTAGTTTATTCACAATAGAGCATTGTTCATTCGATTAAGCTACAGAATACAAAACATAAAAACAAATCGATACAATCGACAAATTTCGATTCGATTGTTAATAGAAAACGGCAATCATGGGCCCGATTGTCATTTTCGATTAACAATCGGAGTGTTTTGGAAGGAAATACGCTCGGATTTGGAGTATTTCGAGAAAAAAAAACTAAGTGGTCATAGAAATCTAGGTTTAAATAGTGACATATCTATATATTTTAGCTTGCAGGTTAGATATTTTGTTCATGTCCAGTGGAGGTGGAATATAGCTTGGGGAAAATAGCTACACGGTAAGGGTTTAGTTCCAGTCCAGTTGTAAGTTTGTAAGTCTAGTCGTAGTTCTTGGTCGCGAGTCCAAATTAAATTAAAAAACATACAAAGTATGAAAACGTAAAAACTTTAAACATTAAAAAACAGAATAGTGAATAGTAAATAAATAAACCCAATAGTAAGGAGTGAAAAATTACAAAAAAAAAAATGCAAACAAAAATGAAAGCCATCGCCTTCACGTGACTTAGGTGCAGTTATCTTTGCTTCTGGTTCATCAATAGAGACGTTACTATTGAGGGCTGGAGCCGGCAGTTTCTTCAACCAAGTTCATGATCATCGCTAAGAAGGAAGTAAGTTTATCATAAAATCCAAAGATTTTTGGTATTCACATTTTGTTTCCTATTTTTTTTTATATGGATTTAATTAATTCTGAAGATTCATATACGGGGTGTTTCAATGCACGCCGGCCATTTAAATACTTTATACATTTTGAATGGCGGAGTTGGACAAGTTTACTCGCAAGCACAAGTAGAAATTTTATAAAAAGTAATGTTAGTAAATGAATATAAGTTCAAAAACGTAGAAAAAAAGAAAACTAGACGATGACAAAATCAAAATAAGTGAATGTTAAGAAAAAACATAAAGATAAGATGGGGGAAAAAAGAATATGAATCGCAAATTGGATCCGCAAGCTTCACTTACGAAATTCATGGCCGTCGTGAAGTAGTAAGTTTAGCACATAAAAAAACATTAAGAAAATCCTTTCATATATTTAATACTAGGTATTTTAAAAATTGAATAGTTTCGAGTAAAATGTTTATTATTATCATAAACGAGGTGTTTTGCATATGATGTCATCTTCATTGAGCATGAACTACGTTCGGATTTGAACATGTTTAAAAAAAATGAATGCGGCTGCAGAAATCTATGTTCAAAAATTAGTGATATATCTATATATTTTATGTTAGTGTTTTATTTTGATAGATTGTTCATGTCCAGTGGAGGTAGAATATAGTTTCTGAAAAATAGCTATAGGGTGATGGCGCAGAAAAGAAAATTAATGCATTATAAGCTATCAAAATCCGAATATATTTGGCATAGAGAACTTTTTATTATTGTTTGTGTCTTTGTTTTAGATTTTATTAATTTTCAACATTTATTTGTATACGGGGTGTTTTGCATATAATTTCATCTTCACTATGCATGGACTACGGTCAGATTTGAGCATGTCTTGAAGAAAAAATAATACGACCACAGAAATTCGTGTTCAAATAGTGACATATCTATAAAGTTTAGTTTGCTAGTTTAATATTTAGTTCACGTCCAGTGGAATTATGGTTGTAAAAAAAGCTACAGGGTGAAGGTTCAGAAACGAAAAAAAATTTCGCATTGGAAACTGGCAAAATCTCAGCAGTTTCTTCAACCAAATTCATGGCCGTCGTTAAGAAGGAAAAAAGTTTATTATAAAATCCAAAGATTTTTGGTATAAATAATTTTTTTTCTTATTATTTTTATATGGATTCAATTAATATTGAAGATTCGTATACGGGGTGTTTTGCATATGGTTTCATTGCATTACTGTGCAGGAAATACGCTGGGATTTGGAGTATGTAGAGAAAAAAATTAATGCGGGCATAGAAATCTAGGTTAAATAGTGAATTATCTATATATTTTAGCTTGCAGGTTAGATATTTTGTTCATGTTCAGTGGAGGTGGAATATAGCTTGGGGAAAATAGTTTCAGGGTAAGCGTTCAGTTCTAGTTCAGTTGTAAGTTTGTAAGTAAGTCTAGTCGTAGTAGTTTTTAGTCGGGAGTCCAAATTAAATTTAAGAAAACTAAAAAAAGTATGAAAACTTAAAACAATAAGAAACAGAAAAGTGAAAATAATAAAAACTAATAGTTAAAAGTGTAAATTAAAAAGAAAATGCTGAAAAATGCAAAAAAAAAATGGAGGCCATTGCCTTCACGTGACATAGGTGCAGTTAAATTTGCTCCTGGTCCATCAATAGAGACGTTACTATTGAGCACCATCTGGATTTCTATGTTGTAAAGAGCGTCATCCATTTTGTTTTTTCTTGGTCTCAAGTTTCAAAGCATGCCGCGGCACGTTCAGTTCCAGTCACCAGTCCTTTGTTAAGTTCGTAAGTTTTGTCGTAGTAGTTTTTAGTCGGGAGTCCAATTAAATTTAAGAAAACGAAAAAAAGTATGAAAACTTAAAACAATAAGAAACAGAATAGGGAAAATAATAAAAACTAATAGTTAAAAGTGTAAATTAAAAAGAAAATGCTGAAAAATGCAAAAAAAAAATGTAGGCCATTGCCTTCACGTGACATAGGTGCAGTTAAATTTGCTCCTGGTCCATCAATAGAGACGTTACTATTGAGGACTGAAACCGGCAGTTTCTTCAACAAAATTCAGTAAGTAATTTATCACTTATTTTCTTCATTTTTACATATATTGGGTGTTATTTTTTATCAAGTCTTCACTGGACATGAACTTTTCACGGATTTTAAACGTGGCCAGAAAAAAAACTAATTCATGTTAAAACATTGATAATCTATATATTTTTAATTATGAGCTTGATAATTTGTTCATGTCCAGTAGAGGGGGTATTGAAATTCCAGAAAAATTTACGGCATTTATGTTTTTATTCAATCCAAAAAATATAATGGAATTATGACACGTTTAAACAAAACTATATATGCGCACAATCATGCAAATAAACAGATCATAAAGCATTATCTGTAAATTCAACTCCTCGACCCAGGTTTTTCAATACAAATTTCAACTCGATTCCGCTTCTCAAGCGGAGTTGACTTTTATCAAGCTCATTTCAACGCGATCCAGGTATCATATGCAAAACACCTCGTTTATGATAATAATAAACATTTTACTCGAAACTATTCAATTTAAAAAAAAAAAATACTTTGTATTAAATATATGAAAGGATTTCCTTAATGTTGTTTTATGTGCTAAACTTTCTACTTCACGATGGCCATGAATTTGGTATCATATGATATATGTAATTTCTTAGATTTTATTAATTTTCAAGATTTATATGTACACGGGGTGTTTTGCATATAATTTCATTTTCACTGTGCATGGACTACGGTTGGATTTTGAGCATGTCTAGAAGAAAAAATAATACGACCACAGAAATTCGTGTTCAAATAGTGATATATCTATAAATTTTAGTTTGCGAGTTTAATATTTAGTTCATGTCTAGTGGAATTATGGTTAAAAAAAAAAGCTACAGGGTGAAGGTTCAGAAACGAAAAAATGTTCGCATTGGAAACTGGCAAAATCTTAAATTATATATTTAAAATTTAAAATGCCATACAAAAGAAGACAATTTTTTGAAAATTAAAATGCTGAAATATAAATGAATTGTAAAACTGCAAATATTCGAAATATTCTGGTAGTTTATTCACAATAGAGCATTGTTCATTTGATTAAGCTACAGAATACCAAACAGTAAAACAAATCGATGCCATCGACAAATTTCGATTCGATTGTTAATAGAAAACGGAAATCATGGGTCCGATTGTTGTTTTCGATTGAGTGTTTTGAAAGGAAATATGCTCGAATTTGGAGTATGTCGAGAAAAAAAAACTAATGTGGTCATGGAAATCTAGGCTAAATAGTGACATATCTATATATTTTAGCTTGCAGGTTTGATTTTTTGTTCATGTCAGTGGAGGAGGAATATAGCTTGGGAAAAATAGCTACACGGTAAGGGTTTAGTTCCAGTCCAGTTGTAAGTTTGTAAGTCTAGTCGTAGTTTTGGTCGGGAGTCAAAATTAAATTAAAAATAATAAAAAGTATCAAAACTTAAAACAATAAGAAAACCGAATAGTGAAAATAAAAACTCAATAGGAAAAAGTGAAAAATTAAAAAGAAAATGCAGAAAATTGCAAACAAAAATGGAGGTCATTGCCTTCACGTGACATAAGTGCAGTTATCTTTGCTCCTGGTCCATCAATAGAGACGTTACTATTGAGGGCTAGAGCCGGCAGTTTCTTCAACCAAATTCATGGCCGTCATTAAGAAGGTAAAAAGTTTATTATAAAATCCAAAGATTTTTGGTAGGTATACATAATTTTGTTCTTATTATTTTTATATGGATTTAATTAATATTGAAGATTCTTATACGGGGTGTTTTGCATATGGTTTCATTGCATTACTGTGCAGGAAATACGCTCGGATTCGGAGTATGTAGAGAAAAAAACTAATGCAGTCATAGAAATCTAGGTTAAATAGTGAAATATCTATATATTTTAGCTTGCAGGTTAGATATTTTGTTCATGTCCAGTGGAGGTGGAATATAGCTTGGGGAAAATAGTTTCAGGGTAAGCGTTCAGTTCTAGTTCAGTTGTAAGTTTGTAAGTCTAGTCGTAGTTTTTAGTCGGGAGTCCAGATTAAATTAAAAACATAAAAAACTATGAAAACTTAAAAACTTTAAACAATAAAAAACCGAATAGTGAAAGTAAAAACTTAATAGTAAAAAGTATAAAATTAAAAACAAAATGCAGGAAATTGCAAAAAAAAATGGAGGTCATTGCCTTCACTTGACATAGTTTCAGTTATCTTTGCTCCTGGTCCATCAATTGAGACGTTAATATTGAGGGCTGGAGCCGGCAGTTTCTTCAACAAAATTCATCCATGGTCAAGACGTAGGTAATTTATTATTTATTTTCTTCATTTTTACATATATGGGTGGTTTTTTTATCAAGTCTTCGCTTGACATGAACTTTTCACGGATTTCAAACGTGGCCAGAAAAAAAACTAATTGTTCGTTCTCTGTGCTGCGTTTTGTAACTCTCGCACTGAAAGCTCATGTTAATTGAAACAAAATACATCACTTGTTGAACAACGTTCGATTGTTCAAATTATAAGAAAATAAATTATCAAAAGTTTCTTAGTGGGCACTTGGGTTTAGCGGTCAAACAACAGTCAAACGTTAGTTTAATTAGTTTTTTATTTTATTAGTGGTCCGCAATTCTCATAATACTACGTACAATTTTACACGAAATTTTCATTTCCACGACATCAGTATTTACTCACCATTGATATTGTGTTCCCAGCTTTAAAATTATCTCTGTCATGAAGAGCGCCATCTGGATTTCTATGTTGTTAAGAGCGTCATCCATTTTGTTTTTTCTTGGTCTCAAGTTTCAAAGCACGCCGCGGCACGTTTTTAATTTTTCATTGTCGTTCACGTTCAGTTCCAGTCACCAGTCCTCTTGTTAAGTTGTAAGTCTAGTCGTAGTAGTTTTTAGTCGGGAGTCCAAATTAAATTTAAGAAAACTAAAAAAAGTATGAAAACTTAAAACAATAAGAAACAGAATAGGGAAAATAATAAAAACTCAATAGTAAAAATTGAAAAATTAAAAAGAAAATGCTGAAAAATGCAAAAGAAAAATAAGAGCGTCATCCATTTTGTTTTTTCTTGGTCTCAAGTTTCAAAGCACGCCGCGGCACGTTTTTAATTTTTCATTGTCGTTCACGTTCAGTTCCAGTCACCAGTCCTTTTGTTAAGTTTGTAAGTCTAGTCGTAGTAGTTTTTAGTCGGGAGTCCAAATTAAATTTAAGAAAACTAAAAAAAGTATGAAAACTTAAAACAATAAGAAACAGAATAGGGAAAATAATAAAAACTCAATAGTAAAAAGTGAAAAATTAAAAAGAAAATGCTGAAAAATGAAAAAAAAATTGAGGCCATTGCCTTCACGTGACATAGGTGCAGTTAAATTTGCTCCTGGTCCATCAATAGAGACGTTACTATTGAGGGCTGGAGCCGGCAGTTTCTTCAACAAAATTCAGTAAGTAATTTATCACTTATTTTCTTCATTTTTACATATATTGGGTGTTATTTTTTATCAAGTCTTCACTGGACATGAACTTTTCACGGATTTTAAACGTGGCCAGAAAAAAAACTAATTCATGTTAAAACATTGATAATCTATATATTTTTAATTATGAGCTTGATAATTTGTTCATGTCCAGTAGAGGGGGTATTGAAATTCCAGAAATATTTACGGCATTTATGTTTTTATTCAATCCAAAAAAATATAATGGAATTATTACACGTTTAAACAAAACTATATTTGTGCATAATTATGCAAATAAACAGATCATAATGCATTATCTGTAAATTCAACTTCTCGACCCAGGTTTTTCATTACAAATTTCAACTCGATTCCGCTTCTCAAGCGGAGTTGGCTTTTATCAAGCTCATTTCAACTCGATCCAGGTATACAAACATGCATACGTAGTATTTATCTCTTAAACGGTGTTCAAACGGTGCTGTGAGGCGACTCATTTTGTCGTCTCATGCAAAAAATTTAATTTGTTTAATTTGGTTTTCAATAATACTCTTAGTTGGGAGTATGCATATTTTCACGATATTTATTATCTACACGTCAGTGTTCCTACACAATTGATAATGTGTGCTAAAAGTGCCTCTACACTATCCCACAAAGTATGAACACAATATCAAAATAAAGTGCGAAGAAATTGCCTACGACTGCCAAATTTGTGTGATGAAAATAATTTTCTTATATTGCTTCCACACTTGCATCCAAATAAATTAGTATCACCATAAACTCAAACACCCAAGTGGAATAGAATGTGTAATGGTTTTAGAACCGATTCCGTATATTTTTCGGATTCGGATGCGCTGTAAAGCTGTGTGTGATGAAATTTCATATTTTATTTACACACATACATTATTTGCTTCACACTTTTTTCACATACATATATTAATACTCAGTGGGATAGTGTAGAAAGACTATTATCAATTTTTTCTGTTGACAGAGTGCCATCTGGAGCTGTTCGCTATACATTTTGCTATAGCTTTGTAAAAATGTTCACAAGTTTCAATGCACGTCGGCCATTTAAATACTTTATTCATTTTGAATGGCGACGTCGGACAAGTTTACTCGCAACTTGCAAGCACAAGTAGAAATTTTATAAAAAGTAATGTTATTAAATTAATATAAGTTCAAAAACGTAGAAAAAAAGAAAACTAGACGAAGAAAAAATCAAAGTGAATGTTAAAAAAAAAAACAAAGATAAGATGGGGGAAAAAGGAAAATGAATCGCAAATTGGATCCGCAAGCTTCACTTACCAAATTCATGGCCGTCGTGAAGTAGTAAGTTTAGCACATAAAAAAACATTAAGAAAATCCTTTCATATATTTAATACTAGGTATTTTAAAAATTGAATAGTTTCGAGTAAAATGTTTATTATTATCATAAACGAGGTGTTTTGCATATGATGACATCTTTTTTGAGCATGAACTATGTTCGGATTTGAACATGTTTAAAAAAAAAAAATAATGCGGCTGAGAAATCTATGTTAAAAAATTAGTGATATATCTATATATTTTATGTAAGTGTGTAAGTTTGATAGATTGTTCATGTCCAGTGGAGGTAGAATATAGTTTCTGAAAAATAGCTATAGGGTGATGGCTTAGAAAAGAAAATTATCGCATTATAAGCTATCAAAATCCGAATATATTTGGCATAGAGAACTTTTGTATTGTTATTTGTGTCTTTGTTTTAGATTTTATTAATTTTCAACATTTATTTGTATACGGGGTGTTTTGCATATAATTTCATCTTCACTATGCATGGACTACGGTCAGATTTGAGCATGTCTTGAAGAAAAAATAATACGACCACAGAAATTCGTGTTCAAATAGTGACATATCTATAAAGTTTAGTTTGCTAGTTTAATATTTAGTTCACGTCCAGTGGAATTATGGTTGTAAAAAAAGCTACAGGGTGAAGGTTCAGAAACGAAAAAAAATTTCGCATTGGAAACTGGCAAAATCTCAGCAGTTTCTTCAACCAAATTCATGGCCGTCGTTAAGAAGGAAAAAAGTTTATTATAAAATCCAAAGATTTTTGGTATAAATAATTTTTTTTCTTATTATTTTTATATGGATTCAATTAATATTGAAGATTCGTATACGGGGTGTTTTGCATATGGTTTCATTGCATTACTGTGCAGGAAATACGCTCGGATTTGGAGTATGTAGAGAAAAAAATTAATGCGGGCATAGAAATCTAGGTTAAATAGTGAATTATCTATATATTTTAGCTTGCAGGTTAGATATTTTGTTCATGTTCAGTGGAGGTGGAATATAGCTTGGGGAAAATAGTTTCAGGGTAAGCGTTCAGTTCTAGTTCAGTTGTAAGTTTGTAAGTAAGTCTAGTCGTAGTAGTTTTTAGTCGGGAGTCCAAATTAAATTTAAGAAAACTAAAAAAAGTATGAAAACTTAAAACAATAAGAAACAGAAAAGTGAAAATAATAAAAACTAATAGTTAAAAGTGTAAATTAAAAAGAAAATGCTGAAAAATGCAAAAAAAAAATGGAGGCCATTGCCTTCACGTGACATAGGTGCAGTTAAATTTGCTCCTGGTCCATCAATAGAGACGTTACTATTGAGCACCATCTGGATTTCTATGTTGTAAAGAGCGTCATCCATTTTGTTTTTTCTTGGTCTCAAGTTTCAAAGCATGCCGCGGCACGTTCAGTTCCAGTCACCAGTCCTTTGTTAAGTTCGTAAGTTTTGTCGTAGTAGTTTTTAGTCGGGAGTCCAATTAAATTTAAGAAAACGAAAAAAAGTATGAAAACTTAAAACAATAAGAAACAGAATAGGGAAAATAATAAAAACTAATAGTTAAAAGTGTAAATTAAAAAGAAAATGCTGAAAAATGCAAAAAAAAAAATGGAGGCCATTGCCTTCACGTGACATAGGTGCAGTTAAATTTGCTCCTGGTCCATCAATAGAGACGTTACTATTGAGGACTGAAACCGGCAGTTTCTTCAACAAAATTCAGTAAGTAATTTATCACTTATTTTCTTCATTTTTACATATATTGGGTGTTATTTTTTATCAAGTCTTCACTGGACATGAACTTTTCACGGATTTTAAACGTGGCCAGAAAAAAAACTAATTCATGTTAAAACATTGATAATCTATATATTTTTAATTATGAGCTTGATAATTTGTTCATGTCCAGTAGAGGGGGTATTGAAATTCCAGAAAAATTTACGGCATTTATGTTTTTATTCAATCCAAAAAATATAATGGAATTATGACACGTTTAAACAAAACTATATATGCGCACAATCATGCAAATAAACAGATCATAAAGCATTAGCTGTAAATTCAACTCCTCGACCCAGGCTTTTCATTACAAATTTCAACTCGATTCCGCTTCTCAAGCGGAGTTGACTTTTATCAAGCTCATTTCAACGCGATCCAGGTATCATATGCAAAACACCTCGTTAAGATAATAATAAACATTTTACTCGAAACTATTCAATTTAAAAAAAAAAATACTTAGTATTAAATATATGAAAGGATTTCCTTAATGTTGTTTTATGTGCTAAACTTTCTACTTCACGATGGCCATGAATTTGGTATCATATGATTTATGTAAATTTTTAGATTTTATTAATTTTCAAGATTTATATGTACACGGGGTGTTTTGCATATGATTTCATTTTCACTGTGCATGGACTACGGTTGGATTTTGAGCATGTCTAGAAGAAAAAATAATACGACCACAGAATTTCGTGTTCAAATAGTGACATATCTATAAAGTTTAGTTTGCGAGTTTAATATTTAGTTCATGTCTAGTGGAATTATGGTTAAAAAAAAGCTACAGGGTGAAGGTTCAGAAACGAAAAAATGATCGCATTGGAAACTGGCAAAATCTTAAATTATATATTTTAAATTTAAAATGCCATACAATAGAAGACAATTTTTGAAAATTAAAATGCTGAAATATAAATGAATTGTAAAACTGCAAATATTGGAAATGTTCTGGTATTTTATTCACAATAGAGCATTGTTCATTCGATTAAGCTACAGAATACCAAACATAAAAACAAATCGATACAATCGACAAATTTCTATTCGATTGCTAATAGAAAACGGCAATCATGGGCCCGATTGTCATTTTCGATTAACAATCGGAGTGTTTTGGAAGGAAATATGCTCGGATTTGGAGTATGTCGAGAAAAAAAACTAGTGTGGTCATAGAAATCTAGGTTTAAATAGTGACATATCTATATATTTTAGCTTGCAGGTTAGATATTTTGTTTATGTCCAGTGGAGGTGGAATATAGCTTGGGGAAAATAGCTACACGGTAAGGGTTCAGCTTCAGTCCAGTTGTAAGTTTGTAAGTCTAGTCGTAGTTCTTGGTCGGGAGTCCAAATTAAATTAAAAAAAGCATAAAAAGTATGAAAACTTAAAAACTTTAAACATTAAAAAACAGAATAGTGAATAGTAAATAAATAAACCCAATAGTAAGGAGTGAAAAATTACAAAAAAAAATGCAAACAAAAATGAAAGCCATCGCCTTCACGTGACTTAGGTGCAGTTATGTTTGCTTCTGGTTCATCAATAGAGACGTTACTATTGAGGGCTGGAGCCGGCAGTTTCTTCAACCAAATTCATGATCATCGCTAAGAAGGAAGTAAGTTTATCATAAAATCCAAAGATTTTTGGTATTCACATTTTGTTTCCTATTTTTTTTTATATGGATCTAATTAATTCTGAAGATTCATATACGGGGTGTTTCAATGCACGCCGGCCATTTAAATACTTTATACCTACATTTTGAATGGCGGAGTTGGACAAGTTTACTCGCAAGCACAAGTAGAAACTTTATAAAAAGTAATGTTAGTAAATTAATATAAGTTCAAAAACGTAGAAAAAAAGAAAACTAGACGAAGATAAAATCAAAGTAAGTGAATGTTAAAAAAAAAAAACAAAGATAAGATGGGGGAAAAAGGAAAATGAATCGCAAATTGGATCCGCAAGCTTCACTTACCAAATTCATGGCCGTCGTGAAGTAGTAAGTTTAGCACATAAAAAAACATTAAGAAAATCCTTTCATATATTTAATACTAGGTATTTTAAAAATTGAATAGTTTCGAGTTAAATGTTTATTATTATCATAAACGAGGTGTTTTGCATATGATGTCATCTTCATTGAGCATGAACTACGTTCGGATTTGAACATGTTTAAAAAAATAACTAATGCGGCTGAGAAATCTATGTTAAAAAATTAGTGATATATCTATATATTTTATGTAAGTGTGTAAGTTTGATAGATTGTTCATGTCCAGTGGAGGTAGAATATAGTTTCTGAAAAATAGCTATAGGGTGATTGGTTTAGAAAAGAAAATTATCGCATTATAAGCTATCAAAATCCGAATATATTTGGCATAGAGAACTTTTGTATTGTTATTTGTGTCTTTGTTTTAGATTTTATTAATTTTCAAGATTTATATGTACACGGGGTGTTTGCATATGATTTCATTTTCACTGTGCATGGACTACGGTTGGATTTTGAGCATGTCTAGAAGAAAAAATAATACGACCACAGAAATTCGTGTTCAAATAGTGACATATCTATAAATTTTAGTTTGCGAGTTTAATATTTAGTTCATGTCTAGTGGAATTATGGTTAAAAAAAAAAGCTACAGGGTGAAGGTTCAGAAACGAAAAAATGTTCGCATTGGAAACTGGCAAAATCTTAAATTATATATTTAAAATTTAAAATGCCATACAAAAGAAGACAATTTTTTGAAAATTAAAATGCTGAAATATAAATGAATTGTAAAACTGCAAATATTCGAAATATTCTGGTAGTTTATTCACAATAGAGCATTGTTCATTCGATTAAGCTACAGAATACCAAACAGTAAAACAAATCGATGCCATCGACAAATTTCGATTCGATTGTTAATAGAAAACGGAAATCATGGGTCCGATTGTCGTTTTCGATTGAGTGTTTTGAAAGGAAATATGCTCGAATTTGGAGTATGTCGAGAAAAAAAAACTAATGTGGTCATAGAAATCTAGGCTAAATAGTTACATATCTATATATTTTAGCTTGCAGGTTTGATTTTTTGTTCATGTCAGTGGAGGAGGAATATAGCTTGGGAAAAATAGCTACACGGTAAGGGTTTAGTTCCAGTCCAGTTGTAAGTTTGTAAGTCTAGTCGTAGTTTTGGTCGGGAGTCAAAATTAAATTAAAAATAATAAAAAGTATCAAAACTTAAAACAATAAGAAAACCGAATAGTGAAAATAAAAACTCAATAGGAAAAAGTGAAAAATTAAAAAGAAAATGCAGAAAATTGCAAACAAAAATGGAGGTCATTGCCTTCACGTGACATAAGTGCAGTTATCTTTGCTCCTGGTCCATCAATAGAGACGTTACTATTGAGGGCTAGAGCCGGCAGTTTCTTCAACCAAATTCATGGCCGTCGTTAAGAAGGTAAAAAGTTTATTATAAAATCCAAAGATTTTTGGTATACATAATTTTGTTCTTATTATTTTTATATGGATTTAATTAATATTGAAGATTCTTATACGGGGTGTTTTGCATATGGTTTCATTGCATTACTGTGCAGGAAATACGCTCGGATTCGGAGTATGTAGAGAAAAAAACTAATGCAGTCATAGAAATCTAGGTTAAATAGTGAAATATCTATATATTTTAGTTTGCAGGTTAGATATTTTGTTCATGTCCAGTGGAGGTGGAATATAGCTTGGGGAAAATGGAGGTCATTGCCTTCACTTGACATAGTTTCAGTTATCTTTGCTCCTGGTCCATCAATTGAGACGTTAATATTGAGGGCTGGAGCCGGCAGTTTCTTCAACAAAATTCATCCATGGTCAAGACGTAGGTAATTTATTATTTATTTTCTTCATTTTTACATATATGGGTGGTTTTTTATCAAGTCTTCGCTTGACATGAACTTTTCACGGATTTTAAACGTGGCCAGAAAAAAAACTAATTGTTCGTTCTCTGTGCTGCGTTTTGTAACTCTCGCACTGAAAGCTCATGTTAATTGAAACAAAATACATTACTTTTTGAACAACGTTCGATTGTTCAAATTATAAGAAAATAAATTATCAAAAGTTTCTTAGTGGGCACTTGGGTTTAGCGGTCAAACAACAGTCAAACGTTAGTTTAATTAGTTTTTTATTTTATTAGTGGTCCGCAATTCTCATAATACTACGTCCAATTTTACACGAAATTTTCATTTCCACGACATCAGTATTTACTCACCATTGATATTGTGTTCCCAGCTTTAAAATTATCTCTGTCATGAAGAGCGCCATCTGGATTTCTATGTTGTTAAGAGCGTCATCCATTTTGTTTTTTCTTGGTCTCAAGTTTCAAAGCACGCCGCGGCACATTTTTAATTTTTCATTGTCGTTCACGTTCAGTTCCAGTCACCAGTCCTCTTGTTAAGTTGTAAGTCTAGTCGTAGTAGTTTTTAGTCGGGAGTCCAAATTAAATTTAAGAAAACTAAAAAAAGTATGAAAACTTAAAACAATAAGAAACAGAATAGGGAAAATAATAAAAACTCAATAGTAAAAAGTAAAAAATTAAAAAGAAAATGCTGAAAAATGCAAAACAAAAATAAGAGCGTCATATGGGTATATGATTTTAGCTGGAGGGATAAAATCATTGTGTGATTGATTTCAATTTGAAATAGAAGTGCGAGAGATAATATTCTTTGGTTGTAATTTAAAAGTTCAATTCAAATAATTAAATTAAAATGGGAGCATACGAGCCGAAGCAAAAAATAATTAAAATGTTGAACAAATTGGAAGAAACGATAAAAAATTGTTCCGAAACGAAAAAAAACTCGCACTGTATAGAAGTGTATAGGAAAATTTACTTAGCCACGGCTAAGCAAGGTAGTATAGCCACCGGTAAAAGTGATGAAAGTATGTTTGATAGTATTTTACTTATTTTAATTACCCCTTAATATAACAATTTGTCTTTTAAGGCATCAATCCATTTTCAAGTAATGTTAGTTTAGCAAAAACCGTAACATTAAGTGAAGATGAAAACTGGATGTATCGGTCATATCCGGAATTTTTATGAATGAAAGCGATGAAAATTTTTCAAGTGTTAACGAAGAAGGAAATTTAATGAAGCAGCAACAACGAGAAGAAGAATTAGAAGAGCAAATGCGTATGAATTTTCAGATACATTTCACTTTCCTCTCCTATATAATTTGTTTTTTGCCAGCAGATACATCCCGTGTGTGCAGGCCCATTTGTTTCAAGTATTCGACATTAGAGGCGCTGTTAGTGGAAACAAGTCACCACAGTGCAGTTTGAAAAGCGCCACCTCTGCGCCATAAAGAGCACTATCCATTTTGTTCAACCTTGGTAAAATCATTCAATTTTTCCCAAGTTTCAAAGCACGCCATTTCAAATTTGTAGAACGGGTTATGCATTTTATTTCTCTGGCGTCTAGTCTCAAGTTCGTTTCAAATTGTAAAGTATTTGACAAAATTTATTAATGTAGATTAAATAAATAATATTATCAAGAGGAACAAAAGCCTGTGAATTACTAAAAAAAAAAACGATACAAAAAATAAATATTAAAGATGGAACAAACAATTGAGAATCCATCCCGTTTTGGTGTTCCAAGTGCAGCGATTTCTGGTTCCGATGTTGAGGACGAAGCTATTATTAATATATCTGTACCTTTTGGGGTTGCGCTGGCTGAGGAAGATGATCCTGATGTACCTAGTACCTCTACTGGTGGCCGTAAGGGAAAAAGTAAGTCTGTCGCTTAAAAAAATTATGAAGCTCTGTTATTTTTTGCAAAATATCATTTACATAATCTAAATAGCTATAGTTAAAAAAGTTTCGTCTTGTATTTTCCTGTATGTATATGGGTGTTTTGCAATATGATGCCGTCTGTACTGGGCGCATTATCTATAACTTGGTTGACATTTTTCATGTCCAGTGGAGGTGGCATATAAGCGTGTAGGCTTTTCTCAGACCGGAAAAGTATCGTTTTGGAGGGGGAGTTTGAATTTTCTGATAAATTATTTAATTTAGAAAAAACAACGCACAAAACATATTATAGACGTGTTTTCCTTTCTTAAAGCCCTGAGGCAAATTGGATGAAAAAAAAACACACCAATGGGAAATAGTAGTTTTTGTTTCTTTTTTTTAATAGAATTTTAAAATAAATAAATGAAAAAAATAAATAAAACTTATAGCTGAATATACCTATAAGATGGAGAAAGTATCGTTAATCTATTGTCTTCACGTTCCTGAAGTGCAGTGATTTCTTGGGCGGATGCCACAAAATTAAAAGTAACAAGAGTTTTTTTCTTATAATTATTAAGTAAATTAATTTTCGGCATGGTTTATTTACTTAAAAAAAAACTTTTGTACATGATTTTTATAGTTTTGTCTTTTGTGGTATGGGCTCTTGAATATAGTTTATATATAGAAACAATTACGGGTGTGCAAGGTGAATAAAAATTTTCTTGAATCTGGTAGCTTCACCAAACACCAGCTAAATTCTTTCAGATTGTATTGCGTTTGCAACACTGTCAGTTGGCGGAATAGTTTGTTTTATTTTCCACATAAAAATGAAATGATTTTATGCATAGATTACTAAGTTCCGATATGATTTGCAATCGAAGTTGCTGTCGTACTCGGTGTAAATGGACCCCAGCGCGTGCGGTATCTGGGGGGGAAAGTGGCGTGGGATAAATTTAATTTAATCTATTTTTAATTCATGGCTTTTCTTAATTAAGAAATAAAGAGCTGCATTGCCATTGTTTCGTTTTGAATTGTGATTGATACTATTTAAAATTTCTTAAATTTTTAAGTTTGATTTTACTTATGATATATATTGAAACAAATTTGTATTAATTTCAGAAGAAATTAATTTAAGGGGGGGTAAAAGTCAATGTCATTATTTGGCGTTTATTAATTTAATATAATGCGATGAGAAACAAAACTGAAAATATGAACATTTATGTTTATTTTTCAGCGATGTTACTAGGTTTTGAATTACTGAATTTGCTAAACTGTTATTCTGTTACTAGTGGTTAAAAATAATTGCATAAAATGGCAATCTTACTTTAGAAAAAAAAGTTGTTACAAATTTATCTCTGAATTACCGATTTTGCTTAATCGTTATTCAGCTTATAAATTATTTTAATATTGTTTTGTGAATTTTAAACTTCATTGCAGTGGCCAAAAATTGTTTTAGTTATGTTATTTATATTGTTTATATTGATAAATAACAAAACTACTGATAAGAACCAAATTGTCATAAAAATGAGATTTGGGCTGTAAACTATTATAATCTGAAAATCGCTAATAATAACTTTATTTTTATTTTAGTTAATAATAGGGTATCCCAAACAGCAGAGTACTATAGGAAGTATAGATTGCGGAAAAGATTGGTGGATGTGGAAAATTCTTTTGAACCAGGTAACTTTACTGAGTAAATAACACAAGTTTACAGAATAAATTTTAGAGGAAGTGCCACTATTTTATTTGTACACATTTGAGTCCATCAATATTGAAACTTACATTAAATTTTTTTGTAATTTTGTTCTTTGAAATGTATTGTTAGTGTTGTATTTTAGTTTAGAAATGAAGACTTTTTCGCTATTTCTCGCTTTGAATTTACGTTTGCTCCATCGCTATGAGCATTCAAAGAATGGAATAGTGAATGGCAATGGTGAATATTCCAACCTGCATTGTCAGTTGCATTTACTTTCCTTTATATGTAGACATGATTCTGGGTATTTTAGTTGGCTTGTTTTTGCAGCTAAGTACAAAAAAAGCCATTCAATTTTTTTCCTTATTACAAGCCAAATTAGGAATTTTGTTCCTTTTACTATAATTAGTTTAGATGTGCGCTATACAAGCAACTTAGTTATTTGTTTATGTTTGAGAGTGACCGATTTACGAAGTACAACATATCCTAATCCATTGGCATTTTTAATGCCATATTGATTCAATGAGTTTCCAATTCTCTCTAGGTCTCTACGTCCAAATACTATGGTTATTGGTAATTTAATCTGACTCAAAGTCTGGCAGTTATTTTGTTTAAAGTCAATTCAAGAGTTGTATTACTATCACTATTTTTCTTATCTACATTGTATTAGGATATAAACTGCTTTATTATTGGTTTGTTTCGACGCCTCATGAAGTTGGTGCATAGTTGCTATTTTAAAAATACACATTTGCGCCGTTTTAAACTATATCTTCAAAGCATCTTCATGGCCTTTTGTTATTTATTTTTCTAGAATATAAATACTTTTTCGCTATTTCTCGCTTTGAATTTACGTTTGCTCCATCCATAGGCGCTCGCAGGATTTTATCCAGGGGGGGGGCAGACACCAACACAATTCTGAGATATCGTATTTAAAAAAAAAATTATTTTTGAAAATTTTTAAATGCAATATTATTTGAACTTTTCAGAAGTTTTTTATAAATATTTCTATTTAAATCCGTTCAGCCAATTGTAAGAAAATTCAAAATTCTAAATAAATTTCTATGGAATAGTAATTGTAGAGCGTAATACTATTTTATATTTAATAGTAGACCGTATACTCAGTTTTTTTGTCATCAAAATGAGATTTTTCTCAACTGTTTTATTTACTTTTGTATGGTAGGTATCTTTATTTTTGCATAAAAGTAAAATATTTTTTCTTTAAGTGTGTTAAAAATCTTTACGTACCAAGTTACAAAGCAAGTTTAATAATACCTAGTCTTAGAAGTACATAATGTATTGAATTTTCAAAAACAAAATTAAATATTTCGTAAAAACAAGCACAATACTTGAACTTTTTGTAAGCTTTGTAACGGTAAAATTTACCGCAACAATGACCAGCCTTCAAATCCTTTGTTCCCTTTTTAATTTGCCGTTGTGGCTGCAAATACTAGTGAAGTTGAGGGCAACCATGGTATCATCAACCATTGGTGTACTTCGCTAGAATTTGGCAAAAGCAACAAAAACAGGTGTACGAGTAATTTTTGATAACTTTCGAATGGAAGGGGCGGTTTCAAAACCCATAGACGTATTTACCATGCCAGCGGAAGGGCTGAAGAAGTAACGAGTCAGGCGGACTCTTACTTGATTCGAAAACAACACAGCAATACAGCATCAATATAGCTTAAAAAAATTATCTTAACATAACTTTATTTAACTTAATAACTTATTGTAGACATTTTGGGTCATTAACGCATTATTTTTAATCTTAAAAATCGTTTATTAATTTCTAATTACATAAGGTCTATCGGAATTCAAACCAAATAAGAATAGATTTTCGTGGTTGTTAAAATGTTTCACTCTCTCGTCTCGAAATAATTGGCTTTTGAATAGTTGATTTACATTTCGAATCACCCGCGAGTATTTTTGTATTAACTAGGAGAATGCCTAGCGGAGGCCTTTTCTCGGTTTTCATTCTTTTCAATTTTTCTCAAAAGTTTAGTTTGGGATAGGTCTGAACTCGGCCATTAAGTTTCGGCAAGTTTTGGAAAGACATCCGACAACTTGTCGAACTTGTGTTTGTGAGAGAGTAAGATTCAGCAAGTTTTGGACAGACATCCAACAACTGGTTGAACTTAGGTGTGTGTGAGTTTCGTTGAAATTCAACAACGGTGGTTTTTTGGGGCGCGAAAAAGCCTTCCAGTAAGCCGATATCCCGTGACCGATGATCACGAAAACGTATGGTTGAATGTTTGAATGTGTGAGTGATTGGAATGGCTGAAGGAAGGATTGGGTTGATAGCTGGGAAGTTCACTCTTGAGAGAGTTAACCAAGCGAAAAATTGATAATTTGAGGATACGAGGGAAATTTGAAGAGTTAAAGAAATATCGAGAAAAAGTTTTGAAAGTTTAATTAATTGAAGTTCGAATTTTTTTTTTGAGTGTTTAAAAAGGAAAAGAGGAAAGGTGATTCGAGGAGTGAGGAAATTATAAACGAGTTTCGAGGAAAAAGAGGAGAAACATCAAAGAGGAAAATTGCCAAGAAGAAAGATAAGTAGAGTGGTAATTTTGGTGTGAGTTTTGGGAATAAAGAGTTCCGACAGATCTTATCCGGTTTTATTTTAATTTTTGAATTTTATCCTTTAATTGCGATATTATCCCTATTAATTTTGGGAAGCGGTATTCCTTTGTTACTGTGCGTTAACGGCCCATTTTGCGTTTTCAATTTTCTTTGTTTTTGGCTCAACGGTTCCCCGTGAGCAGTTACAAAATTCTTACTGTTCTCTTTTTATAATCGAAAAAATTTTGGGTTTTATCCTGGTTTATCCAAGGTTTCCCAAATAAAAATAATTTAAAATCCCCATCTGGGAATATACATTTTTCATTTAATTTTGATCATTTAATTTTTCACTCTATTTGCATTTAATAATTAGATTTGGAATTTTGCTAATTTAGCCCAACTAAAATTCCTGGCGCCCATTATTTATTACAAGTACCCCACTGTACTTGTAATAAAATATATTTTGTTTATTTTGATTGATAGAATCAACCATCTTTTTATCATCGTTTACTTTTTTTCTTCTCTGAACCCAGCCCAGCTGAGCAGCCGTGGTGGTAGCTTTCATAAACAAGCTACTGTTAGCACTTTTTCGTGTCTCGTTTTGTTTCTCTTCTTTCGTTGTCTTTTTTTGGTTGTTTTGACATTTCTGTCAAAAGAACCAGAAGACATAAGTCATAAATAATAGTTAATCATGTGCGCAGAACAGATAATAATTTTATTAAATAATTTGTTCGCGATTGTTTAATTGGTTTTGTTCTTATCGATAAACCAATTATATTACCTACATAATATATAAAAGGTGTTGAATACCCACCCCCATCGACGAGAAGGAAAAAGTGTAACAGCTTTTGCATTCAAAAATTATCAACGAGGCTCTTACCGTTGTCGAGCAAATCTAAAGAAAAACAAAAAATATCAAGTGCCCCCCCTTGCCCCCCTCCGCGCGCCTATGGCTCCATCGCTATGAGCATTCAAAGAATGGAATAGTGAATGGCAACGGTGAATATTCCAACCTGCATTGTCAGTTGCATTTACTTTCCTTTATATGGGTTTATAATTAATTTACTTTTTCGATGAACCAAAATTTCCAATTGAAAAAAAACCTAATTAATGAAAACACACCAAAACATATATTTTATTAACATTTTATTGGTCTTAAAATTAAAACACTTTATTTCAATTACATTTATAAACTTTTTTTCTTAAAACTACACTTCTAAATACGCGAATTTACTAAATTATTTTCTACAAATTACAAAAACCAAAAGTAAACAAAACATTTTCTCGGTAAATGTCAGATTCAGTATTGCCATATACGAATAATCCTTATTTTCTTGTTTGATTTGTTTCGACGCCTCACTAAGTTGGTGCATAGTTGCTATTTTAAAAATACACATTTGCGCCGTTTTAAACTATATCTTCAAAGCATCTTCATGGCCTTTTGTTATTTATTTTACTAGAATATAAATACTTTTTCGCTATTTCTCGCTTTGAATTTACGTTTGCTCCATCGCTATGAGCATTCAAAGAATGGAATAGTGAATGGCAACGGTGAATATTCCAACCTGCATTGTCAGTTGCATTTACTTTCCTTTATATGTAGACATGATTCTGGGTATTTTAGTTGGCTTGTTTTTGCAGCTAAGTACAAAAAAGCCATTCAATTTTCTTCCTTATTACAAGCCAAATTAGGTATTTTGTTCCTTTTACTATAATTAGTTTAGATGTGCGCGATACAAGCAACTTAGATATTTGTTTATGTTTGAGAGTGAACGATTTACGAAGAACAACATATCCTAATCCATTGGCAAATTTAATGCCATATTGATTCAATGAGTTTCCATTTCTCTCTAGGTCTCTACGTCCAAATACTATGGTTATTGGCAATTTAACCTGACCCAAAGTCTAGTAGCTATTTTGTCTAAAGTCAATTCAAGAGTTGTATTACTATCACTATTTTTCCTATCTACATTGTATTAGGATATAAACTGCTTCATAATTGGTTTGTTTCGACGCCTCATGAAGTTGGTTCATAGTTACTATTTTAAAAATACACATTTGCGCCGTTTTAAACTAAATCTTCAAAGCATCTTTATGGCCTTTTGTTATTTATTTTTCTAGAATATAAAGACTTTTTCGCTTTTTCTCGCTTTGAATTTACGTTTGCTCCATCGCTATGAGCATTCAAAGAATGGAATAGTGAATGGCAATGGTGAATATTCCAACCTGCATTGTCAGTTGCATTTACTTTCCTTTATATGTAGACATGATTCTGGGTATTTTAGTTGGCTTGTTTTTGCAGCTAAGTACAAAAAAGCCATTCAATTTTCTTCCTTATTACAAGCCAAATTCGGTATTTTGTTCCTTTTACTATAATTAGTTTAGATGTGCGCTATACAAGCAACTTAGTTATTTGTTTATGTTTGAGAGTGACCGATTTACGAAGTACAACATATCCTAATCCATTGGCATTTTTAATGCCATATTGATTCAATGAGTTTCCAATTTTCTCTAGGTCTCTACGTCCAAATACTATGGTTATTGGCAATTTAATCTGACCCAAAGTCTTGTAGTTATTTTGTTTAAAGTCAATTCAAGAGTTGTATTACTATCACTATTTTTCCTATCTACATTGTATTAGGATATAAACTGCTTTATTATTGGTTTTTTTCGACGCCTCATGAAGTTGGTGCATAGTTGTTATTTTAAAAATACACATTTGCGCCGTTTTAAACTATATCTTCAAAGCATCTTTATGGCCTTTTGTTATTTATTTTTCTAGAATATAAATACTTTTTCGCTATTTCTCGCTTTGAATTTACGTTTGCTCCATCGCTATGAGCATTCAAAGAATGGAATAGTGAATGGCAACGGTGAATATTCCAACCTGCATTGTCAGTTGCATTTACTTTCCTTTATATGGGTTTATAATTAATTTACTTTTTCGATGAACCAAAATTTCCAATTGAAAAAAAACCTAATTAATGAAAACACACCAAAACATATATTTTATTAACATTTTATTGGTCTTAAAATTAAAACACTTTATTTCAATTACATTTATAAACTTTTTTTCTTAAAACTACACTTCTAAATACGCGAATTTACTTAATTATTTTCTACAAATTACAAAAACCAAAAGTAAACAAAACATTTTCTCGGTAAATGTCAGATTCAGTATTGCCATATACGAATAATCCTTATTTTCTTGTTTGATTTGTTTCGACGCCTCACTAAGTTGGTGCATAGTTGCTATTTTAAAAATACACATTTGCGCCGTTTTAAACTATATCTTCAAAGCATCTTCATGGCCTTTTGTTATTTATTTTACTAGAATATAAATACTTTTTCGCTATTTCTCGCTTTGAATTTACGTTTGCTCCATCGCTATGAGCATTCAAAGAATGGAATAGTGAATGGCAACGGTGAATATTCCAACCTGCATTGTCAGTTGCATTTACTTTCCTTTATATGTAGACATGATTCTGGGTATTTTAGTTGGCTTGTTTTTGCAGCTAAGTACAAAAAAGCCATTCAATTTTCTTCCTTATTACAAGCCAAATTAGGTATTTTGTTCCTTTTACTATAATTAGTTTAGATGTGCGCGATACAAGCAACTTAGATATTTGTTTATGTTTGAGAGTGAACGATTTACGAAGAACAACATATCCTAATCCATTGGCAAATTTAATGCCATATTGATTCAATGAGTTTCCAATTCTCTCTAGGTCTCTACGTCCAAATACTATGGTTATTGGCAATTTAACCTGACCCAAAGTCTAGTAGCTATTTTTTCTAAAGTCAATTCAAGAGTTGTATTACTATCACTATTTTTCCTATCTACATTGTATTAGGATATAAACTGCTTTATAATTGGTTTGTTTCGACGCCTCATGAAGTTGGTTCATAGTTGCTATTTTAAAAATACACATTTGCGCCGTTTTAAACTAAATCTTCAAAGCATTTTCATGGCCTTTTGTTATTTATTTTTCTAGAATATAAAGACTTTTTCGCTTTTTCTCGCTTTGAATTTACGTTTGCTCCATCGCTATGAGCATTCAAAGAATGGAATAGTGAATGGCAATGGTGAATATTCCAACCTGCATTGTCAGTTGCATTTACTTTCCTTTATATGTAGACATGATTCTGGGTATTTTAGTTGGCTTGTTTTTGCAGCTAAGTACAAAAAAGCCATTCAATTTTCTTCCTTATTACAAGCCAAATTAGGTATTTTGTTCCTTTTACTATAATTAGTTTAGATGTGCGCTATACAAGCAACTTAGTTATTTGTTTATGTTTGAGAGTGACCGATTTACGAAGTACAACATATCTTAATCCATTGGCATTTTTAATGCCATATTTATTCAATGAGTTTCCAATTCTCTCTAGGTCTCTACGTCCAAATACTATGGTTATTGGCAATTTAATCTGACCCAAAGTCTTGTAGTTATTTTGTTTAAAGTCAATTCAAGAGTTGTATTACTATCACTATTTTTCCTATCTACCTACATTGTATTAGGATATAAACTGCTTTATTATTGGTTTTTTTCAACGCCTCATGAAGTTGGTGCATAGTTGTTATTTTAAAAATACACATTTGCGCCGTTTTAAACTATATCTTCAAAGCATCTTTATGGCCTTTTGTTATTTATTTTTCTAGAATATAAAGACTTTTTCGCTTTTTCTCGCTTTGAATTTACGTTTGCTCCATCGCTATGAGCATTCAAAGAATGGAATAGTGAATGGCAACGGTGAATATTCCAACCTGCATTGTCAGTTGCATTTACTTTCCTTTATATGTAGACATGATTTTGGGTATTTTAGTTGCCTTGTTTTTGCAGCTAAGTACAAAAAAAGCCATTCAATTTTCTTCCTTATTACAAGCCAAATTAGGTATTTTGTTCCTTTTACTATAATTAGTTTAGATGTGCGCTATACAAGCAACTTAGTTATTTGTTTATGTTTGAGAGTGACCGATTTACGAAGTACAACATATCCTAATCCATTGGCATTTTTAATGCCATATTGATTCAATGAGTTTCCAATTCTCTCTAGGTCTCTACGTCCAAATACTATGGTTATTGGCAATTTAATCTGACCCAAAGTCTTGTAGTTATTTTGTTTAAAGTCAATTCAAGAGTTGTATTACTATCACTATTTTTCCTATCTACATTGTATTAGGATATAAACTGCTTTATTATTGGTTTTTTTCGACGCCTCATGAAGTTGGTGCATAGTTGTTATTTTAAAAATACACATTTGCGCCGTTTTAAACTATATCTTCAAAGCATCTTAATGGCCTTTTGTTATTTATTTTTCTAGAATATAAATACTTTTTCGCTATTTCTCGCTTTGAATTTACGTTTGCTCCATCGCTATGAGCATTCAAAGAATGGAATAGTGAATGGCAACGGTGAATATTCCAACCTGCATTGTCAGTTGCATTTACTTTCCTTTATATGGGTTTATAATTAATTTACTTTTTCGATGAACCAAAATTTCCAATTGAAAAAAAACCTAATTAATGAAAACACACCAAAACATATATTTTATTAACATTTTATTGGTCTTAAAATTAAAACACTTTATTTCAATTACATTTATAAACTTTTTTTCTTAAAACTACACTTCTAAATACGCGAATTTACTAAATTATTTTCTACAAATTACAAAAACCAAAAGTAAACAAAACATTTTCTCGGTAAATGTCAGATTCAGTATTGCCATATACGAATAATCCTTATTTTCTTGTTTGATTTGTTTCGACGCCTCACTAAGTTGGTGCATAGTTGCTATTTTAAAAATACACATTTACGCCGTTTTAAACTATATCTTCAAAGCATCTTCATGGCCTTTTGTTATTTATTTTACTAGAATATAAATACTTTTTCGCTATTTCTCGCTTTGAATTTACGTTTGCTCCATCGCTATGAGCATTCAAAGAATGGAATAGTGAATGGCAACGGTGAATATTCCAACCTGCATTGTCAGTTGCATTTACTTTCCTTTATATGTAGACATGATTCTGGGTATTTTAGTTGGCTTGTTTTTGCAGCTAAGTACAAAAAAGCCATTCAATTTTCTTCCTTATTACAAGCCAAATTAGGTATTTTGTTCCTTTTACTATAATTAGTTTAGATGTGCGCGATACAAGCAACTTAGATATTTGTTTATGTTTGAGAGTGAACGATTTACGAAGAACAACATATCCTAATCCATTGGCAAATTTAATGCCATATTGATTCAATGAGTTTCCAATTCTCTCTAGGTCTCTACGTCCAAATACTATGGTTATTGGCAATTTAACCTGACCCAAAGTCTAGTAGCTATTTTGTCTAAAGTCAATTCAAGAGTTGTATTACTATCACTATTTTTCCTATCTACATTGTATTAGGATATAAACTGCTTTATAATTGGTTTGTTTCGACGCCTCATGAAGTTGGTTCATAGTTGCTATTTTAAAAATACACATTTGCGCCGTTTTAAACTAAATCTTCAAAGCATTTTCATGGCCTTTTGTTATTTATTTTTCTAGAATATAAAGACTTTTTCGCTTTTCTCGCTTTGAATTTACGTTTGCTCCATCGCTATGAGCATTCAAAGAATGGAATAGTAAATGGCAATGGTGAATATTCCAACCTGCATTGTCAGTTGCATTTACTTTCCTTTATATGTAGACATGATTCTGGGTATTTTAGTTGGCTTGTTTTTGCAGCTAAGTACAAAAAAGCCATTCAATTTTCTTCCTTATTACAAGCCAAATTAGGTATTTTGTTCCTTTTACTATAATTAGTTTAGATGTGCGCTATACAAGCAACTTAGTTATTTGTTTATGTTTGAGAGTGACCGATTTACGAAGTACAACATATCCTAATCCATTGGCATTTTTAATGCCATATTGATTCAATGAGTTTCCAATTCTCTCTAGGTCTCTACGTCCAAATACTATGGTTATTGGCAATTTAATCTGACCCAAAGTCTTGTAGTTATTTTGTTTAAAGTCAATTCAAGAGTTGTATTACTATCACTATTTTTCCTATCTACATTGTATTAGGATATAAACTGCTTTATTATTGGTTTGTTTCGACGCCTCATGAAGTTGGTGCATAGTTGTTATTTTAAAAATACACATTTGCGCCGTTTTAAACTATATCTTCAAAGCATCTTTATGGCCTTTTGTAATTTATTTTTCTAGAATATAAATACTTTTTCGCTATTTCTCGCTTTGAATCTACGTTTGCTCCATCGCTATGAGCATTCAAAGAATGAATAGTGAATGGCAACGAATATTCCAACCTGCATTGTCAGTTGCATTTACTTTCCTTTATATGGGTTTATAATTAATTTACTTTTTCGATGAACCAAAATTTCCAATTGAAAAAAAACCTAATTAATGAAAACACACCAAAACATATATTTTATTAACATTTTATTGGTGTTAAAATTAAAACACTTTATTTCAATTACATTTATAAACTTTTTTCTTAAAACTACACTTCTAAATACGCGAATTTACTAAATTATTTTCTACAAATTACAAAAACCAAAAGTAAACAAAACATTTTCTCGGTAAATGTCAGATTCAGTATTGCCATATACGAATAATCCTAATTTTCTTGTTTGATTTGTTTCGACGCCTCACGAAGTTGGTGCATAGTTGCTATTTTAAAAATACACATTTGCGCCTTTTTAAACTATATCTTCAAAGCATCTTCATGGCCTTTTGTTATTTATTTTACTAGAATATAAATACTTTTTCGCTATTTCTCGCTTTGAATTTACGTTTGCTCCATCGCTATGAGCATTCAAAGAATGGAATAGTGAATGGCAACGGTGAATATTCCAACCTGCATTGTCAGTTGCATTTACTTTCCTTTATATGTAGACATGATTCTGGGTATTTTAGTTGGCTTGTTTTTGCAGCTAAGTACAAAAAAGCCATTCAATTTTCTTCCTTATTACAAGCCAAATTAGGTATTTTGTTCCTTTTACTATTTAATTTAGATGTGCTGGATAGAAGTAATTTAGTTATTTCTTTATTAAATTTGAGAATGAACCATTTACGAATAACAACATATCCAAATCTCTTTTATTTTAATGCTATATGTTTCTAACACTTGGTACTGTTATCCTGCTTAAAAGTGCTTTTAATTTTTTCGTGTAGATTCAAAATGTCATTGCAGTAGCCTAAAGTCGTTTTAGTTTTGTAACTGATATCGACACTAAACAAAGTCTACAGAAACAAAAAAAATAGTGACAACAAATGCAAATTTTTACTGTAAACTTGTGTAATTTGAGCGCCACTCATAATGAAATTTTATATCTTTTTAGCTAAAAAGATTGGAAGGTTGAGTAGTGAAAATGTCCGAAACAGTAGATTGCAGGAGAAATTGTCAAAGGAACCCGGTAATTTTGTATTAAACAAATATTTTGAGTGTCACTTATGTAATTTTTTTTTTTATTTCCATTTAAGTTAATAAAAGCAAGAAGAATAATGCTGAAAAATGCCGAGATTATAGAAAACGAAAAGCAGAAAGAACTAAAGTTGCTGATAATCTTCCTGCACATGGTAATTTAAAAAAAAAATAAAAGTATTATTTTTTTAATTTTATTTTTAAAGTCATGTATACTTTTGTATACGAGCGTTGAGGGTGAAAATTGTATCTATTATTTATTATGATTATTAGTTATTTATTTATATTTTACATTTTGATAAGTCGCCCTTATTTCTATAAAAAAAAATGGCAATATAATGAATACAAATTGGGTTTTATGAAGAAAAATAAAACAGGAGAACAAAAAGTTACTTTGAATAGCTCTATGACGTTAAAAAATCGTTCTTAAATTCTAAGTTAATTTTTAAAATTATCTTTTTGATTTGAGTTGAAATGTTTTGTCTTTTAAATACAGCTTAGATTATAATGTTTTATTGATTCAAAATAGCTTTTTATGGCCTTTAGTCCTACAAATTGGCGTTTCGTTCGGCTTACTCACTTGAACTCATCAGTGACATAGTGAGGGCTTTGTCAGACGCAATTTGTTTTAAGTTCAGTTCAACTTACATGAATTTTTCAACGAAAATCCACTGTAAACTATATCCAACAAGATTAGAATTCCTAATCATTAAGCTGGAAGTTTTTTTGCCCGGGGCCAGGCATAGTTTCTATATAAGAAGGTTTTATAATACAAATTCTATATACTACTGAAATAAATCAGCCAAGTAGAAGACTTAGCATTAAGGATTGGACTTGTTGAATTATTGATTCAAAATAGCTTTTTATGGCCTTTAGTCCTACAAATTGGCGTTTCGTTCGGCTTACTCACTTGAACTCATCAGTGACATAGTGAGGGCTTTGTCAGACGCAATTTGTTTTAAGTTCAGTTCAACTTACATGAATTTTTCAACGAAAATCCACTGTAAACTATATCCAACAAGATTAGAATTCCTAATCATTAAGCTGGAAGTTTTTTTGCCCGGGGCCAGGCATAGTTTCTATATAAGAAGGTTTTATAATACAAATTCTATATACTACTGAAATAAATCAGCCAAGTAGAAGACTTAGCATTAAGGATTGGACTTGTTGAATTATTGATTCAAAATAGCTTTTTATGGCCTTTAGTCCTACAAATTGGCGTTTCGTTCGGCTTACTCACTTGAACTCATCAGTGACATAGTGAGGGCTTTGTCAGACGCAATTTGTTTTAAGTTCAGTTCAACTTACATGAATTTTTCAACGAAAATCCACTGTAAACTATATCCAACAAGATTAGAATTCCTAATCATTAAGCTGGAAGTTTTTTTGCCCGGGGCCAGGCATAGTTTCTATATAAGAAGGTTTTATAATACAAATTCTATATACTACTGAAATAAATCAGCCAAGTAGAAGACTTAGCATTAAGGATTGGACTTGTTGAATTATTGATTCAAAATAGCTTTTTATGGCCTTTAGTCCTACAAATTGGCGTTTCGTTCGGCTTACTCACTTGAACTCATCAGTGACATAGTGAGGGCTTTGTCAGACGCAATTTGTTTTAAGTTCAGTTCAACTTACATGAATTTTTCAACGAAAATCCACTGTAAACTATATCCAACAAGATTAGAATTCCTAATCATTAAGCTGGAAGTTTTTTTGCCCGGGGCCAGGCATAGTTTCTATATAAGAAGGTTTTATAATACAAATTCTATATACTACTGAAATAAATCAGCCAAGTATTTCAGTAGTATATAGAATTTGTATTATAAAACCTTCTTATATAGAAACTATGCCTGGCCCCGGGCAAAAAAACTTCCAGCTTAATGATTAGGAATTCTAATCTTGTTGGATATAGTTTACAGTGGATTTTCGTTGAAAAATTCATGTAAGTTGAACTGAACTTAAAACAAATTGCGTCTGACAAAGCCCTCACTATGTCACTGATGAGTTCAAGTGAGTAAGCCGAACGAAACGCCAATTTGTAGGACTAAAGGCCATAAAAAGCTATTTTGAATCAATAATTCAACAAGTCCAATCCTTAATGCTAAGTCTTCTACTTGGCTGATTTATTTCAGTAGTATATAGAATTTGTATTATAAAACCTTCTTATATAGAAACTATGCCTGGCCCCGGGCAAAAAAACTTCCAGCTTAATGATTAGGAATTCTAATCTTGTTGGATATAGTTTACAGTGGATTTTCGTTGAAAAATTCATGTAAGTTGAACTGAACTTAAAACAAATTGCGTCTGACAAAGCCCTCACTATGTCACTGATGAGTTCAAGTGAGTAAGCCGAACGAAACGCCAATTTGTAGGACTAAAGGCCATAAAAAGCTATTTTGAATCAATAATTCAACAAGTCCAATCCTTAATGCTAAGTCTTCTACTTGGCTGATTTATTTCAGTAGTATATAGAATTTGTATTATAAAACCTTCTTATATAGAAACTATGCCTGGCCCCGGGCAAAAAAACTTCCAGCTTAATGATTAGGAATTCTAATCTTGTTGGATATAGTTTACAGTGGATTTTCGTTGAAAAATTCATGTAAGTTGAACTGAACTTAAAACAAATTGCGTCTGACAAAGCCCTCACTATGTCACTGATGAGTTCAAGTGAGTAAGCCGAACGAAACGCCAATTTGTAGGACTAAAGGCCATAAAAAGCTATTTTGAATCAATAATTCAACAAGTCCAATCCTTAATGCTAAGTCTTCTACTTGGCTGATTTATTTCAGTAGTATATAGAATTTGTATTATAAAACCTTCTTATATAATGTTTTATGTTTAATAATGACTTTGTTTTGTGCTACAATTTATGCATTTTTGCAATGCTCATAAAAGTTCTTTTCAATAAATTTTATGCAATCCCAAATTTTTGAAGTTATTAAAAGAACCTACCATTATTCTACCTTCAAAGTTAGTGGAGAAATTATTTTACTAAATTGTTCTGATCAATTACTTGGAACACAAACTGGCAGAATGTAGAACAGTTTAAGGCAAGGTTTTTATATATATCTTAGTTGATAATAGGATGATAAAGGCAATTATTCGATTCCCAGCCGCTGCCACCTAAAACAGAAATGTTTTTCTGAGGTACTGCCTTTTGCAAGGATCTGACAAATCCTGCAAGAGTATACTTGTCATGAATAATTGCTTCTAATCTAGCCGTTCGGACTCGTCAAAAATTGTAGGTTCCCTCCATTTCTGTCAACAACACGCATTCAGGAATCTTAAGAGTTGTAACAAGTCACTAGGTCTTGGTTTTCCACGAGCTGTTGCGCCATCAAATGTATTTATTTTATGATAAAGACTAATGCTGAAAGATATCGAGATTATAGATTACGGCAAGCAGGAGCAAGTAAAGCTGTTGATAACTCTCTTGCACTTTGTTATTTTAATATAATGAAAGTATAATTTTTTATTATTCTATTTTTGAAGTTATGTATTTTTTTATTTACGAGCGTTGAGGGCGAAAATGTTATCTGTTATTTATTATCATTATTAGGTATTTTTTTTACGTTGTGACAAGCCGCCCTTATTTCTATCAGAAAACTGGCAATACAAATTGGTATTAATGAAGAGAAACAGAACAGAACAGATGAAAACAAAAAAGTTATTTTGAGTAACTTTATGATGCATAAAGTCGTTCCTTAATTCAAAGTAGAGCTTTAATCTGTTATGTATTGCTGAAATCATGCGCAAAATTATAGTGAAGTTGACACGATACCAAAATAATTTTAGTGTAACACTAGGTGAAAATGGCGTTTTCTTAAATTATAGATGATGTCAAACCAACTTTATGCTTAAACACACTTGCATTAAAGTGAAAATCACCAAAGTCTGATTTTATTTTTTTAGTATCATTTTAGCTCAAATGACGTCTGTCGCACGAACTGTCATGCATTTAGGCGAGTTCTACTTAAATTTGCTTAGAAAATGGTTAATTCGACACTAACTAGCATGTGTCTATAATCAGGAAAAGTTAGAGAACTGCATTAAAGTTAAACAATTGTTAACTAGTATCACGCTAACCCTGTCCCTTAAAATAGGCTGTCTATAATTTTGTGCAAATGTTTTTATTTTGTGCTTAGCTCTGTTGTCAATAATGAATTTAAGAATTACTGCAAACATTTCTCTAATTGACTTTATTTTGTACGAGAATTTATGCATTTTAAAAGTTCTATTAAAAGTTCTTTTCAATAAATTTAATGCAATTACTAATTTCTAAAGTTTTTAAAAGTACTTACTATTATTCTAACTTCTTAGTTGGTGCAGAAATTGTGCTAAAATTTTCCTGACAGTTATTTGGATCATAAACTGACAGAATGCAGAATGATTTAGGTACGGTTTTCATTCATGAACGTATAATCTTGTAGTTTTCAGATTTTGTTTTGTGCGGAAACATAAACAAATCTGAAAGTAAAGATATAGAATTATACAAAAACAAATTGATGGTTTTTTGATGCTCTTTCATTACACTGACTAGAGCAATATTATTTATCTATTTTGTAATATTTTATTTGTAAAATATTGTCACACCATATTTGAAAGCCGCTATTTGAATAGCAATATTTAATGCCACTCTAACATGTTTTTTTTGACGAACATATGTTATTAATGGAAGAAATATTGGCAACTTGTCACTCATGTTACGCAATAATTTGAATGTCACTCATATGTAATTCTGTCTCTACTCAAATCCCCTTATAGCAGTAACCAACGCCGACATTTGTTGGAAATATAGATTGCGAAAACAAAAAGCTAAGCAAACAGATAATATTCAACTCCAAAGTATCGATATAACAAACCAAGAAAATAATATTGAGCTACTTCAATCAGTTGCATCTAACTTAGTCCCCAGCTTTAATGAAGTTGAAATAGTTCAGCGTCCATCTTTACCATACAGCAATTATAGTACGTTTGAAAGAGCTTATAAGGAATACAATGATAAGTTCTTAAACAATTTATTTGGATATTCATGCTCAGTGTGTGAAAGATTATGGTATGCAAATGATTTAAAAAATCCAATTTCTAAGCATGAAGAAATTTTGACTACAATTTTACCTACCACACCAAATGATGAAATCAAATTGTGTAGCGCATGCTTTCAAACATTGAATAAGAATAAAATTCCGGTGATGTCTACATACAATGGGTTCAAATTTCCAGAAGTTCCTCATGATTTACCACCATTAGATCTTGTCTCCGAGAGACTGATTTCACCGCGAATTCCTTTTATGCAAATCCGTAGATTAAGGCATGTGAATGGTCAGTATGGAATTTACGGCCAGATTATAAATGTACCTGTTTCTGTCAATAATATGGTTAAATCGCTTCCGAGGAATGTTGATGATGACTATTGTATTAACGTTCATATCAAACGTAAGAAAATTCACAAGTCTAGCTATCTGCATGGTTTAGTAAAAAAACGAACAATTAAAACATGGTTAAAGTTTTTAGTTCAGTCTCCTCTATATACTGCATATGAAATAAGAATTGACAACTCATTTTTCGACGAACATCAAACTACAGGTGAAGAAGATGATGTAAGTGAACATATACCTGTTGATGAAAGCCTCACTGCCCAGCAGCAAACATTGTTATGGGATGAGGAACAATACTTGCGAATTGCACCTGGTGAAGAAAATTTTCCTAATAGTTTGCTCTTTGATGAACATGCGGAGGAGCTTTCTTTTCCAGCAATTTATTTGGGGCAATTTCGTAGCTTTAGAGATGGTGTCCATGTAACACCATTTATGATGGCGTCTAGTGAGTTGAGAAGATCTGATCGTCGAGCAGTAACACCACAACATTTGCTATATATGGCAATGAAAATTATGAGGATTCGAGTTCGAGATTCTTTGACAGTAGCATTTAAATTCGTTGGCAAAGATACTCAAATCACTCGGCAGCAAATTGACAATGAAGAGTACATTAATAATTGCATTGAAACTAATCTAGCATTTTTGCGTTCAATTCCCAACTCAACGTGGTATTGGATGATTCGTAAAAAAGATCTTTTTGCTATGATTAGACAGTTTGGGAAGCCTACTCTTTTTCTTACTATCAGTGCCAACGAAATTGGATGGAGTAATCTACTTCAAATGTTGTACAAATTTAAGCACAATGGTGAAATTATTTCCGAAGAGGATATTGAGCTACTTCATTACATTGAGAAAACAACGTTGGTCAATGAAGACGCTGTTATATGTGCTTTATATTTCCACAAACTAATAAATATTTTAGTAAATATCTTGAAATCACCTAAATTCAGTCCATTTGGACAAAATTATGTTCTTCATTATTTTAAACGTATTGAATTCCAGCATCGTGGCAGTCCACATGCTCACATGCTACTCTGGCTAGCTGATGCTCCTGTTGATGCAATGGATAACAACAAAATAGATGCAATCTTATTAATCGATCGTCTAATATCTGTTTCATCTCAAGAAGCGTCAGGCAATATAAAATTACAAACTCATAAGCACACATTTACATGTTACAAACAAATTGTTTCCAAGAATCCTCAGCAGTGTAGATTTGAAGCACCTTATATGCCTTGTCGATCCACAATTATTTTAGTACCTATGCAAAAAGACGAGCCTGGGTTCAGAAAGTATGCAGATCGCTATAAGCAAATAAGAGATAAACTTGAGAATAATGATTACTCTAATATTGATTCTTTTTATCAAAATAACGATATTTCCTCTGACGAAGATTATTGTCGGATACTTCAAGCTGGAATAAAAAGGCCAAGAGTTTTTCTAAAACGACAACCGAATGAAAAATGGCACAATCCGTTTAATCCATTCATATTTAGTATTGTTAAATCAAACATGGATATACAATTCATAACAGAAGAATATTCTTGTGCTAATTATGTTGCTGAGTACGTAAACAAAACAAATCGAGGAATTAGTCATCTTCAGCGCGAAATAATTAAAATTATGAATGAACATCCAGAATTCGACATTACCGAAATAACAAGAAAAATGGGTGTAGACATGTTAAATAGTGTTGAAATAACTAGTCAAGAGGCTGCATGGTATCTTTTACGTGAACCGATGTCGAAATGTTCTACAGTTGTTACTACCATTCCTACAATGTGGCCAATCGATCGACAAAGAATACGAAAAACACAAAAAGAATTAAATGCTTTAGGAGTTGAAGAAGATTCAACTAACATTTGGAAGGAAAATTGGTTTGACAAATACGAACGCAGACATGTGGATCTAGAAAATATTACCCTTGCTCAGTTTGTAGCGAACTACACTTGCAAAGCTAATGGCAACTACACAATAAGAAAAGTACCACGTGTCATACGATACCGAAACTATGATATGGGAAGCAGTCTGAATGATTATAAACGAGAGATGGTAACTCTACATTTTCCATTTCGGATTGAAGATGAAATACTAGCTGAGATGAAATTTATAGAAATATATAATAGCAATGAAACCACTATTTTAACTCGAAGAAAAGAATTTGAATCAAATTTAGATATTCAAAAAACAATTGAAATTTGCAAGAATTTGTGTCGAGAAGATGGTTTTGATGATGAAGTTGAGATTCGAGATGTAGTAGACGCTTTATCTGAAAACAATCCATTTCAGAATTTGTACGATAACCCTATTTCTGATATGAATGGTGATCTTCGACTTGCTATGCTTAATAAGCTAGGTCCTATTGCTAAAAAACGGGAAAATTTAATGCCTAATACCGACTTTTATGAGTTAATGAGAATGGCAAACGTTAAACAAAAGGAACTCTTGCTACATGTCATCTCAAACCTATTATCTCCGAACGCTGATGCATTCCAAATTTTTTTCACGGGTCCAGCTGGATGTGGAAAAACATTCGTGATAAAACTTTTAATGGAAATCTATAACCGATATACTAATAATGATGGATGTTACAATGCATATATTTCTTGTGCTTCAACAGGCAAGGCTGCTGTTGCTATAAATGGTACTACTGTTCATACCGCCTTAAAAATATCTTTGTCAAAACTACTTCCATTGAGCTCTGAAGTAGCGCATCAATATCGATCATTATTTAAATATGTGAAAGCAATAATTATTGACGAAATAAGTATGATTGGTGCTGAATTGCTTGGTCAGATTGATTCCCGCTTGAAACAAATAACTGGTAATTTCGATATTAATTTTGGCGGTATAGATATCATTATGATCGGGGATTTACGGCAGCTACCGCCAGTTAGAGCTACTCCAATTTATAAGCAACAGAAACAAAAAATTGTTGGTCCTATTTTATGGCGAGGGCTTAAATTTTTTGAATTGGACCAAGTTATGCGACAGGCAAATCAAGAGTTTTCATCGATATTGACTAAAATTGGAAATGGTAATCAACTTGAAGATCATGAATTGGCATTAATAGAAGCCAGATTTGTTACGATTGAAGAAGCTGAAAAGAGTTGTCCTCATGGGATTCGTTTATTTAATACCAACGAGGCTGTAACCAGATACAATAATACAATTCTAAGTGTTGCACAGGAAAAAACAATATCAATAGCAAAAGATGTGTATTTTGGATGCACTTCCGCAGAACAAACGGCTTTTGTTCGCCAAAAACTACACAAAATGTCACTTATTGATACTGGAGGCTTACCATATGAAACTGTATTCGTCAAAAATATTTTTTACATGATAACGACAAATATTGATGTTTCAGACGGTTTAGCAAACGGTGCTGTGGGAAAATTAGTCCATATTGAACATAATGAAAATGGTGAAGTAAGTCTTGTGTGGCTTGATTTTCTTAATTCACCGAGTATTGGAACAAAAATTAAAAAAAAACTTGCTGGACATATCGCTAATAAGCGGATTGATAAAAACGCTGTACCTATAGGAAGAAGATCATCTACTATACCACTGAATAATAATAAAACTATAAACGTAAAACGTTCCCATATACCCTTAGTTTGTGCCTGCGCGACTACTATTCATAAATCCCAAGGAAGTACGTACCCTGAAATTGTTTATGAATATAATAAAAAACATGAATTGCCATTAGTGTATGTTGCATTGACTAGAGTTACTAATCTTCAAGGTTTGTTCATAACAACAAAAGATAATGATAGAAAATTTTATCATGGTCGAAAAGCATCTACAACTATAGTTAGTCTTCAATCCGAGTTTCGTAGGCTCTCATCCAATCTATTACAAACTATAAGCAGTGATTTGCTGAAATTTATTAACGAAACGCGAGGGTTGTCAATATATAGTTTTAATTGTCAAAGCCTTAGGGCTCACTCCTCAGATCTTGAAGATGGAATTATACAAAAAATCAACTTGTTACTGTTGAATGAAACTTGGTTATATGAAGATGAGTCCATTAATATACCAAATTTCAGTTGTATAACAAAATATAAACGGCCAAATGTTCGAGCTGGAGGAGTCGCCATTTACCAGAATGTTTATGATACGATTAATATTGTTACTGCGGTTAATAATTCTTCTGAACTCATGAGTACAACAATCACATCAGTCGGTGAATTTTGTATTTGTGAATGTATAATGGAAAATAACCAAAAAATTGTTTTGGTTGCAGTTTATATTTCTCCAAATCAAAAGCTGGATGATGTTCTTCATTTTTTACGTCGTTTGTTACTTCCGTATACAACTCTTGGAGGACAGTTTTTAGGTAGAGGTGAACACAAACTTCCTATGATTCTCAGTGGCGACTTCAATGAAAATTTTCAATTGGAAGATGCCAAACCAATAATTGAATTTCTCAATGATAACAATTTTATAATGAATAATAATCCAGCAACTCCAACAACACGACATGGTACTACCATTGATGCTGTATTTACTCGATACTTGAAGGACGTCGAATCAAAGATATTTATTTCGTACTTTAGCTATCACAAACCCATAGTTACTTCTGTTCCGCTTCAAGAAAAGTAATAAGAAAAGCCAGTACAATCAATGAAAGAAACTACAGTAATTTTCCCAGTCCAGGTGGTTAGACATTAAAAAACTTACATAAATTCTCGACAATATTCCTCAAGCGAAGTATAAAATTAGACTTATTTTTCAATAAAATTTATTGATTGAGTAATTAAAAGGTAAGATATGCAGATTTGTCTTTTAGAAACCTTTTTTAACAGAGATTTTTTTTAGAAACTTAGTCCAACTTATGCCAGAACACCATACCATAGAAGTCAGATCAACAATAGCTACAACTATAGCAACTTAATGTTTAATGTTTACGACTACTTTATACTTATACTTAAGATCAGTACTTAATCCTTATTATTTAATACTTAATACTTAAGTAGTAATAAAGTAATAAAGTACTTTATACTAAATAAAATTAATACAGAATCAAAAATAAAAAGTCAACCACTTTCAGCTTTTTTCTTTTATTTCGAAAGAAAGGAAAATTGACAATGGAGCTATAGGATCCGAAAAATACTGCGTCGATAATTTAAGTTGAGTATTGGCTATAAATAAAAAGTATGTATCCCAAATGAAAATATTATATGTAAGTGTACAAAATTATCAGATATTTGAAACCATGCCTGGTTATAAGATTTTAAGAAGAAATAAAATGAATTTCATGCAAGTGTTATATATAAAGCGCTGTCATTTCAAAACAACTTACTTGATTGGGATTATTAAAATGGTTTTGAGCTTCCACATAAGCTTTTGAAGTTCTTCTGAAAACCATTTTCAATTCGAACACAAATTAAAAAAAAATTTCCTCTAAAACTATTTTTTATTATTTTTTTAAGAAAATAATGAAACGTGTTCTATATGCAATTTTTAGAAAATTTTGTGTGAACAAGGAATGGTTTTTTTTTAGGACTTAGAATACTTAATTCAATGCTCGCAAACGTTTCAATCATGTGTATAGTTCTCTATTACTTACCGTACAATGAATCCAAGAATAATAAAAATTTAACCGTTTTCAGTTTTTTTTTCTTGATACAAAGAAAAAAGAAAAAATTGACTATGGAGCTGCCCAAATTCGGCTATAGGATACAAAAAGACTGTTTAAGTTGAGTTGGCTACATATGTAAGTATATGTTTCCCAAATAAATATATTATATACAAAATCATTAGAAATTTGAATCCGTGTTTTAGTTAAAGGATTCTTGCAACCATTGAAATGGTTTCCAAAAATTTTCCTTTAAAATTATTTTTGTAATTTTTCAAGAAAATAGTGAAACAAATGCAAATTTTTACAAAATTTTGTTAAAATGGTTTTTAAAAGAACTAAAAACTTTAATTATAACACAAAAAAGCTTTAATCAACAAAATGAGGTAATTAGTTTCAAAATGTTTTGTATACATATAAAGGCTCCCCCAAACCAACGCGAAACATTCTCCAACGACGCGAAATCATTCACAATAATACAAAATATGAAAGATACACAATGCTAAGCAATAACAAAAAACTATCTTTGCGAATGATTCGCTATGATTTCGCGTTGGTTTGGGAGAGCCTTAACTGTTCCAAAAATGTCAAAGGAAAATTACGGATTTTTGTATGTGTTATACACAAAACGCTGTTATTTTAAAACTGCTTAATGATTTGATTCATTATAACAGTTCTCATTTTCAAATAACTTTTATTATTATCTTGGAATTTTAAGAAAAAAGGAAAATTGATGATAAAGCTGTCCAAATTATCTATGTCTATAAATTAAAAAGTAGGTATGTATTCCAAATGAACTTATTATGTACAAAACTATCAGAAATTTGAATCAATGTCTCGTTGCAGGGTTCTTGTACAAGTTTCATATACCCAGCGCTGTCATTTCAAATTACGTTCTTCATTAGGATTATTAAAACGGTTCTTTTGAAAAAAAAAATAATTTTGTAATTTTTCAAGAAAACAATCAAATTTATAGAAAAATGTGTTACAACTAGAAATGGTTTTTAAAAGCACTCAAAACCTTGAATTATTATTGATGAATGCTTCAATTATTAAAATTAATTAAAATGTTTTGGATTTACAAAAAATTCAAAAAAAAATCTTACGATTTCTTGTAGTGTTATATATAAAACGCTGTCATTTGAAAACCACTTAAGTGACTTGGATTATTAAAACGGTTCTGTTTTTGAAATAAAGTGCTATAAGTGATAGGACTTGTTAAATACATGCTCTGTTGTCGTGAAAGAAGTTTTACTTCTAGCGCGTGTACATAAGTACGCACACTCTTTTTTTCGAGTATACTGAGGATAGCGATAAATAAAACTCTGAAATTGGTGATTATAAGTATAAATAAAAAACTTCTTATTCTGAAACATACAAAATATCCTATGTAGGTATTTCCCATAAGAAACTTCAAGCGCCTACAGGGGGTGTCAGGGGTCAAAATACAAATCTGAAAAAATGAGGGGATTTTTTTTTAAATTATTTCCAAATAAATTTTCTACCTAAGAGCTTGATCTAAAAATAACGCACGGTTTAATATACAGGTCGGACTATTTTCATAAATCCAAGATGCTATTGATTCATTTGTTGTTGTAGTGTGGGAACTCAGATTTGAAAAACCCTATAGAAAGGAGATAGGAATATAGATTTTTATTAAAAGTTCGATCAAAATTGAGACTTACTTTCGCATTTTGCCACATTCCAAGTCTCTGCTCAAAAATAATTCTTGTATTAAAGTTGTCAAATCCCTCAAACAGCTTATCAATGTGATGTTTTTGAATATATTTAAGACCTTCTACAGTTATGTTTTTGCCTATTAATATTATCAAGAAATTAACATTATAAGTATTCAATGGGTGAAAATATGAATTTTTATTAGTTTTACCTCTTAAAAAAGCATAAAGTTCATCATATAAATTAAAGAATTTTAGTTTGTGAATTGATATTTACGCAATTAAAGCGTCCTGTTGAATCAACCACATAAATTGTTTGTTTGTTGATCATAAGTTCAGTATCATTGCTTAAATCTAAATTCTGCGCTGATGTGATGTTTTCAATGGATACATTTGTGACATTTGTAGGTTTATTTAAGTCTTGAAATTTGATTAAATCTTGCCCAATTTGTGAATTCATTATGTATGAAGGATGTTAAATGTTCGCTTAAAAAAAAGTGTTTTCTAAGAAATTCACATAATAGCCGTGTTTTATGAACAATTGATAGCAACTCAGCAAAATTTTTACACACAAACAAAACAAATAAATTTATTTTCACTTTTTGTTTTGCTTAGAAACAATAAAAAAGTTTTTATAATCACTTTTTGCAGTGGCCTCAATCAAGTGACGCAAGTTTTTATAACCTTTTTCGGAGTTCATTAGAGGAATCCGCATTGTTTCTATGAATTTTAATAGTTTCCGTTTAATTTTATGTTCTTGTTTTTATAAAATTTGTATGGAGGTTCTTACTCACAGGTAAAAAAATTATTCCAACAAAAATAATCGCAAAAAAGATTAGAAAAAGAGTGGCCGAAAACAAGTGACGCGTAGTGTATGCACATATATTATAAAATTGGAGGGAAAATCACGTTATATTTAAGGCAGATTTACCTAAGAGTTAGGTAAATTAACACCGATTGATATAAATTTATATATTTGGAGGGAAAATCACGATATATTTAAGGCAGATTTACCTAAGAGATTTGGTAGGGTAAGTTCACGCAACTGATTTATACACTGCGTGTCACTTGTTTGAGGTCAATCTTTTCGCAATTTTTGTTAAAACAACTTTTTGGGGTAAAAGTTTTTGCCTGTGGTATGTACAATATTTCCTTACACAAGAACGTCAAATTGAATGGGGTAGTGAGAAAATGTTTTACACAAAATTCGGATTCTGCTAATGAACTCCAAAAGGGGGTATGAAAAGTTGTGTAACTTCATTGAGGCAAGTGCAAATATTGCGCTCAAAAAGCTTACAAGTTGACTGAAGATACTTTTACGTTTTAATTTCAGATTTAACAAAAGACAAAGAAAAAACAAACCTTGTTTTTTTCATGTGAAAACACAACGTTTTTATCGTTTTCCCAATAGCGAAATGAACTCTGATAAAATATATTCGCAATCTTAAAATATAAATGAAATGAAAATTTGTTTTTACAGCTGGGTCTAATAATCATTTTAACCGTCATAAATCTGATTTCAAACCCATTTTTGAAGTAATTTATATAGAGTTGTATATTGAAATTAGAGGCAAACCGCAGTTTTAACAGTATTTTGGGGATTTTTCCTTTGCGTTTTTTCTTATTTTGTATGATAGTTTTAGGTATATACCAATCAGTGGCATCAGTTTTTTAAACGGGAAGACGAAGCAAATATTAAATAAAGCGTATTTTCCCGAGATTTTAAGATATAAATCTTAAATATCCGACTATTAGAAACCAAGTTACACGCTCTTTGCTCCAGCCATATCACTTTTTAGTAATATTTCAAACAAAGTAGCAAAAATAAAACGAAAAAAGGTACTTGATTCTTTTCATAATTAAAAAATACAAGACTTTAATAATATACTAGATACCCAACTCATCCTTTTTTGTATGAAGAGAAAGTGAAGCTTTGTTACCATTTCATAGGCAAAAACACCAATTATGTAAAAAAACATTCGGTGTTTTTTAGAAATAATTGTTTTTATCTTGGGATGTAAAGAAGATAGAAAAATGATATTGGTATCAAATAAAAGATGGTAAAAATATCTTTTAAACATAAGCAAAATAATATTCCTTTATTTTATGCATTTCAAGATATTAAGATTCAAATTCTTTATAGTTTCATTTGCTTGGACTGAATTTTGAACACTGAAAAATTCTTGAAAAATTCAATGTTCTCATATACTTTTTTTGGCACCATTATAAAGGTTAATTAGACACCTTTCATTTAATATATAATTTAGTGTCATATATCAAATAATTTCTTAACTATACACAAAAATCCCCAAAAATCCACATTAATATTATATAATTCTCATTTTCTATTACCTTATTATTATTATTATTTACCTAAGAAAATCGTTATATTTAAGGCAAATTTACTTAAGAGCTTGGGTGTACCTTATTAAATTTGAGGGAAAATCATGCTATATTTAAGGCAAATTTGCCTTAGCGCTTGGGTAAAGTTACGTTATACAATTGGAGGGAAAATCATGTTATATATAAGGCAAATTTACCTTAGCACTTGTGTGAAGTTATGTTTTACAATTGTAATATTTAAGGTAAATTTACCTTAGCGCTTGGGTAAAGTTGCGTTATACAATTGGAGGGAAAATCACGTTATATTTAAGGTAAATTTGCCTAAGCGCTTGGGTGTACCTTATAAAATTTGAGGGAAAATCATGTTATATTTAAGGCAAATTTACCTTAGCGCTTGGGTAAAGTTACGTTATACAATTGGAGGGAAAATCATGTTATATATAAGGCAAATTTACCTTAGCACTTGTGTGAAGTTATGTTTTACAATTGTTATATTTAAGGTAAATTTACCTTAGCGCTTGGGTAAAGTTGCGTTATACAATTGGAGGGAAAATCACGTTATATTTAAGGTAAATTTGCCTAAGCGCTTGGGTGTACCTTATAAAATTTGAGGGAAAATCATGTTATATATAAGGCAAATTTACCTTAGCGCTTGGGTAAAGTTACGTTATACAATTGGAGGGAAAATCATGTTATATATAAGGCAAATTTACCTTAGCACTTGTGTGAAGTTATGTTCTACAATTGTTATATTTAAGGTAAATTTACCTTAGCGCTTGGGTAAAGTTACGTTATACAATTGGAGGGAAAATCACGTTATATTTAAGGTAAATTTGCCTAAGCGCTTGGGTGTACCTTATAAAATTTGAGGGAAAATCATGTTATATTTAAGGCAAATTTACCTTAGCGCTTGGGTAAAGTTACGTTATACAATTGGAGGGAAAATCATGTTATATATAAGGCAAATTTACCTTAGCACTTGTGTGAAGTTATGTTCTACAATTGTTATATTTAAGGTAAATTTACCTTAGCGCTTGGGTAAAGTTGCGTTATACAATTGGAGGGAAAATCACGTTATATTTAAGGTAAATTTGCCTAAGCGCTTGGGTGTACCTTATAAAATTTGAGGGAAAATCATGTTATATTTAAGGCAAATTTACCTTAGCGCTTGGGTAAAGTTACGTTATACAATTGGAGGGAAAATCATGTTATATATAAGGCAAATTTACCTTAGCACTTGTGTGAAGTTATGTTCTACAATTGTTATATTTAAGGTAAATTTACCTTAGCGCTTGGGTAAAGTTGCGTTATACAATTGGAGGGAAAATCACGTTACATTTAAGGTAAATTTGCCTAAGCGCTTGGGTGTACCTTATAAAATTTGAGGGAAAATCATGTTATATTTAAGGCAAATTTACCTTAGCGCTTGGGTAAAGTTACGTTATACAATTGGAGGGAAAATCATGTTATATATAAGGCAAATTTACCTTAGCACTTGTGTGAAGTTATGTTCTACAATTGTTATATTTAAGGTAAATTTACCTTAGCGCTTGGGTAAAGTTACGTTATACAATTGGAGGGAAAATCACGTTATATTTAAGGTAAATTTGCCTAAGCGCTTGGGTGTACCTTATAAAATTTGAGGGAAAATCATGTTATATTTAAGGCAAATTTACCTTAGCGCTTGGGTAAAGTTACGTTATACAATTGGAGGGAAAATCATGTTATATATAAGGCAAATTTACCTTAGCACTTGTGTGAAGTTATGTTTTACAATTGTTATATTTAAGGTAAATTTACCTTAGCGCTTGGGTAAAGTTGCGTTATACAATTGGAGGGAAAATCACGTTATATTTAAGGTAAATTTGCCTAAGCGCTTGGGTGTACCTTATAAAATTTGAGGGAAAATCATGTTATATTTAAGGCAAATTTACCTTAGCGCTTGGGTAAAGTTACGTTATACAATTGGAGGGAAAATCATGTTATATATAAGGCAAATTTACCTTAGCACTTGTGTAAAGTTATGTTCTACAATTGTTAGATTTAATGTAAATTTACCTTAGCGCTTGGGTAAAGTTACGTTATACAATTAGAGGGAAAATCACGTTATATTTAAGGTAAATTTACCTAAGCGCTTGGGTGTAGCTTATAGAATTTGAGGGAAAATCATGTTATATTTAAGGCAAATTTACCTTAGCGCTTGTGTAAAGTTACCTTATACAATTGGAGGGAAAATCATGTTATATTTAAGGCAAATTTACCGAAGCGCTTGGGTGTAGCTTATAAAATTTGAGGGAAAATCATGTTATATATAAGGCAAATTTACCTTAGCGCTTGGGTAAAGTTACGTTATACAATTGGAGGTAAAATCACTTTATATTTAAGGCAGAATCACCTTAGAGCTTGGTTAAAGCTTATAAAATTTGAGGGAAAATCAAGTTATAGTTAAGGCAAATTTACCTTAGCGCTCAAGGTAAAGTTACGTTACATAAAATCACGTTATATATTAGGCAGATTTACCTTACATTTAAGGTAAATCTACCTAAGAGAAAGAGCAAATTGCCGAACTACCTCGAATCTTAGGTAAATTTACCTTAGTTTTGAGTAAATTTTACGCAATTTTAAAGAAAATAATTTACCCTAGCAATTTAAGGCAGTTTAGCCTATTTTGGGCTACCTAAGTCGCACATAAATTAACTTATTTCTAGGGTAAAATTATGCCTGTCTAGCAAACTCCATACAAAAATATTTACCTAAGTCGTTTAGGGTAATTATAAAAGAGTGCATTGAACACTCAATAGGCCTGAAAATAGAGGTAGAATCGATGCAATTGAGTAGTGTTCAAGTTAGAACTAAAAACATTCTTCTCAATGTCTCTTCGATATATTGCCCTCCGCGTTGCAAAATCGATAAGAGTGAATTTACGACATTGATAAAGTCGCTAAGCCCAAACTTAATTGTTGGTGGCGACTTTAATGCGAAGCACACCTTTTGGGCTTCAAGATGCATATCTCAAAAGGGTCGAATGCTTATGAGGCAGGAATGGAAAATAATTGCGATTTTCATTCGACTGGAAAGCCAACTTACTGGCCAACTGATCCGTCAAAAATACCTGACTTAATCGATTTGTTTATGGTAAAAAGAATACCCTCTAACCGTATTGAAATTTCAGAAGGCCATGATCTGTTCTCTGATCATTCTGCAGTCATACTCACTATGAGCGAAAGCCTTGTCAAAATTGAAAAACCACCCAGGTTAACAAACGGTAAAACCAACTGGGAAGGATTTTAGAAAGATATCGAGGACAACGCTGAATTGAGGGTATCATTACAAACGCCTCTTGAGCTTGAAGACGCAGTAGATACCTTTGTTGATATAATACAAAAGGCAGCGTGGAATAACACACCTTATCAAAGGGTTACGCCGCGCTATAAAAATATAAAATATCCGCAGGAAATAAAAGACTTAATAAAAGATAAACGAAAAGCACGTAAGAAATGGCAGCGAACCCGTGCTCCTCAACACAAAGCTCATTTAAATCGCTTGTGTAATATGCTAAAAACAGCTATATCAGATTTCAAAAACCGTGAAGTTGAAAATTACCTTGAAAGCTTGTCAGCTGGGAAAGAATCCAACTACTCACTTTAGAAAGCTATAAAAACAACGAAAAAACCAAAGCTTCCAGTACCCCCGATTAAGAAAAGCCAAAACGAATGGGCTAAAAGTGACAAAGAGAAAGCGGCGGTATTCGCCGATTACCTGTGCCGAGATTCAGCTATTTCAGCGAGTGAAATGAGATGACTCGCCTTACTCGCCGACTCTCTCACTTCACTCGCAAAAGTGATTCAGCTATTTAAGTGAAATGAGTAAGTTCGAATTTAGTTTCGAACATGAGACAAAGAATAGATATAAAAGAGCTAAACTCTACCTCCTTGTCACACTCGTTACGCAAAATGAAATGAAAAACAAATACAACAATGTAGGTAAACATTGGAATCTTTATTAATGGAGTGTCTCTTGTTTCAATTATTTTTTTTGTCGTAATTAAAGTTTGATGTGAGTTTTCAACCTTAAGAAATAAATTGTTTAATAGTGTCGAAAGTGAATACAATATAATTTTATTCAATATACATATGTGCATAGATAATAAAATAAGATTTAAGAATCAATAAAAGGGTAGTTGTTTTTATCTACGTTGTTGTTTTTTATTTCGTTTCCTATGCATGAATAGGAATTCTTGAGAAAAGCACACATACCTATCCAAAACTGGAAATTTACCAACACATACACCAAGTCACTGCGGAAATATCTGGCGAGTTATCTGACATTTCATTTCACTCGCTCACTCACTCACTTTTACTAGCTGAATCGGTTTTGGACGAAAAGTGAGTCATCTCACTCACTCCCTGCGGTTTCGAATTAGCTGAATCTCGGCACTGGAAGAAACATTTAAACCTTCCGATGGGCAAGCACTCAATGAAAATATTAATATGAGTTTTAGCTCAAGTGAAAATTACAGAACCAGAAATGCTACGCTTGCTGAATTGAACAGAGAAATAAAGAAGCTAAAGTCTAATAAAGCTCCGGGGTATGACTTAATAACAGCGGAAATATTAAAAATGCTGGAAGTCATAATGGTTTTGAAACCTGGCAAACCATCTCACGAAAAGAATTCTTACAGACCGATTTCGCTTCTTCCAATATAATATCGAAAGTTTTTAAAAGAATACTACTCCTGCGCCTGCAGCCTATAATAGAAGAGAAACGATTAATACCTGAACATCAGTTCGGATTTAGAAGAAAGCATTCAACAATTGATCAAGTGCATAGAATAACTGACGTAATTGAGAGAGCTCTTGAAGAAAAGAAAATCTGTTCGACGATCTTTTTGGATGTGTCGCAAGCGTTTGACAAGGTGTGGCACGAAGGCCTCAAATTCAAATTACGACAAGTTCTGCCTGAAGGACTTTATAAAATTCTTAACGAATATCTAGAAAACAGACTTTTTCGTGTAAGACACGGAAATGAATATTCTAATTTCAAAGAAATAGTGGCTGGGGTACCACAAGGTAGTGTTTTAGGTCCAGTTCTGTACCTTCTATTTACACGTGATATACCTCAAACAGAAGACACTTTCGTAGCAACGTTTGCTGATGATACTGCAATACTAGCAGTAGGCAAAACGATTAACGAAGCTATGATTAAATTACAAAATGCTCTTAATAATGTTAATGAGTGGACAAAAACATGGCGAATAGCGCTCAATGAACAAAAGTCAGTCCACGTGGACTTTACGTATAAAAAAATAAATAGATTGCCCGTCTTTCTTAATACCGGTCGTGTACCATTTGCGAATGAAGCAAAATATCTGGGAATGACTCTAGACGCGAAATTAAAATGGAAGCCGCACGTAAAAAAGAAATGCGAAGAATTAAAAGGTAAATTAAGAGATATGAACTGGTTACTCGGTAAATATTCCAAGCTTAGTATTGATAATAAGTTGATTTTATACAGGCAGGTACTTAAACCTGTCTGGACTTACGGTATACAACTCTGGGGTTGTACCTGCGATACAAATTTAAATAAATTACAAACGTTTGAAAATAAATTGCTTAGGTCATTTGTAAATGCACCATGGTATATAAGAAACGAAGATCTTCACAGGGATCTCGGGATTCCTACGGTTCGAGACGAAATTAAGAGTTTCGCGCGAAAACATAGAAATCGGCTATTAGATCACGCTTATCCAACGATTATTGACATTCTTGACGAGTCGAATTTAGTACGCCGTCTGCAAAGAACAAAACCTTCCAACTTGGTGCGGTGAACACAAAACCGCTTTAAAATCGCGGAATAAGCAGAAACTTTCACCGGAAAGTTACCTGCAACACGTTACTTAACTTCATTAAAAATAAATTGCTAGATAAGTTTCAACTTAGTTGCAATCGGGAAGTGGAGGTGGTTTTAGTGTAGTAAGAATCTCACACTTCTATGAGCACGCGTTTTCCGGTCCTCATAGAGCCTGATGCAGGTTTTGCACCTACCCACGGTCAAAAAAAAAAAAAAATGTTTCCTTTACAAGAAATACCGTCCGAAATAAACTAAACTAAATATGTACTACATCACATATTTTCTTCTTTATTCGGGAAATCATTTTAATAAAATTCTTTGATGCAAGAAAGTAATTCTCTTGAGTAAAAAAGAACAGTCGGGACAAAATCGGGACAGTTTGTGTATCGGGACATATATCGGGACAGGGTTCTAATATCGGGATTGTCCCACCAAATTCGGGACGTCTGGCAGGCCTATCCGGGTCTGGTTGCCATTTAAGGGGGGTCGTTATCCGAGGCTTATCGCGTCTCTCATAACAAATGTTTTGTTTACTGTGGTCGGGTCGTTAGCCCAACGCACTAACCTCCCATCTGTAGGGCCATAGGATTAATGTCGCAATTCTTTCCTTGATTAACATTCAAGTTTAGCAAGTCCTAGCATAAAGCCAAGACCAGTATCCGACGGCTACCAACTTGGAGTTATTGTAAGCGCTTGATGTGTAGGAAAAGATACAGCTCGAGGACCCCAGTTCCTACAACATCCAACCACAACATCAAATCACTGATAAACACACTGCGGAAAATATTTCCACCATGCTGCAATCTCATTTTACTGAATGGGGAATCGAAAATAAGGTTGGTTGTTACAGACAACGCTGCTAATGAAAAATCTGCGATTCGTATAATAAACTTGCGCCATTGGGGGTACTTTGCACATTCCCTGAACTTAATTGTTCAGACAAGTCTTAAACCCATTGAAATAGTCATAGAGAAAGTAAAGGGAATTGTAAGATTTTTCAATAAGAGGAGCCATGCCAGCAGCCAATTTAAAGCGACACAGGAAAGAATGGGAATCCCGATGCTGAAATTAAAAAATGATGTGCCTACTCGGTGGAATTCCACTTACGAAATGTTTTCTTGATTTCTCCAAGTAAAACTGGCATTGATTTCCACCAATGCAGTGTTAAACCCCTCGGGTTAATTACTGAGCAGTCTAAGAAAGCCCAAGAGATTTTTTCTGTAGTTACCACTGCAATAAGCTCAGACAAAAATGTAAGTGCTTCGCAGGTAATACTTGTGCACAAACAAAATTAAAAAAAGGTCAATACATTTAATAGAAATCTAAGCGAATTACAAATTGATGTCTAAAATAAGGTTCAGACATTAGCTAGTGAAACCCAAAAAAGATTCGGAGACATAAGAATACGAATTACTTTCTATAGCGCCCTTTTAGATCCCCGTGGAAAAAATTTGCATTTATTAATGAAACAAAATATAGGCGAGCTGTGGTTAGGGTTGTTAACAAGGTTGCCAACACCCAATTAGCAGTACCAACACCACCAACAGGATTACCAGGTTCTTCTGAGAATCAGACCAATGTACTAAATTTGAACCCAGTTTCAAAAACCAGCCGGGAGTCAGCTTAATATGCTTTGGGAAGACTTTGACGCAGAAGTGCAACAACACACAAGTCCCACTAATCCATTAGCTTCAGCAGTTATCGTAGTTAATAATTATCTTGATGAGAAAGTGCTCCCGAGAATCGACACACATGGGGTTGAGCAGGACCCTTTGACGGTGTTCACATTGGACTGACTCCTCCGACTTTTTTTGACGTCCCTGTACTTTATCTCACTTGCACTTCAAGGTGAGAAGGAGATGGGAAGGACAGGCAGAATATTTTAAATTTTTTGAAAATCTATGGATTTTTTTTGACGTTTTCTTTTGTGACAACTGCTTTCTCTCTCTATACTTTTTCTTTTGCAAACAAATACTACACAATTCAATTTTATTTCATTTGAAAATATTTTAAATAAATGAAATTAAAGTTTTGGAATGAAAAATAAATTTATTAATCCCTCAACGAGCTCAGATTTGTCTTTTCTTTAAACGACTTCTCAACTTCAAAGTGAGTCTGTGGGTGTTCACATTAGTTTGTGTCTGAACAAAAGAAGTTGGATGAATGTCAAAATAAGTCGGAGGAGTCAGTCCAATGTGAACACCGTCTTCAATAGGATGGCACCAGAGGAATCATACCTACCCCAGGCTGTACCAACTCGTGAAAACCCGTCTTTATAAATGACAACATCCGTACCTTGTGAAAGGATATTTTCTCATGCAGGGCAGATAGCCAGTGAAAAAAAAAGAAAGACTGAAAACAGAAAAAATCTCCCAAGTTGTTTTCCTTAACTATAACTTAAATAACAAGGAATAATAAGCTAAAACACTCTGCCCAAAAAATGTTGGTAAGGAATCGATATTGAAATGGCTTATAGATGACTTTAAAACCGTTTAAAAAAGAAAAAAAATGTAGGAACCCCAAGCAAAACAAAATATATCTGCATTTTTTCATCCAGTGTATATATATTCGTCTAAGTGAACGACTACAAGTCAATGAATGCCACCGTTTTTATTAGCAATATTCTACAATACTTGTGCCAAAATAGAAGTGGTAGAGTAAGATTATATGATTAACATGGACCTTTTTTGATTGAACTTGTTTATTCGACTTTAGCATTGAAGTCTCCGAGCACGACTTTGACATCGTACTCCGGACAGGCTCCGTCCAGGAGGTCGTAAAACTCCTGCTTGTTAGACTCCTCAGCTTCATCGGTGGAGGCATTGCACATATTTGGCTGATGTTTTGGAAGGTAGCTTTGATGCGGATCATAGCCAGGCGATTGCTAATCGACTTAAAATCGATGACTTTCGATCTGGGTCGATTTCCCACGACGAATCCGCATCCTAGCAGGTGCAGTCTTTGATGACAGCTGTAATAAATAACGCAATTTTTTCTTTTCGTTATACCTGATCGTATCCATCGTATATCCTGGATCGTGGTGATATCTGCCTTGTACCGTGAGAGGACAGATTCAAGTTTTTGAGTAGCACCTGGTGTGTAGAGTGTCCTTACATTCCAGGTGCATACTCGTAGGTCATAGACCATTTTCGTTCCGGGTATAGGGCTGCCAGATAAAATTTTTGCAATATCGGGACATCAGTAACAAAAAATCGGGACAAATCGGGACTTAGAAAAGGCAATGAACTGTTAAATATACAACAAATAGAAACATGTTAACTAGATAAAACTTACGACAAAAAAGAAATAAAAAGATTATATCGGGAGCATTGAAAATTCAGTTTTGTAACTAAAATATCTTCGAGTTCTTTGGTACTGTATACAAAAGTATGTCATTTCGAAAGATTTGCAATTCTGGTCAATTGTTTAAGCATTGACCTAGCTGTTGTCTAATGATCACTTGAAAATAAAAATATCTCGGTTTCTTATTTCGACTTGATGTCTTTGCAAATAATTTTAAGAATTCGCCGTGGTCAATATATGAAAGCAATTTTTGTTTGATGGATTAATTAATAAAATTTAAAAACTTATCGCAATTATCATGTCCGGTGCCTCATAGGCAATTGCCTAAGACCACACAGAGCAGCATTATAATTTTCAAATTTTATAAAATTGCGTTTTGTTGAAAACCTTCAAGCAATATTAAATAAAACCGTAAATATTAATTTGTATGGTTTTCTTTTTGAAAACTTTTGGGCGGCAAAATAACAATTTTCCGAAGGTGGCAGAAACTCCAGGTTCGGCAACGATCATGTGCATGCATTGTTCCTTTACAAGAAATACCGTCCGAAATAAACTAAACTAAATATGTACTACATCACATATTTTCTTATTAATTCGGGAAATCATTTTAATAAAATTCTTTGATGCAAGAAAGTAATTCTCTTGAGTAAAAAAGAAAAGTCGGGACAAAATCGGGACAGTTCGTATATCGGGACATATATCGGGACAGGGTTCAAATATCGGTATTGTCCCACCAAAACCGGGACGTCTGGCAGGCCTATGTATATAACAGATACAGGGTTGGTCCTAGGACACTTCCTTGTTCGTTACGTAGGATTTCAGTATTTTGTAGTACTGCCTGGGAAGGTCCCTATGCAGTTTGTACTCAACTGCCAAGTGCCAAACCTTGTCAAAGGCTTGAGCAACATCTAAGAATATAGCCGAGCATACTTGTTTTTCTTCAAGTGCCTTTTCCACAACATCCGTAATTTGATGCACTTGGTCTATCGTGGAATGTTTATTTCTAAATCCAAACTGATGGCTCGGAATTAGTCTTCTTTCTTCTATTATTTTACTAAGCCTTTTCAGTTGCAGTTTTTCAAAAACTTTTGCCATGATTGGTATAAGCGATATTGGTCTGTAAGATGTTACTTCTGTTGGTGGCTTACCTTGTTTAGGTATAACAATGACTTCTGCAATTTTCCAGTGATGTGGCACATATCTTAGTTTAAGGCATGCGTTTATTATAAATTGGAGTTTCTTGAAGGCTATTAAAGGCATTTCTTTCAAAACCTGAGCAGTTATGAGATCGTGCCCTGGTGATTTTTTGCTAGACAACTTATGCTGACACATGCTTCTTACTTCTTTGAGCGTGACAAAAGGTATTTCGCATTCGTCGTTTCTATCAACAAACTGTAAGGGATCTGTAGCTGTGTTTGCTGGGAATGGCTTAAAAACATTCGCTAGATGTTCAGCGAAGAGATCAGCCTTTCGTTTCGGATTTCCGACCCATTCTCCATTTTGAGATTTTGGCGGGTTTTGTGCTGTGGCGCTTAGCTGCTTTCCATAAGGAGTATTCTGTAGAAGCATCCGCCGTAAGACTATTCAGGAATCTACTCAGTGAATCGTTTTTAAACTCACAGATTCTTTTCTTTAGTTCGTTGTTAAGACGGTTGAAAACTGCCTTATCACCTGGAAATCTCGTAACTTGCCATTTTCTTCGAGCTCTTCTTTTTTCTAATATCAGCTCCTTTATTTCGACAGGATATTTTATTTCTTTTTCTCTTGAGTTCGAAATAGTTGGAGTACTTTCTTCTACAGCCTGTTGCACATCAGCAATAAATTGTTCTATTTCATGGTCAATTTGTTCAATTGTTTGCATAGGGGATCTGAGGTTTATAAAACTTTCAAGTTTATCTCTGAATTCGTTCCAGTTTGTTCTCTTATTCACGAGCTTAGGATTACTTTTTTCTATTATTTCCGCTTCACTAAGTGTTAAAATTACTGGAGTATGATCTGACGATAAGTCGTAGTTACCTTCGACACTTATATGGTTTCGTTTAATACCTTTAACTACGAAAAAGTCTATAAGGTCTGGTATTTTGTTAGTATCAGATGGCCAATATGTTGGCGAACCAGAAGAATAAAATTCGCAGTTGTATTTGCGGCCTGCTTGGTATAACCATTTATGAGCCTAGATCCCCAGTGGGTGTGTTTAGCATTGAAGTCGCCACCAACAAGGAAGTTATGTCCTAACAAGTTAAGGAGTTCTGCAAAGTCTTCTTCAGTTGGAGAGCGCCTCGGAGGGCAGTATAAAGCTGCTATCTTAAACTCTTTCTGTTTTATACCAATACTAATTGTTGTTACTTGCATATTTTCATTAGTAAACTTTGGTTCTTCATAGTGTGTTAAGCACTTTCTTATAAGTATTGCTGATCCACCCCTAGCTTTGTCAGCTGGGTGCGGAGCGTGATAACACGTATAGTTTGGTAATTTATTATCAAGACTTTGTTCTATAGCGAGGTGAGTTTCGGACACCAAACAAATGTCTATATGCTCTATGTCTAAAAAGATGTTTAGTTCTGATACATGTTGTAAAAGACCGTTTGCATTCCATGTTGCGATTTTAAGTGTTCTGTCCATCATTGTTTCTTAAGAGCGACTTCTTCGCTTAGCTGTTTTAAGTTTAAATCTTGTTTGTCAATCCTTTTAAGGATAAGTTCAAGCATTTCTTTGATAGATGTTTCTTAGTTTTTCCGCACATTTTTTACAATCTGGGAATAGGATTTATTTTCATCACTTTTGCTTAGTGCAATTGCTTTTGCCGGTTGATTTTTAGTTTTGTTTTCTACCGTTACTGTTTTGCTTTCAACTATTGATTTTGTGTTTGTTGAGTTTCTAAGCTTGTTCCCAGTTTTGTTTTTTTCTTTTTGTATCTTTTTTTGGCGACTGGACATCCTCTGTAACTTGCAGGATGATTGCCTTGACAGTTAACACATTTCGCTTTCTGTTCTCTGCCCATGGGACAGTTTTTAGTTGCATGCCGGCCTTCGCATTTAACACAAGCAAACTCGCGATTGCAGTATTTTTGTGTATGCCCAAAGGCTTGGCAACGCTTGCATTGTGGAACAATTTTTGACTTTCGCAGTGGTTCAATTTTGACAACTATGCCCATAATTGATTTAATACTGTAAATCTTATCGAGACTTTCTTTATTCTCGAAAGTGAGCATAAATACAGGTAGAGATCTCTTTTTTGTCGTTGATACCCCAGTGGAGTCTTTGATTATCTCATTTTTAATAAGATCATTGGCATCGAGAGCTTGAAAGCCTTTTTGTATAAGGTCTTCGACAATTTCTTTAGCATCACATGAAGAGTGAAGGCCTCTTGCTACTACTTTCATCGATCTTGTAGCTTTATTTTCGTACGAGTGCCACTGAATTTGCTTTTTGTTCAATTCTTCAGTGACAGATCTATACGCATCGGCGTCTTCAACAATGACTTTCCAATTGTCTTTATTGTATGATGTGTATTTACATTCCTTATTCGTGCATTTTTCTACTATGCTCTTAAGCTCGCCAAACATTGCCAACCCGGAAATCATGATTGGAGGTGGTGCAGTTTGTCTAGTGCTTTTAACATAAGACTTCTTTTGGGGTACATCTCCTGTTTCTTTATTAGCTGTTTTCATTATTGCAGCAGTATCTGCTTTTGAATTGTCGTCTGCTGACTTTTTTGAACAGTCTCTGGGCTATCCTCTGCTTTTCGTTTCTTGGATTTACGCTTGTTTCTGCTACCATCGGTTTCAAGAAGGAGCTCTCCCTCATCAGTATGGAACTCAGTTGCAGTTTTTTGTGGGCTTTTCACTACAAGAGTTTTTGGACTGGACTTGTTGTCATTTGATGTTTTCTTGTCTAGCAAACTGACTTTTTCTTCAAGGCTCTTACCTTGCCGCTGAAGACTTTCAACGAAGACTTCAAGTTGTTTTCTGGCTAAAATTTCCTTTTGCCATTCTTCGTAGTAATTTTTGGATTCAACTTGGATTTCGTTATTTTCTTTGGAACACTGCTGATCTTTTCTATCGAACTTTTCATAGTTATTGGTTCCTTTTTCGTTAATGACTTCTATGTCATTTGATTTTTGTGTAGGGGTTATTGATGGAATAACCCTTGAGGAGATTACATTTGGTGGAGTTCTCGGTGTTTTTGAACTCTTTCTGTTTCCTAGAAGCAATAATTGGTCCTCCCCAGAATCCGTAAGACCGATCTCCATAGAGAGTGGATTTACCAGTTTAACTGGATTGCCACCTGGGGTATTATATCGATTTGTTTTACTCATTGCCATATTTAATCTTTTGTAACTTTGTTTGTTAACCAGCTAGTTACTTTCTCTATTCAAAGTTTTTAAATACAGCCGCCCCAATGGGATCAGACGCTGACCAATTAGCCGCACATTATGTGTCAGACGCTCTTGGGTTTCTTGGAGAGCTGGTTCTTTAGAGCGATGTCTTATCTTACATTTTTTTCCTAGTTCCTGAGAAGGTAACTCAGGTGTCTCAGCTCTTGGATACAATAGATCCAACGCTCGTCGTTAGTTCACCTTACGGCCATCCAGCGGGCACCACTTGGAGGTGACGATACGATTTTGCTCCGCCAATGGGCAATGCGAAACGATTTTCTGGAGCCTATCATGACGTTGAAGACGATAATGAAGACCAGTTTGAAATTTACCAGCAGCCGGAAGACGACGATGAAGAGGAAGAAGATGATTAAAATTACAAATTGTAGTTTTTGTACCCTTTATTCCATTTTTTACTTTTAATAAAAATAAATGTATTGAATTATACTTTTTAATAAAAAGATTAATTCATAATTTTTTTTTATCATGTAAGAAGTTATTAATATTAAGAATAAAAACGTAAATAATTGAAAATTAATTATTTTTGTTTTTGTTTTTGTGGACTCTTGAATTGAAATTCAAATTTAAAAGTTTTGCGACCTTAAGTCCAAATGCGTTTCGCCCAGGAACAACAATTGGTGTTCGATAGCTCGATGGAATGTAGCTAGAATTTGCTTCAAGAGAAGCAGTTCCAACGAAAAAGAAAAGAATTTAAGAATGATTAAAATTAATCAATATAAAAAAAGATTTATTAAATAATATATAAAAGATATTTAAAATATTATACAAAATTACAACTTGCCTGGCTGACGGTAGAATCACAAGTGAAGTTTTTAAAGAAATTAGAAATAAAGAGGAATGGAAGAAAGGATGACAGGTTGGTGGATCGTATTTGGGATGTAGAACATGATCTACAACTTGGAATTAAAGAATTGTACAAGATGTATAGTGATGCCAAATTTCAATTAAATTGATTGATTAAAATTAGTTAATTACAAGATTAATGTATATCAATATTAAACATACCGCCGGCCAAGAACGACTGTTATTAATTAAGATTAAAGCATAACAATTGTTTAAAATAAAATAAAATAGGTTGTATGTATATAGGCATTTCCTCCTATATAGATATTGCGTAGGGGACCAGGTTTTGTCAGCGCCTGGCGCTCGCTGCAGGAAAAAAAAAGAGAAGTAGCTTTTAAGCTGATAGTGATGAATCCATTGGTTCGTTTGTAGGAAGTAGGCAGAGTTTTGTTATGGGACGCTTATACTGTTTCCCATTTGATAGAATAGTTACCACTCTACAAATGTCGTCTTGTCCTGGGTGGACTTGAATAATTCGTGCTAATGGCCATTTTGCAGGAGGAAAACGTTCATCAGTTATGAGCACAATATCGTTAACCTGGAAATTCCGTTGAATTTTTGATAACTTATTGGGTCTGTTTTGAAGTCTGCATAGATATTCCGTTCTCCATCGCTCCCAGAAATGTTGAAACATTTGTTGGATTTGCTGCCACCGTTGAAGACGGTTCGTTTTCACATCAAGTAAAGCAGGTTCAGGTACTATGAAAGCTGGCTCTCCGATGAGGAAATGTGAGGGTGTAAGAACACTTGTATCGGACGGATCGTCAGTCATAGGGCAAAGAGGTCTGGAATTGACAACACATTCAATTTGAATTAGAAGTGTATTAAGTTCTTCAAAAGTTAAAATTCGATTTAATAAAATTCTTTTTAAGTGGTACTTAACTGACTTTACCCCTGCCTCCCATAATCCTCCAAAGTGGGGTGAGGCAGGGGGAATGAAGTGCCATAAAGTTCCCTCAGATGCAATGGCTTCTCTTACATGGTCTGGAAGTATTTTGTTGAATTCTGTATTCATCTGACGAAGAGCTTTGTTAGCACCGACAAAGTTCGTCCCATTGTCGCTGTATAAGTTACTGCAGCTCCCTCTTCGTCCAGTAAATCGTCTAAAGGCGGCTAAGAATCCTTCCGAAGACATGTCTGACACAAGTTCGATGTGAATCGCCTTCGTCACCAAACAGATAAACACACAAATGAAACCTTTATAAGTTTTGGGCGATCTGCCCTTAGAAATACGAATATCAAACGGACCAGCATAATCAACTCCAGAGTGTCGAAAGGGTCTGGTTTCGTTCACCCGTACTTTGGGAAGTGATCCCATAAGTTGTGTTGAACGCTTATGATTGAAACGAAGACATAATGTGCAGGCGTGAAACTTCGACTTCGTAAGATTTCTTAGATTAAGAATCCAAAACTTATGCCTTACGTAGGACATCATTAATTGAGGTCCACCATGAATAGTTTTAATATGAGAATCCGAGACAATAAGTTTTGCTAGATTGCAATGATTCGATAAAATAATTGGATGCCTCTCATATTGGTCGATATCAGCAAAACGTAATCTTCCACCGACGCGCAATATACCCTCCTCATCGATGAATGGATGAAGATTTTTAATTTTACTTTTATTAGAGACTTGCTCATTTGCTTTTAAATCTTTTATCTCAGACGAAAAGTGTTGTGACTGGGATAAACGAATGAGACATGATAAAGAATTTTGAATTTCTTTGGGACTTAGAATTTTCTCAAACATATCTCTTTTTTTGAAACTAAAGAGACGTTTTATATAACTTGTTACATGAAGAAGTTTGTTTAAAGAAGAATATTTCAAAAGAAGATCAAAGGAAGAAGTTATATTGGTAGCCAAACAATTTATATTAGCTTTTGTCTCTAGTTCAGTTTGATGGTTTGAAAGTTCTTGATTTGGCCACTCAGATGGAGGAAGACTAAGCCACTTAGGACCTGACCACCACAAGGGGTGACTTTGTAAATCATTAGGTTGAACTCCACGTGACGCACAGTCGGCAGGATTATCTTCAGAACGTACATGAAACCAGTCTGAAATGTTAGTCATTTCTTGTATTTCAGTAACCCTGTTGGCGACAAATGTTTTCCAACGAACTGGTAATGCGTGTATCCATGCAAGGACAACTTTTGAATCAGTCCAAAAATATGGTTTGATTTTAAGTGATTGACTGTCAATTGCAGCCATATATTTTTTGAATAATTTTGCTAGCAGCACCGCACCACATAATTCAAGTCGTGGCAACGATACCTGCTTTATAGGAGCAACTTTAGTTTTTGCTGTTATTAGATTGATAGAAATTTTACCATCATTTATGCAGCGATAGTAAAGTACTGCTGAATAAGCAGAGTTCGAAGCATCAGAGAAACCGTGTACTTCTCCAAAAGATGTAGTAAAAGTTCCCAACCATCTTGGAATTTTAATAGATTCTACGGCATGTAGAGATTCACGATAGTTTTCCCACTCATTATTTAGCGGAGAAGGGAGTGGGTCATCCCATCCTATGCCAGCGCACCACAGTCTTTGAAAATATATTTTTGCTAGAATGATCGTTGGGGCCAACCACCCAAGAGGATCAAACAGCTTAGAAGCATCAGACAATAATGTTCGTTTTGTATGCAAACTGCGTATTGGAAGTGTTATTTTAAAAGAAAAGTGATCACGGTATGGATTCCAGAAAAGGCCAAGTGCTTTGATTGATGAATCGGAATTTATGTCAAAATCAAACGATAGTTCACAATCTTCTGGTGGAAGATCAGATAGTAATTCTGGAGAGTTTGAAGACCATTTTCGTAATTTAAATCCACCAGACAGAAGAATCTGCTGAAGCTCCATTTGAATCTTTTTAGCTGTGTCTATGTCATCAGCTCCAGAAATAATATCATCAACATATATATCTCGTTTTAGAATTTTAGATCCTATTGGATACTTTCTAGCCTCATCATCAGCTAGTTGCTGAAGCACACGTATTGATAAAAATGGTGCACAAGTTGTACCATAGGTAACAGTTAGGAGTTTGTACAGCTGCAATAGCTTTGCGGGGTCATTTCTCCAAATAATTTGTTGAAACTTAGTTTCTTCGGGATGGATAAGTATTTGTCGAAACATTTTTTCGATATCCGAAGTAAAAACAATGAAGAAAATAAGCCATCGTAATATGACAGACGATAAGTCGTTTTGTAGAATAGGACCTGGCAGTAGGTCTTCATTAAGTGATTTAGATAACGGAGGCTTTGATGAGCCATCAAATACCACGCGTAATTTGGTAGTCGAACTACTCTCTTTCCAAACACCATGATGTGGAAGAATAAAAACGTTATCTGACTCAGAAAGGTCAGCAAGATTACATGAGAATTCCATGTGATTAAGTTCGATGTATTCTTTTATAAACTTAAAATACTCTGTTTTAAGTTTCATATTTTTTGGAAAGGTTCTCTGTTCTAAATGTTCAAATCTTTTGCGAGCATTATGACTTGAGTTTTTAAATAATGGATAGTCTTCACCTAAGACTTTTGACTTAAACGGAAGTCTGACAATATATCTTCCTGAAGAATTACGATAGTGTGTTTCTTGGAAGTACTTTTCACAAGCTCGTTCTTCAGTGGTTTTTACGCGTTCTGTGGATACTTCCTCAAGTTCCCAGAACTTTCGCAGAGAATTGTCTATGTTCACCTGAGTGTGAAGAGATGAAATACCTTGAACATAATTGTTCTGAACATTTGAGTTTTTGATTGGTCCGGACAGGATCCAACCTAATTGAGTTTTTTGAGCCAATGGACCATTATTAGTTTTGATAATACCATCGAGGATTATTTCATGGAACACATCGGCACCAAGAAGTATATCAATGCGTCCAGGCTCTGCAAACAACGGGTCTGCTAAAGTTAAGTTGCAAATATCAAAAGGCAATGAAGCATTGAGCTCTTTAGCAGGGAAGTAATTACTTATTGAAGTCATAACCAAAGCTTTGACAAGTACAGTAAATTTGGAATTGGTACAGGAATTAAGCTTAAATTCAACAAAACCTTTACAAGCATTTGATGTCGTTGAACCAATACCTTTTATAACACAATTTATAGGATTTTTCTTGAGTCTTAATAATTGAATACAATGTTCGGTAATGAACGATGATTGAGACCCTTGATCTATGAGAGCTCTCACTATGAAGTCTCCAGCAGCACTGGATATCTTTACTTTTGCTGTTGCAAGAAGTATTTGCGAAGCATTATTTGAACCAAAATTAGTTGAAACGTGCGAAGAAGTTTGATTTGAAGAACTAGCATTAGGATTAGCAGAAGTGTCACTAGAAGATTGATTTGAATGCTCAATATGCATAACTGTGTTGTGCCTTTTATTACATTTTCGGCATGTCAACTTGCTTCTACATCTTGCAGAAGAATGTCCTGGTAACAGACAGTTAAGGCAAATGTTTTTAAATTTTAAAAATTCAATTTTATTCTCATGAGAAAGTGTTTTAAAATTAGCACACTGGTAAAGAAGATGGGGTTCACTGCAACTTGGGCAGGAACCAGCATTATTGGAAACATGAAACGTCTTAACATGATTTGGTCTTTTATTGTTTGGGTATCTTTCCCTTGATTCACTTAACATCAAAGCTGGTTTAGAGTCAATTGCCTCTAAGGACCGAAATGAATCTTCCAAAAACTCGTAAAATTCAGAAAGTTTTGGAAGATCGTATTGTTGAACAGAGTCTGTGTCTGATTGAGTCAGTTTTGAAGACTTATTTTGTGAGCATTTAGCCGTTAAAAAACGCTCCCAATTCTTGCGAGTTATATTATCAAGCTTTTGAGAAAGAATAAAAATAACTAAAACATCCCATGATTCGGTTTTAACCTTTAGGTTTTGGATTGAAGTTAAACAATCCTTAGTAGTATAAAGAAGTTTTTTAATGTTATCACAAGACTCTTTTCGCATTAGAGGTTGTTCACATAAAGTTTTTAAATATGATTCAACAATGAAACGTTTTTTATCAAATCGATCGCAGAGCATTTGCCATGCAGAATCGTAATTTGCCGCTGTACAGGGAATGGAATGAATCATTTTCTCAGCTTCACCTGATACGCACTTCTTAAGATAAAAGAGCTTTCTAGCATTATCAAGACCAGGCTTATTATGAATCATTCCCGTAAATAAGTCCTGAAAATGCATCCAGTTCTTATAATCGCCATCAAATTCGGGAAGATTAATGATTGGAAGGTGGACACCACGTTCCTCATTAAAACTGCGATCACCAAACGTCGTATTATGATTGAAAGAAATATCCTTGTTAGAACAAATGGTAGAAGAAATGGCATTAATCTTGTCGACAATGTTGGACTTCAAATCTAAGAATATGTCTTGAAATGATCCATAATGATCTTCAGTAAAATATTTAGAATCGGATTTTCCTTTCTTTTTCTCCTTGGCTAGAAGAGAAAGTTTAATATGGTTTGCACGAAAAGTTTCCATCATAGTTTCAATTATTTCCAACCGGCCATTTAAATGACTGACCTTAGCCAAACGTTCCTTAGGACTTTTTTCAAAATTTGCTTTAAAATTAATTAAGTCTTCCTTCAAGTTTTCTTGTTTCAGCAAAAGAGAATCTAGATTTTCTTCCATTTTGAAATATATAAACTAAATTCCAAAGGAATTAAAATAAATAAAATAAAATATGTATTAAAGGTTTCCAAATAAAATTCCAAAATGAAAATTATGCACTCGGCAACCCTAAAATTCAGACACGGAAGTGTAATAAAAAAAAATGAAAATCGTGTAAATGAAATAATATAATTAACTAACTAGTTAACTGTTCAATTTTCGAAGATGAAAACTGTTAAAAAGGAACGGATTCTATCTAAGAATAGCGTTATATAAAAAAAAATTGAAATGACATGTGATTAACTCGTATGTATTTTTAGGTTAACCGTAAGTCCAAAATGCCAAGGACAAGTTATGAGCTTGAGACTCTTCTGTACAATGCACTCTTTCACACTTTTTATGTTAGTACAGTACAGTTTTTAAAGAAATTAGAAATAAAGAGGAATGGAAGAAAGGATGACAGGTTGGTGGATCGTATTTGGGATGTAGAACATGATCTACAACTTGGAATTAAAGAATTGTACAAGATGTATAGTGATGCCAAATTTCAATTAAATTGATTGATTAAAATTAGTTAATTACAAGATTAATGTATATCAATATTAAACAATTGGGCTCATCAGTTAGATGTTGTTGTACCCTTCTAAGACGCATATTTTTTTAGTCGATGGTTACCGACACGTATAAAATAAACAGCACAAAAGCACTGTAAATTATATAATGTTCTAGTGGAATTTGGTTAAATTCAGACAACTAGAAAAATATGATGGTAAAGCCCATCGTCTGGCTGGTATAAGATTAAGAATAAAAACGTTAATAATTGAAAATTAATTATTTTTGTTTTTGTTTTTGTTTTTGTTCAATTTTTTTTTTCTTAGTACTACAAGCCCTACCGACATGCCAATTTTCATCGTTCTACGACATACGAAAGTGCTCCATATAACTTATAAGAATTTTTAAGAAGGTGGGTGGATGCCACGCCCCCTGAATAGAAAATTGCAGATTTCCGATTTTCCGATTTCATAGACGGTTTGGTACCATCGTAGGTCAGAGCCAATTTTTATAATTTTCATTTTTGAAAAGGAGTGCTCTCCAGTGCAATTAAATGCCATCAACACCAAATACATTCTCTATGAAATTGCAATGTTTTGGAATGCTCGGTAGATTGGTTTTTTCCATAATTTGGACGCATTATTCCAGGCACTGAAGTGTTCTCCACTGAGTCCTTTTTGGCGGTGTTTACTCATGGGGATTTAAAAAAAAAATTGTTTCGAAGTCTATTGTGGAGGCCCCTGTTTTGTGGAGGCCCTGGGCTGTAGCCCCGGCTGCCCTCCACTAAATCCGGCACTGGCTACTTCCTTCTGCTTCGTCTTTTATGAACTGACGCTCATCGTCACTAAATTTTCATCGAATATCGAATTTCGTTACCTTTTGTATAAGAAAATTCGGTTAGTAAATCGCGAAGAAGTTTTGCCATTTTCAACTCAAATCTTAATCTAACAGAAGAAGAGGAAGAACCAGAGTACGGCGCACAAGTGAAAACAACCCCAACAAAACCTTTCATCGAAACCAGCAGGATTACCAACAGGAACAGGGATATTTTGGCCTGGATACTCTGGGAATGCACTCTGATCTCTGGGCTCCGGGTTAAGCCAAGATTTCTCCGGATCTGCTACATTAGATATTAGTCTGATAATTTTTCTGAAGGCATCGCTGAAACCAAACAAATATTCAAATCAAATATTGAGGAATAAATAGGTATACATTTTACTCTACCTGAATATTAAGGGTAAAATTTGAACCTAACTTGGGGATTTTTATTTTTTTGTGAATTTTGTTTTCATTCACTCAAAGTTGACGAGTTCAACTTCTACCTAAGCGTCGAACTTGTCGAGTTGTAGAAGCTAATTGGGGTAAATGATTCCCGAGATAAACTCTCCAGATGAGTCCCTCCTTCACCCTTTCTCCTCGGCGAAACGGCGAGATGCTTTCCAACGTGTTTTCGCCTCCCTTTGAGGTACGGGCGATGAGGCTGTCCGACATTCCTTTCTCAGCGATGAGGCTGTCTGGCGCTCCCCACATCATCATGTCCTTACCTTTCCGCAATTGCCTGTTGTGACCCGCGAGTCCCAACCAAGCTAAATCTCATATAAAACCTCTTTCCTACACTACATGTCATATAATCCATAGGCGCATGAAACCACCCAGAAACCAAATTACCTTGACCATGAATAATAATCCACACTCGTCATAATTTACACAAAACAAATACTCTGTTCTAATTATAGAACATTTGGTTGTCCACATAAAATAAACAAAACAATGCGCCTCTCCGAGTGCATTGTGTAACATGACACCTTCCAGCTGCAAACTGCGCTCGACTATGACACACACCGAATAGTCCAGTAAATAGAGAAATTTTTCTACTGACCAAATGGAAAAAAATAGCGGCAGGCTGAAATTTTGCAGGTCGTTTCGGCGGTAGGTATACAACTTAAATCTAAGTTGGCGACCTCCTACCCCTTGCAGGGGTGGTGCCACGCCCACTTTTCTGCCATCATGGTTTATGAAGAAACGGCTCAACCGATATGGATGGAGTTTTCATAATTTGTTAATATAATTAAACAAAAAATTGAGAAAATTGTCAAAGTAAAATCCGCTCACTGCCACGCCCACTTTTCTTATTTCTTTGTTTCTCAGAAACTGCTCCAAGAATTTCCATGAAATTTTAAGTGTTTGTTCTTATGGATGAGAAAAATTTGTCAAATTGGTTTTAGTAAAATCCGCCCACTGTCACACCCACTTTTCTCATTTCTTTATTTCACGGAAACGCCTCCTACGATTTGTTTGAAATTCTGAGCGTTAATTCTTATGTACGAGAAAAAAATTAAGAAAATGTTGTTTTATTTAAATCCCCGTCTTAGACTAAAAGCATAAAAAGGTTCAAAAAATTGTGGGCACGCTTGTGGCTACCAAAAAGCTGATCTCAAATGTACACCAATTTGCAAGAATTACAGTGGGGAAACCTGCGACAATAGTTGTGAGATTCCTCTACTAAACGAAAACGACGATTGTTTGGACGATGAAATTTGAATTGAAAAACGTGACGCTGGGCCTTTGATTGAGAATGAGAATGAACTACCAGGTCATTCTCAAAAACGAAGAAAATATAAAAATATTAATAAGATATTATGTTGATTAGGCCTACAGTGGGCACCACTGTGCCGTTAACTCTACCTCCAGGGTGGTTTGGAAACGAGTCATGTACTTAATTAACACAATTCGATTTCCCACCCCCTATGAACACTGATGAATAATATTAAGTCTCGCTAGAAAAAACAGGATTTGAAAATTTTACACACTTCAAATAGCCGTCTTATAGAGACAATATTGAAGAAAAGTCGGAGTGCTAGAGGGTGGATCTTACTAAAAGTGCTTTTTTAATTAATATATAATATGTACAATGACTGCCCATTTAGCAAAAATTAAAAAAAAAACCCTTACGCTATGAAAGAACTCAAATAAATGATTTTCATCAATCTGATATGTATAAGACTTCAAGGCTTTATTTTTTATTTGCAAACTAAATCGTTACTCTCTAGGACAATTCCTAGAAATTAATATATATACATGAAAGAGGAGCGTGACTACCTGTGGGCTAAATCTTTATAATCTTTATATCACTAGCATGAAAAACTCTCAAAGTCTTATCCAAATCAGTTTATGAGAAATCAAGATATAAAAAAGTGGGCGTGGTAGTGGGTGGACTTAAATAAAATTTTGTTTTAAACTTTTTTCTCGTTCTTAAGAATAAACTCTAAAAATTTCATGCAAATCGTTGGAGCCATTTCTGAGAAACAAAGAAAGATGAAAAGTGGGCGTGGTAGTGGGCGGATTTTACTTTAACAATTTTTTCAATTTTTTATGTGACCATATTATTAAATTATGAAAATTTCGTCTGTATCGGTGCAGTCGCTTCTTCAGAAACCAGGATTTAAGAAAAGCGGGCGTGGCACCGCCCCTGCAAGGGGTAGGAGGTCGCCAACTTAGATTTAAGTTGTATACCTACCCCCAAAACGACCTGCAAAATTTCAGCCTGCCGCTATTTTTTTCCATTTCCAATTCTAATTTTACTGTACTAGAACACTTGAGTGGGTCACCATACGATCGGCAGAATTAAAGCATTGGATTGCATTTGTCATGACCCATAATTTATGTTGCTATGACGAGTGGAATATGGAATATAAATATTATGAAATTATGATCATGGTGTGTGGCCTGGCTCTGGTAAGCAAAACGCATTGTTAAGTGACATAGTTCTTACTATGTCAGTCAAATAACATATGGATTTTAGGGCATAGTACTTACTAGGATTGGATAGATAAAATGTTATAAAAGAAGAACCAAATGTGAGGAAGGGGAGAGTTGAGAATAGAATACAAACAGCTAAGGTCGCAGCCAAGCATAGAGACAGCGGGCCTTTTCTGAAAATATACAAATTGAATAAAAACGAGTTAAAAACTAAAACCGTTGTTCTTTTACTTTCAACTCTCCGTCATCTGCTCTTCCCTTACTACAAGGAAGCACGGCAGAAACGTAACACTGGTGGCAGCGGTGGGTTAAATCCAAGATCCAATTAAAAATCCCTCTAGCAAAAACAAGAGCTATCTGACTCTTGAGGCGTCTCTGGGGCTATACACCAGAGGAAAGAAAACAAAATTTTTTTTAAAAAGTGAAAATTGTAAAAAAAAAGTGAATATTGTAAAAAAAAAACACGTACAAAAAAAAAGGAGTGAAAAAAAAACCAAGTAAAAAAAAAAACACGTACAAAAAAAAAAGGAGTGAAAAGAAAACGAAGTGAAAAAAATAGTGAAAAAAAACACAAAAAGGTGAAAAAAAAACACATCGAAAAAAAAAAGAGGACAGTGGAAAAAGAAGTGAATAATAGTGAAAAAAAAACCACGTATACAAAAAAAGATATAGTGAAAAAAAAACTTGTTAAAGACCAGGCCGTAATAATCACCTTTAGGGCGTGAAGCTTGCCTGGCACTGCCTATACGAAGATCAACAACAACAACAACAACAACAACAACAACAACAACAACAACAACAACAACAACAACAACAACAACAACAACAAGCAGCTATTATAATAAGTAAGAATTTTTTTTTATATAATATATATTATACACGAAAAATACAAAAACACATTTTCTCTTGTAAAATTTTCATTGAGATCCTTCAAATTAAAAAAAAAATTTCTCTTTTTTTTGTTGCAAAGTATTAGTTCAATTTTCTTTTTCTCTCTCTCGAAAAATCAAAACGAGTTCAAAATTACTACCCGAAATCAAAAAAATAAAGTTAGTCTTTTTGAACATTTACCTTTTCATTCACTTCCCGAAATGACGGAGTATAAAATGAATCTTAAGGACATAATAAACATTGTACTGACATTCAATGGGAAATCGGAAAATTTTTCCAAATTCCTTGCATGCGGTGACATTCTGTTTAAATCGGTAAAAGCGGATGAGCACAAACTATTCCTCAGCATAGTGAAAACTAGGCTTGAAGGACCAGCGTTTGAGCTCATCCAATTCCGAACCGTAGAAAAGTGGGAGGATCTTTGTTTATTATTAAAAAAGGAATATACCCTAGTCACGTCTCGATCCTCAGCCCAAAATGAGTTGATTTCAGCTCGGCAACGAGGAAAGGAGACTCTTAAAGAATTCGGTGACCGTGTGTGTCAACTATTAAACGCGTTAAACTCTGCAACCTATGCCAGCTCCACAGAAGAGGCAGTAAGAAATTTTCTTTTTAAAGAAAATGACAAACTCGCCATTCAAACTTTTGAGGATGGCATCCGAAACCAAAACCTGAGGTTTATGGTTCAGGCGCACGGGGAAACCGATTTGAAAAAATCCATCCTATATGCAGAAGAGCACTCCAATCGGCTAGAACGGGTTAGGCCTGGTTCACACGAGATTGTACCGCACGATTTTTTGCAGTATAAATCCGTGCGAATGAGCAGTGGCGTATATATTTTACATAGAGCCTTTCACACGACGTTTGTACGGCAAGAAAACGTACTCAGCTAAGTACGTTTATCGAATACTCAACGGACTTTAAAAAAAAACGAATGAACTGCGACGTATCGTCTCCCAGTGGCGTATAGTTTTATATAGTCTCGTTCACACGGTATAAATCCACGTTGGGTATTTGTTCGTTGGCATCGAATGAGCTTCAGTGGAGAGAAAAGCAGATGTTAACAAAAAAAAAATAATCGACCAATAAGTTTGGTTTAAAAAATTTATAACTCCGGTAATACTCATTGGATCTTGTAGGTTAAGGTCTTAAATTAAAGAAGAGGAGTGAGGCAATAAATATGCGATTTATTTTTTCAAAACTATAAAAATTTTCATCAACATTTGAATTTAGAACAAAATAAATGGAATTGAATTGGGCTTTATTCACCCCTTTAGTATGAAAATGTTTGCCCCTCCTCAATGATTTTTTTCCACAATATAGCCCGTTATGTCAGTTAACCTTGAAGATTCAACAAGTAGAACGCGAGCTATAATTTTTTAAAGCCATCCATATCAAATTTTAATAAAAAAAATTCCATGTAGATAACGGGATCTTCTCGCTGGTGGATGGTCGTGGACAATGGTCCAAGCAGGTAATTTCAATGCAATTGTTTTGATTTTTCGATCAATTTAAAATCAAGATTGTGTCGCTTATATACCACGTAGGATAATGTATGAGGTATCAAAATAACCGCAATTTTATTTATATGTTATATTTAAAACAACAAGGAAATTCATCAATGCACTAAACAGATATGAGTTCATATGTGAAAGCGCTCAAATAATGCCGTTATCTCAGTCCAACGGTATTCTAGGACTCATATTTTTTAAATTTATATTTAAATCAATATTTTCTATCATCTGTCCAAATTTCAGCTTTCTAGCCTTTTTCCTTAAAAAGATAAAAATAAAATACTTCACAAACTCAAACTTTTCCATTCATTTTCATTATACTGCAGCTATTCGAGTTTTAAACGAATAAATATAAATATCGTGTGAACACCCGATTTTTGTTCGGTAAAAACCGAATGCGATAAAAAACGTGCGGTACAATCTCGTGTGAACCAGGCCTTAGCCCCTCTACCAGTTCGAATCTGAATCGAAACCAACAATATACAAGTTTCTCTCCTTCGACACGTCCAACTTGTCAATTTAGCAATAAAATTGGTCATTCCAGTGCGAATTGCTATAGCAATCCGAACAGGAGTACTAATTCTCCAAACCAATCAGCCCACATAAAGAAAGAAGTACAACGCCTCACTTGTGGGTATTGCAAAAAACCCAACCATCGAGAAGCGGATTGTAGGTTAAAACGATCCGAACTAAATCGAAATAACTCAAACCCATTTAGGGATAGCTCCCAGAATAAAAATAGTAACAACCAAAATCCTACCAACGTCAGACAATATAATGCTAGACCAGGATACAGGAATTGGAGTTCTGGTGAAGATTTTTATCCCAACAATTCGGGAAACGACTATGCTCGGGAGGAAGAAATGGGTCATCCATCCCGACTACATTCGAATGTCGACCCGCAACAATAGACACCAAAAGCCTAACAGTTTCGCTTTGCCCAGAATTCGACGAACCCGTAATACGAATCCAATTCCGGCCCTCTGACAAAAAATACTCTACCTTCCTAGTTGACACTGGGGCAGAAATTAGCCTGTTCAAAAACAGACCAAGGGCAAATGCGAACCTAAATAAAACCTTCTCTATACCTCTATCCACGATTTCTGGTGGCTCAGTCTTCACCATAGGAGAGATAACAGGTTCTTTTATAGTAAACGAAAAGGAAAATCTTTCGTTAAAACATCCTTTCCAGGTTTTAGCGGAAAGAATTAACTTAACTTACGATGGCATTCTGGGGAACGATTTCCTCAGTAAACACAGATGTAAGGTTAATTATAAAAAAGGGATTCTTGAAATTAACGAGATGAGTTTGAGTGACGACTCTACGACAGAAAAAGGTGTCCAAAAAGCTACCCCTCACGAGGCGGTGCCTACGGGCTATGACTTGGAAACAAAAGGAGATGAAAAGGCGGAGGAGAACAATTCTGTTCTAAAATCCAATGAAGCCACCATCAACCAAGAATCCAATAAGCGAAAAATGGACACTGATCCTAGCAACGGGGAATCCTCACCGTCTCAGTTAAAAGAAAAACCCTCCAATAAAACTGCACCGATAGACGGTGCAGCAAGTGGAATAAACAATAAGACTTCAGAAAACGAAAGCCAAAAAGGCGAGGAAACTGAAGCAAACATTAAAATCAAAAAGACTTCAGAAAACAAAAACCAAAAAGGCAAGGAAACTGAAGCAAACATTAAAAACAAAAAGACTTCAGAAAACAAAAACCAAAAAGGCAAGGAAACTGAAGCAAACATTAAAAACAAAAAGACTTCAGAAAACAAAAACCAAAAAGGCAAGGAAACTGGAGCAATAATTGAAACAAATTTAAAGGAGGATACATCCAAAAGTATCAATATTAAAAGTTCCATTAATTCAATAGTAACACTTTCCCCCCGTAGTCAACAAATGATTGAGATCCCATTTACTGAACATGATAACAGTCTCAAAGACATTGTTGTTCGGAAGAACCAAATCGTCCCAGGTGTTTACCTAGGTGAAACCATTGCTAGACCAGAAAACAATAAGATAAAAGTGCTAGCAATGAATACCCTAGAAATAGAAAAAACTATAGGGATACATAATATAAATTTAAATTGGGATAATTTAGATCAGTACGACCAAGCTGACACAAGTAATTTTCATTGCAAAATAGAAAAGCGTATGGAAAAATTAGAATCCATGTTAGTATTAGACCATTGTAACACCGAAGAGAAGGAATCGATCCTCAAGATTTGTAGGGAGTACAACGATCTGTTCTATTTAGAGGGAGATCACCTCACTTATACCGATTCCATTACACATAAAGTCGGTACTGATGAGAATAAACCCCCCCTTTATATAAAACCCTATCGACTCCCAGAAAGCCAAAAGGAAGAAATCCATAAACAGGTGCAAGAAATGTTAGACGATGACATCGTACAACCAAGCTCGAGTCCTTGGAACTCACCCTTGCTTCTCGTTCCGAAAAAACCCGGAAGTGATGGAAGCAAACGTTGGAGAGTGGTTGTAGATTTCAGGAAACTGAATGACTTAACCGTCGGCGATGCTTACCCATTACCAAATATTAGTGATATATTTGATCAATTGGGTAGAGCTAAATATTTCAGCACTTTGGATTTGGCTAAAGGATTTCACCAAATCTTGATGGACGAGAAAGATCGATGCAAGACTGCATTTAGCACTACTTTTGGCCATTATGAGTATAATCGAATGCCATTTGGTTTAAAAAATGCTCCTGCAACCTTTCAACGCCTGATGAACACTGTTCTCACTGGCTTACAAGGGTTCGATTGCTTTGTTTATATGGACGACATAGTTTTTTATGGATACGACCTTAAAGATCATAACTCCAAGCTAAGGAAAGCTCTCAATCAACTAAGTGTGCATAATCTAAAACTACAACCAGAAAAGTGCAATTTTCTTAAGCACGAACTCATGTATCTGGGACATCTTATTTCTGAAGATGGACTAAAACCAGATCCAGAAAAAATTAAAGCCGTCAGAACATATCCTACACCTAAAAATGCTAAGGGTATAAAATCTTTTCTAGGTTTTGTTGGCTATTATAGGAAGTTTATAGAAAACTTTTCTACGATAGCAAAACCTCTTACGAAATTGCTAAAGAAAAATTGTGCTTTTAAATGGGATGCCTTCTGCGATGAAGCTTTCAGAGATTTAAAAAACAAATTAATAAATCCCCCAGTTTTAGCCTACCCCAATTTCAAGGAAGAATTTATTGTCACCACAGATGCTAGCGATGTCGGAATAGGAGCTATTTTGTCACAAGGTCCCATAGGACAGGACAAACCTATATCATTTGCTAGCAGAACGTTGAACGATGCGGAATTCAAATATAACACAACAGAAAAAGAATTACTCGCAATCGTTTATGGTATACAACAATTTCGTCCCTACCTTTACTTACCGTAAACCCCTTCACTATTTGCACTGATCACAAACCTTTGCAATGGTTATTTTCTCGCACGGATCCCATGTCCAGACTAGCAAGATGGAAGATTTTATTATCTGAGTATGAATACACCATTAAGCATAAGCCAGGGAAAATCAATTTAAACGCAGATGCTTTGAGCCGAAACATAGGCGAAGAGGAAAACAAAGAAAATAAAATAATGGTGGTAACTCGCGGTCAAAAACAACGAATAAATGAAGATAATATTCGAAGTAATGCAAATATAGTACCTATAAGTGACTCCAGGTCCAAATATAACGTAATTGAAAAATTCAAATCTATATATATAAATAAAAATTCGAACCGCAAAATTATAATTCTACCATTAATAGACTCAACAGATGAGCAATCCCTAGCAAAAACAATAGAAAATTTTTCAAAACCCCCTATAGGAGAAATAAAAGTATATGATTCCTTAATTGTAGTTACGTTACCTTTACCATTCAGAACAACGAAGGACGAGGAGATAGCTGAAAAAAGCTTCCACACAATAAGAAAACTAATTAAAGATGAGAACAGTATTTCATTTTCACTACCTATCCCAGATAACCAAGTTAGACATACCTTCAAAAGTATACTGAATAAAGTTTTCGGAGATATGACATTAGACATATATTTATACATCGATGAAAGGATTTCCTTGAATGACTCAGAGACAATCCCCTTTCGGAGGACACCAAGGTGTTTCAAGAATGTATAACCGACTGAAGGCAAAGTACTCTTGGCCAAACATGAAAACGGATGTACAAAATCATGTAAGCAAATGTACATCATGCCAACGGAATAAAAGTAGGAAAAACCCACCAGTCCCAATGAAGATAACAACTACTAGTGTTAGACCATTTGAAACAATCGCTTTAGACATAGTTGGACCCCTTCCCGTTAGCTACGGTGGATACAAATACTTACTTACCTTCCAGGATGATTTGACAAGGTTTTCAGAAGCTATGCCAATACAAAATGCTGAAGCCTCAACTGTAGCTAGAACTTTCGTGGAAATTATAATTTGTCGCCACGGTATCCCTCTGTCTCTTTTGACAGATCAAGGAACAAATTTCTTAAGTGATCTTTTCAAAGAAATGTGTATTTTAATGAAAATAAAGAAATTAAATACGACACCTTACCATCCTCAAACAAATGGAGCGTTGGAGCGAAGTCATAGAACATTAGCTGAGTACTTAAGACATTATGTTAACCAAGATCCTTTATCATGGGATACATGGATCCCTTATTCCATGTTTGTCTATAATACAACACCACACAGTAGTACTGGATTCTCACCCTATGAACTCCTATACGGATTTCCTGCAAACATACCAAGTGTTCTGTCACAAAAACCAAAAATATCTTATAACTATGACAACTACGTCAACGAACTTAAGGCTAGATTACAATACGGATATGAGACAGCAAACTCTATCCTAATAAAGAAAAAAGAAAAATCAAAGACTCTTTATGATAAAAATACTAGACCTAAAATATTTAACGTAGGCGATAAAGTTCTAGTAAAGAATCAAACCAGACAGAACAAACTTTCGACCCTGTGGGACGGACCATATGAGGTCATAAGGATCCATTCGGATGAAAACACAGTAGTCAGGATGGGTAAGAAATCCAAGCTCATACACAATAACAACTTACAACCTTTTAAGGAATAATTACATCCACCTTCTACTTAAAATAGGTGTATGAAATTAAGCCCCTTTTATATCACACCAATACACACAAAGAAAAATACAACAAAGAAAAAACAAGTTGCACACCACAAACACACAAATTAAACACGAAACCAAAAATAAAATCAGCAGACAGTATATAAATACAGGAAACCAACCATTTTCTTTTAGATCATGGGTCCACTATTTTACTTCATTCTACTACCATTGTTGACCAGCGCAACTCTCAAAATAAGTCAAATTGACCAGAATCCGGGAATCTACTTTGAGGAGATGGGCAAGGTCGAACTCTATACAACACAATGGAAGCTGATAGCATATTACGATCTAACATTGTTCAATGGAGCCCTAACACACGCGGAATTTTATGTCTACGAGATAAAAAGTCTGTGTAAACAATTAGAAGGTAAACCAAACTTCGACCTTCTTTGTAGTAGCGCAGTAGCGGAAGTATCGCACTTAATGGATGATATAAAACTGAAATTTAGCCTTATACAATCCAAACCTAAACCTAGGAATAAAAGAGCATTAGTAAATGTTATAGGAACGATTAGTAAATCTTTGTTCGGAACTCTGGATGAAGATGATGCTAAGTTTTACGACAAACAGATAGAAAAACTACGATATAATGAGAATTACCTTTTAGAACTCGTAAAAAATCAAACACTTATAATAGAAACAACAACTAATATGTTTAACAAATCGGAAATTACTATCGAATCCCAATTTAAAGCTATTAATTCAAAGATCGGAGACGTGAAAGACGCAGTTGAGAAACTCGTCAATCAAACCTCAGATCAATCAACATTATTAAAAATAGAATCTCTTACCTCACTTTTAACCCTGCTTATCATAAGATACCAAAACACAATTTCTGACATCCTAGATGTCCTAGTTAATGCAAAAAACGGCACACCGCATCCGACAATCATTACACCAAATCAGCTTAAAAATGTTTTGCTAAAAATAAAACAGGAACTTCCGGCTGACCTACAGTTACCATACTTGGGCAACGAGAATGATATACTACCACTCTACGAAATAAGCAGTATGAGTGCAACAATTAGAAAAGAAAAAGTTATATACGTATTTAACATCCCTCTACCTTTTAGAGAAAATTTTCAACTGTATAAAATTATCCCTCTTCCAACCCAATTTAGTAACAAACTAATATTCGTTCAACCTACCTCAAAATATCTCATTATTGATTACAAAAAGGAACATTACTATAACATAGAAAGCGAAGAACTGAGTCATTGTACAAACTTAAATAACAATTTTGTATGCGAAATGACACATCCACTCTTCAATACAAATGCCAATAATCCTCAATGTGAAATTCAACTTTTACAAAGAATCCAATCCTTTCCGACTTCGTGTGCAATAAAAGAATCAAACATTTCAACTGTTTGGATTCAAACATCTCAGCCCAACACATGGTTATTTTCGTCTTTGGGAAAATATATAGTAGACGAAATATGCCAAGATACTGTTGTAACACATACCCTTGAAGGAACAGCTATCATAGTACTTACCGGGAACTGTTTCTAAAATCAAAAGATCTCACTATATGGTCCAAAAAACGAAAAATCCACTTTTGTGTATAACTCTTTCATTCCTGCCTTAAATATTTCCGAAATAAAAGATAATTACCCGAAAAATGATTGATATATTAGGCTGGAACAACGACCCGTGCCCATGATCAGCCTGGCAGATGGTCCAAGCTCAGTTGCTAACGGAGTATTCGGACAGTTGGCAATCTTCGAATTAACCAGCCTTCTCTGCATATAGGGATCTCTGTGCAGAGTGGCACCTCTTCTCCGATACTTGTGGGAACTAAATGAATACGTTTTCAGATGTAGCTAGTGGTAAGTCCGGTTCTTTTTTTAAGGTCTACTACGGAGAGTAAGCCTCCCCAAACTTCGCACCCCATTTCAGTGGTGGCAAGATCGTGAAGCATGGCCCTTCCACCACTAATGAGAGTGCAGTTGTCATGGGTTTCCAGTGGGGGTAGGCGTTATTTTACACCTGGTGGGTCCTATTACAAAGATAAGCGGTATGCTGAAAGGATTCTGAAAATCTTTGGTGCGAGACTGAAGTCGGAAGTGACTAAAAGCAGGAAGCGAAAGTTAAGTTGGTTAAGAGCTTCTTAGCTAAACACCAGACCACCGGCGGCGACTCCACGTGAAAGCGACAACGGTCTATTGAAGGCACCATGCCCTACGCCAAACGATCGAAAGTGCTAAACACCAGCACTACCTACAAACCCCCAATGAAAGTTTATAGAGATGTTCTAAAGATAGAATCGTAGTTACGGTTTATTGATAGAAAGTGATAAATTTGGTGCAAGACTGCAGACATCTAATGGCACATTTTGGCTAGCATCGACACATCTTTGGCCATGACTATCTTGGCCCTCTCACAGGAAAAACCCTGGAGAAACTTATCACTGACGCAGAAAGGCAAAATATTAACCTCTTAAGTAGGAGTGATTCTATTTGCCATCACACAGTATGGGGAAGGACTGATATAAAGATAGAGGTGAGAAAAAGTGCTTCTCATTTAGCCGTTCGGACTCGGCAAAAAAACTGTAGGTCCCCTCCATTCCTGCCAACAAACACGCACACAGAGTGGTTTGTGAGTTGTTAGTCACTAGGCCCTGGTTCTCCACGAGCTGTTGCGCCACCCAATTTATTTATTTATTATTAACTTCTTTCACATGAAACATATGTTGTGGGAAATTTCTACCGATATAATTGAGGCATAAAGTGGGTGTGTAAAACCAGGCATAAGAAGGGAGTTTTCGTTGGTCAGGTGAATTGGGCAAGAATGAATGCCTAAACAAGGAAGGGGTTCCTGCTTAAGGTATTCGCACTGAGGTGAGAATGGTGGAATGGACATCAAGATCGTAAGCTAAAAAGAAGCTTATACATAGAGGGTTTGAGTTTTAAGAGAGCGAAAGTACCGCCCCAAAAGCTTTGAAAAAAAAAAATCAGTTTTTAGACCATCCAAAAGTGGACCGAGCTTTAGAGCAGGATATGTCTAGAATTAGAGCGAGACAAAATGAGAACGAAGCCACGAGGGCTGTCGTTCTAGTGACCACTACCAAGACATATTTCAGGTCGATGGAAATATCCGGTTTCATATTTTGCAAAATTTTGACCAGAAAAATATGATTTTTTTACACTTATTTTTAGTTAGATCTAATTCGATTTTTAAGATCAAAAACTTATTTTTCTGGTCAAAAATGAGCCCAATAGAAGCTTAAGCGGAAGACTTAAGGTGGCCATTAAAATAAGTAGTAGTGGTGGAGACTGAGAGGGACCACCACGTCGCTATAAAAGCCCAGCTCGCTCGAATTAGCTCTTTTTTACATGCTGTCTGTTGTGTCGGTAAAGATCGGAGTCGAATAAGCGAACTGTCTAAGAACACGGTAAAAGTCCAAAAATAAATGGCACAAGTCCGGTTTTTTGTAAAATTACCTCGCTATAAGCTATTCGTTTTCGAAAAAAAAAACCTATGAAAAATAAATTAGCCACGAACGCAAAACGCAAAAAAGAAAAACACAAAAAAAAAGTAGCCAATCTCAAGAACCGACGTGACGGGACGCGCAAAAACTAATTTTCCAAAAATAAATGAAAGTTCAAGTTATTTCCTGAAGAAAAAAAAAAAAAAAAAATATAAGCAAAACCGAAAAAGTAAAACTATAACTTACATAATAAGTTTGAAAATAAAACCGAAAATAAAAAAAGGAAGGAAAAAGCCCTAAAATCGAATTAAATCAAAAAAAAAGGGTGGTAAAAAAAAAGTAACGCCTCGCCACTCATTCTACAAAGAAAAGATTAAATAATAAAATAATACAGCCGCGAAATAGTTTAAAAAAAAACAAATCCATGTAAAATCGAAGTAAAAAGAGTTTCATGCAAAAAGAAAAGAAACTAACCAAGCTATTTCGCAAATTAAGTGTTTCACTCCACGTGTCGCCCTAAGTGCTCCAATACTCTTGAAACGAAACTCCCTGTCAAACTTAAACGTTCAAGATTTCAAATTTTGCCACCAATCAAATCGAACCTCATCCCGCCGATCACCAGGGTTTCAATCGCAGTCACTATCAGGAGCCCATCATTTGACCATATTTAAACTTCACCGAGCCATCTCAACTATAATCTTCCAAGTCGAAATAAAGTCTCGTGTAGTTATATCTGTTTTGTCCAATGCCCATTTCAAAAAGAAAAGTATTTCCCTGAGTTTAATTATTCAGATTATTTAAGTAATTTTGATTTTTATATGTGAAATAAAATAGAAAAAAAAATTAAAAAAAAAAGAAATAAAATAAAATACAAGAAAGAAAAAAAAAAGGAGAAGATAAGAGTTTAAATAATTAAGAGAGATGTATGTTTTTAATTGGTCAGAATAACGAAAAACCGTGTGATAATTAAGAACAAAAGAAATAACGACAAAAAAAAGTTTAAGAGTGGTTCCAAATTTGAAATAGCGGTTGATTTCACTTTGTGCAATTTCTTTTTTTTTTTTGTTATTGGTATTTTCTACTCCCTTAAACAGATTCATCTCGTGCTCGCGGTGCTGGGCCCAACATCGAAGAGGAATTTCATTTATCTTTCAATTTGGGGTAAGTCATATTTGTAAAAAAAAAAAAAAAAAAAAAAAAAAAAAAAATTTAATTATCATATGTACTAAAAATAAAAGAAACAACCATATAGGAACCGAAAGTATAATTTTAATTAATTCAAATTGTTCTCATTTATAAATATTTAAATTAAAATATACTTAATAATAGCACACGAACAAATAATAAATTAGAAATAAAAAGGAAAAGAAAAAAAAAGAGAAAACAAATTAAGAGATAAACAAACAATTGGAAATAAGAGAAAAAAATTGAAAAAAAAAAACAATATTCTCAGGTCATTTAATTTCGGGATTTATTTTTTTTTGTTTGCTAGTTTGTTTAATTTCAAAATTCAGCAAATCGATACGATATAAAATCGCTCTCTTATCACAAATAATTTTTTTGTGTGTACAACAAAATAAATAAATCATTAAGTTCTCTTTGAAGCTAGGCACATTACTGTTATCATTTTCTCTTGCTGTAAAAAAAATAAAAACGATTGCATTTCATCTCAGTTATAAACAAGAGTATATTAACTGTTTCAATTATTCCATAATTTTCATTATATTTTTTTTATGATTTTTGATAGTTTGATCTGAACATTTTTTTTTTTTAATTTGTTAGCTATTTATAGGTAGATGTAAGTAATTATAAGTCTTGTTATTATTTCAACCAAAATAAAAATTTAAAGGGTATACTTTTCTATGAATTGAAATAATAGTTTTTTTTTTTGGTATATTGCTTTATGATCTTCGTTGGTAATGTTTCTTTCGAATTGGTGTATAAATAAGGAATCGAGCATTATGCTTTCAGTTTAAAGGATTTGTATAGGTGGAAGTGAAGGACCCAAGGCTTGTAAGGGATGATGACGAAGGGTAAGCTTGTTCGGTAGTACCTACTACGGGGGTAACAAGGAAAGCTAGGGGCTATTATAAGCATCAAATAAATAATAGCTATGGTAGTAGGACCAGGCGGTCTCACTGGTTTCTATTAGGGTGGGTTCAACTAAAAAGAGCAGTGACATCTCAAGCTCTTCCGCATTCTGATAGTGTAGGGGCATTTCGGAGAGAACAAAAAAAATCGAGGACATTACGGGCTCTGTATTCAACACTTATCTAGGTACAACATTTCACTAGAGGCATGGTTAATCGTAACACGTCGCAGATTCACTAGCAAGATCCCTCCCAGTCCGACGAGCTAGGACGCGCGAAGCTAGCATGCCTATGCTAGGAGGAGCTGCGACACCCTTTCATTCTGGTTGCCCGGACTGGCTTTAGGATTCCTGTGGCCGAAGACATAAGGGTGACAAATTGGGTGAAAGGTTAATTAGGGGCCGCATACTTTTTTTTTTATAAGATCTCGGGGTTACGTGCGCGGCAAAGAAGTACGGTGGTAGAGAGAGCCTTCAGTTGAGGGGGTAACCGGTCAATTGAAGAGCCTTGCTACTGCTAGCGTAAATAATTCGTTACAATGTATATGAAAACGTTGAAGGCCTTACTTTTTGCATAAAAGTAAATATAAAAATAATCAATGATGATACATATTTGGTGTCCAACGCCGTTCCGAATAAACCAAGATAATCTTCTGACATCACATTAATGTTTCTTGTGTTGTCATGGATTTCTTTAGTATACGAAACAAGAAACTGTCTTGGAGCTTGAGGATCGAAATAGTAATTCGGATTCTTAATGGTGCAATTTGGATTGAATTCAAGATTCATTTTATCACGATTGTCAGCCACTTTTTTCAAGTATTTTCGATCCTTGTAGCTGGTCCTAGCTTTTTTTGTGGTTTGCTTCCCACGGGACCATATTTCCTAAGAATCAAGATCGTCTGGCTCATTTGTGACTGTTTTTTTAGGTTTGCAAATCTTCGGATTGTTTCTTGGTTGTTCTAAGAGAACTTCCTTAGCTACTGATTGGACAGGAGCAGAGTTTTTGTCAATAAATCGGCCAGGCTTCAAGTTCTTTTCGCTTTGAAATGAATCTCAGCCTGCGTATTTATAAGATGCTTATTTTCAATACTAAGAAGAGTCATCCAAAGAGGTACATAAGTAAGGATGTAAATATCGAAGCAGATATTTGCAAAAATTAACACAAAGAAATTTATTAGTGGAAACAACTGAGTTTTGAGCTTCTTCTGTTTTCTTTTTAACATCTTCATAAATGACCTTGAAAAAATCGTAAAAAGGGCTTTTTTGTGCCTGGCTTCCTTTTCAATCGTCTTATTACTTTTTTTTGTCTGCTTGGTTTTGGGCTTTTATTTATTTTAACATCATCGTACTCATTTTTACTATCAGTTTAAAATTCAACGTCAAATTCATTGTCATCTTCTTCGCTATCACTTTTCACGTTTTCTCCCTTACTTTGAAAAAGTTCTTCAAAGCTAAGTTTCTCTTGTAAGTTTGCTAGATTAACTACAGCATCAATGACCTCAGAATTTTCTCCTGTAATAAAATAAAAAAATAAATATTTTACCCTACCAGACATCTGTGGCAATGTGTCATAGGTTATTGCCGTCATATCCTCTAACCCAGCGCCAGCGGCTCCATCCTTCATTGGCAATATTTGAGGCAATAAATTGCCTCACTCATTGCTATTGCCTTTAATATTGATTTAAGTTTGTGACCGAGCGTTTTGATTAAAAAAAAACTTAATAGTTTTTTCTTTTCTTTTTTTTTATTATTAATTTATTTATTTATTTCAATTTATATCTTTACATTTTTATATTATTATTATTTGAACAAAAGAAGCCGCTGTCCAAAGCGAGGCTGCACTTCTTAGGTCAAGAGGAAAATTAGGACTGACTTAATTAATTACATTTTATTTCTATCTAAGCTAGGGTGTCCATAAAGCGTTTGAAAAAAAGAGGACATTTTCGAAACTTCAAACTTCTACTGTTAATCCCCCCCTCGGTCACCACACCATCATCAAAATAATTGATAAATATGACCAAAAGTTTACTTTAAATTTATTTTATATCTTAATATATATATTTATACAAGTATATTGTGTATAGGTACACAAGAAGCAGCAGTTTTAATACTAAAAGGTAGTTTATTTTAACATCTTTTTTAAGAAAAGATATCTGTGATATAAATCTGTACCTATATTTTATAAATACTTTTTTGCGCTTCAAACTAATAGAACTTAAATACATAAACACCTAATTGAATTCAAAATACCGCAGAATTTTAGTAAAATGTAGGCAAAATGGGCATTCATTTTCTTCCTCATCTGAAGTGTCATACTTTTTGGAGCTCCGGATTTGATTAAAAAGGTTTCATAAAACTTTTGACAGCTAAAATCTTTTAAGTATAGGCACAATGAGAATCCTACTCTTAAACGATTTCGTTCTTTTGTCCATTGCGAACCCATCAACGAAATACATTCCACGTTCTTATTTTGCACAGGAAAACAAAAAATGATTGGTACATTTTAAGAGCTCTGGATATAACTCTAGATTTGCAGGCGCACTTTTAAACAGATATTTTGTTTTTAAAATTTTCATTTTCTTTAGAAAGAAACTTGTTTAAATAGCAAAATTGGTCAAACAACTTTGAGTAATCCAGTTAATATTCTTAAGAAATTCGGCAGTCGATACTTTTGTCTAGGTCTTCCCATACTTATTTTTTTTTCTAAATTCATCCATCGATCCTGATTCCTGAGTAGGAAGGTTTTTACGTCAGTGTATTAATCAGAGAATATCAAAAAAAGAGGCCAATCCTCAGCTGTCAATTTTATTTGCATACAAGCTGAAGCGAACAGCTGATGTATAAGATTTGCAAAGGAAGTGAAAAATAGTGACAAAACGCACACATAGAATCAACTCCTCATTCAGCACAGGTCTTATTGTTGTTGCAATTCACATCTATTCTTCGACACAAGAGGGTGAAACGTACGAAGGATTGGCTTCTTTATTTGATATTCTCTGGTATTAATGCTTTGTTTTATATTTTAGGGGACAAAATAAAAGAACATTAATGAAGAGTGTGTTAAATTAATATTTTGGTCACTTAGGAAAAAAAAAGATAAAAAAGAGTACAAAATAAAAAAAGGTAAAAAAAAGAATTTGATGAAAAAAGAAAGAATAAGAAAGATCAGAGTCAAAATAGAGAACATGTTCTCTTTAAAAGAGATGTTCTGGAAACCCTAATCTAAGCTATGTTCATAAATTTAATTGTTTATCTTGCAAAAAATATGTAATTTGAACTTTCCCACGATTTCATATTTTTATTTAAACGGGATGCGCGTGTGTTGGGTGTAGAGGGAAAAGGGGTGTAACCATTGTGGATTGGTTTTGCAATGCATGCAAAAATGGCGTGGGAATCCGTTAGGAATTTGTTAATGTGCCGTTAGGCAAAGGGGAGTTTCCGGGGAAACGGGATTATGGGATCGGGTGGTGTCTCGGACGTAACTCCTCCCCCCTTAAGATTCTGCTCCGGAGAATCCTTGTTTTCAATATTAATTTTAATTTTATTAGTTTTTTGAAAAAAAGTATCAGAAACGAAATTAATATTGTCAAAATTATAAAGTTAAGCCCGTAATTAATATTTGAATTTGTTTTATGATTAAATTTTAATTCTTCGATCAATTTTCTATTTTCGATATGTTTCGCGTGTATTTCTGTCGTGGATAAGTTCAATTCGATTGATTTGATTTTAACATTATTTAAGTTAGGAATTACGAAACTTTCGTAGTACATGAAATTTTCATATTTAATATTAAGGGTATTCATGCAACAGCGTAAACTCGTCGTAAACATCGTAAAGTTTTAAACTTCGTAAATCTGTCAAATTTTCCATACAAATTGTGACAGAATTACGAAGTTTTAAAGTTTACAACGTTTACGACGACTTTACGCTGTTGTATGAATACCCTTATTATTTATTTTAATTATACAATTTTCAAACTTAATAACGTAATTTCCTTCAATTTCTATTTTAAAATCGTTACAATTATGGTTTACCACAGTTTGTGGCATATTTTTAAGAATTAAAATATTATTTGTTCATTGCTTAATTTCAGTATTTTTATTTTCTATGAAGTTACATGAAGTATTTTTTTCAAAAATATTTTGTATACATTCATCGTTTATTATTTTTAGATCTTCTTTCTTAAGTATATTATTATTGTCTATGTAATTAGTTTTTCCATCAGTAATTAATTTATTGTAAGTAGAGGAGAGCTCAAGGGACTTAAAATTCGGAATTGCTTCTATAAGAACTCGATGAAACTATGTATTGCTATAATTTGGAATCATTACTATAAAAATTATTTGATTATTGTGAAAAATGGTGGAACTTTTAATATCTTTAAATTTTTCGAGTGTTATATTAAAATTTTGAATTTCTTTTTCTGACAACATATTTTTACATAGGAGACCTAATTGGCTTAATACAATACTTTCTTTAACTTTTGCTACTTGATTGTTTAATAACTGTATATCGTATTGTATTTGGAACGCATGTTGCATAGTTGTTATTCTAAGGTTTTCTTTGTCTATTGCATTGCTAATGGCTGAGAATTGTTCTTTTGTTTCACTTTGTTGCTTATTAATGTGGTTTGTAACGTTTAAAATATTTTCGTAAAATTTTGTATTTATCTTGACCTGATCGTTTAATCCGTTTATTAGATTATTATTATTTTGTTCGTTTAGGCTAAGTCTCGACCTAATTACTTGTTCATCTTCATAGTCCATGGTTCCTGCTAAATATTTTAAACTTTTTCCTACAAAATTAAATAATGCTCGTTTTTTCCTATCTTTGTGAATTAAGCTATTAATTTCATGTTCTAGTTGATTTAGTCAATGTACAATAGTTGGGTATTCGTCTTTGTCTTCTAATTTGTCAACGTTGTGTTTTATCAATTTGAAACTGTCTGTCCATAGTGTAAGATTAATAATGTGCAGAATTTTGTAATAGTTTTCTATGACCTTAACTTCTTCGCCTCTTATGGTTAGAAATCCATTTCCATCGTTAACATTTTGAATTTCAATGTTTTGTCCGCTTGTCATTGTAGTTAATGGCAAGATCATGAATAAAATCTGAAAGGAAAATATCTTAAGAATTTTGTTCGAATTTGTAGTTTCTTTTAAGTTGTGTCTTATAAAATGTGCGTCCTCTACTGTCAATTACGTGGTCATTGTCTACTACTACAGGATTATCTTTTGTATGTTTAATTTTGAGTTTATTGTTTGTTCTACATTTAAGGTAAGAATGGTCTGTTTCTTTAAGATCAATGTCAGTCCTGTCCTTTATTTTTATTAACTAATTCAATGATTTTTGGGTAGTCTTGGTTTGTGATGGTTCCATTAAGAAAGTCAATGGGTCTCTGTTTTGTAGTTGAATGTATTGTCTTATTGTATATTGCTACAGCTTTTAATACTTTATTTCGTAGGGTGTCTTTGTTGTTTTCATCGGCATTAAATGTCCTTATATGCTCGTTAAGAGTTTGGTGGAATCTTTCGATATCCGAATTGCCTGTCTTGTGATACGGTGTGGTTATATGAAGGTCGACATGGTTTTCTTTTAGGAATTCCTTGATTATTGGCGAATCTACATTCTAAAGTATTCAATAGTGATGGCCATGTCCTATGTTTTATTTCTTGTACAGTTACGTGCTTTGTAAATTTGTCGATCATTGTGACATACATTAAATTGATATTTGCATACCATATGTCGCAATGTAAAATTTGGTTAGGTTTGTGTGGTGTTTCTGTTATTTTCAAAGGAATTTTATATGGGTTTCTTTCATATTTTGACTTGTTGCAAATTTCGCAGTTATTTATATATCTTTGATTTTTTTCTTTTAAGTTTGGGCAGTAGTAAGTGTCTTTCATTTCTAGGTAAGTTTCATTAATCCCTCTGTGGTTTAAGGAATTATGAGCTTCTGAAATAGCAACTAGTTCTTTTTCTTTGTCAGTAAGGTCTCCTTAAAATTGTGTGCATTTGATAAATTTCAAAAGTTTATTTTTACTGAAATATTTAATGTAAACGTCTTGAAATTTCGCGTACAGATTATCATATTTGGAATAAATACCCACTATTCCTTTAGGCGGAATGAATTTTTTCATGATGTCAAGGATAAAATTTTCGTTGAATTTTTTTAATTCTATAACTATTCTCTATTTATTGAAGGCATGATAAATTTTATGATTGCTTATATTTTCAGTTTCGTTTATTATGATTTTTGTTTTGTAAATATTTATTGGAGTTTCTATTATTGGTATGTAGTCTGTGCTATCTTCTCTAGCACTATGGATTGTTGCTACCATTGATTCCGAGTCAGGGATTATCTCTTCAATAGGGTCTATAACATTTTCATTGTGATAAACTTCTATTCTAGATAAACCGTCCGTGACTTGGTTGGCTTTTCCTTCTACGTATTCAATATTAAAATTAAACCCTTCTAACTTAATCTTCCATCTCTGTAGTTTAATGTTAGGTTCTTTCAGTGAACTCAACCAAACTAGAGGTCGATGGTCAGTTTGAATTGTGAATTTTCGACCAGAAAGGTAAGGTCTGAAATATTTGGTACAATCAACTGTAACAAGTAGCTCTTTTTCAATAGTTGAGTACTTTGTTTCATGTTGATTTAAGGTACGGCTATAAAAACAAATTGGATGACTATCTTGGCTTAAAACACCACCTATTGCATAATTTGATGCGTCTGTGGTTACTGTAAATTTTTTGGAAAAATCAGGATATATGAGAATGGGTGCGGATGTTATAAGTGTTTTTAAGGTTTCAAAACTTTCAATATACTCTTTGTTTTTGGTATCAATTTTAGCATCTTTCTTAAGGAATGATGTCATGGGTTTCGCGACTTTTCCGTAATCCTTTATGAATTTACGGTAGTAACCCGTGATTCCTAGAAATGCTCGAATTTGTTTGAGAGTTTTAGGTAACGTATAATTCTGTATAGCTTTTATTTTGTTAGGATTAAGTTTGATTCCACTAGTGGTTACTATGTGGCCCAAAAACTCTGTTTCCTTCTTTAAAAATTCGCTTTTATCCAACTGAATTTTTAAGATGACTTCCTTAAGTCTTCTGAAAATTTTTTTAATTGACACAATGTGTTCTTCCAGGCTTGTAGAAAATATGATTATGTCGTCTAAATAGACAAGACATATTTTCCCAATGAATTCCTGAAGTACAGAATTCATTAAACGTTGGAAGGTTGCGGGGGCGTTTTTTAATCCAAAGGGCATTCGAAGGAATTCGTAATGCCCACTATCGGTTGAAAAAGCAGTTTTTTGATGTCTTCCTCTGCTATTTCAATTTGATGGAAGCCCTTAGCTAAGTCCAACGTTGTGAAATACAATGACCTTCCCAATTTATCAAATATATCATCTATATTTGGAATTGGAAATTTGTCATCTATGGTCACATCGTTCAATTTCCTGTAATCGATAACGATTCTCCATTTTTGTACCAAAGAAGCATCTTCCTTTTTCGGAACGACCCATATTGGTGCCGAATAAGGTGAACTGCTCGGCCTAATTATGCCTTGGTGCAGCATCTCATTAATTTGAGATTTAACCTCATTCTTATGTACCTCGGGGTACCTATAATTCTTGGTATAAATTGGTATATCGTTAGATGTTTTTATTTCATGCTTTATTGCATTGGTAAATGTTAAGTCAGTTCCTTTTTGGTAGAATACTGACGAATATTCACAAATAAGTTTATTTATTTCACTTTTTTCTTGTTCATTTAAATGGTTTATTCTTATTTGGTCCAATATAGGATTTGTATTTGTTTCTACATGATAAACTTCTTGTAATAAAACTTCCGGTATTGACTTTTCATAATCTATTAATTCAATTAATGGAACTTCCTTTTTTTCTTCTTCATTTTCATTGAAGTAGATTGGAATTTCTTTATCATTTACATATAGTATTTTTTTATCTAAGTTTACTATGGCTTTAGCTGGGAGCAGTATATTGTTGCCTATTAATCCATCATAAGTATCGTGAAATTTGTGCTCTAAGAATTCTGCGATTTTATCATCCATTCCGAATTCCTTGAACAGTGGTATTTTCACTTTACTGTGTGCAAAGATAGGTGTACCTGCTGTTTTAATTTGTATTGATTTTGTTAATTTTGTGCGCCATTTTGGATGGCATAACCCTGGGTTTAGAATACTCGTTTCTGACCCCGTGTCAATGAGTATTCTTAACTTAAATTTGTCATTTTTTGTTTTAATTATTATATATGGAAGTCTGCCCCTGGGCTTTTTTCCCGAAAATCCTCAACATCATTGAGGGTATTCACCTGTCGTTGATGAGATATGGACAAGGTGTCCATTAGCTCAGGGTTATTATTATTATTGTTGAAGTTATTATTATTAGAATTGTTATTATAATAATTTCTGAACTGGCCTGAAGAATTTCTCCAGTTTCCAGAGTTATTATTATTAGGGTTGTTACTATTGTAATCTCGAAACTGGCCTGAAGAATTTCTCCAGTTTCCAGAGTTATTATAATTAGGGTTGTTATTATTGTAAGATCGAAACTGTCCAGAATTATAATTTCTGTACTGTCCCGATCGGTTATTTTGATTAAAGGGGTTATAATTATTGTTATTGTTATTATAAGAAGGGTTTTGATAATTTTGTGAAAATTTTTGCCCTGGTATCATGTTATTGGGATTTTTATTTAATCTAGAATTGTTATTAGGATTGCTTTTTGTATTAATTTTTGTGTAAGCATAGCCAGAGTCATGAAGGATGTCCATGGCCTGCTCCAATGTTTTCGGCTGTCTGCATATCAATATGCCTTTCATTGGTTCTGGAATTTTACCTATAAATAGCCTAAGTGACATTTCACAATTTTTCTTTATTTCTATGGAAGAAATGATTGTCTTATCCTGATTTGTCTTGCTATTAAGTCTCCTAAGTGCTATTTTAATTCTATCATAGAAATTCTGGCAGCTATCATAGAATTGTAAGCCTCGCAGATCATCGTATAGCTGTTCTACAGATTTCCTATCACCGAAATACTGATATAGTATTTTTTTTATTTCTTCCCAAGTAGAAGCATTATTATTTATTTCTATTGCTTCTCGAGCTCTCCCTACTAATTTGCTTTTAATTATATCTAGAAAAATTAATTGGACATTTGGTTCAAATTTGCAAAGGGAGGGACAAGCCCTATCTAATAAATCTATGAAATTATTTAGGTTTTCGAAGTTACCATTAAAAGTAGGTAACCCGTTTAAATATTTAATAGGATCTAATGATAAAGTTAAGCCACGACTAACTCCTGCTTCTGATGTTGCTGCTGCCGCTGCTGCTGCTGTTGGGTCCGCTGGGATGCTCATCTTTTTGCTTTTGAAGAGTTTTGTGAAATTTTTTATTTTGATTTTTTTGTCTAATTGGTCGAACTGTTAGTTATATTTTTTTTTCTTTTTAAATTCACTTTTTTTTCACTTTTTGTATTATTTTTTTTTGTGCATGAATATAAGCAAGTGTGCCCGTTTTTACAATGTGAACTTCAGTTAACTTTTTGGATGTTTGTTCTTAGGTGAACTTTTTTCTGATTTGTTCTTAAACGAACTTATTTTTTTTTTGTATGTTCTTACACGAACTTTTTTTGATATTTGTTCTTAAACGAACTTATTTTTTTTTGTATCTTCTTACACGAACTTTTTTTGATATTTGTTCTTAAACAAACTTTTTTTTTGTATCTTCTTACACGAACTTTTTTTGATATTTGTTCTTAAACGAACTTTTTTTGTTTCGTATGTTCTTGCACGAACCTTACGAACTTTTTTTTTTTCGTATGTTCTTGCACGAACCTTACGAACTTTTTTATTTAATTATTCTTTATCGAATTTTTTTGATTAAAAAAAAACTTAATCGTTTTTTCTTTTCTTTTTTTTTATTATTAATTTATTTATTTATTTCAATTTATATCTTTACATTTTTATATTATTATTATTTGAACAAAAGAAGCCGCTGTCCAAAGCGAGGCTGCACTTCTTAGGTCAAGAGGAAAATTAGGACTGACTTAATTAATTACATTTTATTTCTATCTAAGCTATGTTCATAAATTTAATTGTTTATCTTGCAAAAAATATGTAATTTGAACTTTCCCACGATTTCATATTTTTATTTAAACGGGATGCGCGTGTGTTGGGTGTAGAGGGAAAAGGGGTGTAACCATTGTGGATTGGTTTTGCAATGCATGCAAAAATGGCGTGGGAATCCGTTAGGAATTTGTTAATGTGCCGTTAGGCAAAGGGGAGTTTCCGGGGAAACGGGATTATGGGATCGGGTGGTGTCTCGGACATAACTATTGCAAATGGACACGCTTTGTCAATGCAATGGCAATGCCAATATTGCCTAGAAAATGAGAGGCAATTATTGATTTCCATCGTCAAAGCAATAAATTGAGTAAAAATGGGGTTCCCCGTAATTGTGAATGGCTTCTTTATTGATTTTTGCAATTAAATAGTAGAATATGAGAACGCACATGACCAAATATAGTGAATAGTGAAAAACAGGGGATTTAAACAGCATTTGACTGCATTTGCAGTCAAATATTTCTATAAACACATTTTATAATTGAAATTGCCTGGCAATGAAAATGCCCACCCAAGCAATAAATTGCCATTTCCATTCCAATTGCAATTGCGTCAAAAATTGCCAATATAGCCACAGCGTAAAATAAGTTTTGATGTGTGCTTCGTCACATTTGAAGATTTAAGCCGACGTGAAATCGTTTTCATTAGATTGTGTGTAGCAACTAATCGAGGGGATTAGGCCAGGTTGACGTTCAATTCCAAGGACGATTTTATCATAAGTTACTTGTGTAACTCAAGCACTGTCACATTATTCCAACAAAGCATCAAAACAATGATGCTAGGCCTTGCCATATCAGTAACGAAACAATGAAATGGTGGCCATGCCACTCCATGATCCTGCCAATAAATTTTCATAAATGTAACAAAATCCTAAATTGACTTGGATGTATGTATGTTCGGTGGTTATAAAGCCAAGAAGTGGGCAAACTTTTGTTTTTACTTCGACAACTCCAGCATAATAGTATACTCGTTTACTTTCCTTATAAGATTTTCTGACGATAGAACCAGTGGCGTCAAAACACAATTTCAAATTAGGACATTTTTTTAAAATATTAATTTGCTCGATCATCATCATCATCGTGTCCTGTAACCCCGGCTGGGGCAGAGGGCGTCAACAACACGTCTCCATCCTTCACGGTCTGCTGCAAGGTATTTTAACTGTAGCCACGTCTTTCTCTGGAATTCTGCTTCTGCTAAGACAGTTGATTTCCATGTTGTACTTGGTCTTCCAACCCGCCGTGGATTCAATTCAAAGGACTGTTTTGCATTTTCATCGTTTGGTTTCCTCAGTGTGTGACCAAACCATCATCGCCATCTATGCTTTCTTGTGTCAGCCGCTCTTAACTTGTCCTGCGCCACAATTCCTCGTTTGATATTATTTGTGGCCAGCGAATCTTTAGGATGTGGCGAAGACAGTTATTCACAAAAGCCTGCAATTTCCCCGAAATGATAGACGTAACTTTCCAGGTTTCACCAGCATATAACAGCACGGATTTGACATTGGATTCGGAGAATCTCAACTTAGTGCGTAAGGAGATTTGACTGAATTTCCAAACTGGCGACAGAGTAGCAAAAGCATGCACGAGCTTTATTAATTCAACTTTTCACGTCCAGATCCGTACCACCGTTTGCAGAAACAATACTGCTAAGATAATTAAACTGTTTGTATCTGTAAATTCAAACAAAAAGAATGCTAACATAACTTGTAGAAAATTTAATTTTTTAAGCGTATAGGTTTTTAAGATATCGTGGAAACTGTTTTCCAACCACTTTTTCAAGATGGTGGCTAAATGAGGGGGCTTTCAACCATGAAAATCGGGTCTTTTACTCACACTGACCCCCCCTACACATCAAAAGAAAAAAACTTATCCAACCAAAATCAAGGTTTGTCCAAAGTTTTGTAACATTTCAATGAACTAAAGGTTTCCTTGGGAGAGCTTTTGGTAAAGGTCGTACTATTTTCGCAGAAAACACTATATCACAACTAAACAATATTGCACTTGTAGATGGTATTGGGGAGCTCGGCTGTTCGATTATGGTTCTGTTACGTCTAACTGGAGAAGTTTAATTTTCATTTCTAACCGGAATTTCTCTCTACTGGAGGTGGTATATTGGTAACGTTTCCTCGCAGGTACACGGATCATCTAAAAACACAAAATTACTAAATACATTGTTTCAATCCACAGTACACATATTAAAGGTAATATAATTAGAGTTTTGATTTTGGTTTCTTCTGCGCATATATCAAAATTTGTGTCAAATGTCAGTATTTGTTGTTTTTTTTACGTGTATTTAACTCATCACGCTCCCAGCCATTTTTATTTCTGACAATTTCAATTTTAATTTGTTGTTGTTTTTACGTGTGTTTTCTTCCTCACGCTCACAGCCATTTTTTATTTTCGACTGACAACCTGCGCAGAATAATACCTTAGATTTATGTACTGTGGTTTCAATCAGCCCCCGCAAAATTGTTTCAACTGTCCCCACCCTCTTTTTCAACATAAAACACACTAAATGTAACATAATTAAACTGACACATCCCTACAAGTCACTTGTTGTATTCTACACTCTTTACAGCGTACAGGAAAAAAACTCAACAATCTGACATAATAGGTGTGTTCCTTTACTTTGAATTTCTGTGATTTTCCGTGCATTTCTGCGGATTTTAGTCCAAAGTTATGTCAAAGTTCATATAAAAAAAAGTTTGTTGACACAAGTTTTTTAGTCCAAAGTTGTGTCAAAGTTCATATAAAAAAAACTTGTTGACACAAGTTTGGACAAAAAATCACAGAAACCCAAAGTAAAGGATCAGACGCGAATGGTTCGTAAGAGATTTGTGTTGTTTCAACCGACCTGTGTTTCAACCGTACCCATTCTCCCCTATCGTATGTAAAAAATCATACGAACAAAATACGAGTCAAAAAGTCAAGCTATAATTCAATTCAAACCTTAAAAATCGTCTTCTGTAAAATTTTGTTTTTGTGACTAGACCCATTTTGCTTTCCTAAGGATAACCTTTTTCAAAACAGATCGGTCTCTATTATGAACGATCAGTGGTTCTGTAAAAAGAAAATCGATTAAAGCTATCGATTGACATCCTTTTTTTTTTTCAAAAGCCGCGATGAGATAGGTTATCTTACGGTCGCCTCCCGGACTATAATACCTACCTTCTCATAAATTAATAATTGATTTAAACTTGAAACTTTGTATTTAGTTATTTCCTAAAGGGAACCTAAATAAAGTTCATAAACATATCCTGGGATGAAGGAACTTTTATATACCCAATAGATTCATAATAAATATTATTAACCATATTGTAGATTGTCCGAATGAGGAAATAAATTAAACAATATTGGCAATTTCTGCTTGAAAGAAAAAAGCTTGCAGGTTTTAAGTGATAATAAGAATCATCTGATCTAGTTTTTGAACACAATAATGTACGTATAACTTTGAGGAAATAAAAACTCACTGTGGAAGCAATATGCTGAGCATTAATATTTTTGCATGCGGTGCAAACGCGTCTACTGTAATCACGGAACTAATTTCCGGCTTGGAAGGTTATGCAATTGCCGAACACTAGCATTCACATTTCCCACTTAACAGTAGCCAAAGCCAAGTCAATCCTCCAACTTCCAAGCAACTCAATTTACACACAATAAACTTTTTCGCAAGATGCTGCATATAATTTTATATTCATCTTCGTCGGATTCCGATCGTCTTCAATGATACGATAGTGCCAAGCTTCGTCATCGTTATTGACTTAATCGTCACTTTTTACTGGCCTCACTTACTTTCAACGTCGCGTCGCACGTCACGTCGACCGCCGCGCCACCGCACCGGCTTATTCTCTGCATAAACACGCCCAACAGGTTCAACAATACAAGTTTAAAAATTTATTAACAGTGCTGGGCAAAACACATTTCAATAAATTCAAAATTATTGCTTTCAAAACTTAAAAAGTTTATTGTTTTTAAGAAATCATAAGACGACAGTTCAATAAGGCTAGGTGGCCGCTTGATTAGGAGTTGGTGTGCTGTTGTGAAAGTTGTTCACTATTATTAGTTAAGGTAATTTTTGGCGCTGACTCCATAATTGCGTCATACGTTTTCCACCAATTAGCTCTAGTTTTTGAGATATTTCCGTGATAACATTAAAACATGGTTTTTGTTATTTTTGAAATTACAAATCCAACTAGCTGTAATTTTTTAAAGACAATTTACAGCCACTCCTGGAAGAACTACTTCTTCTCCTTCAAAATTCAGTTTAAATCTTTCAAATATCTGTTAAAGTCTTCGAGAAATCCTTATTTAGTTGTAGTCTTCACCTGCCCCTATAAAATTTAATAAAATTGGTAATATGCGGGTAAATATGCTTAGCACATACATTTCAACAAAGGATTTCTCGGAGCATACAAAATATATTGAAAGGGTTTAGGCTGAATTTGGAAGAGGAGAACAAGTATTTTTAGGAACCGTTACAATTTTTGCTGAAAAAAATTATATAGAGCGGTAACATAACCTCAAAAATAATGAAACAAAAAAAACGGTGACGAATAACATCTAACTAAGGATATCTCGGAAGGTAAAAAGGATATTGAAAAACTTTTAACCAAATTTTGAAGACAAATATTAATGCTTTTAAGAATAATGTATTACTAACTTTATTGAAAAAAAAATTACCTCTCATTTTTACATACCTATCATCAAAAATGGCGAAAAATTATTATTTTTTAATTTTTAATGGGAATATCTTGAAAGCCCAAGCTGATAGCGAAAAATGGATGACGGATTTGAGCTCATTACTCAAAAGTATGCCTTGAAACATTCTCCACTTGCCGTGTCAAAAAGTTAACTGATATTTGTAAGCCTGTGTAATAGGTTTTTTGATGGGCAACCTAGATCAGCAATATTATTTAAATTTTGTCCCTCCTTATCCCATAAACACAAGCAGTGGTATTAATAAACCCATTCCAAGCGACGTCTAACTTTATACACCTGTCCATCTCCAAAATGTTATTTATAAACATTTTGCACCAATTGGCTAACTTAGCCACTGAAATTGGTTGTCCAAATCATATTTTAAAGAAGAAACGTTTAATGAATTAGATGGGCAAATATTTCTGGGTTTCTAACTTTCTAGTTTTGTAATGAATGAAAAGCTAGTTGAACGTGCCCCAAAGCGTACTAAAATTCATTCAAAAATGAATAAATACAGGTATGTCAGTGAATAAATGAGGTCACATTTGGGCGATTGTTGGAATGCGTTTATAAATACTAAGTTTCCTAAACTATTTAGACATTGACAAGCTGGACAACATGCCCAAGCATGTTCTAAGAAAATCTAATAAATACGGCTGAAAGAGTTCAATATCTTAAATACATGTGTCGGGAAGAATAAATCATTAAATACACATTTCTTAATTATAATGCGTAAATTCCAAAAATCTTAAAATAGTCACAATGATTAATGTCTGCAGAAAGAATAATTTATTTCATAAAAAAGGTTGAAATTGTAAATTATTTTTATGCAGCACTGTTGGTATTTTATGTTAGCCACAAACAGCAACGACGCAACGCCAGTGATTCCGGATCCAAAAGACGATCAAGCTAGGAGATCTTGGCTAGATGAAGTCAATCAAATTATCTGAGGTTTTAATAAAAGTTTTCATTTCATTCGGTTAGCACGTAAGCGCATACTGTCTCCTCTCTTAAAACCGTGTGCTGCTGCAGACAACACCCTCGGGTTCTTTAATGTTTTTGTAATGTCTCGTCCCACTAACGATTGCATCGCATAACTAGGAGTGTACTTATCTACCGATAACTTCTTTAATAGTTTGTCAATGAAATCAAACATTTTGTTAAATTAAACGGGAAATAAAACTCACGTTTCATAATAGAAATACCAAGAAAAAATTAGCATAGTTATAGTTTTTTTTTTATTTGAATTGTTTTTGTTAGCATTTTGTAATAACCTCGCTTAACTGATTTTAGTAGCTCTACTTTGTCAAAAAAGAAAAAAAAAGATTGAACATAACAATTTACAAAAATAAATATTGCAAAATGATAACTTCAAAAAATCCAGTTGGAAACAAAGTTTGGATTACAGCAGTGGTTCTTTGTGTAGGAGTTACGGTATCGCAGTTCCGAGTTTTTGCAGCACCACAGAATAATGGTATATAATATGTATAACCGTCAGAATAATTATCTTAAACCATAAATCTTAATCTTTAATTTAATACCTCCTCTCAAAGTGTTATGTGACATCTATTCATTGTTTGCTCTACCGGTCAATTTGATGTTTTCTAGTCGATTGTTTTCTACAAAACTTGGGAACAAATAAATAAAATGATTTACATATTACATCTAACACAAATCAATGTTAACATAATAATTTAAAGTGATACGAATTGTAAAGTTAACACACAAGGAGTGTGTATATCTATAGTTTGTATTAAAAAATACATTTAATTACTAACTTCCGCCAAAAATAAATTTTTCAGTAAGTTGGGACAGGCACACCGACGATTTGATGCTAAATAAATTTTAAAAAAACTCACGCTATCCGTATTTTTGAAACAACGTTATCCCTAAAAATCAATATCTCAATCGGACTAAATCCCCAAAAAATGAAATCCAACAAGACTGAATCCCCACGGGGAAAAGGGACCCATTGATAAAATTCTCAGCAAATATCTATTTTGTTTTCCCAAAATCTCCAATTATCCACAAAATATTTTTTCCGAATAGCCTGCACCTGCATTGAATATACCCTGTCTCTTTGTTGAAATTGCTGTAGGCTTAAATGGTTGATTTTTGGAGAATTATTAAGTCCACTTTTTGAAAAGAAAAAAAAAAAAAAAAAAAAAAAAAAAAAAAAATGATGACATCTTGGAGATATTTATGAGTACTACCTGATGTAATATAGCTCCCTCCACAAAGGACTTTGGAAACTCGCAAAATGGAATACTTTCTAAAAAACTTTTTTTTCTTCAAAATTCAAGAAAGCCATATTTAAAAAAGAAAAATTTTACCTATAGACGTAGCGACATGTCAGCTAAATAAATAAATAAATAATATTCGATAATTTTAATACTGCCGGTCGAGTTCCTGTGAAAACAATTTCTATTTCAAAAACGGTCCAATATCGCGCCTGTCAAAAATTATTTTACTTTCAAACTATGTATATATTTTGAAAGTCTAGAGATGCCTGAATGAAAAGCAAAAAACCGTTTCCAATTATTACCATGTCCGATTTCTTTAAAAGAAAATTTCAAATAAAATATTCGAAATGTTCGTGCCATCGTCGAAGGTCCTTTTATTCATATCACCCTATAGGGCAAACTAATTAAGATGTTTAAATCAATATATGTTTGCATAGTTGAGTACTTTGTGTAGATAAAATAATTTGTTACTTTTATCTATTTTCTTTGAATTTAGCGTTATTTTAGTAATAAACTTACAATTTAATTTTTCTCGGAATCAACTCAAGTTGACTTAAGCCGTTTTTCCTCTGGACCCATCACTTGTTTTCACGATGTGGTAAACTGAAAAAGACTACAACCTCTGAAGCGGGTCACTCACGGTTTTATTGTCTAGGAAGACTGTTGGCAAAGGCTTCAGCCTGGCATCTTTATACACCCTGCCTAAGCCCTAACTAAGCAACGGAGTAAGGAAGTTGTTATCCTTTGGACCTAGAAGCAGTCCACCCAATATATTTACCTACTGTTGTCTTAGAAAACTGTTCACCTGAGAATAACTGCCTGACAGAATGGGAGAAGGAGCTGGAAAAGATGTCAAAAATGATGCAGTAAAAGTTAAAAATTGTTCAAATCTTGCAGCTCTGGCTGCAGCATTTTTGACGTCTGTTCCATGATCAGGCAGTAAAAAGTGAAGGAAAAATTGAGATTTCAAATCGTTAATCAAGTGAAAAAAAGCTTAATAAACTAATAGTCCCACGATTATTTAGTCGCAAAAAATAGAACACATGAGTTACAATGTGAATGAATGCGACCAAGAAATTGTACTGAGTTGCGACCGTTTTTTTAGTCGCAGCGACAGAAAATCGCAAGTACATTTCCAGCCTAAGAGCGAACGACAATAAAAGTCAAATCATTTGCGTAAAATTGTAAGTCATATCAATAATACCTTTTGAGGTGTTGAACCAATAACCGTTTGTCTGCCTACCTAAATACATGTAGAACTGGTGTAAAATTTGACGTTATTTCTTACATCCATTTATTTCAAAGCCTATTGGTCGGAGGGAAGAAGTGTGCATACAAGAAAATATTTACCTTGCAAATTTTGAACAATTGTTGTCATAGGTCCATCTCCCTGAGATGGCCTAGGCCTATAATAATAGTCTGGTCAAACAGAACGTGGGCCGACGCACGGGACGGTCAATACTTTACTGAGAAAGAAAGAACACGGCGATCAAATTTTGTTTGTTAATTTTTACTAAGACCGCCGGACCACGCTCTATTTGACCAGCCCAGGAGTTTATCTGTTTGATATTTTCCATATAAAGTACTGTGATACATATTTTTGAATTAAATAAATTATTGTAGAATACTTTAAAATTGATGTTTCATGGCATTTTGTTTTAAAATCGAAAATTTGTTGCAACTCCGTTCCTTTACTCAGAATTTCTGTGATTTTCTGAGCATTGGTCTGATTTCAGTCCAAAGGCATTTCCGTACTCAAAAAAATTCATATAGACAAAAGAGAACGCTAGTGCGGGAGAATACAAAATTTCCTATCCCTCCCTATCTGTGACTTTCTGCCCAAGAAATTTCCTTGGACTGAAATTCAGAGCTCATAGAAGCGTTGCCATAAAGCGCCCGATCGAGCCATTTGGCCCTGTAGTTTGAGTGTAGGCCCGGGCCAACCAGAAATGGCCCGCAAATTCTGATTTCTATTTTCATACGGAAATATTTTGAATAGAAGAATTATATAGATGATACTGATACCGTTAAAAAGCTCAAAAGCATAGCTGAATTGGGAGGCAATTAGTTCTTGTTTTCAAATCTTCTCGAAAGCGGTTGCGGTTAACAATAATTATGATAAAACTTCGTCACTTTTTGCTTCACTGAATATCAATTTCATTCAAACATTTTTTTGAATGTGGCCCGGACTTTTTGAAAATGGCCCCCAAAAAAGCCCTCATTACTTTTTTGATCGTGACGTGACAACGCTGTTCATAGCTACATGAGTCAGCATGATAGAAAAAAAAGAATTAAAGTTAAACATAGTGCCATGCTTTTCTTTCACATAAAACATAACGGAAGACTGCTACTTTTTCCCTTGATTTTAAGTAGTTTGGAAATTATTAATAGAATTTTGTCTCTTAAATTATCAATAGCAATCAATTGCAAGTATGTATTCACCTCAGGGTGCAAGGCGGGTTGGAAGACCAAGAACAACATGGAAATCAACTGTCTTAGCGGAAGCAGAATCCCAGAGAAAGACGTGGCAACAGCTAAAGTACCTTGCAGCATACCGTGAAGGATGGAGACGTTTTGTTGACGCCCTATGCCCCAGTCGGGGTTACAGGACACGTTGATGATGATGTATTCACTATACCTATTTGCTTTCCTTTACCTTTACTTATAGCCTATTGAATAGACCTTTTAAAAAGGAACAATTACTTGCAAGGGTTTTTATTATCGAAAATGTTTGTTTGGCCCTTAAGCACGCTTAAAACCAAACATGCTACTAAATTCACCCATGCGTTTCTGAGAAAATGGTCACACTGGCCATTTTTCAATATTTTTGATATAACTCGGAAACCAAGCTGAATTTGACAATTTTACACTTAAAACTTTTTGTTCAAAATTAAATTTTCTACCGAAATGGATAGTTTAGAAAAGTTCATAAAACAATTTAAGCAGAAAAAGTTATAACAAAAACCCACATACAAAAATTGAAAAATCAATAATTTTTAAAAATTTTTTACTTTTTAATGTAATTCTAAGTTCTAAGGCCTTAATATGAAATGTTAAAAAAGCAATATTATTTTAACACTGACAGAGATATCGCCAATCAAATTTTGCCGTTTCTTATCATTTTTGCCCAAAAGCCTATTTTTTGGTACTAAATGACAAATTTAAAATTCTTAGCACCTAGTACCAAATCTTAGGTATAATAATCGGACCAGCCGTTCGATGGGTAGGTCTGAAAGCATTCCAAAATGCCAAAAAACAAAATTACGAGATTACATACTTTTTAAATATTCTGTCGTAATGTCATATTATATCAAAATCTTGAATTCGAACATTTTTACGAAAGTGAAATATTCATATTGTACCGAAAAAGAGGCTTTCGGACCAAGAGCGCGAAAAATTATAAGAAATGGTAAAGTTTGAATGCATATCGTGTCAATTTTGAACAAATATTACTTTTTGAACATGCCATATTAAAGTCTTTAGTCTTTAGTAAATGTGTCTCATTTAAATGATTCAAAAAAAGATTCATGAATTGTTCAGTGAAATGAATATATAAGCGTCCTATTTACATTCACTAAAGTGAAGAATTACTCTGTTATTAATGAAACATAAAAACTATTCGAATTCGAAGTAATGCTACCCAGTAAATTTGATCCAAACCGGTTTATAAATGAGTTCATAAATGAGGGTTTCTTTCACTTCTGTGAATTATTTATAAATCATTTCTGAAGGGAAATGTTTGCTGGGTATATTTTCAGGCCCTAATTCAATGCTGGTTATCATTTTGTATTTAGTCCACAACACCACAACCTTAATTTTGGATTTAGGTCTTTTGTCTTTTTTTGTTTGTTTGTGTATTTGTTTTGTGAAGTTTTCTAAATTTTTATTAAAATGAAATCACCTTTTATTTTAAACTTATTATGTATATATTTAATTAATTGAGTTTTTGTAGGCTTAAAGTAATTTTTATATTCTATTGAATCTGCAATATTTAAAATAAGTGTAGTACCACGTGGCATGATGGTTAGTGCGTAGGACTGTCATGCCGAAGGTGTGGGATTCCCAGCCGTACCCCCTAAAAACAGAAATGTTTTATTCGAGGTACTGCCTCTTGCGAGGAACTGACAAATCCTCCAAGAGTATACTTGTCATGAAAAAGTGCTTCTCATTTAGCCGTTCGGACTCGGCGAAAAACTGTAGGTCCCTTCCATTCCTGCAACAAACACGCACACAGGAATGGTTGTGAGTTGTAAGTCACTAGGCCCTGGTTCTCCACGAGCTGTTGCGCCACCCAATTTATTTATTTATTTTATTTAAAATAAATATAAAAAACATTGTATAAGACATTTTCGATTTCCCTATAAAGTGGCTATGGAAGGCGGCCATAAGAGGACCTACCTCACCAAGTCAATGGAAAATTTAACCATTAACGAATGGCAAATGTCATGAAATTTACAAAACTGCTGGTAGGAAAGACTTTTTCCGGGCCTTTTGGCGACAAATGGTCTCTTCCGGTTGAATTTTTCGGTGTAAGGTTATACCATAGGGTCAATGGACAACTTACGTAATAGATAGAATATAGAAATTGATCGTAGATTTCAAATCATTCGGTCGGACAGACAAAATCCGGGCCCTACCTTTTGTCCGACCCATTGATTTTAATATATACCTAGATGACCAACATAGGATCTTTTGTATAGAGAAAAAGTGAAGCATTGCGACCATTTTGTTGGAGGCAAAAAATGTCAACAATAGAATAAAATGCCTTATGGCCAGTTGCACCGACCTCTTTTAAATATTTATTGCTTCGTTTAATTTTAAAATGATATTTATCGGTTGCACCAACCACTTCTAAATCTAACAGGCCAATAAACGAACCAATAAACTAAAATTCCATTTTCCTCCAGATAAATTTTAAAAGCAAGTTTAAACGAACATGTCTAACTACCTACAAACAAAATGATTCAATTTTATTTGACGGAATATTGTTAATTCCAAATTAAAATAACAAAACAACAGGTGAAAGCATTTTGTTTTCTATTTATAATTCACTACTTAAATAAATTAATTATTCCAGAAAAATTATAGACTCGCCATCATTGTGTTCATCTGATAACGAACTTAACCAAAAAATGGTGAGACGTCGCGTCGGAGTTGTTCAGGTTCACAGAGAAATCCATTTTCTGAATTCGATGACGTCGCTTTAAAATACTTGTTCATAATTTGCAAGTGTGTCGAAAAAAATATTAGTGTTTAGTTGGTATCTATTTCAATAGTTTCATATATTCTCTAAAAAAAAGAAAATAATAAATAATAATAAAAAAACACCAAGATGGCGCATTGTCTGTATCTAATGAGAATTCCTTGTTTCTGTTTATTGTGTACTAGCTGGCCCGCCCCGGCTTCGCACGGGTAGACAAAATTTTGTTGCTAACAAAATTAACATAAGAAAATATCACTAAATATTACTGTAGGTAGAACCTGTTTTAGTCGATTGGTTCAGAAAACAATCAAACGATACCCGTATGTCAATGAAACACAGAATCAGCCGAGAACAACGCATCATCGGCCGTAAGAGTGTGCAGGAGAACCCTAAATTATCAATTCCGTCAACTCATTTAACAGAGACTTCACACGAACGAAGACAAACTATTTCTTTGGCCCTAATTAACCGATGAGTATATGCACAGCACTATGGGTCATACAGCTTATAGCTGGTGGCATAAAGGACATTCTGATTAAAGGATTTTAGGGTAGAGTTATAGGTCTTTTCCACCAAACACGAAACTGAGAATTAATGAGATCTACCTCAAATCTTCTTTATATCTCAAAGATTTACCATACAAACTTTTTTCTTAAATCTAGAAGAGAAATAGTTTTACAAAACGAACCTATTCTTATATGGCGCTGAAGAGTTCAATGAAGGTTGAATATAGTTCGTTATTGTTTGATACAAATGAAACATTCTATCTCACTTCCACTTCATAAAAAAAAAGAAACACCATTTGCATTTTAAAAGGTGCTGTCAAAATAAATCTTCTTCAAATCTTTCTGTACCATGGAAGCCCCAAACAGATTTATTTAATCTGGGGCCTATTTCTGCGCTACTACATCAATTACATCAACTACATTTTACAGCTTCATCCTACAACTACGCCAGTTACATTTGTAATTTGTTAAACTTTTTTATCTTTAATTTCATAATTCTAGTTGTATGTTTGAATCAGACAAATATAAATGATGTAGTTAAAGTATTTTAATGTACGATGTAGTTGATGTAGTTGATGTAGCTCTATTGTAGTAGCGCTGAAATAGGCCCCTGAACTGAGATGAGCCTTTAGTGAAATTCATTACCATTCGCGTAGGTGAAGTGAATTGGCCACCAAGGTCGTGCGATTTGAAATGTGTGCATGGGCCTTTCAAATAAAAAAAGATTTTCGTTCATACTTCAAAGCTTGTTTTATTCCATTTTAATTTTGACCGGTCCTTATGGAAAACACTTTCATTTGTACTTACCCTTGCATATATTAATTGCGTCAAAAAAATTTTCTGAAGGCCAAACGATCATTACCGATAGTAGGTAAATGAGTTTTCTTTGAAGATTTCATTTGCACAGGATCTTGCACTTTTGCAGTTTGGAAGCCATTCCTACATACGTTATGCACTATAAACGTACATACATACATAGATTACATACTACGGTTCAGCTGCACTTCACTTTCATTATTTAATAATATTGAAATCTTTTTTATTCATTTCTTCTTTCGACCTCAGATAATATGAAATTTGTTTGAATCTTGACAATCACGATTTAAGCAACAATTATGACTGTATATTTATTGAAATAAAAAACAGAGCTTGTTTTTGAAATAAGCTTTATTTTTTCACATAAGAACATCAATTTTTCTTTTTTATGATAAAAGTGCAGCGCCACTTATTGAAAATTTCTCAAATAACTTTTTAAACCTTGCCAGTCATTTTTTGAGTATAACCCATAAGTTTGAGCTCAATCTGACGTGTAGTTCTTGAGTCTATAGGTCATACACAGACAAACATTCATTTTTATATATATATATATATAGATTCACATTTTCTTTATTACTATCTCACTTGCACTGGTTAAATTTTTTCGTTCAGTTTAATAAACATATGACAAAATCCAGGGGTGGTTCATGAACTGCATTTTAGCTAAAAAATGCGCAAAATAGATTGGTGCAACCCAAATAAATTTATTAGTCCGATAAATTTTAACTCCATTTTAGCAAAAACCACTTTTAGTGAATTTTGGTGCAACTGGACATTAGTGTTTTCTCTAAATAACTGGTTATATCTTGGAATTTAAAAGAGATAATAAAACGATTTTGGTATCAAATGAATGGTATTTTTGCCATCTCTTTAACGGTTTTATAGCTACGTTTAAAATATTTTGAGATATTTACATTTAACTTCTTGCGAGAAATTTTTTCTTAGTCTTGCTTTTGTACACTGATATCTTTTAAAATTCTGTGGTTGGCTTTAATTGCAGATATAATTTCTTGTCATTTCTCAAATTAATATGGCAAAAATACCATTCTTTCTTGTTACAAGCATAAGCACTACCTGAACTAGGTATTTTAATAGTTTTGCAATCTTTCACACCTTAAAATCACGTTTCAAAAATAAAAAAACCAATTAAACAAATGAAAATATTTTAATTTAGAAAAAATCTCATCCACAGAAAGTAAACAACACACAAAACACATTAGAATTGTTGGAAATAGTTGGAAATGCCTCCAACAAAATGGTGGCCGAGCTTCATTTTTGAAGGCGAAGTTGGTTATCTAGGTATATATCAAAATCTATGGTCCGACCAACTCAAAAAAACGGTATTTTTGGTGTTGACTTACGTTATCGGGTCAATGAACAAAGGGTGTATCAAGTGAAAGCTTAGACCGTCTTCATTAAGAATCTACTAGTTGGACAAACTTTACATGGGCCAAACATGTGTCCGACCGTTATTTTACAATATGTAAAAAAAATGTGGTACAATTCTTTAATCTTTTTTTAACTCTTAACTCAATATCAACATTTTTTAAGCCAAATTAATATAAAATTAGTACCAGAGGAAAGATTTCACTCTCAACTAAATAAAAAATATAGCTGAAGTGCAAAAAACTTACTAAAATTGATTACCAAAGATCTAAATTATTTTCTTACAGAAAGCGAAAGGGAATTGCTCACTTTGGTAGGGCGCTCCGGCACAGAGTGAACACTACTGAATTTGGTATAAAACAAAAGTTTATGTTGAGCTTGTTATATGAGTGAAATATTTTCCAAATCTGTCAAGGGAGATTTGAGATATTTGGGCTTGAAGTTGGCAACTGTAAAAAGAGTTTTTTCAGCTTTTTTCAATATAACTGTTGATATCTTGCGAACAAGAACACGTCAGAAAATGATATTGGTGTCAAATGAAAGCTACCTGCATTTATAATCTATAATCTTCAATACCCAGCGGGAAATATCGTCCTCAATGAAATTTATTGCTGAAATAATCAATGAATTCACTTGCCAAATCATAAGAGAAACGACATGCAATGATTTAGTAGGTGAACAGTAATGCAAAAGTTTCCTCAGTTCGTAGCTTTCATTCCACTTTCTGCTTTGTGTTTAGGAAACGACCCCTTCTTTCGGTGAATTTAAAAGGGAAAATTATGTGATGAAAAAATTGTGGAAAAGTAATGTACAAGTTCATCAGTTCATTGTTTGAATCCACTCATCTGTTTTGTAAAGTGTTCATGGCGAGAACAAAAAAAAAATGTGAGTGAAATTAATGGTAATTAATTGTAATCGATGACTTAAACAATGAAAAGTAATGCACAAAGTTGCTTATGATTTTTTGGCAGCTATGAATTCTCATTTTGTTGGATACAATTCACAGTGACTTTCTTTAAAAAAGTCCATGTGAGACGAACTGAACTCAATAGAAATTGCGTTTGCCGAAACGCAAATAACTGGGGATTCCTCGGTGAATTTATGAACATTTCCCACTGGGATGTACTAAACAATACAAATGGAAGGATTTAATTGATGAAAAAGAAACCACCACTTACCTGGTGATTTCATAATTGAATTTTCATTAAATTTTTCATCGGAATTATTGAACTGATGAATAAGCTAAATACCTGTATGTAGTGAATTCATAGATTATGCAATCACCATGTGTTTCATCACCTGGGTCGGTGAATAAACAACTTCCATTAAAGTAGTAAATTTTCATCGAGAAAGTGGCATGTGCTTCCCGCCAATGACACGCCATGTTAAATTCATCAAAGGAATAAGCTGAAAAGTGGCAGGTATGCAGCTTCCATTCTTTAAGAAAAAAGCAGGTTTTTCCTCAATGATTTTTTAATTTTTCCCGCTTGTATGTATATATACGTGCGCGAGTGCGTGTATGTGTTAAGAAGTTACCTGTTCATTGTTGGCGAGTTTGGCTACATGAAGTTATCCGTACGTTAAAGCACGTCACAGTATATTACATATTTGTTAATAAGAATCATAGTACACATATTTAAGGTAATATCATTATTTTTGTTCAGTTCTGCGCATCCATCAAAATCTGTGGAAAATAGCGAATTCCGTGACCCCCACTCGTTAAACGTCAATATTTGTTGTGTGTTATGTGTTCATTTGTTCTTATAAATTAGCAAATACAATTATTGTTTCAAGCTCTTTAGTGTTTATTACCATTATTTTATCATGCAAACAACATTCCTTCCTGTTTTTTTGAGTTATTTAAATCCTTTTGTGTTTGTTTTCTTCGTTGTTGTTGTAATACAGCGGACGGGGTCACGTATGGCTGCCATCTTTAATTTCTTCTGACAGTTCTTATTTCTGACAACCTGCGCAAGATAATACCTTAGATATGTGTACTGTGAATTAGAATTACAAGTCAAGAAATGTATAAATGCTAGCACGTTGTTATCCGCCGTTTATTGATATGGGGGTTAATATGTAATAAGGTGGTGTTGGTTAAATAAATACTTACATATAAACAAAACTTGGGTACTTAAAAAGGCACTTAAAAAAGCAAAAAATGCTTAAAATGTTTTCGTATTCACTAAAATCGACACTACTAACTCAAAAATATGACTAGAAGTTTCATTCAGAAGAACAATGCTAGATTTTGAGATCAAAATCTTTCAGATTTGAATGAAAAATGACATTAGCGAATTATTCGCGAAGACAGTTTTTTGTTGTTGATTAGCATTGTGTATCTTTCATTGTTTGTATTATTGTGAATGATTTCGCGTCGCCGGCGAATGTTTCGCGTTGGTTTGGGAGAGCCTTAAAACAAAAAAATCGTACGAGACACTCGGATACAAATTTAAAATCTGCTTTCTGAAAACTTTGTACTTTGAAATTTTCCGAAACTCAAACTTTAAGACGAATTCATTTTGTTTAATATGGACGCGGCTCCTTACTTAACGACTTCTCCGCATACGTACGTCAAGTGGAAGGTTAGAGCTGCAAGGAAAACTTGTTTTTCATAAACAAGTGCAAGGTGATTTCTTTTCTTCATATATTTAATTCTGTTTTGAAAGGCGAGTTCCTAGTGCGCCCGCGCGCCGCCGTGGTGACGAGGTAGGTGGTGAGCATGTAAGCGGAATTGCTCATCGTGGCCGGCCGCCAGCGTTCAGTCCACCCAACACTGGGCAATGCTGCGCGCGCCGCCAGCCACCTAGCGCTACGTGCATCGTAAACCAGACCAATAGTATTAATCGAAATCGAAGTATTAAAACAAATTATATACATATGTACATAGGTACATACTACATAGCTATCAACATATTCTCTATTTTGTTTTTGAATAATTGTCATTTTTTGAGTCATTTCACCTAATTGTGTCACGAAGGCGCGGCCGCGTTAGATATATCAACGGGCGATGCGACGGACGTGATGTCGAAAATATATTGTTGACCTTCTCCTTTATCGTAATGTAGGTAAGGTTTGATTTTCGATATATATACTTCCCCTTGCACCCTGCTTAATTCCATACTCAATAAATAACGTGGGGAGTGTGGATGGTTCAGGCTTATAGCAATCAATCATTTATGTATGTACTGTAGTTATTCTGCAGTCAATTACCTTCCTAAATTTCGTGCCTAGCCATAAGAATGGCAATAATTTAGATACATAGCTAGGTTATTGAAATATTCAAAATAACTTGATTTAAATTAATGTGATACAAGGAAGTGGGTTTCTCCATTTTTTGTTCAAAACATTTTATTTGCATAATTTGCTTATTATTGAGTATCTCCATTGTTATTGCTGTACTTACTGCGTTTATTTTTTTAAATATTAATAAGCCATATTGATCACGAATATTATATTTTTGCTTTTAACAAGAGTAGCTGTTCAGCCTTTCTCATGAATCAAAATAGATTATATAAATAATTATACAATCTAGCCAGTTCAGCAAGTTTATATTTATGTATATAGTTAAATTTAAACATCACGCGCTCGCCTTACAAATGTATAGTTCCATAGAAAAAATGGTTTTTTAATGTGTGAACTCAGAAACGGGTATTATACCTTTATTTCATTAATTAGACATCTATTCCATCGGCCTATTAGCATTCTTTTTCTTTCTTTTACAACAAGTTTTATGCTCGATTTACAGCTCTGGATATAGTTGTTTGTTATAATTTTGATTAACTTATTGACATCGCCATATTAAACTGATCACTTAATGGTTAAAGTATCAATCACTTGGGGCAAACAAAATCAAACAAGGCAAACTAATAGATAATGGATGAATCATAATGTTAAATGACATTATTACACTACTCAAAACTTAATACATACTGCATAGGTTTAAAAGTATTCCATGTAAAATTGTCTTTGAGATGTGTATCTATAAATATTCAAGCTGTTAGAAGCCGAGCTGAGATAAATCTTTAGAACTACCTTAGAAATATAACAACAAGAAAAAGAATCTTGTATTTATAAATAAATAATTCTAAGATAAAGTACTCGTAGATAATATGAAAAATATGTTTATTTTGGTTTCTCACCAGCTATGTTACAGGGCGATCATGCTTGTTGAAAATTTCGGATTGTTCGCGTTTGACGTATGAGTAGATGTACTTCAAAAAAATAAAACCATGTGTCTATTTGGCATAGTAACTTCATTTCCGGTTTCTGGACAAGTGTTATTCTTTGCATCTCTGGCCTTCGACGAAACTCGCAAGATGTCATCCCTCTCTAAAAAATTGCGTCTATTTCAATGCTGAACTCACGTTTTTTTGTCGTTGGAGGTGAAATCTTGGCATTGACCAGCTCACTTTTTTCAGTATCATTTAGTTTTTTTAAACAATTTAACTAAAACTGTCATCCTTCTTTTCGGTGAGCATGGAAGAGCGTTCAAAGCTTTTTACAGCTCTGTCAAGAATTTGCGTACATGAATAACTCGTATGTAGAAGCCACGGCACTCAAACTGTCATGTGAGTCTTTTAGAGGTGTCGGCTTCGGTTTGAAATTTTTTTTTTAAGTTCACGACGTTTTTGATAACTTGTTCACGTATTTTAGCGGGCAAATTTGATTCAGCATTCTTTTTTTTTAGTCGATAGTTTTTTCTAAAATTGTTTGTATACATCTGACTCATGTTAATCTGGTATTTGATAGAACAAAGAATTTCTGCCTAAAGAAATTCCATGGGCAGAACTTGCCAGGAAGGAGAATTGTTTTACTCTCTTGTGAGCACTCTCTTTTGTCGAGTCCGAACGGCTAAATGAGAAGCACTTATTCTTGCTTTTGGTCTTGTATACTTGCTCTTGGAGGTTTTGTCAGTTCCTCGCAAATGGCAGTACCTCGGATAAAACATTCCACTCACACCTTTAGCATGACAGTCCAATGCATTCACCATTAAGCCACGAGGTACTTCATTTTTCGAAGTGTGGAAATTTTGTAAAAAATTGGAAAAGCATACATCATACATAGTAACGTTTTTGGTAACATTTCAAAAGTTAACCTTATTTCATCACACCGTGCACCTGCAGCAATTGTTTCAAAAATTTCGATTTTGAAATATTCTTCGCACCAGGCAAGTAAATTGCTTGCTAAAACGACTTTTTACTTGCTTGCAAGTACTTTTTAGATCGTCATGCCATGCAAGCAAGTACTTGCTGAAATTAATTGCTGAAAGTACTTGCTGCAAGTAATTGCTGAAATTACTTACTGAAATTGATTTCTGAAACTACTTGCGTGTGTAAACGAATGTGATTTTGCCATTTTCAGTTCAGTTTGGTTTATTATTTCATCAAAAATAAATCTTGATGGATAATCCAGATTTGGAAGAAGAAATTTTTACGAGGAAATGGTTGGTTGGTGAACACGAAGATTTGTTGAAATTTAAGCAATTCTTGTGGATTCTTGTAGAGTATTATTAGTAAAATAACATGCGATATTGCGATTGCTTGCAGCAAGTGATTTGATTGTAACCGAGTTGAACTTTCTGATAAAAAAATTACTAAAAGTGCTTATTAGCGGTACCATTTCATATAAATTTTTTTATTTCGACTTTCTCATTTATTGCTCTACAATCAATCAATTTACAATTGATAGAAAGAGCTTCATGCTTCATTGCATTTTTCTTTAATTACTCAAATATTTTTAAAAGATTTGAAGTTCCAAGCAAGTTGAACTTTAAGTGCGATTACGAACGACCCAGTCGTTCATATTATATTATTATCAAAAAACATGCATTCAAAAACAACACGAGACCCTTTCTATGTTGCAACATTTGAAACAACGTAATGCGACTGATCGAAGATAAATCATTTTTGTATGAAAATTTTTTGAACGTGGTTCTGAAAATCCGTTCCCTACAATACTGATGAGAGACTTCTGGGCAGAGGGAGACGATTTATTCTGTAATTTGTATCGAAAAACATACGTTCGCTTGCAAGCAAGTAAAAACTTGCTTGCGCAAATCCTGCAAGTGGAAAGTACTTGCGGCAAGTGACTTCAAGTGCTTAACTTGCTTGCATGCGCTTGCAGTCACACGGTGCAAGTATTGCTAGCGCAAGTACTTGCAAGCAAGTAAATCACTTGCAGCAGTTAATTACTTGCAAGATTGGGTCGTCACACCTTGCAAGTTTTACTTGCAGCAAGTGCTTGCTCGCAAGTTAATCACTTGCAGCAATTACTTGCTTGCAAGTACTTTTCGGGCTGTCACACCAGGCAAGTTTTACTTGCAGGGTGTGACGGCACCTTTAAATAAGACCAATTTGGCCTTAATGCGCTTTCACTGTTGTGTTTCAGCAATCTGACAAAGAGCTTCACAAATTCTGCTCTATGGTCGATGAAACGGAAGGATAGGCGCTGACCATAAATATAAATATCGCTTAAGAGTGTTCCGCAGTGAAATAGTGATTTCATAAATAAGATTGTGAAGCGTGTAATTTACTTGTCCCATCAAAACGATAGGACATCATTGGAACAAAAATTTAATTTACAAGAAATTATAAACATTTTGTTTCGTGAGGGTGGACAAACTATTTTGACATATTGAGCAGGTGGACAAACGAACTCAGTTGACTAGTCCTCCTTAGATTTCATTTAGGGCAGAGAACGTGGGGACCAGCTTAAGAACATTTTAAAGCTAAATTTCATTTAAAAAACAAAGGCCATTGCCTTTATTATTAAATTGTAAAAATAATATTAAACTAATTTCAAGGTCCATCCATTTGAATACTTATTATTTCAAAGGAGAATTGGAGAAATAACTGCGTAGTAATACGTATTGTTTGAATAAATTCTGGTTAAAGTCATTCTTGAAATTTCACGTAAATTATTTAGACCATCAAAATATTCTAAACCGGATCCTTGAAATTCTGGTGGGCATAAGTATCTATGAAATCAATACTATGACTAAGCACTAGAATTGCATTACCATTAATTTAATAACAAAATTAAAATGGAATAGGTACATCAAATAAAAACTTGAAGACTCCATGTTTTAGAATTCGTAATCGGCAGAGCTGTAAAAACTGCAGTCTTTTCGGTACTTTAGTTAAATGACTAAAAAGACTAATTTTCTTAAGTCTTTTAACTTACAAAAGTACTTAAACTTTAACAGTGAAGTCAGCAGTCAGTACAAACATAAAGACTTTGCAGTTAAAAAAAGCAGTTAATTAACTTTAAGTTAATTAACTGCAGTACTTTTTAACTGCTTTCAGTCTTTTAGTCAATTGAAAGTCTTCTGTACTGCAACGAATTTGGATTTAGTCAGTAAGTCTTTTAACTGCAGTTAATTAACTGCAAGTCTTTTAACTTTTTTTAGTCTTTTAACTTGTTTTTAGTCTTTAAACTTTTTTTAGTATTTTAAGTGAAATACTTCAGACTTGTACTTATATGTATAAGTATAGGATACAATAAAAAACAATGGTCACAAAAATGTTTGCATGATTTATTTTAATATATATACATATATGTATGTATATATATTATAGTTAATTTTAATATAAAAAATGTTACAAAATGTGTCATGTAGCATCTTGTATGTGGCATTTAACACGTGGCATGTTGAATGTTGTATTTGATGTGTTGCATGTTGGTTTTTTCATGTGGCATGTTGCATATCGAATTTTTCTTAATGTGTTAGCATTAAATCAAATAATAAAAGTAATAAGTGAATCGGGTTTAAAGCAATTTAAAAGCCAAGCCATTTGATTTAAGAATCAATTTTTATTGCCATATTCATTTATATGTACAACTTGTTACGTAATCAACTTTAAAATATTATGAATCATTCACATTGTTAACCACACTATCTACTCCTATATTTATACTTACGTACATAAATTTAATACACATCTACATATGTATGTAATATGTATGTAGGTATGTATATGCATATTTTTTGATTTACTGATCTTTGACCTTTTGGAGTATAACTAAAGAGTTAAAGTTTATTTTTTTTTTATTTTTTTAATGTGGTTATTAACCTTTAACCAAACAAAAAACACCCAGTAAGCGAAATTGTTAATTATTCAAGAAATAATAATTTGAGTTTGTCTGAATTTGTTTGTATTGCATCTGAATTATGTACCTACACGGTCTTCTAACAACAGGTTTCATTTGAAATTTCACGCAATTTGTAAATTTAAACTGTCATCGCGATCACTTTTTATTAGTTCTTAAGACTAAGCAGTTATTAATAATTATGGATTGATATTCAACGCACAATTTTTGGAAATAGTGAAAAATCACTAAAAAAAAATTGTGAAAACATCGTAGAAACGTTTTATGAGGTTCGTATTGCTTCTGGTTGACATTAATCACCTTTTCGCCTAGCCATAGTGAATTTAATCAATAAAATTGGATGTTTCGTGCCTGGTAAGTGATGTTCAAACTTGAACTCGTCTTCTTCCGGCAAAGTCTTGTGAAAATATTGCTGCTGTAGCTTAGTTTGGCTGGGCTGAAAACCTAAGTGTGATATCGAATATCGATCTCAGGAATTGAGGTTATCTAACATCACTCTGTACCGCATTTTTTGCCTGAAATTATGGCTATATGAACTTCAACGACGTTCCGTTTCAGCAAGAAAGCGCAACATGACAAACAGCTCATGCAACAATGGCTTTATTGAGTGACAAGTTTCCTTGATGATTTATTCCTTGGAATTGAGACTTTAATTGGCCGCCTAGATCGTGTGATGTAACACCATTAGATTTTTTTTTCTTTTGGGTTATGTCGACCTATATTTCTTATAAATTACATATTTTAAATGGACCCTCTTGTTGAAACATACCATACATGTTTTTAATCAATCTATGTATTAGTTGCAGAGAAAAGAAGATAAACTTTCAGAATGCCATTTCGAAAAATTCTTAAAATCAGTCTTCTAGAACAAAGCGTATGCTATTGTAACAATAACCACGGACACAGACCTACTTTTTTCCAAACTTGATAGAGTAAGTTTTGGTAATATGCGGGTAATGTGGTACAGGCCGTTATTTCAAAAACCAAGCATGCTTCTACAACGGTTCTTGATTCAGGAGACGGTGATTATAATAAAAGTAGTTTGTTTTTTTTCCGTGGGTAGGTGCAAAACCTGCATAAGGCTCTATGAGGACCGAAAAACGCGTGCTCATAGAAGTGTGAGATTCTTACTACACGAAAACCACCTCCACTCCCGGATTGCAACTAAGTTGAAACTTATCTAGCAATTTATTTTTAACGAAGTTAAGTACAGTGTTGCAGGTAACTTTCCGGTGAAAGTTTCTGCTTATTCCGCGATTTTAAAGCGGTTTTGTGTTCACCACACCAAATAGGAAGGTTTTGTTCTTCGCAGACGGCGTTCTTAATTCGACTCGTCAAGAATGTCAATAATCGTTGGATTAGCGTGATCTAATAGCCGATTTCTATGTTTTGGCGCGAAACTCTTTATTTCGTCTCGAACCGTAGGAATGCCGAGATCCCTGTGAAGATCTTCGTTTCTTATATACCATGGTGCATTTACAAATGACCTAAGCAATTTATTTTCAAACGTTTGTAAATTATTTAAATTTGTATCGCAGGTACAACCCCAGAGTTGTATACCGTAAGTCCAGACAGGTTTAAGTACCTGCCTGTATAAAATCAACTTATTATCAATACTAAGCTTGGAATATTTACCGAGTAACCAGTTCATATCTCTTAATTTACCTTTTAATTCTTCGCATTTCTTTTTCACGTGCGGCTTCAATTTTAATTTGGCGTCTAGAGTCATTCCCAGATATTTTGCCTCATTCGCAAATGGTACACGACCGGAAAGACGGGCAATCTATTTATTTTGTATACGTAAAGTCCACGTGGACTGAATTTTGTTCATTGAGCACTATTTGCCGTGTTTTTGTCCACTCATTAACATTATTAAAGCATTTTGTAATTTAATCGTAGCTTCGTTAATCATTTTGCCTACTGCTAGTATTGCAGTATCATCAGCAAACGTTGCTACGATAGTGTCTTCTGTTTGAGGTATATCACGTGTAAATACAAGGTACAGAACTGGACCTAAAACACTACCTTGTGGTACCCCAGCCACTATTTCTTTGAAATTATAATATTCATTTCCGTGTCTTGCACGAAAAAGTCTGTTTTCTAGATATTCGTTTAGAATTATTTTATAAAGTCCTTCATGCAGAACTTTTCGTAATTTGAATTTGAGGCCTTCTTGCCACACCTTGTCAAACGCTTGGGACACATCCAAAAAGACCGCCGAACAGTTTTCTTTTCTTCAAGAGCTCTCTCAATTACGTCAGTTATTCTATGCACTTGATCAATGGTCGAATGCTTTCTTCTAAATCCGAACTGATGTTCCGGTATTAATTGTTTTTCTTCTATCATCGGCTGCAGGCGCAGGAGTAGTATTCTTTCAAAAACGTTCGACTTTTTGTGCTTTTGCAATGATGTTTTGTTAAAATGTCAAAAAAACGTAAAATTAGAAAATGGGACCCTAAAAATATGCGGAGATTCACTACTTGTACTATGAGGAATTATAAAATTTTTCTTCAAGGCATTCGGAGAGCCACTTGGTTTAGTACTACTACTGTTCAAAAGTGATGATTTCGAGGTCATATCATTATTTTGTCAAAATCTTTCTAGATTACTGTTAGAATCCGACAAAAACATTTAACGTAGTAGCTTATATACATATTCGTGTTAAAATCTACCAAATTGTCACTACTTTTTCTGTTAAGTCAAAAATACAAAACCCTAACTTCCTCTACACACTGTACATACATAGAAATACATACCTACATATGTATTTGTAATATTATTTTTTATTTTTTCATAGTGGGTCATTTTTTAATAGGTACAAAAGTTTTTAGAAGCGTTAACCCGAAGTTTAAATTGCAACCCAGATATTAAACCATATTGATCATTAATAAGCGTATTATTGTACTAAAAAAAAAACATTTTGTAAAATTAACGGATTTTAACTTCCAAATTTACATGAATTTTCTGTCAAAAAGTGTCTTTTAAGAATTAAATATTTCAATATAAAATGATATAATTATGATTATATAACTAATGAAAATCGTGAATGGAAAATTGATTATATCCACAAAAAAAATGTCAAAAAAATACCGTTAGGTTTAAAAAATTGACTGCCAAGAACGCGTTTTTTTTCAAAATTTACTAGCATTTTTATTTTTATTGTTAAAATGTTTATAAGGTACAAAATTAAAAATTTTCTTCAATAGTGCCCTTATAAAAATATGGAATTTTATGTAATTAAACATTTTTTTGCAAAAAATGCTATAAGTATTAAGCTACATTTGCTTCGAAAAACAGCCACTTTCGCCATTTTCTCGCACTCTTAAGTCATCTGTTAAAGAACAATCTCTTTAGACTTTCTTGCATCTTTACCTATAGTAGTAGTAGAACGCCTGGACGGAGGAATCTGTCGACCATAGTCTGCTCGTAATGCGCAAAACGTCCTTACTACAGAATCACTATTTTTGTAGTAAGTTTTCACAATTGTAACACGTTCAGCGATTCCTAAACGACCCATAAAATGACTAACCTTAAACTTACCAGTCTCAGATGAAAGTTCAGTTTGACGTATGAGATTGAATCACTTGTATGTCAATTCCTGGCCACGAATATGAAGACCTTTTATAATTTCAAAAATTCAATTTTTTGACCGAAAGGTCAAGCTGACATAATTTGCGTTAAATCACCTTTAATACACGCACAAACAATCGAATTAAAAAAGAAAACGTATATTCCCTAAAAAAGCTATAAGACACAAACGGGTTCAATAGACAACAGTGCAGAAATTTACAGGCACCTATGTCTGTGCGAATGTATTCGTGAAGTGCATGGGGCCTCTGTAACTGGAGCTTAAGTATGTAGAACTGTAGGAAGTACTTTTTTGGTGCAATTTTTATAACAAATGCTTATACATATATAGCTTTTTGATCAATAACTTACCGAGACCAAACTACCTTTAATTGTTTTATTTCAATTTGTATACCTATACCTATTCCTAAGTACCTTTTAACATGCTTTCAAGCATCCAAAAAATTTCAACCTAATAAAGAAAAACAACAAAATTGCATAAATATCGTCCTTTTCAGAGAAAAACGAGACGCCATTTCCATTAGAACTACAACCTCCATTGGTTGATAATTTACAAGACGCCATCGATAGCTATGGTAATCCAATAACTTACTCTCAGCCGATAGAAACTCCGGATGGCCGGAAAGTCATTACCGCCCAAGGCATACAATTTGAAATTCCCAATTATGCTTCTGGGATAACTGAGATAAAGAAGCCAATTGAGAATTTGCTTCCACCATTTATTGGTGAGTCATCCACTGAACAGTTGCTACAGTCAACTACCAAAATACCGACTACATTGACAATAACTAAAGACGACAGCACACACTCGGAATCTGCACACCAACTTCAATTTCAGAACTCTCTTTTCATGAATATTTTCAATAAAGAAAAAATAATTGGAGAACTTGCACTTGACCCCTCCTCCGAAGACCTTTTAACCCAAACCCTCACCCATGGCCAATCTAACCTTAAATGCAATTATAATAGTAGTAGTAAAGACTATCCTTTTATTTCACAACTAAATCAACCTTCTAGTGTTGGTAGTATCAACAGCAATTTGTCTAACTTTCCTATAGATCAATCATCCATTATTAACAAATCCCATCCCCTCACTTTAGATCCCAATGCTGTTGCACAACAGAATGATGCCTACTACAACGCTGGAAGTGACTACTCGGCACCACAACAGGAATATACATTGCCCGATTGGTTGGCTGATTTCAATGACCCCGATGTTGGGCCAGGTGTCCCTTATATGCCATCAAATGACGAAAACTCTTTGAAAGTTTTGTCCTGGGATTTGGTGCCTCCAAAGGAAAACGATCCTCAGACCCCTTCAACCAATTTTGGTACTATTCAACTTAACAAATTTCCAGTAACATTTTCACCGAAGCAAACATTTGCTATCAATCAAGGTGTTCAAATGGTAACAAATCAACCAAGAGCCACAACAACAACTACCCTCAGACCAACAACAACAGCTACAACAACGACAACCACAACTACAACCACAACAACGACTACAACTACTCCAGCACCCGTCACAACAACGACAGAACTAATAAGTTCTTCCAGTACAATTTCATCTGAAATATATGCACTACCAGGAGGGAATTCCGAAGTTCTTCCATCGTGGTTAGAAGGATTTGACGACCCTGAGCTGTCAATAGCAGTTCCATTTGAAATTCCTGAAGACAACAACGAATACAACCACACGCTTTCAAGTAATTTGCTTCCACCTTTAGAGCCATTTGAAGATCTGAAAGTTTTGAGCATTCCTGGTTTCCCACCAAGTCAAGTTCAACCAGTTGCAACGACCACCACCACTGTATTCCCTACTACAACACCTTCCCCCATTCGCACAACTTCCATTAAAACACCCTTATCAACTTTTAAACCATTTCAATTCAAATTTGTAACAAAAGGACCGACAAATGCACCAACATCTTTCACGCAAAGCACTTTCTTCACCACAACTAAAACTACGAACATACCCTCATCAACCCACCACGCCGTCACTGAAAGTCCAGTATCAATTCAAATACCTCAATTCACGTTGAAGTCATCGGTACAGCCCACCGGATTCAAACCAAATTCTCTCATGACGGCATCGACACAACCAACATTGCAACCCGTTTTCGATATTAAGTCGAATCCATTCTTCAACTCAAAGATCGGACAAAATGGATTTTTATCTTTTTCAAAGCCCACATCAACAACAGCTGCTCCAACTACAAGCGATTTTGGTTTTGGTGGCGTGACGACCCCATCATCATGGTTGACAGGCATCAATCCGGGACCGGGAGTCCCCTTTTCCTTACCCCAAAATAGAGAACCACAACAAATTTTTAATGGAATTCTTCCATCAACAAGCCAATCCGCAGAGCAAACTATTGATGGGGTAACAATTCAAAAATCTGTTTCATCTGAACTTCCATCATTGAATTTCATTCATAACTCTATCCCATCCCAGTCCATTACTTCCACCGATCAAGCATTTATTTTAACATCTACACCGTTACCGGAACCATCGAGACTTTTCACTCAACCTATGGTAGTGCTGCCAGACAATGACGACTATTCCAACACCGACGGCAACAACTTGCAGTCGCAAATCATTCCTATAAACAGTAACAATTTTCCAGAATCAACGGAACCGAGCACGAAACCTACGTCTAAGGTTACATTCAACAAGAGCGATCAAGGAAAAGTGATTTCGAACAGCGTTTTTGAACCGGTGCGAGTTCCCACAAAGCCCGTCTTTGGTGCATCTCAACCAGCTACTCCAATTGGTAAAACTTAAAATGTTTATTTTGCTCAGAAGTGTCAGACATGACGTTTCTGGTCTAAATAATATTTAGTTTATAAAAAAATAACTTGTTTTTTGTATTCAAAGGTTTCTCTAGCTCAACTATAGCTCCTGGTTTCCCATCTCAGTCCTCAACTACAGGAACAGTTCTTGCGGGCAAGTATACTGGTGGATTTGGAGGAGCTCCTGGATTTTTGGGTGGACAAAGTAAGCCAGGATATGCGATCCAACCTGATGGTTCAATCAGGGATCCTGATCATACTGTTCGTCCACCAGGACAAATAGCAGCACCTGCACTGAATCTACAATCACGTTTTGATATTCCAAGCCTTCCAAATATTCCAACGCCTACCATCACTTCAGAACTTGGTCCGAAACGAGTTTACCAAGGCTCATTCGGTGGTCCACCAGGTGTTTTGGTTCCGTTCGACAATGTGTCGGGTGCCTAAGTGAAATTTAATTCTTAATTTAAAGTTTTGTTTTGAATTGTATTTCCCTTGCTTTTGAATTTGTACATAAATAATATACATACATACCTACACATAATTTGTCCATAATATATTTAATATTGTTGAAATACAAGTTGCCAAAAAGCCTACCTAAATAATTTAAAAAATATTAAATAATCTATTATACCAACTTTAAAATTGCTTTAAAAACCTAATAAAATATGTAAAAAATACCATAGAATGCTAATGAATAAACAAACAATTTGAACCAAAATGTATGTAGGAAGATAACACAGATGTATAGAAATACAATGGCATAACAGAAAACATAACATGTCCTTGGAATAAGCAGAGCAAAGGTTTTCGTCGTCATTAGCTGCTTATTAAGAACCTAACAGGCAATTTAAAATTTGAAATACTTTTGTTAAAAAATTATTTTCTTTAAAAGGCTATTGAATAAATCGGAAATTAAGAATAAGCAAAGAACTATCGAATCAGTGAGATAAAGAACAGTATAACTAATTTACTACTGTCATTGTCAATGTAGATCAATCTCCTCACATACATTTTTTACATCTGAATTCACGTAAATGTATGGGACTTTGGGTATGAAAGTTAACCAAAAATAAAGCATATAAATCGAAAAGCTGTGTTAAGAGAGAAATAAAAGTCTTGCAGTCCCTGGTCGCCACTTTTTTTCAAAAACTATTCACTCAAATAACATAAATTAAAATTAGTATAAAAATGTAGATTTCTGGCTTAAAAAAGAGCTATGAAATAATAGGTTTGTTTGGTATCTTTTTACAAAAAAATGTGTAAACCTGTCTAATTTTGAGAAGAAGGGACAGTTCTAGGTCTGTTTGTTATCTTGAAATTTCTTACAAATTTTCACAAACTCTCACAAATTGTCACGAATTCCTGTTTGTTAACTCAAAAAAGTTGCATCGAGAGAGCGCAATGAGAGAGCAAATAATTTCCCCTCCGTTGGAAAACTTGCGAATTTCTGCTACACAAATTTCTGTGAACAGGAAGTGTTACAACTGCTGTCAAAGATTGTGGTGATCAGTTTCTGTCACAGCGTTGCCACTAATCGGAAAATTTTCCGAAGTAGATTCTAAAAAAACAATGCAGTTTATTCAGTTTTCTTACAGAAGATCTGCATATTCCAAATTTTATTTTCATTTAAAAAAAAGAAGAACAAAAGAAATTAAAAATAACATAATATAATTAAATATGCTGCCACGATTGTTATCAAAACAAGCCAATAGCCGGAAGCCGTGAGAATAGAATTGAAAATTAGGGGACTGAATTTTGATGGATGATAATTTACTTTTCCGAAAAATAAAAGTGTAGTAGGTTCGATTTCAAAGCAGTAGATTTATTTTACGAAGAAAGTGCATTAAGTCTTTTGAAATCATGGCAAAGTGGCAACGCTGTTTATACACAAAAATGACGCTTCTAACAAAAAGTGGTGCAGTTCATGCTTCAATGCGTTTCTTAACTTTTTTCATATTTCCTCAACTCTTATAGAATTGTCCCCTCTTTTCAAAATTTGACAGGTCTTACACATTTTTTTGTAAAAAGATACCAAACAAACCTAATTAGGTGTGTTTGGTCACTTTTAGAGCACGAAGTTCAAAAACTGTCAAACTATTGAAAGAAGGAGACAAATCATTCATAGAGGGGAAAACTAGCTACAAAGTTAACAAACGCGATGCACCAGTTTTGTATTACTCTGTGCATAAAACGTCAAACATGATACACTACAACTGTTTGGTAACGTGAAATTTTCATCAAGTTTCCAAAACTAGGGTTTTTTTCTCGTATGGTTTCTGTCAGCTGATTGTGAAAAAGAAAATGGGCCAGTTGGTCCAAATATCCATCACGAACGAAGCCTACGTATGTGGTTGGATAGCCCGCTATATAAGGAGTAATTTTTACTATGGCGCCAAAGAAAATAAACATTTAAATTGGATAAAACAACTCTTTTGACAGTTTGAGGTGGAAAAAGGAAATGCCATCTTAATTCTTGATTGAATATGATTGTATGGGGAAAACAAATTTAAAATCGTTGGAGCGGTTTTTAAAAAAAATATTTTTTATATATAAAATTCTTAAAACATTTTTAAGAACAAATTATGGTAAGCAAATCTTAAGTATATTTATGTGTATATTAAAACAAAATTTGAAAAAAAGTCAACCTATTTTTGAGATATCGAATTTTCAAAAAAAAGTTTTGAAACTTTTTTTAAAAATCCAAAAAATTTTTTTTTGAAAATTTGGATATGCAATATTATTTAATCTTAGCTGAAATTTGTATATAAAAAAATTCATCTAAATCCGTTGAGCCAATAACGAGAAAACTCAAAATAAAAAAAAGTACTATGACAGGTACTATTAATAGTTGCGAAGTGTAAAATTTTATAATTTTTGATAGTAGATCGTACTAATTTTAGTCTATGAAAAATGTTTAATCAAAATCTTAGGAGTCGTTTTTAAGCAAAAAAATAATTTCCTTTGCGGGTTTTTAACTTTTGTATGGAAGGTACCGTTATTTTTTCATAAATGTAAAATTTTTTCTAAAATATTTTAGAGAGTACTAAAAAACTCTTATATATCGAGTTTCAAAAAAATCGATGATGTCGTTTTCGAAATATTTGATTTTCAAAAAAAAAATTTTTAAACATTTTTTAAAAATCCAAAAAATATTTTTTCAAAAATTTTGGTTCACAAAACTATTTATATTTTTTGGAAGCTTCTGTATAAAAAAAAAAACAATTGAGATCGGTCGTACCGTTTTGAAGAAAATTAAAAATTAAAAAAATGGTTCTTTGGGAGGTACCATTAATAAATATTTTTGAAAAATGGTTTTACACCCAAAGAAAGCCTTTACTAAAATAAATTTTCTGAATTGTTTTTAAGAAAATTTGTTGAGCCGTTTTTGAGAAAAATACAATTATGTAAAATTGCTAAGAAAATAAATTGTATGGCAGGTACCGTTATTTTTGGTCCTAAGCAAAAAAATGAAAAAAACATGTCGGCAGAAGCATAGTTGCATAGTTTACAGTTCCCATGCGAACAAAATATAAAAATTTTCAAAACGATTTTCCATCTATTCTGTGCACCAAATTGAATAATTTTAAAGGCAAAAAACGTTTGCCTCCTAAGCCACCCATTGAGTTATTAATTTACCCTTAATTAATAAACTGTAGGCCTAAAAATGGAAAATAATAATTTTTTTATACAAAAACTATTTGCATGCTAATAAAGCATTGAGGTGAAAAAATTTTTTTTTGGAAGTGTAAACCGACCATCCAAAGAAAATATTTTATTCACCACACTTTTTTCGCATGCAAAACAATTGCCGGTCCATTGTTTTGCAAGGCATTCCATGAAGCTGTTTTTTTTTTTTTGCATGAAACTGTAAACCAATCATGCGAAAAATAAATTTTGCGTTTCACCTCAATTATTTTTGACATGCGAGAATATTTGCATAGGTTTTTTTTGCGCACGGGAACTGTAAACTAGGCTAGAATCACCAAAAACCACTGAGTACCAAGTTTGAAGAAAATTGATTGAGCTGTTTAGGCTGTAGACGAACAGACAGAATTGTGCCACACACTTTTTTGGTGTTCTCTATCATCGTAATATCATGTTTGATTGTTATTTCAAAATATTTTTTTTGCACGAATCCAAAACTTGCCTTATTTATAGTATCTATAATCGCGAGTAAAAACAATTTGAGTCAAAAGTAGCCGTCAAAAAATTAAAGAAAAAAGAGCGTGCACTCTTGAGATATGACCATGAGTCAAAACATCAACGCTTCCTTTAACCTTCGAACTCATGCGTTCTTGTATCTATTGAATACCAAAATGAGACTGTGATACTATCAAATTAAATAAGTTCTAATACGATTTTTTGTTCAGTACTATTTACATATATCTACTCTATTTTTGCGCGTAATTTTTAACTCGCATTGTTTTTTTTTTCTTTTGGGTCATAGTAAAAAACTCCTCCATATTAATCGGAATATTCAACTGCATGGTCTCTTTCGTGGAGAAATTTGGACTAATCCCCATACATTTTTCATTCTCCTTTGCAAGAAATTTAATGTTACCAAACACACCTCGTATCAAACACAACAGACAAATCAAATGAAGCTAAAGATCGCTGCACCGAAAGTAATAATATTTTTAGGAGAGGATCTGTACGTATTGTGAAATTATTTTTCAAAAATTTGAAAAGGATTGTGTTGGGAATGAATTTTTCTAGACGTGATATCTTTTCTTTTTTTTTTATTGTGGTGTTTAATATTTTGTTTTTATCAAAAATCGAAAAATGTAGCTCTCTTTTCCTTTTAGGAGAGGATCCCCGCCACATAAATAGTTTTTTGAAATCAGTCGATCTCGTACTGTGGAAGTGTGTAGACGTTTTCGGCTTCCCAGTTTGTTCAATTAGTAGCATATCGGAGTGACTTAGTCAAGTTTCATTATAACCAAGCTATTTTCAATAGCTAGTATAGCTCAGTGGAAGAGGTGGCGGACCGAGAATCCGACGGTAGTGGGTTCGAGTCCCAGTCAGGGAACAAAATTTTAGCCGCTTTTTTTCATAATCGCGAGGTTGAAAATATCATCGCGAGGGATAAGCGGCATCCGGAACCAATTGAAACGGCGGGGACATCGAAAGGTGTTCCAGCAGCAACAACAACAATGAAGAAAGCTATGGCACCACCAGCCTTAGCAACTGCAAGTGCAGCAGCACCAACAACAACAACGAGAGCGATGGCACCACCAGCCATACCGTCGTCTAGTGCCGTACCAACAACGGCAAGTACAGCAACGGCACCAACAGCCGATACAAAAAATAAGAGGAGGAAGAAGATACGGTGTGCGCCGAACTTGGTAAAGCGGCGCTCTACCAACACTCCAGCATAGCTGCCAGCTGGGGGGAGAGGGGCGTCGCGAAAAGCCAAAACATCAGCAGCAGCCAATATACAACAACAGCTGAATTCGTCGCCCTCCGACGAGGAGCTAATTGAATATATGTCCGAAGGGGGAGAGGGACTATATACGACGGGTGAGAGCAACACGTTCCACTCCACACGTTACCACTCCAGAGGCGTCCTCAGACGAAGAAGTTGAGGCGCAAAACACTAAAAATGCGAATAATGAACAGCCTAAAGATAAAGAAGAGCAGCAAATCAGTGAACAAATAGGAGCTATAGAAGGGGAGATGGTGCGCCTCAATGCCCAACTTGCTACACTGGTGCTAGCTCTCAGGAACAAGCAAGAGGCTCGCCGAGAAAAAGAGAGGCTGGAGCAGGAGAATAAAAAGGCATCCCAGGCACCGAACAAAGTGGCGCAAGAGCAACTAAAACGGCCAGAAGTAAGACAGCAGCAACAAGCACAGCAGCAGCCGATAGCAAAGCTGCAAGATCAACAGCCACAGCAGCAGCCAATGCCCAAGGAGCAGAGGCAGCAAATAACACAGCAGGAGAACCAACAGCAGCAGAAACAACAGCAGCAGAAACAACAGCAGCAGAAACAACAGCAGCAGCAAAAGCAGCAGGAGCGGAGCGGACAGCAGCAGGGACCACACCAGCAGCAGTCACAGCCGCCCAAAAGCAAGAAAGAAAAGGTGCCGCCCATCAACACCTATAAGATGGAATTGCAAGAAACCATAGACTTATGTAAGTTGGCCATAGACCAAAACTTTTTTATTAAAAGACTAAGCAAAGATAGGCATGCTATACACTGCTTCACAGTGGCAGATCATAAAATTATTAAAAACTTATTGAAAGAATCCACGACTGAGTTCTTCAGTTTTACCCCCAAAGTGGATAAATGTCAAACGGTCCTCTTGAAGGGCATAGATTCCTGCACGGAACCAGAGGTGCTCTATAAGGAGCTCTGTGAAAAAGCGAGCGGCGATCTCGAGTTTATCGGGGTCAAGCCGTTCACAACAGTCAGAGCCAGACGGGAGAAGCGGTCTTTGCCATTCTTCTTGGTTCAACTTTCGCCCAGCAGCAAACTGGATAGTTTGAGGAGTATCTCCGTCCTCAACTACCAGGTTGTAACTTGGGATAAATTAAAGAGACGCGGCGACATGCTTCAATGCATGCGCTGCCAAAGGTTCGGCCACGCTGCAGCAAACTGCGAAATGCAGTCACGCTGCGTGAAGTGTGGTGAGAACCACATTAAGGGGGAGTGTAAACTCGGTGAGGAAAGGGTCGATGATATGACCCAGCTTAAATGTGCACTTTGCGGAAAGGAGGGGCACCCTGCTAATTATCGGGGCTGCTCAGCCTTTCAGCAAATCCGCACCAACAAAGCGGCTAGGCAAACAGCGGTAGAGATACGCCCATCAACGCGTGCTCCTACAGCAACGCCCGTCAATCCCCAAATTTCCTACGCCCAAATGGCGGCAGGAAGGGGAAAAACGGTACAGCCTGCAGCTAAGGTAGCCCAACCGGCCCTCGTGCCTAAGGCTCCGGACGCGCAGGCCGAAATAAGAAGCATGTTGCTGGCAATTCAAAGCCAGTTGACAGGACTTCAAAAACAGATAAGTGAGCAGGCGGCTAGGGTAGATCATCTCTACTCTGTTTTGCCTAGCCCATCGCATTTTAGAGGTTAAAGGCGCGCTGTCGGAGAGGCCTCTTAGGATCCTTGCTGTGAATGTAAATTCACTGATTAGGACCGAACGTAGAGCTAATCTTTTCCAATTGTTGAAAGACCAAAGTCCAGATGTGTTTATGGCCAGCGAAACTAAGCTGAACCAGAAACATAAGTTGACTAACAGCAATTACAATATCGTTAGAAGAGATCGACCCAACTCCACTCAAGGGGGGGGCGTCGCAATCTTCATACGAAAAGGCATTAATCATAAAGTTATATATAATAGTGAACTGCGCAGATTTCGGCTGTTAGAGGCGTGCATCGTGTGCATTCCTCTCCAACAGGGGAAGCGAATGTATGTGATCGCGGCTTATGCACCGGAATCACCTCAGCCAACTGATTTTATGACAGAGCTTGAAAAACTTTTCGAATGTCTACGCTTGAGCTTGGAAGAAAATTACTTTCTCATGGCCGGTGATTTGAACGCCAAACACCTAGATTGGGGAAATCAAATACAGAATCCAAGAGGTATTCATCTTTTTAATTGGATGAGTCGATATAACACTGAATATCGTGTCGACCTGCTGGCCACGGATCGGCCATCGTTTCCAAGAAGCGGTGCCTATCTGGATCTATTGCTAATAGACTCAAGACTGACAATTACTGACACTGTGGGTCAAAGACCAAGAAACTGTTTACGAACGATCGAGTACGACAGTGACCACTGCGGACTCGCCGCCGTAATACAGCTTCCGAACGAGCTCGTGGAGTTGGATGAGTATGTGCCTGTGCATACTTACAATTACAGTAAGGTGCGCTGGCCACGCTTTACCAACGCCTTATCGAGCGAAATCAGTTCGAATAATATATCCCCACCAAATGACAGGAATTTGACAAATAACGAAATAGACCAATATCTTGAACAAATGGACGAGACAATCAAACGAACAATGAACAGAACGATACCAAAGTACAAACAACGGGACGCAACCGACATGTACCGGAATGCGACCATTGACGCATTACACAGACAAAAAAGTGGACTGCTGACAAGACTCAAACGCTTGTACCGACGGTTTACTGACCCAAACGATCTGGAGATTAGGACATTGAAGTCTTCGATCAAGAACATCAACCAGCTTACTAAGGAAAATTATCGGTTGTCGATTAATTTGTATTGGGATAACAAAATTCGGGCTGTTAATTCTAGCGACCCGAGTATGTTTCCCCAAATTAACAAGATATTTAGAAGGAATGATCAGAACGACCTTCCGTGTCTTAAGCTCCAGAGAACGACAGATAACAGAGACGTACTTCTGACAGCAGGAATTGATCCAGAGGACGCCGTCTTGGACGATGACCTCTTTATTGTCGAGGATCCGCAGGAGAAAGTGGAGGCTGTGGGGGCTGCTTTCCAGCAAGTGTACAAGGTGAATGCATGCATTCGCCCAAACCATGACCTGGAAAACAGAGCCTTGCTCCACCACTTCTACCTTCGGAATGACATAACGCAATGGCGATCAGAGAACCTCGGTTTCACCGGGTTCAATGAAGATCATTTGGCAAACGCCATAATCGCCGAGCGAAATGGGCCAAGTTCCCTGTTAATTACGAAGGTGGAGCTTCAGCTTATCTTCGATTCATTAAAGAAGAAGAAGTCAGCAGGAGTCGATGGCATATCCAACGTTGTACTTCGACATTTACCCCAAGAAGCAGTAGACATTTATACCACACTGTTTAACAACGCTCTGAATAATGCATATTATCCAGTGCGGTGGAAGACAGCTGTGGTGCATCCTCTCCCGAAAAAGGGAAAGGACAACTCCAATCCGGCGAATCTCCGGTCGATAAGTCTTCTTCCGAGTATCAGCAAGGTATTCGAAAAAGTTATTAATAGAGCTCTGTCTAAGTGGGCAGAGGACAATAATATCATACCGGATAATCAGTTCGGTTTTAAGGCGGGACATGACACCATTCATGCCGCGTCTAAACTCGTTTCTGATGTCCAATGGAACAAATCAAAAAAGCAGTGTACGGGTGCCTGTCTGGTTGATTTGGAGAAGGCCTTCGACACCGTATGGCTAGAGGGTCTTTATCTAAAGCTGACCAGACTAGGCATTAGTAAACCACTATTATATATGCTTTATGATATGCTCAATGGTAGAAAGTTTTGTAAAATAATAGAACGTCTTTATTGTTGAATGGATGTTTATTGACTGATTCAAGTTAAATCTAAATTAAAATCTACTTCTCCATATACATATTTGTGGAGTCATCAAATAAAATAAAGCTTGAGATTAGGTGTAGTATGCTGATGTGCACATTGTTGCACATCGCGACGGCGACGTATCAAGTGACGAGAAATATTCGTCACCAGATACGAACGACTACCGTGGGACAAAGAATGCACACATAAACATACTACACCTCCCTTTTTACTAAGAATGATCTCGTTATTGTTTTTTTTTTTTTTATTTTTTTGTTTAGAGATCATTCTCAAATGTTTCTATTAATGCCATTTAATATATGTTTCCAATTATGATTTTAAGATACTATTACAATGTTTTTGACAGTAAGTTTTGTGTTTTAAACTTTATTATTGAATACTTATTTATAATAAATGAAACAAAAGATTACAACAAAAATCATGTGATTACGTACTAAATGTTTTAATACTAAACGTGTTACTTACTAAATGGATCCATCTTACGAGCTAAAATTTTTTAATCTGTCTCTGTGCACAATTTGTGTTTTCTTCTTCGAATTGTCTTCTATTTTAACATTATTATTTTTCCCAAGTTCTACTACAGTAAAAGGTCCTAAATATCTATTTTCTAATTTATGCCCTGTTTCATTTTTTAGAAGTACTTGGTCACCTACTTGTAGTTGTATTTCTCTTCTTTGTTTGTCATAGTATTCTTTTTGTTTTAATTTGGCTCTCTCGAGCATTGATCTAGCTCTTTTATATGCAATTTCTAATCTATATCTTACCTCTTTTGAATAGTCGTCAACGTTATAAAGTGGTAATATCTCGTTTATTGTGTTAAAGATTTGAAATCCATTAGGAATTCTGCCAAAGACTAATTCATAAGGACAATATTTATGTACTACTGAAGGCGTTGTATTAAAACAGTACGTAAAGTACTTTAGCCATATATCCAAGTCACTCTTGTCTGTAGATATATATGAGCGTATATACTCATTAAAAGTACGGTGGCTTCGCTCAACAGTCCCAAGGGTTTGGTGATGATAAGCTGTGGATGTAATATTATCTATTTTAAGATATTTACATAAGTCATTTATAATCGAATTTTTATATTCAGTACCCATGTCCGTAATGAACGTCTTCATTGGACCGTAGGTTAAAATATGCGTTTCGAATATTGCCTTTGCTACTGTTTTTGAATTTTTATTTGGTATTGGTATAGTTACGAGATATTTGGTAAGGTCACATATAAGTGTGACAGCATACTCATTTCCGGTTTCTGATTTCGGAAATGGACCGATGGTATCCACCAAAACAATGTCAAAAGCTGACATTGGTGTTGGTGTTACTGTCATTTGTGTCTTAGTATTTTGTAAAGTTTTTGCCAGTTGGCATTGTTTACATGCTTTAATATATTTTGCTATATCTTTTGTCATTTTCTTCCAATAAAAATGTCTTTTAATTTTTCCGTACGTACGTGTAATGCCTGTATGACCTCCTTCCGCGGGGTCGTCATGGTATCTGGACAGTATAGATTCAATTTCGTTTTGATCGTTTATGATGGTTACCTTTGGTAGTAGCGCTACTTTTATTTTTTTCAATACTTTATTACCCATTTCTTTAAATAATTGTGGTGAAACAAATTCGAATATTTGTTCACTAGGTACCATTTGGAGTTGGTTGATTTTAAGTACACCGGCCTCTTTTTCAAGCCTTTGGAAGAATTTGTTTAGGTCAAATTTTCCATTAATGTATAGGTCATCAACTTTTATTCGTGTTAAAACTGTTTTTCATCGCTTCAAAAAGCATTTATTGGAAGAGAATTTTAATTTTACGAGTTTTTTAACGTCATTATAATTAATGACTTCATAAACGTTGGGTTTATCATTATTTTTTAATTTATTCAATTTAAATGAATCTTTACCTGCGCAGGTCTGCATATTTTGTTGAGTTACTGATCGAGTTGTCACTTTATAAATTATATTTATTTTTGCATTTTGCTCTTTAAGTTCATCGATAGTTATACGAGAGAGAGCGTCAGCTACTTGATTTTGTTTCCCCTTGAGATATTCGACAGTAAAATCATATTCTTCTAAATCTAATCTCATTCTGGTTAATTTTGAGCTTGGATTTTTCATCGAGAATAAATATGATAATGGCCTATGGTCCGATTTGACCAGAAAATGATTTCCATAGATATATGGTCTAAAATGAAGTATTGCCCAATGTATTGCTGTGAGCTCTTGTTCAGTTGTTGATTTATTACTTTCTCCCTTGGTAAAAGTTTTTGAAGCGAATGCAACAGGAAGTTGTATGCCATCATACTGTTGACTGAGTACTGCACCACATGCATGTTTACTAGCATCGGTGGTAATGCAAAACTCTTTTTCAAAATCGGGATATTGTAATAATGTGGGGCTCATTAGTTTCTTTTTCAGATAGTTGAATGCTTCGTTGCATTCATCTGTCCATTTAAATGGAAAATTCTTTTTGCAAAGTTGCGTTATATGCCGTGAATAGTTTGAGAAGTTTTTGATAAATCTTCTGTAGTAGTTGCAAAATGCAACAAAGCTCCTAGCGCTATCTGCATCTGTGGGTACGGGATAGTTTTGTATAACTTCGTATTTTTTATCATCTGGTAATATACCTTTATCTGTGCACTTATGCCCAAGATAAGTGACTTCATGCATGAAAAATGAGCACTTTTCAGGGTGTAATTTAAGGTTATATTTTCGACATAGTTCGAAGACTTTTGTCAAATTATTTAGCATGTGCTTTTCAGAACATCCTATTACAACCAAGTCATCCATATATAGAAGAGCTTGTGTTGGCTCTAGGCCAGAAAATGCAAGAGTCATCATTCGCTGAAAAGAATTTGGGGCTATTTTGAGTCCGTAAGGAAGGCGTCTAAAACGATACGAACCATCGTTTGTTGAGAACGATGTAATATTTCTTGACTTTTCATCAAGTTCAATCTGGTGAAATCCAGACATTAAGTCGAGACAAGAGAAGTATTTTGCTCGACCTAATTGATCGAGGATATCATCTATTCTCGGAAGCGGGAATTTATCCGCGAGTACTTTTTTATTAATTTGGCGGTAGTCTACTACTAAACGCCACCGCTTTTTGTTCGAATTAGGCAGTGCTTTCTTAGGGACTAAAAGTAGTGGGCTGTTATACTCTGAAATTGATGGTTCCACTATACCATCAGAAACTAACTTCTTGACCTGTATATCTATTTCTGTCTTGTGTGTATGGGGAATTCTATAATTTTTAATGGATACGGGTTCTTTATCTTTGAGTCTTATTTTTTGTTTATAAAAATTATTTGTTGTGATAGTTTCGGTCTCTAATCCGAATACATCACTATAATCAGTGCATAATTTGTTCAATTCCTCTTTAAATTGATCAGGAAAATTTGCATTTAATTTTGAAAGAATTTCATTAGTTCTGTTATTTTGATTTTGCGAAAAATTGACAATATTGTAATTCGTGAGACTTTCCGTTTCAATATTGTTTACATTGAAAGATTTATTATCTGTAGTGGTATTTATAATGCGAATATACGCATTTTTACTATTAACTATAGTGCTAGCTATTAAAATTCCTGGTTGTGGCTCTTGGTTAACAACCAGTACTTCATTCTCGTTTGATTTAATATGGACACGCCTGATTACTTCAGATCGTGCTGGCAATATTATACTATTATTTGGGTATACTATAGGAACTTGAATGCTAGTGTGAAAATTTGTAGGTCTTAGTATGAACAAACTATCTTCTTTGGTGAAGTCTAACACACAATTATATCTTTTTATAAAGTCCATGCCTAGTATTCCATCACAGGGTATTGGAAAATTATTATCTACCACGTGAAATTTATGAGGTACCAAAAAATTATCTATTCTAAGATCCAATTGTATTGATCCTAGTGATTGTATACTACCTTGACCTATGCCACTAATAGTTATAGTGTTGAATGTATTTAAGGAGTTATATTCATTATTGATTTGTTTTAATAATGATATATCTGCACCTGTGTCAACTAAGAGAGTTAAAAGATTATTTGAATTGTTGTTGTATACGTTTACAAATATGCTAAGACTCAAATTAAGATTGTATACTTTATTATTTAGAGTTTTTAATTTCCCAAGGGGAGATTCAAGTTTTCCGAATCTTGACCTTCTTGTGCAGTGACACGCACATTTTGTGATCGGTTACTATTATTACCTCTGTTGTTTTGTCCATTTCGTCTATAATTGTAGTTTGGTCTGTTGTAATAATTGCGACTGAAATTTCCACGACTTCCTCGAGCAAAATTGCCACGATAGCTTCCACGGAAATTTCCACGAGGCTGCCCATTATATGGACGTTTATAGAACAATACCTTATCGGCTTGTCCAGTAGCTTTTGTACAACTACTTACAAACTTGGAGACGGCTTCGTTCATATTTGCGAATTGTCCCGCCTCCATTATTAATTTTACTTTTTCAATTGAGCAGTTTTGGGTCATAGCATTAACTGCTTGCTCTGTTGAATATTTATCAGCTTGATCTGTGGTAAGACCATCTGATATATAGGCATTTTGAAGTGATTTCGTGAGCTGTTCAATCTCTTTAGTGTATTGGTTGGCTGTTTTATTTCGCTGTTGAATGTTATTCAGCTTAGCTACCAATACTTGGACTGACTCGCCCTTCACTGAACCCTTAATTTTATCTCTTATAGCGGCTAGTGTCGACTCGTTTGATATAAGATTTCTAGCTGTCCCTTTTAATTTGGTTTTGACCAAAGAGACGGCTACCGCGTCATGCTCACCTTTAAATTGATCGATTAAATCTAATGCGTCAATGAAACTTTGTAAGTTTTCGGCAGAGCCGTCAAAATCTGGTATGATTTTGGATGCCGTACTTAAAAACTCTACATTACTCTGAGCCATGTTTATTGTTTTCGTAAATGTCGGAGATTCTGCACCTGATTCTTCTTCAAAACCTATGTTTTCTTCAGAACTATGAAATTCTTGCGCTACTCTTAAATTTCTAAGTCTTAGTAGTTTTGCTATCTTTTGTTTATATCCCTTTATTATTATTCTTGACGCTAACTGTTCTTTTACCTTAAAATTGTTTTTATATTTTTCAATCAAATTTCTTGCTGCCTTATAACTTTCTAACAGTATTTGATAATGTTTAATAAAAGTTAATTCTGAAACGTGTTGTTTTCTATAAACCGATTTATAGGATTTATCAAATTGTTCTTTATATACTTTTAGTTTTTTAAGGATATCTGCCCAAGAATCCATTTAGTGTACATAAAATTGTATCTCAAAATTGTTTTTGTATTACTTTAGGTAAATATTAACGAATACATCTCTGCAAATAACTGACTTTAAATTTTTTCTTATGTGTTTTATATAATTTAATAATAAAATTTGCACCTAATAGTACCTACTGTTATGATAGACAACATTAATTTAACAATTTCTATATGCGGCATTTTTTTTTTTTTTTTTTATATTGTTTGTTCACTTTGTATTTAACACTTGTATCATATTTTGTTTTTTTGTTTTTTTTTTAATGTTTTCTGTTGCTAATATATTTGTATATATACTAATCTTGCTTTGTTTTGTTTGTATTTAATAACAACAATTTATTTTAAAATAATAAATATAAAAATTATAAAACAATAAAATTATTTAAATACTTAGCATTGTATTGTTGCTGCATGTTGATGAATTTCTGCTTCTTTTGATGAATGGTTACTGCTTCTTGATAAATTGTTACTGCTTCTTGAGAAATTGCCACTGCAGTAGTATGATAATTAAAATAAAATATTTGTCATAACTATAACTTTCATTAGGGGACTGCACTTCGTTTATCACGTTGGCTATTGGTTTTTCTACATAGTTTTGATTCTTGTTTGCCCATTTTTTGTAATTTATATCACTGTCACGGTCGCCATGTAAAATAATAGAACGTCTTTATTGTTGAATGGATGTTTATTGACTGATTCAAGTTAAATCTAAATTAAAAACTACTCCTCCATATACATATTTGTGGAGTCATCAAATAAAATAAAGCTTGAGATTAGGTGTAGTATGCTGATGTGCACATTGTTGCACATCGCGACGGCGACGTATCAAGTGACGAGAAATATTCGTCACCAGATACGAACGACTACCGTGGGACAAAGAATGCACACATAAACATACTACAGTTTGTTGTCAAGAGTGGCAATGTGACTTCTGCCACAACCTTTAATATTAAAAATGGTCTTCAGCAGGGAGCGGTCAACTCACCGATTCTATTCAGCATTTACACCAGCGATCTGATAAGTAGTCTAACTCAGGCAATTGCGTATGCCGACGATCTAATTGCGTACAGAACAGCTCCAAAAGTCGAGGTCATCAGAATTCTTTTGCAGCGTGACTTCGAGAAGATTCAGCGATATTGCGATGACTGGAAGTTGAAAATCAACTTTCAGAAATCAGAAACTATCTTGTTTAGGACTCCGTTGCGTGGAGCCACAAGGGATACGAGAAAGAACTGGCGTAAGCTGGTGATCGTAGGGCCAAATGGACAGCCACTGGTGAGTAAAAGTGTAGTAAAGTACCTTGGCATCTGGATAGATCAGTATTTGTATTTCGACAGACATATAAATGCTGCTCTGACCAGGGCTAGGGGAGCTTTTGCCCTGAAGAAACGGTTGTTCTATAGCAGCCGGCTTGACAGCAGAGTGAAGGTGATTTGCTACATGGCCCTCATACGACCGATGATTGCCTATGGGTGCCCGGTTTGGTTCAACGTTGCCCCATCTCAAATGGAAAAGATTCGGGTGTTTGAGAGGCAGTGTCTTAGACGCTGCCTTGGATTACACAGAACACCAGAGTCGGAGTACAAACATTATTATTCTAACCTGGTTCTATACAACGGCGCCAACATAAACAGGATAGATAATTTCTTGCTGAAGCTTATTCGAGGTCACATTGCAAGAGCAATGTCCTCGACCAACAGCTACATTTTTGGGGCTTATTACCCTAAAAACGATTACTACGAGAGTGTGCGTCTAAGCGGCTTTATTCCGCCCGATGCATTCCTCTACTTAGACAGCCGAGGGCTGATCCAGGATAGAGCGCCGGTTCCGCTAATCTACCACGTCGGCCGTAGAACTGTAGATCGGCGGCTCCTTTACAGTCGAGACGTCCTCGCACACGGAGCGGAGCACCTTCGGTTCAGTAGGACTGTGTCCGATCGGGACCGAAGAGATAGGGTAAAGCAGGAGAACCAGTTCTGGTGGTTGAAACCTGAACACGAAGATTCTTCGGATATTTAAAAGTTGACTGCATTTTTCTATGCCATGGCCGACTTACATAGGTTTAGGTAGTTAGTTTTAAGTAGGGACAGTCAGGGTGGCACCAAAAAAAAAAAAAAAAAAAAAAAAAAAAACACACAAAAATTATAAAACCAATAAAAACACAAAAAAAATTATAAAACCAATAAAAACACAAAAAAAAAAACTATAAAAACCCGAAAATGCTTGCTGTGGCTGTTCTAGTTTGTAAGTAGTCTGTAAGTAGTTTGTAAGTAGCTTTAAGTAGTTTTATAGTAGTTTTAATTAGTTTTAATTAGTTATAATTAGTTTTAATTAGTTTTAATTTAGTTTTATTTAGTTTGTAAGTTTTATATAAAACAAAAAAAAATAGAGACAAAGATACCGAGTTTTTTTTAAAATTCTTCTCGGTAAAAAATAAAACCGATATGGATTCAAGTTTTAAGATAGTTCTTAGGCCGAAAGGCATTAGCATTAAGTTAGTAGTTTAACTTAGAGCGCCCGAATGGGGCCAGTAAGTTAGTTGTAAGATATTGATAAGTAGGCTAGTTTTTATGAATTTTTGTCTAGCTTTAAGATAGTTTTAAGATAATGGAAAAATAAAAATGAATTTACAAAAAAAAAAAAAAAAATAGTTTTTTGAAAAAAATAAAATATGTCATAAGTAGAATGGCTTAAACTACAGACGTGATGTTTTTTATTTTTATTTTTTTTGTACTGTTTAGGTTTCTTACTATGATTTCTGAACAAAACTTTAGACCCTTAAAGCATGGAGCTGAGATATGATAGGAGGAAAATAAGAACATCAATATAACGGCATTTTGGAACTCTAAACGTGATTGATTTTATTTTTTTTTTAATTTACGATTAAAGCTCTTTTTTTTTGTTTTTATTAACAAAACAATGCAATTTTAATAACAAATATTTAAGAAAAATTAAGTAGAAGCTAATGGATTTTTTAAGGAAACTTCAGTGTGCTTATATCTTATTACATAATCTGTAATGTCAAGCGAGTGTAAAGTTCATGTATGTATGTATACATTATATAAGGCAGTGGAGTTCAACCACAACGATCTTAAATAAGAATTGTTTGAAAAATGCGTAAGGATCTTACGGACTATTTTTTAAGGTATTCCCCCACTCTGAATTAAATTGGAAAACGGAAGAATACAATTATTCAACTCAGAATGTTAGTTTCAACTGTGGGATATTTGTCATTCATTATATAGACAATATTCTGAATGGGAGGGCTTCCCACACTAGCCCAATTAATCCACAAGCTATGTGAGAAACATTAAAACACGAAATACTATTTGTTTACATATATTGTGGTCGTGGTCAGTCAAATAGTGCCCAGCAGGAAATTTGCTCCTCAATGAAAAATAAAGGTGAATTCCTCGTCGAAATCATCTGCCACATTCATTGAGGAGAAGTTCTCCATTGATTTCATTCATTGAAAGTCATGCAAAAGGTAAGTAGATTGCCATTCCAGTTGCATCTTCTGCTTTGTTCTTGAAAATAGGTAAAGAAAATACGAAACAAAGCAATAACCTTTTTTGACATCATAAACTCAAATGAATTCAATACTGAACGGGAGGGATAATTCCTGTACCTTTTCAGTGGTTATTGCAATCCACACAGCATTGCGTGTTTTATGCCTGCTATGCGAAAGAGAAAACAACCTTTTCTTTTCTTCCGCATCAAAAAGTTGAATGAATTCTATATAAACCGTGATACGAAGATTTCCTGCATACAAAATTATGCATCCTTTCATTGGTTTGTCTGCTCTGAATTGTTACGGTCGTAGCTGTAGGTAGATACATATTTCTTTTTTCTGCCTGTTGAATAGATATTTGACCTGAAACAAAAAATTCCGATGCGAAAGTAAACCTTTTTTGTTTTGGTTTTCCTCGATCGGTCACGTGAAATTTATTTGTTCTAGAATATTCTAGAATAGATTTTGTGATCGAAGAGAAAAGACGTATATTTTTTAAGTGTTTTTCAATCAAATTGATAAACATGTTCCTATTTGATAAAATTATAACCATGACCCAGGAGATTAATCACATTCACCTAGGTAATTATATTTTATAGGTATTAGATTATTTTCTATAACTCTTAAAGTTGGTACCCCTCTATTCTTTAGCTAAAAATTGAACAAGTATGACGATGATCATCATTTTTAAGAAAATTGCAGCCAAAAAGACGAGGAAGTACCTACTTTCTAAAATCGAACAAACATACATATACGTATGGTTATTTGGAATTACATTGTTTGTTCTGTTTATCTTCTTTATTTTAGTTACTTTAAAAAACTAACTATCCACTTTTCTCTTTAATATTTTATTAGTTAATAAACTTCTTAAATACATTATACTAGTTGAATTTATTTTATTTTTTTCGTCATAAGTCCAGCTTCATTCCAGATGCTTCGCTTCTTTTGATGAAATCAAAGAAGAAATGCATAATGATTTCAGTCACATTTTTTCTTCTACGAAAACATCCCCTCACAGTTGACCCATTTTTCATGTATTCATTCGCGTTGAAGAAAGCATCACATAACGAGAACCATTTTTTTCTGATAAGAAAATGAAGTTATGAATTCGAAAGTGCCATGAGCATAGTGATTTCATTACAAAATATTCATGGAGAGAGTGTTTAGGTACTTCCTTCCAATGACAAGCCCATGTTAAATTCATGATAGGATTCCCTAGGAAATTCATGGGTGCAGCTCCTTTTCCGTGAGGAAAAACCTACTTCTTCAGTAGTGAATTTTTGGAAATTTCCTACTGGGTGTTAAGCAAACCTGGTGTTAGTGTCACACTTGCAAAAGGTGGGCTGAATTCTGATGCCTTGACTACTTAAAAAGTCAGAGGAAGAAATTCAAGACAATTTCCTTTTCAACTGTGACAATTGTTCAAGATGGCTGACATCACAAGAAGAATAAAATCTTGTTCAAAAACTCCAAAAGTGAATTAATTTTGATATTTGTATTCCAATTTTAATAATAATACATAACTATACATTTTTAAACTCACATTAAAATTTCGAATGGTTTTTAATTCTAATTTCAGATCATTGTGTTTGAACGCCACTGCTTGTTTTATACGTAGGTACAACGTATCTGAACCTTACACTCGTTTGGCATTACAGATTATGTAATAGATATAAGAACACTGAAGTTTCCTTAAAAAATCCATTAGCTTCTAGCTTAATTTTTCTCAAATATTTGTAACTAAAATTGCATTGTTTTGTTAATAAAAACAAAAAAAAAGAGCTTTAATCGTAAATAAAAAAAAAAAAAAATCAATGACGTTTAGAGTTCCAAAATGCTGTTATATTGATGTTCTTGTTTTCTTCCTATCATATCTCAGCTCCAAGCTTTAAGGGTCTAAAGTTTTGTTCAGAAATCATACTAAAAAACCTAAACAGTACAAAAAAAAAATAAAAAATAAAAAACATCACGTCTGTAGTTTAAGTCATTCTACTTATGTCATATTTTATTTTTTTCAAAAAACTATTTTTGTGGCGGGGATCCTCTCCTAAAAGGAAAAGGGAGCTACATTTTTCGATTTTTGATAAAAACAAAATATTGAACACCACAATAAAAAAAAAGAAAAGACATCACGTCTAGAAAAATGTATGCCCAACACAATCCTTTTTAAATTTTTGAAAAATACTTTCACAATACGTCCAGATCCTCTCCTAAAAATATTATTACTTTCGGTGCAGCGATCTTCAGCTTCATCAAATCAAACACAAATAACCAAAGAAAAACACACAGACGTGTTTTGACAGTTGTATTACTTTCTGCACACAGACATTTTTGTGTAGCAGAAATTTTCAAGGTTTTTCATGGAGGCGAAATTTCTTGCTCTTTCAATGTGCTCTCCTGTTGAAACTTTTTGGAGTTAACAAACAGGAATTTGTGAAAAGAAGTGCGACGTGCGTCGCGTCGGAGGAATTCGTACAAAATTTCAGTAACCAAACAGACCTAATATTGTAAATGTTGCCATTTTTTAAGCTACTTTTTTATATTTGTCCAGTTTATATTTCTGAGGGTTCAGAGAATTTCCCCAGTTTTGCTGTCAAATACTAAGTAAAAAAATTTTGGATTCGTCTGCTCACTGATATACATATAAACTAAGACGTTTTAGACAGTGTCTACCCTCCCAGCGGAAAATATCGTCCTCAATGAAATCAATGACTTCACTACTTGCCAAATCATAAGAGAAACGACATGCAATGATTTAGAAGGTGAAGAGTAATGCAAAGTTTCCGCAGTTCGTAACTTTGATTCCACTTTTTGCTTTGTGTTTATGAAACGACCCTTTCGGTGAATTTAAAGGGGAAAAGTATGTGATGAAAAATTTGTTGAAAAGTAATGTACAAGATCATCAGATCATTATTTGAATCCGATATTTATTTTATTTATTTTTCATTCATCTTAAAAACTATCTTAAAGCTAGACAAAAATTTATAAAAACTAGCCTACTCATCAATATCTTACAACTAACTTACTGGCCCCATTCGGGCGCTCTAAGTTAAACTAATAACTTAATGCTAATGCCTTTCGGCCTAAGAACTATCTTAAAACTAGAATTCATGTTGGTTTTATTTTTCACCAAGAAGAATTGAAAAAAACTTGGTATCTATATCTTTTATTGGTTTTATATAAAACTTACAAATTACAAACTAAATAAAACTAAATTAAAACTACTTAAAACTAATTAAAACTGATTAAAACTAATTAAAACTACTATAAAACTACTTAAAACTACTTACAAGCTACTTATAAACTACTTACAAACTAGAACAGCCACAGCAAGCATTTTCGGGTTTTTATAATTGTTTTGTGTTTTTATTGGTTTTATATTTTTTTTGTGTTTTTATTGGTTTTATAATTTTTTTTTTTTTTTTTTGGTGCCACCCTGACTGTCCCTGCTTAAAACTAAATACCTAAACCTATGTAAGTCGGCCATGGCATACAAAAATGCAGTCAACTTTTAAATATCCGAAGGAACTTCGTGTTCAAGTTTCAACCACCAGAACTGGTTCTCCTGCTTTACCCTATCTCTTCGGTCCCGATCTTACTGAACCGAAGGCGCTCGGCTCCGTCTTGTGCGAGGACGTCTCGACTGTAAAGGAGCCGCCGATCCACAGTGCTACGGCCGACGTGGTAGATTAGTGGAACCGCGCGCCGCTCTATCCTGGATCAGCTCATCTGCTTTGTAAAGTGTTCATGGCGAGAACTAAAAAAAAAAAATAAATGTGAGTGAAACTCATGGTGAATTGTAATCGATGATTCCAACGATGAATAGTAATGCACAAAGTTGTTTATAATTGTTTGGCAACTATAAATTCTCATTTTCTTGGATACAGTTCACAGTGACTTTCTGTAAAAAAGTCCATGTAAGACGAACTGAAGTCAATAGAAATTGCGTTTGCCGAAACGCCAAAAACTTTTGATTTGAAATGGGAACAGCTTTTTGGTTTATTTTCATTTTAAAACAAAGGGTGCATTACCGATGGGATTTAGTAAACAATACAAATGGGAGGATTTAATTGATGAAAAAGAAACTACGAATAACCTGGTGATTTCATAACTGAATTTATATTAGATTTTTCTTTGAAATTATTGAACTGATGAATAAGGTTAATACCCGTGTGTACTGAATTCACAGATTATGCAATCACCATGTTTTTCATCCCCTGGGTTGGCGAATAAACAACTTCCATTGAAGTAGTGATTTCGTTAGTGAATTTTCATCGAGAAAGTGGCATGTGCTTCTCGCCAATGACACTTTTTTTTTACATTAGTTTTTATTGAACGGAAATTAATATTTACAATTGGTTCTTAATTCTATTCTTATATTATTATTACATTGAAATTTTAATTTGTTTTGGCACATAAGGGGCCTAATTTTATACATTGTTTTATTTTTATAAAAATTATTTAAAAGATTGTGATTGATGATTATACTATTTAATACTATGAGGATGAGCCTGCCGCCAATGACACGCCCACGTTAAATTCATCAAAGGAATAAGCTTAAAAGTGGCAGGTACAGCTTCCATTCCTCAAGCAGGTTTTTCCTCAATGAATTTTTTTGATTTTTCCCGCTGGGTCAGTTCAATAATTTCGATGAAAAATGTAATGAAAATTTTATTATGAAATCACCAGGTTGGTGGTAGTTTCTTTTTCATCAATTAAATCCTCCCATTTGTATTGTTTATTAAATCCCAGTGGGAAATTTTCAAAAATTCACCGAGGAATCCCCAGCTTTTTCCTCCAGGAGTAGAAGCTAAACACAAGTAATACTTGTTCAATCAATTTGTGAGATTATAAACATCGGTAATGTACCCTTTATTTTAAAATGAAAACAAACCAAAAAGCAGTTCCCATTTCAAATCAAAAGGTATTGGATCTTCGGCAAACGCAATTTCTATTGAGTTAAGTTCGTCTTACATGAACTTTTTTATAGAAAGTCACTGTGAACTGTATCCAACAAAATGAGAATTTATAGTTTCCAAAAAATCATAAACAACTTTGTGCATTACTATTCATTGTTGAAATCATTAATTGCAATTCGCCATGAGTTTCACTCACATTTGTTTTTTTTTGTTCTCGCCATGAATACTTTACAAAGCAGATGAATGGATTCAAACAATGATCTGATGATCTTGTACATTACTTTTCCACAATTGTTTCATCACATAATTTTCCCTTTTAAATTCACCAAAATAAAGGGTCGTTTCATAAACACAAAGCAGAAAGTGGATTCAAAGCTACGAACTGAGTAAACTTTGCATTACTCTTCACCTACTAAATCATTGCATGTCGTTTCTCTTATGATTTGGCAAGCGAATTCCTTGATTATTTCAGCAATAAATTTCATTGAGGATAATATTTCCCGCTAGGATTTCTCTGCAGTTCTGAACTCTGTATCTGCATCTGCTACGTGCTTCGGGAAAACCCGACTGAAAACGAAGACAGAGTCTTTCGTTCTACCATTGAGTTTATATACAAAGAGGAATCACAAAATTTTGCGTGAAAGCCCCGGAAGGTGTCGCCACATACACTAAACTTAGAATTTAAAATTTTGTGGAACGCATTGATTGTAAAAAAAAATCAAGGGAAGCAAATGGCTTCAGCACACCAAGGAGTGCCAGGACAAAGAGAGAAGGTGTACGAGGGGTGTCTGTTTTTGTTATTTTGTGGCTTATGTACGCAGACTTATACAATATCCCTTTTCAGCTTTTTTATATTATATCAAAGCGTAGAGGGACGAGTTATGTATGTAATTTGTGCGTTTGTATGTCGATCGGTGATTGTTCATGTTGTGTTGGTGTAGGTAGGTGTTAACATTTCATGATATCCACAATTTTTTGTTTTTGTTTTTATGATGAAAGGGTTCAAGTATAAGGACAAATAAGGTGACATCTAGCAACATGATCCACAGATTAGTTTTCTTTTATGAGTAAAATGGTTGTAGTCTTTGGATGCACAAGGCGACATCTGAAGTTGCTTTAACGTAGTATTTTCATTTAATCGAAGTGATTCCTCTATGTATGTATATAAACTCAGTGGTTCTACCTTACATATAGACAGAATCGAATCTGTCTAACTGCTTATTTTGCTTTGAACTTTGAAGTAAATTCGAAACTTTTTCGTTGACTGAAGTGAGGAGAACAACTTCTTCATTTTTTATTTTTGGAGTTTCTTAATTTTTTTTATAAATCAATACATTTTTTTCAGCTTTAATTAAGGTCATCAAGTTTGGTTTGTTTGAGATTGGTGTACCTATATACTAGCTTTTAGTCAAACATATGCATACTTTTGTCTTTGATCACCATTATTTCAACAAAAAATAATAAGGATGACATAAAATTCGAGGACAGTTTTGAAGACTTGAAAAGGTTTTCAACAAGATGTTTTTAAGACTTCATGTGGACTACTTATGTTGGCCGCTTCAACGTTTGTTTAAAAAAAAATACAAGCATTTGATAAATATCCGTATCAGTGTAATTTGTAATTTGTATTCGTGTATTAAATAGGTTTTTATTTTTGCTTAAAAGAATTCGTTATTGGTAGCCATGTATCTTATACACGTTTGTTAAGTCTTGTGTGAAGTCTTAAAGTTTGATTTCAAAGAGATATACGCTATATTTTGGACCTCGTTAACAGTTTTTATCTTTGACTGGATAAGGTGTAAAATAATGAATTCAATTTATAATTGTCTACCCAGTTCGTTCGAGTGCCCCACGTCACTGCGTACAAGGGGGACAACCCCCCTCTCATACGACATATCTTAGACTAGCCTTTACATCCTTGGTTTTTCCTGCTTCTTAATCTATTAGGCGACATTTTGTTTTTAAATTTTCACACGGTTTAGACCAGTCTGGCAGAGTTCCGGCCGCCACCAAATGGTCTTGGACACACATTTTTGTTATAGGGAAAAAATCAGAAAAAATTGGGTTCATACAATTATCCCAAAAGTAGATTTTTTGCATTTTTGGAGTATACATAATACTATTTCTCACTAAAGCCGCGACCTGAAATTGTAAAAGGCTTTCATTTCTTTCATAAGCCTTAGACTCATGTCTTTTATTTTTGGCTTATTATCGCAATCAAAATTTGCTGTGGGGTGTTGGTCTAAAATCTGAAAAGTGCTCTTATGAAGATTAAGCCATCTTTATATTTTGGAAAACATCTTGAGGCGGTATCAAAACAAAAAAGCGCTTGGAAATGTATTCATTCCAGAAATTTGGAAGTGGTTTTTGAGGTACGAAGCTCCCATATTCATATATTCATGGACGATAGTGCTCCTTCAAAAAATACAAGCTAAAGGTGTCATGGCCTTTCGCAATAAAAAAAGGTTAAAGCAAAAATAATAATAATAATGTTATTTTCTGAATTTATTTTTCTTCTCAGCGGTATGTTTAAAAAATACTTTCTTTTTTATGTTTTAATATCTACTTTCTGTAAAATTTTGTTGTTTCAGTGGAGCATTATAAATTTACTTAGTTTAATTTACGCATTTTCATGAGTAAAGGCTCTGCAAAAGCAACGCGAATCATAGCAAATCATTCGCAGCGATACAAAATATGGCACCCGGAATGTGGCTTTACTTCATCCACTTTCAGAATGGTCACCCTTACACCACTCGACTTTCGGAAACCTTTTAAATTTTTAATGAAATTATTTTAAATATTTTTTGAATAGACAAATTAATTAACATTAAAAACATGAACTAATAACACTACAAAACAAATCGAGCAAAATTCTCAAGATGCACATTGCACATGTTATTCGAACTCCAAACGTTCAAAATCGATTTAGTATGTAACAAAAATAATTTTGTGAAATAAAGGGCACTTAGCAAATAGTTGCGAATTACAATTACCAACAAAAAAAAAATACGTCCCTGTTTCACATAATCACAGTTTGACACTTCTAGTATACCAAATTATAACCGAATAACCATGTGCAAGTTTTCGAATAACTAATGAGGGTATTCATGCAACAGCGTAAAGTCGTCGTAATCGTACTAAAGTTGTAAACTTCGTAAATCTGTCAAATTTTCCATACAAATTCTGACAGAATTACGAAATTTTAAACTTTATAACGTTTACGACGACCTTACGCTGTTGCATGAATACCCATAATTAATTTTCTGAGCTTTATTTTAAGTTAAATCATTTAAAATGTGTTACTTGATTGGTGATTAATTAAAATATGATCAACTCATATATGTAACTTTCTTGGGGACCAATATGATAAAACTCACTTGTGAAAGGAAATTCTTGTCCGCCTTATTCTGGCTTTCTTTACACAATTTCACAATGCACTTCAAATTTGTTATTGTTATTAGCAAATATACATACATTTCTAACAGACAACAGCATCAGAAGCAAAAGAAGCAGCTATATCGACGGATATTAATTTAAAGTAAGAAAAATTTATTTAAGAATATTTTATAAAGTGGCTCATTTCTTAAATGTGGAAAAAGAAAATTAAGAAAAATAATCTCAAAGAAATAGAAAGTGCTAATAATATAGAACAAGTGATAGAAATTAAAGATCTTGAAAAAATTAAATTTGACCTAGATTTAAAAAAAATTAAATTCGAAATGTCTATCGATACTAATAGTGTGTCTGCAGCGACTGTGGATCAAATGCTTGCAAAAGCTTTGCAAACAAATAATAATGAAGTCCAAAGATTGTTACAAGAACAAGAAACAAAGTATAAACGGAAAATCGATGAGATGGAATCCATGCTTTCCGGATTAGGGCTTAATAATTCAGTAACTGAATTTTCTTGTCAAATAATTGACCCAAGCATAAACTGCATAGAATCTCTTGAGATTATAAAGAGTGCCCGAATTTTCTGGAATTCAGACTGCATATGTAAGTTGGCGTGAAGCTGCGCACAACTCAATGAAACTTTACGTTATAGGAAGTAGTAGATACTTCGCCGCCCTTACTATATTAAGAAATAAAATAACACAACATGCAAACGACGTACTCACTAACCATGGCACAGTGCTTAACTTTGAAGCCATAATGGCAAGACTCGATTTTGCGTATGCGGACAAACGTCCAGTACATGTAATAGAGCAAGAATTGAGTACATTGCGACAGGGTTCGCTACGACTTATAGATTTTTACAATGAGGTCAATACAAAATTGACATTGCTCACCAACAAAACTATAATGACTCACGGTTCAAGCTCACCAGTCACCGTTGAGTTAAATAATATTAACAGACGAAACGCTCTTCGTGTATTCATTACAGGCCTAAACGGTCAACTGTCACAAATACTATTTTCACTCAACCCTCAAGATCTGCCCAATGCTTTAGCCAAAGCACAAGAACTTGAAAGTAATCACATTAGATCTAACTTTGCTTTACAATTTGCCCAACATAAAAATGAGAACAAAATTAATAGTATTGATAAGAATCATAATAACTTAAGATTCCCTAAAATAAATCAAATGCAAAGACCAAATCCACATCATAGGCAGAATGATTATAGACAGCTTCCACAATTATTTGAACCAATGGTTCTCGGCAGTTCTCAAAATAGGCCAATACCACAGCAACAAGCTGACCAAAATAAACAGGTTTATTTACAAACCCAAAACCCATTTAAGCAAGTCGATAGAAATTTTAATAATAATCATACGCCACGTTGGCAAAAACCAAATTTCAATACTTACAACAATAATACAAGACCTGTGTATAAGAGGGAAAGAGAGAGTGCACAACACTCTATCCAACCACCTCCAGTAAAATTCGAGAGAGTAAATAACCTCAACGAAAACGAGGATTTTTTAGGAGAAAAGTGGGATTACCCCACTTACGAAGAACAATAGGGAACAAAATAATCAAAATACTTATAGATACCGGTGCCAGTAGCAATTACTGCCAACCAGGTATATTGAGTGACCCAATCACTCTACCTATACTAAAACGTGCCCGAACCGTAAACGGGGAACTAATAATTGATAAATGTCACGAAGCACTTATATTAAATGTTAAGACAAGATTTTATGTAATAAGAAATCTCGAATACGAAGCTCTAATAGGAGCCAATTTATTAAGCCTGGTCAATGCCAGAATTGACTTTAATGATAATACTTTAAAATATAATGGTAAATCTGAACAAATATATTTTGAAGACGAAGATTCTAATATGATTAATCATATTCAGGGAAGTGATATGTCTAAACAAGTGGATGAGATGATGAAGAAAATAAAAAATATTCATTCGAACATCGATACCACATTACCTTTTAGGACTGATGTTACAGCGGAAATCCGTACAAGTTCAGACCGTCCTATTTGGACTAAACAATATCCGTATCCCCTGAGCGCGAACAAGTTCGTGAATAACGAAATTCAGGATTTATTGAAAAAAAATATAATAAGGCCTTCGAAAAGTCCTTATAACTCGCCAGTATGGGTTGTTCCTAAGAAAGGAACGAACGAGGATGGCACACCCAAAAATCGTTTAGTAATTGACTATAAGAAATTAAACGAACAAACAATTTCGGATAAATATCCAATACCTGACACTAATGTCATTCTATCTAATTTAGGAAAGGCAAAGTACTTTTCGACATTAGATCTAGAAAGTGGATTCCATCAGATAAAAATGAAGGAATCTGACATATAGAAAACAAGCTTCAGTATTAACAATGGTAAATATGAATACATCAGACTACCCTTTGGATTGAAAAATGCACCGAGCATATTTCAAAGGGCAATGGATGACATATTAAGACCATTTGTAGGTAAATTCTGTCATGTCTATATAGATGATATAATTATATATTCAAATTCACTAAAAGAACATACAGATCATCTAAATACAATAATAAATACTCTAAAAGAAGCAAATATGAAAATTTCGATAGAGAAATCTACCCTATATGAAGAAAAAGTAGATTTTTTAGGTTATGTCATCGGACATAATGTTATTAAAACAAATCCTAATAAGACGCAAACTATAAAAGATTATCCTCAACCTAAAACCTTGAGACAACTAAGATCATTCTTAGGAATGATAGGCTATTACAGGAAATTTATCTGTAACTATGCACAGATAGCGAAACCGCTAACAAAATTCCTACAGAGCGAAAATGGACAAGTTTCCACACATGTTGCGAAAAAAACAGAAATTAACTTAGATAATGAAGGAATAAAAGCTTTCGAAACCCTTAAAGATCATTTAACTACTGAAATCGAATTAAATCAACCCGATTACTCTAAACCATTTGTACTAACTACCGATGCCTCAGATGACGCAATCGGAGCTGTCCTATCGCAAGATAAAAAACCTATTACTTTTATATCAAAAACGCTCGGAAAAACTGAAAGGCATTACGCGGCCAACGAAAAAGAGCTGTACGCTATCGTTTACGCTTTGAAAAACTTACGTAACTTCCTATACGGTGTTACAAATCTTGAGATCCATACGGATCACCAACCCCTCACATTTGCGGTATCACCCCGCAACCCAAATGCCAAAATGAAACGATGGCATGCGATTATCGAGGAATACGCACCAAAGATGGTATACAAACCAGGTACAACCAATGTAGTTGCCGATGCATTGTCAAGGCAAAATCTGAATCAGATTACCGATAGTGATTCTATTGCAACGTTACACTCAGCCGAAAGTAGCGAGGAAGACGATATAGAAATTATCGAACGTCCTGTAAACATGTATAGCCAACAGATAATCATAAACAAAGGTCTTGAAACGATTCATGACCAATTAACTCCTTTTCCTAACAAAAAAAGACATCTTATCACATATGCTAATCCCGAAGATGTAATCCCTTTATTTAAAGAATACCTTAAAGAAGGTATTGTAGCATTATTTACTACTCCAGAAGTAGTATACGAAATCAAGAGTATATTAAAAACTAATTTTAAAAACAAATTCGTAAGAACCAAATATTTTGCTAATGACATCGCAAACAAGGATGATCAAACCTCAATAATAGAACAAACTCATAACAGGGCACACAGAAATGCTCGGGAAAATATGAAACAAATTATAGAAAAGTATTATTGGCCAAACATGCAAACCGAATTTTTACAATTTGCAAAAAATTGCGAAGTTTGCAATACTAACAAGTATAATAGACACCCCCACTTACATCCAATTGGCGAGGCGCCAATTCCTTTAAAAGAGGGAGAGACTGTACACATAGACGTTATGTTTGCAGAAAAATTACAATTCTTAACATGCATAGATGCATACTCTAAATTTTTGATCATTAAAAATATTGACAACCGTCAAGACATGCCAAATAAAGTTTTAGAAATCTTACAGATTTTCCCCGAATGCAAAAATTTAATTTGTGATCAAGACGTAGCATTCACCTCCGCAGTCTTTACGACTCTTATGAAAAGATCTGACATTACGATACACTATACTCCTCCTTACCATAGTACAACAAACGGACAAATAGAGAGAGTCCATAGCACTCTACAAGAAATAGCAAGATGTAGAAATTTATATAAGAGCTGCGAAAGAATACAATAAAACCATTCACTCTTCTACACAGAAGAAACCAATAGAAATTCTATATAACAAAACCTTCCATGAAGACGTTCCCGTTAAACTAGCTATAGCTCAAGATAAAATGCTTGACACACATAATAAGAAAAGAAAAACAAAGAAACTAGAACCAGATGACATAGTCTACCAGAAAATTACAGGAGTACGTAATAAGTTACAACCAAAGTATAAGAAAAGAATTGTAGTACAGGATCTAGGAAATAAAATAAAGTTACGTAATAATAGAATTGTCCACAAGGATAACCTCAAACTTTAAATTTTAGACAATGGACATCAAACTCGTCCTACTCATACTTGTAGTCCAGGCAAACGCCGAAGTCATTGACTACACAAGAGAAGACTATCTGTTAATAGAAGACAGTGAAGCTTTCATTTTCGAAAACACTTCAAATATTTTTCATGTGACTAACCTCACAAAAATCAAAAATTTTCTTGACGATACACGTGAAAGAATTAGATTCGATCATGAAGAAGCATATGCTGACACACCTAGAGAAACTAGACATGATAATAACTTAATTATAATAGAAACATTGCTGGATCAACTAACGACCACACGCTCCAAACGAGCTATAGAAACCTTAGGCACCATCTGGAAGTGGATAGCTGGTTCACCTGATCATGACGACGAATTAACTATTGAAAATAAAATTAACGATCTAATAACTAATAACAATAAACAATTTGTAACTAATACAAAATTGTTTGAAGCAGTCAGCACGGTCACGCACACTATTAAAGACGAGTGGGTTACTGAAAAATGTAAAATGATTATTTTTGAATTACAGAATATGATAAATACTTTAACGTTAGCTAAAATAAAAATTCTTAACCCAGCCATATTTAATATAAGAGATTTTAAAGAAATTGTAAATCATGAAACTATGAAAACATTCACTATAAGTGATATGATAGATATATCAGAATTTAAAATTGCACAAAAAGGAGAAATAATTGTAATATATATTAAATATCCTATAATCTATAATAAATGTAAATTATATGAAGCCAGAGCTATCAGTCAACAAGATGGTAAGCTAATTTTAGATAAAGAGATTATAAAATGTAATTCTAAATTTTCAAATGTCAAAAATTGTAAAAAAGAAATAGAGCACACATATTGTAAAATTAATAATAACCGTAGTTGTTTATCCGAGTTGCTTAACGACCAAAAAACAAAATGTAATAAAATAAAAGAGAAGAATTTGGGCTTAGAGGTAATCAAAGATGGCAGTATTCTGGTATCAGGACAGCACGCAGTCGACAATGTAACACTCTACGGAGTATATTTAATCAATTTCGAGAACTTCACCAATATAGATGGAAAGATCTATGAGAACCCCACTAAACTTATACAAAATTACCTTAAGACTCATACAATCAATAAATATGAAATAGAAAACTATTATGAGTCACTCAATGAGAAATTTAGGTTTGAAAACATAAACCTACTACAAACTATAAAAACGGAAGTCAGCAATAATCCCATTATATCTACTACAGGTTTATTTCTATTTATAATACTCATATTAATACTTTTAGTACAATATTCAAAACGAACAAAAATACCAAAACTCACAGAAGATGAAATGATAAACCTAAGAGTAAACAAAATCATGGCCATAGTCAAAGGAGAAGTTCCGGAGGAAACTTCTTAAAGAAAGAAGGGAGTTAACACATGATATCTCGATCATGAAGTGTCACCGGCCTCGCCGGAAATTAATAAACTAATAAACAATAATGATGAATCAAAATTCAAACAGCAAGTCAGCACGTCCGATGTCCAAAGATGAAACATGATACTCCTGCATTCTCCTTGTATCCAGAGATCCAGACTAAGCTGACATCATAATAAAACAGCATCTCGAATGGTTTAGCTTTAGGTACAAAATTGTATTTTATTCAGTTCGGAATCAGAGATCATGGTGATTGGTCTTGAATAAACTTTTTAAAAAATTCATTTGTCTTTCCGTCTAATTAATTGACATATATTAGTTCTAGTATTTTTTTTTCGAAAAGGAATTAAAAGTAATTAAAAGGAATTAAAGTACTTTTGGAATTAAAAAGGAATTGAAAAGTATTTAAGTACATCTCAAAAGTACAAATGTAATCAATACAAAAATTTCAAGTACCTACTTTTGTGGAATTAAAGTACCAGTACAAGTACCGGTACTGGTACTTGAAATTTTTAAGTACAAGTACCAAGGAATTGTACTGGTACTTAAAAAATTTCAAGTACAAGGTAATTGTACTGGTACTTGTACTTATGCTTTAAATGCACAGGTCTGTTTCTAAGTACATCACTTCAAACTTTTTTTTTAACAATTATGGCCAATTTCATAAACAAACACTAAAATTACTTTAACTAAACTCCTTCTAAATTTGATCAGACATTTAAATTTTTTCAGTTTCACCAACGTAGAAAATGGATATATAAGGCATATTTTAATTTGACTGAGTTTGCTCACTGGATAAAAAAAGAGGTTGTTTCCCTCGCACATGCGAAGTCTATGAGAAAAATTGAAAAAGCATTATGGATAAGGGACAATTATTCTGACAGCAAAATATCAGCTGTTGTTGACTGGAATGGCTTAACAAAAGAGGCTTTTCAAATTTAATAAGAACAAAATGAGCTTTAAGTTGACAAGGGCATTTAAAATCGTCTTAAATATAAAAGCATTTGGTGAAACCAAAAACCATCATTTATTGGCTAAAAGCCTTTTTAAATAATTAAAAGCCTTTCGTGAAATCGGCCATTAATGATTTATTAATGTTTAAGTCTTGTATCACTTTTTGTTTACTTTTTTTTCTTCCATTCAGTCACCGATTTGACATTTCGAGTATACAACTTTCTGCTTCATTCACGTACACTGTTATGTGATATACACCAGGGACCTATTTCAGCGCTATTACAACAGAGCTACATCAACTACATTAACAACATCGTACATTAAAATCCTTTAACTACATCATTTATATTTGTCTGATTCAAGCATACAGCTGGAGTTATGAAATAAAAGATAAAAAAGTTTAATAAATAACAAATGTAACTAGTGTAGTTGAAGGATGAAGCTGTAAAATGCAGTTGATGTAATTGAAGTTGTAGCGCAGAAATAGGCCCCAGGGGGTCAATTCTCGATTCGTGAAACTGTGAAGTGATAAATATGATAACCCCTTCACGCCAAATGCGATTCTCGAAGTGTGAAAATAAAAACAAATGTTTTCATATGATGATTCTTTTATCACAATCAATTCATTCTGCGAAAACCTGTGAAAAGAAAAATGATAAACAGAAACAAATTGTGCTCATTAGATACACCCAAGTCGCCATCTTGCTCTTTCTCTGACGTCACAATCATTTTTTTCTGTGAGCAAGTGGTGGATTTTTTTCATTTAAGTACTTTTTAGTACTCACTTTGACACTTTGAATTTTACTTGTTTTCATTTCACAGTTTCACTGTGAAGTGATAAATATGATAACGCCAAATGCGATTCTCGAAGTGTGAAAAATGAAAAGAAATGCCAAAATGTTTTCATATGATAATTCGTTTATCACAATCATTTACTCTGTGAAAATGTGAAAAGAAAAATGAGAAACAGAAACAAATTGTGCTCATTTGTTACGCCCAAGTCACCATCTTGGTCTTTTTATGACTTCACAATCATCTTTTTCTATGAGCAAGTGGTAGCATTTTTCATGTCAGTACTCACTTTGACAGCTGTTTTTTCATAACGAGTTCGGGAATCGCCTTGCGCGTGTTTGTGAAGTGATTGAATGATAAAACTCTGTGAAAACTGAAATGATAACTTTGTTTTCATTTCACAGTTTCACAGATCGAGAATTGATCCCCAGTTCCTTTACTTCTTCTTCTATGGGTTTGACAGGCGTCCATTTGGCTGGTGGTTGTTTTGTTTTTGTATCTCATTTTTTAGTAGGAGTTTACGGGTTTGGATTTTGTAAGGATCTTTTTGTTTTGAATTGGAACTTTCTTTGTTAAAGAAAAAGTGATTTGATGAATGATTTTCTTGCAGGGAAATTTTGATTCGCTTATAACTTTGGTTCTACTGATCGGAACTTGATGGTTAATTCCTTTAAATGGAATGGAAAAATAATAAACAATATGTTGGAAGGTATATTTTATATTTATATGGATTTTTATACATACATATAAACAGTTTTTATGTATATGTATACTAGGGTGGTCCTTATATTGGTTTTTTTTGAAAATCCAACTTGGATAGGCATCAAATGACTCTAAATAGAGAAAAACAAATTTCCTAATTTTTTCAGATTTTTATTTCACCCCCCTGGTCTCCCTTTTTTCACTTCAAGGTACAAATAATGGAGTTAGGGTGATTCTTATAACGCACGAAAAAAATAAGAACTTATAGATAAGATTGCGACGAAAAAATAATTGTATAGGAGGGGGGGTCTATTTCCCCCCGTTCAGGCGGGAGGGGTCATTTTCTAAAAATTTGACCCAAAATAGAAAAAAATTTATTAAAAATCAATGGGACCACTTACAATGCTATAGCTTTTTTTAAAGCCATAAACCCAGTCTCTAATATGCTTCTTAAATCAAGTTTCTATTATAAATAGTTTCTGAAAAAAATAATTATCAAACGTACAACATTATTATTTTTGTTTTTATTTTTAAGTTTGAAAATTATTTTTTCAAAAACTGTTTACAATACAAACTTTATTTAAAAAACATATTAGAGACTGGATTCATGACTTTAAAAAAAGTTATAGCATGCCATCGTAAGTGGTCCCGTTGTTTTTTAATAATTTTTTTCTATTTCGGGTCAAATTTTTAGAAAATTACCCCTCCCGCCTGAACGGGGGGATATAGACCCCCCATCCCATACAATTATTTTTTCGTCGCAATCTTATCTATAAGTTCTGATTTTTTTTCACGTGTTATAAGAACAACCCTAAGTCCATTATTTGTAGGGGAGACCGGGGCATGTTGACTCAACTTTTTTATTTCTTTTTATTAAACAAAAACTAAAAAAGATATCAAAACAAATTAAGCTTCCTGTAATAGAATATCATTTAACCTTTTGAATAAAACTATTGGTATTCGAATAAGCTCATGCTAAGACCATTTTTTTTGTATTCTACAAAATTACCTCTAGTGGGCCAACTTGCCCCGGAACCGGGGTAAGTTGACTAGCGTTATGGGGTAAGTTGACCATGTTAAACTATTGTACCTTTTCGATGAATAAATTTAAAAAATGAAACTAAAAATCAGTTTATCAATTTCGTGATTTATTTCAATTTAAAAATAAAACCCACTGCATGTGGTAAGATAGTTATATAAACAAAAAATAAATAAAAATAGCTTCTTTTGGTATTTATAATGTATTACAAATAAATTTTCCACTTCATGTGTAACAAATAGGTAATATGTAGTTATATTAATAAAAACAAATGAATAAAATATAACTTAATTAGTAAGGGTATTCATGCAACGTCGTAAGTTTACAAATTGTGTAAAATGATAAGTTTACGAAAAAGTTTGCATGAACGACCTTTTAATTAATTTGGTTAAATGCTGTGTAATTGAATCAGCTGTTCGTTAAACGTCAAATATTTGGGCGCGTTCGGCTTGGGTCGAGGAGTTGGTTTTACAGATAATGCATTATGGTCTGTTTATTTGCATGTGTATCTACCTGTACAAATATATACTTGTTTTAATAGATACGTGTAGTAAGTAGTCCTGTTAATTCAATTATATTTGTTTTGCATTGGAATAAATACATCAATGCCATTCTTTTTGCTGGAATCTCAATACCATTTCAACTCAATTCAAGTGACAAAAAACCTGGATTAAAACCCCCGAAAAGTTGCTTTCCAAACAGTCAAAAGAAGAAGTGAAAAATATTCCACTTAAGTAAAATGAATCATCCCTCTCTTTTTCTCGTTCCAACTTCAACAAAATGTCAGTTTTATTCCCGTGAGATGAGTATGGTTTTCATGTATTCGCTCATTTTCAACCGACCACTTCAGTAAACTATCAACAATTATTATAGTTCTACCTTAATATACATGACAGTAGTCGCGTTGTAAGTTAGAAATATATTAGTCGCAAGCTCACGCCAGTGGTCAGACGAAAATCAGCGAATACAAACAAATCATATATCACGCCCATAATGTACTTTTCTTCATTTTCGTTAACTTTTGCTTTCGGAAGTGAATAGAGCGCCCCCGAGTACACTTCACGAAAGTGAAACAGAAATTTTTTGAGGTAGGAACGAAAAAAAGAGAAAAAGTGAATTATGGCTTAGTTCTGATTTTGAGAGTTTAGAAAGATACTTTGCATTGGCTAATGACATCTGTTTCTATCAGCTTCCGACTATTCAAACCAGTGCGAATCATTCGTTGACCACAACAAAAACATTAATAACAACACGTTGTTGTAAATGAAAATAACACATTCGTCGTCGTCAACGAAAGATTCGCATTGGTTTGGGTGGGAATTTATAGTTCTACCTTAATAATTTACGAAAAGTAGCTTTCCTAAAGGCTATCCCAAACCAACACGAAATTAAAGTGAATGATCTCAATACTAAAAAACAACAAAAAACTGTCTTTGTGAATGCTTCGCTATAATTTCGCGTTGGTTGGGCAGAGCCTTTAATCGTTGAGTAAATGTGGACCTTGTAATTATTTTTTTTTTTGTGTAAACTACGTTTTAATTCACAACTTTTATCACCAACTAATTGCAATGCAATAATTACAGAACACATTCAGAACTGTTTTAGTTCTCCGAGATAATTCAATTATATTTGTTTTGCATTGAAATAAATACATCAATGCCATTCTTTTTGCTGGAATCTCAATACCATTTTAACTCAACTCAAGTGACAAAAAACCTGGATTAAAACCCACGAAAAGTTGCTTTCCAAACAGTCAAAAGAAGAAGTGAAAAATATTCCACTTAAGTAAAATGAATCATCCCTCTCTTTTTCTCGTTCCAACTTCAACAAATGTCAGTTTTATTCCCGTGAGATGAGTATGGTTTTCATGTATTCGCTCATTTTCAACCGACCACTTCAGTAAACTATCAACAATTGTTATAGTTCTACCTTAATATTCATGACAATAGTCGCGTTGTAAGTTAGAAATATATTAGCCGCAAGCTCACGGCAGTGGTCAGACAAAAATCAGCGAATACAAACAAATCATATGACACGCCTATAATGTACTTTTCTTCATTTTCGTTAACTTTTGCTTTCGGAAGTGAATAGAGCGCCCCCGAGTATACTTCACGAAAGTGAAACAGAAATTTGTTGAGGTAGGAACGAAAAAAGAGAAAAAGTGAATTATGGCTTAGTTCTGATTTTGAGAGTTTAGAAAGATACTTTGCATTGGCTAATGACATCTGTTTCTAACAGCTTCCGACTATTCAGAATCTTCCAAACCAGTGCGAATCATTCGTTGACCACAACAAAAACATTAATAACAACACGTTGTTGTAAATGAAAATAACACATTCGTCGTCGTCAACGAAAGATTCGCATTGGTTTGGTTAAACTACGTTTTAATTCACAACTTTTATCACCAACTAATTGCAATGCAATAATAACAGAACACATTCAGAACTTTTTTAGTTCTCCGAGATATTATCATTTATATCATGTTTCTAAACATGCCTGATCCTTAAAGTCACAAACACGCCTAATTCAACCTCTAAAAGTCACAATGACGTTTGGATAAGTTTAACCAAATATTTGGTTAATTTTCCGCAGCTAAATCCTTGGATAAAATTAACCAAATTGTGTAAACCATTTCCCATACAAAATTTGACAGTTCATTAACCAAAAGATAAAATTAACCAAATCGTAAACTTATCTAGTGTTTTACGCAGTTGCATGAATACCCCTAGTATCACTAATCACTATCCAAATCGTCATCGGAATTGCAAATCTGGCAAGTGTAAAAAATTAAATTTCCGCTGGAACATTTTGAATGCGCCCATTTTCGACAACGAATACATTGGACCCAATCTTCTCCAGGAATACTACATGAGTATACCTCTCCGCAGACTAGACAACCTTCGTCTTCTTCTTCTGAAGACTCATCGGAAGGCGTTGTTTTACATTTCTGTTTCCGTGCTTTTTTCGCGTTATTTGTTGGTGTTTTTTTTCAATGCTGGCCTTTTGTTTTTTACCATTTTCTTTTGTTTGGCAGCTTTTTCCTTTTCCTCGAGAGCGTTTTTTTTTCTGGCGTGTCGGTATATATTGCGCTTGATCTTTTGCGAAGATTTGCTCTTTTATCCTTACGAGGTAATAGTGCCATTCTTGAAGTTGATGGTTGCGAGGTGTAAGATTGCGGTATTTCTTCATCTTTGCTTAAAGCTGAAGGAATCATTTGCTTTGCTGGCGTTGTGTTTTTTTAAACTCGAGGAGTACTCAACGACACACGTTCAACTCCGATAAAAGACAAATTAGACTAAGCATGCGCCACGTAGATATGCTTAATGAAACAACAAGAAGGAATATGTGTCTACTCGATGTCATTGGCAGTTATTCACAAAAAAAAAGCAAGTCAACTTACCCCGAAAAAAATTAGTCGACTTAAGCTAGCCCTAAAGCTAAGTATACAGTTCCTTGACGAAAAAAAAACTACATGTATTTCTTATGGGAGCGCTTTTTGCGAGAAAAAAAATTTTTGACGTTTAATTTTTTTTTATCAAACTGTGAACTACCCAAAAAAAACAAATTTTATATTCACCACGATTTTTTTTCGTACAAAACAATGTCACTGACATTCTTTTTCCGAAAAAAAATTGCGATTGGGCGCGTTCGGCCGGTAGTCCGATAGGGTATCCAAGATACTTTAGTATCCGATACGTTGGCGAACGACCAAAACCGGATAGGTAACATTTGCTGTCAAAAGAGTGAGAGCTGCTAACAAAAGTAAAAATAAATTGAAATTTTCAGCAACGATTTTGTGTCCTTGCATAAATTATTTTATACCAAATCTCCTCTGTATCAAAAATTTATTATTAATTTGCATTGCAAATGATTTTAATATGCATTTAAATATAATTTGGAAATGTTTTTGCTCGAACAAAAAAAAATCCGATTTGGAATCGCAAATCCAAATAAATGGTCAGCTGTTAAGCAAAGTCAGCTGTTCTTCAAATTTCCCATCGGATATTTGAGTATCCCGAAATTTTTTGGATAGCTTGAGATTTCTTTCTCACATCAGCTGCTTCACTGATCAGCTGTTTTTTCCTATGGGATTACAACAACACAAACAAATCCGGATCGCTTAAGATACGCCGCCGAACGCGCCCATTGGCATTTGTGTTTGTTTTTCCATGGATCAGTCTCATTGAAATTTTTTTTTTTCGAAAGTGTAAACTGACGGCGAATAAAAAAAAAATTTACACCACGGACATTTTTTCTTTGTGGAAAATATTTTTTTTCTCACCTCGAAGAATTTTTTTACTCAAAAGAACTGTATACTTAGCTTAAACGACGAACATGCTCGCCGAACTTGTTCGTGCTCGCTATATATTCGTCGTGTAGGGGCTGGTTCGCGAACGGTTAGCTGTTGGCGAAAAATTTCGATTTAGTCGTGTTCGTTGGCTTCGATGTTCGCCATGTAGGGCCATGTTCGCGAGCAAACCTCATTTTTGCTATGAACGTGAACCACTTGCGCTGCCTTATCGCACATGCGTATACGCTTTGAAGAATCACTACGAAATGAATGTTCGTCAAATGAGTTCGTCGTGTAGGGGATAACGCAAACGAACAAGCTCGGCGAGCATGTTCGTCGTTTAGTGCTACCTTTACCCCGATCGACCATCTGACGGTTAACGGAATTTTTTCCGTAGAAAGAAACAAAAATTTAAAAAAAGAACAAGCTCTTATGATAAGGCACACACATATAGTGTGTATACTGAACAAAATAAAATGCACGACTGGATCGCACGTACTTGCTCTTATGTTCAAGTTGTGTGGAACTTAAGAACTTTAAAAAATATTCAAGTAATTCAAGAAAAAGTATAAAAAAGCACTTAAATCGTTCTTTTAATTGATTAAACAGCCTGATAAATAACTTAGAGCGCAAAAAAAAGTATGCCATTTGATTACTTAAAAAAATATCAATATATGCAAAAAAAAAAATTAAAATCGTTGGAGCCGTTTTCTTAAAAATTAATTTTTTATATATAACATTTTTGTAACATTTTTCAAAAAAAAATTTGGTATGCCAATTTTGAGTATATATTAATATACATTTAAAACTGAAATTTCAAAACAATTCATCAACCCGTTTTTGAAATATTGAATTTTCAAAAAAAAATTTTGAATCTTTTTTTAAAAATCCAAAATTTATGTTTTCAAAAATTTTGGTATGCAGTATTATTTATATTCTAACAAAGCTTTTGTGCAAAAATTTTTATTGTAATCGGATGAGCGGTTAATGAGAAAACCAAAAATCAAAAAAACCGTTATATGGCAGGTACCGTTAATAAATGTTTTTGGTGATTTTTTTTCTTACTAAAAGGTATATCATATCTACAATAATACACTGATTTTTTTTTTATCAAAATCGTTGGAGCCGTTTTTGAGATAAATAAGCTTTTCCTTAACGGTTGTATGGCAAGTACCGTTATTTTTTGAGCTAAAAAAAAAATTTCAATTTCCCCTCTGGAGAGTTACAAAAAAACCTTAAGTTCAAAATTTGAAGAAAATCGCTTCAGTGGTTTAGGCTGTAGGTTGAGGTACGGACAGACAGACAGACAGACAGACAGACAGACAGACAGACAGACAGACAGACAGACAGACAGACAGAATTGTGCCACCCACTTTTTTGGTGTTCTCTATCATCGTAATGTCATGTTTGATTGTTATCTCGAAATTTTTTTTTTGCACGAATCCAAAACTTGCCCTATAGTACCTATATCGCAAGTAAAAATCCCATCAGACACAAAAAAGGGCACGAAAGAAGAAAAATTAAGTGAAACAAAAAAATTACACGAGAATGAAAAAACAACTGTTTTCGTAAAAACTCTTGAATGACGTCAACCAGACATTGAAAAACAACGTGAGAGGAAGCGGGTGACTGTGCTTAATGAAACTACATGAAAGAACATGTACAGAGTTGTATGGATTTGAAGTTAATGGCGGTTAGTCTACATGCCCCTGGGATCAACTTGCCCCGGTTACCCCTACCTTGAAGTGAAAAAAGGGAGACCAGGGGGGTGAAATAAAAATCTGAAAAAATTAGGGAAATTGTTTTGAATCGAATGAAGGCTATCCAAAACAATGTCGAATTTAAGGACCACCCTAGTATACAAAGAAAATGAACTAAGGATGAGGTGGGCACAAGAGAAATTGTATTTGTGAGTAGGTATGAAGGAATAGGTAGATGTACATAGCAGGCACGAGGCGTGACTTTTTCGGAAGCGGAAGCACACAACTTAAAACTCAAAAAATAAAAGTCCTTTAATTTAGAATTTATATCATACCGCTTTTTTGCGCCTAATAATATTATATAGAGTATAAAAAATGTATTTTCTCTAGCCGAAATAATTAATTTGAAACACTCTTTGCTATGCATTTGCAGGTACTCATAAGCATTAAGCAAAACGCCAAAGCAATCACAAAAAAAAAAATCGCCCAAAAAACTTAATCAAATCGAAAAAAAACACCAATCAATGCATTTCTTATGGATGAAACACTATATACGATTTGCATTCACACACACACAATCACAACACCGAAGATCCAAAGTATAAAACTAAAACTACCCCTTTTTCAATAGGAATGTGCGGCAGGAAACGACTCAATACTTCTTTAGTTTTGCTATTGAATTTTCATAATGAATTCACTCAACTCATTCTTCACACGTTGGGCAAACAGAAAGAAATCATCAGATTTTACTTTGAATTTTGGATGGAATTTGAGTTAAGAAGGTAAAATCAGAGAATGCCAAGCTGTTGCGCATTCTAGAGCAAACACTCTCGTATAGTATTTTATAATGGAGAATGGAGTGATGTTACGCATTCTCAAATGGCTTGGCTTGGCGTATAATGGAAATTTGTGGGTTTGGTCTTTGTATATAAACTCTATAGTAATACCATGGAGACGTTTTTATTAGTTGGGTGTGTGATCGATGGTGCGCTGGCGTCGCTAAAGTTGCTTCAACATTTTTAAAACTGAATTATCAACATTCGCATGTGTATCTGGTTTTGTTGTTGATTTTTCGGTATGAATTCTCTTTTCTCTTTTTTTTGCTATGAATGAATTTTGAAAGCAATGGTGGTGGGTTTTTTTTCTTAATTTTTTGCTGTATCATCTGTTTTCCGTGCGTTCGTCTGTTTTTTCGTTCTTCTTGAATCCAAAGAATTTTATGCAAGGATTTTGTTTTTGTTTGTTTTTTTGATTTGTTGAGAGATTTCGATTTTTTTCTTATTTGGGTTCTTAGTCGTTGTGTTTTGTTGTTGTATGTGTTTAACGAGGTGCAATAAGAAAAAATAGATTTTATTTTTCTGAATTAACAATTTTGTAGATCAGAATCAAAACGAAAGAAATTTAAGCTGAAAAAATGAAACAGCGATGTACCTACATATTTCAACCATTTTTCATGTAAATTATTGATTTCTGGAAATTTCATTGTTTTGATCGAAATTTTCATTAGGTACGATGATCTTACAAATAATTCTCGTTAGATAAGTATGCATATCGTCCGTCAGTCTGCGAGGGTGTGTTTGTGCGATAATTATATCTATGGGTAGCAGAGATGTGAAAGAATGCATTAATTTCAGTATTGCAATCAATTGATTAAAAAGACGTATACATATTTTGAAGTATTTTTACTTTACCTCAGTACTTCAACTTCAAATGTAATTCCCAACTCAATAAAATTCGATGTGGTTAATGTTTGAAACAAAATATTGTAGACAAAATATTTTTCAATTAGGGTGGTCCAGATAAAATATTTTAGCAGATTTTGTAATTTTACAATAGGGTGCATTTTAAAAATTTTATCTACCATGTTCTTAAAGGAAATTCTATAAAATTCGGTGTGGTAAATACTTGAAACAAATTCTGGAACAAAAAAAGTACTTTTACAGATTTAGGATGAATTATATTTTAAGTATAAGTGGGGTCGCTAAGCGTCAAATTTCGAGATGATGTGTTTTTGCCGGACAAAAGCACCAAATTTTTTGCAGGTACTACTTAGGTCCATAGCTTGAGATTTAGGGTAGGACCCATCTCGGCGGTCAGCCATCTTGGATTTTATAGCCACCATTTTGAAATTTAGGTATATTATTAATATCTCGGCTTCTAAATCACTTAGGATGCCAAACTTGGTGTCTAGGTATACATTTTTGGGGTCAGGGAATACAACCACATACTTTTCAAATGTTAAAGTTTGCAAATATACGAAGGGGGCATGGGGGTCATGACCCCCTTGCTCCAAGACAATCATATATTATATTTAGGGTCGGATAATATATATATACAAGTTAAACATGTATCTGACTAAACTTATTCAAGGAGGGAAATGGGGGGTCATGACACCCCCCCCCCCATCAGAGCCCAGGAAAAGGTGTAAATAAAAAACAAACTTCATTTAAACACACAGAAGTGCAAAAACTGACACCTACGGCTAGCCCAAATTATTTCATAACCGTAATGTTTACCTTTTATGAGACCATGATAATATTATTCACGAAGACTGTATGTTTTATCGTATCGAGTTTTTCTGAAAGGAAAGTGAATAAACACATAGAAACACATAGAAATGCAAAAACTGACTCGACGTACGGCTAGCCCAAATTATTTCATAACCGTAATGTTACTTTAATATTATTCGCGAAGACTGTATGTTTTGTCGTATCGAGTTTTTCTGAAAGAAAAATTAATAAGTTAAATGCAAATACATTTAAGTTAGGTTGTATAAGTATATATTAATAACAAACTATCCAATTATTAAATCGAGTGACAAAAATATTAAATTCTAAGATATTAGGTTGAAAATGAAATAACATGTACATGTAGTACCTCGTGGCATGATGGTTAGTGCGTAGGACTGTCATGCCGAAGGTGTGGGTTCGATTCCCAGCCGTGTCACCTAAAAACAGAAATGTTTTATCCGAGGTACTGCCTCTTGCGAAGAACTGACAAATCCTCCAAGAGTATATGTACTTGTCATGAAAAAGTGCTTCTCATTTAGCCGTTCGGACTCGGCAAAAACCTGTAGGTCCCCTCTATTCCTGCCAACTACACGCACACAGGAATGGTTGTGAGTTGCAAGTCACTAGGCCTTGGTTCTCCACGAGCTGTTGCACCACCCAATTTATTTATTTATTTATTACATGTACATACATTTTAATATGTAAAATTTAAATGCAAGAGAAATCATATATGAAAGATGTTGAATTGCATTTATCTACCTATATGGATTGCTTATGTCGTCTTCAAGCATTGACATTTACAAAGATCAGTACAATTCCAACGAGCAGCTTTGCAAGCATATCTACCAGTGTATCCTTTTTGACTCTTACAATTACATTTCACCAATTCAGTACATGCCTTTGAAGCTATAGGTAATGTGTTTCATATAGAAACTCATGATCCACCTTCTTTTTTCTGAGTCCAGTCCCAGCCTTCCAGACTAGGAGCTCACTGTTGAATGCGTGCACTGGTACATCATACTCCTGCCTGATATATACAGCCCACTTTGAGTGTTGAAGTAGTGCATCTTTTGTTGGTGGAAGTTTCTCCATTGTCCTAGTCTTCTGACAAAATAGCTCCTTGCTGACATCATTTACCCTGTCCGAATTACTGTATTTATCATATAATATTACCGTGAAGCGTTCTAGCCATTTAAATGTTCACCATCAAGCTCTGTGTAGGGATGTAATGCTATGCATGTTAAGGTATATGTCACCTCATGATAACAATTCCATGCCTCCCACGTAGATTTCTTGCCTCGTCCGAAAAATGAAGATGTTGTATCGCAACCCGTAAAACTGTGAAATACGGGGAGGCCAAGGATTTTTGCACGCCCAGTTTCTCGTTAATAGCATTGATGTCTATATAATTAAATGATCTGTCCGTACCAAAGGCAACAGAAATCTTCAAATTTGTGCACAAGTTCATCAGGTGATGGAACTTGCCAATGAGGATTACCACCACGTCCGTGTCAACAGTACGAACCATACACCTACTACAGCCATTCTTCATTATGTTCGAAAAGAGTCAGAGGCAAAGAATCATCGTGTAATAGGGGACTTAGAAAAATCTTGCGTAAATGGTCGCATTTAGACAACTAACCAACACATAGATATTGCTTAAAACAGCTGACAAAGAAATTAAGTTTTAAATTTGATTTATGATCATCAATATTATAATTTTAAGATTTTTTCTATTTCTGTTTTCATGTTGAATGGAGTCCAAGATGATGAAAATCTGCATTTTGTATTTGCATTTAACTTATTCACTTTCCTTTCAGAAAAACTCGATACGATAAAACATACAGTCTTCGTGAATAATATTATCATGGTCTCATAAAAGGTAAACATTACGGTTAGGAAATAATTTAGGCTAGCCGTAGGTGTCAGTTTTTGCACTTCTGTGTGTTTAAATGAAGTTTGTTTTTTATTTACACCTTTTCCTGGGCTCTGATGGGGGGGGGGGGTGTCATGACCCCCCATTTCCCTCCTTGAATAAGTTTAGTCAGATACATGTTTAACTTGTATATATATATTATCCGACCCTAAATATAATATATGATTGTCTTGGAGCAAGTGGGTCATGACCCCCATGCCCCCTTCGTATATTTGCAAACTTTAACATTTGAAAAGTATGTGGTTGTATTCCCTGACCCCAAAAATGCATACCTAGAAACCAAGTTTGGGATCCTAAGTGATTTAGAAGCCGAGATATTAATAATATACCTAAATTTCAAAATGGCGGCTATAAAATCCAAGATGGCTGACCGCCGAGATGGGTCCTACCCTAAATCTCAAGCTATGGACCTAAGTAGTACCTGCAAAAAATTTGGTGCTTTTGTCCGACAAAAACAGATTTTCTTGCTAAGCGACCCTACTATATACAGAAATCTTGTGAAGCATACCTAATGGTATTTTGAGAAAAAATGTTTGAGTATTTTCATAGAAGGGTGTCCCAAAAAATGCTATCTTTTATGTTTTCCAATGGAGCCTTGTATAAACAGTGAGGTATATATGGGGGCATGCCGGCCCCTGCAGCCCCCCCCCTCCCCCGCGTGGGCACTTTATAAAATTTGGGGAAGAAGCGAGGTTGGGTGTATGCAAAGTTTCTTTTGTATTTAAAGAATCTGGATTTAAAGAAACTTTTAATTTATCCTATGCATCTAATGTCAACATGAGTTTTTTAAATATACATACAGGGTGTCCCGGACTTGAGTGGAAGTATTTAAGGGTGTGGTTCTTGGGGTTATTCTGAGAAAAAATTTTATGGGGGGAAAGTTGTATCTTCCCTCCCTGAGGCCCAAAGTTGCACATTTGAAATTTTCAGACATGAAAATGTAATGCATTATAAAAATTTACATTACCTAGGTACTACCAACTGTACGATTGCAGCAAATTTATATAATTTCTTAATACGTATGTTTGTGTCTAACATACCTTTGTACATATATAAAGTAGTTGTATTGTTCAAAGCATACCCACTTAAATCATAAAAAAAAACGAACAAACATTCGAGTTTTATACCGTAGTAGTTTTAGGTCGGTTCTCTTCATCATTAGTCAACTTGCCGAAAACTTCGGAGTTGGCGAACTCTAGAGTTGATTACAAATCGAGAGTTGGATGGCAAGTTGAAAATTGATTTTCTTCACTTCTTAAATCCTCAACTCGGGAGTTGAAATTTGAAAGCTGGCCTACTTCAGATTTTCAAAATATCCCTGGGATATTTGTGACAGGTAAGTCTATTTCAATGGCAGATTTGAATAAATTGCGTCTATTCAATTTGAAATTAATGTTTCAGAATTATTTTTGTTGTCAAAGCTTAAAAAAAATAATTAATTGCGGAAAAAAACAAAACAAACTACCAAAAGTTGGCTTTAAAAAAAGGTATAATACTTAATTGTAAGTATAACCGTTATTTTTTAATATTTGTTTTACATTTTTAGTACTTTTTTTATAAAATTGCCCTTCCCGCCCGAAAGGGGGGAGATAGACCCCCTCCCATTGTAAAAAATGCTTGTATTAAACTGTTCTACAAAAAAACCGTTATAATTTCTTGGCGCCTAAGTAATCGTATGCTTCCCAACTTATATATAACAGAAGAAATAAAATCTAATAAAATAATAATTTCTCTTAAAATATAGCTTAAGTGCTTAACTGCCAGATATCCAAAGGATATTTTACCCAAGCAAAAAGAACAAAACGCGCTAGAAAAAACGTTAAGCAAGAAAAAACTTTAAAAAACTAATTGCACCTAGCACAACGTACATACAGGGTGTCCTGTAAATAATGGATAACCTTGCAACTGGTTGTAGCAGGCCTTATGACCTTTCCAGAAAAAAATAAAAAAAATATTTTCCCAATGGTTACTATGTTATGATGTTTTTTCCAAAAGTTGTTAACAAGTACTACTTTCCTCAAATACGTGAACGCTACGACCATGGATGAACAATTTTTACTATTTTTCTATTTTTGTAATATTCTAGAATAACTGTTGTAATAGATGGGTGATAAAATTTAATAGTAGTTATTGCATTTTTTTTATTATAATTTTTTAAATATTTTTTTCAGTACAAAAATTTATTTTCAAAAAAGTTTGACCACCTCTAATAAATTAAAATTGTATGAGAACATGAATGGCCAATAGGCCAATTGCTTCAAAAAGTTGTTTATTTAATGCACTTTCCAAAATGGTATAACACATGCTTGTGTATAAACAAAATAACCAAGAAAATATGTCAATCATCTTATAAACCAGTTTTTAACATTTTCGCAAAATGTCTATCAAAATGTTACAATAACCTCCAAATTTGGGTTGGACAAAGATTTTCTCTTTTGATGTGTAAGAGGGTTCATTGCAAGTATAGAACTAAATTTTAGGTGTTGAAAGCTCCACCATTTGGCCACCATATTGAAGAACGAGTTCTAAAAAGTTCTCCGTGACAACTTAAATTTTATTAGTCTTAGAAAAAAACTTTGGTACAAATTTGTAGCAAATTCAGTTTTCTTCAATTTATGTTAATGCACTTTTTACCCTTAAGTTATAAATAAAAAAGTTATAATCAAAATTTAAACATTGAAAAAATTCATATGTTTCTGAAACATTGAAACAATATCTGAAACGTACCGTAATCTTTAGAGGCATTTTTGGGATATCAAAATGAAAAAAGGGGGCGTGGCAGTGGGCGGATTTGAACAAAAAATATGTTTAAAATCTTTTCTAGCTCATGTAAATCAACTCTGAAAATTTCATCTAGATCAATGGGGCCTTTCCCGAGACATAGAGACATGATGAAAGTGGTTGTGGTTGTAGGTGGGTATACAAAAATCACCTCCATATTTTTCTTACCCATACAAACAAATTCTAATACCTCAAATAATCATTAGAGCTGTTTTTGAGCTATTTATAAAGATATAAAAGTGGAAGTGGCGGTGGGCAGATTGGAACAAGAAATATTTATGAATATGATTCATGCGAATCAGCTCTGAAAATTTCATGCAGATCGTATGAGCCGTTGCGAGGATATAGAGACATGACAAAGATTCTTTTTTGTTACCCACCCAACTGATCAACTAAATCAAATGACAACCGCCGCCTGCCTATGCAACGTACTGACCATATCGAAATCCAACAATATTTTTTTTCTCGAATAACTGAAAAACCTACCTACAACAATAAAAATAACAAAAAACAAATACAAAAACACCCACCCCACGATGCCCAGCTGACCTACATTAAGAACCAACCCAATATCTATCAACCCACCAACACCAAAGGCAACCACTTTAAATACTTACCTACATACAATCTCAATAAAATATTTCGATCGCTCGCCGAGCAGGAGCAGCAGCAGCCGAGTATAACAAAACAACAAAAACACACAAAAATAACAAAACACGAAAGTAAAAAACCACAAAAAATATACATGCCTAACTAAATGACAACATAATCAGGGTTGCCACTTTTCTGCAATTGCAATAGATCCACTGCATTTTTTTCTCAAAATAAATCTACTGCCTTAAAATAAAATCTACTGCACTTGATTTTACGAACAAAATTACCCTCCACGCCTTAATAATAATATGATATGTTTAATTTATGGCTATTTTGTTTGTTTTTTTATGTTTTGAAGAAAAAACAAATGTTATATTTTATTTATTTTTCAGTTTTGTTCGAATGACATAATTAGTTTTTGAATAAAAAAAAAAAATTAAAAAAAGATATCTACTGCGAAAATATCTACTGCACTTTTTTTGCAAATCTACTGCGAAAAATTTTCTGAGGTGTGGCAACCCTGAACATCATACTTACCTACCAACCTACAAACAATCTACAATCATACATACACATAAAACACGAACAAACGCATTTTTTTTCTTTTTGCTTATTAAGGGAAGAGCGCCGAAAACCAACGACAACCTTCCCCCAGCAAAGCATCTTCACAACTAAAAAGTAAAAATGAAAATGACAACTAAAAATATACAAAGATGCAAGCATGGTGTTTCAACATGTGTCAAGCAACATTCATGGGTGTGTCAACATGGGTGTGTCAACATCAGACGGTGTGTCAACATTTATCTTCATGATATTACTATAAAGTTCATATACAAAGGTTTGGTTAGATGATGTGTGGATTTAAGCGTTGTTCTCGTGAGTGATTTTATTAAAAGATAATAATCATTTCCCGTGATATGTAATACCTAATATTGGGAAATAATTAATTAATATAAGAGATAATTTATTAATATTAGATTAAAATGTAAATCGTTGACATACTATAATAATAGGTCAATGATGTAAATGTATTTAATGTATCTACAATTTGAATTTTCGAATATTAAAATTCTTTGCTATGAGCATTTTGTGAACTGTCTTACGGAAGCACTCATTCCACTCAATATATGAACGCTTCGTCACTGGTACATAGGTACTTAGATACATTGTAGGCATTTATCTACTTCATTTAAAATATAAAAGCTTATGAAAAATGTCAATATTTTAATAAGCTAGTTATTTAGGTAGATACTAAAATGGTTGGTATTGACAAGCAAATTAATGCAACATGACAGTAGCATTTGCGGATTTCCTTTTATTAAAATTAGGATATTTAAATAATTCAAGAACTAGAACTTAAAGTTTTAATCATCATAAAATTTGAAACGGATGAAATTCATCATTTCATTTTTTTTAAGCTCAAACTAAACTAGGTGAGTATCTATAGTCAAGTAAATCTTATGGTTTGACCCCGGACAAATTGTAACAAAAGAAAATTTTGTGCGAAAAGACTCAGACTACTGGTACTTAAGACATATCCAGAATTAGCCGAAATCAGCCCATGGGAACATTGGTTTTTAGTCGTTTCCAATATCGCATATGACAAAATGTATTCAGTTATCAAGCAGCAGGGCCGTAGCTAGACTCAAATTTCAGGTAGGGCAGCGATGAAAATAGGTAGGGCTGGACTTAAAATTTTACTTGATGTAATCTGGCAAAAATTTTGACTTATGACTGGATGAATGAATCGGCGAAATTGCTCTTTTGGTTCAAGGCCTTAAGGTGGCTAGGCATTGAAGATGATTGGAATAAAGATTTTGTAACAATACCTAATTAATATTGTGAACGAATAAGTTTAAAAAAAAAGTACTAACAAAATTAATTTTTTCATGGGCTGTCACTGAAATTCCTTAGGGGAAAAATTTTTAGTTTGGCATTTGTGTTTTCTTTTGTATAGAACTGTCTCATTGAACGATGACTGAAAAATTTTGTCCACACAACGGACATTTTTTCTTTGAGGAAATTTATTTTCTCACCACCAAGTTTATTTTTTTTTTCAAAGAATTGTATACCTACATAGTTTTATAAAAAAAAATTTAGCTCGAAAAATTTCGGAACGGAATACTATTTTCAAAAAGTAGGTACAAGTGTTGCAAAGTTAGAAGAAAATTATTCGAGCAATTAAAAAAAAAAATATAGAAATAAACCAAAATTAAAACAATTTTCTCAAAAATTTTTTGAGAAAATTCGAAATAAAAAACAGTTGTACGGCAGCATCTCGATCAAGAGGAGCTACAACAAAGATTTGAATTTCTCATCTAGGGAACGTTTCTAAATATAAAATTCCAGATAATATAAAATTCAGTGACTTTGAAGATAAAAACGCATATTTTAACAAGTTATCTGATTTTTTTTTGACTATTTTGTTATTTTTCCACCATTTGTATCGAATACAAACTGCTAATATCTGCGAACCATCAAAAACACCGAGCTTATGTCTTTAAATCCCCCAAAATTAAAAATTCTTGAATAACTTTTTTTTCCTTGTATTAAATTATGGAAAAACCAATATTAATGTAACTTGTGGAGTTGCATCTTTGCATTAGTACCATTTTCATTTCTCCTTCGTAAGAAACATTTTTAGGGGCTTTAAAATATTCAATTTATGACTTCTTTAACACCCTTCACTATAGCTAACGAAATAGAGTTTTTATTTTTGTTATTTTTAGTCGGTACTACTTATCTCCAATACACCTCTAAAAAGTGGGCTTGGTTAAAAAACTTTGAATAACTTTATTTTCAAAAAAAGGCAATTCCAACACATTTTATTCTAGGTATCTGTTTTCGGATTTTTTATAGGAAACAATACAATTTCTTTTTGTTAAAAACGCCCTCAAAAGTGAGCGGGGCAAATATTTTGCATCAAGCTTTGTTGCTTTATTCTAAACCTGTTACTAAAGCAATTAGTTTTATTTCATAAAATTACTGTCAAAAAACTAAATTTTTTTCCGCGTATGTGGGCGGAAATTTTATCTTATGCTGTTCTTTATCCTACAAATTTCATCTGAATAGGTTGACTGTTCAGATTTTATAGATTTAAGATCGCCTCTCGACTGTGTCGGACGTCTTCACAACATTTTTTGTTTATTCCATCGTCATAATATTAGATTAAATTTAAACCTCGTGATTTTTTGTTTAACATGAAATCAATATATGAGCTATTTCCTTCAAATTCGTTTTTGTTGTTAATTAAAGAAAATTAGGAAATTGTACCGATAGTTGATGGTATTTTTAAGGAAGGGCATTGGCATTTTAAGGTAGGGCATTGCCCCACAATGCCCTACCGTAGCTACGGCCCTGATTTGAACTTGATATCAGTTTTAACCAAAATGAATCTTCAAATAAATAAGGAAAAGAATCAGTAATTATATCTCTCAGATCTTTACTTATGAGTATGTTCTCTAAATGGAGTTTTTTTGTCATTTCATCAATTAAGTTTTTCCTTGTTTTTATGAGTAGGTACAAGGTTAGCATTTAATATTTTAGTCAAAAATAGTACTTAATAACGTAAATTTGTAAAAAAAAACTAGTTTGAACGATTTTTTTTATTATATTTTCAAAATTTTGAGTTTGAAGGTTAATTTTTCAAAAACTTTTCACATAAAAAACTTAATTTAAAAAAAAAACATTAAAGAATGGATTTTTGGCTTTACAAAAAATTATAGCACGTAACCCAATAGCAGGGTTTCAACATGGTATTAAAAATTTAGGTAAAATTTTTGATCACTAAGTTGGTCTAGGTCTTTGTTTATATCTTGAAAAATAAAAGTCCTAGAGCCATTTGGTCTTATGCGTTTGACTAAAAACTAACTTAAGCATTGAATTTTAAAGACAAAAATAGTACTTAATAACATAAAATTTTGGAAAAAAAAATCAGTATGAAGAATTTTTTTTTAATCATGTTTTAAAAATTTTGAGTTTGAAGGTAAATTTTTCAAAAACTATGCTCTTAAACAACTTAATTTAAAAATATAATTAACGAATGTATTTCTGGCCTTACAAAAACCTATAGCATGATATTATAAGTGTTGCCATTGTTTTTCAATATATTTTTTTCTAATTTAAGTGAATTTTTTGTAAAATGGCCCTCCCACTCAAACGGGGGGCAGTAAGACCCCACTTTAAAGCGACTTCTTCCTTTTTTCAGTACAACCTACATTCTCTCTAGGTATTCTCTCATCATTAATTGTATCGTATGCAAAACGCCTTGCACATGCATAAATGCATTCAAATTTAAGCCATTTTCCGGTGGTGGACTGTGCCTAATTTTGGATATATGTTTTGGTATGTGTCATTGAACCTAACTGCAAATGAATTTCTTTTGTTACAATTTGTCCGGGGTTAGCCCTATATTTGCCGTAGATTTACCTGACTACTATCTAATTCTGGAAAACAACGAAAATCTTATATGTTTAGATATAAAAAAGTTAACAAAAAAACAGATTTATCTATGGTTTTAATACTATAAGTAAGCAGTATCAAAACAGTAGAGAACAACCTATTCAAATTTTAATCAACATTTTAGATACATATATACATACATTACATAAACATCTTAAAACGGCGCGCGTTTACAGAAGGGGGTCACAGGGTAATGAACTCATGTCATGACACAACAAGCTGAGATCGTATGCCATTCGTTATTCGTTAGGGTGGTCGTTATTTGGGTTTTTTTGAGTTTTCATATAATGTATGGGCCTAAATCAGTTCTAAATGAAGAAAAAATGATTCCCTATTTTTTTCAGATTTTTATTTTCATCCCCCATAGTCGCTGTAGCGATAAATTTATTTTGCTATTTTTTTTTACTAAGTGGGTGGCATAAAATGTGACAACAATTCCAGACCATGAAAAAATTCTACTTTTTTTTATAAAATTGCCCCTCCCGCTTTTATAAAAAAAGTACTTGAAATGGAAAAATATTTATTTAAAAACAACGGCAATACTAACGATACTATCTGATAGCTTTTTTTTAAAGCTAGGAGTCCATTCCTATGTTCTGTATTCAATATATGTTCTCTTAATGAACAGTTTCGGCAAAAATAATTTTTAAACTCAAAATTTTGAAAACAAAATTGAAAAAAAGTAGTAAATAATTTTGTTTTCAAAATTTTACGTAATTAAGTACAAATTTGGCTTTTAGGTTTTGATACCCTTACCAATTTTTAATCGAATGCTGAAAACCGCAAGGTTCTATGTCTTCTAGGTTATGAGAAATTCAAAAAATACCAAAACTACTTTTTGTAAGTGCTTCCTAATAATAATAATAATAAAAATCATAATTTTTGGGCACAAGTACGATAACTAAATACAAGCATTTTTTACTATGGGAGGGGGTCTATCTCACCCCGTTTGGGTGGGAGGGGCAATTTCATAAAAAAAGTACAAAAAATGTAAAACAAATAATAAAAAATTACGGTAATATCACAGATAACAAACTATACAGATGAAGCATCCCCTTCCCCATAGAAAAAAATGTCCCAATTTTTTTTTACACCAGGCAGACGATCAACAGGCAAGAAAGCTCTTTGCCTGTCGATAGTAAAGCTCATAAAGAAAGCTGTTTGTCTTTTGCAAAAATTTCTCTCTTGCGTTCCCGCTCATATGTTTCTCTCTTTCTTTGTTACTCAGACAGAATATATAAATGGGGAAAATATTGAATAAAAACCTGTTTTTCTGTTTAGTATTTCTATTATATGCAGTCAGGAATGATCGAGAGGAAGACGAAAGACAATGCGATGATGTTTTTTTTTGTTGTGCTGTAGCTATATACGATTTTTGTTGTTGTTAAGGTCGTCTGAGGCTGGTGACAGTAAATAAAAAGTATATTATGAACTCTTTTTCTGCATTGATGGAGGATAATATTCTTTATGTGGCTGATAGAAAAAATGTAGGTATTCTTTTTTTCGGTTGTTGGTTGGTTGGTTGAATGAGCGTGTAGTTTTTAGTTTTTGTAGGTATTCTATTCTAGATTCGTTAGAGTGAGCATTTGTTGATTAGTTAGCTAGGTACCTATCTATCATTTTTAATTTTATTTACATATATTTATCATTTTCTAGTTTCTGATATTAAGAAATTTTAATACTAATGCATAGCAACATTTTGAACTTGTTGTTTCGTAAAAGGAAACAAATACAAAATAATTTGAAAATACTAATGAAATAATGAAAAGCTAAATATTTTAATTCGATTTGATATGTAAAGAACAGGTATGAACCTATATTCCTACGTGGACCTAGGTAGGAAGGTAGGTATTATATTTAAGAAAATGTTATAATGTCCTGAATAACCTACATTAAATTGGATAATATGGCAAGAGTACGATAACTTAGGCGCCAAGAAATAATAACGGTTTTTTGTAGAACAGTTCAATACAAGCATTTTTTTTCTATGGGAGGGGGGGTCTATCTCACCCCGTTTGGGTGGGAGGGGCAATTTCATAAAAACAGTACCAAAAATGTAAAAAAAATATTTAAAAATAACGGTAATACTTACAACAAAGTAGCGAGGATCACCTCGCAGTCTTTATGTGGTATCACAATGGGCCTATTCTGGCCTAAGTGTGTCAGCAGTTTTCCTGGCAGCCACCTTAACCTAACCTAAGTGAAATCTATGTATGGTTTTTGAAAAAATGAATTTTAAACTCAAAATTTGCGAGAAAAAAAGCATAAAAAAAGGTTTAAAGTGTAATTTATTAAAACTGTAAAATTATATATAATTTTTTTTTTTCTGAAATTCGTTGCTCTAACTAATTCTTAATCAAAAACTGAAAACTAGATGATTCTATGTCTTCTAGTTTTTGAAAAAATCGATAATTACTATAACTACTTTTGTATGGGATGTTTGTTTTTTGCTTGCTTACGTATTACGGCTGGCGTATAAACAGTGAGGTATGTATGGGGAGGCATGCTGCCCCCCTGCAACCCCCCTGCTTGGGCACATTATAGGATTTGGGGTAGGTGCGAGGTTGGGTGTATGCAAAGTTTCTTTTGCATTTTAAGAATCTGGATTAAGCAAATATATACAAAGCAGTTGAAATGTTCAAAGTATGCATACCCACTTAGATCATAAAAAAACGAGCAAACATTCGAGTTTTGTACGGTAGTAGTTTTAGTTATTTTCAATTTTCTCAAAAACTAGAAGACATACAATCATCTAGTTTTCAGTTTTTGATTAAGAATTAATTAGAGCAACGAATTTCAGAAGAAAAAAGTAATATATAATCTTACAGTTTTGAGAAATTACACTTTAAACCTATTTTGTATGCTTTTTTCTCGCAAATTTTGAGTTTAAAATTCATTTTTTTCAAAAACCATGCATAGATTTCACTTGATTTAAAAATTAGCAAATAGAACGGAGTACTGACTTTAAAAAAAGTATAAAACTTACCTGTAAGTATTACCGTTATTTTTGTATAATTTTTTTATTCTTTAAGTACTTTTTTTATGAAAATGCCCCTACTGACCAAACGGGGGGAGATAGCCCCCCCTCCCATAGAAAAAAATTCTTGTATTGAACTGTTCTACTAAAAACCGTTATAATTTCTTGGCGCCTAAGTTATCGTACTCTCCCCGATAATATTGATTTTATTTTGTATTTGTGTGTTACATAAAAATCAGTGACCTCGCCACGCCACTAGATATTTTGCAGGCTATTCCCTTTTTAAATCAATAAAGAAAATTAATAAAATTTGTGAAAACTCTGTTCAAGAAATTTCGAAAGATAAACACAATTTTGAACTAACAAAAATATTAATTAAACATAAGGAGAACGAAAACTCAAGTGAAAACACAGTTTCTTTATGGCCATCTAAAATTTTTTTCAAGTGTGCCGCCTTCATGAACAAATATTTTCAACCTATTTTCATAAAACATCTTTTGCATCTAAGGTGAAAGAAAACATATTATAAAAGAATGCATAACTGAAACAAATGGTAATGGATACTTTCCAAGCTGGTTCAATCTATCTGATAAATGTTATGAGCATAAAATTGATATAATTGATTTGCTAAGAGTGGTTTTGCTCTGGACAAATTGCAAATGGTATTTTGATAAGCAAAAAGATTATAAGAATAGAAACCCTAAGAGAAAAATTAAAAAATTGTTAAATTTGATGAATGCTTAGACCTAAAACAAACAATAAAATTAATTTATTAACGATTAAGATGGTGGTTGGGAGGGTGGGGTCAATATACTGCCACGTCCGCGCTCGTAACCCCTGGAAACTATTTAAGCAAAGGTAATAAATGAATATAATAAGTTCATAAGTAAGCAGGACCATATCGATTATTTTATATCTTTAAATTAAGCTTCCACCTAATAATTTTGTTAAATTTTATTATTAAATTCATTATTTACCTTCACTTAAAGGCTTAGAGCAGTATCTAATAATATGCAAGAATTCTCAAAGGAGTAACGGGAACCATAAATTTATTACGAACTTATTCACGGTTGCCGCTGTGCGACATTAGTCGCATTTTGACCCATTTTTTTAGCCTCATGCGATCATGAGACGACTTTTAAAAAAATGTCTCTTTTTGTACCCTTTTTTAAAACTCTTGCGACTTTTTTGACCCCTTCTCCAGATACTTGCATGGATTTGGTGAAAAAGTTGGAGGTCTATCAAACTGAAATATTTGTTTTGCAATAACTTAATCACATGTTTTATGGGTACATTTTAACGCTGAATCTATTTTAAATTCAAATTAAATAAAATTAAACTCTTTTGGCAAGTGTCATGAGTGTAAGAGTTTTTTCGTGGGTGTTATGGTAATAATTCTACGCTTGCCCCTACCCTTAAAAAAAAACGCCTTGCCAACTCAGATATTTTTAGGGAATTTTTCGATACTTGGTTCTATTGATTATAGAAATATTTATCCCAAGTTCCATTTACAAGGGTAGGTACCATTGTTTTGAACTGTTGTATGTACTTAAAAAAAATCATCATTACATAAAAAGGACCTTAACTTTTTTTTGGGTAGTTGATCATTTGGATTTAGTCTCATTAAATTCAGCGATAAAAGTTACCCTTAAAAATGTAGAATAATATTATTAAGTTGCTGCAAAAATAAAGGTATTTCAGTTTGAAAGACTTTCAACTTTTTCACCTCTTCAAATGCATCTACACAAAAAGCCAATGTGGGGATTTTGGATAGATACCTATGTTATAGAGGGTATAATTCTGCGTCGATACCGATTTAAGTATTTCATGAATTAATTATTTCAACCTCTGCACCTATTTTTCCTGGGCTATACATACACATTCAATTTACGAATTTACCTCAATCAAAACATCACCCAGATTTATGAATAATGAATTGAATCAAGGCAAAAGCTATTCGATCTTCCATCAAATCAAGAAGAAAATTACTGCAGAAGTAGTGCGTAAATATACAATATAAATATTCTCTATTAAAAATAATTCATATAATTCAAAAAAACCTCTTCTCTTTTTTCAAATTAATTTTTTTCCCAACATTTTCAAAAAGTCAATTTCAATATTTTTCGGATAAAATCTCATGAAGCGCGAAGCAAAATATGTATACAATGAAGCGTACATAATGTATATGTAAAACAAACCATCTTCCAAACGCATGTACCTATGTAAATAAAGTACGAAGTAGCAAATTTGACCTGCGGCAGTCAGTAGCACATATTAAGTAACGATCATGAAAACAAAAACAATGACCACATAGTTCCTAAAAAGAGAGAACAGAGAAGCAAACTGTTTTTTTTTCCTTTTATTTTTTCTCAGAGCTCTTGAAGAAAGACGAGAAATAAGAAAACAAAAACAAAATTGTGCCTTTTTTCTGTGTATAGCTCTCCCATATGTGTTAGAGAAGTAGAGAAAATAATTTAGAAAGTTGTCCCTTCTCTAAGAAGTTGAACTTTTGAGAAAGCTCTTTTTTTGCACGAATTTCGTTTTCATAGACATTTTTTCCCATATAGATGCTACATCTGTATAGTTTATTATCTGTGGTAATATGTTATGTTACGTCCCAGAAACCACCTGAAACCACAAACCTGTTATTCCCCGTGCGCCCCTTCGCCTAACGGCATTCATAATAACTTATAACTGTTTCCCACGCCATTTTTGCTTAGCTCGCAAACGGAAAATCCCCTTGTCCCCTCCACCAATAGAAAAGCTTCATCATATTTTGTTGAACCCAGACGAAATATGAATATTTTGTAAACAACACAAATTATGCAAGCGTAATGCATTTTACAATGTTAACATGGAGTATAATTCAAAGCCAAGATTGTATTGAAAATGAGTTCGTTTTAATCTATCTAACTGTGAGGTGCAGTCTCGCTTAAGACAGCAGCCTCCTGTTAGCATCTATATAATATTATTAATAAATAAAAATAAATGTAAATTAAATACAGAAATAAATAAACAAAAAAAAAATAATAGAACAATTAATAAAACAGTAAATCATAACTCTTACAATTAAGTATTATACCTTTTTTTAAAGCCAATACTCTGTTATAAAACCTTCTTATATGGAAACTATGCCGGGCCCCGGGCAAAAAAACTTCCAGCTTAATGATTAGGAATTCTAATCTTGTTGGATATAGTTTACAGTGAATTTTCGTTGAAAAATTCATGTAAGTTGACTAAGTTGAACTGAACTTAACACAAATTGCGTATGACAAAGCCCTCACTACCATACTACGTTAAAGCGACTTCAGATGTCGCCTTGTGCATCCAAGGACTACAACCATTTTACTCATAAAAGAAAACTAATCTGTGGATCATGTTGCTAGATGTCACCTTATTTGTCTTTATACTTGAACCCTTTCATAATAAAAACAAAAACAAAAAATTGTGGATCCCATGAAATGTGGGAAGCAAACACCTACCTATACCAACACAACATGAACAATGAATAGAATAGAGCAGTGAGCATGAGCAGGTTGCAGGTAGAAATTCAATTTTCTTTCTTTTGTGGAATGGAAATGTGTACTTTTTGTTGTTTTTCTTTGTTGTAACCATCAATGTATCTACTTATACGCATAAAGGGCTAGCTTTGGTATTTGGTAGACATGGCAAGGTTCAAATCTCAGCAGCAAAATTTCGGAGCAGATTTGTTGAAAATGCGGAGTAGGTAGCTAGGTTTATAGCCTATTGAATAGACCGGAAAATGAGAGGTATAAAAGAACAATTACGTGCAAGGGATTTTATTATTGAATATGTTTGTTTGGCCCATAAGCATGCTTAAAACCAAAAATGCTACTAAATTCACCCATGCGTTTCTGAGAGAATGGTCACACTGGCCACTTTTCAGTATTTTTGGTATAACTCGAAAACTAAACCGAATTTAAAAATTTTACTTATAATACTTTTTGTTCAAAATTAAATTTTCTATTGGAATGGATAGTTCAAAAAATTTTACGAAAAAAATTAAGTAGGAAAAGTTAACAAAAACAAACTTAAAAAAAATCAAAAAAACAAGGATATCTAAATTTTTTAATAAATTGTGCATAACTTTTTTTGAAGCAAAGATAGGGTCAAGACATTCATAGACAAAACAAAGTAGAGACTAAAGGCCTTAATATGGCATGTTCAAAAATTGATATTTGTTCAAAATTTACGGAGATATTCTCATTCAAACCTTATCATTTCTTATAATTTTTTTCAGTTTTGGCCCGAAAGTCCCTTTTTCGGTACAATATGGCAAATTTCACATTCGTAAAAATGTCGAAATCAAAATTTATGATTTAATATGACATTAGAACTATAGAGAATTTATAAAAAGGATGTAAGTTCGCAATTTCGTTTTTCGGCTGTTTTTAAATGCGTTCAGACCAACAGACCGAACGGCTGGTCCGATTAACATAAAATTTGGTACTAGGTGCTAGGAACGTTAAATTTGTCATAAAGTACCAAAAAAAAGGCTTTCGGGAAAAAGTGCGGAAAATGATAAGAAATGGTAAAGTTTGAATGGTTATATCTCTGTCAATTTTTAAATAATATGGCTTTTTTAACATGTCATATTTAAGCCGTAGGACTCCAGTTTACTTTGTTTATGAACGTCTTGAGCGTATCTTTGCTCCGAAAAAAGTTATGCGCAATTTAGAAAAAAATTTAAAAATCTTAGATTTTTCGATTTTTTTTATGTTGGTTTTTGTTAACTTTTCCTGCTTAAATTTTTTCCTAAAATTTTTTGAACTATCCATTCCAATAGAAAATTTAATTTTGAACAAAAAGTATTATATGTAAAGTTTTCAAATTCGGCTTAGTTTTCGAGTTATACCAAAAATACTGAAAAGTGGCCAGTGTGACCATTCTCTCAGAAACGCATGGGTGAATTTAGTAGCATTTTTGGTTTTAAGCATGCTTATGGGCCAAACAAACATATTCAATAATAAAAACCCTTGCACGTAATTGTTCCTTTTTAAAAGGTCTATTCAATAGGCTATTATAGAAAATTTTGAAAACGAAGGAAAAACTCAAGTTGTCAAAACTATATTTTCAAACAAAAATAAATAGGTATTTTTAACAACAAAAAATATCATAAATCACGATATGATCGAGATCGAGAAACGACGAACAAGATAAGAAACACAAATGATTCCGTTTAAAATTATACTTTCAGATGTAAACATTCAGATTTCAGAGTCGGAGATGATTTGAAAATTGAATAAAACGGTGTTTTGATTTAATTTCATGTTGTTTGACAAAAGAATTTTTTAGTGTGGAAAAAAGAGGTAGATTTCAAATTAGTGGAGTTAGTTAGTTTTTGTTAATCCTCAAAATTGGAGTAAATTTGCTCCGATTGGAGTAAGGTACAAACGCTGGATACGAGCCATGCATTAGCACTTAACAGGCAGACAATAATTTTTTTGTTTTTGGATAAGAGAAAATAAAATGTACCTTTTTTTTACTGTATTTTTCTTTTCGGAAAATGATAAAGCCGTTTGTTTGGGTTTTGTTTTTTATTTTTCATTTTTCCAAAAATAATTCAATTTAAATGAAACTTTGTGAAAATATATATTGTTGTGTCCTCAATTAGTAAAATTTTTTTCAAGCATAACCATTGATCAGTTTTTGAGAAATTCAATTTTGTTTGCAATAAAATACTTTTTTTCAAATGAAAAATGTACTTCAGAAAATCATCGTACCGAGTTCATTTAAGGATCATTAGTTTTGTTTTTAGATAAACTTTTATATAAAATAACCAATTATGACAGTCTGATATATGAAAGTCAAGATATAATCATTTTTTGCGGACCTTATCACCCCTTTTTTCAAAAATTCCAAACAAAACAAAAATCAACAAAATATAGTTTCCAAAACAAAACGATAATATTTTTTTGAAAAGCTAATATCATTGATTGAATCATCAAAGTAAAAGTCTACAGGCTAAAGCATAGTTTACAGTTCCGATGCGAAAAAAAATCAAAATTTTTAAAACGATTTTCCACCTATTCTGCGCACCAAGTTGAATAATATTCAAGGCGAAAAACGTTTGCTTTGGCCTAAACCACCAATTGAGTCATTAATTTACCCTTAATTGACAAACTATAGGCCTAAAAATGGAAAATAATTATTTTTGGATGCGAAAACCATTTGCATGCAAATAATGCCTTGAGGTGAATATATTTTTTTTTTCGGAAGTATAAACCGACCATAAAAAAACAAAATATTTTATTCACCACACTTTTTTTCGCATGCAAATCAATTGCCGGTCCATTGTTTCGCATGACATTCCATAACAGCATTGTTTTTTTTTTGCATGGAAACTGTAAACCAATCATGCAAACAATTAATTTTACATTTCACCTCAATTATTTTTGACATGCGAGAATATTTGCATAGATTTTTTTTTGAGCACGGGAACTGTAAACTAGGCTTAAGGGAAAATGACAGAGCATCATTTCCTATTTTTTTAAAAGTGCATTGAAGAGTTATTGACCATTAAATTTAAATAGGAAACCAAGCTGGTTTTGAACCTCTATCCCCACCAAAGGCTGAGAAAAAAACCTGCCAAACTTTGGTATCAAATATCAGAATACATGTACCTTTAAAACTTCATACTCAGATTCTGGTTATATGTACCTACATCTGCTCCCAAAATTTGGTATCGGCTCCTGTACTATTATTTTTGTTTTTCATTTAAAACTGTATGCATTGAAATGAATATTTCTAGCAATATCGTTGCGGCATCGGCATAAACGTTTGTCTGGGGTGAAATAATAAAACAATGTTTTATGTACTTTTTTTCTGTAGAAAATTCAATGGTGTGATTAGTTATTGCATTTTCCAAAAATTTTTAACAATTTATCAACCATTATTAAAAAATACTTGATGCAAAATGATTTTTTTGCTTTTTTCGCATTTTTGTACGTGGTTACTATATGTTCTCATTATTTCATATAAAAGTAAATTTAAAAACAAAACTAATGATCCTTAAATGAACTCGGTACGAAATACATTTTTCATTTGAAAAAAAGTATTTTTTTTCAAACAAAATTGAATATCTCAAAAACTGATCAATAGTTATGCTTGAAAAAAATTGTCCTAATTAAGGACACAGCAAGATATATTTTCACAAAGTTTCATTTAAATTCAACAATTTTTCGAAAAATGAAAAATAAAAACAAAAACCAGAAAAAATACGGTTTTTCGCCAATATCTCGGAAATTTTGGGGTTACGTTAAAAAGATCTACAACATTTCTATCGAACACTCTTCATATTGGGGTCAACTTTAGTCGGAAAATGCAATAATACAATTCCCCCCCTCTTTTTTACCCCTCAAATCCCCCCTCCAACTCCGCCTCTAGGAAATAGATTTTTTGTACATACCTTATAGCCCCCTTCACCATATTCAATCGTTAAACTGCTGTTAACAATTTTTCTTTTTTTCGATTAAAAATATGTTAATAAGCCTGCACTATAAGGCCCTTAGGGGCCAGTTATTGCGACCAGGAAAACGAAACAGGAACAATTTTCGAATGGCTTATTTACTATGAAGAATTTTGTTGGCTAATAAAGCTTTCGCCAAGTGTACGATAGTTCAGGCGACAAGAAAAAATAACGGCTTTTTGTCGAACAATTAGATACGAGCAATTTTTACTTTAGGAAGGGGTCTATCTCATCCTATTTTTAAAATGAAAAGAAAAATATTTAAAAATAACGGTGATACCTAAAATTAAGCATTGCACATTTTTTTAAAGCCTAAAGTCTATAATACTGTCATCTAGTTTTTAAATCAAGTGAAAACCAGATGGTTTTAAGTCTACTAGTTTTCGAGAAAATTGAAAAGTATCAAACCTATTTTTTATTAAATTTTTATTTATGGGCATTTTCACTATCGACTGTGTCAATTTCATTGAAATCGCCCAAGGAACAACGAAGTTGCAAAATGTTGTAATTTTTTTGAAATACCCTGTTTTAAAAATATTTGTTTCTATTGAAATTCTATCTCAGCTATCCCTGTGTCAATTTTATTGAAATCACTCAATGAACAACGAAACGAAGTTGCAAATTGTTGATATATTTCTGTTAGTTTTCGAGAAGAAAAAACTGAAATTTATGCCCTTTTACCCTCTAAAAAATGTTCACCCTGTCTAAATTTAAGCGGCTTTAAATTTTTAAGACGGCAAAACAAAGCTCATGATTTTTTCGTAGTTTTGCCATTTTTGTCTGATTTTCCTGGGCCAGGCTAATCAAATTGCACACAAAAAAAGACTTTCTATCCAGGTGGGTATGTACCTATGTACCTAGATAGACACAGTACAAATTTATAATTTTCGTTTAGAAAACAGATCTTCGACCTCTGTGTACAGTAAATATTTATTTACACCATAGGAACACAGTCTTGTAACTACCTACCAAAAAGTTTCTGATTCCAAAGAAATAGAAACAAAATAAAGAATATCTTTAAAGTATAAAATCAGGACCTAAACTATTAACGTATGAATGCACATATGTATGTACATTTCCCAGCCTTTTATTTTTAAATTGACGCGACCATCACCGATCGACATACAAACGCACAAATTACATACATAACTCGTCCCTATACGCTTTGAAACAGATATATAATATATGTACCTACCTATAGATGTCCCAATATGCACAAGCGCCTGTGCCTGCACACAAAAAAGCTGAAAAGGGATATTGCATAAGTCTGCATACATAAGCCACAAAATAACAAAAACAGACCCCCCTCGTACACCTTCTCTCTTTGTCATGGCACTCCTTGGTGAGGTGCGTTCCACAAAATTATAAATTCTCAATTTAGTGTATGTGGCGACACCTTCGGGGGCTTTAACGCAAGATTTCGTGATTCCTCTATGTATATAAACTCAAATGGTTCAATTGAGTAAGCCGAACGAAACGCCAATTTGTAGGACTAAAGGCCATAAAAAGCTATTTTGAATCAATAATCTGTTCTATAAGCTTGTTTTTGAATCAAGTGAAATCTATACATGGTTTTTGAAAAAAACGAATTTTAAACTCAAAATTTGCGAAGAAAAGGCATAAAAAAAGGGTTTAAAGTGTAATTTATCAAAACTATAAAATTATATACCATTTTTTTCTGAAATTCATTGCTCTAATTAATTCTTAATCAAAAACTGAAAATTAGATGATTCTATGTCTTCTAGTTTTTATGAGAAAATCGATAATTACTATAACTATTTTGTATGGAATGTTTGTTTTTTGCTTGCTTACGTATTACGGCCGGCATATAAACAGTAAGGTATGTAACCCTCCTACTTGGGCACATTATAGGATTTGGGGCGGGTGCATTTAAAAAATCTGGATTTAAGGAAACTTTAAGTTTATCCTATACATCTAATGTCAACAGGAGTTTTCTAAATATACATACAGGGTGTCCCGTAATGAGTGGATAATACTGCAACTGGTGATAGCAGGCCTTATGACTGGTCAGAAAAAAAATAAATATAAAAAAAATATTTTTCTTGTGGTCTCCATGGTATAATTTATTTTCGAAAAATGCTAAAAAATTCAGGGTCTCCTAAAATACCTGATTACAACGGCCACCCCTAAAGGATTCTTATTATTTTTGTACTTTTATAATATTCTTGAATAACGTTCTAAATGATGGGTAGTAAATTTTAACACCAGCTGATGCATTTTTGATGTTATAATTTTTTAAAATTGTTTTTTTATTCAAAAATAATTCAATATTTTTTTTTCACCAAAGTTTGAAAAAAATTACAGGGAAAAAAATGTATGAGAACATAAGTGGCAAATTTGATAAACATTGGCCTGTTTAATGTACTTTCCAAAATGGTATAAAACATGTTTGTGTCTACAACCATAACCAATAAAATTGGCATTTAATCTACTAAAGTAGTTTTTGAACATTTTATCAGATGAAATTAAGTTACAAAGTTAAGTAAACACTACGACGACGAATGAATGACTCATATTGTTTTTTTAATTTTTATTGCATTTAAAAATAGCCGTTCTTAAATAAAGGCAGTAACACTTTACACTAGTTGCTGGATTTTTTGTTTAATAATTTTTTTAATTAATTTTTTAATAAAAAAATGATTAAATATTTATTTTCATCAAAGTTTGTAAGTTAATAAAAAATACAAAAAACTGAAAACTTTCGAGGCAAATAATGTTAAAAAAATCTCCTTTTAATGTACTTTCCCAAATGGTAAATCACAAGCTTCTATCTACAGCAATAACACATTAAATTGGCTTTTAATCTACTAGAGAAGATTTTTAACACTTTCTCAAATCAAAATTGACTTGTAATAAAATAGGCGTTAAAATGCATAAGAGTATTATTTGCAAATATTGTCAATTCTCTGTCATTACATTACGAATAACGTTGTTATACTGGTTTCGTCAACTAAACGAATCTTTGAATTTGATTAAATTAATACTGATTAAGAATGTCACAGTATACGCCGCTGGAGTATGCAAATATGCATTTAATATACGGGGAATGCAGAGGAAGCGCTAACGCAGCTGCAGCACTCTATAGAGAGCGATATCCAAATCCAAATGCGCGACATCCGGACTATCGAGTGTTCATCAGAGTCCACCAATGTTTTTCAGAAGGACGAATGCCTGGTAATGGACGTGTTCAAGACGCTGCTGTGATGAAAATAGATTAGCGCCAATATGCTCGTTTTATTGAGAGGTCCTTCATTAGAAGATGCAGAGCCTGTATCACAGTGAATGGGGGACAGTTTGAACACTTGATATAAATTTATTTAAAAATACAAATAAATCAGAATTTTTAATACAGTTGTTTTTATTTATCGCATTTCCCATACCTTAATCGAAACCTTTTTGAAAGTGCATACTATTATTTTAGTTAGTGAATTTAGCACTCATAATAGTGACACTGGTATATCTATTGACTTTTCCTTACAACTCATTTTTTGTTGTCATCAAACTTTGATGAAAATAAATATTTGATCATTTTTTTATTAAAAAATTAGTTAAAAAAATTATTTAAAAAAAAATCCAGCAACTAGTGTTAAATGTTACTGCCTTTATTTAAGAACGGTTATTTTTAAATGCAATAAAAATTAAAAAAACAATATGAGTCATTCATTCGTCGTCGTAGTGTTTACTTAACTTTGTAACTTAATTTCATCTGATAAAATGTTCAAAAACTACTTTAGTAGATTAAATGCCAATTTTATTGGTTATGGTTGTAGACACAAACATGTGTTATACCATTTTGGAAAGTAACTTTGTAACTTAATTTCATCTGATAAAATGTTCAAAAACTACTTTTGTAGATTCTATACCAATTTTATTGGTTATAGTTGTAGACACAAACATGTGTTATACCATTTTGGAAAGTACATTAAACAGACCAATTTTTATCAAATTTGCCACTTATGTTCTCATACATTTTTTTCCCTGTATTATTTTTCAAACTTTGGTGAAAAAAAATATTGAATTATTTTTGAATAAAAAACAATTTTAAAAAATCATAACACCAAAAATGCATCAGCTGGTGTTAAAATTTACTACCCATCATTTAGAACGGTTATTCAAGAATATTATAAAAATACAAAAATAATAAGAATCCTTTAGGGGTGGCCGTTGTAATCAGGTATTTTAGGAGACCCTGAATTTTTTAACATTTTTCGAAAATAAATTATACCATGGAGACCACAAGAAAAATATTTTTTTTATATTTTTTTTCTGAGCAGTCATAAGGCCTGCTATCACTAGTTGCAGTATCATCCACTCATTACGGGACACCCTGTATACGTGGCCCAAAGTTGCACATTTGAAATTTTCAGACATCAAAATGTAATGCATTATAAATAAAATGCACGACTGGGTCTACTTGCTCTTATGCTGAAGACACTGTGGGTTTAAGAAAATTGTATGTAAAAACATGCAAATTAGGAGAGAAAAATGTAGAGAAGCATGAAAATCGACATTTTAATTGGCTAAAACAACTCCTTTAACAGTTTGAGCTGAAGAAAAAGAATGCCATCTTAATTCTTGATTGAATATGATTGTATGTGGAAAAAAAAAATTAAAATCGTTGGAGCGGTTTTTTAAATAATTAATTTTTTATATATAAAATTCTTAACATATTTTTAAGAACTAATTTTGGAATGCAAATCTAAAGTATATATTTATGTGCATATAAAAACAAAATTTGAAGAAAAATTGTTAACCCATTTTTGAGATATCGAATTTTCAAAATAAAATTTTGAAACTTTTTTTAAAAATTCAAAAAACTTTTTTTGGAAAATTTTCATATGCAATATTATTTAATTTTATCTGAAATTTGTATATAAGAAAATTCATCCAAATCCGTTTATCCGATAACGAGAAAATTCAAAATAAAAAAATACGTTCTATGACAGGTACTATTAATAGTTGCTAAGTGTAAAAAATTATAATTTTTGGTAGTAGATCGTACTTATTTTAGTATATAGGAACAGTTTAATCAAAATCGTAGGAGTCGTTTTTGAGACAAAAAATATTTTCCTTTGTGGTTTTTTAACTTTTGTATGGAAGGTACCGTTATTCTTTCATAAATGTTAATTTTTTTCTAAAAATATTTTAGAGAGTACTTAAAAACTCTCAAGTATCAAGTTTCAAAAAAATCGATATTGTGGTGTTTTCAAAATATTTGATTTTCCAAAAAAAATTTTGAAACATTTTTTAAAAATCCAAAAAATATTTTTTCAAAAATTTTGGTACACAAAACTAATTATGTTCTTTGGAAGCTTCTGTATAAAAAATATAGTTGAAATCGGTTGTACCGTTTTGAAGAAAATTAAAAATTAACAAAATGGTTCTTTGGGAGGTACCATTAATAACCATTTTTGAAAAGTGGTTTTCCACCCTAAGGAAGCCTTTACTAAAATAAATTTATCGAATTTTGTTTAAGAAAAGTTGTCGAGCAGTTTTTGAGAAAAATATGATTATGTAAAATTGCTAAGAAAAATTGTACAGCAGGTGCCGTTATTTTTGGTTCTAAAAAAAAAATGAAAAAAATGTGTCGGCAGAGTCACCAAAAACCACTATGTACCAAGTTTGAAGAAAATCGATTGAGCCGTTTAGGCTGTAGACGAACAGACAGACAGACAAACAGAATTGTGCCACCCACTTTTTTGGTGTTCTCTATCATCGTAATATCATGTTTGACTGTTATCTCAAAATTTTTTTGCACGAATTCAAAACTTGCCTTATAGTACCTATAATCGCAGATAAAAATTCACATTACCTAGGTACTACCAACTGAACATCATCATCATCAAGTCCTGTAACCCCGGTTGGGGCATAGGGCGCCAACAAATCGTTTCCATCCTTCTCGGTCTGCAGATAGATATTTTAACTGTGGCCACGTCTTTCTCTGGGAGTCTGCTTCTGCCAGAACTGTTGATTTCCATGTTGTTCTTGGTCTTCCAACCCGCCGTGCACCCTGAGGATTCCATTCAAATGACTGCTTTGCAATTTCATCGTTTGGTTTCCTCAGTGTGTGACCAATCCATTGCCATTTACGCTTTCTTATGTCAACGTCCAGCCGCTCCTGGCTTGTCCTGCGCCACAATTCCTCGTTTGATATAATTTGTGGCCAGCGAATTTTTAGAATATGGCGTAGACAACGGTTCACAAAAGCCTGCAATTTCTTTGAGATGGTAGTCGTGACTTTCCAGGTTTCGCAAGCATATAACAGCACGGATTTGACATTGGATTCGAAGAATCTCAACTTTGTGCGCAAGGAGATTTGACATGAGTTCCAAATTTGGGAGAGAGAACCGAAGGCTGCGCGAGCTTTACTGAACTGAACAGTTGCAGCAAATTTATATAAATTCTTAATATGTATGCTTGTGTCTAACATACCTATGTATATAAGGCAGTTGTATTGTTCAAAGTATGCAAAGCATACCCACTTAGATCATAAAAAAACGAGCAAACATTGAGTTTTGAACGGTAGTAGTTTTAGTAATTATCAATTTTCTCAAAAACTAGAAAACATAGAATCATTTTGTTTTCATTTTTTGATTAAGAATTAATTAGAGCAACGAATTTCAGAAAAAAATGATATATAATTTTACAGTTTTGAGATATTACACTTTAAACCTTTTTTTATGCTTTTTTTTCGCAAATTTTGAGTTTGAAATGAGTTTTTTTTAAATTTTCCTTGATTCAAAAACTATCTTATAGAACAGAATATTGGCTTTTAAAAAAGGTATAATACTTAATTGCAAGTATTACCGTTATTTTTAAATATTTGTTTACATTTTTGGTCCTTTTATATGAAATTGCCCCTCCCGCCCAAACGGGGTGAGATAGACCCCCCTCCCCTAGTAAAAAAATGCTTGGATTAAATTAAACTGTTCTACAAAAAACCGTTATCATTTCTTGGCGCCTGAGTTATCGTATTCTTCCCAATTTTTGATTTAAAAAAAATATAATTCATACCTACATGAATGGGTATGAATCAGTTCCAAGCAAAGAAAAAGTTATTTTGTATTTTTTTTTCAAAATTTTATTTTTATTTCCGGTACTTAATTTGTTCATATTTATTTGAAAAAATTGAAATAAATCAGATGCTCTGAAGTAAAGCCGCATAAATTTATGTACTGGTATATGTATAACAGCCATTTTATCATTATGCCGAGTTATTCTCTTGTTAGTCTTCTCATGCCCAGTTAAGGACTCTTATTTCGAGAACCAAACATATCGATTCAATGCCTAATTAAAAAAAAAAATCGTTAAAAAAAAATGTTTTTTACTGTATAGTATTTCATTTATTTCAAAATATAAATATAAATATAAATAAAGTTGAAGAAATGCTTAAAACTGTTTGTTAATTGTGTTTTTATTTGTATCAGGCAATATTTTTCGGTACTTAGAGACAATTTGCAACACGAACATTTTCTGCTGTTCTTTTCTCGTGAAAAGATTGTTATATTCAGATTTCAGAAAACATATGCACCCCTCTTTCTGCGACGTCATTCACTAATTTCAAATGTCTTACAATATTTAGACCTCTTTGGTAATTTGTATTCTGCTCCCAAAGGGCTGGATCTATTTTCAAAACCTCGTCATTAATTTCGAACCTGATAAAGAAGTTTCTTGATTTGGGGGTGATGAAATGATCAATTTTATTTTTTATTTTATTTTTTTTATTTCATCGATTATTGTCGATAAAAGATAGTTTTGAACTATTTTACCATCCAAACCAGTTTTATATTTTGTCTTATCAATATTTTTTAACAAGAGCTACGAAATTTGTAAAACAGTGGAAAATTTGGTCCAATTGTCCCAGGCATTTTCTTTTCAAACACACAGCGAAGAATTGATTCAAAGATATGATGCCTGCAGGGCTGGAATAATATATTTGTTTTCATTAGACGCTCTAAAATAACGGCAGCGCCACTCTTCATACCTAAATTTGAAGCGGTCGTATCGCAGCACTTTATAAATCGCATTAGGTTGTCTTACTCCTTTTCCATCCTTTGCTACTGAAACACCAAAAAGTTTTTCTGTTTCACCGTTTGTAACGACAACCGGTAGTCTGTCAACCATTTCCTTTTTGAACAAATCGTACAACAGTTTCCCATCCCAGTGAAGAGCAAGAGCTTTTACTTCAGTATCCTGGAAAACCTTTTTTTATTTGTTTGGCCTGTCCTTCACGTACTTTTTGACGATGAATTCGAATAGATGTTCCATTAAGTATAAGTGAGGTCATATCGGCATTTACAGTACTGTTCGAATTAATGTGAACAAAGATAAATTTCTTAGAAATATGGTTAATGTGATATAATAATGTTTTAAAGTTTATAAATAAGTTTCTTTTGTTAATATTTAGTAAAAATATGTATCTTCTTTGCTTTTATAATGGTTTTTATGCTTTTCGGCATGGAATTCATCAGAATTTTGCAATTTCATCTCAATGCCTCATATCAAAATTATACCCTAATTAGCCCTTCCCCCATTATTGTTTCTGTTGTACTGCCCGTTTTCACAACCTAACTTTGTAAATTGGCCAATAATTTTCAATAGAATTGAGTCCTGGTCAATTTTGCGGCCAATCCAAGGTGTTAATAATCTCCTCCTTGAAATATTTCATCCTTTTACTGGAAACTTGAAGTTGAGCTTAATCCTGTTGGAAAAAGTGATTTTTAGTTATCTGAATTTTGGCCAGCTATCCCGCTTAGAGATGTCCACTTCGATCTCGGCTTCATTCTATTTGAAGGAATGATGTACAGTCATAAGTTAAAACCAATGTTGGACTCCCACTAAGAGTAAGAGCTGCAGAAATGTTAGGCTACTGGAGATGCCACTTTTCAATGGGATTAAGCTCAATGTCAAGTTTCCCGAACAATGATGAAATATTTCAAGGAAAAGATTATTAACATTTTGGATTGGCCGTGAAATTAACCGGGACTCAATTCTTGTCACAATGAATAACCAATCTGGAAAGCAAGGTTTAGAAAAATAGACTCTAAAGCAGAATCAACGATGGGAAAGGGATAATTCGGGGGTAATTTTGATATGAGGCATTGAGAGGAAATGGCAAAATTCTGATGAACTCCATGCCAAAAACCATTCTCAAAGCAAAGAAGAGACATATTTTTACTTAATATTAACAAAACAAACTTATTTTTAAACTTAACAAAATTATTATTTCAAATTATAGATATTTATAAGAAATTTCTCTGTGTTCACATTAATTCGAACAGTACTGTAATTCTTCAGCTATAGCACCAACCAGGTGAACAGTATCTCTGTCACTTACCTAACACTTGTCGAGAGCTGCAACAACTTTAGGATTGCTGAAAATTTTATTGATCCAGCTTCACTTTTATGACTATCGCTTTCTGAAGAAGTATTGGGACAAGCTTCGATGGTTTTATGACTAAATAGGTACATGGACTCGTCCTCACTCAACTCTAATTCTGTAATTTCATCTGTATAAATAGTCGAAAATATTATCATTTAACTAAGGCACCACTTATAGTAAATAATTCACAAAAAATATTTATAATACAACCTTAGACATACAATATTTATCAGTTTAACGCTAAATGATCAAGGGATAGAAATAAAATTACGTGAAACATCTCAACAATGTATGATGTATCGGTGTTTATTTTTCATATTACGATTGAAATAGCTACAAAGCTTTTCGAAATAACATTAGGGATCAATAATAAATTTTACAACAGGAAAATATACTACCCAATAAATCGATTTCTATTTGTTTGTTATTAAACCTCTCCTCCATGAACTTTATTTTTTGCGTTCTTCACGATCAAGTCCTTCAAAATATCTCTCAATCTCGATCTTACTAATCGAACCCACACGGCTATTTCTACGTTGATTTTGGAGAAACTCTTTGCATTTTTGATTGATAGTTTCCGATTCCATAATTTCGAAGTCAGCTATATCAAATAAATTCTCGAGTTCTGCAGAAAAAGCCCATTCTCTTTCTAGATTCCATAATTTTCCAGCATTTTTGTGTATATTAGTCCATCGTGAATACAGAGCTAATAGTTTGTCAACGCACCTGGCTTCATATCTGATTGGCAATCTAGCTATTTCGCAGAAAATTTTTACTTGATCTATCACACTCTTAGCAATAGCCCGTATTCCATAAAATAAAATTTTCAAAACTTGTCTGTTTTAAGGTAGGTGATCTCCTCGAATCGAAGGTTCCACTACGCCGACTAGAAACCTATATTATCATTTAGATCTGAGACTGATGCCATCACCGAAATGTGGTTAAAAGTTAAGGAAAAATAGAATTTAATGTAAAATATGTTAAGAAACAACTTCAAAAGTTTTTTTTAGCTTACCGATAAGAGGATTAGGTGCTAGTTATAGCTATCATTGAAACTCATCATTAAAAACTTTAATAATTAATTTTGAGACTTTTAGGAGGCAAAATCATTTATTATTGTGATTGACAAATAAAGCTCAAGACTTAATAAATATTTCTAGTCAAAAATAAAATTCAAATAGGCCCAACTTTTCACAAAAATTGACTTTTAATTTTTCAATGATCATTGATAAGGTAGGTCAATCATTGAAATAAGAAAAGTCTTTTTATGTGGAAAGTTGGGCCTATTTGAATTATTTTTGATACTTTTGACGGGTTCCAACATTGGAACCCTTCAAAATTTGTATAATTATAAATATAAAATAAATAAATTCTTGGTAACTTTATATTCCTTGGTGAAACTTAGTAGGGATGTGGAGAACACAAAGGCCTACACGAAACCACAAATAACTCAATTTGTCAAAAAAAGGACCTATCCCCTTTTCAATTATTCAATTTGTCCAAAGATTTTTGTTTCTCTTGCTTGTGGCCTTATCTACCCTAGTCAACGAAATTAAAGGAACCAATTTGTTTTCAATTTTTGTAAGTGTTTTTTAAAAAGCTGTATCTCTTTGAAGTACCGTTATTGCCCTAAGTTTAAAAAAAAGTACTTAAAAATTACTTTTTGTGATTTTTTCGTAAATCTTTTTTTTTTTTGTAAATATTGACTCCATGGCTTGCGTTGGTATGCAGATTTGTTAACTTTTAAATCATCAATATTCCTGTTAAAATTGAAATTGATTCATTGAACCGTTTTTCCTTAACAGATTTTCAAAGTCTTACAAACCAGTTAAGGGAACAAATTGTGTTGTTCCTTAACAATGCGTAGTCGTCATAAAAATGAGAAGAAAATCACAATTCCCGTAGACTTTTTTCACAGTTTTACCAATTTTACATTAGTATGGTACTTTTTTGACTTCAAATGAAATAGCAGATGCATTTTTCCAAATAAAAAAAGGGAGGGGCAATTTTTTTAAAAATTGACTTAAAGTAGAAAATTGACTTAAATAAGAATATTTAAAAACATTGGAATCGCTTAATAAAACATCATGCTATAGTTATTTGTAAAGCCCGAAATCAATTTTTCGATTTTCTTATAGAATTAAGTTGCTTAAACATAGGTCCATCTTTCTCTAGTGAATCCCTGATAGAGAACCACGAAGTTTCCAAACATCACTTGTTTACCTGAGAGTTAAAAACAACAGAGAGTTTGACCAAAGATAATATAACTTGTTATGCAAAAAATGTACAAATGTCAAATTTTACACCTGTTCGACACATGTTTAGGTAGGCAGACAAACTGCTAATATTTCAACCCCTCAAAGGCTATTATTGATATGACTTACTCATTTCCCTGAAAGCTCCAAAAATATTAATAGCTTCGACCATAATAGGTCAGATAATGAGCCAAGATATCCACAAGGTCTTGTTACTAGGGAAAAGCTGCAATGGGCGCTCAACAGCTTCAAACCATACAAGTCTGCAGGACCCGACGGCATAGTACCAGCTGAACTCCAAATGAATTCTGACTTAATTCTGCCAATTCTGGAGATCATTCTTACTAGTTGTTTAAACCTGGTCCACATTCCCCTGTTATGGAGAGAAGTTAAGGTTGTGTTTATACCCAAAGCTGGCAAATGCTCCCAAGTAAACCCGAAAGATCTCAGACCTATTAGTCTATCATCATTCCTTCTTAAAATCTTTGAAAGATTGATCGATATCCACCTGCGAACAAGCATAGACACGCGACTTTTGTCTACTGCTCAACACGCTTATTGCAAAGGGAAATCGGTTGAAACTGCGTTACATACTCTAGTTCGAACTATAGAATATTCCCTCCATCATAAAGAGTACACCATGGTCGCTTTCTTGGATATAGAGGGCGCTTTTAACAATGTCGACACATATGCGATCGCATCTGCTCTGACATCCCTGAAGGTAGATGGTACGCTTGGTGAATTGATTAATCAAATGCTGACTAGCAGGGTTATCAATTCAAAACTGGGCAGCTTTTCCGCTAGAAGGTCTGTCAGTAGAGGTACGCCGCAAGGTGGTGTCCTATCTCCCCTTCTCTGGAACTTGGTAGTAAATGAGCTGCTGACATGCCTGGAAGCAGAGGGTTACAGAGTGATTGCATATGCGGACGATGTTGCTATTGCCGTATCAGGAAAGCATCCTACTGTCTTAAAAGAACTCTTACAAAATGCTTTAAATAAGCTTACCAACTGGGCTGACCGGTGTGGTCTGGGTGTCAACCCTCATAAAACAGAACTGGTTCTATTCTCAAGGAAATATAAAATCCCTCATATTGATCCTCCTTCTATCAAAGGTACTCCACTAACATTCACTGATCAAGCAAAATATTTGGGTCTTATTTTGGACAAAAAGTTAAGCTGGAAACCTAATATACAAGAAAGAGTCAAAAAAGCCACAGTGGCACTTTTCTCTTGCAAAAAAGCCGTTGGGAACAAATGGGGCCTTCAACCTCGAATCACTCACTGGCTATATACTTCGGTGATTAGACCGATCCTCACTTACGGAGTGACAGTATGGTGGACTGCTCTGGATAAAGCGGTAAATTGCGACAAATTGAGCAAAGTCCAACGCTCTGCTTGTTTGTGCATAAGTGGAGCACTTCGTACGACACCTTCCGCTGCTCTAGACGTTCTGCTCCATCTGACACCCCTCAATATTTTCAGCAAACAAGTGGCTGCAAATACAGCCATTCGCCTTAAAGCTTCCTCACAATGGACCAACAACAACTTTGGCCATTCCATCATTCTGAATTCATTCGGATCAATCACAAGTCGCACTGATTACACCATCCCAAAACTTCAGTTTGGCAAAAACTTTCAAGTCAGCATTCCTTCTAGAGTTCTCTGGGAGGATACGGCTCTCTTGGAAGATGAATCGATCCATATTTACACCGACGGATCGAAAACTGATGATGGTGTGGGTGGTGGTGTGTACTCAGAAAGACTAAAATTAAGTCTCTCCTTCCGTCTTCCTAATCATTGTAGCGTGTTCCAGGCGGAACTTATGGCGATCAAAGAAGCCTTATCTTGGCTGAAAGAAAACGTGTTATCAACTACAGATATCCGCATCTTCTCGGATAGTCAAGCAGCTATCAAATCTCTGGAATCGGTCTCTACCAACTCTTTAACAGCCCTAAATTGTCGTTCATCTCTGCTGGAGATGGCGCAGCAGTTTAACATTCACCTGTGTTGGGTGCCGGGGCATAGAGACATTCCAGGTAATTGTAAGGCCGACGAACTCGCTACATATGGAACAACTCTACCTCTTCTACCTAGTCAGGCAGATATTGGTATTCCCATCGCTACATGTAAACTTATGCTGAAGCAAGATGCTTTAGAGAAAACAAATGTTAGGTGGAACAATATCACCATTTGCTGGGCAACAAAACAAATCTGGCCAGTAATGGATTTTAAGCGGTCTAAATGTTTGATATCTCTAAGCAGATTGCACATTAGCTCCATGATAGGTGTCATAACCGGACACTGTCTTATAGGCAAGCACGCAACGCGTCTTAGCGTATTCTCTAACGATTTTTGCAGAAGCTGGGTGGACGAGGAAGAGGTAGAATCGATTCCTCATCTTCTATGCACTTGTCCTGCTCTATCTCATAGGCGAAGACTCCATTTTGGAGATTTCTACTTCAATGATCCTAGTGATTTAGTAAATGTTGACATAGGTAGTCTGTTACGCTTCATAAGAAGCTCCAAATGGTTCATCGAGTAGGGAAAAAGGCTTCCCAGATTCTTGTGGTATCACAATGGGCCAACTTATGGTCTAAGTGTGTCAGTTTTCATGACTGACAGCCACTTCAACCTAACCTAACCTAGTTTTTACGTCTATTTCCAAAAATGTTGTACCGAAATTGAAATTATCATCATTTTCTTTTTGTAGAATCACCCATGTAACCAACACACATCTAAGGTCCGCCATTTGAGGATTAAAAATCTTACTGTGTAAGATAGAACGAATTGAAATATCAACCTGTCTAAATTAATAATACATGACATAGTTAGAATATATTTTCTTACATCACTCACATAATGTGGAACCAAAAAAATAAAATGCGCAATCGGTTTTTACAAATGCAACTGCCAAATTATAACCCTGATTTATTAAATGAAACCACCGAAATTGGTAAGTGAACAATTAACAAGAAACGATGCAATAATGGTTTAGTTTTGTTAATTTTTTTCAGAATTAATACAAAAATTTGAACTGAAGAAATTTGTTGGCCATATTCAGCCAATGAAATCAAAATTACTCAAGAATGCTCAATCAAATTTGTGTTTTGGATTTGGGGGATTGCGAAAAATTGTCAAAGAAATATCAAGCGATGATCCCCATATTCAAATCAGTGCTATGAAAACTCTATCCCAATTATTGCTGGATGATTTAGAATTACAGAGGGCTATTTCTGAATTTGATATAGTTTCGCGGTATGTATCAATGGTCGCGTTCGAGTGTTAAACGAAAGGTATTCGGACTGGTTTGTATTGTAGTCTTGTGAAAACAAAACACAAGGTATCTGATAGCCCACCCGAGCTATGAAAGTCTTTCCACCAATAACTAATACAGTAGAACCCATGGTATGAGAATAACAAGGTATGCTTGACACTTTGCAGCAACTGATTCGTGACTTCATTGCGAGTGAATGATCTCAATTGTTTTTCAGATGGAAAAGAAAGTAAACAACAGATTAATTGAATCGGTCATTTCAAAAACCACTTAAGTCCCACATTTAGATTTTTTCAGGAATCAATTGAAACTGTTTTATTAAAAAATAAACAAGTTTTAAAGGAATTTTTTGGGCTCAATATAGTATGAGTTATAGGAAATTGAAATATAAAAACATATTCAAAGTTTATCAATATTTATAATGAAAAAAGTCTGAAAACCCGTCCTTGACTTACGTTGTCTTAGCAATAAACGGGTTCAGTGGTACACAATTTAAGCAAACTCAAAGGTTTTATTCCTTTTTATTAAAAATTACACTTAAATACTAACTAATTAACATGTAAAATGTTTTAATTTACCATGTTTCAATATATTTAACCCTTAGGTCACACGAGAGAGTACTGGCAAACGAGTTGGGCATATAAATTAGTGTCAAATTACTCGCCGCTCTACTCGCTTATCAACTGGCTTCAAAAAAGGCGAGCGAGTTGCAAAAGTTTCTATGTATTAGTTACTCCATAGCGTGTATTTACTAGCTCGTGATGCCTCCGGAAAAGGTACACAATCAATAAATCATAATATTTGAAAAAAGTAACAAATTTACAAACTATATTAACTGTAAAATTGAAGATTTGAATATTGATATTTAAACCAATCACAACAACGCAATTTAAAAATATCAAAACTAGATATAACCACAGTACACATATTAAAGATAATATCATTAGAGTTTTGATTTTTGTTTCTTCCGCGCATATTGTTATATAAGAAAACACAATCCCTAATATTACGCTCTTCGTTTGCCTAACAAACGAACAGCGTGAACTATAAATCTTTCCACTTACTTTCTTTCAGACCTCATCTTCTTTAAAAGATGAGGCAAGAGAGAGAAGAAGTCAACTTTAAGCTTTTTCCTAAGTTAGTTCGAAGTTAGTCGTAAGTCAGCTCTTAATGTATGAACATCATTTAAAATATTTAATAAAGTGTTTGAAGGAAAAACGGAACTATACCTTTTTTATTGGAAGAAAATACATTATTGAGATAAAGACTTATCTGGCGCAGTCGGAAAAAAAAAATTCATTATTGAGAATATTGTCTACGGCAAAGAGTGTTCAAAACTAAAAAAAAAAAAAAAAAGAAACTAATATTACTTACTCCAAAAACTAAAGTAAAGATTCGCTGTGTGATTGTGTGAAAGTGTTTAATCTTAAAACCATTCACGTGTTTTCAGTCTTTCAATTCAATAAAAAAAAGACTAATAAAGAAAACGAAAAAGCACGCGTTTCAATTTAGAAAAAGTTGTAAAAAAACAAAAAAACAACACGCCTTAAAGCCACTAATCGACAAATTAAATTCTCAATTAAATGAAAAATAAAAGCTCTTTACAAGAGCAAGACAACGCTTCTTTCTAACCGTTCCTTAAAATAAAACCATACGAACACTAAATATAAAAAAAAGCTCTTTACCCAAAAACAACAAAACGTTAATCAAAATCCTAAGCTACTAACCACAAGCCAACACGATCAAAGATCTTTCGAGAAGATATAACTGTACGAGTGAAAAACAAACTAAAATTTTCGATCAAATCAACAAGATATCGGACCAAGTGAGCAATGGAGGTAATCGATCCAGTTGATAGATTTAAGATAGTCTTAGATCTAATTAATAAGATATCAGAATTTAATGGCGATTGCAATAGTCTTATTAACTTCTTGGATAGGGTTGATTCTTTAACAAATGTTATAGCTAGCTTTGATCAAGGTACTCAAGACCTTTTTTCAGGTTTCATAAAAGACAAGGTTGTGGGAAATGCAAGAACTGAACTTCAAAAGCATGGTAGATTAAGGACATGGTCAGAGATTAGAGAGGTTCTCAAAAATAGATACGGGGAAAAACTTTCGACTAACAAATTGATTGATAAAATTAGAACAGCTCGCGTAGAAAAAAACATTGAGGACTATTACAATACAATAACGCATCTTTTGAGTAGAATAAACAATGCTTTCTTAATTGAAAATAATAACCAAAATGATCAACCAATGATTGATTCAAATAACCGGATCGCTTTAGATGCTTTTAAAGAAAATCTCCCAGAGCCTACAAAATCAATAATCTTGAGTCGTAACCCGCAGTCTTTCATCGCAGCTTATAAAATTATTGTTGAAATCGGTCACCAGTTCCACGGACCAAGTTCAATTCCATATTTTTCTGGCCGTAGAGCTCCAACAAATTACTATAATCAGGGAACTAGTTACCATACCAATAGGGATAACACTAGAAATTACCAAACAGAACCTAGAACCTATAATTCCCAATCTTACCAACAAACTCCTAATGAAAGCAACTCTCAACAAATCAATAACCGAAACCCTTCCATACGTCGTTACAATAATGCACAGAGTAACAATTATCGTCAAAGTGGCCAAACACGGCAAAATAATAATTCTACAAATAGCCATCAATCATATCAAACAACCAATAGTAATAGACAAAATAATATGAATAATACGAGTAACACTGAATCCATGGACATTACAATAAATGAACAAATAAATGAACCCCATCAATGTCATTGCAATTGCAGTCAAAATTTTTCCAGGCGCGAACCAAACAACTACCCTATATAGTTGTCAAGGTAAAAAATATGAATCTAAAATTTATAATCGACTGTGGTGCTGAATACAGCATCATAAACAAACAAATTTGTGACCCTAAGTGGCAAATTGCCACACCAAATCGAACTCTTAAAGTATTCAACCGTCAAATTAGTACCAGTGTGGAATATAGATTCCCATTATTCTCCGAATTTAATCAAGCAAACCATTTTGTTGAGTTTATCGAATACCCATTCCACGACACTTTCGATGGATTGATAGGTAACAACGTATTGGTAAAACTTAATGCAATAATCGATTTCAAGAACCGACTTCTTAGAACAGACAATGCAGTTATCCCAATATATTTGAACGAATATGAAGAAAAGGTTAGAAATATTTGCCAAAACGACCAAGGCTTACAAATCTTCAATATAACATCTTTCGAATCCCAAATCCCAGATGAAATTTTTGCAGACCATTTAAATAGCACTGACCTTTCAAAACTAAAATCACTTCTTTATAATTATAAATCAATTTTTTATAAAGATGGTGATATGCTTACATTCACTAGCAAAATAATGCACAAGATCAATACCAGAAATGATATTCCAATATATAGTAAACTCTATAGATACCCAGAAATTCATTGTGAGGAAGTCGAAAAGCAAATAGATGACATGCTGCGACAAAATATTATCACACCCAGCAATAGTCCCTACAATTCGCCTATTTGGGTTGTACCGAAGAAAGATGATAACAACGGCAAAAAGCAGTGGCGAATTGTCGTTGACTATAGGAAGTTGAACGAGCAAACCATCGAGGATAGATTTCCTATACCCAATATCGATGATTTGTTCGATAAACTTGGAAAGTGTAACTATTTTTCAACTATCGACTTGGTAAAAGGATTTCATCAAATTGAGATCGATCCTCAAGACACAGCAAAAACTGCTTTTTCAACGAAGAATGGACATTTCGAGTTTTTGAGAATGCCTTTTGGGTTACGGAATGCCCCAGCGACATTCCAAAGACTAATGAACGACGTTCTTAAAGATTTTATAAATAAAATATGTGTAGTTTATCTTGACGATATTTTGGTTTTTTCCACCAGCTTTCAAGAACATTTAGACTCACTTAATAAGATTTTTAAGAAAATTAAAGAATGTAACCTAAAACTACAAATAAAAAAATGTAGGTTCGCTGATGTATCTACCAATTACTTGGGTCATATAATAGTTAACAATGGCATAAGGCCTGATGAAACTAAGGTGAAATCAATCGAAAAAATGCAAATACCATCTACTATCAAGGGCATAAAACAGTTCTTAGGAATAACCGGTTACTACCGGAAATTCATTAAGGATTACGCGAAAGTAGCTTATCCAATGATAAGGTATTTAAAAAAATCTGAAAAGCTTAACACCTCTGATCCTCAATATATCAAAGCATTTAAAACTTTAAAAACCTTGTTGATATCAGAACCCATTCTCAGAAGCCCCGATTTCACCAAAGCTTTCATTCTAACTACGGATGCATCTAACTATGCACTTGGTGCCGTGTTAAGCCAAAACGGCCATCCGATCTCTTATGCTTCCCGAACTCTAAGCAAACATGAACTAAAATATTCAACTATTGAGAAAGAACTTCTCGCTGTTGTTTGGGGAATAAAATATTTTAGAACGTATTTGTATGGTAGGAAGTTCAAAGTTTGCACAGACCATAAGCCACTTGTTTGGTTAAATGGAATAAAAGAACCAAATTTAAAACTCCAACGCTGGAAAATTATTCTAAATGAATACGATTTTGATGTAGAATATTTGAAAGGGAAGGAAAACTGTGTCGCTGATGGTCTTAGCAGATATATTGAACAGGGTAGCAAAGAGTTGAATGATTCAAATTTTATAGGAGACATATTTAACAATGAAATCTCATGTGAAGGAAACGATGAAGTAACCTTGTCATCCGACATAAATCTAAGGGATAATAACGACGAAATTTTGTCCACAGATGCAACTATTCATAGTGCTATGGAGGATGAAACGAGACATATTTACATAACGGACAAACCGGTTAATCTTTACAAAAACCAAATTCACATATCTTACGGAAACAAAGATAAAATTGTTATGAAGATTGTTCATAAAAAAGTACAAAATCATGTCCAGGTTAAAAAAGATAGTACTAGCCTTTTAAAATTTATGAAGCAATTACTAATAAATAAAGGAATAATTTGTGTTTTTTGCGAAGACGTAAAACTTTTTCTAGAATTCCAAAACCTATACGTCAAATACTTTTCCTTGAACCAAAACCTTAAATTACTAAAATCAAGTTTATTGCTAAGAGACATTACAGACAAAGATGAAATTTAAACTATTATTAAAAATGAACATTTAATCAAAAACCATAGGGGGGTAAATGAAATGTTTTTCGAATTAAAAAAAAAATACTACTGGCCGAACATGCAAACCGAAATTCAAAAATTCATAAACAATTGCGATATTTGCAACATAGCTAAGCACGATCGTCGGCCACCCCAAATTCCAATGCAAATTACAGAGACTGCAAAATACTTTAACGATATCGTTCACATTGATATCTGGTATCCAGAGAGGAATAAGATGTACCTAACGAGCATCGATAAATTCTCCAAATATGCAACTATTCATAAGTTAGAAGATAGGAACTGGTTAGCGATTCTAAATGCAGTCAAGGAACGAATCAGATATTTAGGCAAACCACAAAAAATTGTTTCAGATGGAGATTCTTGTATTCTGCATACAACCGTGGAACAATTTTTAAAAGACAATAAGATTACTTTTCACAGAGTGACGGCCTCATTAAAAACAGGTAACTCCGATGTCGAACGTTTGCACGGCACACTTAACGAACACTTAAGATTACGAAATGCAGACAAAGACGACTCGGACCTAGATGAAAAGTTATTTAACATAATTGTTATCTACAACAATACATTACATTCCACAACAAAACTTAAACCCTTAGACATTATAAGTAACAACCTTTCTCGAGACGATATTCAAAATCTTGTTGAAAAATATCAGAAGGATAAAGAGAATAGAATTTCAAATCACAATAAATGTATTGATTCAAATCCTAGTCTTTGTGCTAACATAGTAAAGAATAGAACTGTTGTTAAAAATAAACCCAAGTATAAAAGATTGACTTCCTTCACAAACAATGGTAACTACACAACGAACAAATCGACTAAAAGAAACATAAAATACTATAAAAAACAATTAAAGCGAAGATACAAATACCAGCATCCATAATTTGAAATAAACGCAACACAAAAAAAATTTACTTACTTAACAAATTGGTTGATCATATTCGTTGTTTTTTTTGCTAAACAATCAAATTTTTTTTCACTTATAACTTTAATTCCCTCATGTTTATTATTATTTTGAATTTTCTTGTAGTCAATTTGAAACAAGAGATTATACAAATTCGATTTCAAGGAGTAAAATTTATAAAACTTTAAACACAACGTTCAGTTTTTTACCGTCTATTTTTGTTATTATTATTCTTTTTTATTTGACATTCAACTTTATTTGACGTTCAAGCTAATTGGACATTAAGATTCATTCACAATGAACTTGTTCAAAGTTAAGGTAGGTGAGCGTCGGTAATGCAGGGTGTCTGATATTTTTGAACAGGGATGTCTTATTTACACACGTAGATCAAAAATTATTTTTTCTTTATTTTTTTTTCAATCTCTGTCCATGGCATGTAAATCAAATTATTTATTGTAAATAAAATTGGAATAAAGAATCATTGTTTTGCATCGCCCACTCATTAAAAACGAAAAATTGCTTAAGAATTTATGTTTAAGTAACTTTTGGATAAAAAATAAACATTAAAGTTTCGCAGGAAAAATAAATGTTAAAAACATTGAAATAATAAATAAAAATTCTAAAATAAAATAAGTTTTGATTTTAACATTTCTTTTTCAATATCCGTCGCTTAGGCGTAACAATTTATAAACATTAAAAAAAAAAAAAACTACATAAATGCAAGAAATAAGAACCTATTATTGTTAAGCTGTTAAGAAATAAATAAATCTATTGAATTCATAAGTATTAAATAATTGTATCAATAAAATAGAAGTATTAAATGCATTAATGAATAACGAAGTGGTAAATCTTTACATAACTATACAAAAAATAAATAGATGATTAAGTTTTTCTTAACTGGAAAAAGTTTAAAAAGAGGAAAAAAATAATTATATCATGCTCATGTACTTTTTTTGGAGACCAAAAACCTAAAGGGTGGAGGTGTTATATAAGAAAACACAATCCCTAATATTACGCTCTTCGTTTGCCTAACAAACGAACAGCGTGAACTATAAATCTTTCCACTTACTTTCTTTCAGACCTCATCTTCTTTAAAAGATGAGGCAAGAGAGAGAAGAAGTCAACTTTAAGCTTTTTCCTAAGTTAGTTCGAAGTTAGTCGTAAGTCAGCTCTTAATGTATGAACATCATTTAAAATATTTAATAAAGTGTTTGAAGGAAAAACGGAACTATACCTTTTTTATTGGAAGAAAATACATTATTGAGATAAAGACTTATCTATATATCAAAATTTGTGTCAAATGTCAATATTTATTGTTGTATTTACGTGTATTTAAGTCATCACGCTCCCAGCCATTTTTATTTCTGACAATTTCAATTTTAATTTATTGTTGTTTTTACGTGTGTTTTCTTCCTCACAGCCATTTTTTATTTCCGACTGACAATCTGCGCAGTATAATACCTTAGATTTGTGTACTGTGGATATAAGTACTTCAATTGACTTATGTTGTTTTTGCGTGGAACGTCTATTGTGAGGTATTATCATTGTATATAAATTCTATAGTATTCTCATGAAGAAAAAAAGCTCGTGGCCATCTATGCGTCCAAATGTAATACTAATTTTTGTTAAGGGATCTTGGTAAGTCGATCACAGCGAACCTATCGACCAAATGTCTACCTACAAAATCGTGAATCGTGAGAATACTATAGATTGGATATACAATGGTATTATTTCAAGAGGAAGGAATATTTGGACCGACGTTATTTGTTCTCAGAATACACATCTACGTCTAAGGAAGCATTTACAGCTAAAAAGTATATTTGAAAAAAAATATGACTTAGGCAAGTGGTTTTTGAAATGACCGATTCAATTAGTTTATTTAAGATTTGGCTGACGACCAGGTATCAAAAAAGGAGAGACAGGACCCCACCTGCGGCACGGTGTACCCATTTCTGCTTTAGCACTTTTACTAGTAAATGTGTTTGCTAACTTGAAATTTCCCGCAAGTTTTCAAAAATTCCTGTTTGTTAGCTCCAACAAATTTCAATGGGAGAGCACAATGAAGGAGAAAATAAAATGCATGACTGGATCTTAGCTTAGCGCTCAAACTCAAGTATGCCATTTTATAACTTGAAAAAATAGGAATATACACAAAGGAAAATTTTAAATCGTTTGGAGCGGTTATTCAAAAACTAATTTTTTATATATAAAATTTTAGTAGGTAATATTAAAAAAAAAATGGAATGAACATTTTTTAGAAAATTTTAAAATATATTTAAAAACCAAGTTTAAAAAAAATTCATCTACCCGTTTTGGAAATATTGAATTAAAAAAAAAAAATATTTTTTTAAAAATTAAAAACCAATTTTTTTTCAAAATTTTGATATGCAATATTATAAACATTTTGAAGAAGCATTTTCATACAAATTTTTATTGAAATCCATTAATTCGTTAATGAGAAAATCGAAAAAAACGTTATATGGCAGGTACCGTTAATAACAGTTCTTGGTATTTTTTTCCACCAAAATATATACCATGCCTACAATAACACACTGATTTTTTTATCGAAATCGTTGGAGCCATTCTTGAGATAAATAAGCTTTTCCTTAGCGTTTGTATGGCAAGTACCGTTATTTTTGGAACTAAAAGTAATTTGAATTTTCCCTCTGGACAGTTACAAGAAAACCTTAAGTTAAAAATTTGAAGAGAGTCGCATCATTGGCTTAGGCTGTAGATCCAGATACAAACAGAGAAAAAAAACAAACACAAACACAAAATTATGCTAAAATTAAGTCAAAATACTTATTGCTGAATAAAATAGTCATGAATGAATAATGTCCGAGGATTTACTTTTATTTTTGAATTCAAAAGATTTCTCGCTGAACCGCCATTTCGTTTTATGTCGTTTTCCATTGGTTTCACTCAAGAAGACACTCATTCTGAATCCAATGGAACAGTGCTTGTTACTTCTACTCAATTTTGAAGTTTCGACTCTGTATTAGTGAATCATTAAATAGAAACTTTTTGCTGGCACACAAAAAGTGAAATTAAAAACAATAGTGTATCCACCCCTTACTTACAAATAATAATTTTACTTTTTGTTTTTCTTAATTTGTTTATTAAATTTTATTAAATTCAGTGTTTTCGAGTGCACAATTAATTCGAATGGGATGAACGAAAAATATGAAGTTGCACTGCAGTTTTTTTTGACGTTTGAGTGAATTTTTGTTGAAGTTTCGTGTTGCATGTATTAGTGCTTCTGAGTGTCTTCTGAATTCAAATCAAGAATCAATTTTCTCTTCTCAGAATCGTCAGAAGAGTATTTTTTGTGCCAATGAAACGGTTTCAGAAGCGTTCCGGACGATTCTGGACGCTTCCGGACGCCCAATGGAAAACAGCATTAGTTTCAAGACGTTTGTATGGTGGTTTTCTAAAAGAGGCACTATTTATGTATAGATAACAACAGTCGTTTTAATTTTTTAACGTTGTGGTACATTAATGGGTGTTTTACAATTCCGCGTTGGGCGTCGCGTTGAAAGATTTGCCTGTCAGCGCAAAAGTTCAGGCATAGGAATTTCTGTTTATTGTTTACAATGACGCGTTGAGCATTATGTTACGATTTTGCATTTATTAGTAGGTACACAAACCAACGTAACGTAAGCGGCTGCAACGCAAAAGTAGAGATTATTCAATGGCTGTTTTACAATGACGCGTTCGCGTTCGCGATGCGTACGTTACATTTAACAAGCGTTACGGCCGCGTCGAGACAAATCGACTAAAAAAATTCAAACTTTTTTCAACTCAAGATAGCCACATACCTAAATTGAAATCGAAATGTCAAAACGCACGCAAAAGTTGAATAATCTCTACTTTCGCGTTGCAGCCGCTTACGTTACGTTGGTTTGTGTACCTACTAATGGATGCAGAATCGTAACATAATGCTCAACGCGTCATTGTAAACACTAAACAGAAATTCCTATGCCTGAACTTTTGCGTTGACAGGCAAATCTTTCAACGCGACGCCCAACGCGGCATTGTAATAGCCATCAACTTTTGCGTGCGTTTTGACATTTCGATTTCAATTTTGGTATGTGGCCATCTTGAGTTGAAAAAAGTTTGAATTTTTTTGCTCGATTTATCTCGACGCGGCCGTAGCGCTTATTAAGGCCCGGTGCACACATGCGTTTTTTTAACGCGTGGTGACGCAGCGGTGTCGCTGCGGTGCCGCAGTTTTTCAATGAACACAAACGGGTTTTTCTCGCAGGAATCAATCTGCAGTTCGCGTTTGGCTGGCAGCAATAAAGGTTAATAAAAAGAAACGAGTATTTTTCGCGTACCGTGTGCATAAAACTATGTTCTTAAAAATAAACGATGCTATTTTGTTTAACCTTTTTTTATTAAAAATAAGATAAAAATAGGTACCTACATATTTCATCATTTTTCTCCTCAAAACCTTCACAAAATACTTTGAAAACCCTCATCTACGCCGCTCTTTTCTTTTGTTGGTCATGGTATGCTTCGGTATAGCAACACTTGATATTTCTGGAAACTTTTTTATCTCATTGATAATATTAATTCTACAACAAATTCTCCCATGCTTGGCATCTTTATTTCAAATATAATTAGCGGCAAAATGACGCTAGTGTGCACTGCTCAATAATAAAGAATGTACCAAAAGACGCAATCGCGTGTGCGGTGACGCAGCGGGCTCGCGGAAACCTGCGAGATTTTTTGCCCGCAAGAATGACGAGCGATGCCGCAGCGTCATCGCAGGTGTGTGTGCACCACTCAATTTAATTGTGAGTACTGTAAGACGCAAAGGCGGTACCGCTGCGGGACCGCGCGTCAAAAAGACGCAAGTGTGCACCGGGGCTAAACGTAACGTACGCATCGTGAACGCGTCATTGTAAAACATAAAACAGCCATAAGAGTGATATGTTTTCATTCGAAGAATGTTTGTCACAAATTAGTTTGTCAGTACCGTGGTAGTATTTTTTAAGCATGTTATAACATGTTTTTGGTTGATTACCAGAATTTTGTATTCCTTTTCACGACATATGTTAAAATTGTCCTGGAAATTATTTTTCTCAATAGCATAGAGAAGTTATGTCACATAAACTGTCTAAATGTCAGTACCGTGGATGTCAGTACCGTGGCACCGTGAACTTTAAATAAACTACCGTCAACCCGGGTGACTTCGGCCTGGTTGGGTGACTTTGGCTTTTGAATGGATACTTTTTGAAAAAAATTGTTTAAATATGAAGGAATTGTTTAATTTTTTTTCAAGTTCTTTGTAAATGTTTAAAGTTGAATGAATTAAAATACTATGATCATACTAGCTTTACTTAATTGAAATTAGAAAATAAGATATATTAAAATTTATTTTTCTTAAAAATCTAAAAAAAAATCACCTGAAAATGTTGGATGGTTTTAATATGTTGCAGAAATATGATTGCAAAATGACTTTAACTCCGATATATGTATTGTTTTATAAATCTAATTCTCTTCATTCTACCTTTGTAACTTTTTAATAAACAATAAATTTTAATTTTTTTATAATAAATCCCAAATGGTGGGGTGACTTTGGCCTGCATTTTGGGTGACTTTGGCTGGGTGGCCAAAGTCACCCAGTGGCCTTCTTTCGACCTTTAAAAATATTATGGCGGGAGATTTTAACAACTTACAAGCTGGCAAACCCGAGAAAAAAATGCCAAAAGAAGTATTTCCTAGGCTACTAAAAAAGTCTGGGACAGCTTACATGAGAACGATATGGCAATTGAAAATTTAATATCTGGCTTCCGGGCTACTGGAATTTATCCATCCAATAAGCACAAGTTTTAGCTAAACTGGATAAAAAAGAACTCAAGAATACCTGAATATAATACCACCAGCAACATGTTGACTCTTAGTTATTCAGTATTGAACTATATGAAGAGCCTTCGGACCCCAGATACCTGGAGCAGAAAGCCAAGAAAGAAATAGGTTAACAATGAACCTGGTGCTTGTGCCACTTTGCGGACTTCACCTATTCGCCGAGCGTTTTAACAAAGTCTTCCAACTAAGGATGACATTGAAGAGATGACCACTGATAAGGCTGGTCCATCAGAACTTCAGAACTATGTCGCAACCGCAGGCCAAGACCCCGCAAGGTCATCGTTTATATCAGACTCATCAACTAATAATAATACCTTAAACTCACTCATGTCCTTATGCTTAGCAAGAGCAACAAATCATGAGTGACGAAGAGATGACGGTCAGCGAAAATTGTACTATCAAGGCTGGTGACTATTTCCTGGTCAGGTTTGCAGTGAAGAAAAAAATTACATTTTACGTCGGCTGCATCTTAAACGTACAGAGCGATGAGTTGACTGTCTCATTCTTACAAAGAGGTGCTGGATACAGCTTTATATATCCAGAAAAAAAGACGATGCACAGGTGAACAAGAGTGATCTGGAGAAAAAACTTCCTGTTCCAACAGAAGATCGCCGAGAGAGACTACTTTTTCCAATCTTTCCAAGGATATGAAAATTTAAATTAATATTTATTATAAGTATTTTTAAAAAAATATTAAAACCAGACAACTCAGTGTAAACCATCAAAAATAATACCTAATATATAAAAAAATCTCTGCTTTCATTTGGGTTGGGTGAGATTGATTTGCTGCTTGTAGTTCATATGAAAATGATTAAAACGTCCGCCCGGCCAAAGTCACCCGTAATGGGAAGGCGACTTTGGCCACCCATATTTTAGCATATATATAAAACTACTCCGTAGTATTGTTTAAGACTTATCATACCTATAGAGTGAGTGAAATATGTAAAAATGTAGAAATCTTCATTTGAAAAAAAAAAATTATTGCTAAAGTTATTCACATTTTAATATGAAAAAGTGCCAAAGTCACCCGGGTTGACGGTATTTCTTGCAATTGTATTTACTTTCTACCAATTTTCTTTATTAAAACGGTAGGAATACCTCAAAAGCACCAAACAGAAATTATTCCGTGCAATAAAAACTAAGTAATAACCCAGCACAAAGAAAAGGGTTGCCATTCAGAAGAATATACTACAAGAACGAAAAAGTTATACATATTTAAAAAAATAAGGGAAGTAGAATTGTCAAGAGGTCAAAACATAACAGTTAATCTAGAATCTCTACAAAAGTATAGTCAAAAAGAGAGAAAACAAAATACAAATAAAAAAAGTAAAAGAGCTTCATTATCGTCTATTCCAGTTTTAGTACATTTCAAGATATATTTGTGTTCTTTCAAAGTTGTAGTAAAATGCTTTTACAGGTTTGATACTATGACTAAATGAAGCCACAAAAACGAAACCAAAATTGTTTCCTATAAGTTTCTATTCTTGAAATTAAAAAAAAAAAGAATCACAGTTGGCAGAGAATCACCCATATAGGCACATTATTTGTTTGTTTATACATTATCGAAGTATTTTTTAATGAATAAGTACATTAGTTATAAAAAACTGATTTGAAAAAAAATTCGAGATAATTGGGTTTGACTGTACTATCAGCATGGACTTTTTGGCGGTTCTTAGGCTGTAAAAGTACTAAAAGTATTTTTTTTTTAAATTACGTTTCAGTAAATAACACTAGTTTACAAAATAAATAAAATTTTCTGTACATTAAGTGCCGCTATTTTATTCGTATAGATTTGAGTTCACTGATCTCGAAAATCACATTAAAAAAAATTTCTATGGATAGGTTTTCGAGATACGATTTTTTTAATTTATGTTCGAAAGTACTTATTATTAGTATTTGGTGCATATCTTAATTGTGACGTAAAGAATCAGCTTGGAAAGTATCTTAAATCAAACAATTTTAAATTTCCAACAAAAATAGTTCGTATTTATCCCAATCGGTCAAGTAACTATTAGAAGAATTAGCCAAAATCTTAAAAAAAACATTATTTTTTCAATAAAATTGAGGTTAGAAATGTATTCTTTTGCAAAATAAAAATATATACTACAAAAATATGATGATTTTTGAACATTCTACAAAAAGCCTGGTCTACTGCTATAAAAATGAGGCATTTACGTTTTTGTAGAAGTTAAACAATTCAAGTCCTTCAATATTTTTTGGGACTTTTACCTTATGCATTGCTTTAGTTTGAGTTTTATACTATTTTTTCATTGAGATTCACCAGCTCGAGAGAAAATATGTGTTTAAGAATTGATTTTGGATGTTCTATATTTTTCGGTATCCGTTTTTTTATGAGATAACCTCTGCTTGCTGATAAAAATGCCAAGTATGGTGAAAGATTCCACCAAAAACGCATCTTGACATAAGTAGCTTATATTATGGTTGTTTATACATATATGTAAAAGCTACTATTATACACTAATCTCAAGATGGATTGTTGGTGGAATCTTTCACCATACTTGGCACTTTTATCAGCAAGGTTATCTGGGCGGAAATTTCAACTGTGAATAAAAAAAAAGTAGGTTGTTAAATTCGCACCTATTCGAAAGAATAAGGCCATATTATATAAATGTATGATAGAAAATATAGAGAAACAGAAAAACACATTGTTTTGAGCTTACTAGGATTTCAGGCACTTAGGAACTGGTAGTGTGTTCGAATATGGTTCAGGACACATGACAGATTGAATTGTGACATACTCATCTGCCACCTAAAGCACTTTTAGCAATACCCGTCTATTTGCTCGGACAAAAATGACAATCAGTTACATGATTTGATTGTTTCTCCGTATATCTATATCGCAGGTACCGAATTTTATGTTAAGCCTTATAACAAAAAAATGATACATATCTGTTAAAAAGTCATATAAAAAACACCTACGGTAGATGACAAAAATCCAGCTTTTATGAGTAAACACACAAAATTCGTATTTCTAGCGTTTTTTCGTTCTGATATAAACACCGACATATAAGAACGCAAATCTAACTAAATAGTAACACCCCTAAAAAAAAGTGAGTTTCATACTCTTACCAAAAAGTATTTTTAGAAAAAAGAAAGTTAAACATTAAGAAGACAAATTTTGTAAGCCTTTTTGAACTCTGACTAAAGATGAATTTTCGCAAGGCACGTTATCACTCAAAATATATTTTACTGAGTTATAACTTAGAAGTCCATTTTACCTGATAAATTAGGCAGTAAAAGCATGTTATCACATTGCCAAACCAAAAGTTGTGGATTTCTTTGCTATGAATAAGGTTTAAGTCAAAAAATAATGAAAAAATCGAATTTTTGTTCATGTACATAAATGGGCATAACTTTAGAACTAATCCGTAGATTTTTTCCGGAAATATCTCATTTTCCTTGGTAAAGTATCTTATTACTGTAAGAATTAAAAAAAAATTATTTCAATATTTTTTTTAACTGAAATAATAGATTTGGTGCTCTTATTTCCGTTCAAAAATAAGATTTTTTTCGGATATTTTGGCCCATATCGTTCCAACTACTAAACTTGTCATACAAAAAGAGAAGAGATGTTGGTCAACAATTTAATAATGTTCAACTGAATCCATTTGAAGCCAGATTGTGCATTCCTTAGTGCATATACGGCCTTAATAGTAAGGTACCTTCGGAAATATAGAACACAATATTCAAAAATTCATATCTCGAAAACCTATCCATAATAATTTTTTTTAATGTGATTTTCGAGTTCAGAAGATCAGAATTTATAAGAAAAAAATAGTGGCATCAAATGTACATTTTAGCTGTGAACTAGTTTATTACACTAAAAATAAAATAAATAAATTGGGTGGCGCAACAGCTCATGGAGAACCAGGGCCTAGTGACTTACAACTCACAACCATTCCTGTGTGCGTGTTTGTTGGCAGGAATGGAGGGGACCTACAGTTTTTTGCCGAGTCCGAACGGCTAAATGAGAAGCACTTTTTGATGACAAGTATACTCTTGGAGGATTTGTCAGTTCCTCGCAAGAGGCAGTACCTCGAATAAAACATTTCTGTTTTTAGGTGGCACGGCTGGGAATCGAACCCACACCTTCGGCATGACAGTCCTACGCACTAACCATCAAACCACGAGGTACTACTCAGTAAATAATAATAAAATTAAAGAAAAAATATTTTATTTTATTTTTTATTTGTAAGTGTAAAATCAATAAACTTTGATGCATATGTATGTATGCATTTTTCACCACACATTTAATTTGTCTGTTTATAGAGAAGTTTTTTATGAATATATAGCTATAAGAAAAAATACAAAAATATTATTATAAAAATTCAAACCCAATGGTTTTGGTACTATCAGGGCGGGTTGTTTTCGGGTCTTATTTTTGGAAGTTCTTAGGCTATAATAGTCAATTTTTTTTAAAAAACGCTTCAATAAACAATATTAAAATTTAAAAAATAGTTTTAACGCAAAAACGCTGCTACTGGGTACCTGATGTGAATTTCTGCGCCTCCTTGGAAAACTATTAAACTGATTATAAACAAACTTTGCATAATGCAGAAACAGTTAAAGTTAGATACAAAATATTCCCTCAAATATTTTTAGCTGAATCGGTCAGGTTGTTTCGAAATCAATAGCATACATGCGTTGGCACATTAAATTTTATAAAACAGAGGTCACATCGTTCAAACAGATTATATACTTACCGAGTTTTTCTGAAAGAGCATAAAATTACCTTTCCATTGATGTACATATGTATGCATGTATGTTATGTCCATTTCCACGATTACGGGACTTTTGATTTCAGCGGCTCTCAGAAAATTAACACGACGACGCTTATTTGTTTTTTCAGAAATTCGAATTTGATCTCGACAGACGTTTCGACAAGGTTCAGCTTGTCATGGTCACGATCACGAGTTCAATATTGATGGCTTCTGGGTAAGGTATTTCTTCTTTTTAAGTCCTCCTGTTGTGTTCTTGGTAAATTGTTGTTTTTGCAATCCGCATTTAACTTCTTCATTATAAATTCAGATATAAGTAGCGGTTCAAAACTTGGTTCGTATTTCTTTTCAGGCTGCAAAATGTTTTACTGAGAAGATGCCTGCAGAAACAAAAATGCCAGAGACTAGTTCCTGTTATCAATCAATGCTTTGGTGAACATTTTACAAATCTTAATCCTTTATGAACTATTTTAACCTCTTCTTTCAAAATTTAGTTATCTTGACTACCTCATTAAAAGCTTCACTTCAAATATCAAAAAGAAGTAACCTTATTAAAGAATTTTATGAAATGGCCAAAAGTGTTGAATACAGTGGGATATCTGCATGCATTTTAAAAAACCTGTCCCAGCATCCACAAGGTTACACAATGACGGTTTTTTTTATACATATCTTTTTATGTTAAAAAATTAATATTTTAGTTGTCGACTACTTTATCCACGAAACGAGTTGGTTTCATGAGCTATGCGAAAATTTTAAGAAGAACTTTATAGCATTCGCGGAACCTAACATATTGGAGTACTTAAGCAACTTTTTGAAAATTCATCCACAAATAGCTATTGATCAAGGATTGTTTGAACTTATATTTCACGAAATTCCCCACAAGCAAGTTAATCAAGGAATTCTGATCAAATGCTTTGCTTTTCTGTTAAACTGCAAAGAAGGCCAGGACAAATTAGAAAAGTGCGATGGAGTTCGTGTTCTGTATGAAATTTTACTAGACGAACAATTAGTAACGCACGAATTCATAGCCCAAGCCTTCCAGAATGCTACAGCTGGAAGTAAGATCACACTCTGGAGATGTAGGGAATTTTGGAATCTGCCAAATGCACTTATAAAACGCGCCCATGTTAAGAATAATGACTTACAACAACTTTATTGCTTACAGGTTTGTAATAGGGTCAGAAAATATTTTTTAATTAACATGTCATTTTTAGACTCTTAAGCAAATAACTCCATTGATCAAAAAATACGTTCGATTTGTGTTTGCTTCACAGATACAAAGTATTAAATGTAATAATGGATATGTAAGAAAAGCAAAAGATGCACTTTTAGAATGTTTAAGAAGCGATGTGTTCAGATAAAAGACAAAATTATTACGTTCAAAATAATAAAAATTTATTTGTGCTTTGTATTTTAAGGAACAATTACATGCTTTGTTCAGCTTATTACAATTTTGATAAGAAAACGCAATTCTATAAGTATGTTTCCAATGAACATGAATTTATAGAAAAAATATTTTTTAAATCGTTAGAGTGGTTTTCAATCAAATATGTATGTTTGACCTACGGGGCTTGATTCAAAGACGTTTCGGGCTGGAGCATTGATGCCCATTCGCTCTAGGTGACCCAGCCATCTTAGTCGTTGACTTTTCACTCTTGTGGCTAGGTCGGTGTCACTGTATAGCCCGTACAGTTCGTTTTTGTATTTTCTTCTCCATTCTCTATCTATGCAGACGGGACCAAAAATCAACCGGAAAATGTTCCTCTCAAAACAGCCTAACGCGTTCTCATCCCCCGCTAACAGTGTTCATGTCTCTGCACCATACATCAGGACTGGGATGAAGCGTCTTATACAGGGAGAGTTAAGTTTCTCGAGAGAGGGCTTTGCTTCTCAATCACCTTCTTAGCCCAAAGAAACAGCGATTGGCAAGAGTAATTCTTCGTTTGATCTTAGCGTTGGTAACGTTCGCTGAGCTTATAGCGGGTCCTAGGTAGGCAAAGTCTTTGACCACCTCAAAATTATAGCTGTCTATAGTGATGTTCTATTGGGTGTCCTTTCTTGTTGACAGCATATATTTCGTTTTGCTTTCATTCACCGCTAACCCCATCTTCTTGGCTTCCTTCTCAATACTCACGAAAGCACCACTGACATCTCACTTAGTTCGTCCGATTATGTCAATTTCGTCAGCGTAAGTGAGTTATTGGACGGACTTTTAAAAGATAGTGTATCTAGTCTTGATGTAAGAATTGTGCACTATTCTTTCAAGAACGATGTTGAAGAAGTCGCATGACAGCGCATCACCTTGCTTAAAACCATTTTTGATATCAAAGGTGCTTGTGAGGTCTTTGCTGACCTTGATGGAGCAGCGTGCATTCTCCATTGTCATCCTGCACAAACGGACGAGTTTGGGAGGGATTCCAAAACAAGACATTGATCTACATAGCTAGTCTCCATAGATGCTGTCATGCGCGGCCTTGAAATCGATGAAAGGTGCGGGGTATTGATTTGAAGATCCTGGGTTTTTTCCCAGATCTGCCGATGCCGTAGTGAGAATATTTGGTCGATGGTGGACTTCCCTGGCCTAGAGCCACACTGATATGGACCTATCAGGTTATTGACGAATGGTTTAAGGGGTTCACAAAGTACGGCAGAGAAGATCTTGTAGGTGATATTAAGAAGACTGATGCCTCTGTAGTTGGTGCTGCCATACTTTGTGAACGCCTGAAGCCATTCGTCAACAACCTGATAGGTCCATATCAGTGTGGCTTTAGGCCAGAGAAGTCCACCATCGACCAAATATTCGCACTACGGCAGGTCTTGGAGAAAACCCAGGAGTTTCAAATCGATACCCACCACCTTTTTATCGATTTCAAGGCCGCGTATGACAGCATCTATAGAGACGAGCTATATAGAGCTATGTCTAGTTTTGGCATCCCTGCCAAACTTGTCTGTTTGTGCAGGATGACAATGGAGAATGCACGCTGCTCCATCAAGGTCGGCAAAGACCTCACCGATACCTCTTATGTCAAAAAAGGTTTTAGGCAAGGCGACGCGCTGTCATGCGACTTCTTCAACATCGTTCATGAAAGAATAGTGCAAAACTCTCACGTCAACACTAGAGGCACAATCTTTCAAAAGTCCGTCCAATTACTTGCTTACGCTGACGACATTGACATTATCGGACGAACAAAGCGTGATGTCAGTGGTGCTTTTGTGAGTATTGAGAAGGAAGCCAAGAAGATGGGTTTAACGGTGAATGAAAGCAAAACGAAATATGTATATGCTGTCAACAAGAAAGGACACCCAACACCGACGTCTAGGACAGAACGTCACTATAGACAGCTATAATTTTGAGGTGGTCAGAGCCTTTGTCTACCTAGGACCCGCTATAAACTCAGCGAACGATACCAGTGCTGAGATCAAACGAATTTGATCATCGAATGATCGTCATTTTTGGACGCAGGTACTGCGATCGTCAAATATGCAATCGTCCTTCTTGCACAAAATCAGTTTGATCAACGTCAGTCAATTTACCTGCAAACGCATTTGACGTTTACAAACACGATTTCTGGCTTTTATATATTTTGTTCGTCAACTCGATTTTTTGACTGCACAGCTGCACCGCAGATGATGTTTTCGAACATGTGACTTTAGCAAGCTGCATTTTCGAACACAATGCTAATGCAGTAAAATTTGTATTTGCGTTTTCGAACAGAAGACTTTTGCAGTTTGCGTTTAAGAACATTCTGCAAATGCATTTTTGACGCAGTTGACGTTTTCGAAAACGGCCTTACTCTTGCCAATCACTGTTTCTTCGGGCTAAGAAGGCAATTGACAAGCAAAGCCCTCTCTCGAGAAACTAAACTGTCCCTGTATAATGCTACATTTCCACCTAACGCTAATCTGAGATTTAATAAGATTTACCGCAAATCTCCTTTAAATCTTGAAGATTTACCATACAAATTTATTTCGTTAATCTTGAAGATTAGAAATTAATCTTGTTAAATCCTCCTAGGACAAATACTTTTACAAATCGAACTAACCTATTCCGGTATGGCGCTGAAGGATTCATTTATGACTGAATTCAGTTCTTCACAGAGGAAACATTCTATCTCACTTCCTCTTTATGAGAACAAAAGAAACAACATTTACATTTTAAAAGGGGCTGTCAAAGTAAATCTTTTTTAAATCTTTTTGTGTGGTGGAAACACCAAATAGATTTATTTAATCTGAACTGAGATAATCCTTTGGTGGAAACATAGCATAAGACGCTTATCATCCCAGTGCTGATGTATGGTGCAGAGGCATGGACACCGCTAACGGTGGATGAGAACGCGCTAGGCTGTTTTGAGAGGAAAATTTTCCGGTTGATTTTTGGTCCCGTCTGCATAGATGGGGAATGGAGAAGAAGATACAACCACGAACTGTATGGGCTGTACAGCGACACCGACCTAGCCTCAAAAGTGAAAAGCCAACGACTAAGATGGATGGGTCACCTAGAGCGAATGGACACCAATGCTCCGGCCCGGAAAGTCTTCGAATCCAACCCCGTGGGACAACGGAGTAGAGGTGGACAGCGTAAAAGGTGGCGCACGCATGTAGAAGAGGACCTCAACCAACTTGGCGTGCGAAACTGGAGACAGCTAGCTAGAAACCGAGCCGGCTGGAAGAAGCTTGTTGGTTGAGGCCCTGGTCCACCCGGACTGTAGCGCCACCTTAAGTAAGTAAGTAAGTAATTTAAGAGGGTGCGAGAGACTTGATCGGAAAAGAACCTAGTGATTTGTTGCGACTGTAGCCGCCCGACGTCAAACTTCCTCATAGAATTTCCATGTTTTGGCTTGCATGAATTTGAGCTTTAACCACAAACACGTCAGATTTTAATTGATTTACTTGAGTCTTTACTACCCATTTGTCAGAAATTAGAGATCAGGATGATAATCTTGAGCTTGATTAAAGTCGCCAATTTAGCATTAAATGGACTTGAAAAGATATTGGAAAGTCGATTTGGTAAACTCGGAAAAGCACCTGAAAACCAAAGTAGAGAAGGCTAAAATAGCAATATACGTAAATTGGAATAGAATTTTTAGCAATAAACTTATTGCTGTTAGCTCAAAATATGGTGTGTTTAATGCAACAGCGCAATTCATTCTTCAATATGGTGCACAAGTTTGGGGTGGCCAACAATTCGAGGTGGTGGAATACTTGCTACGGTTTTTTCTCAGGAAAATTTTTTATTTGCCAATCAACACCCCCAAGTATATGTATTATCTTGAGTCGGGCTTACCATCACTGTTCATCTCATCGCTAAAGCTACGTGCTATGCTGATTATTTATCAAAATGGATGAAATTCCGCTACCAAAGCAGATTTTGCGGTATGCAGTCCAAAAGAATATACTTTTTGTCAAAAATTGGAGAAAACTGGCTGCAGATTGTGGTATAGTATTGAATTTATCGGAAGTTAGAATGGATCAATGGAAACAGACGTTTTATGAAGTTATCCGGACAACTGATGAAAATGAGAGATACTCTTTTATCGAAGAAGCCCTTGAGTCAACAGAGAGGCTTTATTACTCGAAAGTAAACTATAATTTAAACGAAGCAAATTACTTCAACAGCAGTTTCTCATGCATTATGACAGGAGCAATTTTTAAAATAAGAGAATTAATAAGCCTTAATTATTCACCGCATCGAACCGAAGGAACTGGCAATTGTGATTTGTGCAACCTGGAGGAGAGAGAAAATATCTTTCATTTCATTGGAGTATGCCCCGTGCTGAAGGAGATAAGACGATCTTACTTGGTCTTGATATCCATAGCATTACTTTGGCTAAAACTAGTTAGTAGTCCGAGTCAACGTTGGCTCTTCGGAACGTTCGGACATCCTTGATACTGGAGAAGTGCCTTACGTCGATCGCAATGTGGTCAATCTGGTTGGTGGTTGATTGACCAAGAATTTACGATATCCCATTGTGTATATCGAGATGCGGAAACTGCGTACTAGCTACAACAACGTTTCGCCCCGCTGCAAAGTCGATTAACCTGAGTCCTTTATCAGAGGTGGTGTCGGTCGTGCAGGCTATATCTTCCCATTGTGCCACCAAAGACGTCTACTCTTCCTAGTTTGGCATTAAAATCACCCTAGACAACGTTTATATCATAGCTAGGGAGGGCATTGTTTATGCCATCTTTTTCCTCGTGGGGCGAGGCATGCGCGCATATGAGGCTAATGTTGGCAAATTTAGCCTTGATGCGAATTATCGTGAGGCGCTCGTCTGAAACTCAAGACTTCTTTTGCCTAAGTCTGCCTCTAACGAAGAATCCACATCCAAAAAGATGCTGCCATTGTGGTCGATTACAGTCACCGTAGTAGATGTCGCAGTCTTTCAGTTTTCTTTTATCGCACTTCTTGGATGACGTGCAGGGCTGCCAGAAATCATGATTTATCATTATATTTTCATGTTTTTTGGACTCAAATAATGTTTTAATGATTTCGAGTCCAAAATCATGATTTTCTAATTTCAAAGAAAAAATTATTTTTTTATAATCGCTTTTAAAAAAACATTCTAAGCTACACTACAACCTGAAACGACGAACACATTACAAACACAAACAGACACTTTGACTCATATGCATAACTACATTTTTATTTCTGTGATTTAATTTCTTGTCTGTGAATATATGTGAATTCACATACAAAAATTCATGAAGTTAGGAATACATACTGTTATGCAACTCATCATTTTAGCTACTCACCACACACAAACACTTTCTCAGCAAAAATAATCCAGAGATTATGCTTCTTTTCATTTCTCTATGCTCCAGATTCAAGTTTCTAACTTACTAACGTAAAATTTAAAAAATATTTTATACTATCTATTTTTGATTTTCAATGTGCTATAATAAAAAAAAAATAATATAGCACTCATAAATATGTATATAAATCATAATAATTTTAATAATAATGTTATATACTCGTATTCCTTCCATTTTTGTATTTTTTTAATAAATGCTCTCAATAGATATTTGAAAATATTTGTTTTACTTGTTAAGATGTAGTTTAAAATTTTTAATATCTCTTTTACAGTTTTCCAACTCAGATCTGTAAATCATGATTTTTAACAAAAATCATGATTTTAAACTATGTTTTTTTAAATTTCTGAGTGGCAGCACTGATGACGTGATGCCTGCCTTGTAGCAGTCTAGGGCTTACAGTAAATGTTCAGCTGCACGTGTGGTCTATAGAGAGACAGAACATTCCAGGTGCAGATCCGAAGTCCGTTGTTTTTATTTCGTATGCTAGGTTCGTCAAGAGTAATTCCGTCCGTATCCGAGGCTTGTTGCTGTTTCGCAACTAATATAGCTTTAGGTGGAAGGAAAGTCACTCCGACGGCACGACCCTCAACCAGGAGGTCAATATCCTTACAATATAACTCTAAGGGCGGGGAGCAGGATTAACCGCTCCTTATAGGCGTCAGTGCTGAATATGTCGTAGTAACCCGTATAACGTGTTGAGTGTTCACTAAGTGGTTCAGCCTGACTGGAACTCAACTAAAGACCCCACTTTAATGCCTTACACCTTTTTAGAAAGCTGATTGAGGGAATAGTTTTTGAGAAATTAACCGACCGCAAAAGAGATTTAAGGAAAAATAAAAACAAAAAACAGAGAAAATTTACTTAAATTTACTTTATTTATTTTTCTAGATACCAAATGCTGTATATAGTCAAGTTGAGTTTCTTAGTGTTTTTTTTTGTTAGCCAAATGTACCATTAAAAGTTAAACGTGCTAGGCATGGTCAATGTCCTTGGTTCACTGTTGAAATTCGGAAAAACGTTGCTGGTTGGATGCTCATTTGCAAGTCTATCGTTATTTGCGCAATTTGGCAGTGATATTTTATGAAAGCCAGACTTACCCATCCATCAATGAAAGGTATCGGGTAGTCACTTTTGGCTAGCCTAAGAGAAATGGGAGTGGGTAAAATAAAATAAAATGATGACACTCAAATCGAATGGTTATAGTTTTGAAGGAATTCTTCAAAAAAATTGTCAAAATTATCCTGCCTATATTTCTCCCAATACAAGAACACGTTTTCAACTTTTTTATAACCACCGGTATTATAGATTCAAAATAGCTTTTTATGGCCTTTAGTCCTACAAATTGGCGTTTCGTTCGGCTTACTCACTTGAACTCATCAGTGACATAGTGAGGGCTTTGTCAGACGCAATTTGTATTAAGTTCAGTTCAACTTACATGAATTTTTCAACGAAAATCCACTGTAAACTATATCCAACAAGATTAGAATTCCTAATCATTAAGCTGGAAGTTTTTTTGCCCGGTGCCAGGCATAGTTTCTATATAAGAAGGTTTTATAATACAAATTCTATATACTACTGAAATAAATCAGCCAAGAAGAAGACTTAGCATTAAGGATTGGACTTGTTGAATTATTGATTCAAAATAGCTTTTTATGGCCTTTAGTCCTACAAATCAAGTCAAATCCTTAATGCTAAGTCTTCTACTTGGCTGATTCATTTCAGTAGTATATAGAATTTGTATTATAAAACCTTCTTATATAGAAACTATGCCTGGCCCCGGGCAAATCCTTAATGCTAAGTCTTCTACTTGGCTGATTCATTTCAGTAGTATATAGAATTTGTATTATAAAACCTTCTTATATAGAAACTATGCCTGGCCCCGGGCAAAAAAACTTCCAGCTTAATGATTAGGAATTCTAATCTTGTTGGATATAGTTTACAGTGGATTTTCGTTGAAAAATTCATGTAAGTTGAACTGAACTTAATACAAATTGCGTCTGACAAAGCCCTCACTATGTCACTGATGAGTTCAAGTGAGTAAGCCGAACGAAACGCCAATTTGTAGGACTAAAGGCCATAAAAAGCTATTTTGAATCAATAATTCAACAAGTCCAATCCTTAATGCTAAGTCTTCTACTTGGCTGATTTATTTCAGTAGTATATAGAATTTGTATTATAAAACCTTCTTATATAGAAACTATGCCTGGCCCCGGGCAAAAAAACTTCCAGCTTAATGATTAGGAATTCTAATCTTGTTGGATATAGTTTACAGTGGATTTTCGTTGAAAAATTCATGTAAGTTGAACTGAACTTAATACAAATTGCGTCTGACAAAGCCCTCACTATGTCACTGATGAGTTCAAGTGAGTAAGCCGAACGAAACGCCAATTTGTAGGACTAAAGGCCATAAAAAGCTATTTTGAATCAATAATTCAACAAGTCCAATCCTTAATGCTAAGTCTTCTACTTGGCTGATTTATTTCAGTAGTATATAGAATTTGTATTATAAAACCTTCTTATATAGACACCGGTATTATACTTATTGGTAAGAGTTCTACCAGTAAAGAGTAAAGCTTAGATTAGACGGTCAACGTAAATGGTCAACGCATTGACTCCTTGACGTCATCAGAAACACTGTCAATATACTGTCAACGTAGACTGTGTCAACGCATGAAACATTGACGATCACACCAATGACGGCACTCGTTAATGTTGTCCCAAAATGTGTTGACGTGATATATGTGTCAACGCAATTGGTACCCTCTGGTGTCAACAGCTAAAAAATCAGAAATGTTTGCTCGAGAAAAAAATGATTTTAGGTCAATTGAATGATATTTGGATTGAAATATACGTTTGCTGTCAAAATATAGCTCGTCTTTCATCTGTCAAGCCATCAACTGTCAAATTCCTTTGAAGGATGGCTACGATGTTGATGGACTAAAAGACCTCTAAAAATTCGATTTTTTTTTAGTTTATTTACTGCTCCGGAAAAAGTGATTTAAGGGCAATTGGGTGACATTTGCACCGAAATATACTTTTGTTGCCAAAATAAAGTTTGCCTTCCATCTGTCAAGCCATCAACTGTCAAGTTCCATTGAAGGATAGCTACGATGTCGATGGAATAAAAAACATCTAAAATATCGGAAATTTTAGAAATGTTTGTATTGCTCCAGAAAAAAGTGATTTTAGGGCGATTCAGTGATATTTGGATTGAAATATACTTTTGCCGTCAAAGTATAGTTCGTACCCCTCATCTGACAAGCCATCAACTGTCGATGTTTTAAAATACTCAAAAAGAGCTTGGATTTGGCATCGAAAGAGGAAGGTTGTGCCTCGCACAACCTCCCGCAGTTTTACAAAACAGCAATCGTAAATTATTTTAAATAATCACCCCGTTAGCCGTTTACCGACAAAACGGTATTCCCATATCCCCGTAACACGTTAGCCGTTAACCAAGAAAACGGTACTACACCTCACAGCAACCTAGCAGTTCTCAGTTCCTGCATAAGCAATAACCTTTTCAGCCGTTCCAACGACTCCAGCAACAGACCAACGTTCCCGTTAACCGACAAAACGGAGTACCAAGCAACCCCAGTCTGCTTAGCAACCGATGCTGCCTCACCAATCAACCGTGTTTTATCTGTGCTATTTTTACATTTTATCATATAACTATCAACCTACATTCATTTAAATTTTTCATTTTCCACCAATAACAGTTTAAGTTCATTCGTAATCGTTAGAAAAATGTTTGTTTGTATGTTAAAATTCCACGTGCATTAAGCACTTTGCTTTTACTTAAAACCGTGTAGAGCCGCTCTCGCTCTAAAAAGAACATTTCTTTAATGTGTCTTCTACACAATCATTAGATTAAGAGCGTATTCGCTCATACTCGCTAGCAATGTATATACATTTATATTATGTATTTCTCTGGTGTAATTTTATTAGTTTTAAGTTATTGTAGGCATCTGTACATATCGTCCCCCTTATGCCAGAAACATGAATGTGCAAAAATGAAAATGTTGGGAAATCATGTTTGAATGTTTATTGCTCTCGTAAAATTAGTAAGTTTGGTTTATGAAAAAAATATTTATTTGTAAATTACTTTCTCATTTATCTTGTTAAGCTGAAATATTTTTTATGTTGACACCACTTCCCTTCCCCGACATTTGGCACATTCATCTTTCTGGCACAAACAAAAATAAAAAAATTATCTCATTCATCTTTAAATAAGAATGACTTTCCTATAAAGAGAAATTAAAAAATGCATACTAAATTCAATAAACATATATGCATAGCATATACAAATGTATATGTTTATTTAACAATAAATGATAAGCATAATTATTTACTAATCACTTAGTTCCCGTTTTCAGAATCAGAATCGAAAAATCAAAGATTTTTAATTATTTTTCTAAAAAGCGCATAACTTTAACATAACATACATAAACAAAGTAAAGTAGAGTTTTAAGGCCTTCAAATTACATGTTCAAAAAGATATATTATTTGAAAACTGACAGAGATATAGCCATTCAAACTTTACCATTTCTTATCATTTTTCGCACTTTTTGCCCGAAAACCTATTTTTTGGTACCACATGAGAAATTTGACATTCCTTGCACCTAGAACCAAATCTTATATTTATCGGACCAGCCGTTCTGTCTAAAGGTCAGAAAGCATTTAAAAACTGCCGAAAAACAAAATTGCGAGCTTACATACTTTTTTAATATTCTCTATAGTCGTAATGTTATATTATATCAAAATCTTGATTTCCAAAAATTTTTACGAGTGCGAAACTTGCCATATTATACAAAAAAGGGGCTTTCGGGCCAAAATTGTGAAAAATTATAAGAAATAGTTAAGTTTGAATGGGCATATCTGTCAATTTGTAACAAAATTTGTAACAAAAATTACTTTTTGAACATGTCTTATTAAAGTCCTTAGTCTCTTCTTTATTTAGGCTATGTATGGCTTCAAAAAAGTTATGCACAATTTATTAAAAAAGTTATAAATCTTTTAGTTTTTTTTATTTTTGGTAGGTACGTTTTTGTTTACTTTTCCTGCTTATATTGTATTATACATTTTTTGAAACTATCCATTTCAATAGAAAATCTAATTTTGCTTGGTTTGCGAGTTATACCAAAAATAATGAAAAGTGCATATGGGCCAAACAAACATATTCAATAATATAAAACCTTGCACGTTTCTGGTCAACTCAATGGGCTAATACTGCTGTGTGTGAACTTCAAAAGGCTCAGGAGAGTTACGTGCCCTTGTTATAATTTGCGCCCATCCTTCAGGGACGTACACGGGAACATTTTTTGAGTTTTTTTTCCAAATTTCACTTCGCCATACACATAACACCGATCGATGCACCGACACCAGAAAATCTCAGAAGTTTGATTTTTTGCACACAGGTGTGCACACCACACAAGTGTGGTGTCTATTGGTCGCTTTAGTAACAATGAGCACGAATGTGAGTTTCTTACATCTGAAGTAACTTTTCTAGCAAATACAGTTATGCCAAATCCAAGAATGTGGCACATTCATGGTTTTTGTGCTGATAATTCCTATCAGTTGGGAGCCAGAAACATGAATGTGCCACATTCGTGTTTCTGGCTCAACTTGATGAGACTGAAATCTACATTCATGTAATTGACATTTTTAAATACTGTGGTTTCCTTGTATGCATGGCATTCTAAGTTTTGGTGTAACATAGATTATCCAAAGGTTAATCAACCTACATCATTAACTCAAAATCGGCAAATTTGCACATTCATGGTTCTGGCATGAGGGGGACGATATGTATATATTTTTGTTGCATTTATAAGCCAACACGCAACCGCTATGTAATGCTTCCGAGCAAGAGCAGGCTAACAATATAATCAACTTATATATCAAATTTCCGCCACGAGGCTAACCATAAAAAAAAAACGGAGAAAGAAGGCCATACATTACAGCCACTTTTGTACAACTTTATTGACTGCTAGAATTAAGAAAAACGATGTAACTGATTTATAGGTCTCAAGGCGTGTTTTATTGGAACAAACTATAGCTAGCACAGTAAAATTTCCCTCGGTAAACAACAACAACCACAAAAGTGTCGATAAATAAGGCAGTATAAAAGTGAATATAAAAGTTGAGATGAAGTTTCGTAAAGTTGAAACTAAGGTGGCGCTGAACTAAGTTATAAACAAATATTCATTGCTTGAAGGTTGGTAGCCTTTGCTTTTATGTTAAGAATTGTTCGAATTTTTAATGGCGAATAGTTTTGACATTAAGTGGCATGTCTGCCAACCTTCAGAAAAAATACAAAGTGAATATAAAGGTGAGTATAGCGTTTTATTGGTTCTTGCATTGCTGCGCTAGCTATAAATACCAATAAAACGCACCTTCAATAAAATTCAATTCAATTCAAAAAATACTCAAAAAATGCAAATATTTTGAGATTGAGATGAAGGTCAACGCAGAGTTCGTTGACATGGCAGAAAAAGCCGCTGTGTCAACCTAAAGATACAGTCGACGCGTTGTTGAGTAGTCTGTCACAGTGTCCTAACTGCGTTGACAGGGTGATTACACGACCAACGAAAATAGTCAATGCATTGACCCTTAAATTCGTGTCCACGAGAGTGTCAATGCAGCCGTCAACGCATGGACAGTATTCTGTGCTTAGAATAAAAAATATAAGGAAGTGCCATTTGTGGAAAAAAGTGAAGCATTTTTCATAAAAGTGTTTGCTCTCACAAACACAAATACATTCCAAAAGGGACGGAGTGATTTTTATTGGCAACTTACTAGGGCGCCCATAACAATCATTTGTTATTTTCTGAATTTATTTTTCTTCTCAGTGGTATGTTTAAAAAAATACCTACTTACTTTTTTATGATAACCCTCTAAGGCACCGATAAAATGTTTTAATATCTCTTTCTATAAAATTGTGTTGTTTCGGTGGAGCATTATAGATTTAGTTTAATTTACGCATTGTCAAGAAAGAAGGCTCTCCAAAACCAACGTGAATCATAGCAAAGCATTCGCATCGATACAAAATTGGCACCTCAAATGTGGCTTTACTTCATCCACTTTCAGGATGGTCATCCTTTTACCACTCGACTTTCGGAAACCTTTTAAATTTTTTATGAAATTATTTTAAATATGTTAACATGTTAACATAAATATACGAACTCCAAACGTACAAAATCGATTTAATAACAAAAAAAATTCCTGACATAAAGGGCGCTTAGCAAATAGTTGCGCCTTACAATCACCAATAACAAAAAATACGTCCCTGTTTTACAGAATCGCAGTTTGACATTGGCCACGTTCAAACACCGAACTAGAGCGATCTGGATAGGTTTGTGTTGTTGTAATCCCTTGTTAAAACACAGCTGATGAAGAAACAGCTGTTGGCAGAAAAAAGATCCCAAGCTATCCTAAAAATTTTAGGATACAAAGCTATCCTATGAGAAATGTCAACAACAGCTTGCGTTCAAACACATACATGGATACAAAGCTATCCTAGATCACAGTACACATATTAATATGTGTACTGTGATCCTAGATAGGCTATCCATTCAAACATTGAATGCGCCCATTACTAGTATTCCAAACTAAAACCGAAAAACCATGTGCAAGTTTTCAATTAATTTATTTATTTTCTTAGTTTATTTAAAGTTTAATCATTTAAAATGTGTTACTTGATTGGTGATTAATTAAATTATGATCAATTCACATCACTTTCTTTGAGAAAAATATGATAAAACTCACTTGTAAAAGGAAATGATTCTTGTCCGCCTTCTTGCTTTATATACACAATTTAACACTGCACTTCATATTTTTGTATTGTTATTAGTAAGTATACATACATTTCAAAGTAAATCAGTTCAAACTATTTGTTTTTTCTAACAATTAATGATTTATTAATGTTTTTAGTCTTGTATCACTTTTTGTTTACTTTTTTTCTTCCATTCAGTCACCGATTTGACATGATACAGTTTTCTGCTTCATTCACGTACACTGTATATGTGATATACACCAGTTCCTTTACTTCTTCTTCTATGATTCTGTGTTCATTCAAGACAACTTTGGGACAGAATTGTACGTCATTTTGATCTCAAATTCCGTGATATGGGATCCGCGGAGCTTATGTAGGGAGGGGTGAAAACCAATTTCGGCTAACACGATTTTCCTCGAAGTTGCATTCATATTTTTATTCGATGCACTGTTTCTCGCAAAGGCCCCAGTTGTGGACTGCAAGACTTTGATTTTTTTAATAGTCTTTAATGAAGCTTTCGACGCCTATACTTCTTTTTTTGCTATCGTTCACACCTAAAATCTGCTGTGGGCTCTCGGTCTATAAGAATAAGGAGATTCAAATTTTGTACCGATAACACAATTGATTTAGGTCACAAAATTATGTTGTGGGCCAGTCATAAAACAAAACGGGTTTTTTGGACCACCCTAGCCCACATCTATAGTTACCATATTTAGTTAGCACCAGAAAAGTTGCGGCAAGTAGATATCTTTATAAGAAAAACTGACTTCCCTTAAAAAACATTCATATTTACTTTAGCATAACGCATTTTTTAATGTCGACTCTAAATTCAAGCTAACATACAGTATTCAGCCACACCACACTATTCTTGAAAAAATTATGGCGAAAATAAACCAGCAGCTCGACTAACCAACCAAATGGCTATTTAGAAAACAGCGAAAATTGACGCATCAATCTTTTAAAAAAGTACGTATACGCCTGAGTGCACCTTAACTTAACAATACATTTTTAAATAGTGGAACTCTGTTAGTGAGACCAATAAGTCAGATAATACTGAATAATACGTCTACATCATATCCAAAATCTACTGAAACACCTGCTCTGCTTTTGTAAATAGCAGTGGCGGAGAGGGAGATATGGAAGTTTATCAAATTGAAATATTTATCTTGGTAAATTGCAAGAATATGAGACTTGACTTTAGGGTGTTTTTAATGCCCAATCCTAAGAAATAAAAACGAACCCGATACAATCACTCGTTTTATAAGTGCTGGCTTTTCAGTGAAACAAGTATGATGAAACAAGAATCAAGAGATTAAAAAAATATGCTTGGTCAAGGGGTGTTTTTTTCAGAAATAATATTTGTGTTCACTCACTTTTGATGCTCTTTGTACATATTGTACATAAATGTACCTCTTTTACACAGAAATAAAATGTGGCAGTTTGATGGAGTGCGTTCTACCAGGACTTACTTCGAAACCTCGGTTAGTCTGTTTGGACGATTTCATCTTCAAGAAGCTCACTTACACAAATCGAATTCAGACTTGGGATATCTCATCTCATCCCAAGGAGTTAAGACCGATCCATCGTGAAAAAGTTGACACTGTTAAAAATTTACCAACACCACAGGACAGACATCAACAACGGAGCTTTCGTCGAATTTTCTGGAATCACCAAAACCTTACATCATAACTGAATTCTTTCTGATGTTGCTTATGTAGTGTTCCCGTGCTGACCTATGTATATAACTCCAGGGAAACCTTTCATCATTGACGCTACCAGTTACGTTGGAATCCAAGCTGTATTACGAAGTCATTGACGTAGAAGAAAAGGATCTTACTTACTACACCACGAGCACGGTACTCTCGAAGCTATAACGAAATTATTGCGTGATTTGAAGAGAATTTCTAAAACTAAGTGTCTACCACTCACTTCACCACTGACTTCTATGGTCAAATTACATTGTTGAGGATAGAGCTATATTCAGCTTAATTAGAAAAATATAAAATGTCACCAATTTATACAATTTGGTTTCTTTAATTTTGTTTTATTCTCTTTTATATGGTTTGTATAATTTATATAACATCATTTTTGCAATTTACATTGTATAATCGTTCTTAAATAAAATTGACTAAACATTTTTATTTGCATCTCGTTTTGTTGTGATTCTTATTAGTTTTAACTTTTTCAATTAAATACTATGTACAGGGATAAACGCCATAAAAATAAAGTGGTTTAGTGGACAAAACGTTATGGAACAGAAACAATATGAGAAAATAATCAACAAAAAAGACGATTAATTTAACACATAAAACTATTTAACAGCTAGAAGTTTATAATAAAACAATAATAATTATGGATGTCACATTTTCGTTTGGTGCTAGCTCGTACTGATTGGAATGTTTCACTGCAGAATAAAGTACCACCAATATATCAAAAATTCAAATTAAATTAACACTAAATGGTCAATTGAGACGCTCAATTATAAGTTTTGCTTTAATCCTAGGGATTTCCATAGAGCATTTCAGTTCCAGGCGGTATGGTACTGGGATCTACATTTACTCCAAAGTAGTTCACTGATGGAAACACATTTGTAACTGATTGCGGTCCTCCGGAAGATATCTAGTCAATATGCTCTAAATTATCGCCACTTTCCGCTTTTTGTTGCTGGTGCAAAGTAAGATTATATGGATTCTTTACATAGTCAGTGTATATATCGGATCCAGAAAGTGGTGGCTGCGATTCTATAAATACAGGTGAGAAGCTTTGCACAATAGATGATGAAGGCAACTTGTTGAGACTGGGATATTCACTCCCTGCTAACACATGGCTCATTGGCACATTTGGTACTGATTCTGGTGGCGGCGAACTGGCATCTGCTAAGTCATGTTTTTGAAATTCTTGTTGCCTTTGGAAGTGCTGATAGTATTCAGCATATTGTTCTTGCAATATCATCTGAGATGAGTAGGCTTGGGAGCTGGTAACTGCCGATGGTGGAGGTGTTTCTGGTAATTCTATTGAGAATTCATATACGCTGCTTTGATACGGTGAAGATTGTTGCAGTGTAGCATCTGATTTGGCAATTGTCGATCCAATAACTTGTTGTTCCACATTGGAAATTGATTCCGGGGAAACAGTCAAGTTTTCATGCAATTGTAAAGTATCTGATTTGTTCTCTACAGGCAACACTATTGATGGTGAAACTGAACTTATGGTGTTTGTTGGGGTGACAAGAGCTGCAGAAGCAGCAATTGGAATGGGCTGAACTATGGGTGGTGTAGGCTGCTGCAGGAGGGGGCTGCCTGTAACCGTAGTAGAGGGCTGTTGTGGAATTAATATTGGACTGTTCACCTAAAATAATATAAAAAGTATATATATAATATATATAATAATAACAACAATATATCAATTAAGAAATATTAATTACCTGTGTCAATATAAAAGATTGTTCTTGCACAGTATTTGGTGGTGGCTGCAAGATAATACTCGACTTTGGTGATTCCAATGTCTGGGATGAAATTCCATCCCGTACCGGCATATCTCCATCATTGAGAGATTTTCTCGCGCTAGTTTGGGGTAAAACTGCTACCTGTGGTATATTCGCGATATTTTGATCATTGATTTGTGACATCATTTGAGGTCGATTTCCTAAGTTTGAAATAAGATCAAATAAAAATTATATCTTCAAGAAAAATTTGGTAAAACTCACTTTCATCACTGAAAAGTTCCTCGAGTAGATTTGGTAGAAACTCCTCAATTCTTTTCCAGGTCAACTCCCACAAAGGAACATGAAGAGACCCATCATTACAATGAAATACCCTAACCGAATGCATTACTAGGAGCATATTCTTCAAAATTTCCAACACATACATCATAACTGAATTCTTTCTGATGTTGCTTATGTAGTGTTCCCGTGCTGACCTATGTATATAACTCCAGGGAAACCTTTCATCATTGACGCTACCAGTTACGTTGGAATCCAAGCTGTATTACGAAGTCATTGACGTAGAAGAAAAGGATCTTACTTACTACACCACGAGCACGGTACTCTCGAAGCTATAACGAAATTATTGCGTGATTTGAAGAGAATTTCTAAAACTAAGTGTCTACCACTCACTTCACCACTGACTTCTATGGTCAAATTACATTGTTGAGGATAGAGCTATATTCAGCTTAATTAGAAAAATATAAAATGTCACCAATTTATACAATTTGGTTTCTTTAATTTTGTTTTATTCTCTTTTATATGGTTTGTATAATTTATATAACATCATTTTTGCAATTTACATTGTATAATCGTTCTTAAATAAAATTGACTAAACATTTTTATTTGCATCTCGTTTTGTTGTGATTCTTATTAGTTTTAACTTTTTCAATTAAATACTATGTACAGGGATAAACGCCATAAAAATAAAGTGGTTTAGTGGACAAAACGTTATGGAACAGAAACAATATGAGAAAATAATCAACAAAAAAGACGATTAATTTAACACATAAAACTATTTAACAGCTAGAAGTTTATAATAAAACAATAATAATTATGGATGTCACATTTTCGTTTGGTGCTAGCTCGTACTGATTGGAATGTTTCACTGCAGAATAAAGTACCACCAATATATCAAAAATTCAAATTAAATTAACACTAAATGGTCAATTGAGACGCTCAATTATAAGTTTTGCTTTAATCCTAGGGATTTCCATAGAGCATTTCAGTTCCAGGCGGTATGGTACTGGGATCTACATTTACTCCAAAGTAGTTCACTGATGGAAACACATTTGTAACTGATTGCGGTCCTCCGGAAGATATCTGGTCAATATGCTCTAAATTATCGCCACTTTCCGCTTTTTGTTGCTGGTGCAAAGTAAGATTATATGGATTCTTTACATAGTCAGTGTATATATCGGATCCAGAAAGTGGTGGCTGCGATTCTATAAATACAGGTGAGAAGCTTTGCACAATAGATGATGAAGGCAACTTGTTGAGACTGGGATATTCACTCCCTGCTAACACATGGCTCATTGGCACATTTGGTACTGATTCTGGTGGCGGCGAACTGGCATCTGCTAAGTCATGTTTTTGAAATTCTTGTTGCCTTTGGAAGTGCTGATAGTATTCAGCATATTGTTCTTGCAATATCATCTGAGATGAGTAGGCTTGGGAGCTGGTAACTGCCGATGGTGGAGGTGTTTCTGGTAATTCTATTGAGAATTCATATACGCTGCTTTGATACGGTGAAGATTGTTGCAGTGTAGCATCTGATTTGGCAATTGTCGATCCAATAACTTGTTGTTCCACATTGGAAATTGATTCCGGGGAAACAGTCAAGTTTTCATGCAATTGTAAAGTATCTGATTTGTTCTCTACAGGCAACACTATTGATGGTGAAACTGAACTTATGGTGTTTGTTGGGGTGACAAGAGCTGCAGAAGCAGCAATTGGAATGGGCTGAACTATGGGTGGTGTAGGCTGCTGCAGGAGGGGGCTGCCTGTAACCGTAGTAGAGGGCTGTTGTGGAATTAATATTGGACTGTTCACCTAAAATAATATAAAAAGTATATATATAATATATATAATAATAACAACAATATATCAATTAAGAAATATTAATTACCTGTGTCAATATAAAAGATTGTTCTTGCACAGTATTTGGTGGTGGCTGCAAGATAATACTCGACTTTGGTGATTCCAATGTCTGGGATGAAATTCCATCCCGTACCGGCATATCTCCATCATTGAGAGATTTTCTCGCGCTAGTTTGGGGTAAAACTGCTACCTGTGGTATATTCGCGATATTTTGATCATTGATTTGTGACATCATTTGAGGTCGATTTCCTAAGTTTGAAATAAGATCAAATAAAAATTATATCTTCAAGAAAAATTTGGTAAAACTCACTTTCATCACTGAAAAGTTCCTCGAGTAGATTTGGTAGAAACTCCTCAATTCTTTTCCAGGTCAACTCCCACAAAGGAACATGAAGAGACCCATCATTACAATGAAATACCCTAACCGAATGCATTACTAGGAGCATATTCTTCAAAATTTCCAACATCTGTTCATACAACATGTCTGAGCCAACTTTCATAAATTTCTCAATATAATCTAAAATTTCTAGCCAAAGATCATTAAAGGTTTCGTGTTCAATTAATGGTGTCAAATGATGCAGGAATACTTTTGACATTATGGTGGCCGTTCTGATGCGAGATTCTTCTAATAAAACTCCATCAATTCCGTTAATAGAATTACTCTCTGGCAGAAGTTCATTGAGCAGCGGAAAAAGTACTTGTTTAAAACAGCTTGCCCATTCAGCTCCACTCAGAGTCTGCAAATCATGAACAAGCAGAGCTCTCTGCTGCAGACACGAAATCGCATAGGTTCTCACCTCCCTTCGACGATCCATAGCCAAACGAGCAATTCCTTGCAGTAAAGGACACCATCCTTGGGCCCATAAAGCCGAACACTGGGGTACAGCACACCCTTCTTCTGCCCACCAGCGGAAGATTTGTGCGGTTCGTGTGTACAAAGTGTACATTAAATCCAAAAGTTGAATAGACAACGTCTCATAGCGCTGACTTAGCTCACCATCTTCGCTGTCACTGCTTTGATCTGCTGATTTTTTTTCCTTCTTGGTTGACTTTTTCTTGTAAAGATCTGGTCTAGCGTTAAGTTTCTTTCGAGTTTTTAATCCACCATCTCTACATGCTTCTACGAAGGTGCGAATACATCGCACACATGATTCAAAGTTATACGGAGTGATGTGAGCAACATTACGAACAATAAATGCTAGGCTATCCCAACACTTGAATAGTGCAAATGGTGAATGTTCCATTAACTTGCAAGGGTACAACAAATTGTTTGGTGGTGGCGGGGATTGTGGCCTCGAACTCATTGTCAAATCTGTATCCTTATTTACTAATATCCAATTTTCTGCTGAGGGACTTGAAAATGGGGAACTAGTAGTAGAGTTTACCTGATGTATTTGTTGCTTCAACGTCACTTCTGTGTCTGATATGTAACCGCGATCGGGAAGACCCGAGTCTTCTTCACTACTCAGAGCTCCATCAGACTTTGTTCCAGGCGGTGGTAGTACATCTTCAAATTCCGGTGGAACTGCCCCAGCTCCTACACACTCAAGAATCGTAAAAATAATCTGCCAGTCTTGCTCAGAATGTATGTTCTGGGCACTTGTTTTAAGCAACTCATAAATTCCAATTGAAATCTGCTTGGAAATTTTAAATATCATATTTGGCTTCAGCATGAGAAGCATTTTCAAACTCTGTAGTACCACAGGACAAAGTTCTTCGTTACGCATCAAATAGATTGCTAACTTTAAGATGGCTACGATGCTTCTGTTAAGAAGATACTCATACCCATAAGATGATCCACCCATAAGAAGCAGATACATCTGATCTCTTACCGATGACCAAAGTGGAATCATACGGTCCCTATTGTGAATAACTATTTTAACCATAAATTCCATCCAAAACACCACAATGTCTTCGGAATATGGCAAACCAGCGGATTTGTGAGCACTTGGTGGTTTAATAAGAGCCAATACACACTTCAGCAACTCTTGTAGCGACTCGAATTGCACGAATTTAGATTCTTGAATCATTTGATCAAGCTGACATTCTTTAATGCACTTTTTGCCAATTTTGATAAACTCTTGTTCTTCATATGTTGGTTCTCGTTGACCTTCTGAACTAAGATATGAGTAGAGGCTGCTAAATAAGCCGGATTCGGGTTTTTGACTCGGTTTTTCTAAGATTAATGTACACTTGCCATTAGGTTCACAGAAATCTTCCACTTCAACCAAGGATTTGGGAAGCAATTTCAAGCGAAACAGTTGAATAAGGACATCAAGAATATTTTTCCAGCTTTCACGCAAGCAATCACCGTAATCGTGGAGCAAGCTGAATACGGTTTTAATGGCCGCCTGGGCCTTGGGATTCAAACCAAAGTTCACAGCAAGAGCAATATCGTTTGTCGCATCTGTTTGGACATTGAGCAATGTGGTAAATTTACATAAAGTTAGAACAAGAGCATCGAAGTCTTGGTGAAGGTTGTAGAACGCGGCTATGCCAGCACATTTTGTAAAGCCTGAAACAATATAAGTTTTTCATTAGTTTAGCTAGTAGGAGTTCAGGTAGAGCGACCTTACCCAATAAAGTACGTTGATACCCATTTTCGTTACTTTTATCGAACATAAAGCTGAGAGCACTGAGGGATGCACCCCAAATAATATGAAAGAGTTCCTTGTCATAAGCAGAATCTTGCACATGATTAAAGATACCATCTGAACCAACACCACGTCGCAAAAGTACTTTCCACTGATAATTTTCTCTGACAATGCCCGTTTGTTCAGCTGGCATAACAATTTCTTCATTTCTGAAAAATACAAAAGATTTAAGAAGTGATCGTTTGAATATTGCTATTCTAAAGACTTACTTTATGGAACTAAAAACTTTGGCTAACATTTCCTGGTCGAAATCTTTGCCACCGTCTAGGCCACGCAAATTCTTTAAAAAGTCATCTGGTGTCATTGGAACATTAAGTCGCTTTGCGTTTAAATTATGTTGATCCATGTTCAACATTATAATAGCATAAGCTAAACTAAATGCAGCATCAGTGTTAGCAAACGGTTCATTATTTTGTTTCTAAGAAATTTAAAGAGATAAGATTAATTGAAAAACTTTGTTAGTGAGTCTGTTATAATAAACTCACATGCCAATGATCCGCAAAATGTTCAAGAACCAAAAAAATTAACGGAGCTTCACCAGGCAGTCGGAATGTTTCCAAATACAAACGTAACGCTTGATCAACTCTAAGCCCAACAAAATCAAAGCTTTCTACGAAGTTCTCTAGAATTTTACTTTCGACATTTTTCTTCTTACTGATGTATTCACCGATCATTTTCTTATCCAATCCAGGATTCTCTCGCAAAAAGAGCACAACTTCCATCGGGTCGAGAACAGTATTTAATATTCCATTCTCTTGCAAATATTGAATACCCTTCTCAGGACGTTGATTGAAAAGTTCAGTTCCTTGTGTGAGTACTCTTTTTTTATGTTTTACATCGGCAAGTTGTTCTCTTGATATTTGTTGTGATCTTGAATGAGTTCTAATGCGAGTTGAGTTGTTTATAAATTTAGAAATATTCTCGACAACCATAGAAGAATCAGCTGCACTAGAATCGTTCAAGTCTGGCTCAACTACTATGCTTTCCAGCCCAGAGTTCTGACGTGAATGTCGATTGGATGACGGTGGAGGTGCATTTGCACCTTCTCCACTTTTTGCAGCCACACAGTTTCTTTCTATTATCTCAATAACTGAGATTAGTGTATCCATAGAGAGCAAATGTGTACTGTAAACGGCATTTGTAGCAGATAATGTATATTTTGACAACAAATTTGTTATGTTTTCAAATAGATCGCTGCAGTATAAATCACAATCGTAGTTTATATAAAGTTCAGCAACAAAACCTGGAATACGCCAAAGTTGCAGAAGGTTATCAAGCGCAAGCTCCCGCATTTCATAGGGTGTCTTCGGATTATCACTGACAATAATATCTGAGAGTTTTTTTAAGTATGCTTCAAGTTGAAATTTTAAATGATCGCGAAGCGACTCAAACAGCAGAAAGCAAACTTGTAAATCGGAGGCAAAGATGGATAGGCGCTCGGAGTTCATAAGCTGAAATAATTTTTTTTTTATTATATTGTTTTACAGTGGAATGACTAATGAGAGAACAATATTAATAAACATGCAAGAACCTTACTTCGGAGACAATAAAAACAAATAGCTTTCACAAGATCTTCAAAAAGATTGATCCTGTGACAAGGTATTTACAAAATAAAGTCTAGGGTTTACATAGACAATTTAAGCCCATGTTCTACACAAGAAGAACAATATCTAATTAAAAAAATTATGTTATTTTATTTTATTGTGCGCGTAAGAAAAATTAACTCGCGACTTTTAAGCTTATTTAACACCCCCAATATGTACTACTAACCATTAATGTTTAACAATTGCTCCACAATGGTGTTTTCGATTGACCAAATAAGCTTTTGGACTCACACCATTCATTTAATGTAAAGCTTGTGCTTGTTTTGTTATTCTGTAAATTTTTTGAATAAAAATGAGAAAATAAACAAAACTGGTACAAGATAATATGTAACGGAAATAAAATCAAGTGCTTGTAAATCTACTCTAGCCGTTACCATAAACTTTTAAATTAAATTAAATGTTGCTTGCCTGTTCCATTTCGGAATTGAAAAGTTCTTATGGAATAATAATCGAAAACACCATACATTTCGTATCATGAAATGGGTAACGGTGAAAATGTAAAAAAAACTTTTATTAAAATTTCATTAAATAGTCCAAAAAAATAAAATTAATAAATTTCCAATTCCAATGATTTGTGCTTTTCTTTTTCTTCATAAAAGTGTAAATGAAATAAGGTAAAATGCATCGCAAGAAAGCCAAAATTATTACAGAAACGGTGCCGAAGATATTTAGATAGATCGTGAAACAGTACCTATTTATTAACACTCAGCAACTCTATTTTAGGCACATAATTATTAAAATGACGAAAAAGTACTTATACAAGACATTGTCTTCAATATGTTGCAATAGGCCTCTTTCAATATTTGTTTGTATTAATAAATACATAAATGTATTGAACTTTCCTGACGGCAACTGTTAAGAAAGCATCCGAATACTATGTGAATATTGTAAAATTCGCATTTGATGTGTTACTGCTTTGTCTTGTTAATGCTTGATTTCTATATAATAAATTTTCTTTCTTATAAAATATTTTTACTTTTTTTCCGTTTTTTGCACACAAGAATAACTCGGATATAAAAAATAAATTTGTTAAATTTTCAGATAGTCTTATATCTCTACAATAAATTAAAAGATATATTCATGAGAACTTACTGCAAATAGATTTCTAGACAAATCGTCTTTAACTAGTTCCATCAGAGTTTCATACTTTCCAATATTATCAGCACCAACTTCAAAAGCTACCGTCAAAAGACTCAAACCCATATGTACCATAATGTCTGTATTCTGCTTGTCCAATGGATTACAAAGCAAAATTAAAAACCTCAGCAACTCTTGAATGCATGGCAGACCATAAGGCAACAAAGAATTCACTCCATCATTCTCAATTGAGCTCTGTTGAGTGAATCTCACTCCAACCGAATTGACATATTCATTATCTTCTGGTTTCTCTTTATCTTCGATAGCAACTAAATGGCTTGTGGTGACTTCACTGTTATTTTCTCCGCTACTGGTTTGTTCAACACATTCTCGCTCTGGATCATTCTCACAAGGTGTTATGGAATTTTCCTCATCAGCGACCAAAGTTGTTGTGGGAGTTTGCGTAAGTTTTCCTTGCATATCCAGAATATTTCCCATTGGAGAAGCAGGTGTTGTTGCCAATGGAGGCACTTTGAGTGTAGCACTCAAATTGGCAGGGCTCTGTGGGTCTTCCACATTCATTTGTTGCATTTCTTTCTGTTCTTCATTTTTCAGTGCGCTTATGCGAGGAATTTGAGTTGATTTTGGAATCTGTTTGCTTTTAGTCTTTTTGTTATTCTCATCTATCGAAGCAGCCATCATTTTGAATTTTTTCAACAGACCAGCATCACTGCGATCTTCAGCGAACTGTGGTAGTCTCATGAACAGCAAGAGCACCATATCTTTTAGGGCTTGTTCTGCGAAGCGTCTGAGAAGCTCGTTTAGACGTGGCTCGAAGCAAATCTTGAAACAACTCAACATCATTTCGCAAACACTTTCATTAGTAAGTGCACTTCCTTCTGGACTACGCATAAGGGTATGGAGGACTTCAATGACTCTGAAAAGAGCCACACCATCAGATGATTGATCAGTTCCTAGAAACCTTGCATGAGTAACAGCATCAGCTATGCTTTCAACAGTGACTGCCAGAGTCGAGTGTGTTGGATCTGAAGTAAAACACTTTAATTTCGACCTAAACGGAGACAAAAAGCCAACTTACCAATTAATCCATAAGACAGAAACTTATTGATTGCCACCAAAGCCAAGCTGGTTACAGCCCCAGTTGTTTCCTCTGAGCGAATAACTTCTAAAAAGGGAGCCAGAAAGACATTTGGATCGATAAGTCTGAGGTCTTCGATGCGATTCAACACTTGTCTAAGATCAACAAACAATTTCATAAGACCATCTTTTTCCTCGTCCTATTAGAACAGTGGCAACAAATATTTATCCAAAGAGTAAGCATGTTTCATATTTTTAATGAGAAATAATAAAACTTTACCACGTATGATGTGGAGTTCCAGCGAGTTCCTCTTCGCATAGCAGTCATCAATGTGGACATTTCGCCACGCACAACGAATATTCCATTACCGGGTAGAGACATTTTTAGATGATTTATTTTAACTTGCACAGTTCTGTAATATATTTTTTGATTTATAATTTTGAATATTTCAACAACTTATTTAAATATGAATGTTCTCCATCTTCATTATTAATTTCTTTCATAAAATATTTTTTCCCGTTTTTCTTTTTGACAAGTGAACTCGACGACGACAGATTTTTATCTGATGACGTTCAATGACATACGGTATATTTTTGACATACGATCTTATAAAATGCCTGTTTGGTAACGTGTAGTTTTCACCTATTTTTCTTATGTGGTTTTCCTTTCGACCAAAAAAGTCAACTTTTTTCTGATTTTTTCGACCTGAGATCAACAGCTGTGTTTTTTTGCATGTCCAAATAAAATTGTGTGAAAAAAACGACAACAAAGCAAAACAATTTACATGTTAAATACAAGAACAACTATGTCCATATAGAGTTAGCTAGGTCCAGATAATTAAAGTGCCTCTACACTATCCCACAAAGTATTAACACATGTCAGAATAAAGTGGGAAAGAATTTCATACGACTGCCAAATTTGTGTGATGAAAATGATTTTCATATTTTGCTTCCACACTTGCATCAAAACAAATCAGTTTCACCATAACCTCAAACGCCCAAGTGGGATAGAATGTGTGATGGTTTTAGAACCGATCTTAAATATTTTCAGGTATAAACACATGTCAAATCGTGTAGGATGCGATGTCAAGTTGTGTGTGATGAAATTTCATATTTTGTTTCCACACTATTATACATGACTTTCTTCACACTTTTTTGACATGTATTAATACTCAATGGGATAGTGTGGAACGGCTATTAACTGGAGTTAACTTTTGTCCCGATAAAACGGTATTGCCAGACTACCATTGTCGTTGTGTTATCGATAATTTGTATAGAAATGTCAAATGTTTGTTGGTAAGATTGATCAGAACAAAATGGTAGACCAAGGCAAATGTTGAAATGTCCCGATGTCGTTTTTTTCGCCAAACTCCATATGGACATACAAAAAAACGCAGCTAACTTTTGCTTTCCATGAGCCTGTTTAGATTGGGAAAATTGAGTCCGGACTCGTGAGCCTCATCGTGTCTACATTAGAAAATTTGAGGCGCCTCAAATCACATAGAAACAACAACAACTTCAATGTTTTGCGCATTGAAACAACAACAAATGAGACTCATAAGTCGGATGTTTATGTTTTCTTCATGCCTCACGACATCCCTGAATCCCCACTTCTCTTGTCCAGAAACCGCCGTGAGACCGGCATTAGGCCCAATTCACATAGAACTGGCTTGAGGTTTTGGTGTGGTTCTGGCGTGCTGCATACATATTCCACGTTGCGGAATTCACATGTTCTCTTATGAGATAATACACACACAGATGACGAGGTGAGGGTATGGTGTGTCACATGCCATCGCCACACCATATTGAAAACTCCAGTGGCCTACGTAAACGTCACGCCACAATGAAATCTCTCAGTCAAATGTCAAATTGTCAGGCATTAAAAAAAATTAAATGTGATTATGAGTTCAATAAAATTTATAAAAATTGAATTCGCAATGAAATGCAAATACATGAAGATTTATGTAATTACGGGAGGACAAAATTACTGCAACAGGAGCGTGCAGCACCAAACATGGCAAAAAATAGCAAAACAATTCAATGCAATTGCTTTTTTTTATATTTCATTTATTTTCTGTGTAGAAGCCTTTTTCTTGTGAAGTGTTCCTCTGTGTTTGTGTGTGTATCTATTGTTTTTCTGTCAAATAACCATTCCCTGTCACTTCTGTGTGAACAAAGCTCACAACAACCACACCACGCCCGTACCAGGCCAGAACCACACCAGCACCAAGCCACTTCTGTGTGAACCGCGCCTTAGGCGTTTTCCTTTGGAAATGGCGAAGTACTTGCAAGTACTTTGCTAGCTTTTTTCAATGGAACACATCAAACTGCTTACCCATGTAAAATGTATCTACTCGCACATGAGAGCATGTGCAGTTGGTAGTACTAGATTAGGGTTTTCATCTACTCATAAGTACTTTGCCACCTCCAAAGGAAAACGGCTATTGTATATAAATTCTATAGTATTCTCATCACTGATCTCTATAATACACTGGATAGTGTATTCCCTACAGAGTATAACAGTTTTTCTGATTCCAATTGAAGATGACATTAGGTGTACCAGCGCACCTTTTGACGTCTATGGAGGAGGTAATCGAAACAGTGTCCCATTTGTCTGGCGCAAATCACCACAAGCATTCGTTTACTATTCAATGTAAATTAAAGTATTTCCTATGTGCTTTGCTCCAATCGTTAAAGTCGGAACAGTCGTTCGTCTGGCCATTGGAGGTAGAGAAGTTCAAAGTTGTTTTAAGAACCATTTAGTGAACTTAAATTCAAACTCACTAACGTTCCAACCATCCAAAATTACCAAATATTTTGGAAATGAGAGCTTGGTATATACATCAATTCTAAGAAATTTCTAAAAATTGGTAGAGATTTCTTGAAATTGATAGATAGACTAAGCTCTCATTTCCAAAATATTTGGTTCCTTCGGATGATTTAAACGTTTTTGAGTTTCTATTTAAGTACTCGAACTAGTATCAAAAACCATTTTCAATTCGATAAAGGATTTCAAAAAATTTGCATATAAAAGTAATATCGTCATTTGTCTAGTTTCACGAAAATGATGAAACGTGTTTTATATGCAAATTTTTCGAAATATCAGTTTTAATTGCTTTAATCAACCCACTCAAGAAATAATTTCTTTTTTCCTTTTAAAGCAATTGAGCTTGAAAACTATTATTGAAAAAATGGGACGAATCAGCAAATCGCCGCCTGAGTACTTAAATGCCCCATAGACCACTTTTTCGGGAAACTGAGTTAATGATGCAATTATACTAATTCGAATTTTCTCTATCGTTTGCTGCTATCCACGTTGCTCTATCTCTATTATTAAGGAAGTTAAAGAAACCCAGTTTGCTCCATAGACCACTAATTTGTGGGTCCTCTTAGAGCTTATTTGCCTTATTTTATTCAAAATTTGTACTATGTGGGGCAGTCTTTGTAGAAGAGTTCTTAAAACATTCATTTAATGCTTAAGTGCTCCATACCAAAGGGCCATGGATATAGAGTGTTTAATTATATATGGGTCTGGGCCGGGGCTATCTTTTAGCATGCAAGAACAACATATGGGATCCAGGTTTCTATCGGAGGTTATTTCAATAACGCAAAAGTAAGTTTTCACTTTGATGATGGTAAAGAAAAAAGACAATATAGAGGTTGAAAATACTCAACCACGAGGTAAATAGAGATGGATGCAAAGCACTGTTTTCATATTAGTCCGCAATGCGGCTATGAGTAAAAATAAAACATGGGTAATACTTATTTAGACAAGTTCATTAACGTACCTTAATGTTCCCAAACTTCAAAACTGCATTTAATGCAGCCTTGTAGGTTTTTTAACGATTTAATTCAAGCATGTTTTTTTTATTTGTTACTAAAGTGGATAAAATCAAAAAAGTTAAAAAAAAAAATAAATTTGAAAAAAAAAACTTTAAAAAACAATTAAAACTTTATACAATGTAATGTTGACGAATTTTTATAAACTATTCCCAATTAAAAAAGACGTATTTTTCAGGAAAATTTTAAGGACCAAAGTTAGTTTTAAGTATTTTTCATAATTAAGTATTAAAATACTTAAGCATTTTCTTACTTATTTTGTTGACTTAGAAATAATCCAATAAGAGTTTTAGTAAGGTGTAGCCACTAAATTGATAGTATTTTTTGTTTTATGTTCTTATCAATAAAAATGAAATTATAAAAAATAAATAATACCAGTGCTTTAGAATTTTTTTGTTCTTCTTGCTAACATTGAATTCCCCCCTTTCAGTGCACAAAAGTCCTATATCCATAGGAAATTATCAATTTGGTTTTCATCGATTTCGCATTCGTATGGGAGAGGGTCCTATATCAATTTCTGACTTTTTTCAAACTTTTATTTTTTTTAAAATAACCGTTACAGCTTTTGACGTCATGTCTTCAAATTACAACAAGGATATTTTCAAACAATGTATATCAAAATTCAAACATCATATTTCTCAAGGAGAAAGTAAGGAAATTATTTTTCAAACCTTAAAATTCGGTTTCTGGGGAATAATTTTTTTTGGATATGGGGCATTTAAGTACTCAGGCGGCGAAATATTGCAAAAAGAAAGGTGGTATTGAAGGTAGAACACTTCATGGGTGAGTTATGTTTTTGATTTTTTCAGTAACTAAATCCTTGTAAAACAGCTACCTGTTTTATTTCAATAAATATTCTGTTGAAAAGCTGATTATTAATTACATAGATACATTTTGTTACAGATTCCCTTTAGAAGATGCTGCTTTAATGGAACTTTGGAGGGAAAGCCTCAATCTTCCGCCCACTTTCTCCCCAACAAAGTACAGAAAAATCTGTTCAGATCATTTTTCATTTTTCATTTTTATATTTTATTAATTGATTGTATGGACAGATCTCCGATTTTTAAAATATTGATTTTTTGCTGTGTGATTATTTATTGGTAACATAGTTTTTGCAATTTAATTTAAAAAATAGGCTTTTTGGCAATGTTTTGTAAAACTTAACACCTATGTATGTATGTGTAAAACAATATTTTAATTTTTTGTATTTTATGTACAAATTTAAAGTGTGATATTTTATATTTTATTAATTGAGTGTATGCGTGATTGGTAACATAGTTTTTGAATAAATGTTTTTGTTTATTGTTTGTGATTATACTTTATTTTCATTGTAAACGTATGTTGAATTTTCACTTCAATATTATATTTAAAAATTATAAGACGAATAAAAAAGCAGGTCCTTTTCAAAAACATCAACGTTAAGAAAAGATCGATTTTGCATGTCAATGTGCTTCAGAAATTCTAACTACTTCGGCTTGAGTGTTTGTAATTCTTTGTGTTTGGTTGACTGATGCTAGATGCTCGTCAAATCTGTAAATTAAAAATTTTTACAACATATTAAAAATCTATAAGAAAATTTTCAGCAGCGATGGAGGAAGTCTATGTGTGATGTCCGGAGTATAAGAAATGCCGATGTGGGTAGCGACCACCATTTGGTTCTGATGAGTCTCAAACTACGAACCGCTGCCGTACAAAGACCAGCGCAGGATGCAGCAAGGAGCTCAAAATTCATTACTAATGCTTTAAATGACCCCAACATATGTCGAAACTATGTCACCACCCTTAACGACGGAGCCTCGTCATTAAACGGAATCCAGCATTCAACAATTGATGAGATGTGGGGTGAAATTAAAAGTGTTTTTATGGAGGCTGGATCCGAAACTGTACCCAAGCGAACGAGACGTAGAGACTCTTGGATATCCCAAGACACCTGGGATAAGATCGAACTTCGCAAATCGTTGAAAATCCAAATAAATTCCGAAGCAGATGTTCAACGAAAGGCTGACTTGCGAAGAGAGTACCGCATTGCACATAAGATGGTCTATCGCTGTGTGAGACGTGACAAGAGGATGAAGGTAGATGGACTCGCAGATAATGCGGAAATCGCTGCCAGAAGAGGAGATATCCGGGAATTGTACCAAATAGCCAAAGATGTTATCGGGAAAAAAAGCAACACCAATCATCCTGTAATGGATGTGGATGGCACACTTTTGGTATCAATTGAGGATCAGCTTCGTAGATGGAAGGACCATTTTTGTGCCCTGCTAAATGAGGATTCAGTTGAGAAGAGTGCTGAAGTGCCCCAACTAAACGAGATGCGCAGGTCCTATAGGGGTATTGACATCGAACCCCCGTCAGAATCGGAAATACATACAGCAATAAATCTCCTCAAAAACAACAAGGCAGCTGGACTGGACGGAATACCAGCTGAATTCCTGAAAGCCGATCCCGTAACAGCGGCTAGTATTTTACATCCGCTGATACAAAACATTTGGGAATACGAAACCTATCCCAGGGACTGGAAGGATGGTGTGATTGTTAAGTTGCCAAAGAAAGGTGACTTAAAGAATTGCAACAATTGGCGTGGTATCACCGTTTTGTCCGTTTTCCCAAAACTAATGGCAACCATCATTCTCGAGCGAATAAAGGATAGAATCGAGTCTACACTCAAGAGGCATCAAGCTGGCTTCCGTAGTGGTCGATCGTGTGTCGACCATATCAACACCCTGCGTATCGTCCTCGAGCAGTCGATGGAATTTCAATCACCGCTTTACCTCATGTTCGTGGATTTTGAGAAGGCCTTTGATCGAGTTAACCGAGAATGTATATGGAGATCGTTGCTTGGTAGAGGAATTCCACCAAAAATTGTTGCCATTATTAAAGAGTCCTACAACAACGCAAGGTGTTTTCTTTTGCACAATGGGCAGCTATCCGACTCCTTCGTAGTGCAACAGGGTGTGAGACAAGGGGATGTTTTATCGCCAATTCTCTTCCTGCTGGCGATGGACGACGTATTGACAGCCAGTGTTGGTACAGCTGAGCGACAGGGCATTCAGTGGAGACCGTTCGAAAGGCTCAGTCATTTAGACTATGCCGATGACATATGTCTACTGGCAAATAACATCAGTGGGCTGAACGGGATGTGCCAAACGCTGCAAGTGAAGGGAGAGTCGAGTGGTCTAAGAATAAACAGCAAAAAGTCAAAAATAATGCTCACAGGCCGCTTCACACAGCAGCGTATTATTCTACAGGAGACGCCAGTTGAAGTAGTGGAACAATTCAACTACCTTGGCAGTATTGTTTCTGCAAACGGTGGTACGGATCTGGACGTTAAAAGTAGAATGAATAAAGCTCGTGCTGCCTTCGGTACCCTGTCCCCAATTTGGAAATCCAGTCAAATCTCCTTACGCACTAAGTTGAGATTCTTCGAATCCAATGTCAAATCCGTGCTGTTATATGCTTGTGAAACCTGGAAAGTCACGTCTACTATTTCGAAGAAAATGCAGGCTTTTGTGAATCGCTGTCTTCGCCACATCCTAAAGATTCGCGGGCCACAAATAATATCAAATGAGGAATTGTGGCGCAGGACAAGTCAAGAGCGGCTGGACGTCGACATAAGAAAGCGTAAATGGCGTTGGATTGGTCACACACTGAGGAAACCAAACGATGAAATTGCAAAGCAGTCCTTTGAATGGAATCTTCAGGGTGCACGGCGGGTTGGAAGACCAAGAACAACATGGAAATCAACTGTCTTAGCGGAAGCAGAATCCCAGAGAAAGACGTGGCCACAGCTAAAGTACCTTGCAGCAGACCGTGAAGGATGGAGACGTTTTGTTGACGCCCTATGCCCCAGCCGGGGTTACAGGACACGATGATGATGATGATAAGAAAATTTTTGTACTACATATTCTATATACTACTGAAATAAATCAGCCAAGCAGAAGTGTTAGCACTGTTTAACTTAACTCGTTGAATTATTATATTTTAAATCATACAAAAAAAGATTAAATATCAAAATAAAAAAAACTATTAAGCAATGCAATTTTAAAGTATTTTATTTTTAAAGTTTTTTTTTTTTTAATTTAAAGGTAAGTTAAGGCCTAACTACATTCAATTCACTTTTGTACAAAAGTGAAAAAATGTTTTGTCTTTTTTAAATAAACTTCTCAATCCTATCTTTTATCTCAAGTTTTACAAAAGTAAAAGTTAAGGCCTAAACTACATTCAATTCACTTTTGTACAAAAGTGAAAAAAGTTTTTGTCTTTTTTCAATAAACTACTCAATCCTATCTTTTATCTCAAGTTTTACAAAAGTAAAAGTTAGAGCGTTCCTAACTTTTACTTTTGCAGAAAAGTGAAACACAACTACATCTAAATAAACAGTTAAGAAACTGTCCAATAGATGTCCCTCACATCGATAATAGTTACTGAACTAGCCTATTCCGTGTTTGAATGCATTCAGCTCAACTCAAATTTCATACTCTTTTTCGCAGGAAGGTGTCGCTAGCATATATTTGTATTTTTCACTTTTGCACTTTTGTACAAAAGTGAAATGAATGTAGTTAGGCCTTAGAGCGCTCCTAACTTTTACTTTTGCAGAAAAGTGAAACACAACTACATCTAAATAAACAGTTAAGAAACTGACCCATAGATGTCCCTCACATCAATAATAGTTGCTGAACTAGCCTATTCCGTGGTTGAATGCATTCAGCTAAACTCAAATTTCATACTCTTCTTCGCAGGAAGGTGTCGCTAGCATATATTTGTATTTTTCACTTTTGCACTTTTGTACAAAAGTGAAATGAATGTAGTTAGGTCTTACGCTATAAGAACAGTATACATCTTGATTGCATTTAAATGTATGCAAGTATTTTCAATTAAATAATTTCTCTTTCATATTCAGATAGCCTGATAAGCATTTTGTATTGTTGGCAAACGTGGACATAGGTTTGTATTGGACAATGGATATTTGATATCGATACTAGAATTGATGTTTTATAGCGAAACTACCAATTCATTAATTTTGTGGATAGCATAAAATATTGTTGTAATAATAATAATAACCAATCAATAAAACCATCTAGCGAATTTTGAGATACAATATTGAATTGATTGAATTTGTTAGGGTCGTTAATTAGAAAATCGAAAAAAAAACTATGGCAGGTACCGTTAATAACAGTTTTTTTTAACAAAAAGAGCACTGTGACTACAATAATTCCCTGATTTATTTGTATCTAAATCTTTAGAGCCGTTTTTGAGATAACTAAGCTTTTCCTCAACTGGCAAGTATCGTTGTTTTTGGAGATAAACAAAAATCAATTTCGCTTCTGAGAAATCACCAAATACCTTAAATTCAAAATTTGAAGAAAATCGCTTAGGTGGCTTAGGCTGTAGGTGAAGGTAAAGACAAACAGCCAGAATTGTGGGATTTAGTTTTTTTCAAGTTTGATTCAAACCTCATTTCTTTTCTTGAATGCAAAACTTGTACTTACGTATATTTCGAGTAAAACAGGTTTCTTCAGTTAATTAAATAAAAGCTAAAGTTAACTTAAAAATAACTGAGGAAAGCTTAATTTTGAAAAATGTATTGCATTTAGGCCGATATTCACCGAGCGCTTATAAACTCCTATTGAGTTTATGAGGCTCATAACTCAAATATTATTTGTGCTATTCACCAACCACTCATAAGTGCTTTTCGATGTTCGAAAATGAGAGCCATTCTCTCTTAACTAGGCATACCCAAACTGTGAAATCAAACTGTTTTCCAACATGAGTAACAACCACTCGGATAGACGTCAAACTAAAATCTATGAATCCCAGATCTCAAAAAGCCAGTGGAGATTATGGCCATTCATAAGTTTACACATGCCCTGGGTTGCTTGGAGTGATAAATTCAAAGAACTCTACACGCTTTGTGAGAGCATATGGACATTCCAAACCGAACCATCAAGCCCTGACTAACGGACCAGTCAAATCATAAAATGCGAGGTAATAAATATTGTTGTTTCGATTTCTGTGAATGCTTTTGTGACTACAGAAGAAGTTAGATTTCCAAAAACTCAAAAGATAAGTAACAAAATTATTGATGTGAAATTCTAGTGAATGAGGCTAAAAAGTCAAATATGCGCATCATATAATGGGTATTACAGTTCAGGGTTTAGCTGATAAATGATTTATCACGTTTTTCACTGTAGAGTGCAGGAGGGTTGTGGCCAACATCAGAGGAATGCAACGACGGATTTACTCCAAGAGTAAATAATTTTTTTTCATTTTGCATATATATGTAAATATAATATATGCAGTAGGGTGTTCCACTTTGGTATGGCGAAAAAAATACGGTTCAGATTTAAAATCTAATACTTGCCAAAAGTTGCATTCGAATCGTAGGAATAAGAATATGTGAAAAAAGTTTGAAATGAAATGATGTTTTGGCTCGCTAAACAACAAAGTCTACTTTTCGAAATTATGTTTTTAGTTTTGGAAAAACTTTTTTAGCCAACTTATTTTTAATTTTTTTAGAACTGGCACTTCCTAGATCACAAATATGCTTTTTATAAGTTGCTAGGACACTTAGTTTAGCCGCAAATCATGTTTAAAGTGCCAACTTTGATGCCCCTATGACGTTTAGTTTAGCCGCAAATCGCGTTTAAAGATAAAAGTCGATTTTTCATACAATACGATGTATCGATTCAAAGGTGGCACTTTCAAGATTATGAATATGAAGCTAAAAGCTATTTTCATTCTAATTTTAAAGAACTTCTCTCAAAATCAAAGAGTGACACAACCATTATAGTGTCTATCACCCCCCGTTTGTGCGGGAGGGGCAATTTAATAAAAAAATAATACTAAAAATGGAAAAAAAGATTTAAAAATAACGGTAACACTTACAATAAAGTATTACATTTTTTTTAAAGCCAATACTCTGTTCTATTAGCTAGTTCTTAAACCAAGCAAAATCTATGCAAATTTTTTGAAAAAAACGGGTTTTAAATTAAAAATTTGGGAAAAAAGACATAAAAAGGTTTAAAACGTAATTTCTAATAACTGTAAAATTATATATAATTTTTCTTTCTGAAATTCGTTGCTTTCACTGATTCTTAATCTGAAAACTAGATGATTCTAGGTCTTCCAGTTTTTGAGAAAATTGAAAATTACTAAACCCACTATGTTACAAAACTCGAATGTTTGTTAGCTTTATTTTATGATAGAAGTAGGTATGCATACTTTGAACATTACGATTGCATTATATGGGTATGTAAGACACAAACATACATATTAAGAAATTCAGAAACACCACAAAAAAATCTATGAAAAAGTTAAAAAAAATTTTTTCTTTTGTCCAGGTTCCAGACCCACCTGCAGAGCCACCTCCGACCTTACTCCATCATAAACATCACAAAAAAAAATCTATGAAAAAGTTAAAAAAAAAAATTTTCCTTTGTCCAGGTTCCTAACCCACCTCCAGAACCTTCTCTATCAGACCTCTTACTCCATCAGAAACACCACAAAAAAAAAATTCCTTTGTCCAGGTTCCTGACCCACCTCCAGAACCTCCTCCATCTCAAAGTAATATGTTCAATATGTTATTTTCAAAATAGTACAACGCTTGTTTGTGTCTACAGGGCCCTGTTCCATAATAGAGCTTATACTATTAGGTGAAAGTACTAGTTTAAAAAAACCAGAAGGTTAAACCGACTAATAGTTCATTTTTCATAATGAGGGTGACCTTCCCAAAACTATTAGTGATATTAACCAACTGAAAAGTACAAAAGTCCTTTTCTGCTACTTGATAATGGAAGGCAATTTTCCCACAGACTAATAGGATTTGTTTGTACTTTATTATGAAACAGGGCCCAGTAATAAACAATTAAATTGGCTTTTAATCTTTTTAAGTAGCTTTTAGCGATTTTTTGCAAATAAGTATTTAGTTACAGTGAATAGCCAATTATTGTTGGGCTTATAAAAGTAAGTAATGTATCATTAACTGTTGATACATTATTGCTCCACTGAGGAATATTTTCATGTCCTTAGTAGATATATTCAGAAAAAAGAATTTTTAAAACTTCTTTCCAAATATTTTTAACTTACAGTTAATTGTTTGCAATAATTGCTAACACTGGGCAAATTTTTGCATCCAAAAGATTTTTAAAAACTTACCAATTTATCACACACAACAACCATATGTAATATCATGTTGCCAAATGAGACCTGTGCATCGGGATCAGCACCATGATCTAGAAGCAAATTGTACACGCTCTCGTTGGTACAACAAGCAGATCATGCTAATGGATATTCTCCCATATATGCTAAGTCTTCGTAGTCCGTAGTCTTGATGGATTTGATTTTTGTTGGTCTCTTGGCAAAAAACACTTCCTATCGCCTTCTGATTGATATCTGCTCCAGCTTCAATCAAATTGGCCACCAACTCGTTGTTGCTATACGCAATTGCCAAATATAAAGCACTTGCACCCAAATACTCTTCACCTTCCATTACGTCAAGAGCTAAATTAGGAAAAGCGCGTAGCAAAACTCGCGACAGCTTTGTATGAGTTTTTGAATCACTTATTATCAAAACATGTAAGAGGCTCTCCCCTAGTGCTCCACGATATTGCATCTTCCAACACGCCTTATAGTCCGTCCATTTTCCCAAAGGATCATGAATTGATAATGATGCCTCGATTGGTATCATTACCTCAGTGTGGTCACTATACTTCCAGCGAAGGAATTCCGGTCTATTAATGACCTGCCCCTTGCCATTGTTATACATGAAAACTCCGAATTGTTCTCGAATTAGTTGTTCCACTGCAACCAAACCACCAGTATTGATAGCATCTATAAAGTCTCCCCTTGAAGAGAAAAATAATTATCTTTTTATATAATAACAGTCAGGTATATACCCAATAGCCCCTATTGTAGTCCGCTAACTTATATAGGAGACACTCTTGTTAGCCGTCGCCGATGATTGGGAAATAACTTGATCCAGAATTGCTCCTGGTTTCATTTCTGGTTCCTTTTTGCGGAAACATTTATTAAATATAAATCTCATTGTTATAAAAGAAACTTCTTTAATAGCGGCACTAGAACAATGAATTCACTTCAAATATTTCTCATCAAGAGTTTGATCGATTAATTTATTCGAAAATAGTTTTTACCCATAGAAACAATTCTTTTTTAAACTTTTACTTTCACAAACGATTGATACCATAAACAAAAACAAAAATGCCAGCTGTCACTTTAATAAAAAAACATGTTATACTTTTATACTGTTATACAAAAAAGTGTACCGGCGCACCTTATAACAGTTCTTCAATTGGAAGCAATTTTTTGTATGAATACGCTATCCAGTGTATTATAGAGATCAGTGCACAATAGCAATTAATTTAGAGTTGTTTGATTTGTTTTCTTCCAATTTGCAACCTAATTTCGTGCAAATTTGGTTGAAATTATCTCATTTCGAAATGTGATTTTGTATGGGAAATGAGGTAATTTCGGATGTAATTTGGAAATTTTCAACGAAATTACCTTGTTCGGCACAAAGTATTGGCCAAAAGATTATTACCTTTGTGGTCCAAAAAGTTTAAGAGGCGGCAACTTGGCGACAGCAAATCATATGCGTGCTTGGCACAGTATCCAAAAAGTTCAGCAACTTCACACTTTTTTTATGGTTACTTAACCTTTTTTCTTTATTAAATATAAGTTTTAACAATTTTAGAAATAAGTATAAGTTTTAGCAACGAGGTTTTAAGTTATTTAATTTTAAGTTTTAAGCAATTACTGGAGAACTTGACTGAGTGAAAGAATGATTTAGAATGACGATCAGTGCGACAAATTCTCCCAACTACACCGCGGTTGAAAACACAAACCAAGTACAATGAGTGCGTTCAGCCGCGGTGAAATATACACTGTGAAGAGGGCGAGTTCACACGCTACGATTATCAGCACTCCGCATTCCGACTGGTGCGGACCGTGCACCACGGACAGAATGCGGAGTGCCTACGCAATTCGCATGAACATTACTGCCCCCCTTGGCGAGAAGCGCCAAAAGAGAAAATGATTCTGTAAGTTAATTTTAAATTGAAAATTATGAAAAAAAAGTAATTTGAAGAAAATAAACAAAGAGTTGAGTATAAAGCTTTTTAAATAATTGAAAGGCATAAATATGTAATAAAAATTATTTGATTAGTTAAGTGGTAGACGACAAAGTTTTATAACTGGTCGAGTAAGTTCTCCATTTTGAGTTCTTAGGGTGGCCACTCTAACTCTCCCGTCAGCGCCGGGGTGAACATTTATCACGCGCCCGAGACGCCATTCAGTGGAAGGCAAATTTTCGTTTTGGATAGCAACTAGGTCATCAATTTTGATATCTTCCTGTGGCGATTGCCATTTGTTTCGTTGATGAAGTTCTCTAAGATATTCATCTTTCCAACGGCGGCAGAACTGCTGTTGAAGGCATCTTAATTTTTCCCAACGATTAATCAAGGATAAGTTGGCATCGACCAAATTGGGCTCGGGAAATGATAAAAGAGGGCCTCCACGTAAAAAATGACCGGGTGTTAATGCCAATAGATCAGATGGATTATTGGACATGGATGAGATTGGGCGTGAGTTTAAGCAAGCCTCAATGCGTGCTAAAACTGTGGAAAATTCTTCGAATGTCAACTTGGTACCGGTCCCCAGTTTCCTTAAATGACTCTTAAAGCTCTTGACACCGGCCTCCCATAGGCCACCCATGTGAGGTGCGCCCGGAGGAATGAAATTCCATTTGAGTCCCTGAATGCCATATGTGGCGCTTACTTCTTGGGGAACGGAGGCGAGTAGTTTTTTGAAATCCTTGCGCAAAATAGCATCAGCTCCTACAAAGTTGGTGCCATTGTCTGAAAACACTTCTTTAGGCAAACCTCGCCTTGCCGTAAATCTGGCGAAGGCGGCCAAAAAGGCTTCCGACGAAAGATCACTAACAGCCTCAAGGTGAATAGCTTTAGTGGAAAAACAGACGAAAACACAGACATACCCTTTGGTCATACGACAATTTCTTGCATTGAAGCTCTTGATTATGAATGGGCCTGCAAAATCGATCCCTGTACAAGTGAACGGGGGAGAAAAAGTGCATCTTTCAGGAGGTAAAGCGGCCATTATCTGCTTGCTTAATACCTTTTTCACAAGAGTACAGTTTTTGCACTTTCGAATGCAAGATTTGACGAGATTTGTAAGTTTCGGAATCCAAAAGGTTTGGCGCACGAGTCTAACCATTAAAGAGTTGCCTCCATGTAACGAGATGTCATGAATGAATTGCGTGAGGAGATAAGAAAATCTAGAGTGATAAGGCAAAAGAATAGGGTGCCGTTCATTATAAGATAGATCTGATTGTGATAGTCGACCATTGACTCGAAGAAGATCATTTAAGTCCAAGAAGGGGTTAAACGAGAGAATCGAACTTTTTGAGTGGATAGGTTTACCTTCTATAAGACAGGAATATTCTGAAGGATAATAAGACTTTTGAGAAATTAGTATCAAACGGTTTCTTACGAACTCCATTTCAGGGTGCGTGACGTTACGAGAGACGTAGTGATGATTTTGTCTTTTTGAAATAAAATCGGAAAATATAGCAGATAACCCGCATAGCGCGGGGTAACGTTGAAAACCGATCAAGAATATCTTCTGAAATATGCTGAACTACTAATGAGACAACAGCCTTTTGTTCCAACTCTTCCACACAAGGGATGATTGGTTGTGATTCCGGCCATTGTGTATCTGGTTCGCAAATTCCGGCCATTGTGTATCTGGTTCGCAAAGCCATGAGGGACCCTTCCACCAAAACGTGTTTAGCCTCAATTCTGAAGGCATCAAACCACGAGTAGCCAAATCTGCTGGATTGTCAGCCGACTTGACATGCCTCCAGGGAACGTTACCAATGTTATCTAATATTTCGCTGGTGCGATTGGCGACAAAGGTTTTCCACACACATGGTGGTTTTTTCAGCCAGGCTATTACGATGGAAGAGTCAGTCCATAAAAAGGTTTGGTAAGAATGTACTGGGAAGTTTGATATATAAAATTTTATCAATTTTGAGAGAAGAAGTGCCCCACACAACTCAAGGCGTGGTAAAGACACAGATTTGATGGGTGCAACTTTCGATTTTGCACAGAGCAAGTGAGAGTTGATAGTTCAATCAGATTGGCGTACGCGTATATATAACGCGGCGGCATATGCCTTTTCAGAGGAGTCGCAGAATCCATGAAACTGGACTTCTGACGCGGGGGAATATTCTACCCAGCGAGGTATCTCAATAAGTTCTATATCGGATAATGAATCCGCAAAGTTTTTCCACGTTTTGAAAGAATCCGATGTTAAGGATTCATCGCAGCCAGTTTGCTCTGCCCAAACGGTTTGCATCAGCATTTTTGCAACTATTACCACGGGGGCCAGCCAACCTGCGGGATCAAATATCCTTGCGATTTGTGAAAAAACTTCCCGTTTAGTGGGACAGTCAGATAAAATAATTCGCTGAGTAGAAAAGTAAAAGTTGTCACTTTTGGCATTCCACCGTATCCCTAAAGTTTTTGTATTGCTGTCCGCGTCGAGCTTCAAAAAATTCTCGTTCAAAATATGCTCACAAGGCAAATGGTCGAGTAACCGAGGAGAGTTGGAGGTCCACTTCCGAAGTGGAAACCCCGTTGAGTCAAGAAGCTTGATGAGTTCCGATTGAGCTCGTAATGCGGAATGGATACTATGAGCACCAGACAAGACATCATCGACGTAAAATTCCGATTGGAGAATTTTTGAAGCAAACGGAAATTCGGTTTTTCCAACCTTTGCTTATTCTAGAAGGGTACGAATTGCCAAGTAAGGGGCACAATTAACGCCAAAGGTGACGGTTAGGAGTTCAAAATCTTCAACTTCTAAGTGGGGAGAGGAACGAAATAGAATTCTTTGAAATGGAGTGTCTCTTGGGTCGACCAAAATTTGTCGGTACATTTTCTCAATGTCCGCATTAAACACAAATTTGTAAAATCTCCAACGAATAATTAACGAGGATAAATCTTGTTGTAAAGTCGGCCCTGGGAAGAGTAAATCATTTAAACTGACACCCGTTGAAGAGGCATTGGAAGCGTTGAAAACGACGCGTACTTTGGTTGAAGTGCTTTCTGGTTTTATAACCGCATGATGCGGAAGATAAAACGATTTTACTTGGCCGTTTTCAACGTTTTCCACTGGAGTAACCTTTTGCATTTGATTAAGAGAAAGGTACTCAGAAATAACTTTGGAATATTGAGACTTCAATTCCACCTTTGACGCTAAAGATTTTTCTGTTCTTGAAAACTGTTTGAGTGCGATGAACCTAGAATAACCAAGTCGGTTCCTTGAGGCGTGTGGTTTAAATGGGAGACGAACTACAAACCTACCATCAGCACGCCTGAAAGTGGTTTTTTTATAAAACTCTTCACAGTAACAATCCTCCTTTGATCGGATGGCAGTACAAGGCAGCTCCTCTAACTCCCAAAATTTTCGTAATTGAGTGTCCAAATTACTAGAGGCACTATCGGATGTGATGGTAGTATTAAACGACTGAAAAGAATCTGGAACTGGTCCCGACAGTATCCATCCAAAAATAGTGTTCTGGGCTACTACTGAATTTGAGATCATTTTCAAACCATTGCGAATAATACAAGGATAGAGGTCAGCTCCTATTAAAAGATCTACCTGCGACGATTTGTTAAAAGAGGGATCAGCTAGTTTGAGGCCAACAAACAGGTTGGGATTTATTATTGAGAAGGATGAACTAGGTAAATTGTTCGTGAGAGTTTTAAGCACAATGGCTTGGGCTGATAATGTTATTTGAGGAGTTTCAAAAGACGTGAGTGAAAAAGAACAAAGTTTTTTAGAAGTTGCTGAGAGATTTCCGCTAATACCAGAAACGTTGGTATTTTTCATCACGAATGGAAGATTCAGCCTTTTTTGCACAGATTCCGAAATGAAAGATATCTCGGAGCCGGGATCAATGAGTGCTCTAACGACATGTTCAGTTTCCGTTCCTACTATACCCACTAGAGCCGTAGCCAAAAGAATTCTTCTTTGAGACGTAACCGTGAAGGCTTGATGAGAAGCCTGAGGAACAAATGGCTGCGAAGAAGCAGACATTGGAGCATTTTGCGAAGCTAACGCTGGAGGAGTGGACTGTAAATTATTATTTTGCTGCGCAGTAGGGAGGTTGGATACTAAATGAAGAAGTGTATGATGGCGTTTCTTGCAATAGCTACATGAGTGTTTTCTAGAGCAAGTAGACTTCTGATGACTTGTGCCTAAGCAGTTATTACACATTTTGTGGTTGCGAACTGCTTCGATTCTGGATGAAACAGGCATAGCCGAGAATTTAGGGCATTCGTAAATAGAATGGTTTGCCGAACAAATTTTACATTTAGATCCTCCCGCCTTTGCAAGAAACTTGTTGGCTTTATTAGGCTTTGCGGTTACGGTTTTTCGTGAAGAATGCTGACTTACTGATGGTTTTGAACATGTAGTGTCCGAGATAGATTCCAAAGTTTGGAAACGTGCGCTGAGAAATTTGTCCAGCTGTTTCCATGTTGGAACTTTAGTAGGATCGTCTAAGGATTGTTCCCAGAGGGCAAGTGTGGTCTTGGGCAATTTGTTACAGCAGGCAAAAACCAAAATCGGATCCCAATTGACGGTGTCAACGTGATGTGCTTGAAGTGCTGCTAAGGAATCGTTAATCTTACCTTGAAGATTTCGAATAGTCTTAGCAGATTCATCCTGTGCCATAGGCAAATTGAAAAGATTTTTTACCTGGTTATTTACAAGAATTCGGGTATTCTCGTACGCAGCGCGTAAAGCTTCCCAAGCAAGAGCAAAACTGGCGTTAGTCAACGGGAATTGATTGACTGTCCTACTTGCCTCACCTCTGGTTTTACTTCGAAGATGAAATAATTTCTCAACTTCACTCAGTTTAGGATGCTGGATGTATACTGCATCGAACATGTCACGGAATGCCGGCCAAGAGAGGTAATCACCATGAAAAACATCAGTATCACACGGTGGGAGTTTGATGCAGTGTGACGACACTGGTTTTTGTGGGGGACCATTATCAAGAGAATTATCTTTACTATCTGAGTAATTTTTAAGTTTGCTTTGAAGCTCTAAAAACAGAGCCAAACAGCCAACATATGTCTCATTGCTATTTCGGAATTTAGACTCAATTGCGTCCATATCTAAAGCATCCTCCTTAGCGGAAGGGCGATATCGAGCACACTGCGCATATTTATCTTTTACGTCTTGCCATAAATCTTTCAATTCCATTTTTCTTGCTTCTAAAGTAGCAAGAGTGTGGCTCTGATCAGAGATTCCTTTGACAGATGCGTGAAATTTAACCAACAGGTCAGCGGAAAAAATTAAGTCGTCTAGTATTGACATAATTGCGCAAAAGATCGAAAATTCAGCTCTTGACAGAGAATCGCAAAGTAGCACAGATTGATAGCAAAAATAAGTGATTGGCTGAGATTGGTTGTAGCAAGTCGTAGAGATTCACAGAAGAACCTCGAAGAGAAGTTCACAAAGTTAATTGAAAGACTGAGAAACTTGTAGCAAAATGAGAAAAAATAAAATCTCTGAGATTCAAAGAAGAATCTCGAAGAGAAAAAGTCCACAGAGTCAATTGAGAGACTCAGAAACTTGTAAAACTGAGAAAAGTAAGAATCCCTGAGATTCAAATAAGAATCTCGAAGAGAAAAAGTTCACAGAGTCAATTGAGAGACTAAGAAACTTGTAAAAACTGAGAAAAAATAAAATCTCTGAGATTCAAAGAAGAATCTCGAAGAGAAAAGTTCACAGAGTCAAAAGAGAGACTCGGAAACTTGTAAAAGCTGAGAAAAGTAAGAATCCCTGAGATTCAAATAAGTGTCTCGAAGAGAGAAGTCCACAAAGTCAATTGAGAGACTCAGAAACTTGTATAAACTGAGAAAAGTAAAAATCCCTGAGATTCAAATAAGAATCTCGAAGAGAAAAAGTTCACAGAGTCAATTGAGAGACTAAGAAACTTGTAAAAACTGAGAAAAAATAAAATCTCTGAGATTCAAAGAAGAATCTCGAAGAGAAAAGTTCACAGAGGCAAATGAGAGACTCGGAAACTTGTAAAAGCTGAGAAAAGTAAGAATCCCTGAGATTCAAATAAGAATCTCGAAGAGAAAAAGTTCACAGAGTCAATTGAGAGACTAAGAAACTTGTAAAAACTGAGAAAAAATAAAATCTCTGAGATTAAAAGAAGAATCTCGAAGAGAAAAGTTCACAGAGTCAAAAGAGAGACTCGGAAACTTGTAAAAGCTGAGGAAAGTAAGAATCCCTGAGATTCAAATAAGAATCTCGAAGAGAAAAAGTTCACAGAGTCAATTGAGAGACTAAGAAACTTGTAAAAACTGAGAAAAAATAAAATCTCTGAGATTCAAAGAAGAATCTCGAAGAGAAAAGTTCACAGAGTCAAAAGAGAGACTCTGAAACTTGTAAAAGCTGAGAAAAGTAAGAATCCCTGAGATTCAAATAAGAATCTCGAAAAGAGAAGTCCACAAAGTCAATAGAGAGACTAAAAAACTTGTAGCAAATGAAATAAAATAAAATCTCGAAGAGAAGTTCACAAGGTCAATTGAAAGACTGCTAAACTTGTAAGAAAACTGAGAAAAGGAAAAATCCCTGAGATTCAAATAAGAATCTCGAAGAAAAAAAGTTCACAGAGTCAATTGAGAGACAAAGAAACTTGTAGTTAAATGAAAAAATGAAATCTCTGAGATTCAAAGAAGAATCTCGAAGAGAAAAAGTCCACAGAGTCAATAGAGAGACTAAGAAACTTGTAGCAAATGAAATAAAATAAATCTCTGAGATTCAAATAAGAATTTCGAAGAGAATAAGTCCACAGAGTCACTTGAGAGACTAAGAAACTTGAAAAAACGACAAAAAAAAGTAAAAACTCTGAGATTCAAAGAAGAATCTGGATGAGAAAAAATTCACAGAGTCAATTGAGAGACTAAGAAACTTGTAAAAACTAAAAAAAAGTAAAATCCCTGAGATTCAAAGAAGAATCTGGATAAGAAAAAGTTCACAGAGTCAATTGAGAGACTAAGAAACTTGTAACAAATGAAATGAAATAAAATAAAATCTCTGAGATTCAAAGAAGAAGTTCACAAAGTCAAATGAGAGACTGAAACACTTGTAAGAACGAAGAAAAAAGTAAAAACCCTGAGATTCAAAGAAGAATCTCGAAGAGAAAAGTTTACAAAGTCAAATGAGAGACTAAAAAACTTGTAAGAACGGAAAAAAAGTAAAATCCCTGAGATTCAAAAAAGAATCTGGATGAGATAAAGTTCACAGAGTCAATTGAGAGACTAAGAAACTTGTAAAAACTAAAAAAAAGTAAAATCCCTGAGATTCAAAGAAGAATCTGGATAAGAAAAAGTTCACAGAGTCAATTGAGAGACTAAGAAACTTGTAACAAATGAAATGAAATAAAATAAAATCTCTGAGATTCAAAGAAGAAGTTCACAAAGTCAAATGAGAGACTAAAAAACTTGTAAGAACGAAGAAAAAAGTAAAAACCCTGAGATTCAAAGAAGAATCTCGAAGAGAAAAGTTTACAAAGTCGAATGAGAGACTAAAAAACTTGTAAGAACGGAAAAAAAGTAAAATCCCTGAGATTCAAAAAAGAATCTGGATGAGAAAAAGTTCACAGAGTCAATTGAGAGACTAAGAAACTTGTAAAAACTAAAAAAAGTAAAATCCCTGAGATTCAAAGAAGAATCTGGATAAGAAAAAGTTCACAGAGTCAATTGAGAGACTAAGAAACTTGTAACAAATGAAATGAAATAAAATAAAATCTCTGAGATTCAAAGAAGAAGTTCACAAAGTCAAATGAGAGACTAAAAAACTTGTAAGAACGAAGAAAAAAGTAAAAACCCTGAGATTCAAAGAAGAATCTCGAAGAGAAAAGTTTACAAAGTCAAATGAGAGACTAAAAAACTTGTAAAAACTAAAAAAAGTAAAATCCCTGAGATTCAAAGAAGAATCTCGAAGAGAAAAAGTTAAAGCCTTAAGATCCGAGTGATTCTAAATCGTTTCAAGAAATTGACAGGGGACCAGCACCAAATGAACACCGTTAAATTTTCTTAATAAGAATGAAATTGAGATTGTAATGTCTGTAATTTTAAATGACGCGATTGATTTCAATATTGTAAGCGTATAAAACGTTATAAAATACCTTCAAATATCTGCGCTATGGAAGCACGAGCATCCAAAAGATACACGCTTATAAAAAAAAAAGATATAAAGAATATTTATAGAGCGGGAAAAAGCTTTAATAGCTCATAGAAAATCAATGTAATTGACTTAGCTTGTCGTTCATATATCGCGAATAATTAAAAAAAGGGAGGTGAAAGTGACTTTGAAAAAAAACTATGAGATACAATCTTCAAAAATGCCAATCAATCAATAAAAAACTGTATACTCACTCTGTACAATTTGATTTAATTTAATAGGTGACTCTTTATGTTGATTGATGATATGATGTTCTCTGGATCTCCGGTTTCTTCTGGTCCTTCTCAATATTTCCCACACCAATCGAAACAATGGTGGAACTCCGCCACCAATCGAAGCAATGGTGGTTCAAATTCAGCAACAATTTTGCGCTTGGAGCATCAGCGACTTTCCACCGCACTGTGGTGGTGGCAGCGAACAAAAATCACAAAAAAAAGGTTGGAATGGGATTTGATGATTGCCTGTAGTACTTGGCGTCAGCAAAGTTTTCTCACCGCAACTGTGGTGCTAGTGGTGGCAGCAAATTTTGAGCGTAACTGCGTTGGTGGTGGTGGCAGCAACCAAAGAAAGCCACCAATAACGGCTTCAAATGTGGCGTGATGACGAATAACGGGGTCTGCTGGGGCGTCAGCAAACTCACCATAAACGTGTGGCGTGATGACGAATAACGGGGTCTGCTGGGGCGTCAGCAAATTCACCGTAAACGTGTGGCGCTGGTGGTAGCAGATTTTGAGCGTAACTGCGTTGGTGGTGGTGGCAGCAAACAAAGAAAGCCACCAATAACGGCTTCAAATGTGGCGTGATGACGAATAACGGGGTCTGCTGGGGCGTCAGCAAATTCACCATAAACGTGTGGCGTGATGACGAATAACGGGGTCTGCTGGGGCGTCAGCAAATTCACCAAAAACGTGTGGCGCTGGTGGTAGCAGATTTGGAGCGTAACTTCGTTGGTGGTGGTGGCAGCAAACAAAGAAAGCCACCAATAACGGCTTCAAATGCGGCGTGACGACGAATAACGGGGTCTGCTGGGGCGTCAGCAAATTCACCGTAGACGTGTGGCGCAACCCAATGCTCACTTTTGAATCCGGCTCGTTGAGGACCAAATGTTCGGCACAAAGTATTGGCCAAAAGATTATTACCTTTGTGGTCCAAAAAGTTTAAGCGGCGGCAACTTGGCGACAGCAAATCATATGCGTGCTTGGCACAGTATCCAAAAAGTTCAGCAACTTCACACTTTTTTTATGGTTACTTAACCTTTTTTCTTTATTAAATATAAGTTTTAACAATTTTAGAAATAAGTATAAGTTTTAGCAACGAGGTTTTAAGTTATTTAATTTTAAGTTTTAAGCAATTACTGGAGAACTTGACTGAGTGAAAGAATGATTTAGAATGACGATCAGTGCGACAAATTCTCCCAACTACACCGCGGTTGAAAACACAAACCAAGTACAATGAGTGCGTTCAGCCGCGGTGAAATATACACTGTGAAGAGGGCGAGTTCACACGCTACGATTATCAGCACTCCGCATTCCGACTGGTGCGGACCGTGCACCACGGACAGAATGCGGAGTGCCTACGCAATTCGCATGAACATACCTCATTTGGCCTAATGAAAACGCAGTATTAAATTCTGCCTGGTTCAGCGGTGAGTTAAGTCCTAAACTCCGACAGCGCTATTAATAAAAACGCTTATACTACCTTTATTCCACGATTTTACTAAACCACGGAATAAGAGTTAAGCCACGGGTAAGAATTTCTCATTAAAAAAAATGTATATTCGTGGAATAGTAAAGTGACGTTTACCGTGCGAGGCCTGTTAAGTATCTTGAAATTTGTACCAAGTTTCGGAAGCTTGGGTTTTTTCCGTATGGGTTTTGACATCTTAAAACTTCAAGTAACCAAACACACCTTAGAATTTTCTTGTTTATGTCTATATAAATCATTAGTAGGTTTTATATGGTAAATTTAATTAAAAAAGAAAAAGAAGCGAGAGTTGGAGCACCAAAGACAAAGTAAGCTCATACAAAAAAATAAACCATTTATAAATAACCTTTTGCTTTATATTATTCCGTACATAGCGAAATCATTGTGCATAGAAAAAAAATGTTATTGAAAAGGTAAATCTTCTGATACCAACACCAATAAAAAAAATAGTCTGGCTGCTTATTTCTTCGCTAAGCCATCTGCTTCGGCGGTTTAGCCTAATAAACGTCACACAGCAGACATTTTGTTTTATATGTAACATTTTTCACTTAATCCATGGAATAAGGCTTCGGTGGTTTAGCATAATAAACGTCACATAGCAGAAATTTTGTTTTATTAGTAACATTTTTCACTTAATCCATGGAATAAGGCTAACCTTCGCTATTCCGCGTTTTCAAATTTGGCTACGATTTTACAGCACTTCATTCGAACTGAACCGAGTTTAAATCTTGAACCAAGGCTGAACCACGATTGTACTCGATGTGAACTCGATGTGATATAGATTAATTAAAAGAAAATTAAATATTTTACTTCATTCATACATAAAACAGAAAAAAAAAGTTGAAAACTATGCACCAATATATGGATTCCTCCTCCTGCAACGCACGAGGACTCATCCATAATTAAACTGCTGGCGAAACAGAATAAGGAGTTCTCCATACTCGAATGGAAGCTCCTGCATTCCAGGAAAAGCTTCAGCGGGGAAGGGAAGGACCTCTTGTTCATAATTGACAAGACATCTGACCTTCTCCTCAAAGAGAAAAGGGACGTGTTGAGATACGGTCTCGGAACCGTAAGGGTAAGGAGGCATGATGGCAAAGGGGAGTCAAAAGCTGCTGGTGGTGCAAATTAATTTGCATCACGCAAAAGCAGCAACGCACGACCTGATGCTCTTCATGTCTCAAGAGGCCGTGGATGTGGCCTTAATCCAAGAACCTTGGATTCGTAAGGTACAAGGATTGAGGTCAAAAAACTATAACCTGTTCCACTTCACGTCTGAAGGTGAAATAAGAAGTTGTATTCTAGTGAAAAAATCAATTAATGCTTTCTTTTTATCTAGGTACAGCAACAGAGACAACGTGGCAATCAGCGTTGAGACCAAGGAAGGCAACTTCGTCTTGGCATCAACGTACATGCCGTACGAGGAAGAAGACCCACCATCAAAAACGGTCCGCGACCTTGTGGGTTACACCACAGCACGAGGGACACCTTTGGTGATGGGCTGTGATGCCAACGCACACCACACTCAATGGGGCGGTAAGGACATCAACAAAAGGGGTGAGTCAATTTTTGAATACATTCTCTGTTCTAACCTCATGTTATGTAATAAGGGTAATCACCCAACATTTCGGAACAAAAACAGGGAAGAAATTCTTGATCTCACTCTCATGAGTAATAATGATAAGATTTCTGTAGGAAACTGGAGAGTCTCACCTGAAGAATCCTTTTCGGATCACTTTAGGATACTCTTTACTTTAGACAGGAATCAAAATGATACTAAACCTTTTAGGAACCCAACTAGAACAAATTGGACAGAGTACACAAAATGGTTGAACGAGCGTATCGACCCACCTGAGGAAGAAACGCTTTCGATCACCTCAACCATTGACACTGTTGTTCAAAACCTAACTAGTGAAATGAGAACGGCCTTTGAAAAACACTGCCCTATATCTCATAACATTAAACCCACTAACCCACCATGGTGGAACAGTGAACTTAAGAAACGAAGAACAGGGGTCAGAAAACTTTTCAATAAAGCCAAACTGAGCAAATTAGAAGTAGATTGGAATTCATATAGAGCTGAACTTAACTCATACACCAAAGAGTTAAGAAGGGCCAAAAAGGATTCATGGGCTAGACACTGTGAATCCATTGAGAACACAAGTGAGGCGGCGAGACTTCGAAAGGTCCTTGCCCATAACCCCACGACTCCGGGCTATATTAAGCATCCCGATGGATCGTGGTCGAACTCGAGCCAAGAAACACTTGAACTCTTTATGGAAACACATTTTCCTGACTGTAGGAGCCCTGAGGACTCAGGCTATAAACAACCAGACTCCTTAGAAGCTCTACAATCAGCACCAGAATTGGATCAGGTTATCACAGAGCAGAAGATTATGTGGGCAATAAACTCGTTCAAACCCTTTAAATCAGCTGGACCAGACGGGATTATTCCGGCATTTCTTCAGCATGCTCTACAGATAATCAACCCATGGCTTAGGTTCAAAAGTTGTGTTAAACTTAGATACGTCCCTATCAGCTGGAGAGAGGTTAAAGTTGTCTTTATTTCAAAAGCTGGAAAACCGACACACTCGACCGCAAAAGATTACAGACCAATAAGTCTCTCTTCGTTCCTCCTCAAGACCCTGGAGAGAATTATTGATCTGCATGTTAGAGACCTTCTCAGCCCAAACATTTTGTGCAGCTACCAACACGCTTACCTTAAAGGTAAGTCAGTGGAGACTGCGTTGCATGAAGTCGTTTCACAAATTGAGAAAAGTCTCGAGCACAAAGAACACACCCTGGCAGCATTTTTGGACATTGAGGGAGCGTTTAACAACGTAAAAACGGAGTCCATTAAATCTGCTCTGGAAGAGGTCGGAGTTGAGCCTGCCATTGTGGACTGGATTTATACCATGCTCAATGGTAGAATCATAAACTCCCGACTGGGAGATGCTTTAGTTGAGAAAACTGTTACAAGAGGCACACCACAAGGAGGGGTAATTTCACCTCTCCTTTGGATCCTAGTTGTTAATAAAATTCTCATTAGATTTAGTAATCAGGGCATTAAAATTGTGGCATATGCGGACGACATAATAATTTTGATATCGGGTAAGTATCTTACCACCATCAAAGATATTATGGAATCCGCACTTAAAGAACTATCTTCTTGGGCAGCACAAAACGGTCTCGGGGTTAATCCTACAAAAACTGAACTAGTTAGGGGACTTTACTCCTCCTATGCTTAATGATATTCCTCTGAAACTCTCCAAAGAAGCTAAATATCTTGGAGTAATCCTTGATTCCAAGCTAACATGGAAAAGAAACACAGAGGAAAGAATGAAAAGGGCACTCGGCGCTTTCTACACATGCAAAAAAACCTTCGGTACACGTTGGGGTATGCGACCGCAGGTTATCCAGTGGATGTACTCGGCGATTGTTCGCCCCATACTTACCTATGGTTCTATCGTGTGGTGGAAGGCTGTGGAAAAAGTTAGCTATCTCAAAAACCTGAACAAGGTACAGAGACTAGCCTGTATAGGAATAACGGGGGCACAGAGGTCTACGCCACAAGCAGGGTTGGAGATTATTTTAAATCTTCCAGCCCTAGACGAGCACATTAGATGCACAGCAGCCAAAAGCGCACTTCGACTCAAAGAACTGGGCTCTTGGAAGCACAGCACCTATGGCCATGGGTCTATCTTACAAAGGTATGACACAGTGGTCGGACTTGATGTGACGACTGATTACATGCCACCGATAATAGATTTTAACAAACACTTCTCTATTTCAATACCCGAAAGACATGGTTGGGAACCCAACTCACTTATTAGTGAACAGGGTATCCCCTTCTATACTGACGGGTCAAAAATGGAAGAAGGAACAGGAGCTATGGTGTTCTGTGAAGCACTTAATATTAGAGAATCATATAAACTCCCAGATGAATGTAGCGTCTTTCAGGCTGAGATTTATGCTATTGAAAAAGCGGCAGAAATGGTGCACAAGAAAAAACTGAGCTCGTCGGAGATCACATTTTTCGTGGACAGCCAAGCCGCTATCAAAGCGATAGCCAGTGAGACTATAAGATCCAAAACAGTGACAAAATGCCGAGGCATACTGAATAAAATTTGCAACACTAACCGAGTCAAACTCTGCTGGGTTCCTGGACATAGCAATATAGAAGGGAATGATATAGCAGATGAACTGGCAAGGAAGGGGTCATTATCAGTAAGAAACAGTAGAAACCAATTAGATATGGGACTAGACATCCCGATCGGTGTGGTTAAAACGAAAATAGACCTAATAACGAAAGAGCAAATCAATAAATCCTGGATTACCAGGAACGATTGCGTTATCTCTAGAAGTCTATGGCCTAGAATTAATGAAAAGGAAACTCAGTATATTCTATCGCTGAGTAAAAAGAACATTAGAATCTTGATAGGTGTACTAACGGGTCATTGCGCCATTGGCACAATGGCCACCAGACTGGGTGTATTCGCACCGGACTTCTGTATAGGAGCTGTCAGGATGTAGAAGAAATAGAAACCATTAAACACCTGCTCTGCGATTGTCCAAACCTCCAAACAAATCGCCTCCGTTACTTCGGAAACAGGTTTGTTGGAGAACTGGACGATCTAGCGCAGGTCTCAATGGCAAATATGAGGAAATTCATAGAGAGCACAGGCTGGTTTGCAAATGAGCCAGTCTACTTGAATAATTAGTTTAGGAGCATCTCTGCTTTCTTTTCGTAAGGGGATCACAATGGACCAATAGGCCCCCGTGTACGCAAGAGCCTTTGCGCTGTGCACGCCCCTCCTAACCTAACCTATGCACCAAGCGAAAAATTCTTTTTAGTTTGTCTCCACCAGCTTGATTTTGCATTCGCCCGCTTACGCAAGAGCAGTCGGTGAGCACTCTTAAAGCATTTTCACATCGAAACCAAAACGCGGTTTTCGCGAAAATATCGGTTTTGGAGAAAAACCTAATCGAAAACACAAGTACATTTTTTGACCGGCATATACTTAGCAGCTGATAATCACGAATTCCATTTTTTTTGGTTCCTAGAATTTGGAAACAATTTGGAAAAATTTGGAAAACCATTTTTAGAATTTGGAAAACCGTGGTTAATTAATTATTAACAATTTAATATTTGGCGTATACTTAGCAGGCATAGAAACAAAAAGGGCTTTTTTTGGTATCAATCGATTGGAAATCTTTTTGTCAAATTTGGAAGACCAATTTTAGAATTTGGAAAACCGTGGTTTATTTATTAATTAACAAAATATAAACAAATTGACATTTCTATAAACAATTACAATTTACCAACAAATAAAGGATTCGTAACGTAACGTAGCATAAATTGTCATTCAAGAACAACAAACTAACACATGCAAACAAAATTCTGTCCCAATTTATGTCAAAATAATTTTTGCTTATGTCATGCTAATCACGACTGGTTGGTAGTGTTTTTTGAAATCATTTAACCAATTCTAGTTAATATTTAAACTAATAAGAATATTTAAAGATTCCTTGGTGATCGTGTCTTAACCCTTCCATTCTGTGGCTTGAAAACTCATGCTTTGCGAGTAGAGTTTGCATCGTGCGACTTCCCAAACTAAGCCATTAATTGGCTCCGGAATTTTTTTCATTTTGGAAGCTGAAGCTGCCGCATACAAAAATAAAAACAAAAACTCCAATAAATCTCAAAAGCGCGGTAGGATTTAATTTTTATTTGACGCCAAGATTTTGAATCTATAAAATGTTTTTCTTTAGATTTATAAATTATTGTAAGGACCCCCAAAATGCCAGATGAAGGTATTGCAACGCAATCTGGACCTCCAGATACAGCAGCAACACTCTTTCAAATTGTTGGCCATCCCAATGGTTGATTTTCTAAGAATTTCGATTAGTGTTGATTTAAATTCCACTTCCATTAACAGAGGACAAATCTGTTAGGCTGCTTACTCCGTAAGTCAGCGTGTTGTGGAATGACCACTACCATATACCAATATTGAAGAAAATCGAATCAGCCGTTGGGCTTTATCCACCACTTTTTTCGTCTTCCCTATCATCGTAATTACAAGACTGATCAAAAATCTAGTTCCATTTTTTTACGAATGCATAACTTGCCATATACTCGTAGTATCTACCTGTATCGCATGTAAAACTTCAATTTCACTTCTAGGGAATCATCAAAAAACCTTCACTTCAAAATTTGAAGAAAATAGCTTCAGTGGTTAAGGCTTAAATTCGAGAAATATAAAGACAGACGGAATTGTTGGACCCACTTTATTCGTGTTCCATCATACATTTCAAGTTTGATTGAAGTTCCAAAATAGTTTTTCTGCACGAATACAAAACTCACACTATAAATAAAGGTGAAATATTTTTGCATGATTGTTTGTTTTGTGATTCTGATACAAATGCATCAGCAACAACGCATCAAGAATATTTTTGATTCAAGTTTTTTTGAAGTTTGCACAGAAAGTAATTTGGGTAAGAAAAATTAACGGTACTTGTCAGTTGTCAATGAATTGTATTTTTTATTCTCAATTCTCATTCATTATAAAAAAATATGTTCCTTTACAATGTGCATTTTTTTTTACTTCCACTTCCGAACTTCGGATAGAAGTGTCAGAATTTGGAAAAGCTCAGAAAATTTTAAATCAACAATTATTTGTTCAGAAATCATGCATGGGCACGTACTCACTTTCCTTAAGTGTCTCTAACTAAAAAAACTGTTCGTTTCCAAATTCTGTAAATGGTTTTCCGAGTTAGTCAACTGACAAGGAAGTTCAGATAGAAGTGTCAGAATTTGAAAAAGCTCAGAAAATTTTAAATCAACAATTATTTGTTCAGGAATCATGCGCGGGCACGTACTCACTTTCTTTAAGTGTCTCTAACTAAAAAACTGTTCGTTTCCAAATTCTGTAAATGGTTTTCGGAATTATACAACTGACAAGGAAGTTCGGATAGCAGTGTCAGAATTTGGAAAAGCTCAGAAAATTTTTAATCAACAAATATTTGTTCAGGAATCATGCGCGGGCACGTACTCACTTTCTCTAAATGTTTTTAACTAAAAAACTATTGGTTTCCAAATTCTGTAAATGGTTTTCCCAATTGGTTATCTGACAAGGAAGTCTGCATAGAAATGTCAGAATTTGGAGACGCTCAGAAAATTTGTAACTAAAAATTATTTGTTCAGAAGTCATGCGCGGTTGCATACTCACTTTCTTCGAGTGTTTCTAACTAAGAAACAGATCATTTCAAAGTTTGGTAAATTATTTTCCGATTAATTGGATAACTGACAAGGAAGTTCGGTTGAAATGCCAGAATTTGGAAACGCTCAGAAAATTTGTAATTAACAATTATTTGTTCAGATGACATATGCACGGGCGCTTTGGTTTTTGGTAAAATATAAAACTCTGTAAATGATTTAAGGAACTTAGAGGAAAATATTTCACAGGTTTTTGAGTTGTATAACTCGTTATAAACAAATGTTAATTTCTAGTTGGACTTATGTATATTATACTCTTATGCGAAAAGTTTCAATAACTTAATACTTGTGCTTCAACAAATTATGAAACTTGTTGCTCGATATCAAAAATATTTTTTTTAATTTCTTGTGCATTTTCCACAGTTTGGTGAAGCGTATTTATTTAAATTATTAACAATTTACGTTTAATAGTTGAAGAAAGTTAGTAAATGTCTTCGCTCGCATTAAATTGTAAAATAAACGAGCCTAACGTAACGTAAACGGATATAAACATACAAACATCTGTCCCATGTCCCAACTTTCGAAGTTTCAGCTGTCAATCGAATGTCAAAATAAAAATTAGTTTTTATAAACAAAGAAGGTAAAATCAATCAATGAAGATTTTCTTTGGTTATTATAATAATAACTTTTGAGATTTAATAGTTTATTATGATAAAAATTCATTTGTTTGCTTACAGCACTATCGGTGACAATAATGTTCATATTATGGCTTGGAAGTTAAGAGCGGCAAGGAAATTACCGCTACTGCTATTCGTGGAGCTATCTACTTGGCTAAACTTTTGTACCGGTCCATCCTGGTTACTGGGGTAAAAGATCGGTAAGCCCCATACCGTTCCATGCAATGTTACTGGCAAGTGTATTTGAGCATCTAATTCCAGCTCCACGTGGTACTCTGGTATCGTTTCGGCAGTTCCCAGTACCCAAAAAACGGGAAAATGGCTGGTATAAAAATTATTACAAGGTTATCTTTACTGCCATTGCCAAGTCGTATGCTTACTTGGCCTCAAACTTATAGAAGGATATGCTGATGCATTTGTATCAGAATCACAAAACAAACAATCATGCAAAAATATTTCACCTTTATTTATAGTGTGAGTTTTGTATTCGTGCAGAAAAACTATTTTGGAACTTCAATCAAACTTGAAATGTATGATGGAACACGAATAAAGTGGGTCCAACAATTCCGTCTGTCTTTATATTTCTCGAATTTAAGCCTTAACCACTGAAGCTATTTTCTTCAAATTTTGAAGTGAAGGTTTTTTGATGATTCCCTAGAAGTGAAATTGAAGTTTTACATGCGATACAGGTAGATACTACGAGTATATGGCAAGTTATGCATTCGTAAAAAAATGGAACTAGATTTTTGATCAGTCTTGTAATTACGATGATAGGGAAGACGAAAAAAGTGGTGGATAAAGCCCAACGGCTGATTCGATTTTCTTCAATATTGGTATATGGTAGTGGTCATTCCACAACACGCTGACTTACGGAGTAAGCAGCCTAACAGATTTGTCCTCTGTTAATGGAAGTGGAATTTAAATCAACACTAATCGAAATTCTTAGAAAATCAACCATTGGGATGGCCAACAATTTGAAAGAGTGTTGCTGCTGTATCTGGAGGTCCAGATTGCGTTGCAATACCTTCATCTGGCATTTTGGGGGTCCTTACAATAATTTATAAATCTAAAGAAAAACATTTTATAGATTCAAAATCTTGGCGTCAAATAAAAATTAAATCCTACCGCGCTTTTGAGATTTATTGGAGTTTTTGTTTTTATTTTTGTATGCGGCAGCTTCAGCTTCCAAAATGAAAAAATTCCGGAGCCAATTAATGGCTTAGTTTGGGAAGTCGCACGATGCAAACTCTACTCGCAAAGCATGAGTTTTCAAGCCACAGAATGGAAGGGTTAAGACACGATCACCAAGGAATCTTTAAATATTCTTATTAGTTTAAATATTAACTAGAATTGGTTAAATGATTTCAAAAATCACTACCAACCAGTCGTGATTAGCATGACATAAGCAAAAATTATTTTGACATAAATTGGGACAGAATTTTGTTTGCATGTGTTAGTTTGTTGTTCTTGAATGACAATTTATGCTACGTTACGTTACGAATCCTTTATTTGTTGGTAAATTGTAATTGTTTATAGAAATGTCAATTTGTTTATATTTTGTTAATTAATAAATAAACCACGGTTTTCCAAATTCTAAAATTGGTCTTCCAAATTTGACAAAACGATTTCCAATCGATTGATACCAAAAAAGCCCTTTTTATTTCTATGCCTGCTAAGTATACGCCAAATATTAAATTGTTAATAACTAATTAACCACGGTTTTCCAAATTCTAAAAATGGTTTTCCAAATTTTTCCAAATTGTTTCCAAATTCTAGGAACCAAAAAAAATGGAATTCGTGATTATCACCTGCTGAGTATACGCCGGTCATTTTTTGCAGCTTCAGGTTTTCGTAAAACACAAGTTTTATATAAAACCAGTCGAAAACTTGTTGTAATTCAGAGATGAACAAAACAAACATACCTTTTAATAAGTTCAGCGCTTACCCTGAGGCCACACGAGCGAGTAATCGCTAGCGAGTTACTAATACATCGAAACTTTTCCTACTCGCTAGCCAACTGGCTTGCCTTTTTTGAAGCCAGTTGGGAAGCGAGTAGAGCGGCGAGTGATTTGACAATTATTGTATGTACCCAACTCGCTAGCGAGTACTCGCTCGTGTGGCCTCCGGGTTAGTCCCCTTTCACACGAAGAAACAAGTTGCTGGAGATTTTTTTGACGTTTTCTTTTAATCTCCTTAAAAATCTCTTGTACCTTTCATACGAGGAAACAAATTACCAGGCAATTTTTGAAATTCCCCTTGAAATTCTATTGGTTGAACACACCTTAACCTAGGTGTGAAAGGAAATGTCAAAAAATCTCTTCAAATCTTCGACCGGGGAGATTCTGTTCGCCCCTCTTTCCTCCTGCCCTTCTCACCTACGAGCTAAAAGTTGCTGGCAACTCAGTTTCCTCGTGTGAAAGGGCACTTATGGAAGTATCAAAAATGAAACTGATGGGATGCTTTCAAAAGAAATGGAAAACAGCTGACGAAATTCTGTCATATCAAATATAAAATTCGAATCTCAAAATAAATAAATTTATTTAAAATTGATAAATAATTGTTTGTGATAAGTCAAATTGTTCATATGGATCCTATTTATATAATAAATCAGCGTTCGTAATTCCAAAAAATGGAAGAAAATAAAGGAAATTGTGCGTGGTTTGTGTAAAAAAACTGGAATGTCAAACGAAAACGTTTAATGTTCAGTGTGAATGGTTTTCGAGTTTTTGAAAAGTTTTCGCCGAAACCCGGTTTTGGGGTTTGGTGTGAAAAGCCTATTACGTCCGACGGCAAAAGTTAACGAAAACTAAACAAAAAGCTCCACTTCGCTAATATGTGCGCGTCATATGAATTTCTTGTTTTCGCTCGGTTTCGTACAACAACTTAAGTTGGCTTCCGACGATTCTAGTTCTAACTTAACCCTGTTCCTTGGTTAGTCCCAAACAGTTTCAGACCGCCAGATTGGGTGCGGACCAGTACAATTTTTCAAGTGTGGAACGGGTTCGCACCAAATCTGGTGGTTTCAAAATATTTGAAAGTCGGCAAGGAACAAACCTTACGATTCCGCAAATTAAGCCCGATGATGGTACACTGAAACCGAAACGCGTCGCTAATTATATTTAAAATTTAAGTTGTGATACAAATTAAAATTTAAATTTAATAAATTAAAATTGTTTTTGTTTAAATCATTTTATTTTTATTGATTAACATATTCATATAAATACAGAACATGAGACCACACCACAAACAAAAAAAAAAACCTTACCCCTTGAACAGAATGAATGTATAGCTGCAGCTTGTAGCAAGAGTTGAATTTTGTTTAACTTCTGCTACACCATACATTCCTGGCATCATTTAGAGCCTGATTACACGATTCGTTTTTTCGTTCGTTTCGTTTTTCGTCTATTTGACAGGTACGTACCTTCATGATTACACACAACGAAAAAAATCCATACGTGATTTTGACGTTCAACAAATTTGAGATTTATTTATTGGAAAATAGGCAGTAATAATAATTAAAAGTATTTTTAAATCACTTCTTGTTCAAATTTATACTTATTTAAATATGAAAATCAATTTTAAATCTCATTATTTAAATTTTATAAGCATTCCCCACCTCTACTCATTTGTCAAATCATAAACGTCAAAGTTCAACCAGAAAAAGTCTTGAAATTTTCATACGTGCTTTCGTCTTTCCGTTCCCCCTACGTTTCTACACCCCTCACCCAATGTGTCAAAAAGACGAAACACGTAACGTCCGAAAAAACGAATCGTGTAATCAGGCTCTTACAGATTCTCATTGTGGCACTGTATACTATTTTTGTATCTTTCTACTCTGACAGTGCTACACGCCACAACTACAGCTACACCATTAACCCTGTTCCATGGTTTAGTCCCAAACAGTTTCAAACAGTTTCAGACCGCCAGATTTGGTGCGGACCAGTACAATTTTTCAAGTGTGGAACGACTTCGGACTAAATCTGGCGGTTTCAAACTGTTTGAAAGTCGGCAAGGAACAGACCTATTCTGTTCGGCCAGAGACTGCCAATAGAGCTCTTTAAAGTGCCTCTACACTATCCCACAAAGTATTAACACATGTCAGAATAAAGTGGGAAAGAATTTCGTACGACTGCCAAATTTGTATGATGAAAATGATTTTCATATTTTGCTTCCACACTTGCATCAAAATAAATCAGTTTCACCATAACCTCAAACGCCCAAGTGGGATAGAATGTGTGATGGTTTTAGAACCGATCTTAAATATTTTCAGGTATAAACACATGTCAAATCGTGTAGGATGCGATGTCAAGTTGTGTGTGATGAAATTTCATATTTTGCTTCCACACTATTATACATGACTTTCTTCACACTTTTTTGACATGTATTAATACTCAATGGGATAGTGTGGAATGGCTATTAACAAATAGCAATATATCACTCCCTCACTCATTTACAAACTTCAAAATCAGCACTATGGCGAATTTATCATATCGAAATTAGCTGTGGAATTGGTTTTTTTTGCTTTGAACTTTGGAATTTGACACTTCCGCCTCAATGGAAGCTTACTTACTTACTTACTTAAGGTGGCGCTACAGTCCGGGCTGGACCAGGGCCTCAACCAACAAGCTTCTTCCAGCCGGCTCGGTTTCTAGCTAGCTGTCTCCAGTTTCGCACGCCAAGTTGGTTGAGGTCCTCTTCCACTTGCGTGCGCCACCTTTTACGCTGTCCACCTCTACTGCATTGTCCCACGGGGTTGGATTCAAAGACTTTCCGGGCCGGAGCATTGGTGTCCATTCGCTCTAGATGACCCAGCCATCTCAGTCGTTGGCTTTTCACCTTTGTGGCTAGGTCGGTGTTGCTGTACAGCCCATACAGTTCGTTGTTGAATAATCTTCTTCATTCCCCATCTATGCAGACGGGACCAAAAATCACCCGGAGAATTTTCCTCTCAAAACAGCCTAACGCGTTCTCATCCACTGTTAGCAGTGTCCATGCCTCTGCACCATACATCAGGACCGGGATGATAAGCGTCTTTTACAGGGACAGTTTAGTTGCTCGAGAGAGGGCTTTGCTTCTCAATTGCCTTCTTAGCCCAAAGAAACAGCGATTGGCAAGAGTAATTCTTCGTTTGATCTCAGCGCTGGTGTCGTTCGCTGAGTTTATAGCGGATCCTAGGTAGACAAAGTCTCTGACTACCTCAAAATTATAGCTGTCTATAGTGACGTTCTGTCCGAGACGTCGGTGTTGGGTGTCCTTTCTTGTGGACAGCATATATTTTGTTTTGCTTTCATTCACCGTTAGACCCATCTTCTTGGCTTCCTTCTCAATGCTCACAAAAGCACCACTGACATCACGCTTTGTTCGTCCGATTATGTCAATGTCGTCAGCGTAAGCGAGTAATTGGACGGACTTTTGAAAGATTGTGCCTCTGGTGTTGACGTGAGAGTTTTGCACTATTCTTTCAAGAACGATGTTGAAGAAGTCGCATGACAGCGCGTCGCCTTGCCTAAAACCTTTTTTGACATCAAAGGTGTCGGTGAGGTCTTTGCCGACCTTGATGGAGCAGCGTGCATTCTCCAGCGTCATCCTGCCCAAACGGACGAGTTTGGCAGGGATGCCAAAACTAGACATTGCTCTATATAACTCGTCTCTATAGATGCTGTCATACGCGGCCTTGAAATCGATAAAAAGGTGGTGGGTATCGATTTGGAACTCCTGGGTTTTCTCCAAGATCTGCCGTAGTGCGAATATTTGGTCGATGGTGGACTTCCCTGGCCTAAAGCCACACTGATATGGACCTATCAGGTTATTGACGAATGGCTTCAGGCGTTCACAAAGTACGGCAGAGAAGATCTTGTAGGCAATATTAAGAAGACTGATGCCTCTGTAGTTGGTGCAGTCCAGAGGATCACCTTTCTTGAGGATCGGGCAAACAATACTGAGGTTCCATTCATCGGGCATGCTTTCTTCCGACCATATTTTACAGATGAGCTGGTGCATACTCCTAACCAATTCATCGCCAGCCGCTTTGAATAGCTCAGCCGCAAGGCCATCAGCTCCAGCAGCTTTATTGGACTTAAGTTTAGATATGGCTATCCTCACTTCGTCAAGATCGGGTGGACGGAATTGTTGGCCTACGTCGTCCAGGTTGAATGATGCAATTTGCATGGTAGCAGAATTCGGTTCGTCATCGCCGTTATACAATTTGCAGAAATGATTTTTCCATATCCTCAGCACCGACTGCGATTCCACCACGATGTTCCCCTGATCGTCTTTGCAGGCTTCGGTTCGGGCCTTGTAACCTTGGGAGGTTCTTTTTACTTTTTGGTAAAACTTCCGAACTTCATTCCTGCAGTGGCATCCCTCTAATTCCTCGATCGCGCGCTTCTCATGCTCTTTCTTTTTCTTTCTAAGAAGCTTGTGTTCCTCTTTCCTCTTCTGCTCGTAGAGCTCGCGAGCAGCTCTGGTCCTTCTATGCAGCGCCGCTTTGTATGCCTGTTGTTTGGCTGCATGTACTTGCCGGCATTCCTCGTCGAACCAGGGGTTTCGCTGTGGTGGTCGTGCGAAGCCCAGCACGTCAGAGGCGGCATCTCTGATGGCTTCCTGGCAGTTTTTCCACTGGTTCTCGATGTTTGCAGTTGGCGGCAAAGGACTAGTTAAGAGGGCGCGAGAGACTCGATCGGAAAAGGACCTGGCGATTTCTTGCGACTGTAGCCGTCCGACGTTGAACTTCCTGACAGTATTTCCCTGTTTTGGCTTTGGTCTGGATATCCGTAGCATTACCTTTGCTACAACGAGGTAGTGGTCCGAGTCAACGTTGGCTCCTCGGGACGTTCGGACATCCTTGATACTGGAGGAGTGCCTTGCGTCGATCGCAATGTGGTCAATTTGGTTGGCGGTTGATTGACCAGGAATTCACCATGTCCCCTTATGAATATCGAGATGCGGGAACTGCGTACTAGCTACCACAACGTTTCGCCCCGCAGCAAAGTCGATTAGCCTGAGTCCTTAATCGGAGGTGGTGTCGTGCAGGCTGTATCTTCCGATTGTGCCACCAAAGACGTCTTCTCTTCCTAGTTTGGCATTAAAATCACCCAAGACAATTTTAATGTCATAGCTAGGGCATTGCTCATATGTCTTGTCCAGAAGCTCGTAGAACTCGTCCTTGGTGTCGTCATCTTTCTCCTCTGTGGGGGCATGCGCGCATATCAGGCTGATGTTGGCGAATTTAGCCTTGATGCGAATTGTCGTGAGGCGTTCGTTCACATAATTGAAACTCAAGACCTCTTGCCTCAGTCTGCCTCTAACAACAAATCCATATCCAAAAAGACGCTGCCCTTGTGGTCGGTAACAGTCACCGTAGTATATATCGCAGTCTTTCAGTTTTCTTTTGCCCGGCCCATCCCATCGCACTTCTTGGATGGCGGTGATGTCTGCTTTGTAGCAGTCTAGGGCCTCCGCTAAATGTTCGGCTGCACGTGGTCTATAGAGAGACAGAACATTCCACGTGCAGATCCGAAGTTCGTTGTCCTTATTTCGTTTGCTAGGTTTGTCAACAGTAAATCCGTCCGTATCCGAGGCTTGTTGATGCTTCGCAACTAAAAATAGCTTTACGTGGCCGGGAAGTCACCCCGACGGCACGACCCCCAACCTGGAGGACCAGACCCTATATATATAACTCCAAGGGCGGGGAGCCGGATTAACCGCTCCTTATAGGCCTGAGCTCCGAATATGTCGTAGTAGCCCGTATAAGGTGTTCACTAAGTAGTTCAGCCTAACTGGAACTGTAGACGCCACCGTTGATTCCATCTTGAGAATTCTTCCGCTGCCGCCTGGATGAAGGAGAAGTGCCTTAGTGGGAACACTCCTCCCCCCCTCTCTCGTTTGCTGCCCCCTAAAACCGTCCACAGGGATTGGAACCCCATCTTCAGTTAAAGGTACTAGGCACCCGATGTTCACCACTTGGAGGTGAGAGTAGGAGTTGATAGACAGAGGTTCGCTTTGAAAAAAAGCTTGTGGACGCTTGTGTCCTCTTGAATGCACCGTGTCCACCCTTTGAACATCCTCAATGGAAGCTGTCACTCTTGAAATTGACAGATTCGTCAAATTCCCTATTTTAGCCAGAAAGTACACGAACAGACCTTTAATGCCTGTTTGGTAACGATAAATTTTCACCAGGTTTCCCAAACTTGGGTTTTTTATTATGGTTTTTGACAGCAAATCGTTAAAAATTTGTGAACGTTTGCAAGAAAATTCATGTTAGCAAACACACCTAAAATGTGTTTGTTAGTGCCCGCGTTCAACGACAGAAATCTGAAAATTCAGTACTGAAACGTACCGTTGAACCCACAAAAAATCTGAAATTTCAGCCAAATGTCATATTTTTCTTTTCTGTCAAAATATTGTGTTTACTTTTTGATTTTACTGGAAGCGAATATAAAAAGTACTTTTTTTGTCGGAAATCAAAAATTGAAATTATGTTTAAACCAAAAATTAGTGACCTTGGAATGAAGTTATATATAAGTTGACTGGAAAACGCTTGTTCTTTGTTTTTATTTGGATTAATACTTTCGAAAATAGTTGAAGCCAACCAACAAATCTTAACACGTATTACTCCCAAATGAATGTCTTCTTCGGGCTCTTCCACCGCTCCCAATTTATATTTAATAAAATCGGTGAAAACTATCATTTCTTGTTATTTTGTTAAATAAAAACTAAATCCAAAACGCCGTGTAAAAACAACAGTATTTATAACAATAAATTTATCATATTACTTTAAAAAAAAAAAAACAAAAATCAAAAAGCCAACATGCCGTACCAAGCCGCCAACAGACCACAAAAATAACTGCAATGACTATAAAGCTGGCCATACACGATAGAGCCATTTGGCACGGAGCCATTTGCACGGGGTCCATACTGACAGGGTCCGAATTTGGGTGCCATACACGACCGATCCAGAGCCAATTTTGACAGTTTGCTTCCTTTCATCAGCGGGTTCAACAAACAGAGGTCAACTAAACTTTCCATGACAGCTGGCCAATGAGAGCCTTAAAATATTCTTGAATGCGAACATTAAGGTGTGCATTGAACACAACCAATAAAAAAGATGAAAGTATCATGTGTCAAGGAGCGTCTACACAATAGAAAATTAAAACAAATAAATAATAAAATAAAACCAACTGAGACAATAAAAATATATTTTTTTTGCCTGTTTGCTCTCAACAATAAAAACAAACAAACAACTTTAGAAGCAAGGCAGGAGACCAAATTTTCCTTGCAAATCATGAAATTTTCCTTTAAATGGCAATCAAATAATAAATAAAACAAAAAAACCCCATTTGAACATGAACATAAACATGAAGAACCGCCATATTTTGTTTTGATCGAAAAAAAAAAGAAAGGGAAAAAGTGATACATTTTGCAAGAAATTGTAATTTACAATTTAATGAGTGAGAGTGAGAAAGGTATGCTTTATTTTTGAGTGAAGTTGGCACTATTGCAAATCTTGTAACAAACAGAACTTTTTGGCAAGTCCAATTTCTATGTGCAGATCTTCTTTTTTTGTCTAGTTTTTTTAGTGCCCTTTCACACGAGGAAACTGAGTTGCCAGCAACTTTTAGTTCCTTGGTGAGAAGGGCAGGAGGCAAGAGGGGCGAACAGAATCGCTCCGGTCGAGGATTTTCAGATTCAGATTCTTTTATTGAGACTTATAAGAAAAGGTTACAATTAATATCTTATGAAAATACGATAGTATTTTTTTACTTAAGTTACATTAGTTGAGTAGTTAACACTTTTAGGAGGCTATAATGTATGGCACTCGCTAGTTTTACAATGAACTTGCCAACATGGCCAAAGAAATAGTTAATGAATGAGAGCTCTTGCTCATGGAGCTGTATTAAATTATCTTTTCGACGCGCAGGGTCGTTAAAAAAAATACGAGAGTTTATACAATTTAAAAAACAAAATAGAAATACATACAATTAAGAAATACAATAAAATAAAATAGAGTAAGAAGACTTACTCAGCCAAGTGGCTTTAGTTATTACTGACATGGATTGAATATGATACTCAAAAAAGACTATTTTCGTTTGTGACATCCTCATTATTGATTTGTTTATATGTAATAGAGGTACAACGATTATGGTAATGTTACATTTAGTACCAGTTTTTTCTTTTTATTTATTATTTTATCTTTTAATTTTGCTTCTCTTTTTTTTAAAGATTGTCAAGAAAATGAAAATATTAATAAATACCTAAATAAGATATAAGATATAAATAAATAATATACTTAAAAATTAGGTAAGAGAGGTTAGTTTTGTCAACCTGTACATTTGCGTTTTATGTTTTGAGATTATGCGATTTGTGTATTTCTCATTAGTTTTTTACTTTGAATTTTTTATTAGATTTTAAAAAAAAAATTTTTTTTCTGATTTCTATTCCGCGAGTGGAAGCAAAACCCAGTGATGATTCTTATTAACCACGATTTTGGCCAGTTATGGCTTTCCGATAGAAAGTTATCGGAGGTCCGGTCGAGGATTTGAGGAGATTTTTTGACATTTCCTTTCACATCTAGGTTTAGGTGTGTTCAACCAGTAGACTTTCAAAGGAAATTTCAAAAATTGCTGGGAGATTTGTTTCCTCGTATGAAAGGTACAAGAGATTTTTAAGGAGATTAAAAGAAAACGTCAAAAAAATCTCCAGCAACTTGTTTCTTCGTGTGAAAGGGGACTTAGCTGTCATCTGAATTTTCAGATGAAAATAACCTTGTTCCATGGTTTAGTCCCAAACAGTTTCAAACAGTTTCAGACCGCCAGATTTGGTGCGGACCAGTTCAATTTTTCAATTGTGGAACGACTTCGGACTAAAGGTAGAACTAGAATAGGCGGAAGCTGTCGGAAGCTTATGTCAAAACCGACCGAAAAGTAGCTTTCCGAAACGTCAATTTCACAAGTGGCCCATAATACACTTAAGTGGTTGGAAGTGAAAAAAAAAAATAATTGTTTATTCAATGTTTATTTTCTCATACTTATTCACAGCGCAGAGTGATAGCTTTTAATTATTTATTTTGCAAAACCACTAAAATGCTATGTGATATAAATTAATTAAAAGAAAATTGTTTTGACTTCACTCATTCATTCATCAAACAGAAAAAAAAGTTGAAAACTTTGCACCAAGCGCCAAGTTCTTGTTAGTTTGCTTCCACCATTTTGATTTTGCATTCGCCCAGTTACGAAAGAGCGGTCGTTGAGCGCTCTCACTTCCAACGGCAAAAGTTAATGAAAACTAATCGAAAAGTTCCACTTCGCAATTATGTGCGCGTCATATCAATTTCTTGTTTTCGCTCGGTTTCGTACGACCACTTAAGTTGGCTTCCGACTATTCTAGTTCTACCTTAATCTGACAGTTTCAAACTGTTTGAAAGTCGGCAAGGAACACACCTAATTTTTATCTCAAAAACGTAAGCAAACGTAACTAAAATTCATCTGTTTTTTCAGAATTTTTATGACAGCTGACCAATCACAAGCCTCAAAAATTCAGATATCTGAATCCTTGAACGCACGGAGTTCGTTTGTTTTGTCAGAATAACACGAAAAAACTCGATTTTAATTTTTATTTTTTACTTATTTGGTGCAAAACATAACACATCTTCAGTTAGTTATTATTTTATTTAAAATAAAATGACTCTGGACACTGCAAAATCAGAAGAACAAGTCTTTTCCACAATTCAACAGGAATATAAGACCCTTGCTGAGTAGTAATGAAATAAAAGCAATACCAAGTCACCTTATTTGATGAAAAATCTTTTTTAGTAAAATGGTTGCAGCTGAAAAAATCTCTGGAGTTTATGTTATTCCAGCTTTTGGGAATTCTCTCTGTACATAATCATTGCAATGTATCTATTTAGCAATTTATAATTATTTTATTTTCAGCTTGGTTTGGTGTGATCTTTGTACGTACTGGTTTCTATGCTGACGCAGTCTTTCGTTTCAACATATTGCTTCCAGAAAAATTTCCTGAAGATTCTGCGCCACCAGTGAGTTTAAATGATAAAATTGCAATTGGGTTTTATTTTAAGATTTTCTTTTAGACCATTATATTTCAGAACGAAGTATTCCATCCACTCGTCTGTCCCTTTACTGGAGCTTTGGATATCAGTGCAGATTTTCCAGTTTGGAAAGTGGGCGAGGATCATATTTGGCAGGTGTTAAAATTCTTACAGTTCGTATTTCTCGATCCTTGGGAGTCACTAAAAGCAAGCCCCTCTGTATTGAATAAAGAAGCAGCTGACCTACTAGCCCAGAATCGAGCTGAGTTTATTGCACGCGCCAAAAAGTGTGTAGATCAAAGTAAAAATCGCGTGTACGATGCCCCAACTTCAGAAGACCCACATTATATTGTTTTTGAAAAGTTTAATAACGAAACCCATGGCCCCGTTATAGAAAAAATAAAATCAAAGCATTACGAAAGCGACTCGTCACCCTCATGCTCCATAGGTCTTTCTTGGGTTAAGGAAGGTGAATTCAAAGCGCTTAGCATAGAATAGTGTTTATTTATTCAAATTTAATTAAGTTATAATAAATATGTAATATTTATCATATCACACTGAACAATAATTATTCTTTATTCCTTTCTTGAATTATTGTGTCGTTAATCCAATCGATGTCTAACTGTAATCTTTGACCATTCCACGTAAAGTGTGTCGGTGGATTATCTTCTCCTTGCTCGAATTCGAAATATTTGCAAATTTCTAAGGCCAGTTTTGATCGCATAAGTCCAACACCACCAACTTCAGGCCAGGCCGGGTGATAAACCCTTCCCGAATCGGGTTTCATATAGATTTTACCCGGCTGAAACCGAGTTATCAACTGGTCACCTGCATGGGCATATGAAAGAACATCATTTCCTTTCAAAAAGAAGAACTGTAATTTCTTTTGTAAATCAATACATGATTTTTAGTGTACAAACCATCTGAGCACCTGAGTACTTGAGTGAAAACAATAGGTAAATCGTCACACCGTATATAATTTCTTTCTCTACCACAAGGTGACAAAAAAGGGAATTCCTCGCGATAGCGATCAGTTTCGTTCAGTTTTATTCGAGTAAAGAAAAACTTCAAAAATTTTTTCTCCTTAAAACAGGATGTAAAGTTCTTCATTTTGGCATCATCTAAGAAGAGCTTATAAAATTTGTTTAACGTTTAAAATTGTAATATTGAGTTAATAAGTTACCATTCCTTCATGGTCAATGTAATAAAAGTATTCACGCACTTTTGGAGTTGGCTCCTGTCCTTGGATGTAATTTAAGCTACGTATAAAGTGTGTTGGTCGAAATTTCATAACTTTGTTACAATTATTGGTAAAACGTAGAATGTTAGTTCCCATTTCTTTGTTTTGGTTGGGTCTATATTTATTCGCCTTCTTGACACCGCCGTGATTATAATTATGGTTGGTGATAATACATAACATAGGAAGTCAATTCGTGATTTTGACGTTCATGGGCACGCTTGGTTTGATGGAACAGCAGCAAAAGTAAAAACTGTTTGTTAGGCAAAATTTAGTAATTAAAAACAACTTTTAAGTCCATAATTTGATTTTAATAAAATTCATTTCGGCTTAGGGATGAGCGATACTTAGCAATATTCGATTAACACCACTTTATCGAAACTGATTAATCGATATTCCTAAATATCGATTTTTCTTAAACAAAATTGGGCTTTGGGCCTGTACACACGCGATTAATTCTGCCGGGCAGAAATCTGCTTCATTTTTTGACTTCAAGCACACATGGGATGAATAATTCTGGTAGAAAAAATGTATACATGAAACTTTTTTCATTGTGTTAGTATTTTATGCAGACCTCAGTGTGTAGAAAGTTGTGTGTGTATTAGTTTTCTACTTCGTTCTTCCACTCCAAACAGGGTAAAAGATTTTATGCCATTTCACACCGCACACTTCACTTCCCTCTCCTATAAACTCTGTTTTCTGCCGGCCAGGAGCTATATACATCAAACGTCAGATCCGGTAGTTCTGATTTTTTGCTGAGTTGTTTATGATGTTGGCCTAGTAAATAATTCAAGTTTTCGACCTCGGGCACCGAACGCAACATGGTAAAAAAATGAAGAAACTGTCGCAAAATGTTCGCGTTTTTTTTCAGTAATTGTCGATTTTATACCAGAAGGAATAGTTTTTGATGAAATCATTGCCCTAAGATATAAACTAAATTTGCATCAATTTAAGCTCAGAATCGTCTCTGTAGACCCAAGAGTTTTTAAGAGACAACATTTCAAAATGTATCAATAATAAATGTATAACAACAAGTTGTATAATTAACAGTAGGTGTAATGATAAATACAGTGTGCTTGGCATAAGATGCTTCAAAACTCTAGAGCCTGTATGTTGGGTCAAAAGAAGAAAAAACTAGTATTAGAAGCGGGGTGTATATCTCTATGTTCAGGTGGGAGGGGCGCAATTATCTTAAAAAGCTATTTTTTTTTTCATTTTATATTGCTTGGTACTTTTATATCTTTAATTTTTGACGCTGTTATCAATTTTAAGTCAAATTCTGAAAACCATATGCTAAAAGGTCTAGTTTTTAATAAAAATAACCAAATCTACTTCACTAATTGCAGTGTGAGAACCTTATTGGGCAAAGGATAGGAGACCTTGCATCAAATCTGGTAGTGGTGTTTTTTGCTCAGTTATTTATGGCGAAGGTCTTATGAATAATCCAAGTTTTCGACCTCGAGCGCTGAGCGCAATTTGAGCCCAGAATCGTCTCTGTAGAAGACCCAAGAGTTTCCAAGAGACAACCTTTCAAAATGTATCATTAATAAATGTGTAACAAACAAGTAGTATAATTAACAGTATAATGACAAATACAGTGTGCTTGGCATAAGATGGTTCAAAACTCTAGAGCGTGTATGTATGTTGGGTCAAAAGAAGAAAAAACTAGGTGCATATCTCCCCGTTCAGGTGGGAGGGGCAACTATCTAAAAATGTGACTTTAATCAGAAAAATAAATATTCAAAAACAGTGGCAATATCTGGAGAAAAATCCTTTGTCTGGTCTTATACCAGAAATCCATTCTTCGATATTCTTTTTAAATTAGGTTGTTACAGTTGATAGTTTTTAAAAGCAAAATATTGATAAAAACTAGTCCTTCAGGTATAACATTGACCATTACTGAAAAAAGGCGAAAATTTCGCAGTTTTTTAAATTTTCTACCATTTTGTCGAAAATATGGGTTATTTTTTAGGCCAACATCATAAGCATCTCAGCAAAAAATCAGAATTGCCGGATCTGACGCAAGGTCTCCCTCCTATAGGGGGTTTACATGGACCAACATGTTGGCCAACATTGCTTGACAAACATCGATGTTTGATCATTTAAACCCAAAACCAACCATGTTGTTCTACTTTGTTGTACGGGTTTCAAAATATTTTGAAAACTGTTCCGATTCCATCAAGCAATGTTGACCAACCATGTTGTTCCATGTGAACCCCCCTTATGAATCTACAAGGTTACTGGGCGGTATTAGATGCGAAAATTCCAGAGTTGAAGACACACCTTAATATACAGTGTACGTAGTGAAGCAGCAAGAATAGGAAAAAAAAAACAAATTGCGCTGTCATTTTAGACACCAGATAACAGTAAAGAGACTTTTTTAATATTCAGCTACATACCTCGAGATACAACTAGCCAGTTTATATTTCTTGAGCGCTCAGTAATTTCTCTCCGCTTTTTGACAGAGCAGGAGAATTAAATATAAACACAATTCTTCACATAGAAGTCAAAATAACTCTCTTTTTCTTTTCTTCCTATGTAACTCTGCGACAAAAAATAACTGAGCAAGCGAATCCAAAAAATTTCAGTCTAAGTTTTTAAGGGGAAAAGTGAAGAATTAGAGGAATCCTGTTTATATTTCTGAGCCCTCTGAGATCGATCTCAGAAATATAAACTGGCTAAACGAACACCAGAAAAAAACTCACACTCACGTGAAACGTCAAATCTCATGACCAAGCTTTGAAGAGCATACATGTCGTGTTAAAAAGTTGGGTTTCTTCGACATGTCGTCGACAAGACATGGATTTTTCTGGCTCCATTGGATTTTTATAAGACATGTTCATAAGTCTTGGCATCGTTCATGGCAGGTGGAGCCAGCATGTTACGATTCAGTACTGAATTTTCAGATTTTTGCCGATGAACGCACCCATTACCTTTATGTTATGCACGTACATCAGGGTAGTCGTTAAGAAAAGGTCATCTTGGATGGGCGTAAATGGGCTCGAAATAGACAAATACTCCCTTTTTTTTCAGATTTTATTTTCATCCCCTATAGTCGCTGTAGGGGTTGATTACATAAATTTCGTCTATTTCTTTTTTGCATAATAGATGATTTGAGTAAAAAACAAATTAAGTTGTTGGAAGTAGACAAGAAAAAATCCCACGGGAGGGGGTAATTTTGCCCCCGCTTGGACAGAAGGGGCAATTTAAAAAAAATAATTACAAACAATAGAAATAAATTAATTAAAAAACAACGGCATCACTTACAGTATTGTTTTTTAGCTTTTTGGAAAGTCAAAAGTTCATTCTTTTGGTTTATTTTAAATAAAGTTAAATTTTCAATTTTGGCGAAACTTAAAAAAAAAACTAAATTTTGAAAATAAGCAATAAGAATGGACTTCTGGCTTTCCAAAAAGCTACATAACAATACTGTAAGTGTTGGCCTTGTTTTTTAACTTCCCATTGGAAGTTATTGTAATTGGTCCGATTCGTCGAATCGAAAATTTTGGCATATGTTCACGTTTCGAGCTATCTAGAATTGGAATCCATCATTTTTAGAAAGATGTCTGTGTTTGTACGTACGTTCGTACGTTCCATCGCTTTTTTTCGTCCACCATATCTCAAGAACGAATAAAGATATCGACTTCGGATGAATTTTATTTTATAGATAGAAGTTTCATTACGTGCTGAAAGGACTCTTAAAAAATTTAATGAGCGGTTTTTTTTACTACAGCAGTTTTAAAAAATAGTTGTTGAATTTCTTCAGTCCTGAACATCTTGAGAAAGAATCACGCTATCGACTTCGGGTTAATTTTATTCTATGCATATTGACGTAATAAGGAATTGGTAAAAATATAAAAACACATCAACCTATAGTTTTTTTAATAAAAAAAAAAGTTGCTAAAAATTGTTGAAAAAAGTTGTTTGGCTTAAATATCAAACAATGATACTGACTTCGAGATAATTTTAATTTATTCAGTAGTTTATATATAAAAATTGATATAATTTTTTAAAATATTGAATTGACAGTTTTTTTTTTAAAGTGAAAAAACTGCAAGCAATTTTATCAATAATTGTTGAAAACTTGTTTTTTGCCTCAAATACCTTGAGAACTAACAATGATGTTGGCTTTGGGATAATTTATTCTATATACTAGATTATAATAAATTTATAAAGGATAAGTTTTGCAAAAAAAATCAACAAACTGTTTTTTTAAGCGAAAAAATACAAGAAACTTTACCTACAAAAATTTTTGAAAATTTTTTTAGTCTCAAATATCTTTAGAACAGACATTGATATGGGCATTGGGATGACTTTACTCTACATACTATGTAGTTCAATTTTGTAAAAAAAATTAACAAACATTTTTTTTATAGAAAATGGTTACAAGCATTATTCAACAATATTTTTCTCTAATATCTCGAAGGCAAACCAATCTTTGGTATTCACTTGATTGCCTATTGAACACCTGAAAGAGTTTTCGAAGATCGAGAATCGGTGATTTTTTAATAAAAAACAATGGGCCTCAAGCTTCCGAAGGCACCAATGGGAAGTTACTAGTGTGGGTCGCACCCAGCCTCTTTTTTTTTTTTTTTCTAATTTAAATGTTTTTATAAAATTTCCCCTCGTGTCCAACCGGGGGGAAATATTACCCCTCTCCCATGGGATTCTTTCTTGTCTATTTCCAAACTGCATGCTCGGAATGTTTTGGCAGATCTTACGGAAATCACCTAGTAAGCAAAAAAAGGCAATTTAATTAAGCCCTACAGCGACTATAGGGGATGAAAATAAAAATCTCAAAAAATTAGGGAATTTTTTGTCTTTATTTGGAACTGATTTAATCCCATCCAAAAATAAAGCTCACAAAAACCCAAATAACGACCAACCTTATGCATGTACCTACATACATAAGTATATAGTTATAAACGTTTTTTTTTTAGTAAAACAAGTAATGATGTTATAAGTAGCATTTTGTCTTGAAAACTTTTTAATTTAAATAAAAAGATGGAATATATTACATTATGTATATTTTATATCGGTAGGTACGAATATTTATTTGTTTCGTGTTTTTTTTTAATTTTCATACAGAGTCAAATGATAAACATACACTATTAAAATTTTCATCTTAATTTACAAGAGAGTAGGTGTATCAATACTATATTTGATGATAACTCACGAGAAGTGAAAATGTATACATTTATAAGTTTTATATCTTTATTATATAATATATCTATATATTTTAGTTTATATAAATTAAAAAACGATCAAACGAAAAATAAAATATTAATAATACATTTGTTTTCACTTTCCAGAAGAGGAGTATGTATAAGTTTATTTAGATGTTTTCATATTTATAGTATTTTTTTTTTTTTTTAAGTTAATATCAACGAAAAAGGGAAAGAAAAAGAAAATATTTTGTATTTTGCTTATTTTTCTGAAGTTATACCTGCTCCAGAAATTCTTCTCTTCTTTTGACCACTTCGTGTTAGCAAATTTGGTACTCAACCTTTGGTCTTTAAACCAATAATTGTATGAAAATTAAGAAAAATAGGCGACCAAAATTGCATTTCCATTCATTCATTAGAAGGGGATATTTTACTGAATTATGAGCTATGATGTAAATTGGGTATGTATTGAACAAACCACATACTTAGAGCTCTTGGAAATTCAAGTATTCAAGAATTTTATTCATACCTAATGGAGAATTTTGTATTAATAAAGTCCTGGAAAATTGTTATTTTTATTTTTCATTACGTGCTCGAACCAAAAATTTCCCATCTAAAGATTTGAAAAACAATGTTATTGGCTTACATACTCAATGTTTTTTGATGAATTTACTCAGAAATAAAGGAAAAACTAAGTATATTTTGATTCATGGTCATTCCGGTAACGTCATTGAAGCGTATTTGGGTGTAGGGAATGTGGTTGCTTTTAAACTGTCCTAATTTAATGTTTTTGATACTATGCTTATTTTCATAGGAGAAGCACTGTGTCTACGAAGGTAAGAAACAGAATGCTTCCAGGTTATTGACTAATAGTTTATGGAATAATTTTGGAACATATCCTGAAAGCTTAAAACGGATTCTTTTATTATATATGTATATTCAAATCAAGTTAACAATTTTTCAAAAATTCGCTTGAAAACTCAAAATTAATAAAACAAAACTTAAAAGCATTTTGTGAAGTGATTTTTTATTTTTGTTTACGTTATAAAGTAGTAAATTGTCTTTCTTATTTAATGTTGTTATTATCCTTAAGTCGAATGCTGAAAACCAGACGGTTGTAGGATTTTTAGTTTTTGAGAAACTTGTAACTATTAAAAACTTTAAATAAAGAATTTTAAGTGAAAGATTTGACAGAATGAATCGTTCATATTTCAGTATATAGGCGATTTATACACATAGCACATACTCACGCACGTAACGGGCACACATAATACAAAACAAACAAATTATCCAATTTCAATTTGGAGTTTGTCAGAGGATTGTTTGTTTTTACGGTGAATACATATGAAATCTCCCAAACAAAAGGATCGCATCTTTCGTCTTGAGATACATATGTATGTTTTTTATTTTTTTAGAATAAAGTATGAAACTAGGAAACAGTTAGCTCTGCAGAGAGTGAAAAAACCACTGAGTTTGAACGGTCTCTCATATTATTCATTGTCATACTATGGTCGAGATTTTTTTTTTTTTCAAAATTTGGATATTTGGAATTTTCAACATAATTCGTTGTTGAGGTCTACTGCCTCGCACATCGATAGAAATTTAAAGTCTTTTTTACTTCGGTAAGACCATAAACAACAACTATTTGGTACTCGAACTATTCCACAGGAAATTATTTAAGTCAACTCAAACACAGCGCTCGAACCAAGTTTACTAATATATAATGCTCATGTGTTTACAGAGGCCTGCCCTATATGATACAAGCCCATTATTTTGAGCGATATTATGCCTCTTAATAAAAGAAAATATTTTTTTGCTTCAAAGATAAAAATAATTAACTGTCTAATGATGAAAGTCAGTTTTTTCGATAGTGTCATTAAGTCAATTGTTGAGCAAAAACGTACTTAAAGTATTATACAGTAATAGTAACATCGTTAATCGTTTTTTTTTTTATTCATTCTTTTCTTTGGTATTCACATTTGTATTAAACTTTGGAAGTATAAAAACTTTTCTGAAAAGAACTAGGTAATGTGATTCCGAAATTAAACGGAAAAACAAAACGAGAATAAAAACTATTTTGTAAGCAACAGTTGCTATTTGGTTTACTTCGTTTATTTTGCTTCGATTATTTTCATTTCGTTTTACAATTACTTCATCCTTAGTTCTTTTCGTTTTTGGTTGTTTCGCAAACACTATACTGTTCTTCGATATTAAACTTTTATTCAAAATTCATTAAACAATAAAAAAAAAAATGAAGGGAAAATGCATAATCAGAGATAAAAGATGGCAAATTGATCGAAGGCAAACTGATCGATGTCGAAACAATTCATTAAGAAATTATTCAATAGTCGATCAGGTTGCACAATACCGTTTCTGGAATCTTAATACCGAAGCACATAATGTAAGTTTAATTGCATTAAAACTGGACATGATTAAATGTTGTCTTGATTGCCTATTTTCATCTCAAACTATAAAGTAAATAACGTTTTTAATATATTTGTCCTCTTTAAAAACAAAGACCAGCTCAAGTGTTTTTTTTTAATTTCTTTGTTAGACAAAATAAAAATATGCATAAAACTGGAAATACGATATGACCAAAATCGTTAAAAAGGAACAAAGTTGCAGTCAATTTTTTTTTTTTTTTAATCGATACTTGAAAGTTTGTTTAACCATTTCGTATACAAATAATTACCAACTAGCTCCGAGAAAAAAAAAAACAATAAGCATTCCACAACAAAAATAACAGAACATATAGTCAGTTTCAAAGTTAGAATATGTATAGGATATGACAAAAATAAAACTAAAACGGCAAAAATCCATAGAAAATTTTTTTTGGAAACGACGTTTGATGTTTTGTTTTATCAAGCCATACCTACGCAAGTAAGAACCAAGTATCATCGAATAATCGGCTTAAGACAAATTATTGAAAGTAGTATAACAAATTATTTTGTCTAGCACTAGCGTTGCCAAACGTCCTCTTTTCTAGTCAAGCACGAACCGTCCTCCGTAGTTTCAAGATATTGTCCTCTTTTTTTATTTTGTAAAATTTTACTCAAGTTTTCTCTCCTGAAAATTACAAAGTCATCAAACTATGAATATAAAAGAAAAACAGACGATATGAATGAAGTTTATTTATTTTTAGTTCAGGCTAAGAAACAGATTATGTATTAGTCTGTTTTTTAACAACAATATTAAAAAAATTGAAAAGCAAGATATTTCAACTATTGAAACTATTTCTATATTACAAGAAATAGTGGATAATTAAAGGAAAGAATATCATATAACGATCAATTATTAATATATCTGAAAATACGATCAATTTTAAAGAAAGTTTCTGAAACTGTTTTTGAGGAAAGGTCTCAGAAATTCGATTTGGAAAGGAAACAACTTTATAGTGTTACATTGAATCATGGTTAATTCCATTTGAAGGGTTTTTCTTGGGTGCAATTAGACGATAACAATATCGCTTCGGAGTCTGTAGAGTCATCCTTAGTTTATGTCCAGGGGCCCAACTATGTACCTCGATTCTACAATAAAACCATTAGAAATCGCAAAATCTCAGCTCGCTAATTCTTTAGCAAGCGCTTATGAACGGAAACAAAACAGCGCTTATTGAAGACTCTATAGCAAAAAGTCGGAAGCACTAAAATTTGATCCCACTTTCATACATATTACCACTTATAATAAGCATTGAAAACAACTTTCGAATGGATTCGAAAGTAGAACAAAGTTACATAGTAGGGCCCCAGGAAAAGGATTAAATATCGATGACACCAAATTGTTCAATGAATTTTGTAACGTGAAGATTTAATGAGATAATAAACACCTTGATCTCAATCCACTGTGCCAAATCTTTCCTATCCTCCTACTCTTTCTTACTAGTGCCGTGCAATTCAGGTTGCATTTAAAAGACCTTAGGTCTTACAGGCATATAGTTAAAATTATTATTATTATTATTGAAGAGATGCATGGACTCAGAAAAATCGGACATGGACAAATATCAATACTAAATGGGTAATTTATTTTTAAAGTGGTGTATGTTACTCGGAACTTATCAAATTCATTCAGTTTTATTTTGCGATTCAAAACAGACGTTGAAAGAGTTATGATGATACTAAATAAAATAAAATTTAAAAAACTTAGAAAACGTATTTTTTGTTTTACTTTTACTTTATTTAGTTCAAATTTTTAAACAACAATTTTCACAACTTTATTTCACAACTCATGCGAAGCGTTTCGGAGCAATTACTCCATCTTCCGGCGAATTACAGCGATTTCATTTGACTGTTCTGAACCGCGTCGCATCAGTATAAAATTAAGTTGTAAAAATAGTTCTTTAAAAAAGTAAACTAAATAAAGTAAAAGCAAAACAAAAAATATGTAATATGTAAGTTTTTTAAATTTTAAATTTTATTTTATTTATTACTATCATTATACTATGCACAACTTGGAGACCAAAAAACCAAAATGTTGAAGGAATTATATAAACAAAATTTAATTTTAAACACCTTTGCTGTGAGTCATTTTATGACCTTTTAATTGATAGTAATTATGAAATCCTACAAAAAATGCAATCATATGATAAATATAAAATATATAAGAAAACTTAAAAAACCTATACTCATATTTATGTTTTAAAAATAATATGAATTATAAGAATTTGAATAAAAAATATGTTTTCACCTGATCGTATGAACCGCGTTTTTGTTCGGGTTATATCCTCTATTTTGTTAACATATTTTTTCCTAGGTTAGCTCAGACCGCCATCGCCATGGCAACCCTATCTAGCACACAGTACTTTTGTTTGCTTTTTATTCAGATATCCTTTGATTTTCAGAATATTTGATTGAAAATAAAATAATTTTCACAAGCGTGATATTGGACAGTTTATGAAATTCATGTTGTTTTAACAGGACTTCGACCGGAAGTATTAAGAATATCGGATATTTTGTTTTTAATTGTTAAGCCAATATGTCGCTAGGTCTAGACACAAGTTTTTCTTTTTTTTTAATATCTAATCGTGGTGTTCAATTTTTGGAGAAAAAAAAAACTTTTTTAAAAAGTGTGCCATTTTGCGATTTTTTAAAATCCTCAATAATTACTTCCCATGTAACTAAATCAACAAAAATAGTCAGTTTTTATACATTTTTAAAATAATTATTCGCAAAAAAGATTAATATTTAAATATTTGTTATAAAAAGTCACAATAGATCAAGCTGTTTTCTCTTTCTTAGCTTCGTATGTAAAAAAAATTTCTGACCGAGTTTGATCTCATTTTGGAAGCTCTTATGAGATATAACACGGTTTGATCTGCAAAAAAATAAAACAGTAGATTGTATGAGATGGGTCTTCTCTTACTCAGCTCATATGAAACCGTCAAGATACCAGAATTTCAGCTTAATTTTGTTACAAATCAAGTTTATAAAAATTGGAGCGCAGAAATTTATTTCCAATTTTGAGAACAAGATATTTTTCAATTTTGTTTAGTGATTTTTGAAAAGCTGTATCTTTGCGAAAGGATTGAGATGAAAGAAAAATCATTTTACAGTTTCATGTTTCCTGTTTTGAGGATTGTTTGAAAATATTTTTTTTTCAAAGTAGGTAGGTATCGTTATTGCACAAACGCATGAAATGATAAAGTAAGCAAAATGAAATCATTCAATAAATTAACATCAAAACTTACAGGAATATTAAATTAATATTATAATTGATGTTATAATTCATACAAAATCTGCATACCAAAACTAGGTAATCATTCAACACATATTTGCAAAGGGGCAAACAATTAACCAAGAGACCATTACAATTTTTGTCTTAACTTACGGTGAAAGGTCAAAATCCTTAAAGGGTCTTTTAGAATACATATTCAAATTTTTAAAACCGTCCTTGAATTTTGTATGTTGCCACCATTAAATATTAGTGGTCAAAGAAAAAAGTGTCTCTTTCAGTTAAAAGCAGATATCTCAGGCAAAACAAAATTGTACACAAACACAAAAAAAATTAATTAAAGCCGAATAAACATGTTGCATGACTGTTATACATTCAATTTACTCATATTCAATTCAAAAGAAAGTGACACCTTTCAAAAATTGAAAATGTTGGTCTTGCGCAAAAAATTACTTGCAAACAAACCTAAAAGAAAAAAAAATAAAGCCGTAGAATGTTTTCAAAAAAATTTAAAAACATTTTAAACAAATTTATTTTTAAATCTTGATTTAATTTTTTTTGATAAGCGTATTTTGCTTTTTAAACGCAACTTCATACCACAGTACACATATTAAAGGTAATATCATTAGAGTTTTGATTTTTATTTCTTCTGCGCATATATCAAAATTTGTGTCAAATGTCAGTATTTGTTGTTGTTTTTGCGTGTATTTAAGTCATCACTCTCCCAGCCATTTTTATTTCTGACAGTTTCAATTTTAATTTGTTGTTGTTTTCACGTGTGTTTTCTTCCTCACGCTCACAGCCATTTTTTACTTTCGACTGACAACCTGCGCAGTTTACACAATTAAAACCAAAAATATATACGAACATTTTACATAAAATAACAAAAAAGCACTGGACACAAAGAATCACAGCTGGGAGGGAATCACCCATATCAGACGATGAGAACCACTCGCCATATCCATGCCAGAAAAAATCGTCACACCAATGGTAATTGTTATATAATTTTTTAATATAATTTTCCTTTAAACCATAAAAATGATTCAGAATCTATGATAAGATATACAAGCTTTTTTCTAGGTACTCCCATTTAAAAGTTATTAAACAATTAAATTTGGTTATGGACAATTATTTTGAAATAGATATGGCGAGTTTTGGTTCTCATCACCTCATATGTACATATTATCAAGGAATATAAAGTTACCAAGAAGTCGCATCTCATAGAAATTTTGACGGGTTCAAATGTTGGAACCCGTCAAAAGTATCCTCCTTTTTACTATCCTTATAATACGAATATTGAATATTATGGTATGTCGTGGTGTTTGCCAAGATTTGTTTCGTTCTTTTTATTATTATTTCGAAAAGAGCTTTCGGAATCGGATTTTATTTTAAGATCCAGATAATACTTCTTGTTAACATTATATTCTTTGATATTATGTAGCATCTCACTTCATTGCTTTAAACATTTGTAATTGAAACTATCCCCTCCCCCAGAAATTCATTAATATATTCAAACTGAAATTTTAAGCACCAATTATTCATTTTCGCATTCACAAGAAATTTTTGTTTTTCGTCTTCTACTCACTACACTGAAATAACAGTCACACCTATTTAAGATTCAGATTCAGAGATGTTGAGAGCGAACTAATTTTTCTGCATATGAAACCGAGTCCGAGTTCGGCTCTGCTCGATCGATCTTACATGTGAGATTTAGCATACGACCCAATATAGCAGTATCTGAAGTTGATTTATTAAACATTTCATCACACTATTTAACAAATAATAAAAAAAAACGAAACTAAATTTTTCGAATGTTGATAACAAAAAAATGTGAAAAATTCTAAATCGATGACTTTGAACTAGTATCACAGCAAAATGTTTTGATCAATATAAAAATACTGTAGCCTATTGTTCCATGAGAATTTAACTATTGTTTGGAAAAAGATACATTTTTAGCATTTGCAAAATCAACTTGTGCCCGGTTTTGCAGGCAAATACTCCTACATTATGTGCGACGGTGACGATCGTTGTAAGTGTGAATGCTAATCGGGCAACACTTATTACGCGGTACTTCCAAATAAACTTTATTGAATCAATATACTAAAAAATAACTATCATGGAAGTTCCAGAAAACATTTTTTGAAAATATGAAAAGGTATTACCGCAAAAGTTAAACCGATGTAAGCGCCAAGATACTATTAAACTAAATTTATCAAAGGTAAACGCAATAAAATAATACATTTTCCAAGAAGTATAAAACCCACTGATTTGACTAAATAAAAAAATGAAAAAAACTCATTATTTACTTATATTTGTCATTCAAACTGCATAACAAGCTAAGTACTTATACTCTGTTCAACAAACATTGTTAGTACAGTACATTGTTTTCAAAACAGTGGTGCTTGCGTTTTCTGTTATATTAATTAAACTTGCCAATCGAGCTGACGGCTATGCCATAGCTTTAAAATTTAATTTAATGTCTGAACCATCGTTGAGCTTCAGTTTATTTGCCAAAGTCAGCGAGTTAAAATTGCTGAACCACGAGTTAGTAATTTGTACAACTGAACCTTAAAAGAAAGGAGGTAACCTGTGTATTTGGTAACTGCTACAACTTGTAATAGTTCACAGACTGTCAAAAATTCCTATAGGTTTTGACAGTAATGTACGAGGTCGTTCGAATTCGTACGATGTAGCTAGTTAACAATCAGATATATTTGCGCGAAGTTTTGGAACATTCAAAGTGCATAACAGGATCATATTTATTAAAAAAGGTGTGTTGTGGTGAAAAAAGATAGATCAATTGTTTTTTTCTATTTTTTAAATAAAAAGATGACTACCATATGCTCATTGTTCTCCGATTTGCAGCGATTTATAATCCAAACTATAGAAGCCTGTAAGAGCTTTAACTTGAGGCAGGTGTATGCAAGAATTCAAGCCAATGAAACCAGACTGAGCGGCAAACGTCCTATCTTCCCTGCACTGAAAATTTTTGTTGAACAGAGTATATAATAATGTGAATCGATTTTATGAAGAATGTTTTAATGCAGTGTATAACAATAACATTTAAATCAAGAAACTTCTAATTTGTAACTCGTTATTATACTCTATTACGCAGTATCATAAAATAATTATTTACTCAAGCACTCATAGTTCTTTTTAGACATAAGGTTTGATATTAATACATCTATGCATATTTTGCACTTCATGCAAACAAAAATCAAGAGCAAATATTAACAGACAAAGATCATAAATATAACAAAGTTCGAAGACTTAAAAATAAAATAACTGCTTTTAAATGCTGCTAGTGAAATGCTTCTATTAAAATACTTTACATGTGTTCTCTAGAAAACACATTCTTTGATACTTAACTAAAGAATTATTCTTACACTCTTTGAATTTCAAATAACTTAACTTCTGTATCATACCATATCGCTGGTTCAACATTCCTTAAATAAATGACACCCCAAATGTATGTCCTAAACCAGGCAGTGGTCCCGCTATTCGCTTGGTATTTTCTTATTAAAATAGGATGTGGTACTGGTAATAAACCTACCAGTGTTCCATGCTGAAGAAACTTTAAAATTTCCGATTCGTCTGTTAGTCCTTTGTCAATGCATATTTTTTCCACTTGTGGTACCAACACCTGTAACAATCTCATAATTGTCTGTAGGGGTAATTTGGAGCGCCAAGACACAATCCATTCGGGTGTAGGAGTCCAGCGATCTTGACTTGAGGGCACCATACGAATGCTTCCACGTGTAGCTATGGACAATTTTGACGTTGATTCTTTGGGAGGTGGTGTGCCTGCTCGGGACTCAGATGGCGATTTTTGGACCGCGACCACTGCTGCTGATCCTTCAATTTGGATGGTTCCTTCCGGTGGACTACTTGGATGCGCAGTTTCACGTTCAGTCATTTGATTTATGCCTGGCGTATCGAGTAGAGAGGTTTTAAGCGTGCCCGGCTCTGCTGGGAGAGCTGGTCGTGATCCTTCCATAGTCGATTCATCTTTATTATCAATCGATTCAACTTCAGATTCTTCTTCCGTGAGCGGATCCTCATGCGGAACTGTTACTGTAGACGCAATTTGTTTAACCATTGCCTCAGGAACTGGTGGAAGGTTGAATTTACCAAATTTTCTCGTGCTTAAACACTTTGCAATTCCAGTCATGTCCGAGGGAAGATTCGCCATAGCATGGAACACATGTCTCTTCCTGATTATAGTATATACCAAATTTGAATTTCCATCGAACTGGTATTGAATTATGTTATTGAAAATTTCGAGAAGGAAAAATACTAAATGATGATTAGAAGGCGCCGACAAAAGAAACCAAGGTGTGCTAAAAGCTTCGAGAAGATGCAGCAATTTCACGCTCGCAACCATTGACAAGGTTTTTAAATAAGGCGAGACATTCACGAGAATGGTCAGCAGACAATCGAAAAGTGGCTGGAGTCTCTGATGTCCGGTGGCTATAATCTTGTGGAACACTGTGATGAGGAGATCAGCATGGGTTCCTGTGAAAACAGGAATATCCATGGGTACTGTAGCCGTATAGGGTTTATTTAAGCGAACTCCAAAGTTTCTTTCCCCAGAGAGCAGTAATAGAATAAAAACACCAATATGCATGAGTCCCACACGAGACTGATCGGCTCGGGAATAATTCAAATGATAGAGTATCGGTATGAGGATATCTAAGACATCACTGCTTTTAAGAACAAAATAAAGGAACTTTTTGTTATAGTCACAGATCTTCCAGAAGAGAATCAGCAATTCCTGATGACAATGTAAGCGTTTAGTGGAATTCGGAAGATAGTTTTGAACAAGTGGATTATTAAGGAGTCTTGTAATTCCTTTTAGGATAAACAAAAAATCCTCATCGCGATGTACTCTAGACAAGTAGTTAATGAATAGATTATCTCCGAATCCTTCATCGAAATTTCCTCCCGAGTGCATGATCATATCATGATCAAGTGTAACAATAAGAATCTGCAGACATGCTTCGACTAGTGGCTCTGTTGTGTCCGAGAAAAGCAAGTGATTGTAGGGAACTCCAAAACCTACAGGGTCATACGAACAGACTGTATTAAGAAACGATGTAAACAATGGCAACGCATGTCGATTGTCGGCGCTCGTAAAATACGCTATCCATTTGTTAGGTTCTTCTGTTTGATTTGGCAGCCTATAAATTGGTTCACTAAAGCAGGTCAGCAAGAGCTTAAGAAGTTCCGAACGTCGTCTTTCCATATGGGCATTTTTGGGCGGCGAATGCGCGAATCCCACACCCGCTTCCCAGATATATTCGCAAGAATCAATGTTAGCCAACTCATCGGCCTTCTCGGGTCCTGATTTTCGAGTTACAATGACAGTAAAATCTGGACAAAAGAGCAAATCACAAATGGCATTGAGCAAACTCTGAGCTAGTGGAGTCTCTGAGGTGTCTTTTTGGTCATTGGAGCCGGGTAATGATGACCAGAAGAAATTTTTCCATTCACCATCCTCAAATATATATGGTAAAATCCGTATAAGCAACCGAACGCAATTAAGGACGCACTGTTGCTCGGCTTGAGTGCGACAGCTGCTATCCACCGCAGCTGCTAACTTTTCAACGGCTTTGTAGCACAAAGTGGCCAAGTTGGAAGGATTTTCAGTACGCAAATTGCGTATTTCGGAAGCTGTTACCAAAGCAAATACGTCTTCCAGGTTCGTAGTGTGGCCATTCCAGAATTGATCCCAGAATACATCATCATTGGAATCGATAGTTTGGTTTTTCGTTGTGAGTTGGACAATGGCTTTGCGGAAATTCAATTTCGAGTCTGTATTACCCATGGTTGGTTTGCTTGTGGTAAGATTATAATTTATTTTATAGTTTAAATTAATATATTTTTACTTTTTGAATAAAGATTTTATACTTTTGTCTTTTTCAATTTCGTACTGATCCGACACGACTTGAAAAAATTGAACATGGAAAATTTGATGCTTGACTGCTTGTTTTTTTTTTTGCATTTTTGGCATACGAAATTCTTGACATTTGATGGCCGGGTTCTACACATTGGATTCAGAAATTTTATAAGGCCTGTCGCCCACTGGGCAACTTTTAGTTCCTCTGAGTTGCCGGCAATTCCAAGCAACTAATGTTAAATTCCTTACAACAAAAAAATCGAATCTGTTTAGAAAAAAATCGATTTGTTTAGAAGAAAAGATCAATTTTTCTAAACAAATCAAATCTTTCGTTTTTAGCAAGATTTACACAGACTTTCACACACACTTGTAAGATTTGACATTTCTCTGAAGTTGAAAGTTTTGTTCTGCGGTGTTTTACAAATACTCAAAAGTGTTTCTCGTTTGTTTAAATAAATTTAAAACAAAAATATCTCTTAAAAGTTTTTAATTCATCAAATGGCAGTGCATATTTAATAAGAAGTGATCAAAATATCAATGAACTTCGATTTCAAGTGTCCAAAGTCGATTGATGTTATGAAGCGCGCGCTCGCCGACGTGTTCCTCATTTGATGTGTTTTTTTATGGATTTTGGATTTTTTTTTTTAACTTTAATGGACGCACAACAATTTTTGTCTATTTCTGCTACTATTTCCGGAAATATATTTGTATTCGTATTAAATGACGCGTAAGTCGGAATGCACTTTTGAGTATTTGTATGCCCATTAATTTGTTTACTTTTTGCCTCAAAATTTATGTCAATGGCCAACACACACAATCACATAAAAAATTGATTTTTTTTACAAATTCTTTTCAACCCAAAAAAGAAATCGATCTCCAATTGTTGAAAGGAATTCGACATAAAGTTGCTGGCCATAGCCCACTAGCATTGTATATAAATTCTATAGTATTCTCATGGAGAAAATTTTTGTTAAGGGATCTCGGTAAGGCGATCACAGCGAACCTATCGACCAAATGTCTACCTACAAAATCGTGTTTCATGAGAATACTATAGATTGGATATACAATGCCACTAGCCAACTTCCGAGCAACTTTTTGGAATTTGACTTTTGCCACCATTTGCTTTTTTTAGTGCCTGATTTCCAATTCAACGTCAATAAATAGAAAAATAAACGAATTGAAATATATTAAACTAGTGAATTTAAGATATTTATTTAAACATTATCAGCCAAATTAATAAACGCGGAATAGCGAAAGGTTAGCCTTATTCCATGGATTAAGTGCAAAATGTTACTAATAAAACAAAATTTCAGCTTTGTGACGTTTACTATACTAAACCACCGGAGCAGATGGTTTAGCGAAGGAATAAGCAGCAGCCTCTTTTTTTTTATTGGCGTGGGTATCAAAAGATTTACATTTTCAATAACATTTTATTTCTATGCACGATTACTTCATTAGGTTCTGAAGAATATAAAGCAAAATGTTATTTATAAATGGTTTGGTTAATATGCATGAACTTACTTTGTCTTTGGTGCTCCAACCCTCACTTCTTTTCCTTTTTTAATTAAATTTTCCGTAATACCTAATAATAATTTAGATAGTCTGCTATTACACCATGACCAGGGGCGGACTGGGCCACCGGGCAACCGGGATTTTGCCCGGTGGGCCCCCGGGCAAGCAAAAAGTTTTTTTTTAAGAAAAAATTGTCATAACAAAATTGGACTCACTCTAAATATAGACTTTTTGTGGATCAAAACGGATATTTTGAGGCCCCAAAAACTCGCTTGGTGGCCTCTACTGATCTTTGAATTCCTTAAAAAACTGTGTTGGTGGCCTCTACGGATCTCTGGAGGCCTCCAGACCTCGGTTGGTGGCCTCTACCGATCTCTGGAGGCCTCCAGAGCGCGGTTGGTGGCCTTTACAGATCTCTGGAGGTCCCCAGACCTCGGTTGGTGGCCTCTACGGATCTCTGGAGGCCACCAGAACTCAGTTTGTGGCCTCTACGGATCTTTGGAGGCTCTCAGATCTCGTTTGGTGGCCTCTACGGATCTCTGGAGGCCTCCAGACCTCGGTTGGAGGCCTCTACAGATCTCTGGAGGCCCCCAGACCTCAGTTGGTGGCCTCTACGGACTCTGGGAGGCCACCAGAACTCGGTTGGAGGCCTCTACAGATCTTTGGAGGCCCCCAGACTTCAGTTGGTGGCCTCTAGGGATCTCTGGAGGCCACCAGAACTCGGTTAGTTGCCTCTACGGATCTTTGGAAGATGTCGGTTGGTGGCCTCTACGGACCTCTAGAGGCCTCCAGACCTTGGTTGGTGGCCTCTACAGATCTCTGGAAGCCCCCAGAAATCGGTTGGTTGTCTCTTCGGACATCTGGAGGCCACCAGAACTCGGTTAGTGGCCTCTACGGATCTTTGGAGGCCCCCAGATCTCGTTTGGTGGCCTCTACGGATCTCAGGAGGCCTCCAGACCTCGGTTGGAGGCCTCTACAGATCTCTGGAGGCCCTCAGAAATCGGTTGGTGGCCTCTATAAATCTTTGGAAACCTCTAGAACTCGTTTGGTGGCTACTACGGATCTCTGGAGGCCCCAAGAACTCGGTTGGTTGTCTCTTGGGATCTTTGGAGGCCCTCAGAAATCGGTTGATGGCCTCTATAAATCTTTGGAAACCTCTAGAACTCGGTTGGTGGCCACTATGGATCTCTGGAGGCCCTAAGAACTCGGTTGGTTGTCTCTTCGGATCTCTGGAGGCCACCAGAACTCGGTTAGTGGCCTCTACGGATCTTTGGAGGCCCCCAGATCTCGTTTGGTGGCCTCTACGGATCTCTGGAGGCCTTCAGACCTCAGTTGGCGGCCTCTACAGATATCTGGAGGCCCCCAGAAATCGGCTGGTGGCCTCTGTAAATCTTTGGAAACCCCTAGAACTCGGTTGGTGGCCGCTACGGATCTCTGGAGGCCCCAAGAACTCGGAACTTGGTTGGTGAACTCTAAATTTTTGGATTCCTCCAAAACTCGGTTGGTGGCATCTTCGGATCTTAAGTTATTCAAAAATTGATAGAAAAATCTAACAGTTCCAAGAAACTAAATATTCAAAATAAAAATAAATAAAAATGGCTCTCAATGATGATGACGAGTACTTTAAAATGTCTGAAAGTTAGGTGCATAACCTGAATTCAAAAGATGAGAATGAATTGCCGTATTTTATCTGATTCTGGATCAGATCATGATAAATAAAACAAACAGGATCATAGTGACAGAAGTATTAAATACCCGTCTCTTTTTGCCTTAAGTTTTTTATGTTTCATGCATCTGTTGCCTCTTTTCTTTGCGCTACTGAGATAATTCACATAGCAATTTTCGGACCACTGAAAATACATCCAGATAAAAAGCAGGATTCCATGTTGCTTTTGCAATTACTTGTTTAAAATTGATCCGGATCAGATCATGTGTATAATAAAATGCGGGTAATGATGAGGCAGAGGACGAACGTCAAGAAACAGAAAGAAACAAGAACACTGTGAAGATTGCGCAAAATGCTGCTTCAATGTTTTGCGAAGATATTATTTTGACGCAAAAAGGTACAAAAAGCTTTTCTTAGCATATAATTTGATGCTGACATTTTCATGTACACAAGTTGCTTGCAAAAGATCATTTTCAAATTTTAAATATGTACATCAAAAATCGATGGAGAAATATCATGACGCAAGATCACATTGAAACCGCAATGCTTTTATCCGTGGAGTTTACTGTCAGAAAAGAGAAGTTAGTTAAAAAAATATTTAAAACATTTAAGTGATTATTAATTAAGTAGATGTTTTATAAAGTGATGAATTAACAGGCCAAGAGCCTTTTTTTCTTCTTTTTTTTTGAAAACTAATATTCTTTTCTCTTGTTTGTTTTTTGAATCAAGTTTTTTTTAGTGGAAAGTTTTTGAGAAATTAAATTTGAAAGTCATATTTTTGAAATAATGTGAACTTTTTTTCAAGTTAATTGTTATTTCAAAATTTTGTGTAGTTAAACACCACTTTTCATTTTTATTTTCTTTTTCTTAGTTTTTGAGAAAATAAAAAAAGATAACAGAAGGTACCTACTTTTTCCAATTTCTTGTTTTTTTTTTGTTAAGTTTATAATATGCAAAGGCAAAGAAGTACGATATATTATTAAATCTTTTTTTGGGAGAAGGTACCTTTCGTTTTTTTTATTTCTCAAAAACTAAGAACAAAAATAATACTACTTCTGTCGGTTCACGATTCACGAGATATTTGATAAAACGTGACTTCCAAAATGGCAGCTGATGCTCGCCAACTTGGATTAACATTCGGGGGGCACCCCTGAATATTTTCGAACAAAAATCAAATAAGTAAGTTGATTGCACTATGAACCTACTGTTTTTGGTCTGGTTCTTGGTCTAGTATAGGTCCAGTTTGTTCACAGTGGGTTAGATCTGCAACTAGAATATCACTGATTCTGTTTAATCCATTGTTATGAATCTGTGATCATCATTGAGCGTTTATTCACTCAAATTTCAGTTTGAACATGGATTTTGAAATAATCATCTTCCGATTTTCCAGTATATCTGTCAAATCAATTATTAGAAGTAATAAGTCACTCACCATAAAAAAAAGTTGATTTTTGTTAATGGTGAGTGACCTTTACAAAGTAAATTTTTTTGTGTAAAAGAACACGGACAGTTAGAAGTGAAGTTAGTGCTGGAATTTTGTGATACCTGGTCATAAAATTTTTTCCAAGTTGTGATTTTTCTATAAATTTTATCTAAGGCCGTTGCAAAAAAGCACTTCGTCTTAACCAATGATGAGCAAAAGAAATTTCAGGAAATCTTTGATTAAATTCTACTTAACAAACAGAATCAGCGAATTAGTGATTTCTCAAATAAAGTACTCAAATTATAGATTTTCTGCTGAAAATTTTGCTGAAGCAAAAAATGAAAAAACCGAATGCCACAATCCCGAATACCCAAAATCCCGAATGGACAAAATCCCGAAAGCCAAAATCCCGAATGACAAAAAATCCCGGAAATATTTGGAACTGAATCCCGAATTTCAATACTTTTTTAGTAATATTCAGTGATTTCAAAGAAATCAAACTGTTTTGTATGGCTTTTGATCTCTGCTCGCCTTGGCATCATGACAATGTCTATAAAAGAAATTTTAAAATAAATAATCACTTTTAAATCTTGAGATATAATACATTAATTGAGTTCTTCTTTAATGAATAGTTTCCAATCGTTACTTTTATTTAGTTTAAGTTTTATTCAAACGAATCTATGTCAAATCCTTACAAATAATGAGAAGACAATGTTTTTGTTCCGTTTCCGAATAATATCTATTTGTTTTAAAACACGCATCGCCTACTTGGACAAGTTGATTTTGGGATTGTGACATAAATTGTTCCCAGCATCTGCTTGGGTTGCTACACACTCTTATTATGATTGCCAATTATCAATTTGACAGCAGATAAACATTTTTCAAAAGTAAATTGTTAAAAAAATTACCAACTATTCATTGAAAATAAATAATATTCTTACAAAATATTACAAAATGTATATTTCGAAGGCTAGAATCACGCGCGAGTTACGGAAGTTACGGACAATGACCTTCCAACCTTGAATGAAGAGTCTCATTCTAAAACAATATTTAAACCATTGCCATTGTCATGGTAATGAATCAAATTACTTATATTTAATTTAACTTTACTTTGCATTTCCGCTACTCTACTGAGTAAGCATAATGCTAAAACATTGTTAATAAGCTAAGATAGGAATATAAAAATTAATAAAGAATGAGTTTGATTTTGGACACCAAGAAAGACGGTATTATTATTTAACTGGCGCAGTCGTACGGAAAAGATAATAAATACAAATTATTTTAAAAACTGAAAACGAAGCGAAAAAAAAACGCGAAGAAACGAACTTTTAGATATATTTGTGTTTACCATCCACGAACCCCACCTCCACCCAAAAGTACTAAGCCAACTGGGATTTTGGCATTCGGGATTATGGCATTCGGAATTCTGGCATTCGGGATTTTAGCCATTCGGGATTTTGTCCATTCGGGATTTTGTCTTTCGGGATTTTGGCATTCGGAATTTTTTGCCATTTCGGGATTTTGGCATTCGGGATTTCGTACCCAACCCCAATTTAATTTTTAAAATATTTAATGCGTTCCATTTCTTGTGATTGCACAATAACCGTAGCTTAAAAAAAATAATTTCTAACAAATTATTGAAAATTAGAAATATGAACATTTAGAATACTTTTTGTTTCATATCTCCCTTAATTCCCATAATTTTTTTGACTATCGTAATTTTGTTTTGAATAAACTGAAAGTCACACCCACTAAAGGTCGTAAAATTAATGGAATATTACTGCATGAGACCCACAAGAACATCTTTGCAATTTTGTATGCTTACTTGAATAAAAACCCACATTAATTACTGCCAGGTGATGCAGCCATAAACTAAAAAAAGCTGTTTCAACAAAATTAAATTCTTACCTTAAAATTCAAAACTATACTTACCTTATACTTAAATCCAATATATATCGATACCTTATCGTAAGAATGTATTAAGCGACATTTCAAAAATTTTAAAGGCATCGAAAAAAACCTCTGGTCCAGTTATTTATTTATGTGTTTAAAAAAATAAATTGATTTGGAACGGGATTTTCAACTCAAAATGCTTCGAAAAATCTGTTTACTACATCAAAATACCCAAATAAATAATTGAATAATATGAGGTAGATATTTTAAAAATTTAATTTAAAATTTTTAAAATGTTGCTTAATACATTCTTACGGGAAGGTATCGATATCAATCGTTAATTGAAAAATCAATTAATATAAAAATAAAAGGACTTTCGAGAAATGTCTGAAATATCAACTTTTATTTTTAACAATTTTGAGAGTTATTGTATTCTGTGGCCCTTTTTCTTAAAGTCCCGGTAGGCCCTTTGACCCCCAGTCCGCCCCTGACCATGACTCTAGAGTCATGACTCTTCTTCGAATTCTTCTTTGAAAATTCATCCCGTGAGGCACGTGCTATTACACCATGACTTTTGAGTCTTGACATACACAAGAAATTTCTTAGGTATGTTTGGTAACTTGAAATTCTTATGTCTATCTAAATTATTAGTAGGTATTACGGTAAATTTAATTAAAAAAAGAAGAAGAAGCGAGAGTTGGAGCTCCAAAGACAAAGTAAGCCCATACAAATAAACCAAACCATTTATAAATAACCTTTTGCTTTATATTCTTCAGAACATAAGCTGTCGGGGCATTTACATTAAAAGCAAACATTTTAAAAGCAACAACAACTAAGCCCCTTCGGGCTTAGCTAAGCCCAGAGAATTTTCGGGGCTTAACTTAAGTTCAGATAAAAACTGTGTTACCGGCATGAATTTCATACATGTTATCGATAGTTTGTATGAAAACTCGATTTTTTTCTGCAATGGCGTCGCTTAGCCCCGATGTCGTTTTTTTCATCCGATTCCCCCGGGCTTGAAAAAATGATAAAACTCTGTGAAAACTGAAATGATAACTTTGTTTTCATTTCACAGTTTCACAGATCGAGAATTGACCCCCTAGTGAAATCATTGTGCATAGAAAAAAAATGTTATTGAAAAGGTATAAATCTTCTGATACCAACACCAATAAAAAAAATAGTCTGGCTGCTTATTCCTACGCTAAACCATCTGCTTCGGTGGTTTAGCATAGTAAACGTCACATAGCAAAAATTTTGTTTTATTAGTAACATTTTGCACTTAATACATGGAATAAGGCTAACCCTTCGCTATTCCCCGTTTTTTAATTTGGCTGTATGGGTAAAACTTCGTAGTTCTGTCACAATTTGTATGGAAAATTTTACAGATTTACGAAGTTTAAACTTTACCTCGTTTACGACGACTTTACGCTGTTGCATGAATATCCTTATTTATTTATTACGAAGAAGAATAAAAACACACAATAAATATTATTCTTGTTTTTGTGGACTGTATTGAAATTAAATTCATGTTCAAAGTTTTTATTTATATAAAAAGATCCTCGGATCATAAAACTTTAACAGGATTTCTATTTCGATTGTTCCAGTCGATAAAATTAACGACTGTCAAATAGCCATTCCACACTATCCTACTGAGTATTAACCCATGTCAAAAAAGTGTGAAGAAATCATGTATAATAGTGAGGAAACAAAATATGAAATTTCATCACACACAACTTGACAGCGCATCCGACACGATTATTTTGAACCGAAACCTCTAGGGAATCACCAAAAAATCTTTACTTCAAAATTTGAAGAAATCGGTTCAGTGGTTTTGGGCTCAGGTTGAGGTAGAAGTAGACAGACAAAATTGTCCCATACACTATTTTGGGGTTCTCTATCATCATAATGAAATATTTTATTATTATATCGACCTTCCCGTAAGAATGTATGTATTAAGCGACAATTCAAAAATTTTAAAGGCATCGAAAAAAAAGTCTGGTCCTTATTTATAAATGTATTTTGAGGATTACAAAGATTTGGAACGGAATTTTCAACTCAAAATGCTTCTAAGAATCTGTTTATTACTACAAAATACCCAAATAAATAACCTGAATAAGAAGTTTTTTAAATTTAAATTTAATTTTTTTCAAATGTCGCTTAATACATTCTTACGGGAAGGTATCGACATATATTATATATAGGCAAATATGAAAAAATGTGCGGATTATTTCAAAATTAATACTGGACATCAGTTACAGTACGTTTATATGCAGAACATAGAAAAATCGAATTGGATTTTCAAAATATGGAGGTAGCAAGATTTGACTCAATTCCACTGACCGTCTACGATCCCGATGAACCAAGCCGATTTCAAATCATATCATATATAGACCGAGAGCCCACAGCAGATTTTGGGTGTGAGTTATAGCAAAAAAGAAGCATAGGCGTCGAAAGCTTCATTAACGGCTATTCAAAAAATCAAAGTCTTGCAGTCCACAACTGGGGCCTTTGCGAGAAACAGTGCATCGAAAACAAAATATGAATGCAACTTCGAAGATATTCGTGTTAGCCGAAATTGGTTTTCACCCCTCCCTAAATAAGATCCGCGGATCCCATGTCACGGAATCTGAGATCATTTGAGTGTTTAATTCGCCCTGCCAGACTGTCTAAAAAAACCGTTTTTCACTTAGAGTTTTGAATTTTTTAAACGGTCTGGTAGAGCGAACTATACACTCAAATGGTCTCAGATTTCGTGATATGTGATCCAAGGAGCTTATCTAGGGAGGAGTGAAAACCAATTTCGGCCAAGTTCTTATATGTACAAGAAACCTGCGCGTAAGAAGTCAACAAAAAAAAGTAATGAGATCTAAAATATATGCCAAGTTTTAAGTTCAGGAAGTTTAATATCTAATATCTGTATTAGAGTAATATCGAAGCAAATCATAATTATGACAGAAATTTGGTATTTAATGATGACTGATTAAAATTTGGTGGATTTAGTTGGCAAGTTTTCTCTTAATTACTTGCTTAATCACGAATTCTAAATGTATGAAAACAAGCTAGGGACCACGATCTGACTTTAAATCTGAGTGATAACTTTGAAGATTGGAAGGATACCTTTAATAAATTAATAGCGGAAGTTGATACTTAGATGTTTGAGCAAAATCTTAATGCAGCAGCGTCGTCATCAACGAAAAGGACAGGAATCTGAACCATAAACTCGGGCCAAACAACTACTTCTGAGATAAGTTAAGCTTAGACAAAATAAGTGTTATTTTCCGTATCAGAACCGAAATTGCTAGCCTTAATTATATCCCCTACAGAGAAGATCTACCCCAAACATGCAACCTATGTAATCTGGGAGAACGTGAAGATGTACCCCACTTTTTGGCCAGATGTCCAATTCTACAGGAGTTAAGAAGACTCTTCTTTGGTAAAAGCACTCTTACCCTAACTGAAACATATGATTTTTTGAACTGTGTGAAGGGATGGGACTGTTTAGTTCAGTACTGCAATCAGGCTTTTCCATACAGAAATAGCTTTCCATGATTTTCCGATATTTTTAACTTGCACCTATATTTTTAATAATATTTTTTTTTTTATTTTTTTCGAGAAACATACATAATGTATATCATTATCACAACAAAAACATGAATGTTAAAAAAAGAGCCAAGTTCTTATATGTAAAGTCAGCCAAAAAAGTAATGAGATCTAAAATATATGCCAAGTTTTAATAAGTTCATGGAGTTTAATATCAAATATCTTAAGTAGAGTAATATCAAAACAATTCCAAATCATGACAGAAATTTGGTATTTAATGATTACTGATTAAAATTTGGTGGGTTCACTGGTCAAGTTTTCATACATTTTAAATAAGTAAGTAATTAAGAGAAAACTTGCCAAGTAAATCCACCAAATTTTAATCAGTAATCATTAAATACCAAGTTTATATCATGATTTGGAATTGTTTCGATATTACTCTAGGTACTTAAGATATTTGATATTTAACTTCATGAACTTAAAACTTGGCATATATTTTAGATCTCATTACTTTTTTTGGCTGACTTTACATATAAGAACTCGGCTCTTTTTTTAACATTTATGTTTTTGTTGTGATTATACTCCTTTTTGCAAAGATTTATTTTGTCAGGTAAAAATCAAGCCCTACCGCTCTACAAAGTTTCATAATTCTATACGACAACCGAAAGTGCCTCATATTAATAATAGCAATTCTGATAAAGTGGATAGATGACACGCCCCCTGAATGGAAAATTCCAATTTTTCGATTTTTTCTTTCAAAGTGCTTCAAGCCCAACCGACATACCAATTTTCATCGTTCTACAACAGTCGGAAGTACATTATATAATTGATAACAATTTTTAAAAAGTGTAGATGCCACGCCCCTTGAGCTGAAAATCATAGAGGAAGTACGTACAAAATGACATATACGGACAAAATGACATACCAGCCATTTCTTAAAATCTGCTACACTTAAAGCACCCAATGCAATTTTATTAGTTGGTTTGGATGATTTTTGAAATCCTAGGTAAAAATCAAGCCCTACCGCTCTACAAAGTTTCATAATTCTATACGACAACCGAAAGTGCCTCATATAAATAATAGCTATTCTGATAAAGTGGTTGGATGACACGCCCCCTGAATGGAAAATTCCAATTTTTCGATTTTTTTCTTTCAAAGTACTTCAAGCCCAACCAACATACCAATTTTCATCGTTCTACAACAGTCGGAAGTACATTATATAATTGATAACAATTTTTAAAAAGTGGGTAGATGCCACGCCCCTTGAGCTGAAAATCATACATTTCTTACTTTTATCTTTATATGCACGTCAAACCCTACAGCTCCACCAATTTTCATCGTTCTACACCAATTAGAAGTGCTTCATATAGTTTATAAGAATTTTTGAGAAAGTGTGTGGATGCTACGCCCCCTGAACTAAAACTTCCAATTTTTCAATTTTTTCTTTCAAAGTCCTTCAAGCCCTACTGACCTACCAATTTTCATCGTACTACAACGATCGAAAGTGCTCCATATAATTTAAAAGAATTTTTCAGAATGTGGGTGGATGTCACGCCCCCTGAATAGAAAATTCCAGTTTTTTAATTTTTTGTCTTTCTAAGTACTTTAAGCCCTACCGACCTACCAATTTTCATCGTTCTACAGCAATCGGAAGTGCTCCATATAATTTATAAGAATTTTTAGGAATGTGGGTGGATGCCACGCCACCTGAGTGGAAAATTCCAATGTTTCAATTTTTTTCTTTCTTAGTACTTCAAGCCCTACCGGCCTACCAATTTTCATCGTTCTTCAACATACGGAAGTGCTCCATATAATTTATAAGATTTTTTAAGAATGTGGTCGGATGCCACGCCCCCTGGATAGAAAATTGCAGATTTTCGATTTTTTTCTTTGCATGCACTACAAGGCCTTCTGTTGTGCAAAGTCCCCTTTCACACGAAGAAACAAGTTGCTGGAGATTTTTTTGACGTTTTCTTTTAATCTCCTTAAAAATCTCTTGTACCTTTCACACAAGGAAACAAATCTCCAGGCAATTTTTGAAATTTCCTTTGAAAGTCTATTGGTTGAACACACCTAAACCTAGATGTGAAAGGAAATGTCAAAAAATCTCCTCAAATGCTCGACCGGGGAGATTCTGTTCGCCCCTCTTTCCTCCTGCCCCTCTCACCCAGGGACTAAAAGTTGCTGGCAACTCAGTTTCCTCGTGTGAAAGGGCACTGATTGAATTATTTTGTGCAGAACACAATTTGATAACAAATACAAGCACTTGAACTTGATTTGTTTATTCTGTGTAAAATGGTGCACAATTAATTTGATATTGGATGGTACAATTGCAGGCACTTGAAACCTGAACTGTATGTGAAAAGTGGATCAAATTACTACTCAACGAATTGTTTTAAAATGATATTTATTTGTGGGCCAATGCCTCTTTTATACTTATTATTAATTGCATAAAATGCTTACAATGGATAAATAAAATAAATGCTTACAATGAATAAATATAATTAAATATGGGTCGATATGCAACGATCGAACGCCACCGCGTTCGTTCGTTGTATCCATTTCAGAATGTAATACAGTCAGCATTATTGTTGTTTATGTTGTTTAACATACTTCCCCGCGTTGAATGGCTCAATTCAACTGTATTCTCATATGACGTTGACATCGTACTGTATTCTTGGTTGTGGAACAGGTGTAGAATTAGTGGCTGACGTCAATCTCTTCCGGAGTTTGCAAATAATTACAATTGCAAAGCTCATTGAAAGAAGAAGAGCAAAATAACTGACAAAGTGGTGATGAATGCTATTGAAGAATACCTTGTCGTTCAGCTTAGGAAGACCTTGATGTTGTAGGGTAGAGAGTTGAGTCTGGAGATGGTTTAATGCTTCTAGATGACTGTTGTTGAATGTTGGAAGTGATTCCAGAGCTGCGTGCACATCTTTGGGTTTGGCAATTAAAGATATGTTCCCAAAGCTTATGTAGGATGATTGTAGAGTGCTGATCATCATCTGATTTCCTTCAATGGTAATGAGATTGTTTCTCAGTATACAATCATTTTCCATTGATAGAATGCCGGATCCAGTGAGTTCAATTTGTAAGGTTTTTGTTTTGCATACAGCAGTTAATTGAATATTATAAAGAGTTCCGAATACCCATTGATTTCTGCTATTCAGCTGGGTCCAAATTAAGTCATTACTTGGTTTAAGTATGCTACATGATGGTGCGGTATTGTTGTTGAAGAGATTAAATTCACAATTGTATGCTTGTGAACCAGCATGGTATTTTGCCTTTCTGTTGGCGCAAAAAAACTGCATGTCTTTTCCCTTGTAACAATCCTTAAGCTCGGATGCTGTCATTGCAAAGTATTGGTCTCTATGACGATTTATAGCCAAAATTTCCATTGCCGGACTGATGATGAGGAGCGTGTTATTAACGATTGACGGAAAGGGTGTGAGTTGAAATAGATTGAAAGATTCTTGTTCAACTAGTGGAATTTTAATGACAAATAACAGGTGATTTCCAGTAGCCTGACCCTTTGTTGTTGATATCTTATAGAAGTGGAGCAAGTCTTCTTGCTCGAATGGTAGTTTTTGGGATTGGGGTAAATTGTTTTTGATGTTGATAATTTCCGCCCTCAATTGAGCTGGTGATAGCAGGAGGGGACTTATGGTTCCATAATGTACGTCCGTAAATGTGTTGCGAATAGCGTTCTCAATTTGCTGCAGGTTTGTAGCCATAAGCATTAATTGCATTGTTAAAGACGTAAAAATTTGAAAGATTCTCAACTGATCAGTTGTGTCTCCAATTCTCGCAATGATGTGTGTCACTTGATTTTGAAGCGTTATCATGCGTTTTTCTCCTTCGAGATAATCTTGTTTCATTATGTTGATGGTGGAGTCTATGATGGAAGTCTGATTTTTTAGCATTTTTAAAAGATGCGCTTCATTTGTGTTAACTTGATTGATGGTTTTTGAGAGTTCTTCAGCGTAGTCAGAATCAAGCAGTCCAAATAACGAATGTGCTAAATTGCCGACTATGTTGATTGCCGCGCGTGGAATTCGATGTTTTGAGATGAGGTTGGTGTCTGCTTGTAGGGTACTCCTCATGTTTGTAAAATGTGTTACTAGTGCACTGCACGTTGTCCTTAACTGTAGTTGGTTGCATAAATGTTCAAGAGCAATTGTTCCATTGTTGAATGACTCTAATTCTGATCGAATGGGTGCTAGATCGTAGTAGACAATAATTTTCCATTCGTTGGCAACTAGATTTGTGGATCCAAGATTTTCGAAATATATTCCTGGATTATTGTCAAATCTTGATATGTTAATCGGCGATGCACAAACTACGGGTAGAAGAAACAATGACAGTATAACGGTGGTGATTAATGACACACATGACGTCCTTCTTCGTTTTGTAGGCGTTTCTGTCGTTTCATTCATTCGAGATTCGGATTGTGAAGTTGCTACCTGTGCCTCGTCAGTGTTATCCTTGTCATCAGTACTATCAATGTCTTCGAACAGTGGGGCTAAGCGATGAATTGGTCGTTTGAATATTCCAGATTTGGTTTTGACATTGACTACTCGAACAACATTGTCGTCGCCCTTGAAGATTTGGACAATTCTTCCCAGTGGCCATTGAAGCGTTGGCGTGTTGTCTTCTTTGATGATAACCATGTCGCCAACTTTGATGTTTTCCTTATGCTGATTCCATTTGTTTCTTTGTTGTAATTGATTTAAGTATTCACTTGACCATCGTTTCCAAAATTCATGTTTCAAGTAGCAGATTGAATTCCATCGATTTCTCAGATTTATTTTTTCTGGAGCGCTGTCGGGATCAACTTGAGCAATCAATGGTTCACCAATCAGGAAGTGTCCTGGTGTCAATGCAGCCAGATCGTTTGGATTCGATGAAAGTGGAGTGAGTGGTCTTGAATTTAGGATGGCTTCAACTTCGGTGATTACGGTCTCCAATTCTTCATGCGTGAGTGACGATATGGAGACTGTTTTGACTAACAGATGTTTGGCTGATTTGACTGCTGCCTCCCATAAACCGCCGAAATGTGGAGCTCTTGGAGGGATGAATTTAAATGTTATTCCCTTGTTGCTGCTAGCCTTGATTATGGCTTCCTTCGCTTCGGGGGTGTGCAGTACACTGTTGAGTTCATGAAGCTGATTCCTTGCTCCCACGAAGTTGGTGGCGTTGTCACAGTAAAGAGTTTGAATTCGTCCACGGCGGTTGATGAATCTTCTGAGTGCTCCAATGAATGCCTCCGTCGTTAAGTCAGTCACAATTTCTAAATGTACTGCCTTGGTGGTGAAGCAACAAAAAACTGCTAAGTAAACCTTGTGTGGCCTTTTTCCCCTGATTTTGTAGTGTACCCATAGGGGGCCACAAAAGTCTACTCCGGAGTTTAAGAAAGGTCTATTTGCTGTGACGCGATCTACTGGCAGATTACCCATTACTTGAGTCATCAACTGTGGTCGGGTTTTGGTGCATCTGATACATTTATGAACTGTGTGTCGAGCCATGATCTTACCCTTAATAGGCCAAAATTGCTGCCTCAGAATTGATAACAATGTTTGTGGTCCACAGTGGTTGTGTTCGTCATGTTTCATTTTGAATAGCAATTTTGTGATGGATTCGTTGTACGGCATCAATATGGGATGTTTGGCATTAAATGAGATTGATGCGGCCTCTAGTCTGCCTCCAACTCGTAGAATCCCCCTTTCGTCTAAAAATGGAGCCAGGGTAATCAATGCGCTGGATTTGCATACTCCTCTGTGACCTTTAAGATCTTGTATTTCATTTGTAAATTCAGAAGATTGTATTTGCTTTACGATGACCAAAAGTGATTCATTGAGTTCCTTAGGTGATAATGCTGTTTGTTCTGCTGGATTTATGTCCATTTTCCTGGCTCTATTGGTGAACCGGAGAATATAGCCCATTGTACGTTGCAGAAAATTGAAAGAATTTCGATGTTTTATCTGGTAAATTAGGTCAATTGTAGGGTTTTGTTGTAGTGCTACTGCCACTGTGTGTTTTCTTTTCCGTTCTAGATCGGAGGGTATTTCTAGCTCCTTTACGAACGGCTGGTGCCATGTTGATTCGTTTCCATGCAAGAAAAACGGCCCATAAAGCCACATGTTACATGACATAAAGCTTGCTGCAGATATTCCCCGAGATAGTAAGTCTGCTGGATTCTCTTTGGATGGGACATGACGCCACTGAGTTGCCAGGGAACATTCTTGAATTTTTGCAACTCGATTTGCCACGAATGTGTGAAATGATGACGATGTGGAATTGATCCATGATAGTACGATTCGTGAATCAGTCCAAAGATGTATTGGCGTGTCTCGCAGTCGTAAATCTTCTCTGACTCTGCTTGTTAGTTCGGCTCCTAAGACTGCAGCGCATAATTCAAGCCGAGGAAGGGTCTGTTGTTTTACCGGAGCAATTCTTGACTTCGCACAGAGTAGTCTGACGATGATTGTGCGATCTCTATAAGTTGAACGAAGATACACAGCTGCACCATATGCTTGTTCTGATGCGTCAACAAAGGTGTGCATTTGTACGGATGTTGGATTCTGTTGATTAAAGATGTGTCTGGGAACCTTTGCCTGATTGAGTGTTGACATGTTGTTCCTGAAGATTATCCATTCCTCCTTAAGATGTTGTGGTAGTTCGTCATCCCAAGACAGTTTTAGGTGCCAAAGCTGTTGCATGAAGATTTTGGCTTTAACTACTACTGGACCAAAGAGTCCTAGTGGATCAAAGATGCGTGCTATGTCTGAGCTGACTGATCGCTTAGTGATTGAGATAGTATCAGATATTTGTGCTCTTCCACATAATTGGTCTGATTTTGGTTGCCAGATTAGACCTAAAGTTTTGATTGTGCAATTGATTGAATCGCTGAAATCAAGGCTGACTTCTTGGTCCTCAGCTGGGATATCCTTTAATAATGATGGATGGTTTGCACACCATTTGCGGAGTTTGAGTCCAGCACCATTGAGTAATGAAGAAACCTGGTATTGTGCCTCTTTCGCATGAGCGATGCTGTCCGATCCACTAATGCAGTCGTCGACGTAGAAGTCATCTTGAAGTATTTGAGCCCCAATCGGTTGAGTTATTTTGTTTTGGGTTGCTAAGTATTGCAAGGATTTAGTTGCCAAGTAAGGTGCGGATGATGTTCCGTAAGTTACTGTTTTCAATCTATAGTACCTTATCTCTTCTGATGATCTCCGTCTCCACATGATGAGTTGATAGGGTTGATCTTCTTCATGTACCAGAATCTGCCTGTACATCTTCTCAACATCTGCTGTAAAAACGTACTTGTGCAGGCGAAAACGAAGTAGTATAGATAATAGTTCACTTTGAACTGTAGGCCCAGTGTGGAGGATGTCATTAAGCGATAGACCAGACGAAGTTTTTGCTGAGGCGTCGAAGACCACCCGTAGTTTTGTTGTACTGCTGTCAGGCTTCAATACGCAATGGTGAGGTATGAAGAAGTGGGGTCCTTGAATGCTGTCTTGTCTGATCTCTTCCATGTGGCCAAGAGATTCATATTCGTCCATAAATTTGACGTAATCTTCTCTTAGTTTAGGGTTTTTGTTTAGTCGTCTTTCTAGTGACATAAAACGATTAAACGCTGTTTGCATAGAGTCACCTAGTGCTACGCCATTTTCTCGAAATGGTAACCTAACGATGAAACGCCCAGATTCCGATCTAGACACATTTTGAATGAAGTGTGATTCACAGTATTTTTCTAATGATGTCATCTGTTTTGGTGTGTTTTCAAAGTCATCAAGCCTCCAAAACCGTTCAATAAGCTCGTTGGTTGAGTCTTCTTCGCAAAAGATGCCACAAGTAGCAGTGTTGTATGTCGTATCTTCAATTTTCCCGGTTACTACCCAACCAAATACTGTGTTTTGTAAAATTGGCATTTTGTCGCCGATTTGTATTTGTTCGGGGCGGATTAACTGATGATAAAATTCTGCTCCCAAAAGGACTTCAATCTTACTGGATCGGTGGAAGTTGGGATCTGCCAAGTTGATGTTTTCTGGTATAGACCAGGTAGAAGTATCTAGGTTTTGAGTGGGTTGAGGAGATACGATGTTCGGAAGTATGAAGGCTTCCAGTCTGCATGCGAAATTGCCCATTGTTGAGTGAAGTTGAATGTTTATTCGCTGTGTTGTGTTTCGTGTTCTTCTGCCGATGCCCTCAATGCATAGAGATGATGGTGTTGGTGATAAGGATAAGCGTTTAATAAGTCTCTCAGTTATAAGGTTTATTTGAGAACCGGAGTCTAAGATGGCTCTAACTTCACATGTTTGTCCATCATTTGCTGTGATTAGAACCCTTGCGGTGGCCAAAAGAACGTAACCTTGCTTGTTATTCAATTGTTGTATAGTGGCAACCGTGAGCGGTGATGAGCCTCCCACTTCTGATGACATCAATTTGGTAGGTGTAGCACCTGCTACGATGGTTGTAGATGGATTGGATTTCCTTTGATTTGGACTTGATGAACATGCCTTTTCTAAATGCAGTAAGGTATTGTGTTTACCTGAGCACTTAGTGCAGCATCGTGATGAGCATGATTTCGCATTATGATCAACCTTGAAACAATTTACACATAGATGTCGTCTTTGGGTCCACTTAAGCCTTTCAGCAGCTGACATTTTTAAGAACTTCTCACAATAGTAAATAGGGTGGCCTTTTATCCCACATACCTTGCAATTTTCCGTGTTGGACGTGGCTATTGTTGTCACCGCCTTGGCCTTTTCTTTTCCGCCAACAGCTTCTAAAGACTCAAATCGGTTTTTTAAAAATTTGAGAAATTCGTCCATCGTCTGAAGCTCTCGAGGGTTTTGAAGTGATTGTTCATATAATAGGTGGCTTTGTCGATCCAACTTCTTTATTAAGAGATGAGTGAGTAATGGGGCCCAAGATGCTGTCTCAATGCCAAGAGTTTTGAGTGCTGCAAGACATTCATGGATTGCGTCATGAAATTCTCTGATGGCCTTCATTTCTGGATTAATGTTCGGCAGACTGAGAATTCTCTGGATAAGTGCTGAGGTTTGCGCCCTTTTATTGCTGAAACGATCCTGGAGGATATTCCAAGCGATACTGTAGTTGTCTTCAGTCAGTTCAAGGTGGCGCATCAGTCTCTCTGCATCACCGGACACATTTGTCTTCAAATACCACATTTTTTGGACGGGTGGTAATGGTTGTTCATGTATCATCTTAGTGAAGATGTCTGAAAATGTTTGCCATTTTAAATAATCGCCGTCGAATTTGGGTATCGACATTTTAGGCAACTGAATTGCCGGGCGATCAGTTAGCTGTTTTGATGGCTCGCTTCTTTGAACGCTTGATGATGTTTTGCTCAAAGAAGCTTGATTTTTGAGAACTGATGTCTCTAATTCGGTGTACAACTCCATGTTGTAACCCTCAGATTCCGGATCATTGACAGCTTCCCAAATTGAGTGATGAATCTCCTCAACCTGGGTCCAAAGTCTGTTCATAGATTCCAGACATTGGATGGGTGCTTCTTCTTTTATTTTTCCGTTGATGAGTCGGGCTAGTGAATTCATAAGTGCCTTTTGTCTTCTCATCAGGGTATCAATGTTTGGGTTGTTGTCTTGTTCTTTAAGAGCAAGATTTTTTGTTGATGTCAATGCATCATTAGGTTTAGATTGGTTATCTTCTGTACCCTTTGGCACGACATCAAGTTTGGTGTTGTTACTGGCCTCTATCTGCGCCAGTGAATCACTCAAGATTTGCTTATACTTTTCGTATAATGTCTTGATTTGGTCAAAATACTTAGAGGTAAAGTACTCGTGGTCTAACGATATGTCTGGTGTGTCGCGAATTCTGCCATCTGTAGCTTCGAATTCTTCCCATACGGTGTTTAGACGATTGAGTCTTGACGTGAAGTATTCTCTAGTTGTTTTGCGGGTGGAGGAATCTTTCGAGAAGTTGCGGATGATTGATTGTATCTCCTCTCCAGATATGCGTTGGCTCCTGGCTAAACTATCCATAGTAAAGCTGATGTTCTTTGAATGTAGGGGTCACCAAAATGATTGAATTATTTTGTGCAGAACACAATTTGATAACAAATACAAGCACTTGAACTTGATTTGTTTATTCTGTGTAAAATGGTGCACAATTAATTTGATATTGGATGGTACAATTGCAGGCACTTGAAACCTGAACTGTATGTGAAAAGTGGATCAAATTACTACTCAACGAATTGTTTTAAAATGATATTTATTTGTGGGCCAATGCCTCTTTTATACTTATTATTAATTGCATAAAATGCTTACAATGGATAAATAAAATAAATGCTTACAATGAATAAATATAATTAAATATGGGTCGATATGCAACGATCGAACGCCACCGCGTTCGTTCGTTGTATCCATTTCAGAATGTAATACAGTCAGCATTATTGTTGTTTATGTTGTTTAACAGGGCACAAAGTTTCAAGTTTCTACGATGTCGGGAAGTGCTCCATAATTTTGATGATCTGTCAGTGAGTCAGTGAATCAGTCAGTCAGTTACGGTTTTTGCGATTTTTGAAGTCATATATCTCCGGAATCGCTAATACTGAAGATTTTAAATTTGGTGAACCAATCTGTTTGATCAGCTCAGCAAATACTGCGAATTTGAAGTTTTTGACTTTATTGGTACTGAAGTTAGAGGGGGGTTGAAAATCGCCTGAGTTTGTTCCTGTAAAAAGGTTGTAGTGCGACGAACTTGGCTGGGCTGGGCACTACCGTGCCCTTTGATTTCTATTAGGGTGTGTATTTCCCAAAATAATTTTTCAATGGCAAACATCCCCTGAATCCTAAGTAAGAAAATAAATACTCTGGGTCTTCAAATTATTAAGATTTGAAAATGTTCACTTCACTTAAATTTGAATTATAAATAATAGCCCGGGAGCCGACCGTAAGATTACCTATCTCATCGCGGCCATGCAAAAATTGGATACCAACTGATAGCTTTAGTGCAAACATTTACAAAACTACAGGTCAGACAAGCTTTATCTGGTTGCAATGGTTAGAAAATGCACTTTTCAGGTTGCATTTTCCGCTAAATGTACCCATAATATAAGCAACTGCTATAAATGTGGTATCAAATTAAAAAGGTAAGACAGTCAGTCCTGTACACGATACCAATGGTCGGACAGCCTTTTTTTTGCTGTTGCGACGAATCAGACCATTTTTGTTTAAAATTGTATTTTCTTAACACTGCGTTTTACATCAGGGAAAATTGGGTAAAATCATATCAAATAGCTAGGAAAGTGGACTAAACCACTATTTTTTCAATTTCACCCAAGGATGCACAAAATCCCTAATTTTAGAAAAGTGGTCAGACTCGTGGCAGCAGCCAAAAAACGTCTGTCTGATACTCCATTTATAGCAGTTGCTTATATTATAGGTACATTTACCGAATGCAAATGAAAAGTGCATTTTCTAACCATTGCGACCCGATAAAGCTTGTCCGACCAGTAGTTTTGTAAATGTTTGCACTAAAGCTATCAGTTGGCATCCAACTTTTGCGTGGCCGCGAAGAGATAGGCAATCTTATGGTGTATTATAGAGATCAGTGTGTCGGATGCGCTGTCAATTTGTGTGTGATGAAAATTCATATTTTCTTTCCACACTATTATACATGATTTCTTCCCACGCGTTAAATCAAAGTCAATTTGATCGTCGATTTTTGACGCAGACTGCAATCGTCATATGTCCTGTCTTGTACAAAATCGGTTTTATGAACGTTATTCAATTTACACGCAAATGCATCTTATATTTACGAACACGCCCTCTGGTTTTTCTTTTTTTTTATCGTCAACTCGATTTTTTTACTGCGCAGCTGCGCCGCAGATGATGTTTTCGAACATGTGACTTTAGCAGTTTGCGTTAAAGAACATTCTGCAAATGCATTTTTGACGCAGATGACGTTTTCGAAAACGGCCTATGTATGTATATGCATATGCAAAAGAATAGAATACTATAAAGTACCACCTCGCAAATGTGAGCTTCTTACAAGGCATTGCAATAAAAACTCGCCCATTTTCCTTTTTTTCAGAAACATTATCATACTAAAATTCATTATTATTTTAATTTTAAATTTTTTATTTTTATTAAATCATTAAGTGTTACTTAGATCTTTGTTCTATATTCTATTTGTATAATTGTATTTTGTTGTTAAAATTAAATTTTTAATTCATACTTTTGTTAAACAGTTATTTCAATGTAATTTTGTATATTTTATATTGAATTCTATTTCAGTTTTTGTTCCATCAACAGAGAGGCCGAGATTTTAAGCTAAATATAACAGTTCAAATAATCTCATATTATTGTTGAAGAAAATTATTTTTTTGTCTTTTTAATTTTCAAGTTCCACAGGGGGGTTGTAGTAGAATATATTGAAACATTAACAGAGTAATTGTTTTTTTTTTTTTTAATATTATCATATACGTTTATTGGGATTATATTTTAAGTTTCATTAGGTATCACTTATTAAATCTAAAAAAGAACGATGCATTTTTAATGATTTAATTGTAAAACTATTTAGGGAACAAATCAAATAATAAAAACACCTATGCAAAATCAATACTGTGTGTGAATTTCCCTCCAGAGGGATGTTTTCGTCCGATTTATAATCATTTTAGTTAATTTTTTTTACAAAATATATTATGTTCAGTGTTATTTTTTTATTAGACATAGTATTTAAGCAAATTTTCTACATCAAAAATAGAATGAATACAAAATAATGCACTAAAATTAGCAAGGTTTGTTTAAATTGTAATATGAAGTGTATTTACTTAATGATTTTTGTTGTTTGAAAATAAATTTTAATGCTTTTCAACTAACAACTTGTTTGAGAAGTTGCTGCTTTTTGTAGCGCCATATTGTTTTTCACTTTAAATGTTCTCGTCGGCAAGTATCTCACTTAAGAGCTTGTTGAGGCTGTCGATTCCGGTAAGAAATCCGCCATCAGGACCTTGGTGCACTGGCATCGATGGTGGCGATGGTAACAAACAGCATCCATTTGTTGGCACAAAAGCGGTATGTGCGAAGTCAATCATTCGGATATCAACGAGGCAACGTGAATCATCTGTGGCTGTGATGCTGCTGCTGGCGTCCAGTGACTTGGATGAATGTTGCAATTGATTGTGGGTATAGGGATGCTGCTGATGGAAGTTTTGATTTTGTGTTTGTCGTGGTATTGTTTGGCGTTGTGATGACGCGGAAGATAATTTTCGCTGTGGCGGCGTAAAATTATGCGGTGTGGGGGTGGTTGTTGATTGTGTACACTCTTCATGAGGATGCGAATGGCGGCGGGCAATATCACTTGGCATGAGGAAAGCAGTATTATTCCCATCCACAAGAACATCATCTTGTTGAGCTGTGTCCATTAGAATGCCCGAAGATTGTCCCCTTGTCGGTGTTTGTGGTTCAGAAACTGATGGTGGAGCTTCCACTGATTCTACATTATTAAGAAGTGAGTCTCCTTTAGTTATAGCTGTTGTTGATTTCTTGGCCACCGACGAGGAAGTTTCAGTTTTGTCAATTGAATTATCTTCCTCGTCATCCTTACAGCGAAGTCGTTTCACAGCCCCTTTCGGAGTTGATTTCGGCGAAGACTCGTCACTTTTATAACGTTTCATCAGTGCTTCTGTTTGGCCCATGAGACTATTGTCATAGTCAGAGCTTCCTTCATCTGAACTATTATTGCCAGTTTGACGACCAGAAGTCACTGCTTTTATCTGCTCAGAAAGGCCTGAGAAGTCATCACTGCTGTTACTACTGTAATTCATCCAGGAATCACCAGAGTGAGGACTGGACGTTGAAATACTTGGCAAAGGTGGTTCAGGATCTAAGAATACTGTTTCTTCGGAAATTGGAATGAACGGTGAAGATTGTTGTTGTGTAGTTGTGTGCTGCTGTGATGGTGGAGGGCTGCTACTGCTACTACTGCTTTTAGCACCACGGGCCACTGCCTCAGCGAACCCACGATGATGTGCTGCCGTGCTCACTTCGATGCTTGCGTGGTGATCCTCATCGTCATCTTCATCACCGTCAATGGAATCATCATGATTGTGATGACGATGATAACGATGATGATGATGGACCTGGTGATGGTGGTGATTGCTATTGTGCTGGTGCTGACTCTGATGACGTTGATTATAACGCTGGTGTCGATGATGTCGGCAGGCAGAACTAACAGGTGTTGATATTCGATGATTATGGTCACTGTCCTCGTGGGATGAAGAGAGATTCAACTCGGTGGAGTCGTTAGATGCATCTGCATCGTAGCAACACTGGTTGGAAGTGGGTGTACGTCCGCAGCTGCTGAGATCGTTGTCCTCATCATCTGCTTCCGCCTCGTCATCGTCTCCGTCGACACTGTTATTTGGGTGGTCAATGGGTATTGCATCATGACAGTACTTGGCAGAAGCACAACATTCAGTGGCAGATGGCGTTGCCAGTGCTACTGCAGTTGTTGTTGGTGTGGCAAAGAAAGTGTCCATTGGATGAACCATAGGATTTTCTTCATAGCCTTCATAGACAATTAAAAGGGAGCTAAAATAAAAAACGTTTATTAATTATAAAAATCATGATTGGTCGTGTTCTCACTTACCAAGAATAAAATCTATAACTCGATTGTTTTTCAATAACTCTTCTCAACTGCTGCAATCGTTGCAATATTTTCTTAATAACTCGTGTTCTTAATCTATAGCCATTGTAGAAAAAATCATGCAGTGCTTGTTTAAAGCCCTCTTCGTTAAGCTCACGACCCCAATATTTATCACGTTTGGCATATTGATCCACATCTGCTTGAAATACTTGCATTCCACAAAGTCGTACGCCTAGAGAAGCAGATGTACTAGCAGCACACTTGGCCATTTGTTTGGTGCGTTTCTCTGCAGATGCATCATCACCATGTTGACGTGTACCCATTTTTAAATCCAGTATGCACGGATTTTTGAATTGAGATGTTATATTCTCCAGCATGAGAAAATCTGTTAGTAATAAAAAAAAATTAAAAAAAAACGTCAGTTTGATTTTATAAGAAAAAGTTCAAAATTTGGCGAGTCGATGAAATTTTTGTACTGGAACTCCAAAAATTACATATTATTTACTACCGTTTAAAAATAAAGTTATTTTCAAACATGCTTAAAGTTTGATAAGACAAAAAAGACGTTTGTGAGAATTTTAGAATGTAAATTTCTATTATAGGTATGCGGTATTTCTGATCGATAACAAATATTCTTGCAAGAATAATAAATACATTTTTGAGTTTAACAAAAATAAGTGCTCTAAGAAGAGTGTACAAATTGGAAAAAGAGCCACTGTGATCATATAACTATAATGAACTGCACTGACATAAGACATTCAATCAGACCATATTTCACCGCACATAGAGCTAAGCCCATACGATACATACATATGTACATATACCAACAAGGGAGTTCTGGAAGTAATGCATGTTTTGGTCTTTACAGAAGGTTTCAAACTGAAGCTGAGATAATAGATCAGGCATCAGACAACCCACCCATAAATAGATCAATAAAGCTTCCAATTTTTTGAGGTTTTTCCAGTTGAAGTCGCTAAATATTTTCCACACGAAAACTGCTGAATAGGAATGTTGATATCTTCAAAGATAGTCAGGCAACAATCAAGGACATTTCGTCACAAAATCAAATCTAGGTGATCGTTGCCATTGTCGCCTTTCGATGGGTCCCGGACATGGTGACATTTAAGGAAATGAAATGGCGAATGATCCGACCAAGAACGGTTCATCACTATCTATTGAGAAATGAAACATTTACTCCAAGGGTCATTAATATATCATTACTTTTAAAGGGTTCTTCGGTTGTACTAAAAAAAAGTCGTCATTAATAAAAAAGGACTACATTTTTTAAAGGAGACATGTCGTGTTGGTTCTGGTCTCATTATATTCAAAGTTGAAAAATCCCATAAAATCATGTGTCACATACTTATATTGAACCAAAACAAATAATTCAGTTTAATAAACTTCCACCTCCGCCTCTATAAACGCATCTATAAAAAATCCAACACGGGGATTTCGGGGGACTTTGGGTATGCTGTAGAGGTTGCAATTTTACATCGATCCTATTTTTCTCGTTCTATTATACCTAAATACATTGAATAAATCCTGGGGAGCACAATATGGATTCGTTGAGATCCAAGTGAGGTGATGGGGTTTGCTGCATTAAGTCTCCTTCCTAACATAACATCTACACCTGAATCGTCACTTTGCTTAAATAATGATCTATTCTATTTACCTTAATACATTCTATTCTAATGAATTAGATAAGTCACTCTCAATTCCCACATAAGGAAATAATGTTGAAAAAAATAGTTTGCCAGATCTTGAATACTGTTTGCGTGGCTATTAATTTAGGCAGATTTACATTTAAATCTCCTATAATTTAAAGCTTTTGGAAAATGATGAAATAAAAAGAGTTAAAAAAAGTGTTGTAGAAACCGTTAAAATAAACTGCAAGAGTCCAATATTAAGGATGTGGAAAAGCGAACAATAGTTTTTTCTTTTGCCGTATGTGTCTCCCTTCCTTGTTTAAAGTGAGATTTGTGATATTTAGCGTTATCAATATGTTTTTCTGATACTAACATTGCTTGTTTGTGTTGTCTAATTGAGAAATACTCTTTATTACGTCGGCTGCATTTCCATTTTTATGAACTTTCATCCTGCAAGAGAAAGAAAAAGAAAAATCCAAAATTAATTCATCGTTTTACACAGGTCTACAAATTTGTATTTTTTATTTTTATTTAAGGCTACAATTAATGATATGAAAAAAATATTTTCAACTTTTACTCGTTTCGTAAAAGAAAAGATTTTTTTTAATCGCAACAGAAAAGGATTTGGAGTCGTTTTTTGGACGGCTAAATAATTGAGTACGTGGGAGGTGATGGGTGCGCGATTGACTTTTATTCCTAAAAAAAACATTTTTGTTTTTGTAAATCATTTTTGTTGAAGAAGAATAAATAAATAACGATACAGTAATAAATTGTTTATTAATTTTATTTACCCATGATTGACTATTTTCAATTATGTCATATTATTCTTATATCATCTAAAAAAAACATACATTTTCAAAATTTTAAATTATTATGTTTGACAAAAGAAATACTAACCGTAACACATCATCACGTTTCCTTTTTGAAGCACTGATTTTACGGACGTGTTCTTCGCGGAAGCTTGGTGAATAGCGTTTTTCCAATTTGGTGCCACCCATTGTTGTTGCTTGCATAACACCTAAAATGAGAATATCTCATAATTTTAGAAAGTTTTTGAAAAGTTCTGAGTTATGAATTTGTTGTTGTTTTGGAATCAAGTAGTAATATTTGAATAAATGCGAACACTGAAAACATTGATAAAATGAATGCAAAGTATAACCTTAAGTTGTGAGTTCGGATTTATTGCGTAGTGGTGTTTTTATAATGGAAATGGAGATTATTTTCGATCATGATAATCAAAAGCCTATGTTTATTAAAACTGCACACTAAAACGTTTACACGAGGTAAAATAAGAAATATAAAAGAAAGCCTAAGAAGGAACAAAAAATGATGAAACTTAAAAAAAATACAGGAATTATTAGGCAATGTTGGAATCAATGCATGAGTGTTCAGTGGCTCACAGTGAAAATGGATTTCAAGACTACTAACATAAGATTACAAACTTTTTAACAACTAAAACGTACATAACTGGGCAATTTTTACTGTGAAATGAAATAATCATTTTACTTCGTTATTTTCTGTTTTCCTTTTATTTTTTAAATATAATTTTGTAATTTTGATGTTTTTGAAACGAAAATACAATTCTCTATTGAAAATAAATGTTTCCTTTTTTTTAAATTTTACTCGATTTTCTACAGTTTTTCAAAGAGATAGAATTTGATTAAGGGTGGCCCATTTTCACTGTGAGCCACTGAATGCATATGTATCAGCATTGAAATTCTTTAAAAGTCAACTGTTTGAGGAAATATTTGTTTTGGGAGAATTTAAATGGAAGTATTTCAGAATTTAGAAGCATTTCCAAGTATTGCCTTACAAACATACATATGTATATGCATATTATGTCTATATCATAATTTTCAAATTGTGTGGTATATGAACAAAATAGTTTTGATTCTTTTCTTACCAATTGTAAGCTATTGTATACATATCTTCATGTTAGAAAGGCAAATGCCTATACATACATACAATATGTAAATGGAATTAATAAGCTAGTTAAATGTTAAGTCGAAGTCAGATACATCCAAAAGGTTTATAAAACTTTGTGATCATGATTGTGTGTATGGAGTGTACAGTGTTCACCAACGTCGAACAATGTTTTTGCTGTCGGTATGCAACTACTTTAATAATTTTCTTCTGTGCGATACAAATGAAAATACCAACCATTTGGATCACTTTGAATAACTCAACTGAAGACGAAAAAACCGTAACATTTTATGAACTTGAGAGTATTTTCTTTAAGCTTTATTATAAAGATCACAATGTAAACGTCAAAATGTGCAGAACAAATTAAATACAATTATTTCTGTATGACTTGGCTTTTTGTATACATTTAAACCTATCAACAGGCGTACAAGAAGCAACATTGTAAGATTTAAAACCTGTTATTTTTAAAACTTTACAGAGAACTTCTTAGAAAATGTATACATACTTCCATTATTGTTTGATAAATTTGGGTTTAAGTTTTATTTTAACATATAGAATAATAATATTATAATATAAAAACTTTATAAATGTTAATATAAATTATGTATATACGGAAATATTGCATACAAACCCTTAAAAAAGGATCAACGAATGAACTACGATTCTCTCCTCAATTTTTTTAGGTGGATGAAAGCAAAATCACTTTAGCAGAGAGCGTACACATGGAGGATGAGAGATTATGACACACAGTTGTCAATCAAGTAATGATTTGGGGTGTGATTTTGTATTTTCGCTGAAATTATAATTCATACACACACCAACAGAGGGCGCTCACATATATTTGTGTTAAACAGTAAAATATTATGAATCATATTTTTTTAAAATATTTTATGTATGTAAACCTTTACGTGGATTTTTTTAATAAGTATAATTGTTTAACGCCTCCTTCTTTTTGTATTACCCTTGGTTAATTTATAATCATGTCACATGATATTAGAGTGGATTTTCTTAATAAAGACAAGGAAAAATAGAGAGAAAAAAGAAGAAACAAAAATAAACGAAAACATATAAAACTATATCATACAATACGATAGTTTATATAATTTGTTCACTCAAAGCTTAATTATTTATTTCATATTCTTTGTGCTTATGTTTATGTTTAATAAACTGATTACAAAAGGTAAAACACACTCAACCTTTTTAAACCTTATGACCAACAATGATGATTTTTGATGCAACCATTTACTTATACTCTCGTGGTCTTTAAAACACGCTCTTAATCCAGAAAATGCTTGGTTTTAGCTTTTACTTTTCAATTGGGAAACAATCCTCGCGTTCCAATGTTTATTCGCTATGCTATCTAGCTATCCCAAAAATTTTGAGATAACTTGAGTTGTTGTTGCGTCAGCTGTTATCAGCTGTTTTTTAACAAGGGATTACAACAACACAAAGCTATCCGGATAACTGAGAATAACCAGCGGAACGTGCCCAATAATAATAATTCATTAAGGATTTAATATTAAAAGTACATATTGCATTTCCTTCTTAAATGTGTATACAATATTCATACCCACAGTACACATATCGAAGGTTATATCATTAGCGTTTTCATTTTTGTTCAGTTCTGCGCATTATGTCAAAATCAGTGGAAATGGTGGATATCGTGATGTGACTGAAATTTGTTATGTGTTATGTGTGTGTTCATTTGTTACTTGCTAAGCAAATAAGATTTTTTCGAGCTATTTAGTGTTTATAAATATTATTTTATTATTTTGAGAGTAAAAAATTGCTTTTTTAGTGTATTTTTTCGTGTTTTTTATTGTTGTAATACGGCGGACGGCATCACGATTGGGCCATCTTTAATTCCTTCTGATAGTTCTCATTTTTAACAACCTGCGCAACATAAGTTAATACCTTCTATTTGTGTACTGTGATTCATACCAACGTATATTACCGAATAAGCAAATTTTTACTCATGCTCCATATCAATCGATAGCGAAACGTCAAATGCTTGCAAAACGTCAAATGCTTTACTATTTTCCTTGAAGCGCATGCACAGTCAGTTCAAGTCTCTAATTTGAATAATTTTTTGTTGTGAAAAGAAAATAAACAATTGGAAAGCATTTTTTCTTAATTGAATAGACGGAGAATGAGATATAAGCAGGTGAAATGACCGATCGATTATTACGATTATGGAAAAAGAAAATCTGAGTCACACCGCAGTCTGACTCCCACTGCAGGGGAAAACCCTGATTCGATATTTAGTTTATTCTGAAAAAGATGACACACGTTTTAGAAACCCTTGATTTGCTTAAATTATTTTGCAAATAGTCTTAAAAAAAAACATAGTGATGAAAATTCTTGAAAAAGAAAAAAAAAATAGCTATTTTTATACGTTTGATAATTACTTGAATTTTTAAAAACATTTCGAGCACGTTAATATTTTAGTGAATATAAGTTTTAATAAACCAAACTTCCATCGAAAACAAATAAAATAGCAGAAGAAATGAGCTTGTGTGAAGAAAATGTAGCATGAAAGTTTATAACGACCAAACGCACTCAATGGATTAAAAACCGAATAGGCATAAGTTTTATTTTTCATAAAAAAATATAACTTGAGATTTAAATAAAACATTACACATAACGATGATAGATAACGAAAGTTGGTATGTTTTTTTTTTGTCTGTATTAACAGCTACAGACTAAACGGTTAAGTGAATTTACTCTTAGCCTTGCTCTTAGTGTGTTTAGAGTTTTGTTTTTAAATTTTGTAACTCTCAAACTATTCTAAACGCATTTTTTTCTCATTTTTCAAATTATAATTATTCGATGGAAATTTATAAGTCTATTTTTACTTGCAATATACATACATAGTAACTATGGGGCAAGTTTTCCCTGGGAAAAATTCAGTTAAATTTAGCTGGAGGATTTTGAAAATATAACACGTAAGTTTCACTTTTATCTTTTTTATTCCAGTTTTGTCTGTTTATTTTAAAATTTTATCTTCCGTGTTTAAAGTGATACATTTTGGAGAGAACTCTCTCTCAAAAATTAATTTAACTTCTGCCAAGACTTCCCTGAAGCTGGATTGAGCCACCACCAAGCATGCATTTAGTTTGACGATAAAAAGGTATGCTAAATGCTTTTTTGGGTGGTTGCACTGAATTAATTTAAATATCCAGTAAATATGTGAAAGCTGGAGGTAATTTTAAAAATGATAATCGTCAAAACGATTATTACCGATCTCTTTCTTTGGTGGTTAATCTGAAGGCTATGGTATAAATTTTAAGAAATACCGATCTGAATGCTTCAAAAATGTAGGAACATAATTGTATTTCATTAATTTATTCACAAACTTTGACAGTTCAATAATTTAAGTTAAATAATTCTCTCAAAATATTTCGAAACTAGTTCGAAGTTATTTCCGGGGGAAATTGTATTCGGGGGAGATTGGCGATGGGAGAACTCAACTCCTGGGAAGAAATTAAAACATTGGCGATAAGGCTGAATAATTGTTTAAATATTGTATATTTTTGAGATGCATGTCATTTTCGAAAATAATGCACTTAGGGAGTTTCTATTAACCGACGAAGAAACAGTGCAAATATCTTTGTATATATTTTTTAAAGGAATTTGATGTGGACAGTTCTAAGCTAAAAGAGCAAAAGCTCTTCCATGCGTTTCAAGTGATCTTATAAGGTTTTCGTTTGGTAATCCGGAAGAGTTGTCCGGAACTCCCCGATCCAGAATGCTAAGCGAACAAGTTAAGCATTTTGGCGATCAAACGTTCAAACAGTTGATTCACTGAATATTTATATTCCTCAATAACTAAAAGGAATTTCTCTAAGTGGGGGTTTTACTTTGAGTAAACTCCTCACCTAAGAACAAATTTCACAGAATCACATGAGAGGATGAAATGTTTTATCCATCCATTTTTCCCATTGTTTGCTTTGAATTTAATATTTAAGTAAAACGCAAAATCATAATTCCAAATTTAAAAACCAACAAAATTATATTTTACGATTTTGACGTTTAAAGTTTGCGTATGTGTGCGTGCTTCTGGTTTTGGGCCTTATTACGGTTCGCGAATCGAACGTTCGCTTGAAGTTAAACGGTTTGGCGAATGTTGTGTACGTTTATATTAGGGTTAGCGAATGAATTCATTCGCTAAAAATTCATCGCTGTCACAGGAAAAATTCATTATAATCAATTTTTCTTGCGACAAATGTCAAATAGAAAAAAATTAAATCGGAAAATACATCTTAAAGTCCGGAATTCTTGTAGTTTTCTTCATTCTTCTTTATTCTTGCCTAAATTATTTTAATGTTCACTACGCGATTTTATCGTAATAAATTAATCTTTTTTTTTGCGGCAAACAAAAAATAACATTTTCCATTCGCTTAATTATGATGTTTGGGGCGAGTCATCTGGCGAATGTTCGCCTTTTGTAATACCAAATTGATTCATTCGCCAGCTTTTTATTCGATTCGCGAACCGTAATAGGGCCCTTTGATTCCCTTTTCATATCAAGATAGTCTCCTCTTATCAGAAGAAGAACTGTTATCTTGTGCCAAACGAACGTTTTCAGAAGTATTTGGAATGCTTTCGGACGAACAAAACGAAAACGCTATTAGTCTTACTTGTGTCTTTTAATATGACATTGCACAATAATCTCTTGTCACAGTTTTGCATTGAAATTTGAGTTAAAAACACTCCCGGTGAAACAAACGTTTGCTATTTTAGCACAAGCCAATTTCTTGAAACCAATATGCTTCCATACCTCTGGAATTAAAAACAAATCGGCTTATAGAGAAAAGCAGCTAACTCCTATTTTTTACAAAAAAATATTTAAAAAATGTTCGTATTATTTGAATATAACCAAAACTACATAAAGTATTTTTCTACACTCGTTATTGCTAAATTCATTGAAATTGAAGAGATTTGATAGATTTTTGTATGTTTTAGCGGTTTTTGAAGTGGTCTATAATAATAAAAAAAAATGTGGAGTTAGCCGCTTTTCACGCTAAGCCGACGAAATACATATTCCAAAAAAAAAAATACAAATTGTCCGTTAACGACGTAACTGAAATTTAAATTATAAACCCATAATCAGTCATTTAGATAACAAAAATATTTAAATACTTATATACAATATACCAGAAATGCTCAGCAAGCTTTAATTACATGGCTACGAGTATACCAATGCTGTAAAGTCTCTGCCGTTTCCAGTAATTGCACCAGAACTGTTAGACCAACATGAGATGTTTGCTTGTGGGCTTTTACTTTAAAGACCCTTTAGACACAAAATCTAAAAAAATAATTAAATAATAGTTCTAGTTTTACTTAAAATGAAAAAGAACTTACCCATTAGGCCCTTGACATAACATAACAACTAAAACTTCACTTTTGTATTTAAAGAATTTACGTTGTTTTGGTAGAAATTTACGCACCGTTAACAAAAAATATACACGATCAAATATGCTTAAAAAATGACAAGGTATATTGTCTGGATAAGTTTTTTTCTATATATTTTTGTTTTATTTTTCTTCTAAGATCGTTTTTTAATCGTTTGTTCGTTTTATTATTTTAATTACATAGTAATAGTTCTTATATACTACAATTACAACATAAAAATGAGTCAGGTACAGTGATGGTTTGCAAATAAATTGTAAACAAAAATAATTTACAAATCTGATTGATATTCCTTTATTTTTTATTTGTTTACTTATTTAACTAGATATCGTTTTTATTTATTATTATTTCTGTTGATGATATCAAATGGAAAAGACAAAGTATAAGCAAACTTCATGAGCAAAGTAAAATATATGCGACGAAACGGATACAAACAAAACGTTATATTATTTTTTTGTAAACAAAAATGGTTGTGTTTATAAATAAGTATATTTAAAAAACATTGGTCATTATAACCTTACCTTTGTATTTTGGAACAAACTTCTGAATTTCTTGAGGAATGTTTTGATAAAATCCCAATTCACGAAGGTTTAATGGTTTTATGACAGTACTCTGGTTAAGCAGGAGAAGACGTGTGTGTCCTCCAACCTGAAAATTGAAAGTATATGTAAATTAGTGAAATAAATTATAGAATCAAATGAAGGAAGACTAGGTAAACTAGATATCTGCCTGCAACAAGAGGTACAACTATAATAACATGCCTGGAAAATTATTTCATCTGTCAATATTCTAATTGAATCGGTCATTTCAAAAACCACTTAAGTCACATTTTTTTCAAATATGTTTTTTTTGCTGTAAATGCTTCCATAAACGTAGATGCATATTCTGAATTACGTCGGTCTAAACATTCCTTCCTCTCCAAATAACACCTCACAATAAACGTTCCATGCAAAAACAACGTAAGTCAATTGACTTAAGTGGTTTTTCCAAGCACTTCTAAATAGATGGTGGAAGTAGTTATATTTAGTTTTGCCTACGGGTTAAATATATTGAAACATGATAAATTAAAACATGTGACATGTTAAAATGTTAATGCTACTAATCCTTCTAATATTATAAATGCGAAAGTGAGCTTGTTTGTTACGCTTTCACGCCTAAACCGCTGAATCAAATATGGTAAATTTTTATATATAGAGGTAGATGGGACTCTGGAAGCGTCAATAGGATACTTTTTTTTTACCATATGAGACAAAAAAAGAAACAATATTTGGTACCAAAACAACTTCATTTTATATGTGTACAAAAATAAATCAATTAAGTTTGAAAAAAAATCAATCAATTTTGATATTTCGTTTGAGCGATAGTTTGCTTTTTATTATGTTGAGGTTTTCTCATACCATTTGCTTTACAAACGTTCGTTGGTTTAAATTAAACAGGAGCTCATCCTAAGTTGCTCAATTAAAAAGAAATTCATTCATGCCGAATTAAGGAGGCTGTCTTGAGAACTGGTGATGATGATGATGAGATACTTTCTCAAAGAAAGTTTTTGAGTTTGATTCGCGTGTTAATGCCAAATGGAAGGACATACATTATGTAAGTAGTATACAGCAGCATCCTCACATATAGTCTCTCTATAAGATCCAAAAGATCCGGCAGAAAATTCTGTGGGTGAACGCATAGCCAAAATATGAGTAGGTATACATATGCCCAATGCCCAATATGCCCAATGCCCAGAATTTACATGTTAATGCCAAATGGAAGGACATACATTATGTAAGTAGTATACAGCAGCATCCTCACATATAGTCTCTCTATAAGATCCAAAAGATCCGGCAGAAAATTCTGTGGGTGAACGCATAGCCAAAATATGAGTAGGTATACATATGAGGGTTTGTAGGTTCATAAATCTTGATATCGAACGCAATAGTCTGGCAGGATTTTTTTGACGCCCGTGTGTTTTTTAGTCAGAGGTACAACCTCTGTGTCTGTGATTTTTTCTAAGTCCATACAAACTTTAATTTTGTGATCTGAGTAATGGAACTCAGCAAAGCTTATCGGTCTTATTTTTTTTAAATCTCCAAGTATTTCGCGATATGGTGCACCTAAAATGGTTGGGTTGGCTACGAAATCTCGCATAACGAAATCTCGCAATTACAAAATCTCGCTTTTCATAATCCCGCAATTACATAATCCCGCTTTTCATAATCTCGCAATGACGAAATCCCGCAAACTAAAATCTCGCAAAATTGAATTGCATTGCAACAAATACATTTTTTTCAATCAAAATGTCGCAAATTAAAATCTCGCGCGAGATTTTAATTTGCGAGATTTTGATTAAAAAAATGTATTTGTTGCAATGCAATTCAATTTTTCGAGATATCCTACCTACTGCCAAATATATAATCCAGTGTCTGGGTACTTTTAGACCACACTGTTATTTATTAATTTGAGCTTTTGATTTTTCAATATTATTGTTTTCAAAAGAACAAGAAGGAGAGAGAACATAGAGATGGTATATCCAGTTTTAAAATGTCATGTGCAAATCGCATTACTCGTATTTGGCCTTGAACTAGAAAATACTTTTAGTTCCATTATAGACGCGTAAAAGACAACCAACATGATTATAGAGGTTATAAACAGTAATAAAGGATGTACAAATTTTTTTATTGACGGGTACCTATAGTCATTATTTGGAAAGAAAAATTATCCAAAGTGCTCTTGTGTCGGTATATTCTCAAAAAAAAAAGACAAATTTTTCAAAAGCCGTGTGCGATTTGTTGCTGTGAAATTTGAAGTTGCGAGATTTTGATTTGCGAGATTTTAAATTGCGAGATTTTGGTTGAATTTTGCGAGATTTTTAGGTTCAAGATGTAAATGCGAGATTGTAAAAAGCGAGATTTTGTAATTGCGAGATTATGAAAAACAAGATTTTTAATTTGCGAGATTTCGTTATTCGAGATTTTAAAAAAAATGCGCGATTTCGTTATTCGAGATTTTGGTTTGCGGGATATCGTAGCGTTCCCAAATGGTTATATCTCAAGTTCTATTGATCATATCGTCAGTCAATGAACTTAAAGAAAATAACAGAGGATCATTTCCTGTTTTTTGAAAGAAAAATAGCTATTTTCTCCCCGTCCCAACTCCTGACACGGGTGTCGTGCACCTGCAGATTCTCAGATTTATATTTTGGTTATGCGTTCACCCAAAAAATTTGATGCCAGATATTGGATATTGTTGGATATTCAGGTCGCAGCGAGGCAGAACATACATATAACTTTGCAGTAAATATTTTTCTTTTTGTAATAAATGTATGTCTATCCGTTTCTGTATTAACAAATAGATAAAAAACCAATAAATAAAAATAATCCTTTTAAAACTCTAATACTATATTGAGCCCAAAAAGGTCATTTAAAACTAGTCTATTTTTTAATTAAAGTGTTTTTATTGATTCCTGAAAAATTCTAATTGTGTGACTTAAGTCGTTTTTGAAATGACCGATTCAATTAAACAATTATACTTTAACGAAAGTTTTTAGTCTCTAGGTAAAACGTTAAAAAACCTCCACAATGTAAATTAATTTTGGTTAACAACGCAAATTTGTGTAGACAATAAGTTATTCGCTGGAAAACACAAGGCTCTTGTTCAATATTTGGATCCTACGTCATTATTTTTTATTATTTAGAAATTCAAGGTTTAATTCAATTTTCGGTTTTCCGAACGACGGCGGCGAGTATTACAATCTAAAGCGGTGCCCAGTTTAACGAATTATAAAGGGTCTATTCCTTTTCCTTATATCGAAAATTCGTTTGAGTACGTTTTTTAAACGGAACTTGATTAATTGCGAGTAAAATGAAGAAGTGGATCGATTATTTATTTTTCAAAACTTAACCTGGTAAGATTTTCCAATACAACCCAGTTTTGTCCTCCAAAAAAAATTGAAATTTGAGTATTTGAGCAAAGATGAGAGGATAAATTGAGCGCCAACCAAACAAAATTTCATATTTTAAGGATACAAGGATACAAATCAAAATTCGATTTACACAATTTTTTTCTCAATTCGTGTCCGTAATAGAAAAATTAATTATTCTTACACATTTTTAGTTTCATTTTTTGAAAATCTTTATTTTGCTCGTAACATAAAATACCTAATTATCTAGATATAACACAATACATAAAGTGCTTGTTGAAGAAGTGAAATTCAACAACTTTTTTAAATTTGTGTAACACGGAACAACAAGTCTAGGAGAACTTAAACAACTGTTTCGGTTACTTCCAACAAGTGAGAAATTTCATAAATTCATCGTTTCTGTAACTGGAAACAACAAGAGTTTAAAAAAAGGAGAATAAACTTGTTGAATAGTTGATAAATTTCAACCGACGGTTGCGGACTTGTTCGCAGTCAACAAGCTGGAAACAAACACTTGCAGTAGTGATTATCAAGTGATGAAATCAGGAAGATTATTTAAAATGTATTTATTTTTAAAGAATTGGGTTTACAAAATATTTACATTTTTATTTTCTGAATCGAGTAGTGATAATGAGCATCAAAAATAGACAAATATGTATATTAAAATAAAAATTGACTTTGAAATAGAGCCACATGTGTTATCCGTGTATGGTGTACAAAATTTTGACTATCTTACTGAAAGTCCCTCCTACAAAAAAAAAATTCGTTCACTAATAAAAGCAAAGTGCTGATTTTAGAACAAATGTTTTTTCCGGAAGCCTTACGTCTTACGACTCATCGTTTAAGAATTATTCGTTGAGCTGATTCAACAAGTGGGGGTGAGTGTGTGCCGAAAATCTTATAATGTATTCCAACATAAATTGTGTTTTAGAGCGGAGCTTTTGAATGGCAACAATTTTTTTTAGAAGAATTGAATGAACAAAAGAATCTTAAATTACTAGAGCTGGGATCACAAATTTTAATAATCTACATACATTAGCTGATCCCCACACAAAAGTAGACAGCTATCAAATCAAATTAAGCGTCAATATGAGGGTAATTTGAGTGTAATTTGAAACAATTTAATCTGTCCCTTCGAACTTACACCTAGGCTATTTTTTCATTAATTTAACTTTCAAATTAAAAATAAGGAAATGGTGTTTATAAGGTATTTTTGGAGAACAGTGAGCTAAAAGTCAAAAATTTTCATAGGCAAAAAAATGGATCTGGCTTAAAAATCTGAAAGTTTCATAAAGGTGATATTTTTTTTTATTTTGTTACTTATAGTATTATTTCTATTATGTATATCTTTAAAAAACGAGGCCCTCAACAAAGTTACTGTAGCAAGTATTAATGGAGTATACGGTATTGCAATAGCAATGAAAAAAGAAGTAATTTTTCTTTTCTCTATAGTATCTGTGATACTACATATTTGATTGACACTCTGAAGAGCATTTTTTTTGTTGGTAACCAACATTTTTTGGGTATCTACATATGTGCATTTCTCACATATATTTGACGAGGAACTCCTTCCTACTTGTAGAATTTCAATTATACTATCAATTCGGATCTGGCTTAAAAACCGAGTATCTGAAAGTTTCATAAATGTGATATTTTTTTTCATTTTGTTACTTATAGTATTATTTCTATTATATCTTTTAAAAACGAGGCCCTCAACAAAGTTACTGTAGCAAGTATTAATGGAGTACACGGCATAGCAATAGCAATGAAAAAAAAAAGTAATTTTTCTTTTCTCTATAGTATCTGTGATACTACATATTTGATTGACACTCTGAAGAGCATTTTTTTTGTTGGTAACCAACATTTTTTGGGTATCTACATATGTGCATTTCTCACATATATTTGACGAGGAACTCCTTCCTACTTGTAGAATTTCAATTATACTATCAATTCGGATCTGGCTTAAAAACCGAGTATCTGAAAGTTTCATAAATGTGATATTTTTTTTCATTTTGTTACTTATAGTATTATTTCTATTATATCTTTTAAAAACGAGGCCCTCAACAAAGTTACTGTAGCAAGTATTAATGGAGTACACGGCATAGCAATAGCAATGAAAAAAAAAAGTAATTTTTCTTTTCTCTATAGTATCTGTGATACTACATATTTGATTGACACTCTGAAAGGCATTTTTTTTTTGGCAACCAACATTTTTTGGGTATCTACATATGTGCATTTCTCACATATATTTGACGAGGAACTCCTTCCTACTTGTAGAATTTCAAGAACTGCGATTATACTATCAATTCGGATCTGGCTTAAAAACCGAGTATCTGAAAGTTTCATAAAGGTGATATTTTTTTTTATTGTGTTACTTATAGTATTATTTCTATTATATCTTTTAAAAACGAGGCCCTCAAAAAAGTTACTGTAACAAGTATTAATGGAGTATACGGCATAGCAATAGCAATGAAAAAAAAAGTAATTTTTGATTCAAAATAGCTTTTTATGGCCTTTAGTCCTATAAATTGGCGTTTCGTTCGGCTTACTCACTTGAACTCATCAGTGACATAGTGAGGGCTTTGTCATACGCAATTTATATTAAGTTCAGTTCAACTTACATGAATTTTTCAACGAAAATCCACTGTAAACTATATCCAACAAGATTAGAATTCCTAATCATTAAGCTGGAAGTTTTTTTGCCCTGGGCCAGGCATAGTTTCTATATAAGAAGGTTTTATAATACAAATTCTATATACTACTGAAATAAATCAGCCAAGTAGAAGACTTAGCATTAAGGATTGGACTTGTTGAATTATTGATTCAAAATAGCTTTTTATGGCCTTTAGTCCTATAAATTGGCGTTTCGTTCGGCTTACTCACTTGAACTCATCAGTGACATAGTGAGGGCTTTGTCATACGCAATTTATATTAAGTTCAGTTCAACTTACATGAATTTTTCAACGAAAATCCACTGTAAACTATATCCAACAAGATTAGAATTCCTAATCATTAAGCTGGAAGTTTTTTTGCCCTGGGCCAGGCATAGTTTCTATATAAGAAGGTTTTATAATACAAATTCTATATACTACTGAAATAAATCAGCCAAGTAGAAGACTTAGCATTAAGGATTGGACTTGTTGAATTATTGATTCAAAATAGCTTTTTATGGCCTTTAGTCCTATAAATTGGCGTTTCGTTCGGCTTACTCACTTGAACTCATCAGTGACATAGTGAGGGCTTTGTCATACGCAATTTATATTAAGTTCAGTTCAACTTACATGAATTTTTCAACGAAAATCCACTGTAAACTATATCCAACAAGATTAGAATTCCTAATCATTAAGCTGGAAGTTTTTTTGCCCTGGGCCTGGAACTGAACTTAATATAAATTGCGTATGACAAAGCCCTCACTATGTCACTGATGAGTTCAAGTGAGTAAGCCGAACGAAACGCCAATTTATAGGACTAAAGGCCATAAAAAGCTATTTTGAATCAATAATTCAACAAGTCCAATCCTTAATGCTAAGTCTTCTACTTGGCTGATTTATTTCAGTAGTATATAGAATTTGTATTATAAAACCTTCTTATATAGAAACTATGCCTGGCCCAGGGCAAAAAAACTTCCAGCTTAATGATTAGGAATTCTAATCTTGTTGGATATAGTTTACAGTGGATTTTCGTTGAAAAATTCATGTAAGTTGAACTGAACTTAATATAAATTGCGTATGACAAAGCCCTCACTATGTCACTGATGAGTTCAAGTGAGTAAGCCGAACGAAACGCCAATTTATAGGACTAAAGGCCATAAAAAGCTATTTTGAATCAATAATTCAACAAGTCCAATCCTTAATGCTAAGTCTTCTACTTGGCTGATTTATTTCAGTAGTATATAGAATTTGTATTATAAAACCTTCTTATATAGAAACTATGCCTGGCCCAGGGCAAAAAAACTTCCAGCTTAATGATTAGGAATTCTAATCTTGTTGGATATAGTTTACAGTGGATTTTCGTTGAAAAATTCATGTAAATTGAACTGAACTTAATATAAATTGCGTATGACAAAGCCCTCACTATGTCACTGATGAGTTCAAGTGAGTAAGCCGAACGAAACGCCAATTTATAGGACTAAAGGCCATAAAAAGCTATTTTGAATCAATAATTCAACAAGTCCAATCCTTAATGCTAAGTCTTCTACTTGGCTGATTTATTTCAGTAGTATATAGAATTTGTATTATAAAACCTTCTTATATAGAAACTATGCCTGGCCCAGGGCAAAAAAACTTCCAGCTTAATGATTAGGAATTCTAATCTTGTTGGATATAGTTTACAGTGGATTTTCGTTGAAAAATTCATGTAAGTTGAACTGAACTTAATATAAATTGCGTATGACAAAGCCCTCACTATGTCACTGATGAGTTCAAGTGAGTAAGCCGAACGAAACGCCAATTTATAGGACTAAAGGCCATAAAAAGCTATTTTGAATCAATAATTCAACAAGTCCAATCCTTAATGCTAAGTCTTCTACTTGGCTGATTTATTTCAGTAGTATATAGAATTTGTATTATAAAACCTTCTTAAAAAGTAATTTTTCTTTTCTCTATAGTATCTGTGATACTACATATTTGATTGACACTCTGAAGAGCATTTTTTTTTTTGGTAACCAACATTTTTTGGGTATCTACATATGTGCATTTCTCACATATATTTGACGAGGAACTCCTTCCTACTTGTAGAGTTTCAAGAACTGTGATTATACTATCAATTCGGATCTGGCTTAAAAACCGAGTATCTGAAAGTTTCATTGATTGACACTCTGAAGAGCATTTTTTTTTTGGTAACCAAAATTTTTTGGGTATCTACATATGTGCATTACTCACATATATTTGACGACGAACTCCTTCCTACTTGTAGAATTTCAAGAACTGCGATTATACGATCAATTCGAGAGTTAAAAACAAATTTAATTAAATTTGTTAACAATACTGTCGCAGTCCGTTCACAATTCTGGCCAATAACACAAACACGGTACACGTAGAGTTAGACTAAATATGTATAAATATCTTAGGATTTATGATACTTCTGATTCATGATGATACTTGATTCTAACATTTTGAAGTTCAATTCAAAACATAATTGACGAAAATACCGACAAAATAATGGCAAGTAAACTTAATTCTATAAAATGAATATATCGTCTCGTCAAAACTAACCTGATTGGAGAGTGGTTGCAGTGCAACTTCATCTTCACTTTCAAGGAGATCCTTTGATATATTACTCTCAGCACCAACATTTCCAGCACATGATTCGGATCTTTGTCTTCCCAAGTAATTATGTTGTAATGCCAATCCACTTATGCCAACTGTTGCGGTTGTACCTTGATTTGATGCAATCAATTTATTGGTATTAGAGTTTGTGGTCGGTGCTGCTGCATTCGTTGGTGTATTACTAACAGACAATTGTTGTAGATTTGCTGTTACTAAATTTGAACTCGAATTGATTGGCGAAGATTGTTGCCTTAGTAGAAAACCAGTTTGTGCTGTTGTTTGTTCAATCAATTGTTGTTGTTGATGTTGAAGCAGTTGACTAGTAGCAGTTGTTGTACTAGTTCCAAGATGGATTTGCGAGTGTGTTAAAGATTGTGGAGCTGTTTGGCCAACATTTGTTACTTCTGTTGTTGTTGCTGCTGCCGATGATAGCTGTCTTTGCAACTCTTGACGATGTTGTTGTTGGCGATTGTGATGCAGTTGATGGGTAATGTGTGAATTTTGTATACTTGGAACATGTTGATATGACGCACAGTCAGAATCTCCCATGCCCCAGTCCCCCAGGAAATATACCATTCCCTTCTGCCTTAAAAATTAAAAAAAACTCTCCTTCCTCCTTTTAAAATGAGAGCAATTTTTTTTGTTTTGTTGTGATTCTTTTTAATGTGTATTATTTTGTAGTCCTTTTATGCGGTCTTTAGTTTATATCTGGAATGAAATGGAAAAGTGAAATAAGTACTTGCAATATTATTAACTATTTGAGTTTTAAATAAATATAAGTATGTTTAGGGTGACCACCTTTCCCAAAGCCGATTACAAGAAAATATTTTTAAAATCTTAGTTTAGTTTATTTAATACATTAGCAGCCTTATTCATAAACGCAGCATAGCTTGTGCATAGTGCTATGTACTCGTTATAATGCGTCTGAACGCAAAAACCTTTTTCATAAAACTTATGCAACGTTACATAGACTCATTATAAGCTAAACGCGTTTGGAGGTTGAATAGTGGCAACATAAGGTATTATCATATGGTAGGTAGTATCAAATGTCACTAACACACACAAAAGTGAAATATTTAGATATATATGCCCACATATATATCTATACCTATTCTTCCCAATAAAAACAACAAAACAGATTATTTTCTCAAAAAATTTAATTTTCTTTTATTTATGCACATAAATGCGTATCTAATATAAACAGTAACACAACGAAAACTGAATTATAATACAAAATCAAAAATAAAGAAACTAAAAACAATGCAACCGGTGGCGGCAGCGCAGCAGGAAAAATGGGGGTTGTTTTTTTTTTATAAAATTTCACTGGAATATCAAATTATTGCTATGAGTTTTTATCGAAACTTTTATTTAAAAAGTTTCGTAATAGATTTCCTCTTTTTGGTACTTTATTTGACACAAGCGTTGCATAACTAAAATGGATGGGGAAATTTTTTATGAATAAGGATTTATGTAACGTTACATAGTGGCTACATAAATCCTTATGCAGTGCATAACTATTCATCTGTTTAGCGCATTCTAATGAATAAGACTGTAGGTATGTAGGTATATGATATGTATGAACGTGCATTACTTAAAGATTATAGTGGGTGATCAAATTAAGATGGACTCCATTTCTTTTTATGGAAATCCATTTTTGTTTTTGAAGTTTTTGATAGTTTGTGTAGTGAAATTTCACAAGAATCTCTTGCACATTTTTAGCAAAAAAGTGAAATGTTTTTTTAATTTTCAATATGTATATTTGTTTGCATAACAATACCGTTTTCAATACGTTTTCGAGAATTTTTGGTAAAGATACTTAAAGAGATATGAAAAGAGGAAAAGACCTTTCATCAGCTAAGCCCCCAGCCCCCAATTTCACAGTGGAAGCTTAAATTCCACTTTTGGTTCAGCAGAACAAACTGATCTCAGTTCAATGTTTAAACGCGATTGTGACATTAGACATGGTAATCAAGAGCTAACCATTCTCAGAGGAAGATTATTGGCAGGAGTGTCAAAGCCTCCAGTGGACAAAATTTACTACACAAATTTACTACGAAAATGGCAGCACATTACCAATAAGAGTTCCATAACCTTGACGAAAAGGAGCAAGAACGTGCGTCGGCGCGGGATGAACGAAAAATAAAGGAATTATGTAATAAAATAGAAAAAAAAAATGGGACTTGCCGTCCAGTAAAAAAAAAGTCAATTATTCCAAAAACTATGGAGGAAAAACGGTTTCAATGGGCTAAACACATAAAGACTGGCTGTTTGTGTCTTAACCTATTTGAACCGTTATTCCCACACAGTTTTTGCTTATTTGCTGGACGGTGGCAAGAATATCACATTTCTTTCAAACGACGTTGGATCATCGTTGGGTCGTCGTATCAGTAATGTTGATTTCCGGCTTGTTGGCTTCTTTTCTTTTTTTTAAAAAAGAATTCCCGTTATCCTTCGTTCAACACGCGCCGTTCTTGCTTTTTTTCATTCAGGTTTTCCTACTCTTAAGCTGGCCATACACGACAAAATCGGTCGCAGATCCATTTGGATTTGCAACCAATCCGAGATCCAAACGAGCCAAATGGATTGGATAGCTCGGTTGTGTATGGCCAGCTTTAAAGGCAATGTACCAGCATTTTCGATCATTTTTTAATAAATTTTGTTGGAGACTCTTGCCAAAAAATTTCGGTAGGTACACAAATTTAATTTCGGTACATTTGTGTGTACCGAGGCTCTTCTTCGGTACACGGTACACAGCGTTAAATTTAGGTACTGTACCAGTTATTTTGGTACAGGTGGTCACGCTAAGTATGTATGTACCTGTACAATGTACATACATAGGTACATAAGGCTGTGCAAAATAAATCGAAATAATTTTTCACGATTGGGCTCAAAATTTCGGTAGAAGCTCCTAAAATATTTATCCTCCAAAATTCTTAGCTTTTTGTATTGATAATTAGGTCGCGTAAGGAATTTTCTGTTTTTCATATAAAATGTATATGTAGAAAAAAACATGGTGTTGCGTTCTCATTCTCTATCCAGTCCATTCGTAACTATAGGCGTGTTTCTTTCAATCCCGGAAGGAATTGTTCGAAAAAAAACTGTCGGAACTGAACAGCTTACATTTTAAATACAACAACAATTAAGCCCCTTAGGGCTTAGCCAAGCCCAGAGAATTCTCGTGGATTAACTTATGCCCACAGAAAAACTGTGTTACCGGCACAAATTTTCATACTTGTTGTCGATACTTTGTATGGAAACTCCATTTTTGTCTGTAATGGCGGGTGTTGCCATACCCCGGTGTCGTTTTTCTCGTTCAGTTCGCCTGTGCTTGCAAAAAAAACCGTTTTATTAAATTGATACATTTAATGCTCTACAACAAAGTACTTAATTAAAGTTTGTGATACGTATCCCGCCTGGAAAAAAGGAAAGTTTTTGTCAAGTTTAATCGAGGCACTGGAAAGGCTTCGGTAGAGAAAATCTAGGCAAGGCAAACTTGTCAAATACTCGCGAGGCCCCCGCTAGTAAAAACTTGTTGGATAGGTCTTGTTATCCCATCACAAATACCCCATATATGACAAAAACAAAAAAATAAATATTTTATGCCCATCATACAATGGTAAGACAAATTAAAGTCTTTTTCATTTTCAACATTGCACAACTGTATTGCGAAATAGCTCAGTAGTTAAGGTATAGGACTGGCAATCAGAAGATCGCAGGATCGAATCCCAGTAAAGACATTTTTTGTTTTTTTTTGTCTCTCGAGGAAAAAGGGTACTTCACTGGCGAGGCCCTAGAGAATTTCTAGAGTTTCTCTTGCTGGGCACTTGCTAGTATCTATGTAAAACTTTCTAGCCCCTCGCCAAAAACTAGATTGTTTTTCCAGCCGGGATGCATATCACACCGTTTTGATGACATTCCGCCATATTTTTCCCATACCAATTAAGTTGGATTCAAACTGACATAAACAAAAAATGTCATTTCACTAGTGAATAGTGTAGGGATGTTATCTAAAATGTATAACGACACTGTCTCACTCACGCCTTCCGTTAAGAAGTATCTTTACTGCAGTTTGATAGAATATCGAATTTTGTTTGTTGTTTTGAGATAAGCCACTTTGCTTTGAGGGTACAATATATTAGATTGATTCAAACAAATTAAAACGTCTTTGATTTTCAATGGCACAAGCTTTTAAGCAAGAGTTAAGTGAACATAATAATAAGCCTGGTTAAAATTTAAGCCCTTTAGATTTAGAGGTCGTTCATCGCTACATTCTATATTCTATTTAGAACCGGTTACCTTAACCGAAATGATTGATACGTTTTCAAAGCTATTTGAATGTTCTTTATAAAAAGTTTTTTACTTTATGTACATGCATATTTGTACAAGAGCGGACAGCAAATTTTGGGAGTGGATGTATGTATAACCAAAGTCTGGACATGAGCATTTACAGGTAAATGCATCGTGATATTGAATGAAATCTATGTGTTCATTAACACTTCAATTCACTTTTAAAAATAGGAAATGATGCTCTGTCATTTTTCCCAGGTGTAAAGATTTTTATCTTGATGATCCGATCAATTAGAGCCATGATTTTAGCTTTTAAAGCAAACCTTAACGGCATTTTTTTGGAGACTTTATTTTGTTTTTGTTTTAAATCTCCAAAAAAGGAATGATAAGGTTTGCACAAACTGGTTATATCTTAAGTTCTATTGAGATTGATGTGTTTCTGCATAGGAAAAATGACAGAGCATCATATACAATTTTTTTTAAATAAGACTTTGGTATTCGATATCCTGATACACATACATGTAAACCCTCAAACTAACATTTTGGTTATACATCCACTCCCAAAATTTGCCATCGGGTCTTAGACTATATATTTATATGACTTTTATTGAAAAAATTGTAACTACCTTCTTTCACTAATTATTAAATAACTTCTACATTTATCGTCCGATTTTGAAAAACTTTATCTAAAATCTTGGTTAAAAAGATTGTTTTTCACTTGAGTCCTTAAAATTATTTTAAATATTTTTTTTCTATCAATATGGAGCAACCAAAAACCAGAAATTTTTCAAAAATACTAGTTTTTTCAAAATATGAATGCCTGTAACTTATAAAATTTCAGTCCGACTTATACAAGCAGTACATCGTCGGAAGGAGACAGTTCACATCATTCAGAAAATACACATTTTATGTAAATTAGCTAAGCCGATAGCGAGATTTATGGCAATATCTGACAAAAATTGCTGAGAAAATGATTTTTTCGCATATTTCCAAAACGCTTCTTTGGATTTTTTTTTTCTTTGATTTTCGTGTTCAGTGCCCCAAAATTAGTCTAGAAAATATATTTTTTCTAACGACCGTACCATGACCCAAAATTTTGTAAACTAGTGTTATTTATTTGCTTTTAATCTATTTAAATGAACAACGAAAACTTAAGAATATTTGTTAATCCCGCCGCAGTGTGTGAAATCGATCTGAAATCTTGCTGAAATTGCGAGATTTGTTTTGACAGAATAAAATCGATTTTGTTTGGCAAAAAATAGATTTTTTGGTTGTAAGGAATTCGACATAAGAAACATCTCACGCCAGGCATAAATCCTTTACGAGTTGTAATAAATTAGCTTTATGAAAACAGTTTTTCAAGGATATTTTATTTATTTTGGTACCAGCAAAACTAATATAAATAATTAACATAAATACCTATCTCGTACAAAGCTTGAAATTTTGAAATATTTTGTACTTATCATACAGATTTTCATTTTCTATTCCGTATTTCATTAAGAGAACACTCCCAGAAAATGGCAAAACGAACGAGGCAACAAATAAGCAAATTACGCAAATTACAAAACAATGAAGTTGAGCTTTCTGTATAGTGACAAAATATAATCAGTTGATATTTTTAATAAGTGCACTTGACTTGATATTATGTATTAAAAGCCATTTTCATATCCCATTTAGTTCTAACACATGTAACACAAGTCTAAAGGAAATTATGTATAATAAACTTTGTTTAATGAAGAAAAACTAGATCAGAACATAGAAGAATAGCACAGTGAGTGAAATGAAAACTGTCAGAACAAGAAAGAACAGAAAAGTGCAACTTTGTATTGACGGGATTTACAGTTGTCTATCAGTTATGAAATTTCAGATTTAAAAATTTTTGAATTGTTATTTGTTTTCATTAATTTTCTTTTCGAATTTAGTATCATTTCACATTTCTTATATTCTTTGATCTTCTTCTTCACTTTAGTCTAAGAAAATAAGAAAAGTACTTCTGTGATACCTAAATATTAGCTTATTATTATCCCAAACAAACAAATCAGCTGGTGCTTTGACATTTCTCACTCACTTGCTCCACCTCAAAAGTAGGCACAGGAAATATTGTACTAAACTGTTCTGAAAAACTTCATGGAACACAAAGTGACAGAATGTCGAACATTTTGGGCCAAGGTTCTTACTCATGCAACACACAATCCTGTGCAGAACAGATTAATTAAATTAAACACACGTATAGCGTGAAAACAAAATTTAAAATTCCATCACATACAACTTGACAGGGCATACTATTTTAAATTATGTTCGGTTCTAAAACCATCACATATTCTATCCCACTTGTGTGTTTGAGGTTACGGTGAAACTGATTTGTTTGGATGCAAGTATGGAAGCAAATGAAAATCATTTTCATTAGGCAGTCGTATGAAATACCTTCTCACTTGATCCTGACATGTATTAATTTGTGTAGATAGTGTAGAGGCACTTTAAGGGTGATATTTCTTGACTTACTTTCCAGTCAACTTTCTAATAAAGTTTGCCTTTTGACAGTAGCTGGCCAATCAGAGACTAGAAACTTGCCTTAATTTCTGCCTTGGGTGTTTTGAACTTATCCAATTTTTATGAGATTGTTTCCATCGAACTGATTGCAAGATGAACCGAAATTAACAATTTAGGTGTACCATTAAAAAACATAATCTTGTATTAACTGTTATTGTTATCATTTCATTTAATAACAATTAACTCGACCCAGTCATCGTCTCTTGTGATGGTTGAAAATTAAACGATTTTTTTCGATAAATCGCTTCGAAGTGAATGAAAAAATGCAGATACAAATCGTAGGAGTGGCGTCTATTTCAATCAGTTCCTTTAATTGACAGACTCAATTTTCTCAAAACTGCATTTTCCAAATCGGCCGCCACAATAATTTATTCTAAAATTGTGGTATATTCAGAGCAGATAACCTAGATTTTTTCGAAACTTATGTGAATTATAAATTATAAATAAGAACGCTTTTCGACCTTTTTATTTCATACCATCTGTATATATGTAAAACTCCTAAAGCACTATTGAATGATTACGTATTATTGTTTTAAAGTCACCAAATATACATACTACTGACCTGTATCGTACCAGAAATTAGAGGAACATTATGTACATATTTTCAAAACTATTGAATGGTCAGGAAGGGTGAATTATTATCTAATCTTCTCTTTTTTTGTATCGACAGATATAGAACCAATGGATAAGTTTATTTATAGATGTCTGAAAATTTGTAAATACTGGCATGCGCATGCTGAACTTGCAAAAGAACTGCGTGTCATGACTAAAATATTTTCTTGATGCAAATTGTTAAATCGAAATGAAATGTAAAAAAATTGAAAAAAGGTTATTTCAGAAGGATAAAATAGGTGTGAGAAATAATAGTTGAAAATCTATTGGTACAAGTAAATTGAAAGAAAACGCCATTTGACTCTCTCAGTTACAGACGGAAAAGTAGAATGAAAATTGTTAGTTAAAGGAATTTTAAACTTTAAAATAGAGTAAAATGCGACCCACATTGTACGCGAGGAATCTCAGCTTATTATCATCTAATGTCGACTATATGTTTTTTAGTGTTCTACTATGAATAATTTGTCTGATTTCACTGATATGTACGGGTGATAGACTGAGAGCCAACACCATAATAGGTCAAGTCATTTGCGTAAACTTGTAAGTCATATCAGTAATATGGTGTTTTTCTTTTTTGGCTCTGAGCAGAGGCTGAGCAATCAGAGCAGAGCTCCGAGCAGATTATGATCAGATTCCTCAGATTTAATTATGAAACACACTTGAGCACTGAACTGTCATTTCATATGGGTTTTTGGTAAATTTCGTGAAATTTCTTGCAATTTGTTTACAATTGACGGGCGACTGTCCGAGTATGTATGTATCACTAAAAAAATAAGTGAAGTTGACTTCGCTCGATTCGCTCGGTCATTTAATCCTGAGCTAATTGAGTAATCTCCGAGCTAGCTCCGATGGAAAAAGAAACACACTTTTTATGCTCTGATATGTCTGAGCTAAAAAAGAAACATAGAATTTTTGTTTGACAGTTTCGTGATCTGCTTTAAGTTAAAAAAGAAAAATGCCAATAGCCTTTAAGGTGTAGAACAATTAGCCGTTTGTCTGCCTACCTAAACACGTGACGAACAGGTGTAAGATTAGATGTACATTTTTTACATCGATTTATTTCAATGCCTAAATTTTTCATTTATGCACACTTTTTCCCTCCGACCAAAAAGCATTGAAATAAATCGATGTAAGAAATGTACGTCTAATTTTACACCTGTTCGTCACGTGTTTATGTAGGCAGACAAACTGCTAATGGTCCAACACCTTAAAGGCTATTACTGATATGACTTACAAGCTTACGCAAATGACTTGACTTTTTATGTCGTTGGTTCTTAGACTATAATATATGGGTGAATAATGGAAGAAAATTATGATAAATTCGGAAAAACATTTTGGAAGCAAATATGTAGACGTAAGAACTGCAAAACACCCATAGTTTATCTTTAAATTTTGAAGCAATTTGAAAATTAGAGCAAGTTCGTTTGACCGAGTTGTGCTTTTTATTTTACAATTATTTTAAAAGAAAAGCAGCATTTAGTGAACATTTCTGAGGCCTCCAGATAGAAGATCAGTCACTAAAGTGCAAGGGGACATAGTTTCTGCGCCAAAAAACTAGTAACACACTAAACGACAAAATAAAAATATATTTACGAGTATATAATTACGGTTTAACTTAGCATATAATATAATGTTAAAAAATATGCTTACTAACATAGATTTTTTTTTCTGTAAATAATCATCAGGAGCCTGGAAACTGAACGGACAATGATCTCTCGTAGAAATACCTTCTTCACAAATGAAATAACAAATGGACCTAAGATATGGATACGATTTTATTTTCACGAGACTTAATACTTCAAGCTGCTAGATCTGAAACTTTGATAGTTTTCAAAGTTAACGATATTTTTGCCTGTTTCAATCTGCAGGGGACTGATAGGGAATCCGGGGACAAAGTTCAATAACATTTTTTTTTTACTAAAAACTTATTTAACTAAAAATTTATTTATATCATAAAAAGATAGGTATATTACTAAACGTCAATAATTGAGGGTTTATATTGGTTTTGGAACTAAAATAAGAGAACTGTAAGAATTTTGCCCTTCGAAAACGGGCATGGGACACATCAGGGGACTGATAAATTTCTTGAGTGGATGGAAATACATCCGATTTTAAGAACTTTGTCTGGCCATGTAGATATTAATCAGATTTACGGTTATAAAAAAAACATAATAAAAACTTGAACGGTTTTTAAAATATCATCGGAGCCGTCGAAAATTTCATCACTTGTAGAATCACCCGTATACATACATACTTATACGAACATTAAAAGGCCAGAGTTTTAAATTAATGTAATACTTTGTTATTTCATTCTTTCAAATCCCACTTATTGAACTAAACTTTGCAAATGCAATAAACGCTCGCCCGACTTTTTACATACAAAAATAAATTCGCAGTCAATTTTAGTCTTTTAAATATTATGATGATCAAAAGACTGCTTGAAGTAAAGGCTATTCTTTCATTTTATTTTATTTATTATCAATGGATAACATTTTTTAGCTATTGAGTTTTAAAGCACTAAATATTAAAATAAGTTTCTGTCATCAACAACTGTTAATCACTTAACGCAACTTATATTTTTGTTGTTTTCTGTCATTTGAATTAATGTTTTGGCAACAAGTCTACGTTTGTTCTTCGTCATTGTTTATATGCAAGATTTCTTAAGCATTAAAACTTGTAGGGACGATGATCTAATTATTTACTTTTGATGATATTTTAGTTTTAAGTTGAAAAGATATATAAATGAAGGCACATATTTGCTTTTGCTTTATAAGTATTTGTATTAAATTTATATTTGATGGTTTCAGATGTTTATGGGATTTTTATAAAATACTATTATAGCACCATAGTTAAAAAGGCAATGAAATGCTATGAAATATATATTTCTCAAGGTTTCTTTTATGATATGATGCTTAAAACTTTTAAACAACAAATTTTTCTTCCAGGCGGTAACCCGCTCAACCAAGGGCTTAGAAAGTTTTCAGTAAGGAAAGTTTAGACGAGGAAAACATGTCAAATACTCGTGAGGCTCGCTAGTAAGGACATGGTATGTTTGGGTATAACATCGGCAATACCTTGTGTACAACAAAAATAAAAACTTTATTAGCACCACGTAATGATACGTATAAACAAGTTAAATTAAAATTATTCATTTAACATTGTATTCGACTGTTAAAGAGAAGATCACAGGATCGAATCCGTTAAAATAACATTGATTTTGTAACTGACTAGGTTACTTAGCAGTTGGAAGTGGACCCCGACTTCAAGAAAGGAAAATAATTTTCATCATCATCGATCCATACTTCTTCGAAAACGACTATGACATTGCCCAAAAACAAAATTGGATGGCGCTGGGTGCAACACAGCCATAACGAACATTCTACATGAGCGATTTGATTTCATGTTTATCTAACACGCGCGATTTCATCCCTTTAGACTTTTTAGGGTTTCCTTTAGTCTATGCCATTGGGTCGTGACCCCAAAAGGGGTCACCAAGAATTACTCGGAGGGTTGCACCGGTAAGATTAAGAGGGTTGTTAATCCTGTAAACTAAACTTAATTAAAACACAAATATTTTTAGGGGCCGGCAACAATTTCTGTTTTCATTTTTGGCAACACTAGAAAACTTCATCGCCAATAAGTGAAATATCGTATAATGAAACTGGGTAGGAAGAGAGTTCAGTGTAGGTCGCTTTTTAAATAACTGACAAAGCGCTATTATTAGCTGCGTTTTTTTGTATGTCGATATGGAGTTTGGCGAAAAAAACGACACCGGGACATTTCAACATTTGCGCCTTCGTCTGCCATTTTGTTCTGAACTATTTTACCAACAAACATTTGACATTTCTGTACAAATTATCGATAACACAACGACAATGGTAGTCTGGCAATACCGTTTTATCGGGACAAAAGTTAACTCCAGTTAATTATCTGGACTTAGCTAACTCTATATGGACATATATGACTGTGGTAGTCACCAGAATGTTTTTACAAGCGTACTCTTAAAAAGTTTGAAAAACACTCGTCTATGCCAATAAGCAGTAAACGACAAGTTCCTTAAAAGTAAAAATAGCCCGTGTCAGGTCTCAATTGTAAATTGGTCCACTCGGATGAACGACCTCAGCGAGACCTAAGTGCCCCTTTCAACTATGTCATATTTCACATATAACGTCATTGATGACCCTTTAAAATAAAACAAAACATTCGTTGATAACTTTCATACAACTTGTTTTACTAAATTTTCACCTCCCTAACCGTCCCATTGGTTGGAAATTACTTTAACTGTTTTTACATGAGCGTAGCGTAGCACTATATCCACGTACCATTGTGACTTAATTATTTGTTTGATATTTACCATTGTACTTGCACCTAATTGATACCAAAATTAAAAAATCAATGGATTTAAAATTGGGTGAATAGCATTTTTTTGACACGAGCTACTCTCTTAAACCATATTGACTCAATACTGCAGGAAGAGCACACATCATATCGTCGGTTCAAAAGCAAAACTCACAAACTAACATATTACACTTTTGAAGGAAATTTAATTTGAAACATACTTTTTAAAGCTGAAAAGTCGCGTTCCGAAAATTTTTAAATAAAGTTCCCGGGCATACTTTTCAATGTCCCTATAATAACCGTTGGATTAAAAACATGCATTTCATTCTTATTTTCTTGAACATTTTTTTTCTGCACTTAGTGAGTTTTACCTTTCAACCGACGATATGCATGTTTCCGGTTCGGATAATTTACTCAGTTTTATAGAACTAACAATAAACAAATTTCAACTATTGTCTTTCAAACACTGATCACTGTTTTAATTTTCCCTTTACAGATTTCCGCTTACAGGTCAGAAATATTAAGTAAAGATAATCAAACTAATACCGCAAAAGTTCTAACTTGACGTGTAAGATACATTGATGAATCTCTATATTATTCCGCATAGCATTTATTAAAACGGATAATCGATTAACATATTTTCAATGCTTCAAATTCTGTCCAAATATAAAATAAACAAAATTATTATAAAACAAAACACGAATATACCAAGTAGATATACATGTAAATTAGCAGCCCATCACTTGTTCATATCGCACTGAACAAAACAACTTTTTTTGTATAAAACATAATATTTAAGCAGGCATAACGTCTCGCTCTTTCTTATTCAAACAACTTTAACAAAAGCTAAAGTGGAATAATACGAAAGACAAAATCAAGTTAAACTTGTTTTGTACTTAAAGGAACACTGTTGCATTGCATTCGATGAACTAAAGAGATCAGCTGTTCACCTTCTTTCGATGCCACTCATTTTCACAAATATTTTGTTTAAAATCTAACCAAAATCAATTTACTAATTTTAAGCAAATACCCGAGTGATAACATTACTAACACAGGTAAACCAAAAACGAAAACGAGTGAAAAAGTTCCTATGGAGAAAAAACAAAGAAAAAATTCCAATTTCTAAACTAAAATAATTTAATTGAGAAATGCTTTTCGTAGTTATGGCCGACATAATAATATTTCGTACCTCAAAGATTTTCAGTTAAAACTTTTCAACTTTTCTCTTCAATTATTTGGTCATAAATTTCCCGAGATCAATTGTACTTTTAACTAGTTGATGTGTTTTAGGTATTTAAAATATATATGTATGTATTATGTATCTATACATTTAACGGTTCGTAAAGTTAACTGCGGAGTAATATAAAAATCCGTGTATATCAGGTGATGACCGCCACTAGACTGATTGTACCGTGTGAGAAGAGAGCACCGCGAACACGAAAAAAACATTTCAACCTATACACGTACGTGCCTTCCTTCTTATATCTTTACCTTTTATACACACTAGTGCAAAAAAAACTTACTAATTAAAAAATAATAATAATGATAACAATTAGTTTCAGTGCAGTCTTCTTTTTTCTTTTTGTTAAGTAAATTGAATTACATCACCGTTTGTATGTCATTTTAAAATTTAATACTATAATATACCTATAATTAAAAATTTTACGTCAGTGATTTTAAAAACAAAACTAGCAGAAATTACTTGTAAACAAAAATGGTTACAAATTAAGCACAGAGCAAGCAATAACCCATCATGTGTCAAAAGACATTTTGAAAGTATTTTTACTCATGTTGGTGGGTCGTGTTGTCAAAAGAAGTTAGTAACTGTGCGGGAAAATTTTGCTCTATTTCCTTTTCATCCTGATACTGAAAAAAGTGCAATTGCTATCTATCACCTTACATAAAAACCTATACAAAAAATTGCATTTTATATTTGAATTAAAAGAACTCTCATCGCAACTTGTATGTTTAATACATGTAAATTATGGCAATACATTTTTTAAAACTTATGAAATTTATAAGCAGCTAACAACTAGGGAGGAATTCTTAGTTTTAGTTTATTAATGTTGGTTTTTCAAAATATTAATATTTTGGGTGCTAGGACTTTTCGAACTAAGAAAAAGAAATACTTAGCGTATTAAGAACATGACTTTCCTGTAACGGGGTACTATATGGGGTACAAAACATACCCATGGTAAGATGTGATAAATATGCCAAATCCTTGCTGAAAAGTGGTTAGTATATAACAAGAATTAAAATTATTAAAATAGGTTATTTTGGGAAGGGTCGAACTTTGGGTGCAAAATACTGTAATATACAACATTCGATTTGTTCCAATTTCTTAACTAACAATAGGTTACAGAATATTAACTTCAATGTTTGAAAGCTTTAGCTGAGTTAAATCAGAGTTATAGCCTCTACACACCGAACCGAAATCTTGATTTCGAACATCAAAAAAAATTTACTTGAATCGTTCACATCAAACATAATCTAAATTTTATTAGATATTTAAGTGAATTTAATATAAATTCTCTTTTCTCTTCGAATGAAAAATAAAGTTTGATTGATTATGGTATTCGGTGTGAAAAGGCAGTTAGCAAATCCTGAAAATCAATCAACCCTGAGTTAACTCAGAAGCAGTTTTTCAGTTGAAGATGAGCTTAATATTTATGAATCGGATACGGGGGAAAAAGTAAGAAACCCCCGAAACAATAACAAGCCTGTGTGTGTTTATAAAAATGCTAGTCGCTGTAGCAATTGATGAACAACGAAACCTGCATTGGGATTGAATTAATCCTGTGTCTTCAGTAGCGCGGTGTGTCGTGCATCGGCTTCTGAATCGCTTGGTTCATGGTTCGTTCCCAGATGACGGCAAAGAGTTATTCAATATGAGAAAAATCAGACTAGGCACCACTAAACGAGTCTGAACATCGAGGTGGCACTCGTGAAGAAGCTATAACTCCAGCCTATGAACTTGATGCATTCTTCGCAGCATGTACTGTACTTGCGTGGATCTCCATTTTACACACAAAACCCCACATTCATATAAAATCTCTTTTTTCTATTTTCTCTCTTCTATGGGTAAACTGTTATAGGGGGAAAAATGAGCAATAAAATGTGATTGTGAATGAGCCAATTAGATTTTGAGAAGATTTTATTGTAATCTACTAGAAATCGAAATCTTTCAATGTATGGAAAATCAAGTTGATTTTGATGAGATTTTGGGCTTTTGATTTGGGGTGAAAAAGCTATTAGCTAATCCTGGAAATAAATTTACCCGGAGTTTACTCAGAAGCAGTTTTTCAGTTGAAGATTAACTTTATATTTCATTTATTGTCAAAAATCTTTTGAGACCAATGTGCGACACCATGGATATCACCCTTCTTCGGCTTTCACTATATCAAAATCGAAATGACGCCACAAAGGAAATTCAACTATCCAAAGATTTCAATAACTTTCAGTATCGAAATTGAGATGGCGCCACAACGGGAATTGACCTTAGTTAAATCCCTGAGTTAGCTCACCAAATAAGTTATTTGAAATCGGAGTTAAGTTAGCATTTATATTGACCGAAAAAAAAGTTTCTGTATTAAACTCTCATTAAATTAACCCTCGAAAATAGGATGATCTCGCCTGAAAAGCTGTCCCTTAGTATTTGAAAAAAGGTGCTATTTCTGGTTTGGTTACTAATTTGAAAATCGATTTTATCGGCCTGACAGCCGGTAACTATTCGTTCCGGTGAGAGTAGATGAGGTGTGAAATCTCTTATAACAAATATGATACGCAACGAATGTTGTTCCTTAGAGAGGCCATACAAATTTAATCCTGATTTCATTCATACTACGATTTTTTTTTTTACATGAAGTGTTTTTTCTGCACTCGAGTGTTAAAATACGAATTTATTCTATACACAAAATTTTGAAGAGTAATTAGCTGATTAGCATGTGAAACAGAGTAAGTTTATGGAGAGAAGTTCTCACAAATACTTATAAAAACTACGGGGAAAGTATCTACATATAGTATTGTATTGTATAGCTTAGTTGGCAGTTTGGCACTAACAAAAAGAAACTAGCGGATTAACCTCCTCTCTTTGACATCACAATATATAAATATGTACCTCTATAGGTACTTAACTTATGTACATTAGGGTGGTCCTTATATTGTTTTTTGTTTGAAATTCCAACTTGGATAGGCATCAAATGACTCTAAATGGAGAAAAAAAAATTCCAAATTTTTTCAGATTTTTATTCCACCCCACTGGTCTCCCTTTTTTCACTTGAAGGTACAAATAATGGAGTTAGGGTGATTCTTATAACACGCAAAAAAAAGTCAGAACTTATAGATCAGCTTCAGACGAAAATAAATCGTACGGGAGGAGGGGGTCAATTCCCCCCGTTCAGGCGGGAGGGGTAATTTTCTAAAAATTTTAACCGAAATAGAAAAAAAATTATTAAAAAACAACGAACCACTTACAATGGTATGCTATAGCTTTTTTTAAAGCCATGAATCCAGTCTCTAATAAATTTTTTAAATCAAGTTTTTATTGTAAAAAGTTTCTGAAAAAAATAATTTTCAAACGTAAAAACTATTATTTTTATTTTTATTTTTAAGTTTTGAAAACAATTTTTTCAAAAACTATTTACAATAAAAACTTGATTCATGGCTTTTGAAAAAAGCTATAGCATGCCGTTGTAAGTGGTCCCGTTGTTTTTTAATAATTTTTGTTCTATTTTGGGTCAAATTTTTAGAAAATTTCCCCTCCCGCCTGAACGGGGGAAAATAGACCCCCCCTCCAGTACAATTTTTTTTTGCCTGAATCTAATCTATAAGTTCTGACTTTTTCTCTTTTTCTTTGCGTGTTATAAGAATCACCCTTTCTCCATTATTTGTACCTTGAAGTGAAAAAAAGGGAGACCAGGGGGGTGAAATAAAAATCTGAAAAAATTAGGGAAATTGTTTTCCAATGTTTTGAATCGAATCAGGGCTATCCAAGACAGTGTTCAATTTAAGGACCACCCTAATGTACATACATTAGTCAACGATTAAAATATTGTTTTTATTAGATAAATGTCTATTACTATGTATGTGGTGGTTTTTATGTCTATATTATGTTTGTATCTATCTTTTTGCTACATTGTATACATGTACAATGTACGTTGTATCATTTCTTATAAACAACGAGATACCTGTGTGTTAACTAAAAGACTGAGGATAAAGAGCACAAAAGTTTTTATGAGGGAGATTATCTTGTCATAGAGGGAATTCCGGAACCGAATTTGAATTTAATTTTCTGGTCCGAATTTTTGTCTATACCTACCTATACGTTTTCGTTCTCTGACGCACGGATTCGCTTGATTTTATTTAGACAACAGATGAGTATGATTTTATATTAAATACAAGATTGCGTGCCTGTAAATATTATTTACCCTAAATCTGTTTTTTTTTTTATAGGTTATATACATAGAAATAGTTTTTATCATTTACACACAAGTTTTTGTTTGTTTGTTTTGTGACCGATTTGTGACGTTTAAACGAATTTAAGCGAATTAGCATTAAGATCACCAAGTTGGTGCGTGAATTTAAACAAAAATTAAGTATATACCCATCATCACCATCAGTGAAAAGCAACATTTCACCAGTCAAGAAATTGTCGAGGATAGCTAAATGTATTAAGCACCTATCTTGTTTTTTTGGCTGAGTTTATTTATTAGATAGATAATTGATTTGTTAATAAAAACAGATAATATTAACATGAAGGGATATTTCATGTATTTTTTAACAAGATAATTAAAATGATAAAGTAGGTAGGTAATGTAATAAATCTACACGAAGAAGGTAAACAATCATCAAATGATTGATGATTTATCATTTTTGTTTTCTATCGATTTGCAAAGTTAATTAATTATAAAATTTTCTTCACAAACAAACAATAATGGAACTGTTAAAAAAAATAAGGTATTTCAGAGATTTAACGATTTATAAAGATATTTTAGAATTAGCAAAAATCATTTGGGAGGTAGGTATACCTACATATCTACCTATGACAGAACACGATTTTTTCAGACGGATATTAAATACAATTTATGTATAGGTAGGTAGGTAGAATCCCAGCAAACATTTCCCTTCAGAAATGATTTATAAATAATTCACCAGAAGTGAAAGAAACCCTCATTTATGAACTCATTTATAAACCGGTTTGGATCAAATTTACTGGGTAGGGTAGCATTACTTCGAATTCGAATCGTTTTTATGTTTCATTAATAATAGAGTAATTCTTCACTTTAGTGAATGTAAATAGGACGCTTATATATTCATTTCACAGAACAATTCATAAATCTTTTTTGAATTATTTAAATGAGACAGATTTGATTCATTAATATGAATATAAATTGGGGTTTCCTCATTCAGTTTAGTGAATATAAATTGAATTACTAATTTAATTCATTATAATGATTCTTTAATAATCCGAATTTATACCATAGAACTGAATGTAAATATTATTTCAGTGTGGTTATACAAAATGCTATTTTAAAATGGTAAAATTATCTGCATAAAAAGTTTGATTTCCCTAGATTTATCGAATGAAACTAATGATAAATTTTGCTAAAGTATAATGAAATATTCGCGGCTATTCTGATATTCGGTCGAATTAATTCCGTACGGAATGAAAATGGAAATGAGATGTCACTTTATTTATATCATTTTATATGTTTATTTGTTAATTTATTCAATTTATCTTTTTTTTTTAATTTTTTCCACTGCCACAACGGATATACTTCCGTCCGTACAATAACTTTTTGCATAAAATTTTGTTTCAGTTGTGTCGTGACTAGGTCCCGTTATGGCTCTTCAAAACAAAATGAAAGGGACATTCAGTTTATGTGAATAAAAATGGATGCACCCAAGATATACCTCTTTTGAGGATCGCTTATGCGCGTTCACTTTTATTCATATTATGTGAAGGAAATAAGAATCTCGGTATTTTTTATTATGAAAAAAATCAACACAAATCCCCTTCCCCACGTATGGGGTAAAAGTGATGGGATATTTGAGTATATTCACATTTGATTCACTGAAGTGAGTGTTTCTCGAATATATATTCTTCATTTTCACTGAATGTTCAATGAACGTTCACAAAAATTTTTGCTGGGATAGATGTACCTACAGCTATGGTCAAAAAAATAGGAACACACTTCTTTCAAACGATATTGTATCATGCACGTATTTCGTTTGAGTGAAGTGGAAGCAATGGGTACAAACTAACTGATTTTTATATAAGCAATAGTTTTATGTATGTTTTTTTTCCACAAAAACGAAGTAGAATACGATCAATTGCAATTATTATGCCAAAAGTAATTGATTTGCTTGGCCAAAGAAATAGGAAAAGGTAAATGTTATTAAAACGAGTTTTTAATCTTGTGACAAATAAAATTTAGGTAAATAATAGTGCCCTGATATTCAGGGGCGGACTGGGGGTCAAAAGGCCTACCGGGACTTTTACAAAAAGGGCCACAAAATGGTTAAAAAAAAGTTGATATTGCAGACATTTCTCGAAAGTCACTTTTTTAAATTTATTAATTTGTTTTTAATTAGAATATTGATTAATATATTTATAAAGTATAAGGAAACAGCTATTTTTAGTTTATGGCTGCCTCACCGGCAGATCCGGATCAGATAAAATACTGCTATTCATTCTCATCTTTTGAATTCAGGTTATACACCTAACTTTCAGACATTTTAAAGTATTCATCATTGAGTCATTTTTATTTATTTTTATTTTGCATATTTAGTTTTTGAAATTGTAAAATATTTCTATCAACTTTTGAATACTTTAAGATCCGTAGAGGCCACCACACGAATTTTGGAGCTCCCCGAGTTCTTGGGGCCTCCAGAGATCCGAAGAGACCACCAACCGAGTTCTTGGGGTCTCTAGAGATCCGCAGAGGCCACCAACCAAGCTCTAGGGGTTTCCAAAGATTTATAGAGGCCACCAAACAATTTCTGGGGGCCTCCAGAGATCTGCAGAGGCCATCAACCGAGGTCTGGAGGCCTCCAGAGATCCGTAGAGGCCACCAACCGAGTTCTAGGGGTTTCCAAAGATTTAAAGAGGCCACGAACCGATTTCTGGGGGCCTCAAAAGATCCGTAGAGGCCACCAATGGAGTTCTGGGTGCCTCCAAAAATCGGTAGAGACCACCAACGGAGTTGTGGGGGCCTCCAAAGATCTATAGAGGCCACCAACAGAGTTCTGGAGGCCTCCAGAGATCCGTTGAGGCTATGAAACAAGATCTGGGGGCCTCCAAAGATCCGCAGAGGCCACCAATATAGTTCTGAAGGCCTCCAAATATCCGTCGAGGCCACTTATGGAGTTCTGGGGGCCTCCAAAGATCCGTAGAGGCCACCAACCGAGTTCTGGGGGCCTCCCAAGATCTGTAGAGGCCACCAACAGAGTACTGCAGGCCTCTTAATACTTATTTTGATCAACAAAACTCTTAATCTAGTGTGAGTCCAATTTTCTTAGAAAGCTTTACTTAAAACAAAAAACAGAAAAGGAACGCCGGAACTTTTATAAACTTTTTGTTTCTTGGGGGCCCACCGGGCAAAATCCCGGTTGCCCGGTGGCCCAGTCCACCCCTGCTGATATTCCAGTATTGCTTATTTGAATAATAACATTTTTATTAACAAATATTATGGGCAGAAAAAAAGCATGTCGCTGAAGATCAACGTACAAGCGTTTTGGTCTTTTGCAAAAGGGGTGAATCAATCCATCCGAAACAAAATGCAAAAGCACTTAAATGCTATTTAACGATAATGTTCAATTCATTCCAAACTAGAAAAGTTTTTGAAAGGATACCTGTTTAAAATGTCGCCTATAGGCAAAAGAACCTTGGTTTCGAAAGCTAACCCAAATCGATTAATGTCCTCCAAGGGTTCGAAACGTAAAACTCCAGTTGAAGTGAGTGCCAGGACGATTCACCGCAGTCCTATTCAAAGCAAAACTGCTCACTTGCTCTTCAAGAAAAGTGCCTTTTTGAAAAAAAGTGCATATCTAGAAGCATGGTTTTTGTTCTGCCTATGTTAACACAAATTTTAATATTAACACAACCAATATTAGTGCAGTGCATTTATAAAATTTTATATGGGTGACCCAGCAGTTTGTAACATCCTAAAATTTAATTTTATTATTCGAAGGGTAGTTGATTGAAGATCATAACCCTGATTTTTTGCACTCACGAAATTTACCGTTTGGCCGCCATCTTGGATTTTGTTTCATTTTAGTTTTTATTAAACATATGTAGAAAATAAAATTTTCTATCTTTTATGTTAACAACATTTTTTCGATATGTTTAGCCAACAAAAGATTTTTTTTTATTTTCGACGACTTTTAAAGCGGTTCTCTATGCTTAATGCCAATTTTATAACATTTTCCTTTTTCGTTTTAGCTTGTGTTTGTTTGTACAACCGCAATTTTTTTAACAGTGGACCATTTAGATTTTTGGATCTTGGTTGCCATGACAAATTTAATACTTTTGGCAAGTTTTATCAGTGTAAGAGTTTTCTCGTGGGTGCTATGGTAATAGTTCTACACTTCTACACTTAAATACCCTTTCACCACAGATATTTAAAGGGAAATCTCGTACCTAATTCACGGTTCTATTTACAAATAAAACATTAAATCCAGGTTTCATTGAATTACAATTATTTTCATAGTTTTTTCCGTTATATTTTACCTGTTGTGCTTAAAAAAAGTAATAATTACATAAAATGGACTGTTTGGGTAGTCGTATAATTTTGGATTTTATAAGCACCAAAAGCAAAGAAGAAATTGACTATTTTGATTAATGAAATGGAAATATTATCAAAGCATGTAAAATGTTTTTGTAAGACTTGGGCGATATTTCCTCAATTTCGGGTGATATTTCCAAACTTGATTTTAAAAAATACCCAAAGTTTTCGGAAATGTTCCCTACGATCAACTGAAATAAATCGATGTAAAAAATATACGTCAAATTTTACACCTGTTCGTCACGTGTTTAGGAAGGCAGACAAACGGCCAATGGTTCAATCTTTAGGTAGGAAAAAGGTTTCCGGAGAAGGAAGGGGGTTGTACGCCTTAGCGCTGAAAGCTCCTCGCACGATGCACCCAACTCCTCCGAAGCGCGGCCAGTATTTCCTTATATTGAATTTGTTTTTGGCATTTTATTCCTATTTTAGGCTTCTTCTCCCATTTTAATATGTACTTTAATTTAATATTTTGGACATTGCTTCATTTTATGATAGAAGTGCAATAACGCTAGTATTTTGAAAATTATGGCAAAGAGATACAACTCGTGAAATCGAAATACCCGATTATTACCAATGTCGAATCCTCCATCGTATACAAAATGGAGTGGTACAAACAAGCCCAAGCTAACACGAAAAACCTTAAAATTGGTATTAAGCATAGAGAACCGCTTTAAAAGTAGTGATTATCATTATTTTTTGGAAATCAATATAAAACTTAATAGATTCATATCTTTGTCATTTATTGGAACACAGAAAAAGTTACATAGCAAAATTGTTGAAAATTTAGTGGCCAACAAACTTTTGATGGAATATTTTTTAATCTCCGATGGCGAATGTGCTTAATTTTCGAAAACACTTAGAAAATAAAAAAATTTCTTTTGTTGGCTTGTAACTTTTTAAATATCAAAAATTTCGAAATGTTGTTAACATAAAAGATAGAAAATTTTATTTTCTACATTTTTTGTATTGAACACTTTTTCTTAGAACTTCTAGGAACCGAGATATTTAATAAAAACTAAAATGAAACAAAAATCCAAGATGGCGGCCAGACGGTAAATTTCGCGAGTGCGAAAAATCAGGGTTATGATCTTCAATCAACTAACCTTCGAATTTATTATTCGAACTTTTTATTTATAATTAGAACTTAAATGTTTGTATTGTAATAAATACAATCGTATTCACGAGAGGTTTCTCGGTTTCGGAAGAAATTAACTTAGGGAGTTTTCATAGAACGACGGCGAAATATAATAAGGGTCTAAAGGTATCCACAGACGACTTTGAAAGCTTGCATAATGGCACACTTTCTAAAAAAAAAACTGTTTTTTTCCAAAAATTAAACAAAATGATATTTTAAAAATGAAAAAAGTGTGTCTAGACCAATCGAAATGTAGGCTAAGTAAGCCATTACAAAAATATATCCGATATTCTTAACACTTCTGGTCGATGTCCTGTCAAAACAAAATGAATTTCAAAAACGGTTCAATGTCACGCATGTGAAAATGATTTTATTTTCAAACTAATATTTTGAAAATCTTAGGATAATTGAATAAAAAGCAAAGTCTTTCAAAGGAACATTTTCAAAGAATTCATTCGAAATTTTGGCTGCAACGTCGGACCTTCGACTCATGTCAGCATATGAGACAAAATAAAATGCACGACTGGACCGCACGTACTTGCTGTTATGTTCAAGTTGTGTGGGACTTAAGAACATTAAAAAATATTCAAGTAATTATAGAAAAAGTATAAAAAGCATATTTAAATCGTTCTTTTAATTGTATTAACAGTCTGATAAATAACTTAGAGCTCAAAAAAAGTATGCCATTTGATTACTTGAAAAAATATGAATACATGCAAACAAAAAATTTAAAAACGTTGGAGCCGTTTTCTTAAAAATTATTTTTTTATACCTATATAAAATTTTTGTGACATTTTTCAAAAAAAAAAAAAAATTTGGTATGCCAATTTTGAGTATATATTAATATACATTTAAAACTGCAATTTCAAAATAATTCATCAACCCGTTTTTGAAATATTGATTTTTCAAAAAAAAACATTTTGAATCTTTTTTTAAAAATCCAAAATTTATTTTTTCAAAAATTTTGGTATGCAATATTATTGACATTCTAACAAAGCTTTTGTACAAAAAATTTTATTGAAATCGGATGAGCGGTTAATGAGAAAACCAAAAATCAAAAAAAACATTATATGGCAGGTACCGTTAATAAATGTTTTTGGTGATTTTTTTTCTTACTAAAAGGTACATCATATCTACAATAATACACTAATTTTTTTATCAAAATCGTTGGCGCCGTTTTTGAGATAAATAAGCTTTTCCTTAACGGTTGTATGGCAAGTACCGTTATTTTTTGACCTAAAATAAAATTTCAATTTCCCCTCTGGAGAGTTACAAGAAAACCTTAAGTTCAAAATTTGAAGAAAATCGCTCTAGTGGTTTAGCTTGTAGGTTGAGGTACGGACAGACAGACAGACAGAATTGTGCCACCCACTTTTTTCGTGTTCTCTATCATCGTAATGTCATGTTTGATTGTTATCTAAATTTTTTTTTCACGAATCCAAAACTTGCCCTAGTAAAAAGTCAATTATGTTTGCATAATTAGGTACTTTGTGCTAAACAAAATAATTTTAGAATTTACCTAAGTGGACTTAAGTTGTTTTTTCTCTGGAACCTTCAATTGTATGATTAAAAATTAAAATTATTGGAGCGGTAATTAGAACAATAATTTGTATGTAGATATCGAATTCTTAAAACATTTTTAAAGTAAAAATGTTGGTATGTAAATTGTAAGCACATATTTACCTATCTATGCATACAAAACTTACAAAAAATTGCTAACCCGTTTTTGAGACTAAATATATAAATTGGGTGGCGCAACAGCTCATGGAGAACCAGGGCCTAGTGACTTACAACTCACAACCATTCCTGTGTGCGTGTTTGTTGGCAGGAATGGAGGGGACCTACAGTTTTTTGCCGAGTCCGAACGGCTAAATTGAGAAGCACTTTTTCATGACAAGTATACTCTTGGAGGATTTGTCAGTTCCTCGCAAGAGGCAGTACCTTGAATAAAACATTTCTGTTTTTAGGTGGCACGGCTGGGAATCGAACCCACACCTTCGGCATGACAGTCCTACGCACTAACCATCAAGCCACGAGGTACTTTTTTGAGACATCAAATTTTAAAAAACAAATAAAAAATTAAACTTTAAATTTTTTTTAAATTTTATTTGTTTTTTTTATTTGTTTCAAAAAATTGACAGTGTTATTTTCAAAATATTTGATTAAAAAAAATTTTGAACATTCACCCAAGGTAAACCTTACTAAGAGAAATTTATTGAATTTTTTTGAATAAAAGTTGTGGAGCTGTTTTTAAAATAATAAGATTTTGTAAGAATTGTGAGACCCACTTTTTTTCGTTTTCTCGTCATGGTACATAATGACAAGTGTGATCAATAACTCGACTTCAATTTTTTTCTATGAATGGATAACTTGCCACATAGTAGGACCTAACCTATGTATATCGCAATCGCAAGTAAAAAGTAGCAAAAGTGAAAATGTCAGCTTTTGTTCGTAAGCTCCTCATTTTTTTTTTAGATGCACCTCATCCAACTCATGCAACTGTTCTAACACTTATTCTACTTACATATGTATATGTATATCTACTTCAAATGGCTTGTTAATCGACCTCTTTATTGCTAATATTGCATCAGAAAATAAGTTAATTAATTTTTATCTGATGCCCTTGATCTTGGAGTCTCCCCCATTAGTGTCTGTAGAACACCAGAACAAAAGCTAATGCCATTAAACAATTTATTGATTCTGATAAGAATAACTTATTCTGGTTAAAATATTCTTGGTGCCTATTATTTATTGTTCGGTTGGAAAAAAGGAATAGAAATATGAAGATTAATTTCCTCTTTTATTTAAAACATGCACTTATAGAAAAAATAAATACCGGCAGGCACCTGTTCCAGATAAACTCAAACCAAGCGAAAAAATTAATATTTTGTTGTTTGCAGGTTTACACGGTTTTTGACACGGGCAGGTAGGACTCGTTCGAAATGTATTTTTTTGGCACGTTGGATTTATGTATATGTAACCTCAAAAATAACAAAAAAGCACGTTTTTTATAACGAGAATATCTCAAAAACCAGAGCAGATTGAGGAAATCGATTGACGAATTTAAATTCAGCGCCAAAAATTAACTTTAGAATGAGTCCTACCTGCCCGTGTCAAAAACCGTTTAAACCTGTGAAATTAAACAGAGCAAACAAATATTTTTAATTTGTTTGCTTGGGCCTAATAATATGGTAAGTTACTGTATTGTATCTGGTTGAGTTAAAGTGATGATCTTAATCAATATTGCTCAACCCGTCTCTTGTGGGAGTATTTTTTCGAAAGACGAAATTGTGAGGTAGGGATTAGGGATGCACATTTTATATACATAGATACATCGAAAACATCATGTTTTCGTATTCGACGTATCGAATCAACCAGGGACGTATCGAATACTTTCGATGTTTAACTGTATTTCATTCGATGCATCGCATAAAAGTTTGAGCTTCGCTTAAAGATTTTTGTGCACCTACCAGTTGAAATGAGTTAAGACTGACACGATCGCATTAGCACAGTGAAATTGAATAGCTATTAGCTATCCCTTTCTTCAAATTCCAACTCGATCTCTTTATACAGGGTGTCCCGGAGCTGAGTGGAAGTATTTTAGGGTGTGGTTCTTGGGTATGTTCTAAGACAAAAATTGTATGGGGGAAGGTTGTATCTCCCCTACCTAAGGCAGGGGGCAGTTTCTGAAACATTGACTTTGAATGAAAAAAAAAAACATTAAAAATCAACGAAGCAACCTCCAATAATGTGCTTCAGTTTTTTGAAAGCTAATACTCCATTCTTGCATCTGGTTTATAAATCAAGTTGTTTAAGCGAATAGTCTTTGAGAAATTAAATTCCAGTCAAAATTTAAAACAAAATAATGTAATTTTTTTTAAGTTGATATTTTTCAAAAATTTACGTGATTAAGTGCTGTTTTTGTATATTTTTAGTCCATTATCGAAAACCAAATGTTAAAATCTTTCTTAATTTTTGAGAAATTAAGAAAAAATGAAAGGTACTTTTTCCAAAAAAATTCCGAGAAAAGGCTTTAACTATGGATAATTCATTTGAAAAGATATTCTTATGTGGTACAATAGTTACTATCGCAGATCATTTCAAATTATAAAAAAGTTTTTCACTAAAAAGTTTTTGTGATTTGGTGTTTTTGTATAGACAAAATTTGTTTTTGTTATTCCCTACAATGATTACTATACCAATTGTGCACTTTTATCTAGAAGTTTACGCCTACAAAAGAAGTAAAATTTCAAAATAAAATCCCCGGACAATTTAATGTTATAATATTTTCTCTGAATGTATACCTTCAAAAGTACTACTTTTTGTCAACAACAAAGCTTGAATGCATTACCTATATGTTTGCAAACACAAAATTTTCCATTTGTGTGCATTTAAAGCGTACTTCTTATTTAAACTTCCGATTAATTAAAGTAAATTAGTGATAAATGGTATCTTTGTATGTACATTGGCTTATGCGATTGTTTGATGTTTGCATTAAAAATCTTTGTTTGAGTTTATTTTGCAGTATTTGGTTCTTAGATAAATTTAAGGGCTTTGGCAAAATGTCATACTTTAAACAAAGATAACAAAGACAATATTCACAAATGTTTGGCTAATATCTTGTTGATCATAGATAATCTCTTGAATAAGCAAACGAGGAGAAAATATTTTTGGAAATGCTTAATTTATATGTAACTACGAAATTAACCTATTTATTGACTGTTAAAAGATAAACAAAAATAGGTTTACTAAGAAGTCTGTTTTTTCTTGGAATATCCGGCCTTAGATTCCCCGAGACCCAACAACGTCTAATGACCACCTATCGTTAGTGTCTTAGCGCCGCCACCGCGCCGGTGCGGTGGTGGCATAAAAGTATCAACGATTCGTTATGTTATGACTTAATGATAAATGAAGAAATTGTTTTAAATGCCTTCGGGATGTCTATGAAGATATCAAAATGTTTATTAAGTAGTATAGCTCACATCAGACAAGACCTTTTGCGGTTTCACTAACTGCAAGGGAAAATATGGGCCACCGAGGAACATTTCACGTTCGACGTTCAATGATATGGAAGTATGAAACTAACATCCAATGCGCTTATTAACTTTTTTGTGTGTAATTTTTCTAAAAGCAGTGAGCCACTTCATGACTGCTTCCGATAAGGATTAGGCACCTCGTCTTTTGTTGTAGTAAATTCTGAATGCACGACCGACGCACGCTCCGCATCTCCCACCGCAGCCATATTATTCACTCGTTAGATACGTATCCTCATTTAAATCAAATTTTAATTTTAATGGAATAAGTAGCAAATTATACCTAATCATACCTATATACAGTGCTGTGCAAAAAATTTGCAACTGACAGCCATGATTCATTTTGATAACGTTTAATCTGATTCATTTTAAAATTGGTTAATTTTTGTCTGTAACTTGGTCCGTTGAGTTAGGATAAGACGTGTGTTTAATCGAGACAATACCTAGATTGATTAATTGAAATGGCCGGAACCAAGTATTCTTCCGATATAAAATCAGGAGTTTTTTAGTGATTTCAAAAAAGGATTATCCCAAAAAGAAATGCCAGTAAAGTATTCAATACATCAATCGATCATTTGCCGGGTAATCAAGAGTGGAAAGCTGGTGTTTCATCATAGAGGAAGTAGACCACGTAGAACCACAGCCAAAGAAGACAAGAAAATTATTAATTTCTTCCGAAAAAAAAACCAACAGCAGCTTCTAAGAAGCCAAAATATAACTACAGTTTCCCATGGACTCGTCAATAATAAGACGTCCAGCACTAAAGGGCTGATTGCGTGTTTTCAAATAGTGAAAAAGCCATTTATTTCCAAAAAAAAAATTAAAAGCTCGTTTGGATTTCGCACGAACTCAACTCAATTGGGATTTGCACATCAAAATATCCCATATTTTTAAATCTTTCTCAATTTATTTTTGCTTAAGTCAATAATATTGTATTCTATACGGAAAGATCTGTTAGTTGGGTCGCAAATGTTTTGTACAGCACCGTATGTATTCAATACATTTTGATTTTTTTTTTTTGATTTTGTTCGCTCTCGGAAATAAATTGAAATCCAGTTTTAAGTTTTAATTTTAAGGCAGTTGGATTTAAAGCAGTAAAAGGCCGTTTTCGAAAATGTCATCTGCGTCAAAATTGCATTTACAGAATGTTCTTTAACGCAAACTGCTAAAGTCACATGTTCGAAAACATCATCTGCGGTGCAGCTGCGCAGTACAAAAATCGAGTTGACGTTACAAAATTTGAGAAACCAGAGAATGTGTTCGTAAATATAAAATGCGTTTTGCGAGTAAACTGAATAACGTTCATAAAATCGATTTTGTGCAAGACAGGACGATTGCATATGAAGATTGCAATCTGCGTCAAAAAATTACTATATCATTTGACGATCAAATTGACTTTGATTTGACGTTTTCGAAAACGGCCAAAGTATTTATGTATATAATTCACTTCTTTTTCGTTTTTTTTGTTATAATTTTGTCCGCTCTCAGAAATGTATTTATTAAATAAACATCTATGTATACCTACATATTAAATAATCAGTAAGTACAAAATAAATAGAATAATAAAGCATAAGAAGTAATATTCGCATACGTTTATCACTTTTAGTGGGACACAAGACAGAATCAAACATTTCAAAAATAAGCGCCACCTTAATAAATATCATACATAAAACACTACATAGATATAGCTTCTTCATATATGTATATCGTTATTATCATCTGCTTTCGCTTTGTTGACAATATTCATTGTAACTCATTTAGCATATCATAGCCAAACGGACAACACTTTTCACACTTACAAATCGCAAAATAGTAACTTGAATAATAAATAAAAAAAAAAAAACAAAAACAAAACTTGGAAGAATCATGTTCGTAACCTCTTTTAGTCAAGCTTTTATTTATATACATATGTACATATAAAAAAAATTAAATATTTATTTCATTTTTGTTCGCAAACTTAACACAAAATTAGAATTAGGTTTTAAGCATTTATTTAAATTTATCGAAATCGGTTGAACAGTTTTTGAGAAAATGGTACCACAAACGAGCACTTATGTATGCATCTACATATGTAAATCATGAAGGAATTAAAAACTGACCTAACCACTCAAAAGCTAAAAACTTTTATTGTAAACGGTGTTTAGTACAAATTCTATAATATTTCAGAAAAAACATACTAATGAAAGATTTTAACATCATCATGCTAAAAAAAATTAACATAGCTTGTTTTTTTTAAATAAATAAATGAAATATTATATCAACAAAATATTTAATTTTAGAATTATGTTCGTGTTCATTAATTCATTTATTTATAAGACATTCAATTTATGGCTTGTGCTTAAATTTACATCTTCAAGTGTGTTGTAAATGTCAAGATCATTAATTCTATAAACTGTGCCAACAATTTAAACTGCAAAAAAAAAGTTTTTATGAGAAATGTTTGTTTAATTTCAATTTATTTATTTAACAGGATATCCTACACTGCCTATGTACATACTGTACATGTAGGCATATAAGGGATATTCACGATCACGAGCCTAGCAAAATTGTAAAATTTTATTTTTTAACAATAGATCGTGAACGCACTTTTCTTATCTGTAGTAACACTCTAGCAAACTAACAAAATTTCACAACCAAATATCAGCTGACAATAAGAATGACATTTGGCGTGTCATAAAATACACAAACACAAACTTTACAATGGTTTTTTCTTTTACAATAGGGTTGGGATATAGCAAAAGTGTAAAAGTGTAAAACTTTGACATTTAGTATATTTTGTTGTTGTGGTGTAAGAAAGTGTTACACTTTTGCAATGATACAAGATCAGTTACATCGGATTTTGAATACCCCTAGTATGTTTTGTTTATGATTAAACAAAAATCCAAGTCCTAAAAGTCCAACTGAAATATTATTCTTTTGCAGTGTGATATCTTTTAAAGTAAAAAATAGGTTTGAAAATGTCATTGGCTCATACAAATATAATCACCCCGATTACAGAATCCGACGAATGAACTGCGGAGGGAATCACACTCAATTTTGACATTTTTACTATGAGGCAAATGTCAAAATTGAGTCGGATTCTCTCCGCAGCTCATTTGTCGGATTCTGTAATCGGGGTGAATAAAAATAAAATGCATGATTGGGTCCTACGTACTTGCTCTCGTTGTTGTAGAGTAGGGGTGGCGAATCTTTTTAGAGACTTGTGTCCTTTTTACAAAATAAATAGCACAACTCAACAAAGTAAGAAATATTTTCTTGCCTGGGTTTATTTTATAATTTTTGTATTTGTCATGCTTCAAAATGAGTAGTAGTAGAGTTGGTAGCTAAAATACAGTTACCATAGTTTTCATAGAAAGAATACATTTATTTTTTAATATTTTCTTGCTTGTGTCACAAACTAAACAATTTTTTTTTATTTAAGGACGTTAAAATGTTATTCAGAATGTGTTAAAGTGTGATGCTAATGCATTTTGATATGCACGCATCGTGATTTTATAAAAAGTCACATTAATATAATTTTTGAAAACATGTTAAAAAGCTTAAAAATACATACAGGGTGTCCTTAAATTGAATGCGCTGCATATTCATTTTGAAAGAAAAAATAAAACATCATTGGGAGCTTTGACTATATATGGACTTTGACAGTTGGGGTCGTTTCAAAGGTCAATATTATGAAACAATGATGGGAGATTATATCTACTAGAGGTTTAATTTTAGAATAACACACTCCAAAATCAGTGTGTTTGTTGATAAAAATTACAGTTTTATTGTAGGCATCAAATAATAAGAAAAAATCTGTTTTTGTAATTTTCAATTAAAAAAAATTTATACAACCATTCGGTGTTAAGAATTTGACTTAAAATTTGTGAAGGCATTGAATATTATAAACAAAAAACTAACTTTTTCACGTAAAATTAAAAAAAAATATTTAAAAAAATAATATTTTTTTTTTCAAAATTCTGAGTGAAAATTAATTTTAAAAAAAGTAATCATAAAATTAATTAAAATTATAAAATTACTTAATTTAAAGAGTAAATTAAAGAATGGAGTCATAGCTTTAAAAATAATATACACTTTGATCTTTTTGGCGATGCCGTTGTTTTTATTAATATTTTGTTTTCTAATTTAAGTAATTTTTTTCTCAAGAAAATCACCCCTCCTGCCTAAACAGGGGAACATAGACACCCCCTCTCATATGTTTTTGTTTTTTTTTATTTTGAGCCAGCCTACACACTCAAGGGTTTTGGTGTAAATTAGTCTTATATCTTATACTTTCTTGTGTAAATGATTCTATCATAGCACTATAATGAATTCTTAAATAATGTGCTCCTGACCACAAAAACAAACTTTTTCTAACGAACAAATTTTTTATTTAATAAGTAGATTATTCCTTACATAAGACAATCATATGCTGAACCCAAGGACAAAATTAGTGTTGACCAGTGTAATTTAAGTGCCTGTTGCGTTCCAACTGTGACTGGCTTTAAATTTTAGTAAGATTATGATCCCAAGCATACCTCAAAGATCTATCCTCAAATATATTTGGTAGGTATAGAGCTTTGAGGTATGCTTGGGATCATAATCTTACTAAAATGTGAAGCCACAATGCTGGGAATATTCAATCATATCCCTACAATACCCGATTTAAACTCAATTCAATAGCTTTGGGATAGACTTGATCATCGAGATGCCAGAAATGAACTGTCAAAAAATCAATTTGATCTGTTGAACTACCTTCAATGGGCTTGCAATGTTATATGTTAATTGCAGAAATTCATAGAAAGAATGCCCAGGGGCCTTACTCTGCAATCCGATTCGAAAGTTAAATCGTTCGAATTCAGAAAACTCTGGAATGCGACAGTCGGAAAGTGCTATCCGAATTCCATTTGTCTAGACATATTTTTTCGAAAATCGGACATTTTGGTACTAAGTAACTCTAATTTCGTTAATAATTGCTTTCGAATTTCGGAAATTTCATTCTACTATTTATCATGCGGAAAATTTTTGCTGGAAGTTAAAATACGATTTTTATTTGAAAAAGTTATATAAACCAGTGTTTTTTTTAGCGAAAGTGAAGGAAACATAATCAATATTAATTGGATGATGCTTTGATGTTTAGAAAAACATTATATTTTATAGAAATTTTGAAACAAAAATACAACTGCGGACGCAAGAAGAACTGCAAGTTTATGTAGGTAATAACCCATTTGAATGCAGATGGTTAACCAATGCGTGATGATTTAGTTAACTATACAAAAAACAACTTATTACAGAATTTCAATTTTATTTGTGTTGTGCTTTAAGTTTTTGATTGAAAATAGATGTATATTGCATGTGGCCAAATTCGTAAACGCAAGATTGGCAAAGCAAAACATATGTAGAGCAGATCTAACAACCAGTGAATTTTAACACTTGCACGAATGCATTTGTATTTGCACAAGAAAAAAGAATCCTTATCACACTCTGCTTTTCTAATGACTGTTATTGAGGAATATCTTGTGCTTTTTTGAAACATTTTTTTTGTATATAAAACTCTTCAGCACTTTCTTCCTCTTTAATAGCAATTAAATTCACATCCATATTATACAGATAAATAACTTCAAATCACAAATGAAACTTGACTTGTTGAATTTAAATGTCATTTTTGACATAACTATACGAGTCTCGACACATTTATTCGAATGTTGCAAAGATTTTCTTGCAACATTTTCTTCCGATTCGAAAGTCATCCAGAGTACCATTTCAAATTAGAATCGAAAACAACTTTCGAACAGATTTAACTTTCGAAAGAAGTGGTTTTAAATCGATTTGATGAAAGATGAGCTCAAGCTTTTTTCTTTAACTATCAATTTTAATGTATCAATAATTGTTAAAATTAAGATAATTATATCGTCGGCTTAGAGTGAAAAATGGCCAACTCCACATTTTTTAAAAAAATAAAAAAATCTATCACATCTTTCCAATTTCGCTGAATTTAGCAATAACGAGTGTAAAAAAATACTTAAAGTAATTTTGATTTTATTCAAATAATGAGAACACTTTGTTTAAATATTCTTTTGTAAAAAATGCAAAATAGGAGTTAATTGCTTTTCACGACGATATATTCTTTCATATATTTTGAAAATAGTAGGAAATGAATTAATTGTATTAATAAAATCCCAAACTTAAATTTTTTTTGCAGTCTACATTGTGGATATCATTTTTTGTTTTTTTTTTTTTTAACCCTTAAAATAAAGATAAGTGAGCAAGTTGCGTCAAGAAAAGAAAAACAAAAATTATTTTTGTATACATATTTTTGAATTGAATAGTTTTTGAAAATGTATTTCCAAATATTGTTAACAAAAATATTAAACTACATAAATGTACAACAGGATGATCACATCACCTACAAGGTTGTTCAAAGATACAAGGTGGCTAGGCATTAAGAAGCTCAATCAATTAGACCTCAATCAAAAATTAGAATTTCTCCTCTGACGTAAAAATGTTGAAAAACTAAAATTTCGAATTTCCGATATTCACATTTTTCGACAAAAAAAAATCTATTTTGTCAAAGAATCTAAATCCAATGCATAAATATAAAAATCTAGCATAACATAAATATTATTTTTATTATATGGAACCACAAGAACAAGTACGTGCGGCTCAGTCGAGTATTTTATTTTCTTATTCAGGGAGAACAAACAAAATTGAAAGCATCGGAGACAAAGCGCTTCGATTATCTATTTACGTTCTTTATTTCAACAATACACAATGCGTTTCCGAGAAAAGTAAATAACCTACCTTCAAAGGCAAAACTTATTTTGGGGACATTAATTGAACGAACAACTTTTGCGACGATTTTTCTTTTAAGTATTTTTAATTTCCATGGCCGTGCAAGTTGTATTTTTCTTTTCTCAACTGCTTAAATGGTGAGTTGGCATTCTATCTATCTATGAGGGTGCCTTTTCAATATGTCGTTCTTTATTTAAAATCATATAGAAGGACATCACTGTTCTTAAGAAACAAAAAAACAATAAAGGCTATAATTGGAAGGGTCTTAATCGAGGAGAATGTTCTGAACCTTTACGACGCTGAGGGAAATAAAAAAAAATTTCTTCAGACAATAGAAATGGACAAAGATTTTTTGTGACGTATTGAAAATATATAAAGAAAAAGCTTCATGATGGAGGGTATAGATAAGTGTGTATGAGGAAAAAGTGGTTTCGATTGCTCAACAGAAGATATTTTCACTGAAAGAATGTGTGTATATAGGCAGTTTTCCATTGATACAATTAATTTCAAAAGTAACAAACTAATTTAAACCTATAATAAAAAATATTGCTATGACAATTCTTCGCTCGAGATTTGTTGCTTTAGTCTGTCCAGGAAAAATTGTCAGTACAGGGCTTATGGGTGAGCTTTTTTCAAAACAGTGGTGCCTGTGTAGTGTATACCACCACAACGCTTAAATTATAAATCTGCCACTGAAAAAGATGCTAACCCACTGATTAACATACAGGAATTGTTGTTGTAATTCTTTGAAACATTTCGTACGCTCCAACATGACCGCCGTCTTTCAATGCCAAAAGCATTCTGACTCGCTTTCACTTCTACCTTCGCTGTGTGAAATAAAACAAAAACAATCACATTCCAACAGAGTTGCATTTGCCAAGTCGAAACAATACAATAGACCTTTTTCAGTGGTTTTTATGAAAGAACTTTCGATTTTGAAGCTTTTGAGAACAAAATCTATAAAGATGAGAGCCAAAAGTGTTGTCGTTTTGATTGTCCCCTTTTTATTTGTTTGTATTTCTAAATAAACTTATAAAATGCAATTTATATTTGTCCGATTTTAGTCTTTAAGAAGGAAAAAGTTATTTGCGCTAAGTTTTGAAACATTCATAAAGCGTTACGCGATCATATTCATTTCAAAGAGTGTGGTGTGATGCAAAAAGATACATAGATCTTTTTTCTTAATATGTTTGAAATGGTATCCATGGTAACCATATGCATATTGTTCTTCGATCTGCGGCAATTTAAAATTCAAAGTATGGAAACCCTGGGAGAGCTTTAACTTGAAACAGATGTATGCAAGCCAATGCAACCAGACTGAGAAGCAAACGTCCTTTCTTTCCTGTACTGACAATTTTTGTTGGATAGAGTAGTCTGTCCAGCAAAAATTGTCAGTACAGCGCTTATGGGAGAGCTTTTTTCAAAACAGTGGTGCCTGTGTATACCATCCCAACACTTAAATAACAAATATGCCACTGAAAAAGATACTTAACCACTGATTAACATACATAAATTGTTGTTGCAATTCTTTTAAACATTCCCTAAGCTCCAACATGACCGTCGTCTTTAGATGCCAAAAGCATTCTGATCTAATCGTATACTCGTTTTCGCTCTTACTCCTACCTTCGCTGTTTGAAATGTCATTCACATTGCAACAGTTGCCTTTGCCAAGTCGCAACCATACAACAGAGCTTTTTCAGTGGATTTTATGAAAGAACTTTGCAGTTAAAATTTGTACAATTTTAGTCTTTAAGAAAAAAAAGTTATTTGTGCTAAGTTTTGAAACATTAACAAGCGTTACGTGATCAAATTCATTTAAAAGGGTGTCGTTTGGTTAGAAAAAGATAAATTGATCTTTTTTTAATATGTTTGAAATGGTATCCATGGTAACCATATGCACATTGTTCTTCGATTTGTGGCAATTTATAATTCAAAGTAAGAAAACCCTGTGAGAGCTTTAACTCTTGAGACAGATGTATGCAGGCCAATGCAACCAGACTGAGAGGCAAACGTCTTATCTTCCATGTACTGACAATTTTTGTTGGATAGAGTATAACATCGCAAGTTTCAACTCTAACCGTTTCGTTGTTGCAGAAAAGGTAAGCAGATGCAGAGGACAATACGCCGCGCTGGGTCTACAAAGACCTTATACCTACTACCAGAAAAAACTTCAGCTGCGGCTAACATTCTTCGAATCCCAGCCTCGAGTAGAATTAGAAGCAAGCTATTGCGGATGCCTGATCGAATCAGGGGCCAAATCATGTAAAATGAAAACGATAGCACGATATCGGTTCCACCATTGCTATCTCTACCACATCTGTAGAGAATAATAAAGACAGCTATCTTCAAAACGATATCGTCCGATCGTTTTCGTTTTACGTGATTAGGCCCCAGGTCAATTTCATTAGAAAATTGATCCTCTTCTCCAAAAAATATTTATCTCGTAAGCATTTAACTAATTTGACTTCATCCTTTTGCTGTCTATTTTATATGTTATATGATTAATAACAATAGAATAAGAAGAAAATTTGAAAAGAAATTCTTCTGTTTAAGTGGAGTGACTGAATATATAATTCAAGTTAAAAGTTCAAATACCTGGGCGAAACGCAATTATGGAGTTCAGCTCACTTGAACTTTTAACTTGAATTATTATTAATAACTTAAAACTAAATTATTTACTTGACAAAAATATGTATCGTCGAATTGGACATGTCATCTTACCTGAAAATAGAAAAAGAAGTTATTATTATTTTTTAAATTCTCATATGTCTAACCCATGTATCTAGTAAACTTAGATAAATTTAAGATTCACTCGAATTCAAATAACTAAAAAAAAAAACATAAAATAAATGTTGCCTAAATTTAATCGGCTTAAAAGTACCTTGTTAAAACTATTTGTGTAAGATAATAAGTTAAAAATTTTAATCGCGTTTGACATCAGTATGATTCCTTACATTTTATTAAATATTGAAGAGGTACCTTATGATGTCCATAGTAATGGACGAAGCGTAGGTATGGTTCGTTTTCTTTCTTTCGAGTACCGAACTGTAGCTCCATAACACGTTGACATTTAAAAACAATAAAAAGTTATGTCGTTTTGACATGGGAGCAAAAAAAATGAGAATTTTCGATTTCATTTTGCTTTAAGTGTCAGATTACTGTCATTTCCATTGGATTTTATTTTTAAAAATTTCACTGTAATTTAATTTCAATGGAATATGAATACATGTCTGAATTGATACACACTTTTACAAGAAACTTTTCTTCAAGCATTTATTGCTTTGACAAGTTATCCTAAGAACTATTTTTTCAGGCAGTACTCCTTAATGAAACCGGCTAGTGAAAACACTCCCATAATATCACTCCAAACAACCAAATCTATTTTAATCAGTTATCATTAAATAGGTACCAAATTTCTGTCATGATTTGGAATTGTTTCGATATTACTCTAATTAAGATATTTGATATAAAACTTCATGAATTTAAAACTTGGCATATATTTTAGATCTCATTACTTTTTTTGGCTGACTTTTTACGCATAGGTTTCTTGTACATATAAAAACTTGGCTCTTTTTTTAACATTTAAGTTTTTGTTGTGATTTCACTCCTTTTTGCAAAGATTTACTTTACCAGGTGAAAATCAAGCCCTACCGCTCTATAAAGTTTCATAATTCTACGACAACCGAAAGTGATCCATATAAGTAACAGCAATTCTGATAAAGTGGGTGGATGGCACGCGCCCTGAATGAAAAATTCCAAATTTTCGATTTTTTGCTTTCAAAGTACTTCAAGCCCTACCAGCCTACCCATTTTCATCGTTCTACAACAATCGGAAGTGCTCTATATAATTTATAAGAATTTTTAAGAAAGTGGGTGGATGCCACGCCCCCTGAATAGAAAATTTCAGATTTTCGATTTTTTCCTTTGTATGCACCACAAGGCCTACCGTTGTGCGAAATTTCAAGCTTCTACGATGTCGGAAAGTGCTCCATAATTTTGATGATCTGTCAGTGAGTCAGTGAGTAAGTGAGTCAGTGAGTCAGTGAATCAGTTACGGTTTTTGCCTATTTTTGAAGTCCTATATCTCAGGAGTTACTAATGTTAAAGAGTTGAAATTTGGTGAGCCACCTGTGTTTGATGAGCTCAGCAAATACTGCGAATTTGAAGTTTCTGACTTTATTGGTACTGAAGTTAGAGGGGGATTGAAAATCGCCTGAGTTTGTTCCTGTAAAAAGGGTGTAGTGCCGCGAACTTGGCTGGGCACTACCGTGCCCTTTGAATGAATGAAATAATTAGTAGGTATATTATGACTGTATTAAAACCCATACCAACCTTCACAGCAGCTTTCCAAAATAAGTAATACATCTGTAGGTTAATTGCTTTCCGTCGAAATTTACATAATGCATAAAATACATAGATTCCTTGGATTTTTATTTTACGTTTAGTGAAATATATTTTATTGAAATTTAAAATGCGTACCAATCACTCTTCTAGCCTTAAATTAAAACGGTTTTGACACAGCAAACAAAGGAATTTAGTTCATCGAAATTCGAAAATACAATGCATTCACTTATTTTTAATTACTTTTCTTATTACAAGAATTCTTTCAAATTTTAATTCTGGCGATTATAATTTTATTAACTTCTGAAACAGACAACAACATTGTACCACGCGACAAAAGCACAAGTTGATCTTCTGTTTACCAAAGTGTTTTATTTTTGTATTTGGGTAGTCAGATCAATTATTGAGACGAAGAAACAACGCACTCGATTTCGATCAGTGTATGTTTAAGAACTGAATCGACTCACTAAGAAGCCTTCTACACGCTTTGCCTTTTTTGAATATTTCTTATGAGAACTCTCTGATGATGATTATGCGCATTCTAGCAATTGCTCTTCATAAATTGATTCTGAACTTTTGATGGATATGTATGGAACAATAAACATTGCATTGGCGAAATCAGTGACTGAACATCTTTGTGATTCTGGTGGGGTCGACGAATACACTATTTGTTCCACTTAAAAGCGAAATAATTCAAATATTACTGCACTGCACACTTTCCGAGTTAGTTGCGGAAAAAAAACTTCGATTAATTATTGGAAATTGTTTCACAGTCCACAGTATGGGTGTATATTAATTTTCATTTAAAATTATTTTATTAGAGCTAGATGGCTATGGAGTCATGTAACCGTTATATTTTTCAATTTTTTTATTAATTTTAAGGTTAAGTTATTGACGTCGAGTTTTTACAGAATTATTTATTAAATTATAATTTCCTCAAGAAATAAATAAATACATATTGAAAAATTAAAACCTATAAATAAATAAATTTCCCATTTGTACATATAATTGGAGAAATTGGCCTCATCTTTAAGAGCCGTTTGCTGACATGAAATTTGAATTTTCATGTTCAACTTAAAAGCTTATGATTTACTTTTTTCTCATCGTAATTGTCATATTAGCTCTTTTGTTGAACTTAAATACTTTAGCTTTGTTTTATATTTTATTCCAAAATAAAAAAAGTACATATTTGAAAATAAAATAAAAAAAATTATAATAAATAAAATAATAAAATACATAGGTATTTTTTTTGTTGAAAATTTTAACTACCAGTTTATACCTAAACAGTGAGCCCTGGCATCTTTAGTAAACATGCTTGTCTTACTTATCGCGCGGTACGAATCGTAATCTCCCAGTAAACTTTTATTTTTTGATTCTGACCATTTTTGAAGTCACATCTTTAATTTATAAATAAATAAGTTTCGTGGAGCACCATTCCTTAGTGACTTACAACTCTGTGTGTTTAAGTCAGGAATGCAGGGGAGCTAAAATTTTTGGACAATTTCCAACATCTTTGATGGTTTGTCACTTCCTCGAAAGAGGTAGGTAGTTCCTTTGGAAAAATCATTTTTTATGTTTTTAGGTAGCCCCCCTCTTATAGGATTTTTTCTTGTGTCGTTTTAACCTACATACCCTGATTAGGTATCTAACGTGAATCGCCTAGTATGCGAAAGAAATAAAACGAGCGATTGGGTCGCACGTACTTGCTCTTACGTTCAAGAGGCTGAGGGTTTACGAAAACTGTATATTATAAAGACATGAAAATTGTGAGAGACAAGTGCTTAAAAGCATTAAATACGAAATTTAAATTAGCTAAAACAACTCTTTTCATAGTTTAATGTGAGAAAAAGAATGCCATTTCAATTCTCGATTGAATATGATTGTATGGAACAAAAATATAATTTTGTATACATCAAATTTTTAAAACATTTTTAAGGACTAATTTTGGAATGCAAAACTTAAGTATTTATTTATATGTGCATGTTGACCAAAATACCCTGAAATTTTGTAACATCATGTAAAAATAAAGTTTCAAAAAAATTGTAGGTAAAATTATTTTTGATATATCGAGTTTTCAAAAAAATAATTTGAACATTTTCAAGAAATGCTTTTTTTTTGGAAATGTTGGTATACAATAGGTATTATTTAAACTCATTTGAAGTTTGTCCATAAAAAAAAAATAATATAAATCCGTTCAGCTGATAATGAGAAAATTCAAAATTCAAAATTCATTCTATGAGGGGTTAGTATACCTAAAAGTTGCTAAGTGTAAAATTTTATAATTTTTGGTGGTAGACCGTTCAAATTTTAGCATACGGAAACAGTTTTATCAAAATAGTAGGAGTCGTTTTTGAGAAGAAATATTTCCCTTTACGGTTTTATAACTTTTGGAAGTTACCGTTACTTTTTATAAAAGTAAAATTTGTTTTTACAATATTTTAAAAAGTGTGACAAAAATCTTAGGTATCGAGTTTCAAAAAAATCGATCAAGAAAAAAAAAATTAAACATTTTTTAAAATTGAAAAGTATTTTTTTTTTAATTTGGTACACAATACTATTTATTTATATTTTTTGGAAGCTTCCGCTACAAAAATTATTGAAAAAGTCATACAGTTTTGAATAAAATCTAAAATTAAAAAAAAATGGTTCTTTCTGAGGTACCATTAATATCCATTTTTTGACAAATGGTTTGCAACCTAAAGGTAGCCTTTACTAAAAGTAATATATTGTTTTTTTTTTTGAGAAAAGTTGAGCCGTTTTTGGGAAAAATACGATTATGTAAAATTGCTAAAAGAATGTATGGCAGGTAATTTTATCTTTGAAAATTAAAATAACGTATTGGGGTAATGACCTCATAACGCTATAAAACAAGTTTGAAGAAAATCGATCCAGCCGTTTCACTCAATTTTTCACTAAAAGATAGTGGCAAATAACAGACTGATTTTGAAACTTATAACGGCTGCATTATAACAATAAAATCGACTCGAAAGGAGCACTGATTTTGAAAATAACGCGTTGTTCAAAGCCTTAGCCATCCATGGAAACATGACGTTACAGTATAGAAACAGAAAGACTCTTTTTAAGTAAGTCTTGTAACTTAAAGACACTACTGAATAAAAATGTAAATATATGTATGTTACAAAAGCAATTCTTTTTATTTGATTTTTGGTTTACTAGTATTACTAGTAGATACTAGTTCTTAGCTGTTTTTTTTTATATGTGCCTTGAACCAAAGAACGTTGTCTATGTATGTACATATATCGCTTTAAATCATTATTTGCAAGTAGTGACAAACTGATCAATAGGTAAGTTGTTCTTAATTAAATTAACGAAATAAGCCTACACACCTGTCCAACCTCTCCTTATTTCGAGGAACTAAATGACAATCTTCAATCCCAGAACCTAACTTCTATATATCTATAAATATTCTTGATTGATACGAACAGAATAAATACTGAAATGGTAAACACAAAAAACAACACCCTACAATCTGTTGATATGCGGTTGAAAGGTAAACACTTCCTACCATCTCACGTTCTTTGTCTTATTTTATTATGACAAGTGAAAAAAAAAACAGAAACCACCAGAAGTGTGCAAAACTATATCTTGTTCATTTCAACACCAAACCAACTTGTTGATTCGTCTATAGTCAATGCAATTTAATTCTACATTTGATCAATCAAAATGCTATGTAATCAATGATACGAATAAAGCCACATAGTCACAATTCATGATGTCAATTTTGTGTGCCACCACTGTAAACGCAGTCTATGGCACCGCGTGCATAACCAAAACATACTAGAAAGTTCGATCCAAAAATAAAGTTAAACTAGAGGAAACAAATTTAAATCACAAAAAGCCAAAAACAACTGGCCAAAACTGAAGAGCACCAATACCATTCGGCTGGCCATAACCAACTCGGGCAATTTATCAATTTGGATCATTGCCAGAATAAATAGAAAATTTAAACCATCACCACATTGAGAGTCAGTCTCGGTTGTAACTTTTAAATGGTCGGCCATATCATTATGAAGTTGGGGCATACCAAATAAGGTTACCATAGGCGTTTTTCTTTTTAGTTCATAGCAGAGCCTGCATTGTGAATCAAAAGTTGGTTTTTATTTCTTTTTCGTCCAGTGCACTGTATGAACTACATTGTTGTTTTATTTTGAAATTCATATTTGCATTTATTAGGGAATTTTCACTGAAAAACCAAATGAAAATACATGTGTACATACATGTGTTTGGATTTGGGCAGTTTTTGATTTGGGAGTTGAAGACCGTCCTACGGAAGGAAGGTTATAAAGATCTTAGATTTTGTCATCTAACTATACCTATATTGTGATGTATCTATTATTATTAAAAATAGAACCTCGTGGCAATATGGTTAGTGCGTTAGACGAAGGCGTGGTTTCGATTCCCATCAGTCGCTACCACCTTAAAACAGATAGGTTTTTTCCTCTCGCGAGGAACTGACAAATCATCCAAGAATAAGTATACGTGTCATGAAAAAGTGCTTCTCATCTGGAGGTTCGGATTCGGACTGGGAAAAAATTGTAGGTCCTCTCCATTCCTGCCAACAACACGCACACATGAATGGTTGAGAGTTTTAAATCACAAGGCCCTTGTTTTCCACGAGATGTTGCGCCATCAAAATTATATTTTTTTTTATTATTATTAAAAATATTATGAATTATTACATATGTGAAGATGTATTTAGCTTAAAAACATGGGCTAGATGAGATGTCATTGCACGACGCATTGCGTAATCGAAATTTTGCCAACATAAACAATAAGGGTATTCATGCAACGTCGTAAGTTTACAAATTGTGTAAAATGATAAGTTTACGCAAAAGTTTGCATGAACGACCTTTTTATTAATTTGGTTAAATGCTGTGTAATTGAATCAGCTGTTCGTTAAACGTCAAATATTTGGGCGCGTTCGGGTTGGGTCGAGGAGTTGGTTTTACAGATGGTCTGTTTATTTGCATGTGTTTGTACAAATACATATTTGTTTTAATAGATACGTGTAGTAAGTACTCCTGTTAATTCAATTATATTAGTTTTGCATTGAAATAAATACATCAATGCCATTCATTTCGCTGGAATCTTAATAATATTTCAACTCAACTCAAGTGACAAAAAACCTTTAGCTCCCGATCCTACTTGTAAACGTAGTTATTTTTAAATAGAGAACCTCTCCCGAACCAGCGTAAAGTCGGAAACTCGGAAGGATAAAACAAAATGTAAAGCTAGAACTATTAAGGCTTTCTTAAACCAATGCGAAATATTTGGAACGACAACGAAACTTTTGCCTGTCAAAATCAATGGGTTAAAAACCCACGAAAAGTTGCTTTCCAAACAGTCAAAAGAAGAAGTGAGGAATATTCCACTTAAGTAAAATGAATCATCCCTCTCTTTTTTTCGTTCCAACTTCACCAAATGTCAGCTTCACTCCCGTGAGATGAGTATGGTTTTCATGTATTCGCTCATTTTCAACCGACCACTTCATAAACTATCAACAATTATTATAGTTCTACCTTAATATACATGACAATAGTCGCGTTGTAAGGTAGAAATATATTAGTCGCAAGCTCACGGCAGTGGTCGGATGAAATCAGCGAATACAAACGAATCGAAGTAAATAGAGTGCCCCCGAGTACACTTCACGGAAGTGAAACTGAAATTTGTTGAGGTAGGAACAAAAAAAGAGAAAAAGTGAATTATGGCTTTGTTCTGATTTTGACAGTTCAGAAAGATACTTTGCATTGGTTAATGACATCTGTTTCTAACAGCTTCCGACTATTTAGAATCTTCCAAACCAGTGCGAATCATTCGTTGACCACAGCAAAAACATTAATAACAACACGTTGTAAATGAAAATAACACGTTCGTCGTTGTCAACGAAAGATTCGCATTGGTTTTACGAAAAGTAGCTTTCCTAAAGGCTCTCCCAAACCAACACGAAATAAAAATGAATGATCTCAATACTAAAAAACAACAAAAAACTGTCTTTGTGAATGCTTGGCTATAATTTCGCGTTGGTTGGTGTCATATCCTTAAATTATCATGTAAGACGGTGTCCACATTGGGTATGAAAAAGTGGATTTTTAATAACTTTTCAGTATTCACATCTCACTTCAATGAAGGAGTGGGAGCGAGATATGAATACTGAAAATTCATTAAAAATCCACTTTTTCATACCCAATGTGGACACCGTCTAAATGAACAACGCTTAATATTTAATAATTATAATGTATATTTTTCTCATTCATTTAAACACTATTGTCTCATCTTTCATTTTGACATTTTCATTATTAGACTTTCATGCTTCACGTGCTCCCGCTTAAATTCTTTTTTTGCTATTCATTGTTCTTTATCTACAATTATATTAAACCATTAATGTAACATTTGAAATCATATTTTAAGTATTTTTGAATTAAAAATGAATTAACATTAATCTGGTCTGTATCCATTATTTCTAAAAGGCAAGATCGACACAACAGTTGGGCAGAGCCTTTAATCGTTGAGTAAATGTAGACCTTCTAATTATTTTGTTTGTGTAAACTACGTTTTAATTCACAACTTTTATCACCAACTAATTGCAATGCCATAATTACAGAACACATTCAGAGCTTTTTTAGTTCTCCGAGATATCATTTATATCATGTTTCTAAACATGCCTAATTCTAAAAGTCACAAACACGTCTAATTCAATCTCTAAAAGTCACAATGACGTTTGGATAAGTTTAACCAAATATTTGGTTAATTTTCCGCAGCTAAATCCTTGGATAAAATTAACCAAATTGTGTAAACCATTTCCCATACAAAATTTGACAGTTCATTAACCAAAAGATAAAATTAACCAAATCGTAAACTTATCTAGTGTTTTACGCAGTTGCATGAATACCCCTAATATTTTGATGTATCATATATATAGGGCCAGTTTTTCAGTGCGAGATCATCCTAGTCTCGGGGTTAAACCGGAGTTAACTCCAAAAACGTGTTTTTCAGTCAATTGAAAGTTAACTCCGAGTTAGCTCGTCTAATTTGGTGAGTTAACTCAGGCACCAAATTGAGGGTCTTGTGGGACCAGCAGCCACCACAACCAGAGGGCATACCTATCGCATTTAAAAAATTCAAAACTGTATCTTAACGATTCTATTCACTAGACAGATGCTTCTAGACTCTGACACCAGTCTCATTGTATTTTTTTAAGTCATTTTCATTATTTAAAGTATTCAAGTATTTTGTAAGAGAAATCAAGTTTTTTATTGTGGAAATAATTTCATAAGATTAAATTATATTATCGGTGACTTCCACAAATTGTGGCGACTCCCACAAACTGGTGACCCCGACGTGATCAAACAAAGAAATTTTTTATTTTATAAAATTTCACTTGATTTCACCCCATTTTCACAGCGACACAGAGCACAACCCAGTATAGCTCGTACAAAATGCAGAGGTTGAAGAGATTGAAGCACTTATCAATCAACAAAACCATGCGATAAACGCGGTGGTTAAAATTCCATCCTTCTGGAGAGAAAACCCTTCACTGTAGTTCATCCAAGTGGAAGCAGCATTTGCGATTTCACGTATCACCACCGACACCACGAAGTATCGATATGTTCTCTTGAATTTGGACGCATCCACTCTGCCGTTCGTCTCTGATATAGTTGCTTCACCACCAGTCATAAATAGCTACGATGCAATCAAAGAGCGTCTCATTTCTTCCTTCGATGAAACGAGGGAGTCGCCACAGTCTTTTTAGTTGTGGCGCCATCTCCATTTCGATATTGAAAGTTATTGCCAGTGCAATTCGTTGTGGCGCCATCTCTATTCCTATGCGTAAAAGGCTTAGAAGGGTGACATCCATAGTTTCGCACATCGTTGGCCTTAGAATTCTGACAGCTGAAAGATAAAGTTAATCCTCAACTGAAAAACTGTTCCTGAGTTAACTCAGGGTTAATTTATTTTCAGGATTAGCTAACTCTGATCTAACTCAGAGTAAAGCCTGAACTGAAAAACTGGCCCTAACTCTTTTAAACAGTTTTAAATCCAGCTCGTACGAATGCTTCTATAGGGGGGTTTACATTGCATGACAGCATCGCTTGATGGAAATGGAACAGTATCTTTGTATATAAAATCTATAGTACTATCATGGGTGACGAACGACTGGCACGAACCAAGTGACGGCTTATGAAATTACTGGTGCTGAGCCTAACTAAGTGTGTACAGCTGAATTGTAAACTTAAGAATATGGCAAATGAAGAATAAAGTTTATAATAAAATAATGAGAGAGCTGTACACTTTTTTATAAGAGTTGGAGGGAGGCAAGAAATCAAGCAATTTTGTTTTTTTCAAAGGTATTGGTTTTGTCAATGAATAATAGGCTGAGAGTTGGGTGCGTATGCGTATTTGGCTCTGATGTGAGCTGAAATGAAAGTATGATTGTTTTTCTTTCTATCGTTGGGAAAGAAAAAATTTGTATTTGGAAACAAACAACAAAATATATGCTTGCAAGTTATATTGTAAGATTGTATTTGTATTGTAACCATGGTTACTTTAAATCTTTTTATTTGTTTATTTTACTTTTGTGTTTTCTTTCGTGTTTTGTTTTTATCAGATTTCAGTCGTAAAAATGCTTTGGTGGGGGAAGGTTGCTGCTGTTAGGTGTAATTTTCGTTGTCATTTAGTGTGTATATTTTTGGGTTGTTTTGTTTACTTTCGTTTTTTGTTATTTTTGTTGGTTGTTGTTGGAATATGGTAAGCACGTAGGTGGTTGTCATTGACGGCTGCTGTTGCTCATGCTCGGCTGCTGCTGCTTAGCCCGATCATCCTAGACAAAATTTGACTATATATCAAAAATAAATGAAGTACAAAATGTTTTGATGCAGTTTTGTTCCAATGATAGATAAGAATATAGAACCACAGTTTTACACCAAAATTTGTAATGGCGTCTAGGGTAAAATGGGGTAAAACTGAAAAAGGGCTAATTATAAACGGGAGTTTCTAGAATTTTTTTTGTCGATAGATGTTAAAAATATAAGAAAGTCATGCATATATTTTAAAATTCTAAAAAAATTTTTGAAGGAGTTATGATTGTTTAAAAGTTGAAAACAAGAAAATAGTTATTTATAAAATAATTCACCTAAAATCAGAAGTTCAACCGATTTTGATTAAATTTCTATTTTTAGAAAGATAATAAGAAAAAAAATTAACCATATTTAAGGATATTTTGATGCTCCTTTTCTACAATTTTTTTTGATTTTTTTAAAAAACATGCTTTTTTTGTGTCAATTTTTGACACATTTTTGCCTATATCTTTCTAAGGGGCGGTCTAAAAACTTCAAATTTTCACAGCATATACATAATGTTTATTTAAATTTTTGAGCAAAATTTTGATTTTTCAAAATACCGTTAAACAGAGATATTTACATTTTACAGTTAGTCTAAAAAACACATCATATGTCTGGAGTTTATGAATATATAAGTTTTGTTTTTTTTTAGTTAAAAAGTTTAATATCTTTTTGTTATTCAAATATATAATACATAACTGTACATGCTATACAAGCTTCACAAATCGAGTCAAAAATCGAAAAAAATATCACCTATTTTACTGATAACCAAAAATAATAATAATAAAAGATTATAACGGTTGATTTTCCGTGAAAATTTTGTCTTTCCAAAACTTAGGTATTTGCATTTAACAGTTAGTTTGAAGACAACTCATAACTCTGGAATTATAATATCAAAGCTGAATTTAATATATGTTCTTCGGGAAACTGTATATGTGTATTTCCCAAGCTGCCCACGGAACATATTATGCAATATAAAACTTAACTTTGATATTATAACGTAAAATATACGATTATTTTGACAACTTTGGGGTTTCCAGTGAATCCAAAGCCCCATTGCAGGTGCCTGGTCGCTTGAGAAATATTGTGAAATAGTTTTCCGAAGTGCATGAAACGTTTGCTTTGACACTAAAACGTAAACTAAAATATTTGTTTGAAAACGTCAAAGGTGTCTGGCTGACATTTGGTCCCTCTGTAGGTGTCTTGCAGCTTAGGAAATGTATCGTTACAGTTTCCCGAAGAATATATATAAAATTCGGCTTTGATATTATAATGAAATTTCACGATTTTTTTTGGCACCTTTAATGGTGTCTGGCTGACATTGTGCACCCATGTAGGTGTCTGGTAAGTTTCAAAATAAGTTAATCATAACTTTCTTTAAAACATATCAAAAAACCAGCTTTGATAAAATAACGTAATTTTGCATCAATTTTATGCACTTTTAGCACTAAATACCTCCGAAACGCACCCGGGTTCAAGGTTCGTATTATCCATTCGTTCATACCTACCCTAGTGTGCATTCACAGAAAAAAATTCAGCTATGATAAAATGACGTATGTCTGGCGGCCCTGGGATCTTGGTCTATTATATCTTTCTACAATATTTGTCTCACAAAAGTGTTGAATTTCAAAACCAGAAAACCAAATTTGTATTTAAATTTTTCTAATAAATAGCTCCAATGATTTCAAGTTTTTTGTTGGTATAAAATTAATATTTTCGTATTTATGTACATACATAGATGACATTCGTTTTTCTTAAATCAATTTCATGCTTTCGAACATTGTTCTTTTATGTATTTCATCTAGTTTTTATGCACACAATTTCAAAAATTCTAAGCCTCTTGAAATGTTGCTAGCTAGGAAGATACATATGTAGGTATGTAGGTGCATTAGGGTGGTCGTAAGAAAAAGATCAGGTTGTATGGGCCTAAACCGATTCTAAAAGAAAAAATTTACAGATTTCACTCCTTGAGTAACGATGGGGACATTGAAAATGACTTGCTTATGCTAGATAAATCCTTAATCTTTATTATTTATAATTAAAATCTTTCTTATTTTTTGAATTTTATCTTTACCAATTTATACATATATATAACAATTTAGATAATTCATCTGTTTAATGAAGACCAATCCAAGCATTATATTGAACTAACAAAATTAAAAATTTGTTAAACAAACTTTATTAGCACTTGCACACGCACTTCCATCTTTACTTGCACTTAGTTACACCAAATTGATTTTTTTCTTCAGCTTCAGAAATAATTTAGGAAGGATAGTTCTTAAGACGTTAGTCCAACAACGATTTCTTCATCGGAACTCTTTATGGCTTAAAACATACTTACATTTCATTTTCCATTCGTTTTATCTTCAACCAAATTTTGATTTTTCCCTAAGTCAAAAATGATGTTAGCATTATGTATCACTATTTTTTTTTTTGCTATTTCGTCCTGTATTCGTTTTCCCTTTTCCAAAATCACGTTTTTTGTAACACTAACTTAAATTAGATTTTCCAAAAAACAAATATTCTATGTTGGTAGGTAGTTGTTACCTCTCCACAAAATTTAACTTCTCTTATTCCCACTGTAGTTTTTTATTTTGCTTCATTTTCAAAAATACAGAAGAGATGTTTTCTTTTTGTCATTTTACTGACCCACTTATATTTTTTTCCTGCTTGTCTTCTAATATAATATTTTTCATATACTTCGTGCGGGACCTCACTTTTTTTTTTCTTTTTGATTTAGCTTTGTGGTAACACCAAACAAAAATTCAATGTTTTCTACCCCTATACTTGCTTATTTCGGTCTATATTTGTATATATTTTTCTTAACTCGTATAACTTTTGTGGTAGGCAACGCTAACTAATATTTAATTTTCCCTCAAATATATGCCTAAAAATTAATTTTCAATGCTGGTGTTTGTTGCGTGTCCGAAAAATTCTATTTTTGTTATTCCCTTTGTAGTTTTTTTTTAATTTTGGGGCTTATTAAGTCTTTTCGAAATAATTCGAAAAAAAAATCAAGAAGACCAGAGTCGATCAAAGATTCTTGATGAACTTGAAATTTCTATCAAATAGGAAAATATTTACTAGTAAAAATTAGCAATAACAATAATTAGACTTAATCTAACCAGTCTATTTTGAAGAGACTCTCGCAATAAGGTCCTTTACTTCATTTTCAGAATGAGGCTTGATGGTGCCACGGAAGCTAGAGGGAGGCCCAATGTTATTTTTTTTTTATTCAACAGTTTTTTGTAGTTTTTGTATTTTTTTTTTCGGTTTAAAAAAAAGACCGTTTGTTGAACATATTCAAGACTAAAAAAATTCAACATTTTTTGGTAAGGTTTTTTGTTGCTTTTTTCGCTTAAAAAACTGGTTATTGAATATTTTTACAAGTTCTTGTTTATAGAAAAAAATTACCCCAAGGCCAATATCATTGTTTGTTCTCAAGATATTAAGGAGGAACAAAAATTTTTCACAATTTTGTTAAGTTTCTTGTGGTTTTTCGATTAAAAAAAAACTATTTGTTGAATTGAATATTACTGCCCCACAGCCAATATCATTGTTTGTTCTCAAAATATTTGAGACAAAAAAAAATTCTCCACATTTTTTAGTGAAGTACCTATCTTGTAGTTTATTTTCACTTAAAAAAAAACTAGTTGAATTTTTTACAAATCCTATCAATTATCAATTTTAAACTACCTGGTGTGTAGATTTAAATTAACCCGATGCCAATATCATTGTCTGTTTTCAAGATATTTGAGGCAAAAACAATTTTCTAACAATTAGTGTGCCGAACTGCAAAAAAAAATTATTAATTTAATATTTTAAAAACTATCAATTTTTATCTATAAGCTAACGTATAAAATTAAACTACCTCGAAGCCAATATCATTGTTTGCTGTCAAGATATTCAAGCCAAACAACTTTTTTGACCTATATTTGTATTCCCACTTGTATTCTTATTTCATTTTCTTCGTTAATCCGTCTAATCATAGCTAAACAAAACACAAAAGTAAAATAATAAACAAAACAAAAAATAATAAACAAAACAAAAACCCCCAAGCCCCAACAAATATCTCAACGAACCTACCTGAAACTAAACATCCCACAAGCATCCTATCCTACTAACCTTACACGCACATCGCAGTCTATGTATGCTTTAAGTACAACTAAAAAAAAATTATTTACCGGCAAGCGACATACGAACCTCCACACCTCAACGCATCCTTGCAACTACTGAAGACTGAAACTGAACACTGAAATGAATAGTCTTTCATAATAAACTAATAAACAGAGATCAGGGATGAAGAATCGTGTTTAAGCAATGTATCAAAAGATAAAAATAAAGTGTATCGAATTGTACTTTTATATTAGGTACATACTTACATATGCGAAACTTTTATTACAAAACTGTAGGAATTTGTTACAATACCCTTAAATTTTGCGAGATTTAAACTTGATTAATTTAATGTTTTAATTGCGAGATTGTTGAAACCGGGATTTTGTAGATGCCATTTTCTTAAATCTTCTCGAACAAACTGTCCTAATCATTTTTATTTCTTCTGTTATACCTATCGTTGTCAGCCTCGGTTCACAGTATACATTTTGTGAGGTCAGATGATTTTCTTTTTAATTTACTTTATCTTTTTCGTTGAATGCAAAAGTGTATTGAATTTCTTTGAAGTGTATTTGTGTACTTTAGCAAAGTCGAGTGTATCGAAAAAAGTACAATTTTATCGACTTTTGCAACCCTGGCAGAGATAGAAAGAAATCTTGAATGAACTATGGCACTATTATTTGTGTTCTGTTTATTTGGGCTGATTGTCCAGCACAAAAACTTGCAAATCGACGACGATGAATTGTAGAAATATTGATTAAAGATTTAGTACCACTTTTAAATTGAATTGTATTTTCGATTTGTGAAGCTTATATAGAACGTAGAGCTACGTTTGATATATCAAAATAATTGTCAATTATCGAAGCTGCTAATAAAACAAAAACGAATTGTATAGGTGCACAGATTAAAGAGTTAGTAGGTGATATGTAAATGAACAGAAATATGTTATTATCTCGGCTTAGGTATGATTAAAAAAATCAAGTTTTACATATCATATGTGAATCTATATAATCTATCTCCGGTATAAATTTGAGATTTTTAAATGCAACAGTTAAAAAGATATAAAATAATAACTGCGAAAAATCGATCAACAAAAATTATATAAAATATAAAAAAAAAATACTAGGTATCAAAATTTCCCGAAACAAAAACAATTTGTTATTTATTATCTTTCTTAAACTATACAATTTAGTACAATCAGCCTTAACCCTGATGTGAAGCATTTGTGAACCATCTATTTTTGAAATTTGAGCTTACAACCATTAATATCTCACTTTGTAGATTTTTAGGAATTTCAAAATATATGTACAAAATTGTTATATTAAACTTAACCATCGATAAACAAAAAAATAGTCTGGCACTTCTCATTTGTTTTTTTTTTTTTGTTCGACCATTTCACATAAGAACCATATTTTAAATTCCTTACAGTTCGAATTTAAAAAAAAACCGTCATATTGCACCTCTACATTATTTTCCTATCATAAACATTTTTCACAAAATTTCCAACGCTTAGATTTAGAAGCACAATGCACTGCTGAGTGCTGACTGCACTAGCTCTTGCATTTTATAATCATAGTAATATGTGTTAAAACTTATACAGCAGTATTAATAAAAAACTGGTATCCGCTCCCTAACACACGTGTTAACTGGCACACGGATAGACAACTTGTCCGCTTGATAACTTTTCTTATTAAAAAAGATATGATATCTTTCCAGTATTTATCACTTCACCAAATTCACCACTTCATCAAATTATGGTGATTTTCTAATACATGTGTCACATGCATGCACTGCCTTACGAAGTGTATACTGGTAGTAGTAAACGGTGCTATCATACGCGTGCGTGGAAGTGTTAAGAAGTTATCCGTTCATTATACGTGGAATCTGGCTAGTTAAAGTTATCCGTACGTTAACACACGTCACAGACTATTACGCATTTGTTAATAAGAATTACTAGTTAACAGATGCATAAACGCTAGCACGTTGTTATCCGCCGTTTATTAATATGGGGGATATTGTTCATTTTAGTAACACCAACCAAAAATTCAACCGTACCCTCCCTATCCGCTTGCAATCATCTTCTATACATATTTGTTCATTCCAAAATGAATGGTAACACCACCAAATTTTCTGTCGTACCCCCCATATACGCTAGCGTTCATCTCATATTACCTTTGTTCAATTTATTCATTTTAGTAACACCACCAAAAATTCGATCTTATCCCCCTTATACGCCAGCGTTCATCTCATATACACATTTGTTCACTTTATTCATTTTAGTAACACCATAACAGTATTGTCACTTCCAGTTTAAAAAAAGTGGTAGATAAGTCTAAAAAATAGTGGTAGATCCAGATTTTTAGTGGTAGATTTTAATTTCCAAAAATTAAATAAGGAAAAATATTTTTGTTTTCAAGTTTTATTTTAGTCAAAGAGCACCATTTTATTCATCGAAGTATATTTGTGATTCTACAAAAAGTGGAAGGAGATGAAGATATTTTCGACATAACATTTTTGATTTAGAGCTTCGTTTCACATATTTGAAAGCGACCCATCAGAAAAAACAGCAATTTTATGGACATCTTTTGAAAACATGTGCTTAGAGGACTAAGCTTTTTTATTTTTTTATTTTAAGTCAATTTTTTTGAAAATCCTACCCCTTGCCTAATGGGAGAGATATAGTGACCTGTATGAACATTCTTTTTAAACGAAAATAAAAAATCATATATTTTTAGGGTTTTACTTAGCCAATATAATAATGCTAAAAAATATGCCTACTTATGTATATCACATTTATCCTGTAAATACTAATCAGGGGAGTCCGAAACTGTAGCGCAAATGCCTTCTTAACAAATGAAATAGCAAATGGACGTGAGACACGGATACCGTTTTATTTTTACCAGACTTAATGCTTCGCGCTGTCAAATCTGAAACTTCGATAGTTTTCAAAGTTAACGATATTTTTGCCTGTACAGAGTTCAATGAAATTTTTTTTAATAGTATGAAGTGGTACTAAAAATGTTTTTGTATCATAAAAAGATTTCTTATTTAAGTCAATAATTGAGGGTTTATTTTGATTTTTTAACTAAAATAAAAGAACTGCAATAATTTTTCCTTAAATAAAAGAAAACCTGCTTTTTAAAATTTTTTGGACATTTTAAAAAAGATTTAAATAAACACTTCTTTTTTCCACAAATTTAATAATTAATAAGTTTTGCCAACTCGTTTCGTCTTACTTAGGACAGGAGTGCCTAACTAAGACGAAACGCGTTGTCAAAACTAATTAATAAAATTATTAAATTTGTGGAAAAAACAAGTGTTTCTTAAAATCTTTTTTAAAATGTCTTTTAAAATTTTTAAAAAGCAGGTTTTCTTTTTATTAAAATTTAAATCATGTTTTGTGTATCACAATTTTTAAGCAAGTTGACAAAGAATATTTAGGTCATAGAACAAAAGTTACTAAAAATTGTTTTTCTTTGATCTTATCAAGTATGTACCTACATTAGGGTTGTCGTTTAAAAAAAGATCATCCTGGATGGGCCCGAATCGGCTCTAAATGAAGAAAAAAAAAATTTCCTAATGTTTTCAGATTTTTATTTTCATCCCCTATAGTCGCTGTAGGGGTAAATTAAATTTCCACTTTTTTTTTTTGAAATTCGTGTAAAATCTGCCGAAAAATTCAGAGCGCATGTAGGTGAGAAGTAGACAAGAAAAAAATCCTACGAGAAGGGGGTAATATTTCCCACCGCTTCGAAGGGAGGGGCAATTTGATAAAATAATTGCATAAAATAGAAAAAAAATGAATTCAAAACAACGGTAACACTTGCAGTAAAGTTTTGTAGCTTTATGGAAAGCCAGAAGTCCATTTTAATAGTTGATTATTAAATAAAGTTCTTTGAATAAACAATTTCAGCAAAATCAGTTTTGAAACCTATAATTATTAAGAAAAAAATCATAATTTTTCTTCAAAATGTTGAGTTGGAAACAATTTTTTGGCAAAACAGTTCATCAAAAAAACTTAATTTAAAAACAAGCCGTAAGAATGGACTTCTGGCTTTCCAAAAAGCTACAAAATATTACTGTAAGCATTGCCGTTGTTTTGTAATTATTTTTTTCTATTTTATGCAAATATTTTATTAAATTGCCCCACCCGTCCAAGCGGGGATTTTTTTTTGTCTAGTTCTCACCTACATGCTCTGAAGTTTTTTTGTCGGATCTAACGCGAATTTTCTAGTATGCATAAAAAAGGGAAAATTGAATTTACCCCTACAGCGACTATATCGGATGAAAATACAATTCTGAAAAATTAGGGATTTTTTTTTCTTCATTTAGAGCCGATTTGGGACCATCAGGGATGACTTTTTTTAAACGACCACCCTAATGTACATAGGTGATAAGATCAAAGAAAAACAATTTTTAGTAACTTTTGTTCTATTATTTCTGAATCTATTTCTTCACTGAAATTTTGAATGTGGTGATCAAAATTCAAACCAAAAAACATATCAGGAAAGCGTATTATGAATTTCTCCTAGGGCACACCGCACACATTGCGTTGTCGTCGAGGAGGGTAGCTAGAAGAAGTTTCCCCTTTTCCAATATTTTATAAACAAATTTGTAGGAGCAAAAAATCTACTAGATTTCTATTTCTAAAAGAAATCAGTTCTAAATAATTCCAATGGCTGCATTCAGGTAAGTACATCTACATAGAGACAAAAATTCACAGGAATTTTTGTTCTATTGAAAAATTTCTACTGACTAATTTTGGGACTTTTTTCATGAATGATCGGATTATCTTTGTATTTAAAATTTTGTTTGTAATGGATGAGCAAAAAGTGGTAGAATTTTTGACTTCAGTGGTAGAAGTGGTAGGTTATCAAAATCTTGAAAAAAAGTGGTAGATCTACCACAATTGTGGTAAAGTGACAACACTGCACCATAATTTACTCAAAACGACCCTATAAACATTTTCAATGTTAAAAAAATATTCCCTAATTTTTTCAGATTTTTATCATCATCCAGTACTCATCGGCTGTAAATTGTGCAATATAGTTTAAGAAAAAATGTAAGAATATTCTGCTACAATAAATACAAATACGAATACAAATTTATCATCATCCCTTTAGTCGCTGTAGGGGTTAATTTAATGGCATATTTTTTGTGCATACAGCATACTAGGTGATTCGCGTAAAATCTACCAAGGGCATGTACTTAGGCTAAAAGTAAACAAGAAAAAAAGTATATTTAACCGGCTTGGACAGGCGACAATTTTATAAAAAAATACTTAAAAATGGAAAAACATACATAATGTACATATATTAAAAAACAACTTTTTCACAATTTTAAGTTTGAAAACAATTTTTGTCGAAGCTGTTTACGAAAAGAACTTTATTTAAAAATAAACCATGAGACTTCTGGTTTTCCAAAAAGCTACAAAACAATACTGTAAGTGGTTGTTTGTTAATAGGTATACTTTTTCCATTCTAAGTACCTAGGTACCTAACTATTTTTTTTTATAAGACTGCCCCTTCTGTCCAAGCGGGGGAAATAAAACCCCCTTCCGTAGGATTTTTTTCTTGTCTTCTTTTAACCAATAGTGAGTGTCATAAGTGATTAAACACAAATTATTTCTGGAGTTACATGAAATTTAAACAAACAAATACATAAATAAAAATTGCATCCCAATAGTTAAAAAAAAGTTTTATTCAATAGCAATAGATCAAAACAAAACTATTCAAAATAAAACTACCTAATGATGCATTTTTTCCTAACAAAAACTTAATATACTCTTTATTTTACGCGATGATGGTTTGAATTCCATGGATCGTTATCGTAAGACTGTTATCATAATGTTATAATAAAATTTGGAAAAACTGATAAAACTCCTACTACCTACATAAGGTAAATACAAAAAATTAAAATATCGCAACATGTCCTTAAATAATTCCTTCATAGATGTGGTGAAAAGTTGCAACATTGCTACACAGATTAAAAATTTCAAGTCAAATACCCAAGATTTGAAAAACAAAATTTAAATAATAAACGAAAATATCTGTGGTGTTTGGGAGAAACATGATAACTCCATTTTAAAATTTGACTCTTTACGTCCACTTTACATCCAGGCAGAACCTAAACGCGTTTACCGATTCTCTTCAAATTTGGAACATTTATGGAAGTGGCCTTCAAAATACTGTGTTTCAAATTTGAAGAAAATCGGTTCACTCGTTAAGGTTCTTGCTCGATATGAAGTGGGCGTAAAGAGGCAAATTTTAAAATGGAGTTATCATATTTCTCCCAAACATCACAGATATAATCTACATGCCTACCTACATTATGTATGTACGTATAAATCTATAAACAAACATATAACTTATACCTCAAGCTCACATACAAACACAATCGAGTAATAGAAAGCAATTTGTTTTATTTTTATTTCCTTTCATTTATTCTTGTCGTTAGTATGGCACAAGCAACTGATTCATTTGTCTCCCTTGCTCCCTTTATTGTTGCGAGAATCAATGTAATATAACCCTCTCTTACGTCTTTTTCATGTTCCTTTTACATTTTTCTTCTATTTCAACTCTCAAATATCAAATACATTTCCATATTAGCGCCGCCTGGTGAAGGCTTATGAAAATAAAAAAAATTGGCTGATGATAGTACTATAGATTTTATATACAAAGACAGTATTCAAAATCTTTTAAAAACCATACAACATTGCTTGTCAAGCGGTTGTTTCTTGCGTTCAAATGATCAAATCAAGCCATGCTGTCAAGCAATGTTGGTCCATGTGAACCCCCCTTATTGCGATTGTGATGAATTTATCGCCAGTGAAGACGGTGTGTTACGTTTAATCAAGTTTAAGAAAAAACTCTGTTTTATTTAAAAAAATTAACGAAACATATCGTCGTTCCTAACACGGAGTGGCGTATGTACAAAATCTTCACTTTACAATAGAGCCAAAACAAAATTAACCAAAATTATATTTTTTTATTTTTTATTTTCCTTTAACTGAAAATGTTATAATGGGCTAAAACTATTTGTTCATAAACATTTACCATTTTTGTGGAAATTCTATTCCAAGAGAAGAAAAAAGATACGTCAGCTCAAGTTTTTAAAAAATCGCTTTAAATGTGCAAATACGCCTCTTCGTGTAAAATAATTATTTTCTTTGTAAGAAAATAAACTTTAATAAACTTTTTAACACATTTAATGCTGAGTTATAAAATAAAATAAATTATAAATAATTAATTAATAAAAGTTAGTATGTTAGCATGCATAACATACATTACAATCACTTACGCCAGTTCACGATTATAACAACAGAGGTTCTACATAATGACTGGAGTGAAAATAAAATGCACGACTGGATCGCACGTACTTGCTCTTATGTTCAAGTTGCTTGGAACTTAAGAAATTTTTAAATCGTTCGAGTGGTTATCATAAAAACAAATTTTTTATATATGAAATTGTAGTAACTTTAAAAAAAATTGGGATGAAATTTTTTAGAAAATATTAAAATACATCTAAAAACCTAGTTTCAAAAAAGGTCAACTAGTTTTTGAAATATTCACCCCGATTACAGAATCCGACGAATAAGCTGCGGAGTGAATCTGACTCAATTTTGACATTTGGCTCATAGTAAAAATGTTAAAATATAGTCTGATTCTTTCCGCAGCTCATTCGTAGGATTCTGTAATCGGGGTGATTGAATTTAAAAAAAAAATTTAATATTTTTTTAAAAATCCAAAAATTACATTTTTCAAAATTTTGATATGTATGCAATATTACAGACATTTTAAAAAAGCCTTTGCATAAAAATTTTGATTGAAATCCGTTTAGCAGTTAATGAGAAAATCGAAAATCAAAAAAACCGTTATAAGGTAGGTACAAAAACGCATTGATTTTTTTAATCAAAATCGTTGGAGCCGTTTTTGAGATAAATAAGCATTTCCTTAACAGTTGTGTGGCAAGGAACGTTATTTTTGGAGCTTAACAAAATTTAATTTCCCTTCTGGAGAGCTACAAAAAACCTTAAATTCAAAATTTTAAGAAAATCGCATCATTGGTTTAGGCTGTAGATCCAGATACAAACAGACAGACAGACAGAATTGTGTCACCCACTTTTTTCGTGTTCTCTATCATCATAATGTCATGTTATTGTTACCTACCTCAAAATTTGTTTTGCACGAATCCAAAACTTGATATAGTACCTATGTATATCGCAAGTGAAAATCAAACACGAACTGGCGTATGTGTAGATACGCCTGTTCGTATTTGCGTAAAATATATAAAATCATTTACGTCAAAATTGAAAGAATTAATAAAAATTAAAACGGTTTGAGATACAAATACGTCACTTCGTGTGATGATTAATAACCATCGGTAGATAACATTCGCCAAATATATCAAAATGTAAATCTTTGCAGATACGCCACTTCGTGATTGGAACGACGATATAGAAAAATCAATTTTATAGTGCGAACAAAGCACATACACTACAGAGACAGAGAGAAAAATACATTTATTAAAAACAAAACAATACTATGGTTTAAAACAAATCGAATGGTAACCGTAGCGCATTACTGTATGTACATGTATAAATAAATGAATGTATGTTAACAACAATATTTCAACAATTATTTCTGAATTCGAATGAGAACGAAAATCAGCAGCTGCTTTCGTAAGGATGAGTGAATTGGATTTTAAATTCTTACGTACAAAATTTATTTCGCTTTAAAATATGATGAGCAATTTATTAAATGCTGATTTGTGTGTATCTGATTGGTCATTGGTGAAAATTACCGGTGTAATTATAGAATCGCTGCCATTCAAAATTCTTTCAAGGAGAGCTTGACCGAAATGTCAATGTAAAACAATTTATACGGCCCGGTCATTCAATGGAACCAAAGTATAATGATCTGTGCTGCGACGCATTTCAACGTCACAGGTACATAACATTGAATTGAATCATATAATATGTACTAGAGGTAAACAAATATATTATTGGACCATTCAGTTCTGTTAATTCAATGATTTAACATGATATAGAAAAAACATTCGTTTTGAGAATAGAAATTAATTTTATATCAATATCAAAAGCAACAGTTCTGTCCAACCAAGTTCTGGTTCCAGCATAAAGGGTTAAGGGTGTTGTTCTAGAACTTGGTTGTGCCTTTTGATATAAGAAACACACTAGGTTCATCATCAAATTAAAAATTGTCACCTACGCACAACTTTGCATCGACACTCAAATACATAATATGGACCTACTTGAAAATTTACTGGGCAGTATTACAGTACCCAGTAAATGTACAATAACTTGTATAGATAGATAGATAAATAATTTTATTTCCACAATAGATTTATAAAAACATAGTTTTGGTACTGGTACTTATATTAATATGACAGTAACTTGTATAAGTTGCCTGTCAGGTTCAAAAAAGTATTTACTAAATCAAGGCATAGTGAGCTTAATTTTACAAAAATTCGTGGAACTGCGATTGTTGTGCACTGCTTATAAATCTGTTCCAATGCTTCTCCTTCTCCTAACTTAAAAGAATATTTTGAGAACTGCGCTTCTCAGACCTAGGCGATGTAAGAGAAATAGCAACTGAGGCTTCCAGAAAAAGCTGCTTCCATTCATTAGCCCAGTAAATGTCCTTCCGATAGGATTCTCGGAAGTCTATTTCTCGGCAGTTCCATGACTCTGTATATGAAGGAAAAGTGTAGTTTGAGGGTTGTCAGGAAAGATAAGATAACTTGTATATGATTGATGTTCCTGTTCCTGTTCAAGTTCAAGTACAAGTACAAGGTACTGGGTACTTGACTAGTAGATACTGGCATTTGAAGTTTAAAGGTCTTGTACATATGTATGTACCTACTACACTATTGCTATTTTTTTGTAGCAAGTTTTCACAATTCTAACACCTTGAGAGATTGTAAAACGATCCGTATTGTAAAATGACAAACCTTAAACTAAACATATAAATAAGTCCGGGATGACACTTCGGATTGACGTATCTGATTAAAACAGGAATGACAAATCGGGACTACGAAATGGAAGACCCTTTATGTGGCAAATTTCATGGTGATCGGTCAAACGGTGTCGAATTCTATAAACTTCAAGCATCCATTTGTTAGTATATGCATAAATGTACATAGATGTATCATTATTAGTATATTAAACCTTACTCTTGAAACTGATTTATTTTTCGTTGAATAGTTGTTGATTTTTCTTATCTGAAATCAGCTCGGGTGGTGTCTAGAATTCAGTATCAATCATTATCAATACCAACTGTGGACTTCATAACTTCAATTAATTAAAAGTTTTTTACTCAAAATTTTAATCTCAATTCATAACAATCCGATTTTTTTTTTCGTCTGGTCGCCATGTAATAAAAATTAATTTCAAGTGCACAAGCTATAGATAAGTTCAATCATTTTCGAAAAAAAATTGCTACGCATCAGAAAATTTCTAGATAAAGCTTTGTCCGCCTATATATGTACCTATGTCATTTTGGTCAAAGCTCAATTTATTTAATTCTGCCATTTTATTAAATTATCTCAACCCTGACCTATTTAATATTTCAAGGGGATGAATCATGAAGCAAGTAAAAAAGAATGCAACTCTTCTTTAGACATACACCTGTGTTTACAATTCCCCTTCATTATATCAATTTTGTTGTTTGTCTTCAACAAGCATACATACGGCTAGGCTATGACTTTAGCACACTCTTGAAATACCACCCTGAAAAGTTCCACAAGAGTGAGTTTTGGGAACGTCAAATCAGGTCAATCGGATTTTGTGAAGGTCAGAGGAAAATTTTAAGTGATAATATTTTTATTTTTCTGCAGAAGGTTGGAGTTCAATGATTTTGTTTCTGAGATCTTAATTTCAAGTCCTTCTAAAATAATATGGGTATTCATGCAAAAGCGTAAACTCGTCGTAATCGTTGTAAAGTTTAAAACTTCGTAATTCTGTCACAATTTGTATGGAAAATTTGACAGATTTACGAAGTTTAAAACTTTACAACGATTACGACGAGTTTACGCTGTTGCATGAATACCCTTAATATTTTATATCTGTATGTAATGATATTCCATACCTGGTTGCTTTCCTACTGATAATGAATTTCATATACATTCGAGATAAATTATTAATTCATCACTCATAAATAGCATGTATGTATTTGTTTACGACTGGATTTTGGGTTTTAGGAGTCAGTGATAGCTGTCATTGAACCTCATCAATAGGTTGTTTAAATCTTGCGCCTATGAATTAACTGAAACCTCGTACTTATTCTGGATTATATAAATCTCAAAATCAAAATGGGGGATATGTAAATATTAAATTTGTACGGAAATCTTTTTGATTTTAACATAAATAAAATTTAACTTAAATGTATTAAATGCTAGTGAACAACGCTCATAAATAATTGTAATAGTTTAGATATCTGTTTTCATTGTTGATTCTGTCACTTTAAGTAATTTAAATTTGTTCACTTTGTTTTGAATAACTTATTTAGTTGGTATGATTTGTTGTTGCTTACTTACGACGTATTATCATTAAACACACTTTAAGCTCTCTTCGATAAAGATCTAATAGTGTAAACAAAATTGCACCGCAGTGTGGAGCACTATTGTATAAATATTAATTTGGTTGAACATACATATATATTTCAAGTATATATTATACATACGTATGTTGCATTAAAGGCCTTTTATATGTATATTTGTAGAGATTAGTTTGCGGTACTTGTTTCGTTAGGTAGTATTATTATTCTTATCTATCAGGTCTAAGTTTTTAAAAGGCACCCTTCCTGATTTATAGGTGAATGTTAAGTGAACTTTCCAGACTTTTGTATAACTATTTTTTTGAGATTTCTTTATAAGTTTTTATCAATAAGAGCCACAAAATGGAAAATTAAAAAAAAACTGTTACGTGGTATCTACATACATATGTATGTATATTAGACTGATTCAAAAAAAAGAAAATGTCTTCGATTTTCGATGCCACTAGCTTTTTAGTTAAAGTTTAATGAAATACTAATCCTGGCAAAATTTCAGCTCTTTAGGTCAATATTTAGAGGTCGCTCATCGATACTTTCTGTTTTCCATACAAATCGTATGGGAACTTTTCTTTGATTCCTTCTTTATTTTATAACTTTAGAAACGGTTATCATACAGAAATGATCAAGAATGATGATAGAATCTGAAAGAAGATTTGATGTTCTTTAAAAAAGGTCCTTACTTCTTATCTAATTAATGTACTCCTTCCAAAGTTATTCAAGGTCAGAGTGGTATTCGTGGTGAATTAAAAAGTTTTTTGGATTCCGTGTTGAAAAAATCTGCTATGATACAAGATGTTTTGCAAAAAATGTAACAAAAGGCAAGTGCTTTTAAGTTGCACTCAGACAAGAAAAAAATCGTTTTAGAGTGGGGGTCTATTTCCCCCCATTTAGGCGGGAGGGGCAATTTCCTAAAAAAATTGGTTTAAAAAAGAAAAAAAATATTAAAAATCAACGGCAATACTTATGGTGTTATGCTATTACTTTTTTAAAGCCAACAATCCATTATTTAATTAACTTTTTAAAAAAAGTTGTTTTTGTAAATATTTTTTGAAAAAATTAATTTCAAACTTAGATTTAAAAAATGAAAAAGTGATTTTATTTTTTAAATATCTTTTTGAAAAATTTTTCGTTATCAAATACAATTTTTGTTTATGGATTTCAATACCTTCCTTAATTTTTAATCAGATGCTGAAAACCGCAGGCTAAAATGTTTTGTAGTTTCTGAGAAAATTGAAAATTAAAATACCTACTACTACTACTGGAAATTGGGTGTTTGTAGGAAGGAACAATTTAAATTCCAGGGTGTCAAATACCAAGAAACTTGGTTTTTGTTATTTTCAATTTTCTCAGAAACTACAAATCATTTTAGCCTGCGGTTTTCAGAATCTGATTAAAAATTAAGGAAGGTATTGAAATCCATAAACAAAAATTGTATTTGATAACGAAAAATTTTTCAAAAAGATATTTAAAAAATAAAATCACTTTTTCATTTTTTAAATCTAAGTTTGAAATTAATTTTTTCAAAAAATGTTTACAAAACATAGCATGACACCATAAGTATTGCCGTTGATTTTTAATATTTTTTTCTTTTTTGAAACCAATTTTTTTAGGAAATTGCCCCTCCCGCCTAAATGGGGGGAAATAGACCCCCACTCTAACACGATTTTTTTCTTGTCTGAGTGCAACTTACACGCACTTGCCTTTTGTTACATTTTTTGCAAAACATCTTGTATTATAGCAGATTTTTTCAACACGGAATCCAAAAAACATTTTAATTCACCACGAATACCCCTCTGACCTTGAATAACTTTGGGAGGAGTACATTAATTAGATAAGAAGTAAGGACTTTTTTTTAAAGAACATCAAATCTTCTTTCAGATTCTACCTTGATCATTTCTGTATGATAACCGTTTCTAAAGTTATAAAATAAAGAAGGAATCAAAAAAAAGTTCCCATACGATTTGTATGGAAAACAGAAAATATCGATGAGCGACCTCTAAATATTGACCTAAAGGGCTGAAATTTTGCCAGGATTATTATTTCATTAAACTTTAACTAAAAAGCTAGTGGCATTGAAAATCGAAGACATTTTCAATTTTTTGAATCAGTCTAATGTATATATACATATATATGTATGTTGAAATATTCCAAGCCTATTTTTCATAAACTAAATTATATTCGTACCTAAATACATAACATATTTTTATTAATAATGTATGAACTACAATTCTATACATTGAATAAGATGTCACATAAAATAAATTGCATTTGTCGCGTGGGAAGAACAGTTCCATAGTTCGTTATTTAATTTTTATATCACGCGAATTGATCATGCACCATTTGCTGCATTTAATTTTTGTTGAATATCATCACAGAGCTGCGGAAGTATTTGTACTATAAGCGATAGGTCAGGCGTCAACTTTCAACTGAAATAAATTTTTGTCTTCAAGTGGTTCACGTCAAATTAATTGATTGTGTTTTCTGTTCAATCAATTTACTGTTTTATTTTTTTTAACGTGACGATGTTGATTGATCACGATCCCTCATAAATTGAAAAAGGTATCTATGTATAAATTGACAAAAGATCATGTGGTGTTGAGTGAATAATCCAATAATTTTAATATTTCATAACCTCCTATGGGCAAATGTATCAATTTAACTGCCGAAAGCCTAACGTGCAATGTAGAAACATGCAACGATTTCGCATTCTAAAAAAATAGCCACAATAAGTCTTAAATTTTCCAACGTGGGACTATTTCATTAAAAAAAGTTTTTTTTGCTTAAATCACTGATGAGTCTGAGTGAGATCGCCTGAAAGAAACGCCAATTTACATGGACTAAAGGCCATTAGTTTGAATCTTAAAACGTAACTTAGACCAATAAAATATGTAACAATAGATTTAATTATTATAACGTGAATAATAATTTCACGGAATGTTTCACTTTAATAACCGTTACAAATCTTATATATATATATACAGGGTGCCCTGTAAATAATGGATAACCTTGCAACTGGTTATAGCAGGCTTTATGACCTTTCCAGAAAAAAATATAAAAAAATATTTTCCCAGTGGTTACTTTGTTATGATGTTTTTTCCAAAAGTTGTTAACAAGTACTACTTTCCTCAAATACGTGAACGCTACGACCATGGATGAACAATTTTTAATATTTTTTTATTTTTGTAATTTTTTAGAATAAGTGTTGTAATAGTTAGGTGGTAAAATTTAATAGTAGTTATTGCGTTTTTTTTATTATAATTTTTTTAAGTATTTTTTTCAGTACAATTAATAAATTTATAAATTTATTTTCAAAAAAGTTTGACCACCTCTAATAAATTAAAATTGTATGAGAACATGAATGGCCGATTGCATAAAAAAGTTGTCTATTTAATGCACTTTCCAAAATGGTATAACACATGCTTGTGCATTAACGAAATAACCAAGAAAATTTGTAAATCATCTAATAAAACAGCTTTTAACATTTTCGCAAAATGTGTATCAAAATGTTACAATAACCTCCTAAGAGGTGGTCAAACTTTTTTGAAAATAAATTTGTGCACTGAAAAAAATATTTGAAAAAATTATAATGAAAAAAATGCAATAACTACTATTAAATCTTACCATCTATCTATTACAACAGTCATTCTAGAATATTAAAAAAATAATAAAATAGCAAAAATTGTTCATCCATGGTCGTAGCGTTCACGTATTTGAGAAAAGTAGTACTTGTTAACAACTTTTGGAAAAAACATCATAACATAGTAACCACTGGGAAAATATTTGTTTTATATTTTTTTCTGGAAAGGTCATAAGGCCTGCTATAACCAGTTGCAAGGTTATCTATTTCTTACAGGACACCCTGTATATAAGTTGTCTTATGGTCGGACCAGATAAACTCGAGAATGGCTGGCCCGAATTTTTCAATTTTTGTCAAGAAAGTTAGCTATCATAATGAGGATGGTCTTTTTGTGAAGTTTGACCAAAATTCCATAAAGGTAAAAGCGCAAAATGCATTTTTAGTGCATTTTGTGAATTATTAATAAATCTTTCGGTAAGACATTCTGAGAATGTCTGTGAAAATTTCTATGAAGTTTGGTCAAAATTCGGTAAAGCGGTTTGCCATCAATGCATTTTTAGTGCATTTTGTCAAATTTCTAAAAAATATTTTGGTAGGATCTTTTGACGATTCGTACGAAGGTTTCTGTGAAGTTTTTTCAAAATTAAGTAAAGCGGTTTGCCACAAATACACAGAAAATATATATGCATACATATACATACATATATACACACGATCAATTTTCATTGAAAATAAACAATAGTCAACTTAAAATTGTATGAATAATATAAATAAAATAAAAGAAGAAGGAATAACAAAATTGAGTAGTAAAGAAGTTGTCTATATTAATAAAGCTCTTATCTTGATTTGTTTATTTGGTACCGCTTATCTTAGAAACTACATATCCGATTTCAAAAATTCTTTTGATGTTTTGAAGGTTATTATTTGAGGATGTTTTCAGGAGAAAAAAAATGTAAAACAAATTCTATTTGAGGTATGAAAAAGGTATCCGATTTCAATTTTTTTTGTGTAATTGAGATTATTTTTATAGAATGCTACACATTTTTCAAAATTAAGTTTGCTTCATAGGGTGAAATGGGGGTAAAAACAAAACAAAGGGATTTCAATTTTAAAAATTCTTTTTGTTCTGCAAAAGTTATAATTAAAGAATAAACAACTAAGTTAAAGAATAAATATACTTAGCGCTAAATATTTTTTGATATGTATACCAACATATATCAACAGGTGAAATGCGGTTTCCGATTGTAAACATACTTTTTGTGCATAGTAGGTTATATTTAGTATAGGTTTCTAAATCACAGCTATTCCAATTCAAACAAATATTTTTTGTTTTCAAAGTTATGCTTGGGTTTGGGCCATTTGTTCAAAATTTAGCTTCATAACTATAAGGTGAAATAGATCAAAAAGGTATCTATCCTATTTTACTTTCTTTTTGTTCTGAAAGGTTATATGAGGCCATGAGAACCATAGTGGCCTAACTGCAATTTTATCGAAATTGAGTTTATTTCGAAAATTGAATCTGTATTTATTAAACAATATTCCTGCATTTAAATTTTTTGAATTGACGGCTCCATGCCATAGTTATAGGACTTTTTGCACTCAGAGCCAACCACAAAAAAATTAAAAGCTTGAGTGCAAGAGTGGTCTATCTGATCAGTTATAACGGTATTTTGAAAAATCATTAATACAAAATCAAAAACCATTTATTTTTAAACCGTATTGCAAAGAAAAATCAAAGCTATTTTTCTTTATTTTAAAACGGCAAATATTTGAAATTTTTTTAAACTACAATTGCTTGAAAATAATTTGTTCCTTATTTTTGCTCTACTGAAAATAATGAAAAATGCAGTTAGGCCACTATGGCTCTCATGGCCTCATATGTACTTAGAGGATGGACTAGAGGTTGGCTTTACTGCTGTTTCAAAACGTATCTTCATATTTAGGGTCAAATGGGAAAGATATACAAATTCAAACAACGATTTAAAATCCTTTTTATATTGGAAAAGTTATGCTTAAGGACAGCCTTAAGGCTCCAATTTTAAGCATTCTCTTTGTGTGTGACTTCGAGAACCACTGGCTGGATATTTGCTTTTTAAAGAGGGAAATGGTGTTGAAATAAAAAATGATAACTAATTTTTAATTTTTTGTGTGTCCGTATTAGTTGTCCTTCAATCAAATTCGAATGGCTGGGCGTATTAATTATATATCAAATTTTGTGTTGTTGTGAGCTTAGAGTAAGCTGCATTAGTTAAGCAAACTACCACAAGCACAAAAAATAGTAAAATTAAAAAAAAATTAATACTTTATAGAGAGCTGATTATGTTAAAATCAAGAGATGAGTTGTTCAAGTCGATGGCTTTGTACAAACTATGAAAAGGAAAGAGAAATACATAGTTATAATTTTAGCAGGTGGTGGGTGGTGGCGGTAGTTAAGTTAATGCCTAGACGGACCAACAAGTCAGGTGAAGTAATAGATATCACACCTTTTAAAATGCACACTGGTTGCGTGGGCCTAGCGAATTAAGAAATTATTTCCATGAATGGATACACTAAGAATTCCGACTATTTTAAGGGGATAAATACGCCCTCTTATGAACTAATAGGATATAGGAAAGCTATGCTAATAACTATTCATGAAAGAGGCCGGGGATGGAGTTTCTTTTAGTCACTTATATTTTGAACAAAGAAATTTGTACAAGAAAGCACACACCCAATATACAGCCTTATTGTGAAAAATTGACATTAAAATCTTCGCCTATTGTGAGTTTCAGCGGAAAAATGTTTAATGTTCAAATATTTTTGGCGTATTCTACCTATCGCAATTGAGAGTCAAAATGTTTATTTTTTTTTTGGCAGCGAACGAAAGAAATGCTTTTCGAGCAAGTTTTTTTGTTTATCTTAGGGCAAGAGAACTTCGGCCGCAACTTAAATCTGATAGCTTTTAAAATTCCGGGTGAACAAAATTTTTCGGGTGAAATATTTTCCGGGCGAAAATAATAATAAGGTTAATAATTTATACTGTTCAATTTATTTATAATTGTTATCTTTTTAAAAAATGTTTGTGTACCCAAACGAAGCCGGGATGTGCCAGATAGTATCATGATAAAAAAAACATAAAAACAATTATTAAATCCATGACTGAAGCAATCACAGAGGAACACAAAGTAAACTCAAGTACAAAAATGGAAGGAACGAACCATTTTTAAGATGATTCTTACAATTAAAAGGTATTTGTTCTTTGTGGCACATGTGATGAACTATTTCAGACATACCAAACAGTGCAGGAGTAAAGTAAGCTAACAAAAATCAAATAGTGATGAAATAACTAGTATAGTTTAAGTAAATTTCTGTAATTCAAATTTAAGACCAAGATCCGACTATCGGAAAAATCCTGGGCCCAGATCACGTTACTCGATTCGATTGAACGATCGTCGTTTTGACTCTACCTGTCTCTATTCACATCTACAGGAAAATATAGAGAGAGTAATAGTAGAAACGATGATCGTTCGATCGAATCGTGTTACGTGGTCTGGGCCCTTTGTCCAGTCGCTATGTACAAAAAATTTGCCTGAAAAGGAAAAAATTTTATCGTGCATTTTTCTTTCACAATTCGTTAAGGGGGGTTATTAGGAGCATAGGTGTAGTTTTTCGAGAAAATTGTCCTGGAGCTTCAGCCGCCATCTTGGATCTAGCAAAATATAACTTTTTCCCGAATAACTCCTACATTTTTCACTTTGAACAGAAGAAATAAGGCATAACTGAAAGTATATTTGATTGTGTTCAAATTTAACATTTGCGTACGCAAATTGGGGGTAAGAGGGACCCTTGCCAACCCCTGTCTGGCTCTGGACTTCCAGTACATTTTTAGAGAGTACGATAGCTAGAACAGTTTAATACAAGCATTTTTTTACTATGGGATGGGGGGTCTACCTCACTTCGTTTGGTCGGGAGGGGCGATTTCATAAAAAAGTACTACAAACGGAAAAAATATTAATAAATAATGGTAATATACTTACAATAATTGAGTATTATACTTTTTTTTAAAGCCAATACTCTTTTCTATTAGCTAGTTTTTAAATCAAGTGAAATCTATGCATAGTTTTTGGAAAAACGAATTTTAAATCCAAGATTTGCGAACAAAACATAAAAACAATTTTTCAAATTTTTGAAATTATATAACTAAGCCCTAATCAAAAACTGAAGACTGATAGTTTTATGTCTTCTAGTTTTTGAGAAAATTGAAAATTACCAAACCTACTTTTTATTAGATTTTAATTTTTGATTATTTTTCTTTGAGGATTATGAAAAAATGAGTTCTTTCTACTAGAAATAAGTATAAAACGGTATTTGCGGTGATCTAACTTTGAGGTGTTACTGTCGAGAGTTTAAATGCAAACGTTTTTATTTCTTGGCGCCTAAGTTATCGTACTCTTGCCCATTTTCATATTTTAACTTGGGAGCTTTGAGAAATACAAGTAGGTATTTTGTATCCCTTTCTATCGGAGCCTATTGTTTGCCTTCGTCTGACTTTGGTCCTGATGAAATTAACCTTCCATATTCTATTTTTGTACTACCCTGAATTGTTTAGTAATATACCAGCAGTCATGTTATAGTTGCGCTTCATAAACGAGATCAAAAACATTTCCGACGCACCTCTTAATTTTCAAACAAAATATTCGTAACGCTGACATCAATTAAATACAAATTGGTTCCTCGAAATCATTTCTTTCATTTGTCGTCTTCTTTCCATTCACAGTACACACAACATGTATTGAGTCGCCCATGCACACAACACAAGTGTGTACACCGGTGTCTGCACATTTTGTGTGGTTTTCCGCCACTCACACGACACCGCGATACAAAAACTCCAAATAATTTAATTTTTCCCACACCTTGTGCTACTTCGAAATTGGTGCATACACCAGCCTACACATACCACTTATTTGAGCGCAGCGACCCAAGTTTGGTGTATGGGCCGAATGTACGAAAATGTACTGCCTGAGTAGTATAGTGGGTGATAAGTGACCCTTTTGCGCCCAACTTGCGGGACGCCTATCCATTACTTTTTTTTAACACTTCAGATTCTATACAGTAAAATTAAATTAACTTTCAGTTTTACCTTAAACTTTTTTGTCAAAACTGAAAAATGTATGAGTTATTGAGTAAAACGTTATTTTTCGTGAAATCCAAGATGGCGGCTTAAGCTCCAAGGCAATTTTCCCGAAAAACTATACATATGCTCCTAATGACCCCCTCTAACGAATTGTGAAAGAAAAATGTACGATAAAATTTTTTCTAATTCAAATGTTTATCCCGTATTTTACAAAGTCATCAGAATGTGCAGTTGTTTAAGGTAACAATAACAATCATGTGTCCCACGATCTGTAACTCTCGTATCAAGAATTTTTTTTTTGCCAACTGCGACTGTTTTGGCCGTTTTCAGGTAAATTTTATTTAAGAAAAATGTTCAAGTATAAATAAGCAAATCGTTTTTTTGTGTCATTGTGTTTTAAATATTTCGATCACCACATTTAAAGGCTTTGGAGACATGGTGGAGTGTTCGACTAAACTCTGCAGACAGTGAAACCAAGGAGACAAAAACTACTTGAACTTACGACTTAGATGTCATTCACATAATCCACTGTCACATATTTTTATTGAGGTTATTTATTTTTATTTATAAATATTGAAACTCAAAATGTAACCGAAATGTTCGAGCAAACCTACGAAACCGGTCCGCAAAGAGTCGAATCTGGTACCAACATCGATAAATATCAAACTCTTTCGATTTTGGTTAGACTCGAGCCGGCCCAACTCGAACCTAGTACTCAAATCATGTTCACTCGCACCATGTTCGAGTGTCTCCAGTTCTTTATAACCTATCTACATAGTTTCAGTTTGTTTTTTTGTTTTATTTTATTTTAAGTTTGTCCATTCGAAAAAATACTGACATTTTGAACGACTAGACATGTTACCTATTTCTTTTTTAATATTAGTTTGAAAAAGAATTTTCCGATCAACACAGTGTTATTTCATTTTTTTATTTAAAGTGGGTACACTTGAATCAGGTTACGTTCTGGCATTGTAGGCAGCAGCGCGAAAAAAAAAATACGGATTACGGAATCCACGATAAGTCATCATACTGGTCCCGAATTAAAAAAATGAATGTCAACTTTTGTGATACACGAGAATAATTCTTGGTGGCTTTCCGATTGATTTCCTCCAAGGTCGTCTCAAAATAAATGATTAAAATGAGTTTAGGAGACCATTACGCATAAGCCATGACTTGTAAGCAATTTTAAAATAATAATCTACACCCTAATGTACATACAAATAATATATAGCAAGAAAATAGAGCGTCACAAAACCAATTGATATCGTCAATTTTGAATGAAACCCTGAAAAGAAAGGAAAGGCAGCCTTAACAACCACTGGTGAAAATCGAGTTCTGTGATGTGAGTTTTTTTCGGGGTAAATGCAGCTATTTCAGAAGCAGAATCTTCAATTGTCCCTGGGAGCGATACCAAAATCGTTGGTATTAAGAAAAATGAGCCATGTATGTACATTATATTAAAAACATTTTTCAACCAGCCGAATATAAACTTGCTTTATTTAAAGGAAATAGAAAGAATATATCGATGAAGGGGACAATTTCTTTGCCAATTTTCATTTTGTTGCCAAGTTTTTTTTTTACGCAATATTGTGCTTTTACTAAAAAGCAAATTAACATACATAACCCATAAGCGTATGTACATATTAAGAAGAGTAAATAAAGAATTACAAGTACAAACATTATGTTGAAATGAATAAATTTTAAATAACTTCAATAAAATAAAATATGTACATGAAATACCACGGCATGTCAAATATGTAAACTTGAATATAGTTTTTCGGCGATATATAAAAGCATCCACATTTAAATAAATAAATCTCGAAAGTTAAAGAATTTATACAAATTTATTTTTCATCTAATCTGTATATATACACTGCGTTTAATTCGTTTAAATAAAGCCTTTTTTTCAATAAACTTCTTATGATTTCTGCTTAACCTTTTATAAAAAGGAAAATTCTTATAAATGAATTCATTGAGGGTAATATGAGGAAAAAATTTTTAATTTTCATAAAGGATTGATGGGATTAAAGTTCTTTGACCTTAGTCATAAAATCAATTTTTATTTGTATGGTGTTAGAGTAAAAAACAAAAATTGTTAATGGTTCTATTTTAAATTAAGTCCTTATTGATTGACATTATTTAATAATTACAATAAGTAGTAAGTACTACCTCCGGACATTTTCCCCAACCTCAAACATTTTCCATTATGTTCAATTCCGGTGAGTATGGCGGCCAAGTCAAAAGTTCTACATTCTGACCCTGACCTGAATCCTGGCTTTAGTTAAGCAAGCGGTGTATATGGAGCCTTGTCCTGCTGGAAAATCCAACGATGTCCACCAAACAGTAAATTTGGGAAAGGCTCCCCCAAATCAAATCAAATCCTCCAAGAGTAAACTTATCATGAATAAGTGCTTCTCATCTAGCCGTTTGGACTAGGCATAAGACTGTAGGTGGTCCCCTCCATTCCAGCTAACGACACCCACACAGGAATGGTTAGGAGTTGTAAGCCATTAGGCCCTAATTCGCCACAAGCTGTTGCGCCACCAGATTAATTTACTTATTTTACTATGCCTTATTTGAATGCCATTATACATTAATTGAATAAAATTTATTAATCTTTCATCGGTGTATTCGGGAATTTTCCGCCCTAAATCGTAATGTTTTTCTGTTGTGGGTATACACATGTATACATAGTACGTAAGATTTGTTTTTGTATAAACAACTTGTTCCGCAACGAAACGACGCGTCGTTTCGAATAATTGTTTTCGATTGAGAAATGATCAGGAATAGTCGTCGACAAAACGTTACTGGGTGGCTTGCTGTAAAATATTTGAAAATTGAAGCAATAGACGATTTTTGTTTGTTTTTTTAAAATTAAGATTTAAATGTTCTAAGTATGAAATGGTACTTAGCTAAAATGGACCCACAGTGCTTAATTTTGTGATTTGTGAATATGGCTTTACAACCATATAAAATTTATACAAATTGATCGAATTGATTGATTGAGAAAATAGTACCTACCACAAAATTTATTTAAGGCTTTTCATATATAGTTATGCACAATGCTGGTATCTATCCCTTTTTCACGGGATTACCTATCTCGTTTTTCAGTTTCAAAAAAGCTATGCTGTGAACATTTCTTAAATCCCGGGTTATCCCTTTAAGATACTTCTTTTCAGTCATTGGACATTTTTAACGCATGAATATTGGATTTTACACCAGCGAGTGATGAGAGAATGCATTATTCTATTTTTAAATTATTACAACTCACTATTTTAAATATTCCCTAAATTAGAAAAATGCTGAAAAAAAATAAAAGAAGAATTTGTTTTGAACAACATTTGCAAAAACAAACAACGTACAAATGTTCAAGTTAATAAAAGCTCAAAAAAGCATAGAATAATCAATTACGCTTAGGTTTTTGAGGTTAACAGTTTAAAATAAAGCCAAAAAGTACATTATCACCCCTGTTCTGAATACCGATTATTTAAACAATCCTTTCGTTTTCGAACTCTCGGTTTTTTTAAATTCTTTTTGTTTTCAATACTTACAAACTAGCTTGATATTTTGAATTCATTTGAAGTTTAAAATTTTCTTGAATTTAAATTATTTAAAAAAAACTTGTTTTTGTTGCAAATACGGGCAGATTTTTACTAAAAAAAGCCACGGACCACGATACAACTTACATTTTTGATGTTGTTTTTAAATTAAATTTATTTAATAATTGAATATGAAGGAAATTTGAAAAGTAATAATAAAATAATAAAAGAATAATAAAATTCACAGTATTTCCATGCTGTGATTTTTATATTAGTCGGTAAACATCGATACAAAATTGCGTCTTAGAAGGGTACGATAGTCATCTAACTGATGAGCCCAACTATCGTACCTGGGCGAAACGCAATTTTGGAGTTGAGCTCACTTGAACTTTTAACTTGAATTTAATTTAGTTTCGACTTTTCTTTTTACGGATAAAAAAAAAAAAATAGGTTTAAACTAAATTCAGAACATGATTTTTGAATCCTTACGGAAATCAATCTCCGAGCGGAAATCAGAACAGGGCTGTATATACAATAGACTGTGCCAACAAGAATCGAAATTTTGATTTTTCATATTGGTGTCAAAATTTCGGTAGCGGCTCCAAAAATATTAATCCTCCTAAAATTTGAGCTATTTATTTTGATATTTAGAGGTGGCGCATCGCAATTTTCTGTTTTTCATACAAAATGTATGGACAAAAACATGTACACTTGAATCAGGTTACGTTCTGGCATTGTAGGCAGCAGCTCGAAAAAAAAAATACGGATTACGGAATCCACGATAAGTCATCATACTGGTCCCGAATTAAAAAAATGAATGTCAACTTTTGTGATACACGAGAATAATTCTTGGTGGCTTTCCGATTGATTTCCTCCAAGGTCGTCTCAAAATAAATGATTAAAATGAGTTTAGGAGACCATTACGCATAAGCCATGACTTGTAAGCAATTTTAAAATAATAATCTACACCCTAATGTACATACAAATAATATATAGCAAGAAAATAGAGCGTCACAAAACCAATTGATATCGTCAATTTTGAATGAAACCCTGAAAAGAAAGGAAAGGCAGCCTTAACAACCACTGGTGAAAATCGAGTTCTGTGATGTGAGTTTTTTTCGGGGTAAATGCAGCTATTTCAGAAGCAGAATCTTCAATTGTCCCTGGGAGCGATACCAAAATCGTTGGTATTAAGAAAAATGAGCCATGTATGTACATTATATTAAAAACATTTTTCAACCAGCCGAATATAAACTTGCTTTATTTAAAGGAAATAGAAAGAATATATCGATGAAGGGGACAATTTCTTTGCCAATTTTCATTTTGTTGCCAAGTTTTTTTTTTACGCAATATTGTGCTTTTACTAAAAAGCAAATTAACATACATAACCCATAAGCGTATGTACATATTAAGAAGAGTAAATAAAGAATTACAAGTACAAACATTATGTTGAAATGAATAAATTTTAAATAACTTCAATAAAATAAAATATGTACATGAAATACCACGGCATGTCAAATATGTAAACTTGAATATAGTTTTTCGGCGATATATAAAAGCATCCACATTTAAATAAATAAATCTCGAAAGTTAAAGAATTTATACAAATTTATTTTTCATCTAATCTGTATATATACACTGCGTTTAATTCGTTTAAATAAAGCCTTTTTTTCAATAAACTTCTTATGATTTCTGCTTAACCTTTTATAAAAAGGAAAATTCTTATAAATGAATTCATTGAGGGTAATATGAGGAAAAAATTTTTAATTTTCATAAAGGATTGATGGGATTAAAGTTCTTTGACCTTAGTCATAAAATCAATTTTTATTTGTATGGTGTTAGAGTAAAAAACAAAAATTGTTAATGGTTCTATTTTAAATTAAGTCCTTATTGATTGACATTATTTAATAATTACAATAAGTAGTAAGTACTACCTCCGGACATTTTCCCCAACCTCAAACATTTTCCATTATGTTCAATTCCGGTGAGTATGGCGGCCAAGTCAAAAGTTCTACATTCTGACCCTGACCTGAATCCTGGCTTTAGTTAAGCAAGCGGTGTATATGGAGCCTTGTCCTGCTGGAAAATCCAACGATGTCCACCAAACAGTAAATTTGGGAAAGGCTCCCCCAAATCAAATCAAATCCTCCAAGAGTAAACTTATCATGAATAAGTGCTTCTCATCTAGCCGTTTGGACTAGGCATAAGACTGTAGGTGGTCCCCTCCATTCCAGCTAACGACACCCACACAGGAATGGTTAGGAGTTGTAAGCCATTAGGCCCTAATTCGCCACAAGCTGTTGCGCCACCAGATTAATTTACTTATTTTACTATGCCTTATTTGAATGCCATTATACATTAATTGAATAAAATTTATTAATCTTTCATCGGTGTATTCGGGAATTTTCCGCCCTAAATCGTAATGTTTTTCTGTTGTGGGTATACACATGTATACATAGTACGTAAGATTTGTTTTTGTATAAACAACTTGTTCCGCAACGAAACGACGCGTCGTTTCGAATAATTGTTTTCGATTGAGAAATGATCAGGAATAGTCGTCGACAAAACGTTACTGGGTGGCTTGCTGTAAAATATTTGAAAATTGAAGCAATAGACGATTTTTGTTTGTTTTTTTAAAATTAAGATTTAAATGTTCTAAGTATGAAATGGTACTTAGCTAAAATGGACCCACAGTGCTTAATTTTGTGATTTGTGAATATGGCTTTACAACCATATAAAATTTATACAAATTGATCGAATTGATTGATTGAGAAAATAGTACCTACCACAAAATTTATTTAAGGCTTTTCATATATAGTTATGCACAATGCTGGTATCTATCCCTTTTTCACGGGATTACCTATCTCGTTTTTCAGTTTCAAAAAAGCTATGCTGTGAACATTTCTTAAATCCCGGGTTATCCCTTTAAGATACTTCTTTTCAGTCATTGGACATTTTTAACGCATGAATATTGGATTTTACACCAGCGAGTGATGAGAGAATGCATTATTCTATTTTTAAATTATTACAACTCACTATTTTAAATATTCCCTAAATTAGAAAAATGCTGAAAAAAAATAAAAGAAGAATTTGTTTTGAACAACATTTGCAAAAACAAACAACGTACAAATGTTCAAGTTAATAAAAGCTCAAAAAAGCATAGAATAATCAATTACGCTTAGGTTTTTGAGGTTAACAGTTTAAAATAAAGCCAAAAAGTACATTATCACCCCTGTTCTGAATTCCGATTATTTAAACAATCCTTTCGTTTTCGAACTCTCGGTTTTTTTAAATTCTTTTTGTTTTCAATACTTACAAACTAGCTTGATATTTTGAATTCATTTGAAGTTTAAAATTTTCTTGAATTTAAATTATTTAAAAAAAACTTGTTTTTGTTGCAAATACGGGCAGATTTTTACTAAAAAAAGCCACGGACCACGATACAACTTACATTTTTGATGTTGTTTTTAAATTAAATTTATTTAATAATTGAATATGAAGGAAATTTGAAAAGTAATAATAAAATAATAAAAGAATAATAAAATTCACAGTATTTCCATGCTGTGATTTTTATATTAGTCGGTAAACATCGATACAAAATTGCGTCTTAGAAGGGTACGATAGTCATCTAACTGATGAGCCCAACTATCGTACCTGGGCGAAACGCAATTTTGGAGTTGAGCTCACTTGAACTTTTAACTTGAATTTAATTTAGTTTCGACTTTTCTTTTTACGGATAAAAAAAAAAAAATAGGTTTAAACTAAATTCAGAACATGATTTTTGAATCCTTACGGAAATCAATCTCCGAGCGGAAATCAGAACAGGGCTGTATATACAATAGACTGTGCCAACAAGAATCGAAATTTTGATTTTTCATATTGGTGTCAAAATTTCGGTAGCGGCTCCAAAAATATTAATCCTCCTAAAATTTGAGCTATTTATTTTGATATTTAGAGGTGGCGCATCGCAATTTTCTGTTTTTCATACAAAATGTATGGACAAAAACATGTACACTTGAATCAGGTTACGTTCTGGCATTGTAGGCAGCAGCTCGAAAAAAAAAATACGGATTACGGAATCCACGATAAGTCATCATACTGGTCCCGAATTAAAAAAATGAATGTCAACTTTTGTGATACACGAGAATAATTCTTGGTGGCTTTCCGATTGATTTCCTCCAAGGTCGTCTCAAAATAAATGATTAAAATGAGTTTAGGAGACCATTACGCATAAGCCATGACTTGTAAGCAATTTTAAAATAATAATCTACACCCTAATGTACATACAAATAATATATAGCAAGAAAATAGAGCGTCACAAAACCAATTGATATCGTCAATTTTGAATGAAACCCTGAAAAGAAAGGAAAGGCAGCCTTAACAACCACTGGTGAAAATCGAGTTCTGTGATGTGAGTTTTTTTCGGGGTAAATGCAGCTATTTCAGAAGCAGAATCTTCAATTGTCCCTGGGAGCGATACCAAAATCGTTGGTATTAAGAAAAATGAGCCATGTATGTACATTATATTAAAAACATTTTTCAACCAGCCGAATATAAACTTGCTTTATTTAAAGGAAATAGAAAGAATATATCGATGAAGGGGACAATTTCTTTGCCAATTTTCATTTTGTTGCCAAGTTTTTTTTTTACGCAATATTGTGCTTTTACTAAAAAGCAAATTAACATACATAACCCATAAGCGTATGTACATATTAAGAAGAGTAAATAAAGAATTACAAGTACAAACATTATGTTGAAATGAATAAATTTTAAATAACTTCAATAAAATAAAATATGTACATGAAATACCACGGCATGTCAAATATGTAAACTTGAATATAGTTTTTCGGCGATATATAAAAGCATCCACATTTAAATAAATAAATCTCGAAAGTTAAAGAATTTATACAAATTTATTTTTCATCTAATCTGTATATATACACTGCGTTTAATTCGTTTAAATAAAGCCTTTTTTTCAATAAACTTCTTATGATTTCTGCTTAACCTTTTATAAAAAGGAAAATTCTTATAAATGAATTCATTGAGGGTAATATGAGGAAAAAATTTTTAATTTTCATAAAGGATTGATGGGATTAAAGTTCTTTGACCTTAGTCATAAAATCAATTTTTATTTGTATGGTGTTAGAGTAAAAAACAAAAATTGTTAATGGTTCTATTTTAAATTAAGTCCTTATTGATTGACATTATTTAATAATTACAATAAGTAGTAAGTACTACCTCCGGACATTTTCCCCAACCTCAAACATTTTCCATTATGTTCAATTCCGGTGAGTATGGCGGCCAAGTCAAAAGTTCTACATTCTGACCCTGACCTGAATCCTGGCTTTAGTTAAGCAAGCGGTGTATATGGAGCCTTGTCCTGCTGGAAAATCCAACGATGTCCACCAAACAGTAAATTTGGGAAAGGCTCCCCCAAATCAAATCAAATCCTCCAAGAGTAAACTTATCATGAATAAGTGCTTCTCATCTAGCCGTTTGGACTAGGCATAAGACTGTAGGTGGTCCCCTCCATTCCAGCTAACGACACCCACACAGGAATGGTTAGGAGTTGTAAGCCATTAGGCCCTAATTCGCCACAAGCTGTTGCGCCACCAGATTAATTTACTTATTTTACTATGCCTTATTTGAATGCCATTATACATTAATTGAATAAAATTTATTAATCTTTCATCGGTGTATTCGGGAATTTTCCGCCCTAAATCGTAATGTTTTTCTGTTGTGGGTATACACATGTATACATAGTACGTAAGATTTGTTTTTGTATAAACAACTTGTTCCGCAACGAAACGACGCGTCGTTTCGAATAATTGTTTTCGATTGAGAAATGATCAGGAATAGTCGTCGACAAAACGTTACTGGGTGGCTTGCTGTAAAATATTTGAAAATTGAAGCAATAGACGATTTTTGTTTGTTTTTTTAAAATTAAGATTTAAATGTTCTAAGTATGAAATGGTACTTAGCTAAAATGGACCCACAGTGCTTAATTTTGTGATTTGTGAATATGGCTTTACAACCATATAAAATTTATACAAATTGATCGAATTGATTGATTGAGAAAATAGTACCTACCACAAAATTTATTTAAGGCTTTTCATATATAGTTATGCACAATGCTGGTATCTATCCCTTTTTCACGGGATTACCTATCTCGTTTTTCAGTTTCAAAAAAGCTATGCTGTGAACATTTCTTAAATCCCGGGTTATCCCTTTAAGATACTTCTTTTCAGTCATTGGACATTTTTAACGCATGAATATTGGATTTTACACCAGCGAGTGATGAGAGAATGCATTATTCTATTTTTAAATTATTACAACTCACTATTTTAAATATTCCCTAAATTAGAAAAATGCTGAAAAAAAATAAAAGAAGAATTTGTTTTGAACAACATTTGCAAAAACAAACAACGTACAAATGTTCAAGTTAATAAAAGCTCAAAAAAGCATAGAATAATCAATTACGCTTAGGTTTTTGAGGTTAACAGTTTAAAATAAAGCCAAAAAGTACATTATCACCCCTGTTCTGAATTCCGATTATTTAAACAATCCTTTCGTTTTCGAACTCTCGGTTTTTTTAAATTCTTTTTGTTTTCAATACTTACAAACTAGCTTGATATTTTGAATTCATTTGAAGTTTAAAATTTTCTTGAATTTAAATTATTTAAAAAAAACTTGTTTTTGTTGCAAATACGGGCAGATTTTTACTAAAAAAAGCCACGGACCACGATACAACTTACATTTTTGATGTTGTTTTTAAATTAAATTTATTTAATAATTGAATATGAAGGAAATTTGAAAAGTAATAATAAAATAATAAAAGAATAATAAAATTCACAGTATTTCCATGCTGTGATTTTTATATTAGTCGGTAAACATCGATACAAAATTGCGTCTTAGAAGGGTACGATAGTCATCTAACTGATGAGCCCAACTATCGTACCTGGGCGAAACGCAATTTTGGAGTTGAGCTCACTTGAACTTTTAACTTGAATTTAATTTAGTTTCGACTTTTCTTTTTACGGATAAAAAAAAAAAAATAGGTTTAAACTAAATTCAGAACATGATTTTTGAATCCTTACGGAAATCAATCTCCGAGCGGAAATCAGAACAGGGCTGTATATACAATAGACTGTGCCAACAAGAATCGAAATTTTGATTTTTCATATTGGTGTCAAAATTTCGGTAGCGGCTCCAAAAATATTAATCCTCCTAAAATTTGAGCTATTTATTTTGATATTTAGAGGTGGCGCATCGCAATTTTCTGTTTTTCATACAAAATGTATGGACAAAAACATGGCATTGCGTTCTCATGATTATATCACAACAAATTTCTAGTCCATGGAAAAGTTACTTTCACCCCTGTTCTGACTTACGCTCGGAATCAAATCCGTTTACGAAATTGATTTACGTAAGGATTCAAAAATCATGTTCTAAATTTAGTACAAATTCACTCCATATTCAAACCTAATTTTTTTTTTCGAAATCCGTAAAAAGAAAATTCGAAACGTCAAATATATTAAAAAAATCTGTATAAATCATTAAATTTAATAACAACATCAAAAATGTAAGTTGTATCGCGTGGTCCGTGGCTTTTAAGTGAAAGTCTAGTGGTGTGTTTGCCCGTATTTGCAACAAAAAACAAGTTTTTTTTTAAATATTTTAAATTCAAGAAAATTTTAAACTGCAAATTAATTCAAAATGTCATGCTAGTTTTCAATCCACTCGAAAATCAAAACACGCTCATTCCGCAAGTATTGAAAACAAAAAGAATTTCAAAGAGTTCGAAAACGAAAGGATTGTTTAAATAATCGGAACTCAGAACAGGGGTGTATATTAAATCGATAGAAAATTTTACGTTATATACAAAAAAGTATTTAAGTAAAATTTTCGTATATCGCACCCCCTGTTCCTACCACCCAGCAAGTCGGAGCTACGGCAGCAAATTTTGAGATGTGCTTACATCTCAAGGATATGGCACAACGCATATCTTCAAATCCCTACCTCTCTGTCTCCTTCTGAGTTCGGATGGCAAGAAATCAACAACAAACTGGACTTTCGATGGTTTGAAGGTGATCAATTACCATCTTCAGTCAGTGGAGTTGTATTTGAAGATCTTCCGAAAATCAGTGACGCAGATAATTACAAAGATTTCTTCTCCTTCATTTTATATTTCTTAAACAAATTTTTCTCATTTTAAAAGACACTAGTTTCCAAAATGATAGTGAGGAAACTGATGCTGAAGAAGATGAGGAATCAACAAACACCCAACTCACCACAAGCGAGGATTCTGATGAAGAAGATCTATCCTGTTTAATGGAAACATTTGCATATTCAGACGATGTTTTCCTGTAGAGCATAATATAATTATATAACTTTCAAAGAAAATGACAATAAAAAAGAATAAAAACATATACAAAAATGCGTTGTGATATTATTGGTCTTCTGAATAGAAAAGTATGTTGTTCTGATTAAAGTAAAGATTAAAGCTGCGACGCGGAATTTTGAGATTTGGTAAATACCATATGAATGCGAGGATTCCGAGAAAAAGGCCTACGAATATAAAATTGTTTTATGGATGTTTTAATGAAGGGTTACTTCTGAGAAAAAACCCAAAGTAAACAGGAAATAGGATTAAAACGGACAAGAACGAATACTAGGAAAAAATGTTAGGTAGGTGGGTATATTGTATGTGACTATTCTTGTCCATCTTTTGAATTTTCTCTTCGATTTGTTTTAATTTGTTTGATTTTGAATTTTTGTGAAGATTAAACCTAATTAGCGGATTACTAAAAATGCATTTCGGTATGAGATATGAACAAAATTGAAAAAGTATTTCACCCCTCCGTGCCCCTCCCTTATTTAATATATGTATAATTATTTTTGTATGTTCTTGTGACAAAAACAAACCTCTGAAGAAAAAAGCCTTCAAAATAAATTTCTTTTTTGAGATGTTTCAAAAGGGTACTTTTACCCCCGGGACCCCCCCCCCTTTTATTCTATAATTTTGTTATTTGACTAATTATTGTATGAAATCTATAGTTGCCTCATAGGATTTATCAAAATGCATGTAGTTTTTGAGATATAAAAAAAAGAGTATTTTCCCCCTTTTGCCCCTTTTTTAGGGTAAAAGATGATTTTTAAAAGCGAGCGCCATTTTTCACTTAATATTTGTCTTATTATCTAAGAAATTCAATGGCAATTTTTTGTATTCGCGAGAATTTACGCCAAACAAAAATTTGGTTACAATGCACTACGGGGGGCCCAACTTCCCTTAATTGTAAGCGGTACTTTCCACCACCCCCAGGTGTAAGCACAAGTTTTTCCTTCGTCTTAAATATTAAACTAACATATGCAACTGGTTTCATGAATCCGCATCTTAGACAAATTTCCGTTTTTTTTGCAACTTTGGGCTCGCGGCAGCAGTACTCCCCACCACTGTACAGGTGTAAGCAGTGGTTTTTTGTCATCAGGGGGATGCCAACTAAAGTTTTTGCTAGGTTTCCAGAATCCGCAGCCTAGACAAATTTTCGGTTTTTTTAGCAACTTCAAAAATTTACAGTAAATCAACCCACCACTGTTGAGGTGTAAGCAGTCGATTTTCGACATCGGCTACGTTAGGACTACAAGAAAACAAATATTTCATGAATCCGCAGCTTAGACATTGAAAAGTGTCGCCAGCTCCCGAACTATTAAGCCATACTTGTCCCATAAAAATTTGTAAGCGAATTTAAATCTTTTTACGTAAATTTTTTTTTTCACCTCGAACTACAATTGCTATTCTCAAGTGTTTTTGATTTGTTTTCTATAACCACCTATTTAAAAGACCTCATTAAAAAAATTACGTTTAATAATTCTTTATAAAATATTTCGATTTTTAAAATTATTGGTTTTTACATAGAAGATGTTTCATCATTTTTCAGACCTAAAAATTATCAATTTTTGTATTTTGCATTAAATTTTTGAGTGGGATCTTTAACAGAGATAGTAATAAAACGTCTTTAGGGGGGCAGCAAACGAGAGAGGGGGGAGGAGTGTTCCCACTAAGGCAATTCTCCTTTATCCAGGCGGCAGCGGAAGAATTCTCCAGATAGAATCAACGGTGTCGTCTACAGTTCCAGTTAGGTTGAACTACTTAGTGAACACCTTATACGGGTTACTACAACATATTCGGAGCTCAGGCCTATAAGGAGCGGTTAATCCGGCTCCCCGCCCTTGGAGTTATATTGTAAGGGTCTGGTCCTTCAGGTTGGAGATCGTGCCGTCGGGGTGGCTTCCCGGCCACGTAAAGCTATTTTAGTTGCGAAGCAATAACAAGCCTCGGATACGGACGAATTTACTGTTGACGAACCAAGCAAACGAAAAAAGGACAACGAACTTCGGATCTGCACGTGGAATGTTCTGTTTCTCAATAGACCACGTGCAGCCGAACATTTAGCGGAAGCCCTAGACTGCTACAAAGCAGACATCACCGCCATCCAAGAAGTGCGATGGGATGGGAAGGGCAAAAGAAAACTGAAAGACTGCGATATCTACTACGGTGACTGTTACCGACCACAAGGGCAGCGTCTCTTTGGATGTGGAGGCAGATTTAGGCATGAAGTCTTGAGTTTTACTATGTGAACGAACGCCTCACGACAATTCGCATCAAGGCTAAATTCGCCAACATTAGCCTCATATGCGCGCATGCCCCCACAGAGGAGAAAGATGACGACACCAAGAATGAGTTCTACGAGCTCCTGGACAAGACATATGAGCAATGCCCTAGCTATGACATTAAAATTGTCTTGGGTGATTTTAATGCCAAGCTAGGAAAAGAAGACGTCTTTGGTGGCACAATCGGAAGATATAAGCCTGTAACATGTATTACAAAAACAACATGGGATCTAGGTTTCTATCGAGGTTAATTTCAATAGCCCAGATAGAGGGTTTTTGTGAATGATGTCAGCGATTTGTCAGCAGTGTTAGGAATATGATAGGGGAAGAGACAAGTGTTTACATGAAAAACAAACAAACATAAGAAAAAAAGAGACTGATATACAGCACTGTTTTTGCACTAACCCGCATCGTTTTATTTTCAAGAGGTGAACCATATGGGTTATGACTTATGAGCGATAATAAAACGCGGCTCATATAAACAGTAGTAGTACCTCGTGGCATGATGGTTAGTGCGTAGGACTGTCATGCCGAAGGTGTGGGTTCGATTCTTAGCCGTGCCACCATTCATTCGTTTTGGAATGAAAATAACAGTGTTTAGGCAAGTGCTCATGGAATTGGTTGCACTGGAAATGATTTCCAAAGGCAATACAATTTCGAACACCTGTTTTTCTTTTATAATAGAAAGTGTAATAATCATAGAATTTATGAAGTTAGGAAAAGTTAAGACCACCACTTTGTATTAAAGGGACAAATTCACTATGAGACTGTCGCAACGATAAAGGTCGTAGGTGCAGGTGCACCGAAAAATTCACAGTACTTGCTAAACTTTCCAAGTGTGAAGTGGTGTGTCATCATGAACAGGAAAAGTCTGTACTTGTTATTGCACTATAAAGTATCTGGAAGAAAGACAAAAAATAATCAAAACGGTCTAAATGGATTAGTTTCTAAGAGGAATATTCTACTCCGACATGAATTTGTTAGGAGAAATAGTGTCCGTAGAGATTTTCATCGGACCTCCGATCTGCCTTAAGTCGCACGGTCCGATGTACGACAATCCCTTTCACGATAAATCTTTAGAAGTCAACAAACAATTTTTGCAAAAAAAAAAAAAAGTAGTCAACTATTTTTTGATCTCAACTGTTATTATTTTAGATATTTAAGCTTTAAAAAAATTATTTCTATACTTCTTCCCCTAACCAATTATGTAAATATTTCAGAATATTTATTTATCTTAAAAATTCGTCATCAACCGGAAAGCGTTTAGACGTTTTCTGAAAAACAGGTGTTTCTTTATATTATCTTATAATGCCAAACAAATTTAGATATCGCATAGCCTAAATGTGAATTTTGGCAAGGATGCAAATGAACGGTCAACGTAACAATTTAATTTCAAGTTCAGACCTTGATTTTACTGACCTGTTTAGACTCACTTGATCCGCCTTTTATTGTATGTTCTTGTTTTGTTGTTTACTGCATTTGTTTAGAATTATTAACGCTTGCTAGCGCACAACCATTCAATAATTTTATGTTCCATTAAATTAATATCATTTATATTTTTATTTTTAACATGAAATTTTCTATCTTATGACGCATTTTTATTCAAACTGTAATTAAAATTCGATTTGTTTAAATGATTTTATAGATTCAACGAGTTTGTTTGATGTTTGTACGTACAACTTTTTATTTTTTTATATTTTTGTCCATGCGATTGTATCTAATCTTATGTCAAACCACAATGTGGATTAAAAATAAAAATAGATATAGCATGTTGAGTGTTTTTCCTTAAAATTGAAAGATCAGAAATTCTTTAGTATGCTGGATTGACATTTATTGTTTGAAATAAATTAATATTGTTGGCGACATGAATATGTATAAAAAATGTATTATTCATGGTTGTGAAATTCTTTATTCTAGGAAGTTTGTTTGGTGATTATTTTTGAGTTTTTTTTTCGTAAACATGATATAATATATTGTGGACTTAAAAAAGAGTATAGAAATAAATGTTAAAGATATAATTTTAAATAGATTTAAATTTTCGTAGATACCTATGCATCATCTTTGGGCTTTTTACACTTTATTCCGTATAGTTAATGAATTCAAGTGCACTTTAAAAGTTTAAAAGTTAACAGATCCATTTCATAAACAAAAGATACAGTTACTCCCAAAATTATTCGGAATGAAAAGTTTTTTTTTTTAAGCATGAGTTTTTTTTTCTATTATTTTTGTTTTTCTGTTATCTTCATTTCTCTTTGTTTTGTCTTGTTTTTCACATTTTAATATGGGAAACAACCTGCCGTTACTTTTTTTTATCTCAACAGAGCAAGAGAAAACATTATATAGATTTGATATCTAGATTGATTCCGAATACTTTTGGGAATGACAGTATGTATTTATGTTTTCTGGAAGTGTTTTCACATTGTTTAAGTCAGTTGAAAGGTTGGGACCAGTCATAGCTGTCATTTTCTCTGAAATTTCAGTTGAATTCAAGGTCAGCTGTTGGAAGTTCATTTACACGGACGGATCCAAAACCTTTGATGGCAATACAATACTAAATTAAGTATTATATTAGTCTGTAATTTGTTAAATGTCTGATTAATGCATATGTTTATATGTAATAATAATAATAATAATAATCACAATTATAATAATCACATTAATAATAATAATCATAATAACAGTCATAATCATAATAATAAAAAGAAAACGAATTTTGAAAGGGAGTCCTTACGGTTGATATTCCTTTTCCAGAGTTAAAACAATAGAATTTGGTTGGTTAACCCATGCATAGAACATTAATTATGTCCACTTACTGGTAAATAAACAACTTGACTTAAGAGATTTTCTTTTGAATGAAAGTAGTATTACGGCCACTTGCAGTATTAAGGCCACTGGTACGAAACCCAAGGAAACTGAGAATAGCGCTATTATTGTTTTGATACTGCACAAACGAAAATAAATTTAAAAAAAATTATATCCTGTTTACTTGTAGAACAACGTAGTTTACATGACTAATGACAATGAGAGATATGCACTAAGAAATTCTGAAGACTTTCGTTTATTTTTGTATAGGAGAGCGCAAAAACAGAACTATCTTCATTGTAAAGGGCTTCATTCAACCGTATTCTGACTGATGTTAAAAATATAGTTAACTTTAATTTATTTAAATTAAAAATCAATTTTTTATTGAAAACTAATAGACTAAGAGCCCACAGCAGATTTTGGGTGTGAACGATAGCAAAAAAAGAAGTATAGGCGTCGAAAGCTCCATTAAAGACTATTAAAAAAATCAAAGTCTTGCAGTCCACAACTGGGGCCTTTGCGAGAAACAGTGCATCGAAAAAAATATGAATGCAACTTCACTCATCCCTTGAGAAGCTCCTCGGATCACATATCATGGAATCTGAGACCATTTGAGTGTATAGTTCGCTCTACCGGACCGTTTAAAAAATTCAAAATTGTAAGTGAAAAACGGTTTTTTTAAACAGTCTGGCAAAGCGAACTAAACACTAAAATGATCTCAAATTCCGTGATATGGGATCCGCGGAGCTTATCTAGGGAGGGGCGAAAACCAATTTCGGCTAACACGATTTTACTCGAAATTGCATTCATATTTTTTTTTCGATGCACTGTTTCTCGCAAAGGCCCCAGTTGTGGACTGCAAGACTTTCATTTTTTTAATAGTCTTTAATGGAGCTTTCGACGCCTATACTTCTTTCTTTGCTATCGTTCACACCCAAAATCTGCTGTGGGCTCTCGGTCTATAATATTTTGTAAAATATAAAAACAATTTAAAAAAGGGATTGTTTTGATAGATAGTGCTCAACGATTGATAGATCAGAGGCTTATTTTATCAGAAACCTTTGGGCAAGTACCTAACTCATTTAAAGTGAATATTGTGAAATATGTTTTGAACTTGCTGAATTATTGTTTCAAAATAGCTTTTAATGGCTTTTAGTCCAGCTCAGCTCAGATTTCATTATTTCCCTGTTGAGTGTGAGATTTAAAATAAGAATGTGTAATATGGTGATGGTGGTATATAATTTAGTAAGTCCGTTATATCTATGTATTTTATGGTTGGGATGGGTTCGCTTTTATACATTTAATTAATAAGTTTTAAAAATTAAAAATGGGACTTAAACAACTTTCTAAAAAATTTCTTTTTTTGTCATTTTATTACCTAACAGAACATTTTTTGATTCACTCACTCAAATCTAAGTGATTTCAAGCAAAAACAAGTTGTTTTTTCTTATTAAATTAAAAGATTACGTTGTTTTTGGATGACTCAATCAGTTATCTCGATTTTTTGAAAAAATGGACTTAGACCACTTTCAAAATAAAAATAAACGGCTCACTTCGAATTGTGAATTATTGATTCAAATAAGCTTTTTAATGGCCATACAAATTGGCGTTTCGTCACCAAAAAATTAAACTTTAAAAAATGCAATTAAAAACAACTTTTGAATTGATTGTCATATTAACAGGAATTAACTATTTCTTGATGTAATGTGTTGCAAGTTTCATAATACATAATATAGGTACTATTTCAAATTGCCCAAATCTTACAGTACTTAGCGAGTCATTACTTTAAGCATCTTCTTCACAAAGTTTCTCACACCTCAGTACAATCAATTTAAATACATACACTATACTCTATCCAACAAAAATTGTCAGTACAGGGAAGATAGGACGTTTGCCTCTCAGTCTGGTTGCATTGGCTTGCATACATCTGTCTCAAGTTAAAGCTCTCATCGGGTTTCCATACTTTGAATTATAAAATGCCACAAATCGAAGAACATGTGCATACGGTTACCATGGATACCATTTCAAACCTATTAAAAAAAGATCAATTTGTCTTTTTTTTCCCACACCACACCCTTTTAAATGAATTTGATCACGAAACGCTTTGTGAACGTTTCAAAACTTAGCACAAATAACTTTTTTTTCTTAAAGACTAAAATTATACAAATTTTAACAGCATTTTATAGGTGTATTCAGAAATACAAACAAATAGTAAGAAGACAATCAAAACGACAACACTGTTGGCTCTCACCCTTATAAATTTTGTTCTCAAAAGCTTCAAAACCGAAAGTTCTTTCATAAAAACCACTGAAAACTCTGTTGGAATGTTAGTTTTATTTCAAACAGCGAAGGTAGAAGCGAAAGCGAGTATACGATCAGATATCAGAATGCTTTTGGCATTGAAAGGCAACGGTCATGTTGTAGCGTAGAGAATATTTCAAAGAATTCCAACAACAATTCCTGTATGTTTATCAGTGGTTTAGTATCTTTTTCAGTGGCAGATTTGTTATTTTAGGTTTGTGATGGTATATACAGGCACCACTGTTTAAAAAAAGCTCTCCCATAAGCCCTGTACTGACAATTTTAGCTGGACAGACTATAGTCAATTAAATTAAAGGAACAAGTTTTTTCTCAATTTTTGTTAGTGTAAAGTGCTGTATCTGTGTTTTAAGTCATCGTATTGAGTTAAAACAAAAAACATTATACCTACAGCTTTATGTTTTTTGTTTCGAGATTTGTGTGCAGATAATTTTTCTTGCAGTACTGTTATTGCGTCAAAAAATAACAAGAGACAAACATATTTTTAAGGTCCTCATTTTCATGGATTATTTGTTTTGGCTCAATCCAATGCAATGGTCAGAAAACTAGTTTATTCAGCTTCAATTGATTTTTTTTTGCATGGTTTATCTAGCTTTAAAGGAAAAAAGATACAGTTAATAATGATGTCATAAAAAAATACAAGGTCAGTTTTCGGGTTTTTTGTCAAATTTTGCAGACATTTTTTTTCACCCTTTACCATTAGTTTAAAAAAGGGCTAAGAACAACTTTTTGTGGTCTTTCGGAAAATGATTTGTTTCTTTGCAAATTTGGTTCGCATGATTTGCATTAGTATGCCGATTTGTAGACTTTTATAGCATCAAATTGATTCACCGACCCTTTTTTCTTCATCAAATTTTCAAAGTCTAACAAACCAATTAAAGGAACAAATTGTGTTGTTTCATACCTACATTGCGTAGTTGTCATCAAAATTAATATAAAAACAAAAATCCCCATCGACTTTCTTTACAGTTTTGCATTATTTAGGTACCTACTTTTTTGACTTGAAATAAAAAAAAAGTAGGTACATTTTCCAAAAAAAATGTGAAAACAAAAAACTTATTTAATTTTTTTATTTCTTGGAATAATGTAAACATGGCAAAACTGTGAAAAATATCGATGGGAATATTTTTTTATGTTGATTTTTATGACGAATACGCAATTCCTTCTTTGAAAACATTATAGAGCCCGAAAAAGGTTGAAGTCCAGGTCCGGATGGAGTTCCAATCTGTGTTAAAGAAATGCGATCTTGTTTAACACCGGAACGCAAAAAAAGTTGAATGTACGATGTATAAATAAACTACCTACCACCGTATCTGCGAACTTGAGTTACCTTTTCGAAAACTATTCGAATCTAACATTTGTAACGTCTTGTAGGAGTAGATCTATTATGATTTAAAGAGTGGATATTCCTTAGGCTTTTTTGGTCACAGTGGATTCGGCAATGAAACAATTAAGTTATCATTTACTTTTCCCGACGTTTCGGCAGGGTTTGCTGCCTTCTTCAGGGGAACTTTATTTCATATGAAAAAACAAATAGAACTATACCAGTTGTATGACAACTTTAACTTAGAAGTTAGAAAAACTTAGTTTTGTAAAAAAAGGTTACTTATTACAATTTGTTGTTACATTTAACAAAATTAAGTTTTAAAAATTAAAAATCAACTTTTGCACTTCAAAATGAAGTTTAGTCTTATTATGTACTTTTAAAACTAAACAACAAATTGACGTTTAATCAGAGACAAGTGAACAATATACAGCGGATATGTTTTGCGTGTCTTGTTTGCGGTTCATGTTATTGCTGTTGTTAATGATGTGCAGAATTTCAAGTGTATATCGTTTAGACGTGTGGTGCTCAGTCTGGAGAACTTTGACATCTTCGAAGTCTGGATAGTGACCGCTTTCAATGACGTGACTGGCTAATGCAGTTTTTCCAGAGTTATTAGATTTTATGTCAGACTTATTGTTGGATATACGTTGACGAAGGAACTGTTTTGTGGTACCAATATAACATAAATTGCAAGGCTCATCCGGTTTTCCCTTTACAATTAATTTTGTATATTACATCAGTGGCCTTATCTTTGTCTGGTTGTACTTTAAGCTTAGTAAAAAGATGACCAAGTGTTTTGTTCGATTTTTAAGCAAAAATTGAATTTTTTGTTTTATCGACGACAATCTTTTTAAAACTTTCAGTTAAACCAGGTACATAGACTTAATGCTGGATATATAGGTATCATATTTTTTGATGCCATAACAAAAATAACAATAATAAGGACTCTGTATCTTTTTGGAAACTCCTGTAAAATGCCTTTTACGAGGTGCGGTTTTGCAAAGCACTGTGTTACAGTGTGTTTTGTTGACCTCCTTAATGTGAACATTAAGATACGTTCCACATTCAGCCATAGTTACTGGAGTTGAAATGTGAAGTTAACTTGTTGTTGTTGGAATTTGCATTGGGAAATTTGCCTTAATGTGAAGTATTTCTTAATTTTCACATTAAGGAAGTCAACAAAACACGCCCAATGTGTCATGTGGATGTAGTCCAAAGATTAACACGCCGACTACACTGGCTCGGCCACATCGAACAAGAAAATCTTCGAATCCCAGCCCCCAGGAAGACCGAACCTCCGCTATAGGGATCAGACGCCTATAGACGCAAGAGCGCTTGGTCTCGACGAGGGAGCGTGCGAGGGCCCACAACCGATGGAAGACCGCAATATCTCAGGCAGAGACCCTTCATGGATCGGGAGCTGGATAAGTAAGTTATAAATTACAAGGAACAAAGCACTTTCATAAACAGAATAAATGAAGGCCAAAATTTTCAATGATAGCTATAACTGGCACCTTAGGCCGGCAATGATGGTGCATTTGATATTCTGTATTGTTGTTGTATTTAACATAACTTTTTTTTAAGCGAAAATAAAAATTAAAAACAAGGTTATAAGAAGGTTTTATAATACAAATTCTATATACTACTGAAATAAATCAGCCTGGCCCAGGGCAAAAAAACGTCCATGAATTTTTCAACGAAAATCCACTGTAAACTATATCCAACAAGATTAGAATTCCTAATCATTAAGCTGGAAGTTTTTTTGCCCTGGGCCAGGCATAGTTTCTATATAAGAAGGTTTTATAATACAAATTCTATATACTACTGAAATAAATCAGCCTGGCCCAGGGCAAAAAAACTTCCAGCTTAATGATTAGGAATTCTAATCTTGTTGGATATAGTTTACAGTGGATTTTCGTTGAAAAATTCATGTAAGTTGAACTGAACTTAATATAAATTGCGTATGACAAAGCCCTCACTATGTCACTGATGAGTTCAAGTGAGTAAGCCGAACGAAACGCCAATTTATAGGACTAAAGGCCATAAAAAGCTATTTTGAATCAATAATTCAACAAGTCCAATCCTTAATGCTAAGTCTTCTACTTGGCTGATTTATTTCAGTAGTATATAGAATTTGTATTATAAAACCTTCTTATATAGAAACTATGCCTGTCCCAGGGCAAAAAAACTTCCAGCTTAATGATTAGGAATTCTAATCTTGTTGGATATAGTTTACAGTGGATTTTCGTTGAAAAACTCATGTAAGTTGAACTGAACTTAATATAAATTGCGTATGACAAAGCCCTCACTATGTCACTGATGAGTTCAAGTGAAACAAGGTTACTAATAAATTTTGTGCACTTTTATTTAAGCGAAGAAGTGGGCACAAAAACACACCTATTGAGAGTATTAGAATTTGATAGAAGATGAGACTTAACCTAGTAGGATATAATATTGCAAGATTCAGATGCCTACTTTTGTGCAGGAATGAAGATGAGAGGCCGTACACCCTAAATTCATTTGGCATTTTTTATATTCCTTTCAACTTAAATTATTATGTATTTTAAGTTCTACTGAGCGCTTAAGGATCGCCGTTAGGCGCCTGTTTTTTGGTTTTGTTTTTTTTTTAGGTTGTTTTAGAAATAGAAAACTTTGTTTTGGCATAAATTTATCTACTTTTTCTTAGGATTTTTTTTATTCGCTCACTCAATGTCGCAATTTGTAGTACCTAGTAGTAATTTTCATTGAGATTTTTTTTTCATTACATTCTTAGATTAACTTATAATACACTTGTTCAGTTTATATATCACAGCGCTCACCTGAGCAGACGAATCCAAAATTTTTTTTACTTAGTATTTGACACCAAAACTGGGGAAATTCTCTGAGCCCTCAGAAATATAAACTGGACAGCTTATTATATTGAATTACAAAAATGTTTAATATTTGCTGACTTAGAATTGGCTGCGCTACGCAAAGTTCACTTTATATTTGTTATTTTCATATGAAAAATCGATGTCGCAGTTAGTATTTTTTACTGAGGTTTCTTTTGATATTACATTTAATTTCATATAACTACATTGACCACTTAATATTATGAATTGCCGACTTTGAATTGGCCAGGCTACACAGTTTATATTTGTATTGTTTTCTTTTTAACAGATTTCAGTAATTTTTAAAGAATTTAATTGAAATTTATATGAGTCCACTCAATGGGAACTGTCGCAATTTAATATCTAAATATTGACGTTAAATCTTGCTCCAGTGTACGTTTGTACTTTGTACATTATGTCTGTTTGTCTGTTAAGTAGCTTGAAATTTTTGCTGGATTTTTTTGCAATGCGAACATTTGTGAAAATTCAAAACAAATTTCAAGCTTCATATCAATAAGAATGAAAACTTTAATAATGTTTCTGCAACATTCATTGTCGGACACAAGAGTAGAAACCAAACAGGTTGTCAAAAATGCCTATACCAACTTCGTGTATAAACATTCTGTTTATATACAAAGGTACCAGCTGATGCACATATTTTCTTTTTTTCATCCTTGTTAAAAAGAGACCGCCATATCAGCTAGTTCATAAAATAACTAATTAGCTATTGACCAAGTACAAGAAGATATTTCCGCCATCTTGGATTATGTCTAAATTTAACTTAATTGCAGAAAATTGAAAATTTGTTGAAAACTTACCTCACATTGAAATTTATAAAATTGTAGGTATATCCTTTAGTTGATCTAGCTTTCAGAATAAATTTAAAGAGCACAATTTTTGTTGAATTAACCTTTCTCCTTTTAATTTCTTAAATAAAGAAGATTTCGCACTGCACGAACGAACACATGAAATAAGAAAAAAATAGAAAATTTAATCATATCACCGATCATACGGAATAATTTGAATTTAATATTAAAAGAACAATTGAATCAAGGAATTTTTCCCAGATTCTTTAATGGCCGACTTAAAATAGCACAAGTGCACTTACACCAACTCAAACTCACATTGAATTTTCTATTTTCATAAAGAAGGGATTTTGCAGGGTAAATGAAAAGATTTGTATTTTTTGATAGAGAACTTGAGAATAACAAGTATTTAATTTGTATCGAAATGTTTTATGAAGAATAAGATTTAAGTTTGGTTTTGGGAAAATAAAAAATAAAGACGATGCGAGTGACGACCTCCGCCACAGTATTAGCATTCGTCGCAATAGAATATTCATACAAGACTAAATGAACCTGAAATGAACAATGAAAATGAAAAGAAAGAGGAGGAAAAGTATTGATTTGGTTGCGTTGCGATGTTTTTTGTTTCACTTTCGTCAATCGATTCATCACACTTTGATTTTTGTAAAAATTTAAATAATAATATTTGATGAGGAGAGAGGAGTAAAAAGATAACAATTGATAAGTAGTTTTGTTTCATTTTTGACGAACTGCAACTGACTCGCTCTTGTCGAGAAAGTCGACTAGATTTATCACATTTGTGGAAGTTAGGCGTAGTAGTAGTAGTAGTAGTAACTTTTATTGAGATTTAATTAACTTCACATTTATATAAATATTACTTAATGATAATTAATATAAAATGATACAAATTTGCCGACTTTGAATTGGCCAGGCTATACACTGTTTTTTAGATGTTATATTAGCATTTATTATTATGCTTCACAATTTTGTAAAAAAAAAATTCTTCGAACTTCATCGGAATAGATACACACCCGCTCACTCAATAAAAACCATGACATTTCGAGAAGAGACAAAACTTAACCTAAAGAAAGAGAAGAAAAGAAAAGTGATAACAATTGAAAGATGAAATAAAATGCAAACATGAGACAGAGACAACTGAAGTTCGAGTCTGCTCTTACACATACAAGTGTTCTTAGAGCAAGACAAGTCTTAATAATTATATTAATACAGCAGAGAGCAGAGCGAGTGTATAAACAACGCAATTAAAAAAGAAGTTGTCAAAGATTTACATTTCTTTTAGGAAGAGGAATGTTCACATAGTTTGTTATTTTTGAGATACATTAGTTTATCTTTTTATATCCATTGTTATAGCATTTTACAAGTGATTTCTATTTTGTTTGCATCTATTATAAAGAAAATATACTTACAGATAATAATAAACACTTAGAGATCTAATTATAATTTACATTCTTCCATTAATTTTTATTTAATAAAAATTGTTTTTCACAGAATATTGTTTTTTTTTGTTTTAATTTTTTTATAGTCTTTGCTAGTTCATAAAAGCATTATTGTTTTTTTAGAGATGAGATTTAACCCCTGTAATTAATTGAACGACTTTTTTGATAAAAAGGTGAAAGAAAAAGACTATCGTCATCCAGTACCTGGAAATCCGAGTCAGACCCCTCATTGAGGATGCTAATAGGCGAAAGGGAATATCTATCCATGGTCGAGAATTCAATGTTATCCAGAAAGATGTTGCGGAGGATAGGATTGTCATGGTTTTGTAACAACGAGATTCTTTTCTTGGCTAAGTTTAAAAGGTAGTTGAGTAGTGGGGTGACTGGAAGTTAAGCGTTTTGATTTTTCATCAGCTACAGCTTTTGCTTTTGATTTGCAATTTGTATTCGTTGCATGCGTTCCAGTAGTTAAGATAATAGGTATAATTATGTTAAATTAACTAGATAAATTAAGATCCCAGGAACTACAAGATATCTGTTAAAGTTGTTTTGATCCCAGGAACTACAAGATATCTGTTAAAGTTGTTTTGTTTCAGGGGTCATCAACTGCTTTTTAATAAAACTAACCATCCGAGCGTGCCCATTGAAAATGGAACGGACGGAAACGAAATTTTGAAATAAAATGGAATAGACGAGGGACAGGAAGTTGGTTTTTAATTGTTTTTTTCTATCGTTTTTATTTTTTCAAAATGAAAATATGTAAACCCCCCCTATTTAAGGTAGAACTAGAATGGTCGGCAGCCAACTTAAGTGCTCGTATGAAACCGAGCGAAAACAAGAAATTTATATGACGCGCACATAATTGCGAAGTGGAGCTTTTCGTGGCGGCAAACTAAAAAGAATTTGGCACTTGGTGCACAGTTTTCCAACTCTTTTTTTCTGTTTTAGGTATGATCTTAAATTTTCTTTTGTCTGTTCGTGTACTTCCGAATCTACGAATTTAATTTTTTTCTGTACAGTGAGCGTCAAAAAAAGTGTACAGCTGTGAACTGCGTTTTTGTAACTCTGTTGAAGAAAATAGATTCGATCTTTTAGGAAAATACTTATCTTATTTTTTGAAGCGGTTAATCTTCAATGAATTGGCATATAAAACTTAACAAAAATATTACAGTTAAAATTCAATAAAAAAATAACAAAAAATACTTCGTTTTTATGGCATCAAAAGAAAGTGTACACTATTCAATTAAAGCGAAAAACTTAAAAGCAATACTTCGTCTGCTTCCCTTTCGCCGTTAGGATAGCTTCTATGCGTCTGGGAATTGACTCTACTAGCTTCCCTGGCAATTCAGCTGGAATTTTTTGCCACTCTTCAAACAAAATTGAATTTTGTGCGTTTTTGCTAAATAATTTCCTCTTTTGGATCTGTTTGTACAGATAATCTCACAAATTCCCAATGAGGTCAAGGCCTGGGGATCACGGAAGGTCTGCTAGTTGCTTAGAAGTACAATGGAGTAACCATTTCTGACCAATTTCGATGTATGCCTGATGTCGTTGTCTTGTTGGAAGACCCATGAATCAGTTAACCCCAGTTTTGCAACACTAAACGGCAAATAGTCTCTTAAAATATTACGGCAATCTTCAGTCCTCATCGTACTGTCAATAAAGACAAGGTTTCTAACTCCAGAAGACGTCATTCATCAACAGACCATTACCAAACCTCCTCCGTGCTTTTTGCAAGAAACCTGGGCTCTCATCGCGTAATTTTGAGAACGATCGTCGTTCAAACGATTGTAGTAAGCGACGTCGTCAAATTTTTACTTCGTATAATATCAGAATCGTGTCGTTCAATCGCGTCGTTCTGCTTACAGTTTGAGAATAACTATAAACATCAACAAAAAATTAAAATTAACTTTTTCCTATCGTTTTAAAGTGTCAGTTTATTTTGAAATTTAAATTCAATATGAACGGTTGCAGTTCTCGTTTATGGCATATTGACCTTAAAATATTGAAAATATTAAGCGATGGCATAGAGCTACGGTCCAGCAGTCAACGTATGTAGATCACCCTCAATTTTATCCCAAATGGAACAAGAAGAAGACGCCTTATCACATGAGGTCTAATACTACAGAAAGATGAAGACGATATCCCACAAGAGCAGTCTCGTTCCCAGCTCATCCTTCAAGCTGCAACTTTTTGGCTAAGAACACTGTCTCGATTGTTTTAAAGCGAGCAAATGTTCGTATAGGATTAAAAAATTTCATATACATTGATGCATTAATAAATTTTGATGATTCAAATATGTTCATATATTTTGACCAAAGATTATCTTTCTCGTCCTTTTATTTATTTCCTTTTTTTTTAAGACACAGTGTAAACAAAGAAGATATTAGAGACACCTAGTATTACTTACTCGATTCAGAGGCTCTTTTTTCTTAGAAGGGCTTTTTGTATAAATCGCATCGTTGCAAAAGTATACACCATCTATTCAGGCAAACATTTGTCAATATACCACTATTTGCACAAACTGCGTTTCCGGTGTTACCGATGCACTTGTATCATGTCAACTGCGTATTAGGTATCAGCATCGCAAAAAAGCAATTATGCACAAATATTTGAAGTTTTTGAATTTACACTATGAAAATCCAAGGAAAGAGTATGAAACGATTGTAAAATATCAATCGTTCAATCGCAATCGTTTTAACGATCATATTTGACAGTTTCACAAGCTATACGAAGCATAAATTGAATCGTCTAAGCGACGTCGTTCAAACGATTCATATATTTTTGAATTAAATGAAGCAATACAATCGTCTAAACGACGTCGTCAGACGATCATCGTCTTACGCGATGAGAGCCCTGTTTAATTCAGTGTTTTTCAGTGTCCATATTTTTGGTGGCTGTTTTGAGCCAAAAACAGCAATTTTGCTCTTTTCCACTAACAAGATCATTTCTCAGAATGATGACCCGTAATATTTTTCTAATTTCTTGGCATAAAAAAGTTTTCGCTTTCGATTTTTTCGGAAAGGTATGGCTATACGGCAATGTTTCTGAAACGGTTCAGTAATAGTCTGGGGATTTCGGTAATGGTCTGAGGATGTATGGCGTCATCTGGAGTTGGAACCCTTGTTTTTATTGACAGTACGATGAGGACTGAAGATTGCCGTAATATTTTAAGAGACAATTTGCCGTTTAATGTTGCAAAACTGGGGTTAACTGATTCATGGGTCTTCCAACAAGACAACGACATCAGGCATACATCGAAATTGGTCAGAAATGGTTACTCCATGGTACTTCTAAGCAACTAGCAGACCTTCCGCGATCCCCAGGCCTTGACCTCATTGGGAATTTGTGAGATTATCTGTACAAACAGATCCAAAAGAGGAAATTATTTAGCAAAAACGCACAAAATTCAATTTTGTTTGAAGAGTGGCAAAAAATTCCAGCTGAATTGCCAGGGAAGCTAGTAGAGTCAATACCCAGACGCATAGAAGCTATCCTAACGGCGAAAGGGAAGCAGACGAAGTATTGCTTTTAAGTTTTTCGCTTTAATTGAATAGTGTACACTTTCTTTTGATGCCATAAAAACGAAGTATTTTTTGTTATTTTTTTATTGAATTTTAACTGTAATATTTTTTGTTAAGTTTTATATGCCAATTCATTGAAGATTAACCGCTTCAAAAAATAAGATAAGTATTTTCCTAAAAGATCGAATCTATTTTCTTCAACAGAGTTACAAAAACGCAGTTCACAGCTGTACACTTTTTTTTGACGCTCACTGTATATGAGCTTTGAAAGAACTTTGGGCAAAATTCGTAGAAATTCGTAGCTTTGGGAGGTACGCGAACAGAAATAATATCGCATCGAATTTAAGTGGTTTCGCAAAGCAAATAATAAAAAGACTGTCACTCTGTGATGTGAATAAAGGCGATATTACACTAGCATACAAATATGGCAAATTTGCCATATAAATATGTCTCAAAAGGGTCATATAAATGTGATAGACATATTTATATGACAAAATATATATGGTGCCATATATATGAACATGATTTTGAGCCATATATTTGACAAAGTGTAATATCGAATCAAAGGCATTGATATATATATTTGGAAGTTTTGAGCCATATAGTCATATAAAAATCGTTTAATTTTATATGTTCATGTATGTCAAGCAATTTTATCATTTATTTTTGGAATATGGATCAAGTGAAATCAGAAGTCTTCATTTATTTTTTAATATAAGGGGAAAGACGCAGTATTTGAACCGGTGCAGTGCAATAACACCCGCGGTAATAAGGCCCGTGAGCGTTATTTTCCAAAATAAAAGGAAAAAACACCCAGGGGCTTATTTTCCAGTCTGAAATAGCAATAAGACCCATGCAAGAAAAGCAATAAGAAGCGCGGGTGTTATTGCCTTCTGGATTTGTCATTTAAGCCCATCACTTTAAGTATGATCCATGCTCTGCTTTTTAGCACCGCCTATTTAAAAATCTCAAAATTTTACAACTACAATTATTGTTGGATATATAGGATAAATTCAAGGTTTCTTCAAATCCAGATTCTTTAAATGCAAAAGAAACTTTGCATACAACCAACCTCGCACCCACCCCAACCGATAGCTTTAGTCCAAACATTTACAAAACTGCTGGTCGGACAAGCTTTATCTGGTCGCAATGGTTAGAAAATGCACTTTTCTGGTTGCATTTTCCGCTGAATGTACCTAATATAAGAAAATAATATAAATGGGGTATTAAATGAAAGCTAAGACAGTCCTCTACACGAACTTTTTTTGGCTATTGCCACGAGTCCGACCACTTTTCTAAAATTTACATTTTGTGCATCCTTGGATAAAAATGAAAAGAAAGTGGTTAAGGCAGTGTTAAAAAAATACCATTTTTTTAAATGGTCGGACTCGTCGCAGTAGCCAAAAAAAGTCTGTCCGACCATTGGTATCGTGTAGAAGACAGTCTTAGCTTTTATTTTATACCCCATTTATATAAGCTGCTTATATTATAGGTATACATTTAGCGGAAAATGCATTGAAAAGTGCATTTTCTAACCATTGCGACCGGATAAAGCTTGTCCGACCAGTAGTTTTGTAAATGTTTGGACTTAAGCTCTCGGTAGGCATCCAATTTTTGCGTGGCCGCGATGAGATATGTATGCACATAGGTAATCTAACGGTCGGCTCCCAGACTATAATAATAATTTTCATACCACAAACAAAATTTTTGTATGTTATTGGCGGAATTTATTTTTGCATCTTTCGATTCCAGTTCAGAGAAAAAGTGTTAATTATAGAGCAAGCAGCAAGGATTTATCAAAACCAATTTAAATTATTATTTATTTTGACAAATTAATTTCCATTATTGTCAAATAATTTGTTTTACATATATTTGATATTTCAAAGCTAGTGTGATAGCCATATTTAGCTTTGTCATATATATGAACAAAAATTATTTGACGAAGCCATTTGTCATATAAATTGGTCATATATGTATGGCATAGTGTAATACAACTTGTCATACATTGAAAACCTTTGCCATACTTTATATGGCAGCTTAAGCCATATATATATGATAGTGTAATACCGCCTTAAGTATGAGAAAATTAACATTGAACCTTTGTATATAAAATCTATAGTACTATCATGGGTGACGAACGACTGGCACGAACCAAGTGACGGCTTATGAAATTACTGGTGCTGAGCCTAACTAAGTGTGTAGAGCTGAATTGTAAACTTAAGAATATGGCAAATGAAGAATAAAGTGTAATAATTAAATAATGAGAGAGCTGTATACTTTTTTATAAGAGTTGGAGTTGTTTACTTTCGTTTTTTGTTATTTTTGTTGGTTGTTGTTGGAATATGGTAAGCACGTAGGTGGTTGTCATTGACGGCTGCTGTTGCTTATGCTCGGCTGCTGCTGCTGCCGCTCAGCATACGATCGGAATATTTTTGTGCTGGGGTGGGTAAAAAAACGAATTTTTGTTTGGGGTGGTTGGTTGCAGGGTTGTCAGATTGGGCTATTTATCATAAATTGGGCTATCTTTTTCCTTAATTTGCGACAAGAATATGAAAAAAGTAGCCCAATTTCATATTATTTCTATAACTTTTAAGAAAGTTCGTTACATAAGTTCAACGATATATTATAGTTCGTCCAGATTTTAAGGATTTGTCCCTGGAAATTATTCCAAAAAACAAAAAAAAACGTGGAATGTATAAGTAATCCTATATTTTTAAGATGAGATTGGGCTAGTTTTTGGGATAGATTTTGGGTAGCGATTTGGGCTAAAAGAATTCTGAAATTGGGCTACACAAGTGCTTCTTGAGCTGGCAACCCTGGTTGGTTGCTTTAGGTCTGTTTTCGTTTGGATGTTCTTAGCATTGCTTTTGCAGCACTTTTCCAGTTTGACACAGTTGGAATGAAAAAGGAGTGCAAAATAACAGCCCTGAACAATCAGTGAAATTTGAAACATCTATCTATAATTCAACAATACCTATAAGGGGAGATTACGATAACTCGGGCGACAAAGTTTATTGACAGATTTGTATAGAACAGTTATTTACAAGCATTTTTTACTATGAAAGAGGGGGGTCTATCTCACCCCATTTGGACGGGAGGTGCAATTTTCTAAAAAAAAACACTTAAGATGAAAAAAAAAATATTTAGAAATAATGGTAATACTTACAATTAAGAATTATACATTTGTTTAAATCTAAAAGTCTGTTCTATCATCTTGATTTTAAATCAAGTGATTTCCATGAAAACTAATTTGAAACTAAAAATTTCAGAACAAAAAATGACAAAAAACAAGCTTATAGTGTCTTTATTCCAAATTTTGAGACTACATACTAGTTTTTTTTAAACTATTTTTTTGCTTTTATTAGTTTTTAATCGAATACTGAAGACTAGATGGTTATAGATATTTTTAGGGACTCTGGACTCTTGCTTCTATTGACTAATGAAACATTTATTCAAAGTTCCACAGACATCCCATTATTTTAAAAGGGTTTTCGGTAATATTTCGGATTTTGAGGGACTTTGGATATGCCATAAGGGGTGCAATTCTGCGTCGATACCAATTTTAATATTTCATGAATTAATTATTTCAAGGCTCCCCATACGATTTGAGTTCTTTTTTTCTGGTCAACAAACAGTTTTTTTTTAAAGAAAAAGCTAAAAACATATTATTCAACAATGTTCTTGTCTCTTATATCTCGAAAGCAAACCAATCTTTGGTATTCACTTGATTGCATATTGAACACCAGAAAAATAAAAATTAATACAAAAAATTACATTGATGGGCCTCTAGCTTTTGAGGGCACCATTGGGAAACTACCAATGTGGGTCGAACCCAGCCTCTTTTTAACTTGCGATATAGATACTATAGGGTAAGTTTTGGATTCGTGCAAACGAAAATTTTGAGACAACAATCAAACATGACATTACGATGATAGAGAACACGAAAAAAGGGGGGCACAATTCTGTCTGCCTGTCTGTCTGTCTGTCTGTCTGTCTGTCTGTCTGTCTGTCTGTCTGTCTGTCTGTTTGTATCTGGATCAACAGCCTAAACAAATGATGCGATTTGCTTCAAATTTTGAACTTAAGTTTTTCTTGTAACTCTCCAGAGGGGAAATTAAAATTTTTGTTGGCTCTAAAAATAAAGGTAGGTAATTGCGATACAACCTTTGAGGAAAAACTTTTTGAATAAAAAAAAAATCATTTTTGGAAATTTATTTTTTGAAAAAACAATATTTCAAAAACGGGTAGATGAATTTCTTGTCATTTTGATAACGACTACGCATTGTTTAGGAACAACACAATTTGTTCCTTTAACTGGTTTGTAAGACTTTGAAAATTTGGTGTGGAAAAACGGTTCCATGAATCTATTTGAATATTTACAGGAATATTGATGATTTAAAAGTCTAAATTTATGCATACCAACGCAAGCCATGCAATCAATATTTGCAAGGAAACAAAAGATTTACGAAAAGACCATAAAAAGTCGTTGTTTAGTACTTTTTTGAACTAACGGTGAAGGGTCAAAAAAAATAATAAAATGGTAATAGTACCTATATCTTTCTAGAATATTTGTCTCACAAAAGTGTTGAATTTCAAAACCAGAAAACCAAATTTGTATTTTAATTTTTCTAATAAATAGCTCCAATGATTTCAAGTTTTTTGTTGGTATAAAATTAATATTTTCGTATTTATGTACATAGATGACATTCGTTTTTCTTAAATCAATTTCATGCTTTCGAACATTGTTCTCTTATGTATTTCATCTAGTTTTTATGCACACAATTTCAAAAATTCTAAGCCTCTTGAAATGTTAGTAGCTAGGAAGATATGCAGGTATGTAGGTGCAATAGGGTGGTCGTAAGAAAAAGATCAAGTTGTATGGGCCTAAACCGATTCTAAAAGAAAAAAAAAATATTCCCTAATTTTTTCAGATTTTTATTATCATCCCTTTAGTCGCTGTAGGGGTTAATATAATGGCATATTTTTTGTACATACAGCATACTAGGTGATTCGCGTAAAATCTGCCAAGGGCATGTACTTTGGTTAAAAGTAAACAAGAAAAAAAGTATATTTAACCGGCTTGGACAGGAGGCAATTTTATAAAAAAAATACTTAAAATGGAAAAACATACATAATGTATATTAAAAAACAATTTTTTTCACAATTTTAAGTTTGAAAACAATTTTTGTCGAAGCTGTTTACGAAAAGAACTTTATTTAAAAATAAACCATGAGAATGGACTTCTGGTTTTCCAAAAAGCTACAAAACAATACTGTAAGTGGTTGTTTGTTAATAGGTAATGTATACTTTTTCCATTCTAAGTACCTCGGTACCTAACTATTTTTTTTTTATAAGACTGCCCCTTCTGTCCAAGCGGGGGGAAATAAAACTCCCTCCCGTAGGATTTTTTTTCTTGTCTACTTTTAACTAATAGTGAGTGTCATAAGTGATTAAACACAAATTATTTCTGGAGTTACATGAAATTTAAACTAACAAATACATAAATAAAAATTGCATCCCAATAGTTAAAAAAAAAGTTTTATTCAATAGCAATAGATCAAAACAAAACTATTCATACTAAAACTACCTAATGCATTTTTTCCTAACAAAAACTTAATATACCTACTCTTTATTTTACGCGATGATGGTTTAAATTCCATGAATCGTTATCGTAAGACTGTTATCATAATGTTATAATAAAATTTGGAAAAACTGATAAAACTCCTACTACCTACATAAGGTAAATACAAAAAATTAAAATATCGCAACATGTCCTTAAATAATTCCTTCAATTCAATTAAAAATTTCAAGTCAAATACCCAAGATTTGAAAAACAAAATTAAAATAATAAACGAAAATATAATCTTCATGCCTACCTACATTATGTATGTACGTATAAATCTATAAATAAACATATAACTTATACCTCAAGCTCACATACAAACACAATCGAGTAATAGAAAGCAATTTGTTTTATTTTTATTTCCTTTCATTTATTCTTGTCGTTAGTATGGCACAAGCAACTGATTCATTTGTCTCCCTTGCTCCCCTTATTGTTGCGAGAATCAATGTAATATAACCCTCTCTTACGACTTTTTCATTTTGCTTTTACATCTTTCTTCTATTTCAACTCTCAAATATCAAATACATTTCCATATTAGCGCCGCCTGGTGAAGGCTTATGAAAATAAAAAAAATTGGCTGATGATAGTACTATAGATTTTATATACAAAGATTGAACAAAAAATTATTTACATTTTGTTTCCACTTTCAACCACTTAAGTGCATTGTGGGTGACTCTGTGATGTGAATAAGTATGAAAAAATTAACATTGAACAAAAAATTATTTACATTTTGTTTCCACTTTCAACTACTTAAGTGACTTATGAAATTGACGTTTCGGAAAGCTACTTTTCGTTGACGTTTCGGAAAGCTACTTTTCAGTCGGTTTTGACAAAAGCTTCCGACAGCTTCCGCCTATTTTAGTTCTACCTTTAATGAACCAATGATTGTCGGGCCGGTTCATACGACTGAAAAGTCATTGTATATTTATGTAGGTATATTATTATAGTACTTTGACTATCATGAAGAGGAACGCTCGGCCTGACACCTGCGCGAGGCGAGTACGAACTATGGCTGTGGCGAATTAAAGCGGGGAGAATGAGCAGATAATTTAGGAAAAAGGAATAAATATTAAGGCTTAGAGACTAACAGAAGATAGAGAACAACGCATACAAAATTTGTGGGAGTCCAAGGGAGACAAGAAAAACGTCAATTTTGTGCGTTTTTCTTTATCAATTTTCCGTAGTATGGTTGTATTTTTTGAAAATTGAGATTATATTGGATTTTTTTTTTGGTTGTATGAGTGACTGTAGTAGATTGGGAAAATAGAAATTTACTAAGAATATAATCTATAACCACAGTGCCACTAAAAAAAAATGTTTTAATGAAATTAATAGAGAGGAATGTTTTTCAATTATGTAGGGAGTAATTTTCTTTAAAATTAAGTAGATTAATTCTGAATATTTATGAATCATAAATACATAATAGTGGTCGATAACAATATTTATAGAGTACAAAAGTTTGTTATTTCTTTAAATTACTTATTTAATTGAAATTTTTTTTTGAAAAAGAATGTCAAAAATCAAGAACATATAGGTTGGTCCTAGGCAAGAAAAATAAAATGCACGACTGGATTGCACGTACTTGCTCTTATGTTCAAGTTGTGTGGAACTTAAGAACTTTAAAAAATATTCAAGTAATTATAAAAAAAAAGTGTAAAAAAGCATTTATATCATTCTTTTAATTGTATAAACAGCCTGATAAATAACTTAGAGCTCAAAAAAAAGTATGCATTTGATTACTTGAAAAAATATAAATATATGCAAAAAAAAATTTAAAATCGTTGGAGGCGTTTTCTTAAAAATTAATTTTTTATATATAATATTTATGTAACATTTTTCAAAAAAAAATTTGGTATGCCAATTTTTAGTATATATTAATATACATTTAAAACTGAAATTTCAAAATAATTCATCAACCCGTTTTTGAAATATTGAATTTTCAAAAAAAAATTTTGAATCTTTTTTTAAAAATCCAAAATTTATTTTTTCAAAAATTTTGGTATGCAGTATTATTTATATTCTAACAAAGCTTTTGTGGAAAAAATTTTATTGAAATCGGATGAGCGGTTAATGAGAAAACCAAAAATCAAAAAAACCGTTATATGGCAGGTGCCGTTAATAAATGTTTTTGGTGATTTTTTTTCTTATTAGAACGTATATCATATCTACAATAATACACTGATTTTTTTTTATCAAAATCGTTGGAGCCGTTTTTGAGATAAATAAGCTTTTCCTTAACGGTTGTATGGCAAGTACCGTTATTTTTTGAGCTAAAAAAAAATTTCAATTTCCCCTCTGGAGAGTTACAAAAAAACCTTAAGTTCAAAATTTGAAGAAAATCGCTTCTGTGGTTAAGGCTGTAGGTTGAGGTACGGACAGACAGACAGACAGACAGACAGACAGAATTGTGCCACCCACTTTTTTCGTGTTCTCTATCATCGTAATGTCATGTTTGATTGTTATCTCGAAATTTTTTTTTGCACGAATCCAAAACTTGCCCTATAGTACCTATATCGCAAGTAAAAATACATCGGGTGGAGGGTCCATTTTTCCCCGTTTAGGTGGAGGGGTTAATTTTCCAAAAAATGACTTATAATAGAAAATAAACTATTAAAAAATACCGGCAGCACCTACAATGCCATGCAATAGTAGTACGGGGTAATTAGATTTCATTATATGGAGCTCTGAGAAATAATTCAAACATGCAGTTTGACTTTGATATTCAAAAGGGTATTAGTACAAGAGCCGAAAACCACATTTTTCACAATTGCACCTAGAGTCATTTGGCCGCCATTTTGTTTTTAACGGTTTTTTTTTTTGTTATCAGACGTAACTCACGCATTTTTGACGCTACGAAAAAAAATTGTGAGACAAACTTGTAGAAAATTTAATTGTCTACAAAATATGTTAAGTAACTTTTTTCGATAAGTGCTTTTTTTAAAAAGTTATACTGCATTTTCTTAAAAAAAGTAGGGGTTGATTTTGGTATATTTATCATATCTTATTTTTTTGTTCTAAAAAAAAAAAATTTTAAATAAAAGTAATAGTCCTTTCAATTATCTATATTTTTTGCCTTAACAGTTTTGTTATACGGCTTACGGTTCTCGCCCTGTAGCGCATATTAGTAGTTGAGAACTGTATAGAATCATATATTTTTAACTACTTGACTTTTGCTGGTAAATAGAAACCTCGAGGTTCGAAAGTAAATTAGTACTCGAGCCGAAAACATCATTCTTCACAACTGCCCGTAGAGTCATTTAGCCACCATTTTGTCTTAACGTTTTTTATATCTTCGTTGTAGAACAAACTTGTAGAACATTTAATTTCCTTCAAAATGTTCCTTGTAACTTTTTTCGATAAGTACTTTTTTAAAATTGTACTGCATTTTGTTAAAAAAAGGGTTTCTTTTCAATTTATTTTTTATAAAAAAAAGTAAAAGTCGAAATAAAAGTTGTAGGTAGACCTTTCAATTATCTATATTTTTTGCCTCAATATTTTGTTGTTATGCGATATACCTTATGATATGATTTGTTAATAGTTTAAATTATTTGCATATAGTTTAACTATATTTCCGAATTGTAAAATTAACTAATATCGCACTCTTATCGAGAAATGACTTCAGAACTTTTGTGGGAAATTACATAGAAATTTCCTAATTAATATCTTAAATTTCTAAAATAATGCTAATTGTATGTTAGATAAATGTAAGTAATTTTATCGACTGGGTTTGAATGGATGTAACTTCAAAACGGCTGTATTAACGGTAAAACATATTCAGACCTTTTTTTAGAAAGTTCAATTTTCTATAAGAAAAACGTATAAAAACGTAAAACGCATAAAGTTATAAAATTCCAAATACAAACAGGAGTTTTCTCCCATACAAATCGTATGGAAACCGAAACCTGTGACGAGGCATGTCTAAACATGATTTTTAAGTGCCCACATTTCCACAAACATCTTTTTTCGCTTAACTGAAACTTTTGAGCCTGTTTGGAAGAAAACGTTTTTTTGAAAAAGTCTAATAATTATGATAAATCAGATTCTATTTCTTTGTTGTTCACTCGTTTTTGTACTGAAAAAATTCCATGTTGAAGGTGGGGTGGAAGAGAGTTATGTCGTCAATTATTTTTTAATTAAATGTTCTACAAGTTTGTTCTACAACTTTTTTTGTCTGGCATAAATAAAAAGTGAGTTACTTGCGAAGATATAAAAAACGTTAAAACAAAATGGTGGCTAAATGACTCTACGGGCAGTTGTGAAGAATGATGTTTTCGGCTCGAGTACTAATTTACTTTCGAACCTCGAGGTTTCTATTTACCAGCAAAAGTCAAGTAGTTAAAAATATATGATTCTATACAGTTCTCAACTACTAATATGCGCTACAGGGCGAGAACCGTAAGCCGTATAACAAAACTGTTAAGGCAAAAAATATAGATAATTGAAAGGACTATTACTTTTATTAAAAAATTTTTTTTTTTTTAGAACAAAAATATAAGATATGATAAATATACCAAAATCAACCCCTACTTTTTTTAAGAAAATGCAGTATAACTTTTAAAAAAAAGCACTTATCGAAAAAAGTTACTTAACATATTTTGTAGACAGTTAAATTTTCTACAAGTTTGTCTCACAATTTTTTTTCGTAGCGTCAAAAATGCGTGAGTTACGTCTGATAACAAAAAAAGCCATTAAAAACAAAATGTCGGCCAAATGACTCCAGGTGCAATTGTGAAAAATGTGGTTTTCGGCTCTTGTACTAATACCCTTTCGAATATCAGAGTCAAACTGCATGTTTGAATTATTTCCCAGCAAAAGTCTAACTACCCCGTACTATAGCTTAATTAGCTTAAAGCCAGAGAATGGTCATTTAATTATACAGGGTGTTCCGCACCTGAGTGGAAGTATCTTAGGGTGTGGTTCCTGGGTATATTCTAAGAAAAAAATTGTATGGGGGAAAGTTGTATCTCCCTTCCCTGAGGCAGGGGGCGGCAGTTTCTGAAAAATTGACTTAAAATGCCAAAAAAAAACATTAAAAATCAACGAAAATACATCTAATAATGTGCAATATTTTTTTTGAAAGCTAATACTCCATTCTTGCATTTGGTTTTGAAATTAAATTTCAAAGTCAAATTTGTTCAAAGAAATTGTGATTTTTTTTTCTTAAGTCGATATTTTTTCAAAATTTTACGTAATTAAGTGCTATTTTTGTGTTCAATATTCATTGCCCTCATTATTTTGTAATTTATTACCGAAAACTTAATGTAAAAATCTTTCTTAGTTTTTGAGAAATTAAGAAAAAACAAAAGGTACTTTTCCCAAAAGAGCCCGAAAAAATTAATTTTTTCATGAATTATCCATAATTTAACCCTCTTTCCGGGGTTTTTTGGTAAAAGTACCTTTTGTTTTTTCTTAATTTCTCGAAAACTAAAAGAGATTTTTACATTTGGTTTTCGGTAATGGACTAAAAATAAATGAGCGCAATGAATATTGAACACAAAAATAGCACTTAATTACGTAAAATTTTGAAAAATATCGACTTAAGAAAAAAAAATCTACATTTTTTTAAAAGAATTTGACTTTGAAATTTAATTTCTCAAAAACTATTCGCTTAAACAACTTGATATAAAAACCAAATGCAAGAATGGAGTATTAGCTTTCAAAAAAATTATAGCATATTATTAGATGTGTTTCGTTGATTTACCCTCTAAAAGTACTTGAGAGTGCTAGGACGCCATATGGCCCTAGGCTCAATGATAGGAAAATCCCTATGCACACCTCCGCGTGGTAGAGGGCGGGTAATGCTAACGTGCAGGGGGACCGAATGGATGCCGGGATAAGCAGACAACCCAGCTATGCTGGTCAGGGCACAAACTTGTCCTCGGGATGGTTAAAAGCCCCCTTAAGGCGGATGAACTGCAGGTGGCGGTCAACGGCATGATAGTCTGGTGGCGGAGGAGCTTTTTTTTGGTAAAAGGCCAACGGCAGCAGCAGGTAGCGTCTGTAACCCATATTGGGCGGCTACAAAAGGCGTCTGTTTTCCCACAGTGGGCGGCCTCGAGCAGTTATGTGTTTGACCATACAAAAGGCGGGTGTGCCTATCAAATCTGAGCTTATGTATGTTATTAATCATATCTCGGAAAACACCATGGTGGAAGGATATATGCAAATACATGAATTATGACAACAAATGGAAATGAGTCCCCAAGAGGTAATCTTTTTATAGAAAATCCTTCTGTAGCTTCGGCTGCAGTAAACCGCACATCGGATTTGGGGGTGCGGCATCCTTCATGTACGAGCGTCAATCAAGACGCCATAATAATAAATGAATCGTTGACAAATAGAAGAAGTCTTTCAAGAAGCGCAAATGTTACTTTTGGCTACCGCATACGTACGAAAATCGGAGCATGGAACGTTCGATCCTTGTACAGCGATGGTAGATACGAGCAGGTTGAGCGTGAAATGCTTCGCCTAAAGATCAGTATCCTGGGCATAAGCGAAACTAAGTGGAGAGGAAGAGCTGAATACAGATCAGACACTGGACAGACGAGAATGCTGTATTCCGGCGAAGATGAAAGAGAGGGTGGCCAAAGACTGCATGGTGTCGGAATTATGTTGAACGAAGAAGCGAGGCGTAGTTTGATCTCATGGGCGCCCATTTCTGCGAGATTAATGACAGCAAGGTTTCGTTCAAAAATTCGTAACGTCACAATTATTCAGTGCTACGCCCCCACAAATGAAGCGACCGAGGAAGACAAAACCGCGTTCTACACTCATCTTAACTCGGTTTACAGTAGTGTTCCGAGAGCCGACATCATAGTCGTTATGGGAGACCTTAATGCCCAAGTCGGTTCAGACAATTACGGACTGGAACGCGTGATGGGAAGAAATGGCGTGGGGTCACGGAATGAAAATGGTGACTTACTTGTCGACTTTTGTAACGCGAATCGTCTTGTGATAGGTGGGACTGTATTTAAGCATAAGACGTGCAACAAAATTACCTGGGTGCATCCGGATGGTCAAACCGAAAACCAAATTGATCATATCATGATTCAGCAGCGATGGAGGAAGTCTATGTGTGATGTCCGGAGTATAAGAAATGCCGATGTGGGAAGCGACCACCATTTGGTTCTGATGAGTCTCAAACTACGAACCGCTGCCGTACAAAAACCAGCGCAGGATGCAGCAAGGAGCACAAAATTCATTACTAATGCTTTAAATGACCCCAACATATGTCGAAACTATGTCACCACCCTTAACGACAGAGCCTCGTCATTAAATGGAATCCAGAATTCAACAATTGATGAGATGTGGGGTGAAATTAAAAGTGTTTTTATGGAGGCTGGATCCGAAACTGTACCCAAGCGAACGAGACGTAGAGACTCTTGGATATCCCAAGACACCTGGGATAAGATCGAACTTCGCAAATCGTTGAAAATCCAATTAAATGCTGAAGCTGATGTTCAACGAAAGGCTGACTTGCGAAGAGAGTACCGCATTGCACATAAGATGGTCTACCGCTGTGTGAGACGTGACAAGTGGGTGAAGTTGGATGGACTCGCAGATAATGCGGAAAGCGCTGCCAGAAGAGGAGATATCCGGGAATTGTACCAAATAGCCAAAGATGTTATCGGGAAAAAAAGCAACACCAATCATCCTGTAATGGATGTGGATGGCACACTTTTGGTATCAATTGAGGATCAGCTTCGTAGATGGAAGGACCATTTTTGTGCCCTGCTAAATGAGGATTCAGTTGAGCAGAGTGCTGAAGTGCCCCAACTAAACGAGATGCGCAGGTCCTATAGGGGTATTGACATCGAACCCCCGTCAGAATCGGAAATTCGTACATCAATAAATCTCCTCAAATACAACAAGGCAGCTGGACTGGACGGAATACCAGCTGAATTCCTGAAAGCCGATCCCGTAGCAGCGGCTAGTATTTTACATCCGCTGATACAAAACATTTGGGAAAACGAAAGCTATCCCAGGGACTGGAAGGATGGTGTGATTGTTAAGTTGCCAAAGAAAGGTGACTTAAAGAATTGCAACAATTGGCGTGGTATCACCGTTTTGTCCGTTTTCCCAAAACTAATGGCAACAATCATACTCGAGCGAATAAAGGATAGAATCGAGTCTACACTCAAGAGGCATCAAGCTGGCTTCCGCAGTGGTCGATCGTGTGTCGACCATATCAACACCCTGCGTATCGTCCTCGAGCAGTCGATGGAATATCAATCACCGCTTTACCTCATGTTCGTGGATTTTGAAAAGGCCTTTGATCGAGTTAACCGAGAATGTATATGGACATCGTTGCTTGGTAGAGGAATTCCACCAAAAATTGTTGCCATTATTAAAGAGTCCTACAACAACGCGAGGTGTTTTGTTTTGCACAATGGGCAGCTATCCGACTCCTTCGTAGTGCAACAGGGTGTGAGACAAGGGGATGTTCTATCGCCAATTCTCTTCCTGCTGGCGATGGACGACGTATTGACGGCCAGTGTTGGTACAGCTGAGCGACAGGGCATTCAATGGAGACCGTTCGAAAGGCTCAGTCATTTAGACTATGCCGATGACATATGTCTACTGGCAAATAACATCAGTGGGCTGAACGGGATGTGCCAAGCACTGCAAGTGAAGGGAGAGTCGAGTGGTCTAAGAATTAACAGCAAAAAGACAAAAATAATGCTCACAGGCCGCTCCACACAGCAGCGTATTATTTTACAGGAGACGCCAGTTGAAGTAGTGGAACAATTTAACTACCTTGGCAGTATTGTTTCTGCAAACGGTGGTACGGATCTGGACGTTAAAAGTAGAATAAATAAAGCTCGTGCTGCCTTCGGTACTCTGTCCCCAATTTGGAAATCCAGTCAAATCTCCTTACGCACTAAGTTGAGATTCTTCGAATCCAATGTCAAATCCGTGCTGTTATATGCTTGTGAAACCTGGAAAGTCACGTCTACCATTTCGAAGAAATTGCAGGCTTTTGTGAATCGCTGTCTTCGCCACATCCTAAAGATTCGCTGGCCACAAATAATATCAAATGAGGAATTGTGGCGCAGGACAAGTCAAGAGCGGCTGGACGTCGACATAAGAAAGCGTAAATGGCGTTGGATTGGTCACACACTGAGGAAACCAAACGATGAAATTGCAAAGCAGTCCTTTGAATGGAATCCTCAGGGTGCACGGCGGGTTGGAAGACCAAGAACAACATGGAAATCAACTGTCTTAGCGGAAGCAGAATCCCAGAGAAAGACGTGGCCACAGCTTAAGTACCTTGCAGCAGACCGTGAAGGATGGAGACGTTTTGTTGACGCCCTATGCCCCAGCCGGGGATACAGGACACGATGATGATTCGTTGATTTTAAATGTTTTTTTGGCATTTTAAGTCAATTTTTCAGAAACTCCCTGCCTCAGGGAGGGGAGATACAACTTTCCCCCATACAACTTTTTTCTTAGAATATACCCAGGAACCCAACCCTAAAATACTTCCACTCAGGTGCGGGACACCTTGTATATTAAAATAAAGTTGTTTTTATAAATACATTGTTTGAAAATAATTTTCAACTTAAAATTTTGAAAAAAAAGAAATTATTTTTTTAAACCAAATTTTTTTCAAACTTTTTCCTTATCAAGTATATTTTTTTTTTAAATTTAGTAGTAGATCAAACTAATTTTAGCATACAGAAAAAATTTCATCATAATTGTAGTAGCGGTTTTTGAGAAATGAAAAGATTTAGTTGAACAGATATAAAAATTGTATGGCAAGTATACCCATGTAAATAATTGTTACCTACTTCAAAATTATTGCCTACTGTTTGTAATTTGTTGTTCCAAATTTGTTGGCTATCTCAAAGCGTGCATTTAAAGACCTCAATCCTGAAGATCCCTTAAGAACTTTTTAAGTTGAAAATATATTATCGGAACCATTTTATTACTTTTTTAATTAAAAATGATTTTGTGAGAGTCATTTAAACCTTCATAATGTCATTCTGGTTGAACTAATCCTTAAACATTGTGATACATTATTTTAGAAGATGATTGGAGGCACAAATGTGTAGTAAATTATTTTTCATAATTCTGAATTTTTTTCATCAACTTTTTAATTTTGAAAAGTGAAAATCGAATCGTTTGGAGCTTGAAACTAGCGTAAATTTTCAAATATCTCCACTTAGCGGTGTTTTAGAAAAACGAAATTTTTACCAGATACTAGAATATACAATAGTTATCACTGAGTAAAATTTCAAGTTTTTCTTTTCACCCCTCAAAAAGTTAAAAATTAAAAACCTCTAAAAACTCACCCAAAAAAAGCATTGTTTTTAAAAAAACTCATCAAGCACGAAAATTTATCTTTATCAAAAATTCCTTAAACGCGGTTAATTTTTCTTTTTGTCTACTTTCTATGGGTATATACCTATATTTTATTTTCATCGGACATCCCGCTAGCCAGCAGCAAGACATTTGCTAAACAGCTTTTTTTCCATTTATGTTTTTTAAAGCCTAATAGCTTCTAAACGAGATTTTTTAATACTAAATGTTTTTTGTAAAACCTTCTTAGATTTTTATTTTCTATCAGAAGCGAAAAAATAAACTTTCTATCTTCTACCGTTTAGAAAATAGATTTTCGACCTTCACTTAGTTTCCCCCCTTTAAACATTTTAATTTACAAAACGAACTCCTTATTGGACAATTATGTACATAAATGCTTAGGCTTTCGCGGTTGTTTATAGACATAATATATAATTATTTTTCGGATTAGCCGCGTTATAAAAGTTTAAAGAGTGCACTTTGGTACTCACCCCGAACGTTTGGTATCAAATTGCATTGAGCGTGGTCACCGGGAAACTGCTCTTGAGATCTTCAAACTTGAAACACCCTGCAACAACAACAACAACATAATGAGATAGAACCTCCTACGCACAGCTACAACCTGCGTAGTCAATCTAATATATCATAACATCTCAAGAGCAGTTTCCCGGTGACCACGCTCAATGCAATTTGATGCGAAACGTTCGGGGTGAGTACCAAAGTGCACTCTTTAAACTTTTATAACGCGGCTAATCCGAAAAATAATTATCTATTATGTCTATATTGATACAAACTTGAAAATTGATTTTGAAACAAAAATTGGAAATTTTAATTGGAATTTCAATTTTTGCAAGAAAATAATAGCACTTATATTTATATATAGATTATAGATATACCTATGTACGTGTTCATTAATTCATAAAAGAAACCAACATCATTGTATAATTTCGTATACGTGTATGAACATTTTACTTATTTTCTCTACCTCATTGTTCATTCTGTCGTTGCCATGACACTAACAGCTGATGCACCCATCTCCCTTATCCCCCTTATTGTTGTCAGAATAAAAAATATAATCCTCGCTGTTTAATCGCCCTGTCAACAGCAAGTCGCCGTCGCACAATGGGACCTCTTGTATGGAGAGCGTGCTCAAAATGCAAAATTGAAACTAACGGTTTCGTATAAAATTATAATGTGGATTCAAAGTTGACATGATTGCTTATCAATATGTCAAGTTTTGAAGTTTTGGGAGACAGAAGGGTAATAGAAAATAAGCGATAAAAGTAGCAATTCGTGTACATTCTAAAATCCATTGAGCAGTTGTAGGTCATTTGAAAATTTGGAAAAAATAAATTCGCGGTGAATACAAAAATATAATAAATATATTGGCATCAAATGAAGGTCAGTGGAAAATGAAAAAATATTTTTATCAAATTAGAACAACATTTTCCCCTTACATTTTAAAAAAATTGAAAAGTTACGTAGAAAATATTCAAAAAATCTTATTTCTGTTTTGCGCACCATGCTCTCACTTTTGACTTCTGTTTCATATAGAGGAATATTGATACTACTAGACCACGTATTCAGTTTTAAAAGCATCGTGCGCAAAATATAGAAAAAAAAATTTGAACATTTTCTACGTAACTTTTCAATTTTCTTAAAATGCAAGTGAAATATGTTGATCTAATTTGATAAAAACATTTTTTTTATTTTTACTGACCTTCATTTGATGCCAATATATTTTTTATATTTTTGTATTCACCACGAATTTATTTTTTTCGAATTTTCAAAAGACCAACAACTGCGCAATGGATTTTAGAATTTACATGAATTGCTGCTTTTATCGCATATTTTCTATTACATTTCTGTCTCCCAAAACTTCAAAACTTGACATATTGATAAGCAATCATGTCAACTTTGAATCCACATTACAATTTTATTCGAAACCGTTAGTTTCAATTTTGGATTTTGAGCACGCTCTCCATACAAGAGGTTCCAGTGTGCGTCGTTAACAGCGCCAAAAATGTCACCGAAAACGAGCCGAATACGAAGCTTTTTTTCTGTTCCATGATAGTACTATCCCTCCCTCTCCTAAAAATTCAGTACTCGTGTGCGCTGGCCAAATGGTTTTATTTAACACTGTAACTTAAAGAAGAAATCCAAATAAAAAATAGAAAAACCAAAGAAAAATTAACTTTTATCATAAAGAAATTTCACTTATCATGCCTGATTTAAACAATGTTTCCTCGAAATCTGTTTATTTTGACACATTTTAAGCACTTTGCTTTGTTAAGGGCCCTTTTAAGTAAGTTTTGTTTATATGTAAGTATTTATTTGAGCAAGGCCACTTAATTATACAGGGTGTCCCGGACCTGAGTTCTTGGGGTAATTCTAAGAAAAAAATTGTATGGGGGGAAAGTTATATCTCCCTCCCTGAGGCAGGGGGGCAGTTTCTGAAACATTGACTTAAAATGCAAAAAAAACATTAAAAATCGACGAAAACAAATTTTATAATGTGCTATAGTTTTTCTGAGAGCTAATACTCCATTATTGCATCTGGTTTTAAATCAAGTTGTTTAAGCGAATAGTTTTTGAGAAATTAAATTTCAAAATCAAAATGAAAAAAAAGAAAAAATGGTGATTGTTTTTCTTAAGTCGATATTTTTCAAGATTTTACGTAATTAAGTGCTTTTTTTGTGTTCAATATTCAATACCCTCATTATTTTTTAGTCCATTACCGAAAACCAAATGTAAAAATCTTTCTTAGTTTTTGAGAAATTAAGAAAAAAACAAAATGTACTTTTCCCAAATAAGCCCGAAAAATTGAATTTATTCATGAATTATCCATATGTACCTAAATTAACCCTTTTTTCGGGCTTTTTTGGTAAAAGTACCTTTTGTTTTTTCTTAATTTCTCAAAAACTAAGAGAGATTTTTACATTTTTGATGTGTTTTCGTTGATTTTAAATGTTTTTTTTTTTTTGCATTTAAAGTAAATGTTTCAGAAACTGCCCCCCCCTGCCTCAGGGATTTTTTTCAATTTACAATTTTTTTCTTAGAATAACCCCAAGAACCACCCCCTTAAATACTTCCACTCAGGTCCAGGACACCCTGAATATTAAATTAAAGTTTTGAAATTAAGCTTTTCAATGGTGCTAAAAAAGTGTATGTCATCACTGAATTTTAAGAGATATCGTTGTGCAAAAGGCCGTTCAAAAAAGTAGTTTTTTTTAATATCTCAAAATATGTTTATAGTAGCAAAATAATTGTAGGTATATTGAAAAGACTAGAAATTTAGCTTTCATTTGACACCAACATCATATTCTTACGTATCCTAGATCGGAAGATATTGACAAAAAGCTGAAAAAACTCTATTTTCGATGACTTTTTCCAACATTTGTGGTAACATTCTGGCCAGGATCGTTTTTAAAGAAGTACGGACCAATTATTCCACCAACCCATAAAGCACACCAAACAGTCAGTTTTTGTGGATGTAACGGTGTCTCAACATACACTTGAGGATTATCATCACTCCAAATACGGCAGTTTTGTTTATTGACGTATAGACCAAAAGTGAGCTTCATCGCAAAAAAAATCGCTTATGAAAATTGGGATCAACGGCAATGATTTTCAAAATAAATTTGCACAATTTGGAAGCGTTGTTCAGGCGTCAGTCTATTCAGTATTCATGTTGAAATGCCAAACCAAACTAAAAAAAAAACTTGACAGCTGAAAAAATGGCTACCTTAAAATAGTGTTGCCAACTTAAAGTTCTATACCTCTAAGAAAAACACCCTTTAATAACAGTTGTATTATTTCACATTGTAAGCGCAAAAGTTGCTTATTGGAGCGAGATGTATTTCTATTGAAATTCAGCAAGAAGTATTTTCATTCAATCTTCAAATACGGATAGCATGATATGAATTATATGAATTAGAAAAATGTAACGAAGCTTGAAACTTGTTCTTTCAACTGTAAAAAAAACTCATAAAAAAGCTTATAATGAATATCATTACCTATACCTACATATACAAGAAAAAATAAAATTGTTTTATTTTTTTTCTAGTTTCAAAAACATTCAACAACCATCTTTTGAAATTAAAAAAAATTGAGATAACAATCAAACATGATATTACCTTGATAGAGAACACAGTGGGTTGCACAATTCTCTGTCTGTCTGTTTGTATTTGGATCAACAGCCTAAGCTAATGATATGATTTTCATCAAAATTTGAAATTAAGGTTTTTTTTTGTAATCTCCAGAGTGGAAATTGAAATTTTTTTTAGCTCCAAAAATAACGGTACTTGCCATACAACCGTTAGAGAAAAGCTTATTTATCTCAGAAACGGCTCCAACGATTTTCATAAAAAAAATCACTGCGTTATCGTAGGCATGGTATACATTTTGGTAAAAAAAAGAATACCAAAAACTGTTACGGTACCTGCCATATAATGGGTTTTTTGATTATTGATTCTCTCATTAACGGCTTAACGAATTTTAATCTAAATTTTTATGAAAAAGCTTCTTTAAAATGTCAATAACATCGCATATCAAAGTTTTGAAAAAAAAATAAGTTTTGGATTTTCAAAAAATAATAATTTTTTTTGAAAATTCAATATTTCAAAAACGGGTGTATGAATTTCTTTTTGAAACTATGTATTTAAATGTATATTATTATTTTCCAAAAATTTCCATACCAATTTTTTTTTTAGTCATCCAAAATGATGAGTTTTAATGAAGTGGGTTACCTCTGGGAAGATTCCATTCAGTTCACTATACTTAAAGTATTTTGCAATGTAAGAACTTCCCCATCTTGTCGAAATAATGAGAGTGAAGCTTAATCCTTCTCAAATGTTTCCCCAACATTTATGAAGCATTGGACTTGAAAGATTATTTCATTCTTTTTCCAGAAGCATAATATTTCATCACAGAGTTTAAATTCTTTCTGAGAAGTGATGATACATGGACCCTTTGAGTTCGAAAGCATTTCGCATTTTTCTCTTTTGGTTCAGGATAGAGCTATGAACGGGGAACGAGTATTTTGGGCATTTTCTGAACATCCTCTGAACTAAGCGTGTTCTGAACGCTCTGATTTTTTTTTCAAACACACCTGAACAACTAGCTGTCACCATTTGACATTTCACCTTCCAAATGCTTGTGCTCAGCATTTAACTCTGCTAAGTTACTTTATCCTTAGCTCATAGAGTGCACTCTCAACTCGCTCAGAAAATGCTAAGAACGAAAAAAGAAACACGTATTCGAAGCTCTGAGCGCTTTGAGCTTTAGAAGAAACACGAATTTGTTTTAACAACTGGTGATGGCGTTTTGGGGCCTATTTCAGCGCTAGCAACATCACCAACTACATCATGCAAATAATACTTACAACAACATGAGTTACATTTTTCTGTTACAAATATAGGTACAACTGGAATTATGAACTTAGCAACTTGAACATTTTGTTTCAAAATAATTTGTTATTACTTGTTCAATAAAAGATTTTGATTAGAATACCAAATAAAATAATAAATTTCTGGCTTAAAAAAATGTAGGTACATAGGTACATGATACTGATACTGATAATAATACATTTGAAAATTATATACAATAATTCTTTGTTTTATTAATCTAAAACGTTATAAGGTTGTTCGTGTTTCTTACGTGTTTTGTGCAATTGAATTATTTTAACAAAGAAAATGTCGCTTACCAGAAATAGAAGTTCTAGGTTGATTGCCTCGATAGAAGTTATAAGGCAGTTTAAAAAAAATTAAAGACGAAGAAGTAAGAAAGTTTATAAGAAAGTGTTGCGTAAAACCCGTTTTAATGAAAAGGTTTGTGATTTTTTTTATAAGTTTAAACTATTTAAATAAAATAAATATACCTACGTACCAGGGACGAAGCGTCCATATAATGAGTGGAATGAGTGCTTCCGTTGAACAAATTAAAAAAATCGTAGGAGCAAAGAATTAAATTCGAACTTGCAAATCGTATTCATTTTCCCGTTATAATATACCTATCTACCTTTATTTTCTACTAGGTACATATAATGAAATCTTCATTCTGTGAATTAAATTCCAACATCATTGTGAGAACATTATCATCTTTTACCAAAATTACTATAGAATGCGTAACAGATATGCATTCTTTACTGTCGCTTTCTTTCTTAAATCAATTTCAAAATACCCTACTACTCCAACTCCAACCAAATTGAGAATACAACATAACCCACCACTATTCATATAATGCTCACAGGCTTACACTAAATTGCTTCATAAAAAACTAGAATGCACAACTGCTAGGCATTCCATTATTTCGCATACTTAGCTTAGATCCCAACACAAAGTCAAAGTAATTTTTTTTTGTTTCTCGCCATTTGACCAACGTATGAAGAATGAGTTGAGTGAATGCATTCTGAATATTTCATGAAACAAAACTGAGAGAAAAACAAAGATGTATTTATTGAGTTGCGTATTGTCTCAAACTGATAATGAGTTAAATTTCATAAAAGAATAAAGGGTTAGAAAAGATATTTTTTGTGTGAGTGGGGATAGGGTCTAAAAACAGAGCCGATTTAAGGTGGTAGTTTTTTAATTAGTTTCGCGGCCGTGTGCGATATAAGCAATCCACCTGTTTTCTATTGTTATATTCTTTTTGGGAATAAATATGAATTCCTGTAACTGCGCTATAGAAAGTATTTTCGATAAACCATTTTCAGCTAGATCGTTTGATGAAAAAAAAATATAATAGATGGTGGGAGACCGAAATCTTATGTAATTATAAACAGCGTTACATAGCGGTGTACTAGGCATTTTTCGATGCAATCATATGAAATTTTTTCGTGACTAACAGGATGTTCAAATGATGTGAACAATTTTTCAAAAGCCGACAAAAGGCATGGAAAAGAGTGCGGTTCATATTTAAGTGCAATGGTGTCATTAAAAATGTTTAGTTCTGTTCGCATAGAATCAATTAATTTTAGTTATTTAATTATTTTATGTAGGTATAAAATAATGATTAAGAAGAATTAAAAAACAAACAAATGTGATCTTAAAAAATAGGTCTTTACTTTTTGGTTTTATGTAAGTGCTTCCGCTACTAAAAAAGTCACGCCTCGTGCCTGCTACGTACCTATGGACAAGTCAAGAGCGGCTGTACGTCGACATAAGAAAGCGTAAATGGCGTTGGATTGGTCACACACTGAGGAAACCAAACGATGAAATTGCAAAGCAGTCCTTTGAATGGAATCCTCAGGGTGCACGGCGGGTTGGAAGACCAAGAACAACATGGAAATCAACTGTCTTAGCGGAAGCAGAATCCCAGAGAAAGACGTGGCCACAGCATAAGTACCTTGCAGCAGACTGTGAAGGATGGAGACGTTTTGTTGACGCCCTATGGCCCAGCCGAGGTTACAGGACACGATGATGAAATATACCTACGTTTTTCTCAAAAGGTCGGAGGAAGATTTAGAGGCTCATTTACTGAAGGATCTTTTATGGGAGGAAGATGCAAAGGACTTAACGCGCATTGATATTTTGCAGGAAGTTTTTTCCTCGGTATGGTATAAATGTTATTTGTTCATAAAATTTCATTGCTCTCACAAAATGTATACCAACTACATATGACAATCGAATTATCATAAAACTTATATGGGATCGTCACAAAAATAAAAGAAAAATGTACTAACGAAAGCGATATATTTTTTAGTATACCGTACGAACAAAAAAGTTAAATTAATTTTTGTTCGTCGTAGATGGATTCCAAAAGCAAATGCTCCAGGCAATATTCTTATATATCAATCCATATTCAATCAATTTTCTCAATAGGTAGGTACACAACAGTCCTAAGAAATGCGATGCGATACTGTTATGCGTAGTGCAATAATACCAAGGACGAAGCTGAGCTGAGGTACCTGGCCTCTGGAGATTCTTTCAAGTCATTGGAGTTTCTGTCAAAGATTTCCCGAAATACCATAGGTGCATTCTTTCCCAAAGTCTTAAAGGCGAAATATGAAAAAATGAAAGTCTTCAAGAATAGCATACATAGGTAGAGAAAACTACATAGTTTTTAGCTGTCCAGTCGAAATGTATTAAATATATATACAGGGTGTCGCACGAATCTTGCTCCAAAGATGATATTTAAAGATTGTGATGGTGAATGAGTTTTTTTTTACCCAGAACTTCGCCAAAGACGTATCCCATTGAATAGCATTTGGTTCCAGCAAGATTGAGCAACTGCACGACCCAGCCAGACCAGCTACGGTGGAGCTACAACAAAAATTCGCAAGGCGAATTAATTTCCAGGAACTCCACGTTTCGCTGGCCCCCAAGGTCACCTGATTTGACTGCACCAGGCTTTTTTTATGGGCTTATGTCAAGCAGTAGTTGTACCTACAAAGTTAACCCAGGAATTTGACTTAATTGATGCAGTCCTTAAGACAAGAATGGAGGCGATCCCAACTTCAAACCTTCAGGCCGCATACAGTCAGTCTCAGTCATATTCGTGCATCTTGCCTTTTAAACTAAATAGTACCCTAAAAAGTGAAATGACTAATGCTACATTTCCACCTAGAGCTAATCTGAAATTTAATGAGATTAACCTTAAATCTCCTTTAAATCTCGTAGATTTACCATACAAATTTATTTCGTAAATCTTGAAGATTAGAAATTAATCTTGTTAAATCTTCCTAGGACAAATAGTTTTACAAATCGAACTAACCTATTTTACATGGTGCTGAACGATTCATTCGAGACTCGCGTTCAGTTCTTCACTGTTTCGCACGAATCAAACATTCTGTCTCATTCGCACTTCATAAGAAAAATTGGAACGCCATTTGTATTTTTGAAGGTGCTGTCAAATTTAATCTTTTTTAAATCTTTTTGTGCGGTGGAAACACCAAAAAGATTTATTAAATCTAATCTGAGATAAACCTTTGGTGGAAACATAGCATAAGTGGAATTGAAAAATGAAACTTATTGGGCTTAAGTAAACATCGAACTTCGTAATAAACTAAAAGCATTTTATTCGTCGTAATAACAAACAAAACAATTATTTCAACAAATTATATAAGACTTCAGTCTCACATTCGTATTCGTACAATGCATTATGTTAGGGTAATTTTTTAACAAATCTTACTAAAACATACGTTTTTAATAATTTATGGCATATCCCTTGCTTTTAATGATCTCATTAAGTCTTTTTTGGCATTGATTCCACCAACTTCAGTGTGTAATCCGGCTCGATTGGCATTCCATTCTTCAAGAAGTTTTTGTTCCAGCTCTCTTTTGACGTCTGTGAAGTAAGCAGGGCAACTTTCACCCACGCAAATGGGACCTTTGACAGGAATTTGCAGTTTTTTTGCTTTTTTTTTGCATTTCTATTCCCGATTTTGCAGTTCGCCAAATGAGGGTGTAATATTTAGTGACCTGCTAACTTCACAGTGAAGTTAGCAGGTCACATGTGTATCTCAGGAACCAAGCGTGCTAGGAACTTGTAGTAAGGCTCCAAATTGCAGTTTTTTTGCATTTCACGAAAAGGCTAGGTCAAATTTGAAGTCCTCAATTTGAAAAAAATTCATACTGACCTGCTCACTTCACAGTGAAGTTAGCAGGTCACATCGTGTATCTCAGGAACCAAGCATGCTAGGAACTTGCTTAAGGGCTCCAAATTTGCAGTTTTTTTGCATTTCAACGATAGGCTATGTTCACAATTTGAAGTCCTCAATTTTAAAATTTCCTAAATTTGACTTCACTGTGAAGTTAGCAGGTCACATCGTGTATCTCAGAACCAAGCATGCTAAGAACTTGCAAAAGGCTCCAAATTTGCAGTTTTTTTTTGCATTTCAACGATAGGCTATGTTCAAAATTTGAAGTCCTCAATTTAAAAATTTCCCAAATTTGACTTCAATATGAAGCAAGTGGGTCACATCGTGTATCTCACGAACCAAGCATGCTAGAAACTCGCAGTACTTCACAGTGAAGTTAGCAGGTCCATCGTGTATCTCAGGAACCAAGCATGCTAGGAACTTGCAAAAAGGCTCTAAATTTGCAGTTTTTTTGCATTTCAACGATAGGCTATGTTCAAAATTTGAAGTCCTCAATTTAAAAATTTCCCAAATTTGACTTCAGTATGAAATTTTTTTCAAAAAAAGGACTTCAAAATTTTGACCTAGCCTATTCTTGAAGTGCAAAAAACTGCAAATTGGGAGCCTTACTGCGAGTTCCTAGCATGCTTGGTTCGTGAGATACACGATGTGACCCACTTGCTTCATATGAAGCCAAATTGGGAAATTTTTAAATTGAGGACTTCAATTATGAACATAGCCCTATCGTTGAAATGCAAACAAATTGCAAATTTGGAGCCCTTTTGCAAGTTCCTAGCATGCTGGTTCCTGAGATACACGATGTGACCTGCTAACTTCACTGTGAAGTTAGCAGGTCAGTATGAAATTTTTTTCAAATTGAGGACTTCAAATTTGAACATAGCCTATCGTTGAAATGCAAAAAAACTGCAATTTGGAGCCCTACTACAAGTTCCTAGCACGCTTGGTTCCTGAGATACACCATGTGACCTCTAACTTCACTGTGAAGTTAGCAGGTCACTAAATTACACCCTCATTTGGCGAACTGCAAAATCGGGAATAGAAATGCAAAAAATGCAAAAAAACTGCAAATTCCTGTCAAGGTCCCATTTGCGTGGGTGAAAGTGGCCCCTGCTAACTTCACAGACGTTCTCTTTTGCCTGTTATTTGAAACTTCGAATTCTTCTGTCCAAATGATCCCACAGATTCGCTATGGGATTTATGTCTGGTGATTGTGGTGGTATTTGCATCACTTTTGGCAGTTGTACAGCCTTTGAAGCAGTGTGCTTCGGGTCATTGTCTCTGGTAAACAAAAAGTTGCTTTCGATGCCAAGTCGGATGGCGCTTTCCTTCAGATTTTTTTTTAGAATATCGATGTAGACATCCTGATTCATAATGCCGCTAATAATTTCTAAATTACCCACTCCTGCTGCCGAAAACACCCCCAAACCATCACGGAACCTCCACCGTGTTTCACTGTTGGTACTAAGTTTTTCGGATTAAGCTCTGATTTGGTTTTCTCCAAACTCTCTGACGGCCATCCGATCCAAACAAGTTAAACTTGCTCTCATCAGTAAAAATTACCTGTTTCCCAGAACTCCACTGTCTCATTTTTATACCTTTTAGCGAAATCTAATCTCTTCTTCGATTACTTCTGAGATCCAGGGCTTTTTCCCTAGCAATTCTTCCATTGAAACCATTTTTTCTTATTGCTCGGCGAACGGTTTCGGGACTCACTTGCTTGTTGAGGTCACATTTAACAATTTCGGCTAACTTTGGGGCACTTAACTTAGGACTCTTCTTTATTTCGCGCAAAATAATCTTTCGTCAAGCATTGTTCAAAATTTTTCGACCCTGGTTTCTTGGCTTGTTTTCAATCTATTTTCTTCTTTGTATCGTTTTACGGTTTTACTATATATTGTATAGTCGAACGACTTTTATCAACAATTGCACCTATTTCCGAGTATGATTTTCCTTTTTTATGGTGGGTATAATCAAATCAAAATCAAAAGCTAGTTTCTTTAGATTTTCTCCTCATTTTTCAAAATTTACAATAAAAACTTGCACAAAACTCACTTAACGGACTGACAATACTACTGCGTTTAAGTTTTTTTTTCATTGAAAAACGCAAGTGCAAATAGTCACAGTTACTGGCTGAACAGAATAGAGTGCTGCAACTGGAGCTGCAGCTGCAACTGGAATAGCTGTCAAAAAGTGTCGTACATGATTTTTTTTACGCGCCCCACAATGCAGCTGTACAGCTTTCTGACATTTTAGTATCGAAAATAAAGATGAAAACAAAAATAAAAATTAATAATGATGAAAAAGAAGCTAAAATTACTTTATGAGTTATTGAAAAGAGTTAAAAAATCACTTTAACCCACATGTAAACACTTCGTTTTGTTCGCGATTTTGAAACGTCAAAAAAGCTGCAAGCAAAAGTTAAAAGTTGGCCAACTTGTCCAGCTGCGTCTGCAGCTCCGTCTGCAGTTGCGTCGTGTTCTGTTCGTATCATTGAATTTGTATGTATTCAAAATTTTGACAGCTATTCCAGTTGCAGCTCCGTCTCCATTCTGTTCAGCCAGTTATTTAGACAAGGACGCATTGTGTACGAATATGAGTAAGGTATTTTTTTTGCTTGTTACTTTTATTTTGATGATTATTTTTTTGTTTATGAACAAAAAATAAATGTTTGTATGTAAATCTAAAGAATATGATATGCTTAACATAAAAATATATTTAAAAATTATTTTACTCCAACCAATCATTTTTCTTTTAACACTTTAAAAAATGTCGCCTTCTGTACGAATATGACTGAGATTGACTGTATGCGTGGGTGAGCGTGGAGGTCATTTGCGGTCTATCATCTTTAAAAACAAATATTTATTTATAACAAAATATAATTTTATATCCAATAACAAAAATAAATGAAATACACCGATTAAAAAAAAGTTATTTGAATTTGAAACAATTGGTGCGTCACCCTGTACTAAATGCATACATTCCTCCAAAAAGCTCGGACTTCAGTTTATGTGGAACTGTCTAAAGCTCTTGATTTTACTATTGATTTATCTTGCTCCAACAGCAACATTTTATTTCTTGGAGCTTTCAATTTACCGTTCATGGAGTGGATTCTTTCTGAAGATGAATATTTTCAAAATGCATCTTTAACATATTCACAAACCGAGCTTCAGCTTTTGAATGGAATTATTGGAACTGACCTAGACCCCATCCAACCTGGACCGAAAAGAAAGCGACTGGAAGATGACATAATGAAAAACATTCGTTATGATAGAACCGACCATTTTGTAAGTCCACTTACGAAAAGGAGACGCTGTGCAGGATATAACTGCAAAAGTGTAATGAGCACATGCTGCATAAAATGTAATGTCGGCCTTTGTATCAAATGTTTCCAAGAACATTACATTGCATCATAAAGATTTTAGATTAAAATATTTGTTTAAGAATCAGTAAGTTTTATTTCATGCTTTAATATGAAAAAGTTTAAATTAGTGGGAAATTTTATACTGACCCTAGTGGTGCCAGCCAGCGTGACCATATAGTTACACTAAGAGAATGGTCTTAGCTGTCCATCCTGAGGAGGTTCATACAAAAAAAATTATATTTATGCTTACAAAAACCCAATTTATAATACCTGCAAGTTTGATTCCTAAATTCGAAAAAAAAAATTACAGCACTACTCGGGTTAATTGTTTCTGTCGCGAAATTTATAAAATGAACAACAAAAATCAAAAAATTCTTGCAGCAGTCTTTACTCTACTCTCAATGATGAATCAGCGGACGAGCTTTTGTTCTGCGATTCGAGTAGCGATGAAGATGGAAATTGTGCAAAAAGAGCAAAGCGTAAGCGGCCGAGTATTCCCGACTACTTCGAAAAAATTGTGCCAAAATATTAGGATACGGAATATGTAAAACATCTCCGCATACAGAGAACACTGTTCAAATTACTCGCAGACAAATACAAAGAAAGTTCTGAATATAAAGTTTTAAAGGAATCGATAAGCTACAGCGCCGAAAAACATATGGCCATATTTCTTTGTTTTGCTTGCCACGAAGCTTGCTCGTAAAGAGATATATCTGACCGCTTTGAGTATCGATTTCAACTGTGTCGCAAGTTATAAGAGGGTCACACATTTTATAAGTAGCCGCTCAGTTTTTATGTTCAAATGACCAGATGAGGAGGCCAAGAAAGAGAGTGAAGAGTTTTTTAAAAGCAAGCACGGATTTCCCGTAGCTATACGTAAATACTTAGAAAAATGCTCTAAGAAATCTAGCACACTTTTAAGGGTGCAATAGATGGAACCCATATAGATGGAACCCATATCATTATAGGCTTACCTAAGAGAAGCAAAGATGATTACCTGGACCGGAAAAATAATTTGTACATCTGCCTATAAGGTATCGAAGACCACAGTAAAAAATGTATAGATGTCTTCATAGGATACCCTGGATCTGTGGACGACAGTCGTGTTTTCAAAAACTCATGGATAAACTTTGTGGAGGTAAGTTGGTGGTGTCGTTAAGAGCTTAAATAAATTCTCTAGGTAGGTAGGTACTACAAAATACCTACTTTTTCAGACTATCATGTATTGGGGGATTCAGCTTACCCATGTAGTCAATTTGTGCTTACCCCCTTCCGTGATAATGGTCACCTAACTCAAGTTCAACTGCACTTCAACAAATGCCTGAGTTCGCAGAGAGTGATCATCGAACATATACATACATATGTTCGATGGGTATCCTGAAGCAACGTTTCAGGTAACTCTACTATTGTAAGCTGAGAGGAAAAAATTTGCCATTTCATTAGGCCTTGTTGTGTTTTACATAACCTGGCAAATGATTCCGATTTCAACTGTGATGTAGAGTCATCAGCGAAACTGGACCTGTTTTATGGAGTGAAGAAAATTCGGCTGGAAAAAGTAAGAGGGATGAAATTTGCAGAGCACTCTTCGCCCAGCGTAGATAGATCCAAGGCATTTTATTCCTTAATTAATTTTGTATTTATATATATAACTGATGCGTGTGGAAGTGTAGTGTAAGGAGCTTAAACCGAATTAACAAACGAAAATAAAAATAAATAAAATAATATAAACACAAATAAATAAATTCAATCTTTTTCACAGCTTTAATTTAGTCTATAAGTAATGCAATATGTAGGAGTTGAGGTACTAAATAATTATATTGGAGCCTAACTTTCTTTTATATAAACTTGTTTGTTGGATTACATTTGTAAGCTTTTTACTTAGATGTTTAGCCAAAATGTTGGCTACTTTTGTTTTTATTTATTTTTTTGTTATTTTAAAATATCAATATTTTCAAAATATCAATGTTTTCAAAAATGCTTAAACCAAAAACTTTGGTAAGTAGTCATTTGTAAGTATTTTTGACTTAGCACTTATAAAAGTTACTTTAAAAAAAAAACACTTACTATTTCCTTTAAGTTAAGTGATAATTACTTCCAAATCGCATACTGACCATTTGCTTTTAAACATTTTTAGAAAAACTACATTAAAAATACATGCTTATATTTTAAAATGAGGAGAAAAAAAAAATATACAAATGTGTAATGTGTCCGAAATTCGTGGTTAATAACTTCAGTAAAAAGCTTAAAAACTTGATAGTAGCTTTTAAGCTTTAAAAATCATTTGGGTTTCGAGGAAGCACGGTTATCTTTCGGGATTCAATGGCTTCACAACATCTTATTTGAATTTTTTTGAATAAGCTCCTCTAACAGTGAATTTCTTTTGGCTGCATCTTCTTTTGAAAATTGAGTGCGGTATTCATATGCTTCCAGGAGCTTTTCTTTATGAATCAAGTTTGCTTCCTTCATTAAGTCCGCATTCGGGCGTTTTTTCTTGGCACTACTTAGAACAGCATTTGCACTTGTAATATTTTCCGACAAGATGAAGGGCAGTATCCAGTATGGATGAAGACTCAGGTGGAGCTTTAAAGAAATTTAAATTAAACACAGTAACGCAGTAAATCTGATTGGCAGAAGTGAAAATTTGTTGGCAGTTTTCAGCAGCTTGGTAGATATAAGTCCCAAGCTGTCATTTCAAAACTATTAGCTAGATTTTAATTATCAAAACGATTCTGATTTTGAATTTGAATCCTTTAAGTTATTCTTAAAACCATTTTCAATCGGAATAAAGATTTCAAAAAAGTTTCAATATAAAACTTATTCCATCATTTTTCAATTTTCAAAAAAATGATGAAGTGTTTTTAGTATGTACAATTTTTGAAATTTTTGCTTGAATTAGAAATGGTAGTTAAAGCCAGTTACAATACTTGAACCAAAACCCTGAAGAGTTTCAATAACCAAAATCAAGCAAATAGTATTGAAGATACAGCATTTTGTATTTAACACTTTCAAGAATCTCATGAAAAATCATAAGAAATTCTTGCAAGAGCTAAATACAAAATGTTGTATTTTAAAAACTAATTGCTTGATTTTGATGATTTCTAACTGATTGTGGAAACCATTTGTAATTCAAACAAAAATTTCCAAAAAATTGCATATAAAACTAGTTCCGTCATTTTCTTGGAAATTGAGAAATAATGAAAGTAGTTTTATATGCAATTTTTTGGAAATATTTGTTTGAATTACAAATGTTTTCTAAGACCAGTTAAACCTCAGAAACCTTTAAGTCATCAAAATCAAGCAATAAGTTTTGAAAATATAACATTTTGCATTTAACTCTTACAAACATTTCAAGAAAAATCACACGAATTAACGCGTTCAAGGAAGTTTAACTTAAAAAAACTTATTTTTCGTCCTGGTAACAGTTTCCTCCATCGTGGGTGAGTCTAACAGCTCGCGTACACCTAATCCGTCATCGGCCGAATAATGCTCGGGCGTCATCGGCTAAAATTGGGCGGTCGAAGGTCGAACCCACCGTATGTAAGAGAAAGAGAGTGTGTACACCACTCCAACAAACATCGTCCGATGACTACCAGTAATTACCGATTGTATCGAGCTGCATGAGCCTGGCAACTCTGCAGTCGATGTTTTCCTACATTTTACTATATTTCTACATTTATTTTACTGTCTATGTATTGTTATATAAAAAGCTTTTAACCAGAGAAAAGAGCTTCTGTGTATGCCTATGAGAAAGACGCTTTGAGTTTGTGCGAAGATCTTGTGATAGACGGTCATGTTGGCCTAGAGCGATTATTATTTTTAATAAAATGGAAAGAAGTAGTTTTTGATTATTTTCCATTATTAAAATATCGTTGTTTTTATTTCTTATTTAGTGAAGTGTTTTTATTCGCATGAATTCCTGAGCTATCGATGCACCGATCAACCGTCAAATCCGAACTTGTTTGGATTTTTCGTCCGTTTGCCGGGTATGCCACTGATTTGCTGGGCTTAACTAGACCAGCACAACGAACTGGTTCGATGAAGAATACAGGCTGGCGCATGTAGCAAAGAATGATGCTTGCCAATCAATGCTGCAGACTAAAACAACCTGCTGAGAGAGCAGCCGGGGAGCTCTATGAGCAAAAGCGAAGGGCGAAGAAAGCCGACTTCTCAGAAGGAAAAAGAGAGCATGCGAAGCGGGCGGTCGCGGTCGAGTCTATAAATGAAGTGCGGTTAGCGATAGCCAAGCTTAAAGCGTACAAGAATGCTGGTGCGGATGGACTGCCAGCCGAGCTATTCAAAGCAACTTATCTCCAAAATTTGGTCGGATGAAAGTATGCCCGATGAATGGAACCTCGGTATAGTGCACCCCATCCACAAGAAAGGAGATGCCCTGACCTGTGCCAACTACAGTGATATAAGTCTCCTCAACGTCTCAACGTCGTCGCATACAAAATTCTGTCATCTGTTCTGTGTGAATGTGTGATTGCTTAAATCCGTTTGTCAACAATCTGATCGGCCCCTATCTGTGTGGTTTTAGGCAAATCATCATCATCGTGTCCTGTAACCCCGGCTGGGGCATAGAGCGTCAACAAAACGTCTCCATCCTTCACGGTCTGCTGCTAGGTACTTTAGCTGTGGCCACGTCTTTCTCTAGGATTCTGCTTCCGCTAAGACTGTTGATTTCCATGTTGTTCTTCGTCTCCCAACCCGCCGTGCACCCTGAGGATTCCATTCAAAGGACTGCTTTGTAATTTCATCGTTTGGTTTCCTCTGTGTGTCACCAATCCAACGCCATTTACGCTTTCTTATGTCGACGTCCAGCCGTTCTTGACTTGTCCTGCGCCACAATTCCTCATTTGATATTATTTGTGGCCAGCGAATCTTTAGGATGTGGCGAAGACAGCGATTCACAAAAGCCTGCAATTTCTTCGAAATGATAGACGTGACTTTCCAGGTTTCACAAGCATATAACAGCACGGATTTGACATTGGATTCGAAGAATCTCAACTAAGTGCGTAAGGAGATTTGACTGGATTTCCAAATTGGGGACAGAGTACCGAAGGCAGCACGAGCTTTATTTATTCTACTTTTAACGTCCAGATCCGTACCACCGTTAACAGAAACAATACTGCCAAGGTAGTTAAACTGTTCCACTACTTCAACTGGCGTCTCCTGTAGAATAATACGCTGCTGTGTGGAGCGGCCTGTGAGCATTATTTTTGTCTTTTTGCTGTTTATTCTTAGACCACGTGACTCTCCCTTCCCTTGCAGTGTTTGGCACATCCCGTTCAGCCCACTGATGTTATTTGCCAGTAGACATATCGTAGGGATGGCGGTTATTCCAAATTAACCGGTTTTCGGTTTTTTCGGTTATTTTCCCTTCCGGTTTAACCGGACAAAAAAAACGGGTTTTTTAATAATCGGTTTTCGGTTTTTATAAAAAAAAAATTAAGTGTTTTTTATTTGCTTAAAAAAAAGTTCATGTCAAATAAAATATAGGTGCAGTGGTGGTCCAGTATAGCGAATGCCAATATAACGAATGATCGATATTACGAATACTCTTTGGACATTGACATACTATATATGGACTGCTAGTCGAGCTTCATTTCCATACAAAAGCTGTATTAAAAGGAGTTCATATCTTTTTAACGACATAACTGCTTATTGGAGCAAGGTGGCAAAAGATAGAAACTTTTACCAATGACATCTGTTGCTACTTGGCGCAGAAAGATTTTTTTTTGCACAGAAACTAAGGCCATCTTTTATAATTACCTTTTAAAAACTGAGCCATCTGTGTTAATTCAAATCTACTATTTTGACATCTGACGTTTGTAAGTTTTTTTTTCTTTTCATTTCAAAAATTGTGCTTGATTTTGTTAAAAATGTATTCAAGTTGTATAGCATCAAACTTTGAAAAATTTAATAAAAATAAAAATAAAAAACTACAAGAGGACTCGGAAATTCCTGATCAAATTAATTTGCCTCAGTTAAAACGAATCGCTGGTTGTCGGCTCCCAGTTCGAGAAACGGCTGATGGAATTTTTGCACCATTTCGGTGAATCTCTTCGTTTTGGTAAGTACAAATTGGAAAAATGTATGAAAATAATTTGACTTCATTATTTCATACACTTTTATTTTAGATATGTAATGGCGCAGAAGTGGATAATAGTTTCTTTGAGGCGAAAATAGCGCCGAAATATAACGAAGATCGTGGCGATGGAGATGATATAGAAGTGTTCAACAAGGATGGACACAAACAAAATCACAAAGACCGAGACGATGATTTGGCACCGGCAGCAAATGCTTTGCTCGATGGAGGCAATCTTAATAATGAGGTAGCTAGTGATCAAGGAAAGAAGCAATAATTCGCTGATGGCTTGCACAGAAACGAAGAAGAAGATGGTACGTTATGGGTTCTCTCATTGATAATGTGTAAATTGTATTTTTTTTATTTGTCTTGGCAGGCAAAATCAATGCGTTTTAATATTCGTAAATTTAAAATTATAACGTGGTACATATATATCTAATCTATGTTCTTTGGATTTAACGAAAAAGATTTAGTTTTGACTACCAATATTTTTAATTAATTAAGAATATCTATTGTTTTATGATGTCGATGAGCAACACAGAGATATTTCCTCCATTTCTTGCTTCCAATCATCCGACGAAGCTCCTTCGCATGCAATGTAATCAACGTGTTCCAAGATTGTGCATTCATAAACGTCAAATGTTTGCGACAGTTATGGTTTTACCTTAAGAACTGGCAGTATGAGGTTATTGTAGATCTGCACTTCGTCTTACTGGCTGAACAGAATGCAAGACGCAACTGGAATAGATGTCAAAAAAGCTGCAGTAGATGTCAAAAATGCTGCAGTAAAAGTTAAAAATTGTTCAACTCTTGCAGCTCCGGCTGCAGCATTTTTGACATCTATTCCAGCTCCGTTTTGCATTCTGTTCAGCCAGTTACGCGTAAGAAATTTTGAACCCATTTTTTTCGTCGAACTGAACTAGCGGCGGTTTCCTTGGCATGATGGGCTGACCTTTGGTCAGACCTGAAGATTTCTTCATCGATGGTTGCAGTAATATCTTCGTGCACGGCTTAAGTGCTATTAGTGTTCCTTAAACATCGATAGTCTATCGATAGTTATCGATAGTAAATTTCTATCGAAAACATCGATGGTTTTTATAACTATCGCATGTGTCATAATTGCTCAGTTTATATCAGAACGCTCACATGAGCAGACGAATACAATTTTTGTTTACCAAGTATTAAATAGCAAAACTGGGGAAATTCTCTGAGCCCTCAGAAATTTAAACTGAACAAATGTAATAAAAGTTCTTAATTTCCCCCTTCATTTATTACTTAACATTTCCATTCGCTTAGGCTTAATGAAAAACGGTGAACAATTTCCCCCTTCATTTATTACTTAACATTTCCATTCGCTTAGGCTTAATGAAAAACGGTGAACACTGAATGTACTGTCTATGAAATAAGGTAAAAGTACTTGAGAGTGCTAGGACGCCATATGGCCCTAGGCTCAATGATAGGAAAATCCCTATGCACACCTCCGCGTGTTAGAGGGCGGGTAACGCTAACGTGCAGGGGGGACCGAATGGATGCCGGGATAAGCAGACAACCCAGCGTTGCTGGTCAGGGCACAAACTTGTCCTTGGGATGGTTAAAAGCCCCCTTAAGACGGATGAACTGCAGGTAGCGGTCAACGGCATGATAGTCTGGTGGCGGAGGAGCTTTTTTGGTAAAAGGCCAACGGCAGCAGCAGGTAGCGTCTGTAACCCATATTGGGCGGCTACAAAAGGCGTCTGTTTTCCCATAGTGGGCGGCCTCGAGCAGTTATGTGTTTGACCATACAAAAGGCGGGTGTGCCTGTCAAATCTGAGCTTATGTATGTTATTAATCATATCTCGGAAAACACCATGGTGGAAGGATATAAGCAAATACATGAATTATGACAACAAATGGAAATGAGTCCCCAAGAGGTAATCTTTTTATAGAAAATCCTTCTGTAGCTTCGGTTGCAGTAAACCGCACATCGGATTTGGGGGTGCGGCATCTTTCATGTACGAGCGTCAATCAAGACGCCATAATAATAAGTGAATCGTTGACAAATAGAAGAAGTCTTTCAAGAAGCGCAAATGTTACTTTTGGCTACCGCATACGTACGAAAATCGGAGCATGGAACGTTCGATCCTTGTACAGCGATGGTAGATACGAGCAGGTTGAGCGTGAAATGCTTCGTCTAAACATCAGTATCCTGGGCATAAGCGAAACTAAGTGGAGAGGAAGAGCTGAATACAGATCAGACACTGGACAGACGAGAATGCTGTATTCCGGGGAAGATGAAAGAGAGGGTGGCCAAAGACTGCATGGTGTCGGAATTATGTTGAACGAAGAAGCGAGGCGTAGTTTGATCTCCTGGGCGCCCATTTCTGCGAGATTAATGACAGCAAGGTTTCGTTCAAAAATTCGTAACGTCACAATTATTCAGTGCTACGCCCCCACAAATGAAGCGACCGAGGAAGACAAAACCGCATTCTACATTCATCTTAACTCGGTTTACAGTAGTGTTCCGAGAGCCGACATCATAGTCGTTATGGGAGACCTCAATGCCCAAGTCGGTTCAGACAATTACGGACTGGAACGCGTGATGGGAAGAAATGGCTTGGGGTCACGGAATGAAAATGGTGACTTGCTTGTCGACTTTTGTAACGCGAATCGTCTTGTGATAGGTGGGACTGTATTTAAGCATAAGACGTGCAACAAAATTACCTGGGTGCATCCGGATGGTCAAACCGAAAACCAAATTGATCATATCATGATTCAGCAGCGATGGAGGAAGTCTATGTGTGATGTCCGGAGTATAAGAAATGCCGATGTGGGAAGCGACCACCATTTGGTTCTGATGAGTCTCAAACTACGAACCGCTGCCGTACAAAAACCAGCGCAGGATGCAGCAAGGAGCTCAAAATTCATTACGAATGCTTTAAATGACCCCAACATATGTCGAAACTATGTCACCACCCTTAACGACAGAGCCTCGTCATTAAACGGAATCCAGAATTCAACAATTGATGAGATGTGGGGTGAAATTAAAAGTGTTTTTAAGGAGGCTGGATCCGAAACTGTACCCAAGCGAACGAGACGTAGAGACTCTTGGATATCCCAAGACACCTGGGATAAGATCGAACTTCGCAAATCGTTGAAAATCCAAATAAATGCTGAAGCAGATGTTCAACGAAAGGCTGACTTGCGAAGAGAGTACCGCATTGCACATAAGATGGTCTATCGCTGTGTGAGACGTGACAAGAGGGTGAAGGTAGATGGACTCGCAGATAATGCGGAAATCGCTGCCAGAAGAGGAGATATCCGGGAATTGTACCAAATAGCCAAAGATGTTATCGGGAAAAAAAGCAACACCAATCATCAATTGAGGATCAGCTTCGTAGATGGAAGGACCATTTTTGTGCCCTGCTAAATGAGGATTCAGTTGAGCAGAGTGCTGAAGTGCCCCAACTAAACGAGATGCGCAGGTCCTATAGGGGTATTGACATCGAACCCCCGTCAGAATCGGAAATCCAGACATCAATAAATCTCCTCAAAAACAACAAGGCAGCTGGACTGGACGGAATTCCAGCTGAATTCCTGAAAGCCGATCCCGTAACAGCGGCTAGTATTTTACATCCGTTGATAAAAAACATTTGGGAAAACGAAAGCTATCCCAGGGATTGGAAGGATGGTGTGATTGTTAAGTTGCCAAAGAAAGGTGACTTAAAGAATTGCAACAATTGGCGTGGTATCACCGTTTTGTCCGTTTTCCCAAAACAAATGGCAACCATCATTCTCGAGCGAATAAAGGATAGAATCGAGTCTACACTCAAGAGGCATCAAGCTGGCTTCCGCAGTGGTCGATCGTGTGTCGACCATATCAACACCCTGCGTATCGTCCTCGAGCAGTCGATGGAATTTCAATCACCGCTTTACCTCATGTTCGTGGATTTTGAGAAAGCCTTTGATCGAGTTAACCGAGAATGTATATGGAGATCGTTGCTTGGTAGAGGAATTCCACCAAAAATAGTTGCCATTATGAAAGAGTCCTACAACAACGCAAGGTGTTTTGTTTTGCACAATGGGCAGCTATCCGACTCCTTCGTAGTGCAACAGGGTGTGAGACAAGGGGATGTTCTATCGCCAATTCTCTTCCTGCTGGCGATGGACGACGTATTGACGGCCAGTGTAGGTACAGCAGAGCGACAGGGCATTCAATGGAGACCGTTCGAAAGGCTCAGTCATTTAGACTATGCCGATGACATATGTCTACTGGCAAATAACATCAGTGGGCTGAACGGGATGTGCCAAACACTGCAAGTGAAGGGAGAGTCGAGTGGTCTAAGAATAAACAGCAAAAAGACAAAAATAATGCTCACAGGCCGCTCCACACAGCAGCGTATTATTCTACAGGAGACGCCAGTTGAAGTAGTGGAACAGTTCAACTACCTTGGCAGTATTGTCTCTGCAAACGGTGGTACGGATCTGGACGTTAAAAGTAGAATAAATAAAGCTCGTGCTGCCTTCGGTACTCTGTCCCCAATCTGGAAATCAAGTCAAATCTCCTTACGCACTAAGTTGAGATTCTTCGAATCCAATGTCAAATCCGTGCTGTTATATGCTTGTGAAACCTGGAAAGTCACGTCTATCATTTCGAAGAAATTGCAGGCTTTTGTGAATCGCTGTCTTCGCCACATCCTAAAGATTCGCTGGCCACAAATAATATCAAATGAGGAATTGTGGCGCAGGACAAGTCAAGAGCGGCTGGACGTCGACATAAGAAAGCGTAAATGGCGTTGGATTGGTCACACACTGAGGAAACCAAACAATGAAATTGCAAAGCAGTCCTTTGAATGGAATCCTCAGGGTGCACGGCGGGTTGATGGAAGACCAAGAACAACATGGAAATCAACTGTCTTAGCGGAAGCAGAATCCCAGAGAAAGACGTGGCCACAGCTAAAGTACCTTGCAGCAGACCGTGAAGGATGGAGACGTTTTGTTGACGCCCTATGCCCCAGCCGGGGTTACAGGACACGATGATGATGATGATGAAATAAGGGAATAAGTTTGGGGAACCCCCAAATAACAGTTTCGTACTAGGTGGTAATTGATAATGCCCTTGTCTTAACTGCGAAGAGGATTAAGCGAACTGTTTTTTCTAAAGCAAAACTATGCTATCTTTGAGAAAAATTAATTTTTTTTTAATATTTCTGTCTCCTAGTAAGCATTGTCTAGTCATAGATTTTTCTAATAAAATGTCTTTTCGCGTACCTTCCAAAATTACGAATTTCCACGAATTAAGCCCAAAGTTCTGTCAAAGCTCATATAAGAAAAATTAAGTTCGGAGTTTTGGGAAGTACACGAACAGACATAAAAATTGTCGAACAAATGTTGTTTTTATTTTTATATGAAAACTATCGATAGACTATCGATACTATCGGGTGTTTTTTAAAAATAATCGTGAACTATCGCAAGTGCCGACTATCGATGTTTAAGGAACACTAAGTGCTATAGCTTAGGAATAGGTTTTGGATTTTTTGGTTTTCATAATTTTCAGTGGTTCATCAGCGATTATAAGCGATGGAAGCGAACGTTGGCTTTTTGGGGGAAAGTGGTGAGTGTGGGTTTAATCTCAGCAGCTGGTGCCTTGGTACTTGGCGTTGCATATGTATGGTCATCTGATGGTTCTATTTGGTAGTTTTAGGATGATGCAACTTCCAACTTGGCCACCGCGTCTACTTTCCGGTCCTTATACCCCGTTTGTGGTAAAACTCGAACAGTTAACGGTTGTGGGCCACTTTCCGGCCAGCTCTTCAGTGTTGACTTCAACTGCACAAAGATTGTTCTGAAAGAAAGAAAGGATAATTTTGATTAGTTCTGCTCTTTAAAAATCCAGAAAGCGTCCGACGGTAACTCGATGGCTGTTTGCAGTTTGGAATGGTTTTTCCGAAAGCCACACATGTTTGTTATTTTTGCTGCAAAACTTCTTCAGCCTCCAGATTATCAACTCTGCCAAGAACTAAGTTGGTGACTTTGTGTCTAGCATTTTTTTTTGGGAATCGCCCGATTTGCAATTTTCTACTTTTGGGGGAAGTAGCTGTGGTTCATGCAGTAAGTAGACCATGCACGTATGAGGAAGCTGCTTAGAATTGGCTGTCATTAGAAAGACGGGTTGGTGGAATTTGATGATTAGTCGAAAAGTTTCATGTTCAGAAACGCAGCGTATTATTGTAAAGGTGTAGTTGCTGATTTGTGTAAGAATATAAATAAATTAATATGATGAAAGAAAAATGTCTTATGTTGATGGTGTTCTATGGAAGGTTGGTTGCGAAATAACGAACAATGAGTGCTGATCGCTAAGAGATATCCTGCTAGTCAGCAATCGCATTGCCTTCTTTAGTGACAGCGGTATCTAAACTTGTGTTAAAATCATTACCAAAGAGCCCATAAATACTTCCGCTAAGGAAGCCGATGAGAGCATGAAGGTTGTTCTGGATGTTTATTAAATTTGACTAGCATTAGCAGTACACGCTGATGGGTAATGCGGGTCTCTCTTCTTAGTTTTATGGAGACTTGAAATGATGGTTTCGAAGGTGTTGGGGGAAATGTGTCTCCTTACGTAAATTGTTGTCCCTCTACGGTCCTTTCGAAATATTCAAAATTCAAATTTTGTTTTCCTTAGTACCTACCTATGCATGTATTTGACAGCAAAACTGGGGAAATTCTCTGAGCCTTCAGGCATATAAACTGGACAAATGATGTTGAATTTTGTGTTTTTGGCGTTGGGCTTGGTCTCACTGATTAAGGCAATATCCTTTTCTCCAGGCTGTAAAATGAACTCATATTATATGTACATCAAATTTTATTTCCGGAGAAAAAATAAGTTCCCATGAAATTTGCGATTAGGCTGAATTTTTTTCTCATTTCAGAAGATGATTACTCAAATCCTGCGGCAAGGCAACAAGAAGGTCCAGCGATTCGCAATTAATCAAACAAATGTACAGAACATTAAGAGATGCCTTTAACTGTCACTGTTGTGTCATAAAACGTTGGATCACACTGAGAAACGGTTTTTATTTTACCTATATTTTGTAAAAAAGAAAAACACAATACGAAAATGTATCGAAAATAATTTAATGCGACCAAACCACATACACAAACACACATATTTAACCTACCATCCATTATATTTATGCTTTCGATTTTTTCTGTGATAATTACTTCCGGTTATATTCAAATATTCGTTGGACATACTTTTAACTACTTACAAAAAAAAAAATAAAAAAATATTTTTACAGATAAACACTATACACTTGATATTTTTTCTTCAAACTATTAACGGCCAATTTCTTCACAGAGTCCTAACGTTAGTGTTAGTACCGATATTAGTCGTAAAGTCAGTACTCAAATCTGTATTTCTCATATCTTCAAACAAACAAGTATGCATAAATGAGAGATACTGATTTGAGTATCAACTTTAGGACTAGTACCGGTATTAACTTTAGTACTCTGTGAAGAAATTGGCTGTAAGCTCAATTGATCTAGTTTTGTACTATGCCAAATTTTCAAAGCAATAACTATATAAATATAAAAAAGGTGCCTTTCAAGGGATTGTATGTGTTAATTAAATCTTCCTTAAATTTAAATAATTTGAAAAATTAATACTTTCTTTCACTGAAATTTCTATTTTAAAAGAATGCACAGAACCAACGCAAGTCAAGTCTGATCCAGATTCATGAAAATTCATATTTTAAGTTATGCTTAACTTTGTCCTGAAATATGCAATGCATTAAACAAAACTAAATTTTTTTAATTTTAATATTATGGGTATTCATTCAACAGCGTAAACTCGTCGTAATCGTTGTAAAGTTTAAAACTTCGTAATTCTGTCACAATTTGTATGGAAAATTTGACAGATTTACAAAGTTTAAAACCTTACAACGATTACGACGAGTTTACTCTATTGCATGAATACCCTTATTATTTTCTTGTTTAAAAATAAAAATGGTTTCCGATTTTTTTTCTTTTCCCGTATAGCGTATTGTTATGTATTTTGGTCTTGAATAAAAAAAATGAAATTGTTTTAAACGCAGTCCATTGTTTTTTTTATAAATAGGCTATGACTAAATTAACTGGGCTCTTATTTAAATAATTTAAATTGTTCATATATAATGTAGGTCTAGGGCATATTCATAGATGTTGTATAAGTTGTTGCTAGGAAAATCTGTAGTTTATCATATTGAAACTCCATCAGGTAAACTCCAATTTTGTATAGCAGCAGCTTAAACAACATCTATGCATATGCCCCGTATTTAAAATGTACTTAAACGAGAAAATGTATTGCATTCGTTTATTTTGTATGTCTTTTGTTTTATATCGTTATTTTTATTTTTATTATTTTTTATTTTTATGAAAATAAATTAACAAAATAAAAAAAAAATGTACAATGAAACAAGATAACGGGTCTTTCAATAAGGATGCTCCATTTTTAAATGTTAATAAAATAAATTTTGTGTGAGATATCCGCTCATTTTTTATTAAAAAAAAAAACATTTTATTACATTGAGTATAGAACATAAAAATAAATAAATTTGGTGAGTCGACAACACTCAACCATTCTTCAGTGCTTGTTGTGAATCGGGAGGAATGAAGACCTACGAATTTCTACCGATTCCGAACGGCTAAGATGAGAAGCACTTTCTCATGATAAGAGACACCCTGTTTTGTTTGCCAATCGAAAGTTGTAACTGTTTTTAACAATCTGTTTTCAAAACAAGTCGCTGAAAGGCCTTGATGGAATAGGAAAAATGTTATTTCAAAGCGTGAATCGGGTTTAAAACATCGGCATATCGCAACAGGTAGAAGCCAAAATATTATACATTATATGCGAAAGAGTCGGGCTATAGAAAAATAATGAAATCAGACTTACACAGCGACTACAAAAGCGGGTTGACAAACAAACATCAGTCTGGCTAAGTTAAATAACAAAAAAGTTCAATCTTAAGCTTAAAATCTTTAAATTATTCTCTGCTCAAGGCGCTTTATAAGGCTAGTGAATAAGCATTTTAATAAGAAACAATTATAGACTTAGAGCCCACAGCAGGTTTTGGGTGTGAGTGATAGCAAAAAAAGAAGTAAAGGCGTCGAAAGCTTCATTTAAGGCTATTCAAAAAATCAAAGTGGGGCCTTTGCGAGAAATGGTGCATCGAAAACAAAATATAAGACAAATCAAGTGGAACAACTAATCCAAAAAGAAAATAGGTGCCACATTGACATCTCTTGATTTTGAACTTATTGTTTTTGGAGGGTGTCTCTACACGAGAATTCGTAGTTGATTCACCATATTCTTTTTCGTCGACCTTACGTTTTCTTGTAAGAAGATATCCCATACCAACGGCCGTTGTATTGCTTTCGTGTCTTGATTTCTGCCAATACTCAGAGAAGTATATTGCACCCCTTCGTGCTTTGACAAGTTTCCACAAATGCAGCAAAGTTTTCTATTTTTATACATGAGTTTGCTTTTTGAATATTGATTTGGTTTCGTCTGGAAAAAGCAAAATTTACATATTTGAAGGAAATTCAAACTAAACTAAACTTACAGTGGAGTGATAGCGGCGCTATTTGTCTAAACAAATGTTCAAAGCTATGCCCTCGCAGTCTGTGTTAAAAACAGAACATGTCTTCTTTATTGTAAACGATTACTGCTTCAGAAATGATAGTAGTTGTGGTGGTGGTTGCGCTTTTTGTCAGCTATAGAAAGCACTGTAATTTGTTCTTCATCACTATCATTTTCAGCTGGAATCACTGTTGATGATGTTCCCTTAGCTCACAGTACACATATTAAAGGTAATATCATTAGAGTTTTGATTTTTGTTTCTTCTGCGCATATATCAAAATTTGTGTCAAATGTCAGTATTTGTTGTTGTTTTCACGTGTGTTTTCTTCCTCACTCGCACAGCCATTTTTATTTCTGACAATTTCAATTTTAATTTGTTGTTGTTTTTACGTGTGTTTTCTTCCTCACTCGCACAGCCATTTTTTATTTTCGACTGACAACCTGCGCAGTATAATACCTTAGATTTGTGTACTGTGCCCTTAGCTAATGTGTTCAAATTAACAAAGAATTCATGGTCAGACGTGTCTCGCTATTGAATAGAACTCCTGCTGTAACCATGCTTTCAATGGCTTCGCCAATTGCAATATGAAGGACTTTGGTTAATTTTACTTCGAGAAGTTAGATTATTCATTTTTTTTGTTACAAATCCGAAGTGTCAACATATAGGTATCGAAGTTATTACCACTCGACGGTCGGTGTTTTCTTAGGCGTTTCGTCGTCTGAGTAATATCAATTTCTTGGACAACATTGTAAGAAAAATGATCAACAAACTCACCTGTGAAATTATTTCCATTTTTTTTTTGTAGCTGCAGATTGAATTCCTTGTGGCTTTGCCATAAAAATGATAGCTATATGAGATGTGGTATAGAAAAAACTGGTGTGTGGCCGATATTTTTAATGATCGATACATACAATGTATATCTTGTAGACCAAGAGTCAACGATAAATTTAAGGATTTTTGTTTTGTTTTAGAAGTGGAATTTTGCTTCTCTTCAATTATTTTACCAAACTCGATGAAGCATTTGAAAAATATGCAATTGTTGGCTGTACCATATATTTGTATATTTGTTTTAAAAAGTTTTATTATTACTATCAACACTTTTTTCACCGATTGATTTTTAATAAACTTTTCTGTTTTAAAACTTAAAAAAATAAATAAAATGACAAATTTGCGTCAAAAAAAGTGTCAAAAGTTACACCATTTTTCTGTTTTGCTCCGACTAGCACTGGTGGCGCTTAGTGGTTGAAAATGAACCGTCGTGAAGTTGGCTCCTGGCAGTCCATATATAATAGGTCAATGTTTTTGGAAGCCCATTTGGTATTCTATATAACGAACAAATAACGAATTTCACAAAATTAACTAAACATTTTTAAGAATAATTAATTTTTCTGTTAAGCCTAGTACGCAGATCGAGACAAAATTTATCTCCCATATAAATTTTTCCCAGGGCAAATTTTATCTCGGATTTTTTTCCAAGCGGTACGCAGCTCCAGCGCAAAATTTGACAGTTGTAACCGCTGTACGCACGGTTGCCGCTGTGCGACTTTAGTCGCATTTTGACCCCTTTTATTGCCTCATGTGACTATGAGACGACTTTTAAAAAAACAAGCTCTTTTTACCCTTTTTAATAAATCTTGCGACTTTTCTGACCCCATCTCTAGAAATTTGTATGGATAAGGTTAATTTCTTGGCTTTTTTCTTAGAAAAAAACTTTCAATTTTCCATTTATATGAAGAAAAATTATGATTTGAAATCAGCTTCGTTCATGGGGATCGTACATGGTCAATGAAAGTGAGTCAAAGCTTGCTACCTATACCTTGAAAATCCAATTCGATTTTTCTATTTTCTCCATATAATCGTAGTAACTGTCCAGTAATGAAATATTCCCCACAATTTTTATATCTGCCTATATGGCACGATTATGCAGACAAAAAAAATTTAGGTATAGTTGTAATCAGATGTGTACATATGTCATTGCGATGATAGGGAGCCCCAAAAAAGTGTATGGCACAATTCTGTCTGTCTATTTCTACCTGCACCTGAAACCACAGAATCGATTTCTTCAAATTTTGAAGTTAGGATTTTTTGGTGATTCCCTAGAGTTTTTGGTTCAAAATAACGGTACTTGCCATACAACCGTTAAGGTAAAACTTGTGTATCTCAAAAACGGTTCTAACGTAGGGTTACCATAAGACCCCCTTTTTGAGCGATTCTCCAAATTTTGTATCTCAAAAACGATTTTGTCACCCAAAACTGAAAATGTGGAAGGGGGACACAAATTTCTTTGACTTTCTCACTAACGGCTCCAACGATTTTAATCAAATTTTTTTTTAATCGAACCTTTTAGATGTTAATAATATAGCATGTCAAAATTTTGAAAAAAAGAAATTTTTGATTGTTAAAAATTATTATTTTTTTGGAGTATTCAATACATATATGTTTTTCTATAGTTTTTTCTGTAATTACTTTGCCATTTTCCAAAGCTCTTAAGTTTCAAGCAGCTTGAACAAAAGTGCAAGTACGTGCGATCCTGTCGTACGTATTCCTTCTGTGGGTGTTTGGTACAAATATGATAAGGATAACTCACGTCCATTTAACATCAAGCTAGAGCATAAACGAAAACGAGTTAACCGATTTCCTTCAAAATTTAAATATTTATGAGTAAGTTCTTAAAAAAACTATGCAATAGTTTTGAAGAAAATTATAGTTAACGGTTTTAGGCTTTAATTCGATGTAAAGTGAACCATGGATGTCAAGAAGAAAATTAATTTTTGGACTTAATATTTATACGAAAACTACAGATTTAAATGAGTTTTTGAAGTTAAATACAATTTGAATGAATGTAAGAACTGATTTTTTGTTATGGACAATTGTTTAAGAAAGAAAACTGCATACAAAATTGTTTACTTTCTTTGCAATTTATATGAATTCTGATTGTTTTTGTTATTAATCAAACATTTTCTTAGTGTGACTTTTTTTTCCTCGTGACCCTTTTTTATGCGACCTTTTCAAATTCCTCAGCGGCAACGCTGGCTGTACGTGAAAAAGTAAAAGAAAGTCTCCACTTAATTTTGCGCGGAAAAAGAATGCTCGAAGCATTATTTTTCCGGACAAATTGTGACGTTTTATGTGCATATATTTCGGTTTTTATAACTTAAAATAATCTTCTTGTTTTATTCTTTCCATTATTAAGACGTTGTGAGGACGAATGACTGAAATAAAATATAAAATGCTTAAAAAAAAATGATGACATAAGAATGAGAAAAGAATACATAAAACAGCTGTTTGAAATCAGTCAGTGGCGTAGCTAATGGGAAAGGGTACAAAAGGGCCACATATACATAGATATGGAAAATATTTTCTTCAATAAAAATTTAAATTGATTTTCAAACTGAGTTTGAATCAGCAAACTGAATTGGCAAATTCAATTGGATTTCTGGGGCCCAATTCCGCAAGCGTGGATGATTTTCACCCTCTATTCACGGCCAAAGCAAATGTGAATAAATTTGACTGATAGTGTACACGTTATCTGTGAAAAATTTCAAACTAACTCTTGCAGAATCGCAAAAATCGATGTGTACACAATTTTCTGTGTACACAGAAAAAACTCACCCTTGCGAAATTGGCCCCTGGAGCAGTAGAAAAATGTGAACATTTCTGATTTTGGCAGGGTTTTTTTAATCCATCGACATCACACCCATGCTTAAATGGAATTTTATAGTTGACAGCCTGACAGATAGGGGAAGAACTATTTTTTTTTTACAGAAAAAGTTTATTTTGATCCAAATATCAACCCATTGCCCTTAAATCACTTTTTTCTAGAGAAGTAAGAAAACTTCAAAAATTTCGAAATTGTTAGAGGTTTTTAATCCAACGACATCGGTGCCATCCTTCAATGCAATTTGACTGTGAATGGCTTGACAGACAGGAGAACAAACTATATTTCGACGTAAAAAGTGTATTTTGATCCAAATTATTCCAAATTGCCCTCAAATCACCTTTTTCCAGAGAAGTAAAAAAACTGAAAATTTCAGACTTTTAGAGGTATTTTCATCCATCCACATCATACTGTTCCCCATCAAGCGGAGACAATCAATTCTTCTTGCTCAGCAAATGCTTTGAAAGAATCTGATGTCTGTATGTAAAATTTTCAAATTCTTGTGAATTGAAGGAAATTTTATAACTTTTTAAGTTTCAAGCTACGCTGCTGTTCTCATTTGACTTTTGTTTTTGTCTCTACACCTTCAGAATTTGTCTTGAGAAAAAAAATGTAGAGATCAAAGGACAATCGGCAAAAATGTATGGAAGGTGGTCTAGGAACCAATAACAACGAGACGTATGTCGTTGGAAAGTTATTTTTATGCGCTACAATAGTCACTATGGTGGCTCATTTCAAATCACTGTGTGAAATAAGTTATTCGTTAAACAACGTTTGGTTTTGGTACCATTAAGTGTGGACAAAATGTATACAAACTGGTCTTACCAGTACTAATAAGATGCATGTCGTTGAAAAGGTATTTTTATGAACAATAATAGTTACCATAACAACTTATTTAAAATCACTGTGTGGAAATAGTTATTCGCTGTTTTAGGGAATTTTAGCACAGATAAAATGTATGGAGCATGAGTAGCAATTAGCGAATAACTTTTTTCACACAGTGATTTGAGTTAAGCTGCCGTATTGACTATTGTAGTACATAAAATTTCCTTTCCAACGACATATGTCCCGTTGTTATTGGTTGAACTTGCCATCACACTTTTTGCCCATACTAAAAAAAAAAACATTTTTTTCACACTAAAATGAACCACAATATTTCATTAGTTTACGAATAACTTTTTTCACACAGTAATTTGAACTGAACTAATATAAAAGATATTGTAGGTAATGGAAATACCTTTCCAATGACATATATATTGTCGTTTTTTGTTACACCAGTTTTCATAAATTTTCCCCATACTAAATATATTTTATTCATACTAAAATGCACCAGAGCACAATCCTATTTAGCGAATAACTTTTTTCACACAGTGATTTGAAGTAAGCCCCCATAGTAACTATTATAGTACATTAAAATAACTTTCTGACGACATATGTCTCGTCGTTATTGGTCTTGTAGACCGTTTTGTCCTATTCTCCTTTGTCTTGTCTCGATCTGCGTACTAGGCTTTACGGACGAATTAAGAAAAGAAATTTATGTAAACAGACTCTTGTGTGTATCCTTCTATCCTTATAATATGAACTTTGTTTTGTTTTGCTTAATTTATCCATATTCGCTTATTTAAAGTATGAAAATGTTAACAAATCTATTTTTGTCACGGAATTGAAGATGTAACTGGGTTGTTGAAAAATAAACAATTGCTACTTCTTTGTAGAAAAAAGTAGGTATTCAATATAAGGAATGGACCTTGGACATTATATCATTCGTTTATACTGGACCTCCTCTGTACATGCTAATATGGATGCTTTCTGCTTCATCTCAATACATAAAAGAAAAACACTTAGAAAAATTAAACAAAATGCTGTTTCCTTTTTGTGTTTGACTGTATTTGGATACATTGTAAATTAAATAGCGAATTCAAATAAATTATATATAAAAAACTTAATATCAAAAATATGTACATTGGAGTAATAGAGCTCTTAAAATTTATTGTGGCCAGTACTTTTCATCCAGACGATTCCTGAAAACTCTTTCATATATGTGTTGGTCTGTTAGGCGACTCCTCTCATCTGACACAACGTCATTTAAGGTTGAAACCAACCTTTCAGAAGCCACAGAACTCCCAACCAATGACAAATATTTTTTGCCTATAAATGCCAAACCCGGCATGCATGTTTTACTTTGTTCCCAGAAAGCGAATGGATCACTGCATTTTGGCAGCAAAGGCTGTTTCAGGTACAGTTTAAACTCATTGGGAAAAGAGCTTTCAATCTCTATTTGCTACTACCTCATCACGTGAAAACCAAAGATTTTTCACTGCTGTTGGCCTTGACTCTTCTCTTTCGGGAGACAATTTTCCTTTATTTCGTGGCTTAAACTGGAGATGGCTTTGCTAGAAACGAGGGGACTGAGATATTTTTTTTTTAATCTTGGATCTGACAGGGAAGCGTGGCAGAGTAAGGTGTTCTGCAGTAACTTTAAGCTCCTTTCCTTTAAGCTACTCAAAAGCCTTTGGCATAGAAGCCTTGCAGCAATTTCCTTTGGTTTTAAATTTGTTAAATTTTTTTCAATGATCGCCAATAAGGGGATAACTAGACTTCCGGTTATATATTGGGAACTTGGAATCTCCTCAGTGGCTTCATGAAAATGTTTCAGTACGTCCAAGACTTCAGATACCAATTCAATTTCAGAGCCAGATATCATTCTGGGCGAATTCTTGACCATTGGGCTGGCTAAAATTTGAGCAACTATTGGAGAAAGTTCAATAAATCGTTTAAGCATTTGAAAGGTCGAGTTCCACCTTGTCGGTACCGACTGAACTAGGAGTTTCATATTTTCTTCTGGTATGCCCTCCCGAGCTTGCTCTGCCCTCAGCTTCTCCATAAACAAATGGCTTTGCCTTCCAAATGTGACAATTTTTTTAATATTGCCTATCAGACTTCTTAAAGTTTCATTGTTTTTATCTTCTAGGCCATCTGTGACAGTTAAATTTAAGAGATGGGCAAAACAGTAAATGCCTTTACCCTCTCCCAACATCTTTTTTACTGCCGCGATCATATTTGCCCCACCGTCTGTGCAGATACCAACTATTTTTGACGCAGGTATGTCAAAGATGCGGAGAAGATCTTCAATTTCGGACGCAATAAGTTCTTCTGTGTGACTCTCACGAAGACGGCGGACAACCAACATTACAGTTTCTAATTTGTTTTTGCCTTCCAAAGGATCTAACATCATAAAGTTAAGAAATAAGCAATTAACATAATAATGAGAGTGGTCATCTTCTAACACAGTGTCATTGATTAATTTTGATAAAATTCTAAAAAAAATACCAAAAAATTCTGCAAATTTATAGCTTTAATATAAATAGTCTCGCCCTCACCCTGTGTTGAAATTTGAAACCACTAACCTCACTCAGAAAATGAAAGCTCACTAAAAAAAAACAATGTTTAGCTTTAGCTCTTGCTAGAAAATATTTGAAATTTGAAGTGAAGAAAAAAACTATTTCGTAGTTTTTCAATTTTATTTTTTTAAGTATGCAAAGTGATTTGAAAATAAACGATAAGAATAGACTTTTGTTCTGACTACTTTAAAAGCAACAACACAATACCGTAAGTGTTGCCGTTGTTTTTTAATATTTTTTTTCTATTTAAAGTATTTTTGTTTAAATTGCCCTTTCTGTCCAACCGGGAGACAAAACTTTTAACCTACATGCCCTGAACTTTTTCGCAGATTTTACGCGAATCACCTAGTGTTAAAAAAAATACGCAATAAAATTAACCCCTACAACGATTATACGGAATTTTATTTTTTTATTTCGAGCTGATTTAGGCCATCCAAATATAACAACTCAAAAAAACCCATAATGACCAGGACCACCCTAATGTCCATACACACGTATTAACTCGACCGAATCTCCAAGACGAGGGAAGTTTAATGTGGAACTCATGTCATTTTAAAATTCCAAAATTGATTTTTGTAAGTACAAGTAAGTGCATAGCATTGTAAGTGTAAAGTATGTCTATGCCTATGCCCAATATTAAAAAAATTATCCGTTATTGTCAAAGGACCTAATTATAAAAATTGAAATTTGACTTTTAAAAAATAAATACAATGTTTAGAAGAAGGAACTAAAACGTTCACGGGTTTTTATTGTAAAAAAAATTAAATGGATCATTAAAGATTGGAAGGATGGAGTGTTTTTAGAGGGTGCAATTGTGAGAGGGGGGAATGGTGGGGTAACTGGCCATATCCAATCATTTGCAGCAAAAGTCTTCATAACCAAATTTAATTGTTAAATATCTTTTAAACGGAACTTCCATTATTTGTTTGCTCTCAATCATAACATATAGATTTAAAATTTTTTTATTATACAAAATAAAATCTTTTCTAACATCTACCATCTACCATCTAGCCTTAATTATTTTTTTTTTTCATTTGCACAAAATGAAAATTTTGGATATGACGAGTTTTGCTGTTCAACTACTCATATGTACAATATGCAAATCAATTCGGTCGGTTTAATATCAATCACAACAAAAACATAAATGTTAAAAAAGGAGCCAAGTTCTTATATGTACAAGAAACCTGTGCATAAAAAGTCAACCAAAAAAAGTAATGAGATCTAAAATATATGCCAAGTCTTAAGTTAATGAAGCTTAATATCAAATATCTGAATTAGAGTAATATCGAAACAACTCCTAATTATGACAGAAATTTGGTATTTAATGATGTCTGATTAAAATTTGGTGGATTTACTTGGCAAGTTTTCTCTTAATTACTTACCTAATCTTAATTTAAAATGTATGAAAACTTGACCAGTGAACCCACCAAATTTTAATCAGACATCATTAAATACCAAATTTCTGTCATAATTAGGAGTTGTTTCGATATTACTCTAATTCAGATATTTGATATTAAGCTTCATTATCTTAAGACTTGGCATATATTTTAGATCTCATTACTTTTTTTGGTTGACTTTTTATGCACAGGTTTCTTGTACATATAAGAACTTGGCTCCTTTTTTAACATTTATGTTTTTGTTGTGATTTCACTACTTTTTGCAAAGATTTTATTTTGCTAGGTGAAAATCAAGCTCTACCGCTCTACAAAGTTTAATAATTCTACGACAACCGAAAGTGCTCTATATAAATAAGTAAGTTGTTAAGTACTTCAAGCCCTACCAAGTTTCATCACTCTACAACACTCGGAAGTGCTCCATATAATTTCTAAGAATTTTTAAGAATGTGGGGTTATGCCACGCCCCCTGAATGGAAAATTTCAATTTTTCAATTATTTCTTGCTAAGTACTTCAAGCCCTACCGACCTACCAAGTTTCATCGTTCTACAACAATCGGAAGTGCTCCATATAATTTATAAGATCTTTTAAGAATGTGGGTGGATGCCACGCCCCCTGAATGGAAAACTCAAATTTTTAAATTTTTTTCTTTCTAAATACTTCAAGCCCTACCAACCTACCAATTTTCATCGTTCTACAACAATTGAAAGTGCTCCATATAATGTATACGAATTTTTAAGAATGTGGGTGGATACCACGCCCCCTGAATGCAAAATTTCAATTTTTCAAATTTTTTATTTCTTAGTACCTTAAGCCATACCGACCTACCAATTTTCATCGTTCTACAACAATCGGAAGTGCTCCATATAATTTATAAGAATTTTTAAGAATGTGGGTGCATGCCACGCCCCCTGTATGGAAAATTCCTATTTTTCAATTTTTTTCTTTCTAAGTACCTCAAACCCTTCCAACTTACTAATTTTCATTGTTCTACAACAATCGGAAAAGCTCCATATAATTAATAGAATATTTAAGAAAGTGGGTGGATGCCACGCCCCCTGAATAGAAAATTGCAGATTTTCGATTTTTTCCTTTGTATGTACCACAAGGCCTACCGTTGTGCGAAACTTCAAGTTTCTACGATGTCGGGAAGTGCTCCATAGTTTTGATGATCTGTCAGTGAGTCAGTGAATCAGTCAGTCAGTTACGGTTTTTGCGATTTTTGAAGTCCTATATCTTGAGAACTACTAATGCTAAAGAGTTGAAATTTGGTGAGCCACCTGTGTTTGATCAGTTCAGCAAATACTCCGAATTTGAAGTTTCTGACTTTATTGGTAAGGAAGTTAGAGGGGGGTTGAAAATCGCCTGAGTTTGTTCCTGTAAAAAGGGTGTAGTGCCGCGAACTTGGCTGGGCACTACCGTGCCCTTTGATCATGTATATATTAATACGTAAGCACTTTTCTAGTTCTCCCATTTTAACTGACTTAATGGTTAATGGCAACGTATTTTCATAATTCTTTTTTCGTTTGGAAAGGTACATGTAGCCAATCGCTCTGGCAGAATCTAATTGTTATATTTATGTAGGAAACTAGTAATTGGCAACACCTACCTCCTTAAGGTAGAACTAGAATAGTCGGAAGCCAACTTAAGTGGTCGTACGAAACCGAGCGAAAACAAGAAATTTATAAGACGCGCACATAATTGCGAAGCGGAACTTTTCGTTTAGTTTTCGTTAACTTTTGCCGTCGGAAGTGAGAGCGCTCAACGACCGCTCTTTCGTAAGTGGGCGAATGTAAAATCAAAACCCACCAAATTTTAATCAGTAATCATTAATTACAAAATTTCTGTCATGATTTGGAATTGTTTCGATATTACTCTACTTAAGATACTTGATATTAAACTTCATGAACTTAAAACTTGGCATATATTTTAGATCTCATTACTTTTTTTGGCTGACTTTTTTCGCACAGATTTCTTGTACACATAAGAACTTGGCTCCTTTTTTAACATTTATGTTTTTGTTGTGATTTAACTTTACTTAATTTAACTTAAATTAATAAATTGTTACTATTTAAATAACATTAAACTCTACATGAGGCTCAACCTTTTAAAAAATTAAATTAAAAATTTAATCATTGGACCTGTGCACATAGAATAACGATTTTACGTGCATATCAACGTTCAAGTTACGGTTGCTGCTGAGAAGCTGTATTCATCGAGGGAATTATTTGGCCGTGGAAATAATCCGGCTTGATGGTATCATAAAAAAGTAAAATTTCTCTTAAAATTGCACATTGGGACGTTGGGACAGTGATAGACAATTCCATTGAAAGCATTAACAAAAAAAAAAAAAATAGTAAAAGAGACAAGTGAAATTACTTATTCGAGTGTGCGAATGAGTGTACAATTACTTTTTATTCTAACTGAGATCGATCGACTTTTAAAATCATTTGTGGATTAGTCTTGCTGTTGTGTGCTTGTGCGTAGGGAGCTTGATGTTCCTTGCAGTTTTTTTTAATTTTTATTGGTGATTCGTTTTGCTTTATGATGAGCAAGAGAAATAGAAAAAGTACTACGAAAAATCCACAATCGTTAGATATCTCAGATGCTATGGCAGATCTAGAAGAAAGAAGTAGGCAATTGAAAGTTCAGGAAGAAAAACTGGATGAGAGGGAAAACACTATAAGGAAAGATGTTGAGATTTCATTTTTGCAGGACGAGGTGGACGCTCTACGTAATAGAAGTCGTGGAGCTGCGTCTTTCGTAGATGTTTCAAACTCGATACAAGAGTTTAATGGCGATGACGATTATAGTGTTTTTTGTTGGATAGGTGAGGTAGAGAGCGCGGCAGAATTGATGAAGTGGACTCCGCTAGAAAATATATTATTCGCGAAAAGACTTTTATCGGGTTCCGCGAAAATGGCTATTCGTTCCGAGCCAGGCCTAAACACTTGGGCAAGCTTAAAAAATTTTCTATCTGATGAGTTCGGTGAAAATTGGTCGAGTGCGGAGGTACATAGGAAGCTAAGCGCAAAAAACAAAACAAAGACGAGACAGTTTTGCAATACTTCCTAAAAATGAAAGAGTTAGGAGCTCGTGCAAGTATTGAGGAAGTCTCAATAATACAATACGTGATAGATGGTATAAAAGACTCTCACAATAATAAAGCAATGCTTTACGGTGCAAACAATTTCAAAGACTTTAAGCGAAAGTTAGAAGCCTATAAGTAGACTTTCTCTGAAAGATGTCAGGCGTCGTCGTCGGGGTTGAAGCTCAATTCTTCTTCAAATAGAGCGAATACTAGTTCGTCGGTTTCGGGTAATGCTGGAGGTTCAAATTTGGTTTGCTTTAATTGTGGACTTAAGGGTCATCGGGCCAGTGTTTGTAGCAAGAAATCGGAAGGACCTAAATGTTTTAAGTGCAAACAGTTTGGCCACAAATCTCCTCAATGCACTAATGAGACTAAAGCTACTGTCAAAGCTACTTGTACTTTGAATAGTGCAAGTTCAAATTTTTACAAGACAGTTCAGTTTTCTCAAGGAAAATTATTCAGTTGAGGCTCTTTTGGACACAGGTAGTGAACTCTCATTACTCCGCTCAGATGAATACATTCGATTAGGTGCTCCAACATTGACAGGTCAACCAATGCAGTTAAGGGGCTTGTCAGACAGAGGTGTTCAAACTTTAGGAAGTTTTGTGGGAAGCATTTCGTTCGACGAAAATATTTTCGAGGATATAATCCATGTTATATCCGACAGCTACATTTCAATGCCTATGATTTTGGGTCAAAATATTTTTACTAACACTCAAATATCCGTAACTCCAAAGGCAGTGCAGGTGAAAAAGCTTGACAATTTTTTAGATTGTTTTATGGTTAGCCAGGAGCGTAAGCTTGATTTGCTAGTGGGGAAGTTGGAGTTCAAGGAACAAATCGAAAAGCTGGTAGAAGAGTACAGTCCAAAGGAAGAAAGTCAAAATAATTTCGAGATGAAAATAATACTGACTGACGAAACTCCTATTTACCAAAACCCACGTCGTCTTTCACCTCTTGAAAAGCAGATCGTTGACGACACAATTGAGGGATGGCTAGGGAAACATATTATTCAAGTGAATTCATCAGATTTTGCTAGTCCGATAGTCCTAGTTTCCAAAAAAGATGGATCTAAACGTCTATGCGTTGATTTTAGACAGCTCAACAAAAAAATCATAAGGAATCACTTTCCTCTTCCACTAAGAGAAGATCAGATAGATAAGCTTGGAACGTCCAAAGTATTTATTACACTAGACCTCGAGAATGGGTTCTTTCATGTGAATGTCGAGGAAAGTAGCAGGAAGTACACGGCTTTCGTTACTCCGTCAGGCCAATTTGAGTTCCTGAAAATGCCGTTTGGTTTATGTTTGTGGCCAAATGTGTTCCAAAAATTCATTATCTGGATATTTTCGCCGCTTATAAGAGAAGGAATACTTATTGTTTATATTGATGATTTTATAGTCATTGCAAAATCCTGTGAAGAAGCTATTCAGAATTTAAAAAAGGTTTTTAAATTAGCTGCACAATTCGGTCTTCGTTTCAACTGGAAAAAGTGTCGTTTTCTGTTCAGCAAAATTGAATACCTTGGCTATGAAATTGAGAATGGACAGGTCAGTCCATCAAAATCGAAGATAGATGCCGTGAAGAACTTTCCAGAGCCTAAAGGCCCCGACCCATAGAATCCGTTGCATCCGTTGTGGCGACGCATTCAACTGACAGCTCGATAAAATACATGTTTTCTTATGGGAACTGGCCCAATAGCAACGCAAGCGTCGGACGCAACGGACAGAGTAGCCGAACTTTTACCTTTTTCTCTCCGGCAGATGCGTTGACAGGAACTTTTTTTGTGTGTGTTTGAATTTTAAGTGGTTGGTTGTTATGTGTGTGTGTTTGAATTTCCAGCGGTAGTTATGTGTGTGTGTTTGAATTTCAAGTGGTTATGTGTGTCTTTGAATTTCAACTGGTTATTATGTGAACGTCAACGCATTCATTGGGCTACCTCAATCCGTTGCATCCGGCAACATAAATGGCTCCGTCGCCGCAACGGACGCAACGGATTCTATGGGCTGGGCCCTTAAGAGTTTAAAAAATGTGCAGAGCTTTCTTCTTCTTTCTTCTTTGGAGAAACGCAGAGGGAAGCTTTCACTCTTATCAAGAATTCACTGTCGCAACATCCTGTTCTCATGATCTATAACCCGAAAGCTGAAACTGAACTTCATACGGATGCGTCTAAATTCGGATTTGGAGCTATAATGATGCAAAAGTCCAGTGACGATAGTTTGTTTCACCCCGTATATTTTTATAGTCGAAAGACTTCTCCGACACAGGAAAAATATAGTAGCTACGAATTAGAGGTTTTAGCTATTGTTGCAGCGTTGAAAAAATTGAGACTGTATCTTCTTGGGATTAATTTCAAAATTGTCACTGACTGCGCGGCTTTTAAGCAGACAATGGCGAAAAAGGAGTTAGCTTCGAGAATCGCGGGTTGGGCTTTGCTACTTCAGGATTTCGATTATAAGCTGGAACAAAATACAAAATGAAGCATGTAGATGCACTTAGCCGAAATCCCTTATCCATGGTTGTTCAGAGCGAATTAGTAGAGGTTGAAAGCAGATCAGAAAAAAGATGAAAGAATTGCTACTATTATCAAACTCTTGGAACAAGGTGGCTATAAAAATTTCGTTCATGAAAAGGACATTTTATATGAAGTTAACGGTCAAGGGGATCGCCTTTTATGCATTCCAAAAGGCATGAAAAAAGAGCTTATTAAAAAGGTCCACGACCAAGGCCACTTTTCTGTTAAAAAAATGGAAGATGTCATAAAGCGGGACTACTCAATTCCTAATCTTAGAGAAAAAATAGAAAAATGTAGACAGAGCTGTATTGAGTGCATATTATCGGAGAAGGAGCAAGGAAAGCAGGAAGGATACTTGTACCCGATTCCAAAAGAGGATCGTCCATTGCACACGTATCACTTGGATCACGTCGGACCACTTTCAGTGACTGGGAAGCAGTACAAGTATATTCTGGTTGTCGTAGATGGTTTCAGTAAATTTGTGTGGATATAAAACACACAAAAAAAAAACCCTGAGTACTTCAGAAGTACTTCAAAAACTTAGTCAACAGAGCAGCGTGTTTGGAAATCCCCACCGATTTATCACGGACAAAGGCACAGCTTTTACTTCTAACAATTTTGATGAATATTTTCAAGAGGAAGGTATCAAACACGTAAAAATAACGACAGGGGTGCCAAGAGGTAATGGGCAGGTGGAAAGAATAAATAGTGCTCTTATTCCTATCCTTACTAAACTTTCTTTGGAAAAGCCTCAAGATTGGTATAAATTAACAAATAAAGTCCAAAAGTTGGAGATGTTTGGAGTTCACATGAGGAACAAGGAAGACATTCACATTGCTGAAGCAGTATCTGAGGAACTTTTGGAATTATTCGACGAGGAGCGAGATACTATTCGTGAAGAAGCTAGAAAACAAATCGAGTCTATCCAGTGCGAAAATGAGCGAAGTTTTAATAAGAAAAGGAAGGCTGCCCGGAAGTATAAAATTGGAGATCTCGTAGCCATACGCAGAACACAATTTGGTAATTTAATAATAATTCACAAAAAATTTTTGGTCCTTATAGTGTGACAAAGGTTTAACTACATGATCGTTATGACATGGAGAAAGTTGATGAATCAGAGGGGCCCAGAAAGACCAGTAGCAGTGCCGATAATATGAAACCATGGGTAGTTCCATACGATGATTCTTCTGATGAGGATGAAATTATTGAAAATTATGCGATGGACAAAGATGCAGATGGTATACCTACCTGAGATGACTTCTTACCTGGAGATGACCTATTTACTTAAGATGACCTACTTACCTGAGATGACCTACCTGAGATGACTACCTAAGATGATAACTACCAGAGATGACTACTTACCTGAGATGAATACCTACCTGAGATGAATACCTACCATGAGATGGATACTTACCTGAGATGATTTTCGTGTTTCGATGAATTAACTATTCTGCGATGGATAACCTTAGATGATTTTGAGATGAAATTTACCTATCTGATGCGATAAACCTATCCGGAAAGATTTTTGTTAACAGAGAAGAGACATGTTTTCCAACGATGATGTATTTACTTGAGAAGAATTTTTTTTACCGAGATGCCCTAAAAACTATGATGACATCTTGACTAACGATAGCAGAGACGAGTGAGATTAATGAAATTTTAAACTAAAAATCTATTTTCAGATTATAAAACTAATAAGTTCTCCGAGACGTTGAACAAACAGGATGGCCGAGTTGTAGGAAACTAGTAATTGGCAACACCTACCTCCTCACTTTCCTGGAAGTTAACGAAGAAGCCACTGAGCTGATTTAATTCCTCAATCACAAATAATAGTTGGCAGCATCGAGGATTGGAGACGATGTCCATAGAGGAGAACTAGACAGAGTTCTCTTTGATTGCCAACCACCGATCCAACAACATCTTCCAACTAACTTACTTAACTAATTTTTATATCTAAGTTAAACTACGAACTTTAAATTTAAACTTAATTTTGTATTGAATTGTCATTTAACTTTACTTAATTTAACTTAAATTAATAAATTGTTACTATTTAAATTAAACTCTACATTTATATGTTGCCGTTAAGACATTAATAGTCAGGTCGAATTTTCAACCACTGGGCGATACTAGCTTTTATAAATATTTTGTAAGAGCTAAAAATTTGCAGATTTTTTTTTTTTTATTTGGAAGGAGCGATCAAAATTAAATAATGTTCTTTATGAAAACAACTCTTCTTGTATCCATATTTGTATATTTAAAACCTACCAATAAAATGTGCTGTTACAACTAAAAATCCTTTTGACGAATGAGTTAGGGTACAAATATCTGCGGTAAGTGAAAAGTGCTTTACATTTTCCAATGTTGACTTCACTATTTCTATGGCTGTAATATATTTTCAGCTTACCATCTGGGTCACCTGGAAGAACAATTTTGTGATTGGATCAGTGGCGTAGCGTGGGTTTTTTGCCGCCCGGGGCGGTGTCTAATTTTGCCGCCCCCCAAAATGTATTCAAAACAAACAAATTCAAAACAAACAAAAAATACAAATTACATATATATACATTAGGGGTGTCGGAATTTTTTTTTTATTTTTTATATTCAAAATGGGTATGGTGGATCATGTATAGGGTTTAGAAAGATGAAATTTTTGTTCTAGGACATTTTCCAAAATCGAGTTTTGAGACCCCGCGGCCGTTTTCAAGTAAAAACAGCACATTTCGAAAAAATGGTCAGGAAAACCAATTAAATTTTCGTCGATATGTTGTCAAAATTACTTTAAATGTTTCATTTTGGCTCCTTTTCTCATTTGTATTGACCGAACTTCAATTTAAAAATGCTGTATAGTATTAAGAAAGCAAGTTTCAACCAATTAAAGCATTCCATTTAGAAGAAATAATCGAAAAAATCTAGAAAATCGATCTATTCTTCGGGGGGATTTAATGTAAAAAGTTATTTCATGATATTTTGACAAGCAGATTTTAACGCTATCTTCTTAGCAAAAGGTTACAAAAGCAAAATAAAATCATTGTAGGTTACTGTGACTTTATATAATATTAGTTTTTCGGTCCGCTTATTCGAGTTGAGGTTTTTCAACCTAAAAATGGCCGCGGGGTCTCAAAATTCCATTTTGGAAAATGTCCCAGAACAAAAATTATTTCTTTCTAATCCCTTTACAAGATCCACAATACCCATTTTGAATACAAAAAATAAAAAAAAATTCCGACACCCCTAATATACATAGACATAAAAATGCTACAAAACTTTTCATGCAAAGTTAAATTTATTATTGTCACATATGTATACGAGAACATATATTTATTTTTTAATGTCAGCCAGAAAAAACATTATTATAACACATTTTTTTTAAGTAAAGATACATAGATGGTTGAAAATAAAATTTAATTTTTATATCCTAACAGTGTTGGTGAAATAGTCGAACACAGAAAAGTGGTGGAAAACACGGTTGCCGCTGTGCGACTATAGTCGCACTTTGACCCCTTTTATTGCCTCATGCGACCATGAGACGACTTTTTAAAAAACTAGCTCTTTTTACCCTTTTTTAGAAATCTTGCGACTTTTCTGACCCCATCTCTAGAAAATTGTATGGACAAGGTTAAGTTCTTGGTTTATTTTTAGAAAAAAACTTTCCAATTTCCGAAAACACATGTAGGTATATAATATGATTTGAAATCGGCTTGATTCATCGGGATCGCAGACGGTCAGTGGAATTGTGAAAAATCTTGCTACCTCTATATTTTGAAAATTCAATTCGATTTTTCTATGTTCTGCATATAAACATACAGTAACTGTCCAGTAATTAAGTTTTCAAATCCACACATTTATTCTTATTTGTCTATATGGCACGAATGTTCAGACACAAAATTAAGATATCTTATAATAAAATATGTCATTACGATGATAGAGAACCCCAAAAAAGTGTATGGCAGAATTCTGTCTGTATATTTCTACCTCAACTTGTGAAACGATTTCTTAAAATTTTGAAGTTAAGATTTTTTGGTGATTCCCTAGAGGTTTCGGTTCAAAATAACGGTACTTGCCATACAACCGTTAAGGAAAAACTTGTATATGTCAAAAACGGCTCTAACGCAGGGTTACCATACGTCCCCCTTTTGGAGCGACTGTCCCAATTTTCTATCTCAAAAACTATTTCGTCCCCCAAAACTGAGAATGCTGGAGGGAAACACATGTCTTTGATTTTCTCAATAACGGCTCCAACGATTTTATTCATAATTTTTTTAAAAAGAATATTTAAGATGTTAGTAATATTGCATGTCAAAATTTTGAAAAAAAGAAATTTTGGATTTGCAAAAAACTATTAATTTTTTGGAAACAATGTTTTTTTGTCTATAGTTTTTTTCTGTAATTACTTTGCTATTTTCCAAAGTTCTTAAGTTCCAAGCAGCTTGAACATAGGTGCAAGGTGATTGGTACAAATATGATAAGGAAAAATCACGTCTATTTTACATCAAGCTAGAGCCTAAACGAGTTAACAGATTTTCTTCAAAATTAAAATATTTATGAACATGCTGTTAAAAGAATAAACATAAGGTTTGAAGAAAATTGGTTAACGAGCTTAGGCTCTAACTCTATGTAAAGTGAACCGTGGATGTGAAGAAGCAAATTAATTTTTAGACTTAATATTTATACGAAAACTACAGATTTAAATGTGTTTGTGAAGGTGAACAGAATTTGATTGAATATAAGAACTGATTTTTTGTTATGGTCAGTTTTCAGATTTTTGTTTTTGTTATTTCTCAAAAAATTTGTTAGTGCGACTTTTTTTTCCTCGTGACCCTTTTTATGCGACTTTTTCAAATTCCTCAGCGGCAACACTGGTGGAAAAGTATAAATTATGTAATTTTGGATACAGTTTGTATATAACTTGAACGAAAGCCTTTACAATTTATTTAGGAAAATATAAGTATCATTTTTAGCCATTAAAATAAAAATCATCTTGATTCAAAACAAAGTAGGTAATTATTCTCTTTTTATATGGTGGCTTTTCAAAAATGGCAAAATGTGGTGAAAAGCGAGGCGCACATCTCTAGTTCTCAAAGAATCAAAATAAGAATAGAATAAACAAACAAAAAATTCTTCTAGTGTAATTTGGTAGGAAGTCATAACCATAACTCATAACTAGTCAAATAACAAATACCTGCATATAATTACATTATTGTTATAAGACTATTGGTATTTCATTTTGGTGTCAAATTTTTGACTAGTGCACAAATTTTAAAATAAATAAAAATAAAATGTTTGAAGTGCTGTGTCGGCAGCCATTTTTATTTCTGACATTTTCAATTTTAATTTGTTGTTGTTTTAACGTTGGTTTTCTTCCTCACGTTCACAGCCATTTTTTATTTCCGACTGACAACCTGCGCAGTATAATACCTTCGATTTGTGTACTGTGGATGTATATGATGTGTATATAATAGCATAAGAACTTTAAAAAAATTTCAAACTTTTCACATGAACAATTTCCAATTACTAGATTTCGATAAGGTAGGTATCTTTACAGAAAAGCAAAGTTCAAACGAAGTTTTTTCCCGTTATTTTATTTTGGTAAGACGGCATAATGTTTCAGAATGTAAAAGGAAGAGCAGTCTACCCGTTTTCGTTTGTTTTTTTTCTCCGCCTTTCACGTATACTATTTTCTCACTTCATCTCACAATCTTAAAAGCGCTATCATTGTATATCCACTCTATAGTATTCTCATGAAACACGATTTTGTAGGTTGACATTTGGTCGGTCAAAATGTTTAATGAGTTGTCCGTCTGGCGAACAATTTAAATGAAAGGGCTGTGTTCAGACAAGTTTTCAATGTGCTACCATTGGGAGTCCAAAATTTAAAGTTAAAATATTTAGTTCTATTTGTGGACTTCTTCATTGTGGTTTTCATTCAATAAATTTCTTGAACCGATAGTAGGACTTAACCTTAGGGTTTTTTAATCCGACGACATCGTAGCCATCCTTTGATGGAATTTGACAGTTTATGGCTTGACAAATTCTCCCTTTACATAAAAGAGTCCATTAGCTTTCATAAGAAAACATATTAATACAAATATTTCTTTCTATTGAAAGGGTTTCTTGTAAGATAAATCGATGAGAACCAAAACTTGCCATATCCAAGCCAGAAACACTCGTCATAACCAAGCGTGAAACGTAATAGTAAAATTTCTTTTTTATGGAACTTTAAATATTAATCCTATAAAAAGTATTTTAATAATTAAGTTTGGCTATAGTTTATTCTGCTCCGGGTTCCGATTGGTTCCGATCACATCATACATACTTTCCGGAAGGCTCCAAAGTTTTTTGCATGATATAAATGTTGAACTTGAGTTTGCTGCCACTCAAGTTGTTGTTGCTGCATTCAAATATTCAATATTATTCTTTCTATTGTTTAAATGAATTTGATAATAATTTTTGGTTGGTGAAATGATTTTTGATTTCAATGCCGCCCCGGATATATTTTGGGAAGGACAAAATTAATTAATCATGCTTATTACGGAATTTACAATGGGAGCGGAAGCAAGGTGGTTTAGCACATTGCGTCGGTATTACAATTGAACGGATAACGATCGGGAGATTCACTTATTGAAATCTGATGTAAGGCATTACTGATCGAGTAGCTTCCCGCCTGGATTGCGAATTCGATAATAGACATGAATAAATTTCTAAGAGCGCCGAAATTTCACAGTAAAATATAATTATTAAATAAAAAAGTGCCGCCCGGGGCGGGCCGCCCCCCCCGCCCCACCCACGCTACGCCACTGGATTCGATCTTTGAGGGCAAAACGAGACAAATTTGAAAATTTCGAAGAATCTTTTGGAGGATCTATGATGGATTTTGTTTAACAATTAATGAATTTCAATCGTCTTTTGTAAACTAAAATATTTATCATTGCTAAAACATTATACCTACTAAAAAAAAAAACAAAACAAAATTTTGTTTTTCAAGATACCTAAGAATTATGAAATCAAATATAAATAAATTATAAACACTTAAATTTTTCTACAGGGCAGCTTATATAATGGCACTGCAACTTTTGTAAACCGCGTAAGCCCTACTTTCTCTACAAGTGAGTGCGGTAAGTTGTCCTTGCAAATCATGAAAATTAAAGCATTTGTTAGATCGACGCTTCGCCTTCCACCCCCTATAAATTTCATATTCCATAGTCTGATAAGAAAATCAAAACTCTTTAAGAACAACTAATTAATTCATCTTACTTTCATAGCTATTGGCGAATGGAGTCACGGCACCTAGCAGTCAGCACGTGAACCCTATGTGGGGGATACATTTTTTTTTCATTTTGTCATTCAATGTATTTCCCATAAGAGAAAACCAAAAAAAGGTCTGAAAAACATTACTTTTGCTAATTAATTTTCTATGAACACGTATTTATTTTATAGTTGCAATAGAAAAAGAATTTATGTGAGTTAGTTAATCAAGAAGAATATGTATCTAAACTTATGTATAACTTCCTATATTTTGCAGATGAAAAATGTAAACAAACCTGTATTGTTGTTGTTGCTTTCCAAAATGGATTCATTTGGTAAGCAAGGAAGGGGTTTGATAGACAAGAGTCAATTATGGAGATTTTTATATTATATATTTTACTACTGTTTTCTAATAAGTAAAAGCTTACGTCACCGAAACTTTGCAGTAGTGTTTTTATGAAGATGTAGGTATAAGTATTTCTATATATTTATGTATTGCGTTTGTGAATTTGTATTCTTGAGAAAAAAATGAGTACAAATATTTGTACACTGTTTGTGCAACAGGTCAATACAATATATTTTGTCTTTAGAAACTAGCGAAGCTCATGGGGTCAATAACACCCTTTATTGAATAAATAAAATTTTGCGTTTAATTTTTTACAATTCTTATTTTCAAAATATGTACCCCCCAAAAACATCAGGAAATAATAACACTTCAATCGTGCCTGCGTCTTTTGTTAATGCCGCATTTACACGATTGGTGAACTGGCAATATAATGAAATGACCAAAACAACAACAGAAGAATGGACAAATTCATTATTTTTGTCATTATACCGGCAGCTTTTCACCAGTCGTGTAAATTCGGTATAACGAAGAAGCATTTAAAATATTTACGTACTTCCAAACCAAAAAATTGTGTACGTAGATAAAAATACTTAAACATTTTTTTTTTGTAATTAAATTGGTAAATATATATGCAAGAAATTTTCAATCCAGACAAAAACATGACATGTATTTGAAAATCTTCATTTTCAATACAAACATAATTAACAAAGAAAAAAAACTGTTCATGTTTTAAATTAAATAATCTTGGCTACGTCTCTGCGCTGCTTTTTTCTCAAACGAGTATTGGTGTTGTTGTTTCTCGTTGTAGAGGTAGTTTGTTTACATTTTTCATCTTAAATTTAAAGCATTTGAGGCGTCAGTTTTGATTTATTTTTTGCTAGATTTGTAAACTAACATGTTTTGTTATTCTATTCTTTGTATATCTAAATCATAGTACTATCATGGTGGCTGTCGATACTAACGCCATCTTCTGTTCTGTTGTCGCACATTTGGGCGTAGACTTTTGACTTTCAGTGGAGTGCAAGTCTCCAATAATACATTTTTGTAAAAAAATGTTCATAATAATGAAAACATACAAATACATATACATACATATGTAGATAAAGGCCAGAATGAAAAAAGTAGTCAATTTTGCTTTCTTTGGTTTGGTTTTGTTTACATTTGTTTGTATTGTATTTTGTATGATGGTTAGTTTTTTTTATTATATGGAAAGATTAAGAGAATTGAAAAGTGTATCAAATGATGACAATTTTGGGTATTCTCGTTTGTTTTGTAGGTTTTGTTAAATGTGGGCTGAAAGAGGAAGGGGTTGGTTTATACTATACTTTAGTTTTGCAGTGCATTTGTATTTTTTTTTCTTATGACTTCATGAACGAAAATACCTGAAGTCAATATGCTTAGCCACGGCGGCGACGGCGGTGGCGACGATCGCGACGGTGCAAGTGGGGTAAAGGAAAAAAAGGATGTTTGATTTTCATTGAGTAGGTAGGTACCTATTCCATATATTTTTTTTTATTCTTATGGCTAATGGGTTGTTATTTGTAAGTTGTATGGTATGGATGCGGCCGGATAGATATAGTAGGTTTAATATGTATGTGATTGTATGTTCCTAGGTAAGTAAAGGTAGGTATATTATGTTTATTATCGTGTAGTTTTATGTATGTTTGTTAGTTAGTTTTTTCTTGCTTCGGATTTTTGGTTTTAATTAATAAATTTAGGTATAGGTATCTTATTGGTTTGTAGTTACATATCGTCCCCTTTATGCCAGAAGCATTCAATTTTTTCGAGGTGGTTAGCTAGTTTTATAGATTCACCGATATTCCATATGACATAACAGTACTTTCAATGTGCGTAGGTAGGTATATCGAAGAAAATTAATATTTTAAAATATCAGTTAAGCCATTAGTTGATTTAAGATTCTGTTTTAATCTAGAAAAACTTTCGAAAATGATGTTGCAATATTTCCATTTTTGCACATTCATGTTTCTGGCATAAGGGTAATATTTATAAAAATAGAAGCAATAATGGTGAAGTTATATTAAAGTGGATACTTATAGACTTATAGAAATCACTGGCCTTATACCTACCTATTTTTCCTATTTAAATAAATATTTGTTTATTTGAATAACCTTATAGGTAGGTACTTAGAGGTTGGCTTGAGGACTTGATATTTTTCTAAACTAAGCCACATATACATACATTATGCATAGGTGTTTGGGGTAGATTTAATGATGTTATTTATTAAAAAAGAACAGTTAAAAAGTTATGGGTTATCTTTAAAGGACAGCTTAAAAGCTCAATAAGTATATTTAAACATTTAGATACATGGTATTTATAGGTTGAAATTGGTTACCTAAATTTTTTCGATTTTAAATGTTATTTTTTTATTTGAAAGATTATAACATACCTAGTTGCCTATTTAGAGGATGGACTTCGAGAGCTAGGTACCTACATATATGATATATGTATAGGTATATTGGATATTCATTTTCAAAAATTAGTTATTTAATTATTAACCTGGGCGAACAGTGACTCAGTTTGACTTTGTTCACAATTCAGCATATTGCAGTTTAATTATTATTCGATTTTCTTCAGAATGGTGCATATGATTTCCGTAACATTTTTTAAATAGAAGCTTCTTAAAAATAAAAACAATTTTTTTACTAAATTTTTCAAAAAAAATATTTTTTTGGATTTTTAAAAAAGTGTTCAAACATTTTTTTTGAAAATCAATATGTATTTTGAAAACTACATGGTCGAGTTTGTGAAACTTGGTATTTAAGGGTTTTTCTTAACACTTTAAAAATTTCAAATCGATTTCACACACACTAACAAGATTTGACATTTCTCTGGAGTTGAAAGTATTTTGCAGCCGGTTTAACAAATATTCTAAAGTGTTCGTCGGTCATTTAAATAGATTAAAAGCATATAAATTATTAAAACTAGTTTTAATTCATCAAAAAATAGTGAATAAGAAGTTATCAAAATATCAAAATATCAACTAACTTCGATTAAAAGTGCCCAAAGTCAATTAAAAATATAAATCACGCGCTCGCCGATGTGTTTCTCGAATGATGTGTTTCTTTGATGAATTTGGGTTGTTTTTTTTTACTTTAATAGCACACAACTATTTTTTGTTTATTTTTCTAACTTTTCTTAAAACAAATTTCTGTGGTGTTTGGTAGAAACATGATAACTCCATTTTTAAATTTGCGTCTTTACGTCCTCTTTAAATCGTGCTAGAGCCTAAACAAGTTTACCGATTTTCTTCAAATTTGGAACATTTATGAAAATAGTCCTTGAAAAGTTATGTTTAAAATTTGAGAAAAATCGGTTCATTCGTTTAGTCTGTAGCTCGATTTGAAGTGGAGGTAAGGAGGCAAATTTTAAAATGGAGTTATCATGTTTCTACCATAAACCACAGATTTATATGTTTTTAATCTAACAAAATGACGCGAAAAACTGAATGCACTTTTGAATATTTGTAACAAATTTGTATGCGCATAGTTTGTTTACTTTTTGCCTCAAAGCTACTGTCAAATGACACACACACAATCCCACACGAAAAATTTGATTTTTTGTGTGTTGCGTACAACCAACAAAAAATGGTTGTAAGGAATTCGACATAAGATTTTATATTTATCCTACCACATTAATATACACAATAGATCCGTCATATTGTATTTTTTGTTGGGGAGTTTCGATTTTTGTCCTAATTATGTTTTCGAATCTGAGGTTTGCGACTAGAATTTCGTGACTCAACGTGCTTTTTGAGTATAGTAGCCTGAAACTCTGTCATTCCTCATTCGATTTAAGTTTTTTTTTACTTTTTTAAAAAGATGATAAATATACAACGTTGAACCTAGGATTTTGGCCTGCAAACAACAAGTGTTGCAAATAGATTCCCTATTCAAACAAAAAGAAGAGAAGAAGACACCATAAGTGGTGTGATTATACGGCAAATGATGCCACCCCTCAGAGTAGGTACATATATCCGAAAATGCACTAGAGCTTAAAATGTTGGGATATGATTAAGATGTATGTATGTACATAAATAGCTGTAATAATAATAAAATGCAATAAAAATATAATTTACAAAAATCTTCACATCTCATTCAATCGTTTATGTATTGTTAAAAAAAGGATAGACGGAACTAGCAGTGTTCTAATTTGGTTGAGTGGCTTCCTGTTTTGTATAGGATATTTTTTTACCTTGGTTCTAAAAAGCCAATGTCCAATTTGTTATAGTTTTTGGGAAGTCGAAAATGTTGGTTTTTAATGTCTAAAAATGCTCATATCTTTTGATAATTAAATTTTCTAAGACCATCGATATTTTTTTAAGAAGCAGTTTGAGTCCATTGGCACTTATTAAAGTCGTGGAACATCTTCTGATGCTGAGTCAAATAGTGTACTTATGTAAGTCAGTATTGTAAAAAAATGGACAATGGTCCTTCTAGAACTAAGTACAGATTTATACAAATTCGTCTTCCAAATTCACATAAATCCAGGACACTTCTTTTGACTTCATTTTACGCTCTTCAAAGAAAAAATGGTCTGAAACTATTTCTATTCTATTCAACTAGCGCTTGAGTCCAAATAGGTGACACGGAATTTTGTTGGAAATTGTGTAGATATATGCTGTCAATTGTTTTTGGATGCAATTTACGAACAATAATTGCTAGTTTTTGAGCCGAAAGTAATAGAAACACAGACAAAAATTCATTGTTTGGCACTAATTTTCAGTGACTTACCTCAGATTCGGATTCAGCACCACCGAAAACACATACCTCTAGTAGGAAAAAATTCAAAGTTACCCCACAATTTGGTCGCTAAATAAATAGTTTGTCCCCCAGAACAAAATCCTAGATACCTACACCACTAGTCCTTCTTACTTATACCTGTCTCCAACCCCCGAATTTAACATAAAAAACTTTAGTTGAAATACATACCAAAAGATATATGTACCTCAATTTTGCATTAATAACTTTAATAAAAATAATAATTGAATATGAATAAAATTTGAAAAGAAATTCTTCTGTTTAAGTGGAGTGACCGAGTATATAATTCAAAGTTAAAAGTTCAAGTGTGCGAAACGCAATCATGGAGTTGAGCTCACTTGAACTTTTAACTTTGAATTTAATAAAAATAGCTAGGTAGGTACCATTTTCTTGATAAATAATAGATACCTATAAGTAATTGTTTCTACTTTCCTAACCTAGGTTGGTAGATAGGTACATACTTCTTTTAGTTCGCTTCAGGTCAAACGAAACAAATTTGTGACAAATATAGGTACAATTTCTTTCATTTGACCTGAAGCGCACTCAACTACATATTTATTATTAAAATACCTACCTACCTATTAAAAGAGATCCTACCTTTATCTAAACCCACCCGCCATTTAGCATAAAAACTTTTATTAAAATATCCACCTATTCATAGCAACCTTTCCTCGAAATAAATAATAATACAAAATCCCTACTCACTTACCTATCAATAATAATCTAGCAAAAAAAACTTTCATTCAAATATGAATGTAGGCAGCAAAAGATATACATACCTATAACTACCCTCTCTCGTAAAACAGATCTTGCAAAAAACATTCCAAGCAAAATATCATATAGCTAACTAGCAAAAGATGTACATCTTGTTTTTTGCAAGATCTGTTTTACGAGAGAGGGTAGTTATAGGTATGTATATCTTTTGCTGCCTACATTCATATTTGAATGAAAGTTTTTTTTGCTAGATTATTATTGATAGGTAAGTGAGTAGGGATTTTGTATTATTATTTATTTCGAGGAAAGGTTGCTATGAATAGGTGGATATTTTAATAAAAGTTTTTATGCTAAATGGCGGGTGGGTTTAGATAAAGGTAGGATCTCTTTTAATAGGTAGGTAGGTATTTTAATAATAAATATGTAGTTGAGTGCGCTTCAGGTCAAATGAAAGAAATTGTACCTATATTTGTCACAAATTTGTTTCGTTTGACCTGAAGCGAACTAAAAGAAGTATGTACCTATCTACCAACCTAGGTTAGGAAAGTAGAAACAATTACTTATAGGTATCTATTATTTATCAAGAAAATGGTACCTACCTAGCTATTTTTATTAAATTCAAAGTTAAAAGTTCAAGTGAGCTCAACTCCATGATTGCGTTTCGCACACTTGAACTTTTAACTTTGAATTATATACTCGGTCACTCCACTTAAACAGAAGAATTTCTTTTCAAATTTTATTCATATTCAATTATTATTTTTATTAAAGTTATTAATGCAAAATTGAGGTACATATATCTTTTGGTATGTATTTCAACTAAAGTTTTTTATGTTAAATTCGGGGGTTGGAGACAGGTATAAGTAAGAAGGACTAGTGGTGTAGGTATCTAGGATTTTGTTCTGGGGGACAAACTATTTATTTAGCGACCAAATTGTGGGGTAACTTTGAATTTTTTCCTACTAGAGGTATGTGTTTTCGGTGGTGCTGAATCCGAATCTGAGGTAAGTCACTGAAAATTAGTGCCAAACAATGAATTTTTGTCTGTGTTTCTATTACTTTCGGCTCAAAAACTAGCAATTATTGTTCGTAAATTGCATCCAAAAACAATTGACAGCATATATCTACACAATTTCCAACAAAATTCCGTTTCACCTATTTGGACTCAAGCGCTAGTTGAATAGAATAGAAATAGTTTCAGACCATTTTTTCTTTGAAGAGCGTAAAATGAAGTCAAAAGAAGTGTCCTGGATTTATGTGAATTTGGAAGACGAATTTGTATAAATCTGTACTTAGTTCTAGAAGGACCATTGTCCATTTTTTTACAATACTGACTTACATAAGTACACTATTTGACTCAGCATCAGAAGATGTTCCACGACTTTAATAAGTGCCAATGGACTCAAACTGCTTCTTAAAAAAATATCGATGGTCTTAGAAAATTTAATTATCAAAAGATATGAGCATTTTTAGACATTAAAAACCAACATTTTCGACTTCCCAAAAACTATAACAAATTGGACATTGGCTTTTTAGAACCAAGGTAAAAAAATATCCTATACAAAACAGGAAGCCACTCAACCAAATTAGAACACTGCTAGTTCCGTCTATCCTTTTTTTAACAATACATAAACGATTGAATGAGATGTGAAGATTTTTGTAAATTATATTTTTATTGCATTTTATTATTATTACAGCTATTTATGTACATACATACATCTTAATCATATCCCAACATTTTAAGCTCTAGTGCATTTTCGGATATATGTACCTACTCTGAGGGGTGGCATCATTTGCCGTATAATCACACCACTTATGGTGTCTTCTTCTCTTCTTTTTGTTTGAATAGGGAATCTATTTGCAACACTTGTTGTTTGCAGGCCAAAATCCTAGGTTCAACGTTGTATATTTATCATCTTTTTAAAAAAGTAAAAAAAAACTTAAATCGAATGAGGAATGACAGAGTTTCAGGCTACTATACTCAAAAAGCACGTTGAGTCACGAAATTCTAGTCGCAAACCTCAGATTCGAAAACATAATTAGGACAAAAATCGAAACTCCCCAACAAAAAATACAATATGACGGATCTATTGTGTATATTAATGTGGTAGGATAAATATAAAATCTTATGTCGAATTCCTTACAACCATTTTTTGTTGGTTGTACGCAACACACAAAAAATCAAATTTTTCGTGTGGGATTGTGTGTGTGTCATTTGACAGTAGCTTTGAGGCAAAAAGTAAACAAACTATGCGCATACAAATTTGTTACAAATATTCAAAAGTGCATTCAGTTTTTCGCGTCATTTTGTTAGATTAAAAACATATAAATCTGTGGTTTATGGTAGAAACATGATAACTCCATTTTAAAATTTGCCTCCTTACCTCCACTTCAAATCGAGCTACAGACTAAACGAATGAACCGATTTTTCTCAAATTTTAAACATAACTTTTCAAGGACTATTTTCATAAATGTTCCAAATTTGAAGAAAATCGGTAAACTTGTTTAGGCTCTAGCACGATTTAAAGAGGACGTAAAGACGCAAATTTAAAAATGGAGTTATCATGTTTCTACCAAACACCACAGAAATTTGTTTTAAGAAAAGTTAGAAAAATAAACAAAAAATAGTTGTGTGCTATTAAAGTAAAAAAAAACAACCCAAATTCATCAAAGAAACACATCATTCGAGAAACACATCGGCGAGCGCGTGATTTATATTTTTAATTGACTTTGGGCACTTTTAATCGAAGTTAGTTGATATTTTGATATTTTGATAACTTCTTATTCACTATTTTTTGATGAATTAAAACTAGTTTTAATAATTTATATGCTTTTAATCTATTTAAATGACCGACGAACACTTTAGAATATTTGTTAAACCGGCTGCAAAATACTTTCAACTCCAGAGAAATGTCAAATCTTGTTAGTGTGTGTGAAATCGATTTGAAATTTTTAAAGTGTTAAGAAAAACCCTTAAATACCAAGTTTCACAAACTCGACCATGTAGTTTTCAAAATACATATTGATTTTCAAAAAAAATGTTTGAACACTTTTTTAAAAATCCAAAAAAATATTTTTTTTGAAAAATTTAGTAAAAAAATTGTTTTTATTTTTAAGAAGCTTCTATTTAAAAAATGTTACGGAAATCATATGCACCATTCTGAAGAAAATCGAATAATAATTAAACTGCAATATGCTGAATTGTGAACAAAGTCAAACTGAGTCACTGTTCGCCCAGGTTAATAATTAAATAACTAATTTTTGAAAATGAATATCCAATATACCTATACATATATCATATATGTAGGTACCTAGCTCTCGAAGTCCATCCTCTAAATAGGCAACTAGGTATGTTATAATCTTTCAAATAAAAAAATAACATTTAAAATCGAAAAAATTTAGGTAACCAATTTCAACCTATAAATACCATGTATCTAAATGTTTAAATATACTTATTGAGCTTTTAAGCTGTCCTTTAAAGATAACCCATAACTTTTTAACTGTTCTTTTTTAATAAATAACATCATTAAATCTACCCCAAACACCTATGCATAATGTATGTATATGTGGCTTAGTTTAGAAAAATATCAAGTCCTCAAGCCAACCTCTAAGTACCTACCTATAAGGTTATTCAAATAAACAAATATTTATTTAAATAGGAAAAATAGGTAGGTATAAGGCCAGTGATTTCTATAAGTCTATAAGTATCCACTTTAATATAACTTCACCATTATTGCTTCTATTTTTATAAATATTACCCTTATGCCAGAAACATGAATGTGCAAAAATGGAAATATTGCAACATCATTTTCGAAAGTTTTTCTAGATTAAAACAGAATCTTAAATCAACTAATGGCTTAACTGATATTTTAAAATATTAATTTTCTTCGATATACCTACCTACGCACATTGAAAGTACTGTTATGTCATATGGAATATCGGTAAATCTATAAAACTAGCTAACCACCTCGAAAAAATTGAATGCTTCTGGCATAAAGGGGACGATATGTAACTACAAACCAATAAGATACCTATACCTAAATTTATTAATTAAAACCAAAAATCCGAAGCAAGAAAAAACTAACTAACAAACATACATAAAACTACACGATAATAAACATAATATACCTACCTTTACTTACCTAGGAACATACAATCACATACATATTAAACCTACTATATCTATCCGGCCGCATCCATACCATACAACTTACAAATAACAACCCATTAGCCATAAGAATAAAAAAAAATATATGGAATAGGTACCTACCTACTCAATGAAAATCAAACATCCTTTTTTTCCTTTACCCCACTTGCACCGTCGCGATCGTCGCCACCGCCGTCGCCGCCGTGGCTAAGCATATTGACTTCAGGTATTTTCGTTCATGAAGTCATAAGAAAAAAAAATACAAATGCACTGCAAAACTAAAGTATAGTATAAACCAACCCCTTCCTCTTTCAGCCCACATTTAACAAAACCTACAAAACAAACGAGAATACCCAAAATTGTCATCATTTGATACACTTTTCAATTCTCTTAATCTTTCCATATAATAAAAAAAACTAACCATCATACAAAATACAATACAAACAAATGTAAACAAAACCAAACCAAAGAAAGCAAAATTGACTACTTTTTTCATTCTGGCCTTTATCTACATAATGTAGGGGGAAAACGGGAGACTTGACCATACGGGAGACATGAGCCACTCGCAATATTTCACTCAGACTTTCCTTAAATTCTAGAAGAGTTTATACATCCGAAGCAGAAAATGACCTTCTACTTGCTAATGAAAAGGTTTCAGGATCAACATATTATTTTGGTACCTGGACGAGTAAATGCATTTTTCGCTATGAAAAGTTAAACAATTTTTTTTTTCTTTTCATTTCATAACTTTTGTTTGTCTCGTAGTTAATTAAATAATTTAGTATGATCTTATTCCTTGAATAATTGTTTTTGTAAATACCCGTGCAAAATATTGCAACAGCTTACGTAACAGAATTTATAATCTCTTTTGTCTCAAAAAGCGTGGACGGGAGACTTGAACCACTTATTGTAGGGAGACTTGATCATACGAAAATGAGGAGCAAAACCAAAAAAAAGTCAAAAAACTGCCGCAGAGGGGGAAATACAAGGATAACAATGCTCAAATTATGTTTAAAAAATCTTACAATCTTCTTACTGTATTTCCCAAGGAGGGGTTTATTTAAGTTTTGTATTTATTTTCGTTTGTTACGGTTTTTAAGGTTGTTTTTAATTTTGTATCAATATTTTCGTGTATACATGTTTAAAACATTTTTCTTAGCAAATAATACGTTAAATATAGTAACAGTTGAGTTTTATGAAAATCATAGACGGTGATCTCATTTTTTGTATTATTAACTTGTTCAATTTGGGTATGTTCAAGTCTCCCCCAGGGGGTGTTCAAGTCTCCCGTAGGGGCGGGAGACTTGAGCCGAAAATCTTTCTTCAAACAATTTGCTCTGGGTTGAAACCGATTGCCTCTATTTGAAGCCAATTTAACTAGTTTCAAAATAGATAAGTGTAGCTTTATAGAGATGTATCTTTCATGCGGCTGAGATAAATAGACAAGTTTTTATCAACAATTTTACAAAAAGTGGCTCAAGTCTCCCGCCTTCCCCCTATGTATATGTATTTGTATGTTTTCATTATTATGAACATTTTTTTACAAAAATGTATTATTGGAGACTTGCACTCCACTGAAAGTCAAAAGTCTACGCCCAAATGTGCGACAACAGAACAGAAGATGGCGTTAGTATCGACAGCCACCATGATAGTACTATGATTTAGATATACAAAGCTTGTGTTGGTGACTGTGGCTGATATTGGTCTTTTACTTGTGCTTGGTGTCTCAAGTAAACTTTGTGATGAACATGGCAAAGAACTCACTGACCGCAAGCTTGAAGGTGGAGATGTTAAAGATGTTTCTTCTTCGTCTAAGTCAACAATACCCATGTCTTTATTACTTTCTTTTTCCTTATCCTGAGATTATTTCATTATCATATCGAAAGAATACGTAAGGTAAGTATTTACGATAAATACACGTATGTATGTACTTTTTTTTCTGAAAAATATTTTGGATATTTCGTTTTCTAATGTGTTCGCAAGTTGGATGTTCCGCCTCCTGGTTTAAGTTTTTTTAAACAAATAGGGCATTGCGCTTCACTTGAACTCCACTTCGTGAAATACTTCCATACAAACGAAGATTGCAGATGCGACGACATATTTTAGATAATAATTGTATGGTAAATAATATCGAAATATTCAAACTTAAAATTAATTCGCAAACGTCAACGACAACGAAAACAACAACCGTATCGCAATGAGATGAAATCAGCTGACAGATAGGAAAGTAGAAATGAGTCAAAAATATGGTAACAGGTATTCAGTAACAGGTATTGGCAAATAACTATAACAGCCTGTTACCGAAAATACCTGTTATTGAAAAATAATGTGTTTAATAATGCAATTTTTAATTTATTCAGAGTATTAAATAAGTTTTCGTTAAAATTCATAATTTTTTTTACTGAATTTGCTTATCTGTTACTCTGCTTATTAGAGATTTAGATGTCATCGTATAAACTCGAAAGTGAAATGCAGTATAGCTAAACTTTTTTTTGTTTTGTAGCTGATTTAGTTTACCTGGTATTCTGCTTAATAGTGATTTCAGTGTTATCGAGTAAGCTAGAAATCTCATTGCAGAAGCAAAAAAGACGTGTTAGTTTTGTTAAAATGCCTCTACACTATACCACAAAGTATTAAAACATGTCAGAATAAAGTGGGAGAGAATTTCATACGACTGCCAAATTTGTGTGATGAAAATGATTTTCATATTTTGCTTCCACACTTGCATCAAAACAAATCAGTTTCACCTTAACCTCAAACGCCCAAGTGGGATAGAATGTGTGATGGTTTTAGAACCGATCCTAAATATTTGCAGGAATAAACACATGTCAAATCGTGTCAGATGCACTGTCAATTTGTGTGTGATGAAATTTCATATTTTGTTTCACTATTATACATGATTTTCTTCACACTTTTTTGACATGTGTTAATACTCAGTGGGATAGTGTGGAATGACTATTACTGATTTTGCCTAGTCGGTATTTGCATGACCCGATTTGTCCATTGCAATTTTTGTTTTTGTAGGTGGAGAAATAAAAATGAGGGGTAAACCAATGGCCACGTTCCGTTGATTATTCTCGGCTTTCCGGATAGCTTTGTGTTGTTGTAATCACTTGTTTAAAAAACAGCTGATGACCACTAACACAGCAACTACTCAAGTTATCATGAATTTTTGGGGGTTAACTGTTATTCTGCTTAGTTTAGTGCTTTCACTATTATCGTGTAAACTCGAAATATCATTGAATTAGCCAAAAGACGTTTTACAAGCCTATTCTGGCGTTGTGAGGGCTCAAAGTTCACAAGCTCTTTTGAGGTTTGTTGTGATTCGATAACATTTTCGGTATTCTGAAAAAATCCTCACAAGAAACTCTCTACGATGAATGGGCACGTTCAAATATGTCAGATATTCATTATTTGTAATTTTCTTGGACTCTAATTGGGCGACTGTCATAAAAAGATAGATGAGTGAACTAATGTCGTATTCGTTTGGTTTTGTGTTCTGTTCCATTCCTATGGTATATGGAAAATTTGGAGTAGAAGTAGTGGAAAAGGAGTACTCCAAATGTCCAATCGACGCCATTACATAGTGTTAAGGATTTTTGTTGAACGCACCTATTAATTAAGACGATCAGCAGGTGATCACAATCTCGATAGTCCGCCACAAAATCAAATTAACCTCACCTTGTGAAGTTGTTGTGACTTGTGAGGTAGGTATCAGTGAGGTTTGCCAGAATAGGGCTGTTACTTAACTGTTCTGTTATTCTGCTCAATATATATTATATTATCCGGCTCCCGATCCATGAAGGGTCTCTGCCTGAGATATTGCGGTCTTCCATCGGTTGCGGTCCCTCGCACGCTCCCTCCAGTCGTCGAGACCAAGCGCTCTTGCGTCTGTGACCGCCTGGTCCCTATAGCGGAGGTTCGGTCTTCCTGGTCGTCTCGAACCTGGGGGCTGGGATTCGAAGATTTTCTTGGCTGGAGCGTTGTAGTCCATTCGCTCGATGTGGCCGAGCCAGTGTAGTCGACGTGTTTTGGCTCTTTGGACTACATCCACATCTTGGTACAGCTCGTACAGTTCACGATTGAATCTTCTCCTCCAATCGCCCTCTTCGCATATAGGACCAAATATCCGCCGTAGAATTTTTCTCTCGAAAGGGCCCAGGATCAATTCCCCTTTTTTACTTATCGTCCAGCACTCGGCGCCGTAGAGTAGAACTGGTAAAATTAGAGTTTTGTATAGCGTGCACTTTGTCTTTCGAGAAAGGAGTTTTGAACCCATTTGTTTGGCCAAACCGAAGTAGCAGCGGTTCGCTAGGGTAATTCTTCGTCGGATTTCCACTGAGGTGTCGTTCGTGGGATTGATGTTTGTTCCGAGGTAGGTGAACTCCTTGACTACCTTGAAATTACTGCTACCAACAGTGACGTTTTGTCCTAGGCGATGGACAGATGAGGCTTTGTTTGTTGATAGCATATACTTTGTTTTGTCCTCATTCACTTCAAGACCAACGCGTTTCGCCTGTTCATCAATAGCTGTGAATGCTTCAAGTACAGCTATGTTGGAACGGCCGATGATGTCGATGTCGTCCGCATAACCAAGCAGTTGAGAAGACCTGTTAAAGATAGTGCCTTCCATGTTAACACCACTCTTGCGCACTATCTGCTCCAGGACTAGGTTGAAGAAATCACATGATAGCGCATCTCCTTGTCTGAACCCTGTACACGTCTGGAATAACTCGGATGAGCTGTTACCCATTTGCACGTTGCACCGCGTATTTTGTAACGTCATGCGGCATAGCTGGATCAGTTTTTTCGGGATCCCGAGTTCCGACATCGCCAATAGAAGCTCTTGGCGACTTATGCTATCATATGCGGCTTTGAAGTCGATGAATAGGTGGTGGGTCTCGACTTGAAATTCGTTGGTCTTTTCCAGGATTTGCCTCAATGTGAAGATTTGGTCTATCGTTGATCTGCCTGGCCTGAAGCCACACTGGTACGCCCAACTAACATTTCAGCTTCGGTTCGGCCTAACTGAATAGGCTTTCTGATTTCCTTAAGACATTTGTAAAATTTCGTTAAGCATAAAAGGAGAATATTATAGAACTTCGAAAATGATTTCGGAAAATCTTCTTGGAGGCCCCGTACGCAGATTTTTTAAAAGCTTCAAATTCTATACGATCCATAAGAAGTTTTAACGAGCGCTATTCGAAATCTTAGTGAAATTATGGTTTTGACAGATAGCTTCAGAAATGTTTCTATAAAAGTAAACACGCAAGTGTAATAGAAAGTCTTAAGGTAGAACTAGAATAGGCGAAAGCTGTCGGAAGCTTATGTCAAAACCAACCGAAAAGTAGCTTCCCGAAACGTCAGTTTCACAAGTGGCCCATAATGCACAAGTGGTTGGAAGTGAACAAAAAATAAATAATTGTTTATTCAATGTTTATTTTCTCATTATACTTATTCACAGCGCAGAGTGATAGCTTTTAATTATTTATTTTGCAAAACCACTAAAATTCTATGTGATATAAATTAATTAAAAGAAAATTGTTTTGACTTCTCTCATTCACTCATCAAACAGAAAAAAAAAGTTGAAAACTTTGTACCAAGCGCCAAGTTCTTGTTAGTTTGCTTCCACCATTTTGATTTTGCATTCGCCCACTTACGAAAGAGCGGTCGTTGAGCGCTCTCACTTCCGACGGCAAAAGTTAACGAAAACTAAACGAAAAGTTCCACTTCGCAATTATGTGCGCGTCATATAAATTTCTTGTTTTCGCTCGGTTTCATACGACAACTTAAGTTGGCTTCCGACTATTCTAGTTCTACCTTTATAATAGCTATTAGAAGCCGACAATACAGCTCTTACAGAGGTTGTAGGAAAATGGGGGAAAAATATAATTCTTTTTACTTTCAATTTCTTTTGAGTGATTTTTACCGCATTTAATGTTTGTTAAACCTGAAACTATTATTTGTTTTCAATTATTTGTAAATTAATGAATTGGAAATAATTATAAAACACAAAGATTTTTCTTACCCGTCTAGGAATCGAACACGGAACTCCTGCGTAAGAGTCCATCACTCTTTTTTTTTTTTTTTTTTGTAAATTCATTTTTATTTTCAATTCATCTTAAAACTATCTTAAAGCTAGACAAAAATTCATAAAAACTAGCCTACTTATCAATATCTTACAACTAACTTACTGGCCCCTTTCGGGCGCTCTAAGTTAAACTAATAACTTAATGCTAATGCCTTTCGGCCTAAGAACTATCTTAAAACTAGAATTCATGGTTTTATTTTTCACCAAGAAGAATTGGAAAAAACTTGGTTTCTATATCTTTTATTTTGGTTTTATATAAAACTTACAAACTAAATAAAACTAAATTAAAACTAATTAAAACTAATTATAACTAATTAAAACTAATTAAAACTACTATAAAACTACTTAAAGCTACTTACAAACTACTTACAGACTACTTACAAACTAGAACAGCCACAGCAAGCATTTTCGGGTTTTTATAATTTTTTTGTGTTTTTATTGGTTTTATAATTTTTTTTTTTTTTTTTTGTGTTTTTTTTTGTTTTTTTTTTGTGTTTTTTTTTTGTGTTTTTTTTTTTTTTTTTTTTTTTTTTGGTGCCACCCTGACTGTCCCTGCTTAAAACTAAATACCTAAACCTATGTAAGTCGGCCATGGCATAGAAAAATGCAGTCAACTTTTAAATATCCGAAGAATCTTCGTGTTCAGGTTTCAACCACCAGAACTGGTTCTCCTGCTTTACCCTATCTCTTCGGTCCCGATCGGACCCATAGGCAATCATCGGCCGTATGAGGGCCATGTAGCAAATTACCTTCACCCTGCTGTCAAGCCGGCTGCTATAAAACAACCGTTTCGTCAGGGCAAAAGCTCCCCTAGCCCTGGACAGAGCAGCATTTATATGTCTGTCGAAATATAAATACTGATCCATCCAGATGCCAAGGTACTTTACTACACTTTTACTCGCCAGTGGCTGTCCATTTGGCCCTACGATCACCAGCTTACGCCAGTTCTTTCTCGTATCCCTTGTGGCTCCACGCAACGGAGTCCTAAACAAGATAGTTTCTGATTTCTGAAAGTTGATTTTCAACTTCCAGTCATCGCAATATCGCTGAATCTTCTCGAAGTCACGCTGCAAAAGAATTCTGATGACCTCGACTTTTGGAGCTGTTCTGTACGCAATTAGATCGTCGGCATACGCAATTGCCTGAGTTAGACTACTTATCAGATCGCTGGTGTAAATGCTGAATAGAATCGGCGAGTTGACCGCTCCCTGCTGAAGACCATTTTTAATATTAAAGATTGTGGCAGAAGTCACATTGCCACTCTTGACAACAAACTTTCTACCATTGAGCATATCATAAAGCATATATAGCAGTGGTTTACTAATGCCAAGTCTGGTCAGCTTTAGATAAAGACCCTCTAGCCATACGGTGTCGAAAGCCTTCTCCAAATCAACCAGACAGGCACCCGTACACTGCTTTTTAGATTTGTTCCATTGGACATCAGAAACGAGCTTAGACGCGGCATGAATGGTGTCATGTCCCGCCTTAAAACCGAACTGATTATCCGGTATGATATTATTGTCCTCTGCCCACTTAGACAGAGCTCTATTGATAACTTTTTCGAATACCTTGCTGATACTCGGAAGAAGACTTATCGACCGGAGATTCGCCGGATTGGAGTTGTCCTTTCCCTTTTTCGGGAGAGAATGCACCACAGCCGTCCACCGCACTGGATAATATGCATTATTCTTTCAGAGCGTTGTTGAACAGTGTGGTATAAATGTCTACTGCTTCTATCCGTCAGGATGAAAGAAAGGGTTAGTTTTAGCTTACAGACCCTTTCTTGTCGGGTGGTAACCCTGTTTAACTGCACTCTGACAGTGTTGCCATCGTGGCAACACTTCTTAAAATTTACCTTAGGACATGTTCTTTTCGTATACTGAAGCTGACTGTGACTGACCGTCAGGTAAAAATGAAAGGTTGGCCTCACTAACAGCCCCACTATATTTTTTGTTTATAAAATTGGGAACATAAATTAGAAAGAATCAGCCCAATTCTAAATAACAATTCCCGGGGAAATATTTCTCTATTCCTTCTCTCTTATTGAATTTACAATAAGAGAGAAGGGAAAAGAGAAATATTTTCCCGGAAATTGTCATTTAGAATTGGGCTGAATAATTCAAAAACCACCGTTATTTTTTCTCCGGCTCGCTTGCAAAGCTTTTCACAAACGTATTGAAATTGGTTATAAAAGTTAATGGAAGGAAATAAAACAAGTGGCAGTTCCCACACACATTGGGTGTTCTAGATGTGAAACACATTAGAATTATAGCTCCATGACATACGGGATCACGGTTTAATAATTTTAAAGGGTTTTATAGTGTTGTTTTGTTTACCTGTGTTGCGTATACACACAACATATTCACCTACGTAAATGTTGGGTGCATAGAGTACCTATATTATCTAGAGAACCGACTTCAGGGCTTTTTCTCTTTCACCCTACAAGCTGCACTGAGAGGATTTCCCCCGAACGGCATATGCATGTATTAGCTGTCCAATGCATTTTAAATGGAGCCAGGATTTCTTTTAACTCCAATAATTGGTAGGTGAATGTGTCCTTCAATTCAGTTGTTAAGTGTGATAAGTGCGTTCTTCATACCTAAGGTCATTGGAAGCACGAAACTTTCGAAATTCGGGGCTTTCTTGTGAATAACAAATGAGACCATCGTATCAAAATCTGACTCCTGGTTGGAGTGTAGGTAGGTACATGCAAGTGGAAATGTGAAAAATTGGTATATGTTCTTGGTTGTAACTCCTAAAATATGTATCCTAGGATAATAGTTGATACATTCCTAAATTCAAATTGGAATCAACCTGAAAATGGCGTTTACCAATTTGAATTCCGACCATCGGATCAAAATCTGACTTTTGGTTGGAGTGTAGGTAGGTACATGCAAGTAGAAATGTGAAAAATTGGTATATGTTCTTGGTTGTAACTCCCAAAATATGTATCCTAGGATAATAGTTGATACATTCCTAAATTCAAATTGGAATCAACCTGAAAATGGCGTTTACCAATTCGAATTCCGACCTTCAGATCAAAATCTGACTTTTGGTTGGATTGTAGGTAGGTAGCAGAGAATAAAATGAGTCGAGTAATGTTCATGAACATTGAATACTCACTCGAAAAAAGCGAGTTCAAACAAACAAAGTCAACACAACCAAAATGTTTGCGAGTTTTCATGTTCATGAGTATGATGACTCGTAAGTCAGCACACTCATCAAACAAGTACAAATGAGTATACGTTGCAACCGAGTTCAAATGGTTTCGAATAAAAACGAGTCAGGCGCTCGTGACCATATTGTTCACGATCAGTATGATCAAATATACTCGAATCATGGCGGAAGATGTGTATTCGAGGTCTGTTGATGACGATGGGTAGGCTAAGCAATTTTGTGTGGATTGGTGGATGGTGGTTGGTTTTTGTGATGTAATTTCAATTTCTTTTTGTTCAGTATTTCGACTAATAGTGAGAAATAGATGTTTCTCGGATTATGTGTTTTCAAAATAATAAAAATAGATGAAATGAAATTTGTTTAACTTGTTTTATCTAACTGAATTAAAAAAGTATAATGATATCCAAGCTAAATAAAATGAAAAAAAAAAGATATAAGAGAAGAAAATGAATAAATTGAATAAAACAAAGAAAAAACTAATAAAAACTTAAAAGCTATGAAACTTTTTTTAAATAATAGTTTAGATATCTGTTTAAAAATATTATAATGTTTTTTAGAAAAGCCTTTATTGAATATTATTTTTATTTTATTATTAAATTGTTGCTCCTCTTAAGTTGCCGTCGTTGAGTGAAATAGAATTTATCTTCAAATTGAAATTCGCGTCGAATTTTCAACCATAAAGTCGGAGAAAAGGTCTCTGGCACTAGATGAAATAGATGGTTGATCTTCAACATTGCCAACAGATGTAGAATGCACTGTCGGAACTATAGACTTTATATAATCATATATTTCCATTTTCTCGATATCCGAAAGTATTTGCAATAAAATGCATGGAGGATATAAAAATGTTGCAGCTTTGAAAACTATTTTTTTATATTTCATTTTGAAGGCGTTTAAAAATCTCCAACGTACAAACAAAAGTACCTAAATATCCTTTTTAAAAGAATGACTTAAAACCGCAATATCCCAAACTTTCATGTGGCATTCGTGTGTAGGTATATCATATATCTTACTTACAAAAAGGCATTTGTCGCGATATTGATGATTATGTGTCACATAATTGCATTTAATATACATCGATCCATTCATAAATCTTTTTAACATATTCGCAAAAACAACAGAGACAGGTTTTTTTTCCTAATAATTCAACCCATCCCTAAAAAAACACTAGACAATATACCTAGACCCAAAAAACGAAAAGAGTTATCCTTTCTTAAAATAAATCCAAAAATACAGCACTATACGTACCGCATTTTTATTAGGGTCGCATACCTATATTATTTACATAAATACCTAATCTACATAAGTACATTTGTCGCAGATATTGACGATCATGTGTTGCATCTTCTTACCGACCCAATAAATCTATTCAAGAGATACAAACAAAAACCAACAGGAACAAGTTTACTTCTTGCAAAATTGCAAATTGAAACCACCGACCATAGAAACAATGAATAGATACAAATAAATACATATAGAATCTACCTACCCGTGCACAAACTATGATGCAAGACCAACGACCGATCCACGATCACATTGCCTTTGGCTATTCATGATGTTCACGATATTTTCGAATACCCATTTTCTTTCGAGTATACTCGCTTTGTTTTGAGTACTCGAAAATTGTTGCAACTGTTCATGAGTAATTTTGATTGTGGATATAGAAGGCATCAGATACTCATGAGTTCGATCAATTTGTTTGACCTGACTTATGAGTATTTTTACTCGTGGATAAAATGACTTACGAGTATAGAGGCAGATCGATCGAGTATGAACGATCATAAGCAGAAATTGGATTTTGTTCGAACTGATTCGAACACGCTCATTTTAATCTCTGGTAGGTAGGTACATGCAAGTGGAAATGTGAAAAATTGGTATATGTTCATGGTCGTAACTCCCAAAATATGCCACTTGCATATACCTACCTACAATCCAACCAAAAGTCAGATTTTGATCCGATGGTCGGAATTCGAATTGGTAAACGCCATTTTCAGGTTGATTCAAATTTGAATTTTGGAATGTATCAACTATTATCCTAGGATACATATTTTGGGAGTTACAACCAAGAACATATACCAATTTTTCACATTTGTTAAGAACGCATATAGTAGCATTATTAAATATAGAGTTCAAAATATGAAAATCAACTCTGAAAAAATCATCACTGACTTTTTTCAGAATTTCATAAAATCGCCAGTGACACAAGAAAAAAATGCAAATATAAATACAAAAATAACAATAAAAACAACAACAGCAACAATAAGAGAAGCAGAAGACTGCATACCTTCCTGCAGCAGCAGTAATGCCCGCAAAATGAATGAGGTATTCTCAGAATACCTCATGGATTTTGCTGACTCTGAGGACGGTGCTGCTGGAACTGATGAGGGAGAGATGGCGTCTGATGAGGAGAACCATATCCTCAATGACGACGACTATCAATCCTTCGCCAGCTCGGACAGCTCGGACGCAGACGTCACTGTGGCCGAAAACCCTGTGAAAGGTGGAAGTCAGATACCCCCTCAAGGCGAGTCTGCGGCAAAAATCCTGGCGCTGCCGGGCACCAAGACAACTTCGACTCCCTATAAAGGGTCGGGTGAAAGTGATCCCACCAAAGTTTGCGCCGATGGCCAGGGGTCCTCCAGGACCGTGATGGCTGCCTTTTCCGAAGGTCGATGCCCGTCAATCGATGGGCCAAAACCGACCCAAGGAAAAAAGGCGCATCCAAGCAAGCAGAATAAGGTGGGGGATCTGAATCCAGACCAAAAAAGGTTAGAAAACGCCAAGAGGGCCGTACGCAGATATGGCAAGGGTGACACTAAGTTGCTTAGTCTTAGGGACTGGAAGCGTTTGAGCTGGGCTCAAAAGCTTCTTGCCAAGACAGACACTACAAACAAACCAGTCGTTCCCAAGGTGAGCGACAGTGGAAAATTGAAAGACAATTCCAAAGATCTGGGTGCCTCTTCTTTGAAATTGGCTGGCAGTAGCCCTAAAGTGAGACCGGTAAGAGGTCCAAAACACACTCGAGGGTCGAACACACTGGCAGTCATGGGAAAAGAATGAGACACAACGACTCAACGCCCCCTGCAACTTCAGCCAGTAAAAAGCACAAGACGACCCACAATGCTGGCGCAGGTTCGCTAGCTGACGTGGTCTCGCAAAGCCTACAGGTTGCCGTGGTAAATGAGGGTAGCTCCGAAATGCTCTTAACCAGTGAGCAGTGGTCTCAGGTGGAGGTAAGGATACTCGAATGTATCAACACCGAGATCCTTGCTTCTACTGGTTTTGTGCCGAAATTCGGGCCGCTGTCGACTATCAAGGGGTTCAAAATTTTGACATGTAGGGACGAACCCACGCTCAAATGGCTCCAACAGAAAATCTCCTTAATGAAGAATTTACTTGAAGGGGTAACCCTGAGAGTAGCTTCTAAGAACGACCTCCCCACCAGACCCAAAGTCCGCATACATGTGCCGGGCCCAATCATTACTAGAGAACTCCTGGAGAATCTTCTCCGGGGTCAAAACTCGAACCTCCCTAGTGGCGATTGGAAAGTTCTGGAGATAGAAGCGCCCTCCAACACGGGGCAGGAAGCCATTGTCATGTTGAACCATGAGACAATGGCAATGCTTCCATCAAGGGGTTACAAATTAATGGTTGGCATTAGTGAGGTTAAGGTGCGCCCGTTGACGGCAGCCAACCAACTAAACAAAAACTTAAATAAAAATGATGATGAAGGTGCTACAAATAAACATTCAGCACAGTAAGTTGGCCTCGGCCACCTTAACCTCACTATTGTCAAATGATAATATTGATATCGCCCTTATTCAGGAGCCCTGGATCAACAGCGGCAGGATCTGCGGACTTAGGTCCAAAGATTATATCCTCTATTTCAGTAAAGGGCCTACAGAAGGTAACTATCGGACATGTATAGTGGCGAAAAAAATTATTAATCTCTTCCTCTTATCTTCCCACAGTAGTGCCGACATGACGACGGTAAAATGCGAAAGAAAAGGGGCCCCGTCCCTAATCTTAGCATCCGTTTATATGCCAGGTGATTCACCGGGGCCACCGCCGTCTGTCAATTTTGATGACCTTGTGACAAAAACTAAGAAGAACGGTTGGGATCTCCTAGTTGGTTGCGACGCAAATGCTCATCATCTACAATGGGGGAGTACGGACACAAATAAAAGGGGTGAGTCACTATTTGAATTTATAATTAAAGAAAATTTGCTGATTTTAAATAAAGGTAACGAACCAACCTTCGTTACGAGAAGCAGAAGAGAAGTGCTCGATGTGACGCTTTCCACTAACTCCGACACTGTTGTAGTTAGTGATTGGAAGGTATCAAGTAATGTTACATTCTCAGATCATAGAATGATAACATTCCAAATAAAGCACAAGTTAGAAAACCCAAAACCCTATAGAAACCCCAGAAAAGCAAACTGGGACGCCTTCAATACTAGATTGGCCTCTTCTTTGGGTCATTATAAGAATCAACCGCTGACAAGGTAGGTAAGGTAGGTAAAAATGGTGGCAAGAGCGTAACACTCGCTGTTGCCCAATTAGCACTGGATTGCGCCGTTTTGATACCATAACTCGTTTGACCTGTGTATGAAAGTAGATAAAAGCGTTCCTTGCTTTGAAATAGGACGGCTGTGGAGCATGGTTAATGTATCTTGTGAGTTGGGGTCATAGGACACTCACTCGATCGGATCGCATCTCGCCCGAGCTTGCCACATTATGCCGAGCTTGGCAGGTTGTAGAGTAGCAACGAAGCGATCGATCAGATCATGTGGTCATCATTGCCATTGAGCATCATGAAGCTCCTCAGAAACCCGGGTTCCGATTACTCGCGGACTTTGGATCTGGGGGGGAACATGATGCAGAACGCAACAGATTTCTGTCTCAGAACCATTTCGTGGCGTTAAGAAAAGAGATCAAGTCGTTGATCTTCATTTCGGAAAGTTCGTTTAGGTCGTCAAAAAAAGCCATTCCAAACGATTGTGCTCTCATTCTGGCTAGAGCTGGACATTTACAGAGAAAATGTAGGACTGTTTCCTTTTCTTGCTGGTCTCCACAACTGCGACAGTGAGTATTGTAAGGAATACCCAGCCTCGCCGCATGTTCTCCAATTGGCCAGTGTCCAGTGCAGGTTGCTACGACCCTGGCTATGTCCCGCCTGGGTCTACATATGAGATCAATTAATCGGGATTTATTTAAGGCGGGCCAGATCGTTCTGGATATTTTGCAGTTGGTCAAACTGCTCCACCTACGGTTAAATTCCCTAAGGAAAATTGACAATATATTGCCCTTCACAACTCCAAGGGGAATGTAGACTCTTTCCGCAAGTGAGATGTGAAGGGCTGATCCTTGCCTAGCTAGTTCATCTGCCCGTTCATTTCCCTCAATGCCACTGTGACCAGGAACCCAGATAAGATTGACCTTGAGGTTAATATTTAGACTTGCGAGCTCATCTCGGCATTGTTGTACCAATTTAGAGGATGATGTAGCCGAATCAATGGCTTTAACAGCCACCTGACTGTCTGTAAGGATGGCCGTATTACGATTTTGGTTTGGATCTGCTTTTAGCATCTTGCATGCCTCCCTGATTGCCAGTATTTCAGCTTGAAATACACTAGCGAGATTCGGTAGCCGAAATGACTTGGAGATGTTGAGAGACTCAGAGAAGACTCCTGAGCCAACACCGCACTCCATCTTTGAGCCATCAGTATAGATAGTTGTGTCGAAGTCTCTCGTCACGGCGTCATCATCCCAGTCCCCTCTGGATGGGAATAAGACTTTAAAATCTTTACTGAGGCTCATTGTAGGAGCGCGGTAGTCAGTGGGAGTCGAAAGTATATCTGCGGGAATCAAATTTGTGATATTGCTGTGACCATAAGGTTTAGCAACCCAAGAATTTGATTCTTTAAGTCTTAAGGCACTGCAAGATACTAGATATTTTATGTGTAGATCAAGTGGTAGAAGGTGCAGAAAACGCTTAAGGCATCCGTTGGGCAAGATCGAAGAGCCCCTGTGGTACCAACACTAGCTGTTCTTTGAACCTTTTTTAGTTTGTCGATGTTATATGTCTTATTTAGTGCGGGCCACCAGACAATCGAACTATATGTTAGAATCGGCCGTACCACTGCAGTATACGTCCATAAGATCATCCTTGATTGAAGGCCCCAGTTTTTACCGAAGGTTTTACTACAGGCGTAGAAAGTTATGCAGGCCTTCCTGACCCGTTCTTCGATGTTTAATTTCCAGTTTAGCTTAGGGTCTAGGTTCTAGGATGACACCAAGATATTTTGCACTGGTTGATAGTGAGAGTGTTTGGCCGTTAAGTCGGGGTGGAGTGAAGGGTTGTATCTTAGTTTTGGTAGTAAAAAGCATCAGTTCAGTTTTGCTCTGGTTGACTCCTAGACCACAACTCGTAGCCCAGTTGCTAACTTTTCTCAAAGCCATCTCTGTGATTTCGCTTATCACAGGAGTAAACTTCCCTGACACTAATAATACCAAGTCGTCCGCATACGCAACCGCCTTCACACCACATCTCTCCAGTTTAAAGAGGATTTTGTTCATGACTAAAAGCCATAGAAGTGGTGACAGAACACCGCCCTGGGGTGTTCCTCTTCTGACGTGTTTTGTCGAGTTTGCATTACCTAACGTGCCATGAATCTTTCTATCTTTGAGCATGGATATTATCCATTCTCTGATGTAGTCCTCTACACCAAAGTCAACGAGTGCCTCAAGAATAGATTCGGTTAGCACATTGTTGAAAGCCCCTTCTACATCTAAGAATGTAGCGAGGGTATATTCTTTGAAGTTGATGGTTTTCTCAATTGTACGCACTACCTCATGAAGGGCCGTCTCCGTCGACTTACCTTTGAGATATGCATGTTGAGAGTTTACTAGAGGACATTCCACAAGTATGTCTCTAATATGTGTGTCTAGAATACGCTCTAGAGTTTTAAGTACAAAAGAGGTTAGGCTAATTGGACGAAAATCCTTCGCGGATTCGTGTCCTCGCTTGCCTACTTTTGGAATAAAAACCACTTTTACATGTCTCCAAGACTCTGGAACATGGTTGAGAAGGAGGCATCCTTTAAAAATCATCTCTAGCCGTGGGACTACCAAATCTTGTAGCTTTTGAAGCATGATTGGCAGAATTCCATCTCGGCCTGGAGATTTATACGGGGAGAAAGTATTAATAGCCCAGGCTATTCTTTCTTTAGTTATAACGGTATTGATATGCTCTACACGAGCTAAAGGTAAATTATAAGTTCTATGCGTTTCGGGGTTGCTATTCTCGCAGCCCGGAAAGTGTGTCGTCATCAGCAGTTCTAAGGACTCCGTCGGAGAAACTGTCCAAGATCCATCAGGCTTTTTCAAGAACGAAGGATTACAATGCTCCTTAGAAAGAACTTTGCTAAGCCTTGCGGAATCTTTTAAGCTCTCAATAGAATGGCAGTATTCTCTCCAACCAAGTTTCTTCGCTGATGCGAGAGCACGCTTGTAGACTTTCAAACAGTCTTTATAAGGTTGGTAAAACTTGTGTCTGTGGCAGATATTGAAGATCTTCCTAGTCATTTTTCTCAGACTAGACAGGTCTTCATTCCACCATGGAGGCAGGGTTTTACGGCTATATTTAACTGGGCAAGAGACCTTAAAAGCAGTGTTCATAGACACTTCAATGGTTTTCACCATTGATTCTAGATCTATAACTGATTCTGGACTCAGATTCGGTATATTGCGCAGTTTGGAATTTACGATTTGGCTGAACTTCTTCCAGTCAATTCTTTTCGGGTTTCTATAGGGAGCAGGGGTTTCAGACTCGAAATTAATATTGAAGAGAATCCATCTGTGATCCGAAAAGGAATTAAGAGGGGATACTCTCCAATTCTCCACTGATAGCTTAAAGTTATTATTAATGACGGTAATATCAAGTATGTCCTCCCACCCTTCGTAGCTATCCGAGCTCGGAAAGACAAAAGTAGGAGTAGTACCTCTGTTACATACAGTTAAGTTGTTTTCAATAATAAAATTAAAAAGAGACTCACCTCGTTCATTAATCTCCGAACTACCCCAGAGAGTATGTCGTGCGTTAGCATCACATCCAATCAGGAGGTTTGACCCTTTCGTGTTGACCTCGGACGAAAGCGTGCGCCACTCTTCCGGTGGTGACAGCCTGTCGTGCGCCGAGTACGCTGAGGCTACCAGTAAGCCGTCTGCATTTTTATCGTCCAATCTGACGACTGTCAGATCGGAAGTGCTAAGGTTAGGACACAAAAAAGCTTTTAAGTGTTTTTTTAGCTAAAATACAAGTTCGAGGCTTACCTTGGTCTTGGTTTGCGGTTTTGTAGAACAGATCATACTGGCTGTCTTGGAGACCTCTCACTCTACGGCCGTTAACCCACGGTTCTTGTATGATGCCGACGTCAATGTTCTCCTCACTCAGGAAAACCCTCAGATTATCTGATGCACATTTCGAGTGCTTCAGATTAATCTGAATGACCCTCAGCATCGCGTTTTTAATTTTGATTGCATTCTGCACAATCAGGGCCCGGCGGCTCGCTGGGGACCTCGACTCCATCGATAACATCGTCGAACTCGACATTGTCATCAACTTTGTCGGGGTCTGTACCCTGACTGGGCAGAATTTTGACTTTGGCAAACCTGATGCCAAAGCGGAGTTTGAAGTCAGCCTTCTCAAGTTCTCCTACACTTTCTTCGCTAATCTTCAGAAGATAAGAAGCGCTGTTCTTCTGCGGTTCCTCAGTCTTGATGACTGCCCAGTCCCGCATCGGAATCAACGGATTTAGCCTCTGAAGACCGCGGATCAGCTCCTGTCCGCTTGGCTTAATACTCATGAGGGGCAACCAGATACGCGCCTTTGGTTGTCAAGGGACATCCTTAGCTGGGATGAGCTTGAGCCTCAAGCCATCCCAGTGATTGCTAATCTTAGCAATGCAGCTACTAAGGAAATCCCTAGAGAACAAGTCCGCGCATTTGATAACCCTGTGTCCCCTGAGCATCTCACCAGAGTCAAAACTAGGGTAGGGTCCCTCGCTTGCCGTCACGGTGTAGGAAAACACCATCTCCGAGAGCTTGGCCTCGATGGAGTTCCACACTTCCAGCAGACCTCTGCTGTTGGTGGAGAGCTCATCCACAACCAATACTTGGAGGTCATCTCTGACGACCTCACTTAAAGTACGCGGTTGCGCTGCTCTGGGAGGTGGCACTTTCTTTTTCTGGCCATCAAACTTACTCCTTTTCGGAGGTTGGTTGGTCTCGTCTCGAGACCTATTTCGTTTGACAGCTTTTTCTTGGGTTGACTTTTCTTGCGTAGCCAGAAAACTGTTGTACTCTTCAACAATTTTCTGGTACTTGATTTTATCAGCTAGGTCTCTCTCAAGAACAGTCCCAGCTTCCTCATTCTTGGCAATCTTGTCAAGAATGAAGGTAGCCTTCCGGAACTGGAACTTGAGAAGAGTACCCACCGATTTCTTTTTACTACGCCGTACAGCGCTGCTTTGGCTGGCATTGCTGCACGAAGGCTTTGGTTCGGAATTGGTGGTCGGTCGGGGCACAGGTGTACTATGGCTGGTACTACCAGTGCTCCCTGGGTTTGCAGGTTTCCCTACGATGGTCTCCTGACTGGAGGCCAAAAGTTCATCCTCAGTGTCAGCGGATGGTAAGTTCGTCATGTCTAAATCGTCCATTGTTGTTAAAAAAAAGTAAATGAAGGTCCCACGAGTAGGTCGGAAAAGATGGTCAGCCCCGGCAGAGCCGATATACCGGGGTAAGGCAGTCTAAGACGGACCCTGCCAAGGCGCCCGAATGAGCTCGTAAGTGACTGGTTTGCCCCCCAGCCTTCCATTTCTTCGGCACGGATTATGAAAATCGCTCACACCACCACTGAAAATTAGGGACTCGCATCTATGGTCAGATCGAATTGCTGAGGGTTGAACTATTGAGGAGTAAAGGAACACCTCAACAGTTCGACCTGACCTTAGCTAATCCCCAATCTTGTCAAAACACAAGATCAACTGTGGTGATCATTACCGCCCGGCACCCACTTGGAGGGTTTGATGCGAGATTTTTGCCAGGCAACCGCTTACAAACTGCTCGGAGATTGAAAATCATGTTAATGAACTAACGATAGCCATTAATAACGCTTTTGATAGTTCTTGCCCAATTTCCAAAGGGAAAGGCAAGCTCAACCCCGAATGGTGGTCCAAAGAGCTGTCTGCTCTTAGGAAAAACTCAAGGAGGCTTTTCAATAGAGCAAAATACAGTAATGAACCCGCTGACTGGGATCTCTTCAAGATCAGCAAAAATATGTACAAAAATCGAACAACCTATGCAAAAAGAGCAGCCTGGCAAAAATTTTGTACAGACATTGAGTCAACAAATGATGCGGCTAGGCTCAGGAAAGTCATGTCTAAGGTTCATACTCCTCCTGGTTTCTTAAAAAGACCAGACAATACCTGGACAGACTCCTGCTCTGAAACCTTGGAGTCACTTTTGAGTACTCACTTCCCAGGATGTACCACCGATACATCTCTTGTGGACAGAGGCCCTAACATCAGTGAAACCTCCAACATAGGTAACCAAATGATAAATAATAAGAATGTGGCGTGGGCCATTGACTCCTTCTCTGCATACAAGTCTGCAGGGCCTGATGGAATAATTCCAATTATGCTCCAAAGCTCCAAAGACATAATTGTTCCAATTCTAGTGGATATTTTTAGGGGTTGTCTAAACATCACCTATATTCCCTCTAGTTGGAGAGAAGTCAATGTCATCTTCATTCCGAAAGCTGGCAAGCCCACTCATACTGAGCCGAAAGATTTCAGGCCTATAAGCCTATCCTCCTTTCTTCTCAAAACCTTAGAAAGATTAATTGAAACTCATATTCGCCTTAATCTGAATGATAGTGTGCTCTCACAGGCCCAACATGCATACATGAAGGGCAAATCTGTTGAGACAGCGCTGCATGAAGTTGTAGGCACAATCGAAAAATCAATCCATTTCAAAGAATTCACTCTGGCAGCATTCCTTGATATAGAAGGGGCCTTTAATAATGTTGATAACAGTGCAATTCGACAAGCCCTTAGCTACGCCAGCGTCGATCCGATATTGATAAAATGGATTGACTCCATACTCCAAACGAGGCTAATAAATGTAGAAATGGGTGATAGCAAGTTAAAAGGTAGGGCGTGTAGGGGCACTCCACAGGGTGGAGTCTTATCTCCTTTGCTTTGGCTCCTGGTTGTCAACCAGATTTTAGTCAAACTAGGTCTGAGTGGTATCAAGGACATTGCATATGCCGATGACATCGTGTTAATGGCCTCAGGAAGATTTGTCCCTACTCTGTGCGAGCTCCTACAAACAGCTCTTGACAAGCTCAGCAATTGGGCCTGTAGCTGCGGACTCAACGTCAACCCACTGAAAACAGAATTGGTATTGTTTACGAGGAAACACAATATTCCCAACATTGATCCACCAACCATTAACGGTACTCCGCTACATGTTTCGGGTACTGCCAAATATCTTGGCGTTGTACTTGATCGTAAGCTAAACTGGAAAGAAAACATAAGAGAAAGAGAGAAAAAAGCCTCAATTGCATTCTACACGTGTAGTAGAATTTTTGGTAAAAGATGGGGTCCCAGCCCCAGGACCATTCATTGGATGTACACAGCCATAATAAGGCCAATACTAACGTACGCTTGCATGGTCTGGTGGCCAGCCTTAGATAAGGAAACCAATCTTAAGACCATGACCAAAATTCAAAGACTAGCGTGTATTGGCACTACCAGTGCTATAAGAACTACACCTACAGCAGCCCTAGAAACTTTCCTTTCACTAGCTCCACTCGATCTGTTTACGAAAGAGCTGGCGGCCAAAAGTGCTTTTAGACTTAAACAGTGCAATAACTGGAAAAAGGGCCACTTCGGTCACAGAACCATAATGAAATTCACTGACATAGACATTCAAACAGATTACGTCACACCGCACATAGATTTTAACCCAGTGGCGATGACAGATATCCCTAGTAGGGAATTCTGGAATGAAAACAGGGTCATCAATACAAATCATGTTTCGGTGTTTACAGACGGTTCCAAAACAGACGAAGGGGTAGGGTCAGGTATCTACTCGGAAAACCCACCTATAAACAGATCAATAAAGCTTCCAAACTTTTGCAGTGTATTCCAAGCGGAGGTGCTTGCAGTTTGCGAAGCCGCGAAATATCTTGCCTTTCATGAAATAGTCAATAGCAATATAGACATCTTCGTAGATAGCCAGGCGGCAATTAAAGCTATTTCTTCAATCAGTATTAAGTCCAAACTGGTAGATCGCTGTCGAACTGAACTTAGATCTTTAGGCGCAACAAACACGTTAACCCTTATATGGGTCCCTGGACATCGTGATATTCTCGGGAATGAAATGGCAGATGAACTGGCCAGAAACGGATCAACTCTTGATCCTAGCCAAATCGAATTTTCGGTACTTATGCCACTGGAGCAGGAAAAAAATAGAATCCACCAGAATTTCCTTGAAGCTGCAGACGTCAGATGGTCATCACTTGACACTTGTCGGGTTTCAAGAAATTTATGGCCGAACATATCAAAGAAAAAAACTGAATATTTACTCAAGTTAAGCAGGCCTCAATTATCGCTCCTAGTGGGAGTCCTAACGGGCCATAACTCATTGGGAACCCACATGAGCAGAATGGGCATCAACCCATCTGACTTATGTAGAGGGTGTCAAGATGAAGAGGCTGAGGAGGGCTCATCCCATTTCCTTTGTGAATGCCCCAGTCTGGCCATAACTAGAAAAGAGGCCCTCGGAGAATACTTTTTCGACGAAATGGGCGACATCTCTACCCTGCCACTAAAGAATATCCTGAAATTCACTCAGAAGTCAGGGTGGTTCAAGGAGGCATCCCATTCCTAAACTTGTCCTCAGTCCCACACCCATCCCCTCCTCACACCTACCTACCTTTATCCTGGGGAGCGCAATGGATCCACGGAGATCCGAGTGGGATGAGGCGGCTTGCCGTATCATCACCCCTTCTAACCTAACCTAACCTAAATCACAAATCACAAAGAGCTTATGAATTGAATATTTTTCAATTCACAAATCCCAAAGAGCTTATGAATTGAATATTTTTTAATTCACAAATCGCAAAGGGCTTATGAATTAAATATTTTTCAATTCACAAATCCCAAAGAGCTTATGAATTGAATATTTTTCAATTCACAAATCCCAAAGAGCTTATGAATTGAATATTTTTCAATTCAAAAGTCCCAAAGAGCTTGTGAATTAAATATTTTTCAATTCACAAATCACAAAGAGCTTATGAATTGAATATTTTTCAATTCACTAATCACAAAGAGCTTATGAATTGAATATTTTTCAATTCATAAATCAAAAATAGCTTGCGAATTAAATCTTTTTTAATTCACAAGTCCCAAGATAGCTTATGGCTTATAGATTTTTTAATTCATAAACTCGCAACCCTGACATGAACAATCTGAGAACCGTCAAATAAAGAAGTTATTCAGTTTTTTGCGTTTTCCCAACAGTTAGCTCTGATGGATTTATTCCCTTCTTCCAACTGGTGATTCAATTTAAAAATATACAAACCATGTCTGCGGGTCAAACCGTTTCAAAATCTCATCACAAACCAATTGCCTTTTTTCAGATTTTATTGAAATTCTGAAAAAAAGTCGATTGGGTTGTGATGAATTTTCCAAATGGTTTAACTCACAGATATGATTTATATGTTCTTGAACTCTATGTTAAATAGTGCTACTATTTGCATTATTAATTAAAAATTTTAAGCAAAATTTCAAGAATAACCTGAAAGTAAACTTCTTTTGTACTAGGATTTTTTCGAAATTTTTTTTCAAATACAAATTGTATGATGCAATTAGTAGCTCTATTAAATACGCAATCTAAAAACATAAAAGCCATCTTTGTGAGCCAAAGCGTTTGAAAATCTCATCGCAGTCCAATTACCTTTTTTTTCAGGCTTTAATGAAATTCTGAAAAAAAGTAAATTGGGCTGTGATGATTTTTTCAAATGGTATAACTCACAGAAAATCCCTATGCACACCTCCGCGTGGTGGAGGGTGGGTAACGCTAACGTGCAGGGGGACCGAATGGATGCCGGGATAAGCAGACAACCCAGCTTTGCTGGTCAGGGCACAAACTTGTCCTTGGGATGGTTAAAAGCCCCCTTAAGACGGATGAACTGCAGGTGGCGGTCAACGGCATGATAGTCTGGTGGCGGAGGAGCGTTTTTGTTAAAAGGCCAACGGCAGCAGCAGGTAGCGTCTGTAACCCATATTGGGCGGCTACAAAAGGCGTCTGTTTTCCCATAGTGGGCGGCCTCGAGCAGTTATGTGTTTGACCATACAAAAGGCGGGTGTGCCTGTCAAATCTGAGCTTATGTATGTTATTAATCGTATCTCGGAAAACACCATGGTGGAAGGATATATGCTATTACATGAAATATGACAACAATTGGAAATGAGTCCCCAAGAGGTAACCATTTTATGGAGAATCCTTCTGCAGCTTCGGCTGCTGTAAACCGCACATCGCATTTGGGGGTGCGGCATCTTTCGTGTACCAGCGTCAATCAAGACGCCATAACAATAAATGAATCGTTAACAAATAGAAGAAGTCTTTTAAGAAGAGCAAATGATACTTTTGGCTACCGCATACGTACGAAAATCGGAGCATGTAACGTTCGATCCTTGTACGGCGAAGGTAGATACGAGCAGGTTGAGCGTGAAATGCTTCACCTTAAGATCAGTATCCTGGGCATCAGTGAAACTAGGTGGAGAGGAAGAGCCGAATACAGAGCTGACTCTGGGCAAACGAGAATGCTGTATTCCGGGGAGGATGAAAGAGAGGGTGGCCAAAGGCTGCATGGTGTCGGAATTATGTTGAACGAAGAAGCAAGGCGTAGTCGTGGGCGCCCATTTCTGCAAGAATAATGACAGCAAGGTTCCGTTCAAAAATTCGCAACGTCACAATAATTCAGTGCTACGCCCCCACAAATGAAGCGACCGAGGAAGACAAAACCGCTTTCTACACTCATCTTAACTCAGTTTACAGTGGTGTTCCAAGAGCCGACATCATAATTGTCATGGGAGATCTCAATGCCCAAGTCGGATCAGACAACTACGGTCTGGAACGCGTCATGGGGAAAAATGGCTTGGGGTCACGAAATGAAAATGGCGATTTGCTGGTCGATTTTTGTAACGCTAATCGTCTTGTACTGGGTGGAACTGTGTTTAAACATAAGACTTGCAACAAAATCACCTGGGTACATCCGGATGGTCAAACTGAAAACCAAATTGACCACATCATGATTCAGCAGCGATGGAGGAAGTCAATGTGCGATGTTCGGAGCATAAGGAATGCCGACATTGGAAGCGACCATCATTTGGTTCTCATGAGTCTCAAGCTACGAACGGCAGCTGTACAACGTCAATCACAGGGTGCAGCAAGGAATTCGAAGTTCAATACAAATGCTTTAAGTGATCCCAACATATGTCGTAACTATGTCACCAACCTTAACGACAGAGCTTCGTCATTAAATGGAATACAACATTCAACAATTGATGAGATGTGGGGTGATATAAAAAGTGTTTTTATGGATGCTGGATCCGAAACTGTACCCAAGCAGTCGAGAGTTAGAGACTCTTGGATATCCCAAGACACCTGGGATAAAATCGAGCTTCGCAAATCGTTGAAGATGCAAATAAATGCCGAAGCAGATGCTCAACGAAAGGCTGAATTGCGAAGAGAGTATCGCTTAGCACATAAGATGGTCTATCGCTGTGTGAGACGAGACAAGAGGGTGAGGTTAGACGGTCTCGCAGAAAATGCGGAAAACGCTGCAAGAAGAGGAGACATGAGGGAATTGTACCAAATATCCAAGGAAGTTGTCGGGAAGAAAACCAACACCAATCATCCTGTAATGGATGTGGATGGTACACTTTTGGTATCAATCGAGGATCAGCTGCGCAGGTGGAAGGAGCACTTTTGTGCCTTGCTTAATGAGGATTCTGTCGAGCAGAGTGCTGAAGTGCCCCAGCTTAACGAGATGCGTAGATCATATAGGGGTATTGACATCGAGCCCCCTACAGTACTGGAAATTCAATCTTCGATAAATCTTCTCAAAAACAACAAAGCAGCTGGACTTGATGGTATACCAGCCGAGTTCCTGAAAGCTGACCCTGTCAGAACGGCTAGTATTCTACACCCGTTGATACAAGCTGTGTGGGAAAATGAAATCTATCCCAGCGACTGGAAGGATGGTGTAATTGTTAAGTTGCCAAAGAAAGGTGATCTTAAGAATTGCAACAATTGGCGAGGTATTACAGTTTTGTCCGTTTTTCCAAAATTAATGGCAACCATCATTCTGGAGCGGATAAAGGTTAGAATCGAGTCTACACTCAAGAGGCATCAAGCTGGTTTCCACAGTGGGCGGTCTTGTGTCGACCATATCAACACTCTGCGTATCGTTCTTGAGCAGTCTGCGGAGTTTCAATCACCGCTTTACCTCATGTTCGTGGATTTTGAGAAGGCCTTTGACCGAGTCAACCGTGAATGTATATGGAGATCACTTCTTGGTAGAGGAATTCCCCCAAAAATTGTTGCCATTATAAGAGAGTCCTATAACAACGCAAGATGCTTTGTTTTACACAATGGGCAGCTATCCGACTCTTTCGAAGTGCGGCAGGGTGTGAGACAGGGAGATGTTTTATCGCCAATTCTCTTTCTACTGGCGATTGACGATGTCTTGACGGCCAGCGTTGGAACATCAGAGAGGCAGGGCATACAATGGAGACCGTTTGAAAGGCTTAGCCACTTAGACTATGCCGATGATATATGTCTCTTGGCAAATAACATCAGCGGGCTGAACGGGATGTGTCAAGCTCTGAAGTTAAAAGGAGAGGCGAGTGGTCTTAAAATAAATAGCAAAAAGACAAAAATAATGTTCACAGGCCGCTCCACACATCAGCGTATTTTAATACAGGAGACGCCAGTTGAAGAGGTTGAACAATTTAACTACCTTGGAAGTATTGTTTCAGCAAATGGTGGTACTGATCTGGACGTTCAAAGTAGAATAAATAAAGCTCGCGCAGCCTTCGGTTCTCTCTCCCAAATTTGGAACTCATGTCAAATCTCCTTGCGCACAAAGTTGAGATTCTTCGAATCCAATGTCAAATCCGTGCTGTTATATGCTTGCGAAACCTGGAAAGTCACGACTACCATCTCAAAGAAATTGCAGGCTTTTGTGAACCGTTGTCTACGCCATATTCTAAAGATTCGCTGGCCACAAATTATATCAAACGAGGAATTGTGGCGCAGGACAAGCCAGGAGCGGCTGGACGTTGACATAAGAAAGCGTAAATGGCAATGGATTGGTCACACACTGAGGAAACCAAACGATGAAATTGCAAAGCAGTCATTTGAATGGAATCCTCAGGGTGCACGGCGGGTTGGAAGACCAAGAATAACATGGAAATCAACAGTTCTAGCAGAAGCAGACTCCCAGAGAAAGACGTGGCCACAGTTAAAATATCTATCTGCAGACCGAGAAGGATGGAAACGATTTGTTGGCGCCCTATGCCCCAACCGGGGTTACAGGACTTGATGATGATAACTCACAGAGATGATTTTTATATTTCTGAACTTTATATTTAACAGTGCTACTATTTGCATTATTAATTTTAAAGTATTTGAAGCAACATTTAAAAATCCTATAGTAAAAGAAGTTTCCTTTTAGGTTTTCAAGAATAACTAAAAGTAAACTTCTTTTGTTCTACCATTTTTTCGAAATTAGTTTCAAATACAAATCGAATGATGCAATTCTTAGCACTATTAATTACATAATCTAAAAATATAAAAACATCACTGTGGGTCAAACCGTTTGGAAATCTCATCGCAGTGCAAGTGCCAGATTTTTATGAAATTCTGAAAAAAGTCAGTGATGATTTTTTCAGAGTTGATTTTCATATTTTGAACTATATATTCAATAATGCTACTATATGCGTTCTTAACAAATGTGAAAAATTGGTATATGTTCTTGGTTGTAACTCCCAAAATATGTATCCTAGGATAATAGTTGATACATTCCAAAATTCAAATTTGAATCAACCTGAAAATGGCGTTTACCAATTCGAATTCCGACCATCGGATCAAAATCTGACTTTTGGTTGGATTGTAGGTAGGTATATGCAAGAGGCATATTTTGGGAGTTACGACCATGAACATGTACCAATTTTTCACATTTCCACTTGCATGTACCTACCTACCTACAATCCAACCAAAAGTCAGATTTTGATCTGAAGGTCGGAATTCGAATTGGTAAAGCCACTTTGCTTCTGAGGGGACGATGTCTTATCTATGTTAACTAGCTGAGGTAACTGCGCTGATACATCAATCTGTGATTCAATAATAACCCACAAATTCAATAACTGTTTATTTGCTTGTAGCGACATAAAACTGAGAAGATAAACCAATTCAAGAGTTATGTTAAAAATAAAAACAATAATCAGTTGGAAGAAGGAAATAAATCCGGAAATAATTCCTTCTTCCAAATAATGCTTTTTAAAACCCCCAACATTTCTACAATGAAAATAGTTTTTACTATTTGCTTAGACCTAACAGATGTGTCTACGTATAGAGAAGACATTTGCATCAAAAAGTCATTTTTGGAAATTTTGGGATTTATTCCCTTCTTCCAACTGGTGGTTCAATCATGTATTTTATAGTGCTACTAATTGCATTATAAGATTTGTATTTGAAACAAATTTCGAAAAAATCCTAAAACATAAGAAGCCTACTTTCAGTTATATTTGAAAACCCAATTTTGTCATACTTTTTCAGGGTTCTGAAAATGAGTGCAATGAGTTCTATTTGCAAATGCTGATACAATGCATCAAAGAAGCCCGTTGGTCGTAACGAGTTTCCACCTAACTGGGAAATTATGCATCCAGCTACACTTTTGTGCATTGTAAGAAATTTAATAAATGCCCTTAAACAAAAATAAGAAAGAATAATTTGAATAATTTATTAGATATGTCCTCGCTTGACCTATACAGACTGTGGAAATAACGGGGATGCTGCTAACCCCGCTCAAACTGTTAAATTTATTGTTAACGATCGAAAATGACGAATTACAACATTATTCTTTTAAAAGTAATAGTAATTATATAATATTGTTTATTTATTTATTCATTTATTATTATTTTATTATACAACATTGTTTATTTGACTGACCATTCTGCCGCGTTAAGAAGAAAAAACGTAAGTGTATTTTTGACATTACGAGATAAACACGTTTTTCTGATTTTATCTCTTTCTTTTTTGTTTTGTTGTTGAGTGTTTTTCTGTCGTATTTACAAGTTAATAATTTGTTTTTGCCTTGATTATTTATCGGATGTACAAATGCTTGTATGGTAGTCACTTTTTACTTGCGATTATAGGTACGGTGACCATCCGTTCATTATAATAATGAACTGTTCTGTATTTGAAGATGTTGTTCATTATTAATTATTTTGTACACGAAAACATATTAATGTTCTGTATTTTATTAGTTGTTCATTATTTGTTCTGTATTTCTTTAATTTTGTTCAAAAACAATAACGCACACATTAGGAACGTAAAAATTTAATGAAAGAAACTGATGATGCTAACGTGCCCTTAGTTAGTGAACGAAGAAATAATAAATCTTGTACAAATTTATTTTTCCTTGCCGCCCTCTATCGCTTTTGGCATCATCTGTCATGTTCAAGTCAAAAACTATTAATTTCATGAACACATCAGCTGTCTGTGAACTGTGTGTTGTCTGCGTCTGCGCTGAAGATTTGTGATTTGTAAGTTTTATATGAAATTATTTATAAAAAAGCAATTCAATATTGAAAATTATTTTAGCTAACCCTGATGCCACTCAGGAGGAAGTGTGTATTTAATAAAGAATTGAAAAACCAGCACAAATTCTTGACCTAAGTTTTTAAGTTTTTTTTTTTATTTCTAAGTTTGTAGATATGTAAAGCCTAATACGATGCTATTGCGATACGAAATTTCTTGTTGTTCTCCAACAAGACAACGAAATGCTTACGAAAACGAAGCGGAAAAATATTCATTGACAGTTGCACAAATTAAAAAAATTAAAACAAAAATGCAAATACAAACAAATTACAAGCAGCCATGCTGTAATGAATTAAACAACAAAAATAAACACGAAAAAACACAATTTTCCTTTTTTCGCACACAATTATGGTCTGGGTAATGAATTGTATGCGAAAAAAGAGTGTAGACTTCTCCAAATAATCTGCTACAATTATCAATTTCGCTCATCAAACAACGTACTGCAGAACGAAAAGTAGAACTAAAATTATAGTTTATGATTTCGTTGTCATTTTTGTATGGGATTTTTCGTTTCGCATCAGCAGCGTACTTAGCTTAAAGCAAAGACTGAATTGATTAGAGTTTATTCTATTTTAAGCTGAGCCATTTTTCCTTAGAGAATATATGTATATTTATTATTAAATGGAATAAATGATTGAAGATTGAGTTGAATTTTGTTTCTTTTTTCTTTTGTTCATTATTCAGCTTTCTAAAATATGGTCACCGTAATTATAGGTACTATAAGGCAAGTTTTGGATTCGTGCAAAAAAAAATTTTTGAGATAACAATCAAACATGATATTACGATGATAGAGAACACCAAAAAAGTGGGTGGCACAATTCTGTCTGTCTGTCTGTCTGTCTGTTCGTCTACAGCCTAAACGGCTCGATCGATTTTTTTCAAACTTGGTACATAGTGGTTTTTGGTGATTCTGCCGACAAGTTTTTTTCATTTTTTTTTAGAACCAAAAATAACGGTACCTGCCATACATTTTTTTTTGGCAAATTTACATAATCGTATTTTTCTCAAAAACGGCTCGACAACTTTTCTTAAAAAAAAAATTAAATAAATTTATTTTAGTAAAGGCTTCCTTTGGGTGGAAAACCATTTTTCAAAAATGGTTATTAATGGTACCTCCCAAGGAACCATTTTTTAAATTTTTGATTTTGTTCAAAATTGTATCACCGATTTCAATTATTTTTTTTATACAGAAGCTTCCAAAAAATGTTAATAGTTTTGTATACCAATATTTTTGAAAAAAATATTTTTTGGATTTTTAAAAAATATTTCAAATTTTTTTTTTGGAAAATCAAATATTTCGAAAACGGCATCATAGATATTTTTGAAACTCGATATTTAATTTTTAGTACTTTCTAAAATATTTTTAGAAAAAAAATTACATTTATGACAAAATAACGGTACCTTCCATACAAAAGTGAAAAAAACCGCAAAGGAAAATATTTTTTTGCTTGAAAACGACTCCAACGATTTTGATTAAACTTTTTTCATATACTAAAATTAGTACAATCTACCATCAAAAATTATAAAATTTTACACATAGCAACTATTAGTAGTACCTGTCATAGAACGTATTTTTTTATTTTGAGTTTTCTCGTTATCAGCTTAACGGATTTAAATGAATTTTTTTATTTACAAATTTCAGATAAGATTTAATAATATTGCATATCAAAATTTTCAAAAAAAAAGTTTTTGGATTTTTAAAAAAAGTTTCAAACTTTTTTTTTGAAAATTCGATATCTCAAAAACGGATTGACAATTTTTTTTCAAATTTTGTTTTTATATACACATAAATATATAGTTTAAATCTGCATACGAAAATTTGTTCTTAAAAATGTTTTAAGAATTTTATATATAAAAAATTAATTAAAAAAAAAAAACCGCTCCAACGATTTTAAAATTTTTTTTCCATACAATCATATTCCATCATGAATTAAGATGGCATACTTTTGTTTCACCTCAAACTGTCAAAAGAGTTTCATGCTTCTCTACATTTTCTCTCATAATTTCCATGTTTGTATACAATTTTCTTAAACTCGCAGTGTCTTGAACATAAGAGCAAGTACGTGCGACCCAGTCGTGCATTTTATTTTTTATTAAATTGAGTGCTAAAACGTCAAAAAAGCATGGTTCTTTGAACGAACGTCATTTTTCTTAAGCGTTTTTAGCCATTACAAAAGCAAGTTAGGGCTTTTATTTTTAAAGAATAAAATAGCAAACATATCTAAGATGTCAAAACTGGCCCTAACTCAAAACAGCCAAAATGTCAGTTACGTTTTTTCTTCTTAACACGGCAGCATTGTAATCGATCGATGTAAACAGCATTTAACATAATTAAAGACATTTTTACTGCCAAAACAGTAGCTGAAAGTTTTTTTCGTACGAAGTTGGGAGATTTAAGTTTTTTTTTGAAAGCAAAGACAAATTAGTAGAGTAGTTGCCTGTTTTTGTATGTGCAACATCTATTCGCTCGGCCTAGAAGAAAGTCAAATACCGTGTAACATATTCCTTCAGGTTAAAAGATAAAAATCGTAAATTTGAAAACTATGCAATGGTTATTTGAAATTATGTTGCACAGTTGATAAAAGTTATTGCATACAAATTTTGATTGCAATCAGTAAGCCGTTAATTTTTGATGTTCTCTATCATCGTAATGACATATGTTTGATTACTATCTAATTTTTTGTTTCACGAATTCAAAACTTCCCCTTCATAACCAATATCGCAAGTAAGAAAATTCTTAACTTATCTGCAAAAATTAATTTTTGTATTTTTTCAAAAATTTCATAAACAAACAGATATAAAAGCAATAAATTAACAAATTTTGAATTGGGATAAAACATTAATACAGCCAAAAAATATGACAAGAATATAACTATATTAACAGCAACATATGCACGGCATTTGTTGATGGCAACTTCTAGTTTTTCATCGTATTCTACTGAAACTTTTTTCCCTTCATGGTATTTCATTTGAAAGTGTGAAGGATGCTGTTTCGAACTTCTTGTAATTTAATTTCTGTTGTATACAATCTTTCAGTTGTGTATTCTTGCTCTTAGCTACTGTGGTTTTGACTGGCCCAGCTCAGACTGTGAGTGTAATCTGTAAATAAAGACAAAATAAAAATAAACAAAAAGACATATTCAGAAAAGAAAGAAAGAAAGAGATCTAGGAGGCCTCAGCAATCTGCTCGTGAACAGGATGCTTCTCAGTCTTAATTTAGACGCCCGCCCTACGTGGTTCTGAAACCAGTTTTTGATTTAAACAAATATTAAAAAAAGTCTTGAAGAACAAGTATCAAAACCTTCATAAGGAAGTTCATATGAAATTATATACGTTGTAGATGTAAACCGTCTGCATTTGAAAACCACTAGCTATAATTGAATAATTTAAATGCTACTAAGGCTTAATTAAGACGCTCTGCGTGGTTCTCAAACCAGTTTTTGATTTAAGAAATATTTTAAAAAAATGTCTTGTAGCAGAAGTATCAAAACCTTCATAAGGAAAGTCATATGGATTTCATATAAGTTGTAGATGTAAAACGCTTGCATTTGAAAACCACTAGCTATAATTGAATAATTTAAATGCTACTTAGTCTTAATTAAGACGCTTTGCGTGGTTCTCAAACCCGTTTTTGATTCAAATAAATATTTAAAAAAATGTCTTGAAGAACAAGTATCAAAACCTTCATAAAAAAGTTCATATGAAATTCATATAAGTTGTAGACGTAAAACGCTTGCATTTGAAAACCACTTGCTATAATTCAATAATTAAAATGCTTAGAAGTCTTAATTTAGACGCTCTACGTGGTTCTGAAACCAGTTTTAAATTTAAATAAATATCTATTAAAAAAAAATGTTTTGAAGCACAAGTATCAAAACATTCATAAGGAAAGTCATAAGGGAGTTCATATAAGTTGTATATGTAAAACGCTTGCATTTGAAAACCACTAGCTATAATTGAATAATTTAAATGCTCCTTAGTCTTAATTTAGACAAGAACAAGTATCAAAACCTTCATAAAGAAGTTCATATGAAATTATATACGTTGTAGACGTAAACCGTCTGCATTTAAAAACCACTAGCTATAATTGAATAATTTAAATGCTACTTAGTCTTAATTAAGACGCTCTGCGTGGTTCTCAAACCAGTTTTTGATTTAAAAAAATATTTAAAAAAAATGTCTTGTAGCACAAGTATCAAAACCTTCATAAGGAAAGTCATATGGAATTCATATAAGTTGTAGATGTAAAACGCTTGCATTTGAAAACCACTAGCTATAATTGAATAATTTAAATGCTACTTAGTCTTAATTAAGACGCTCTGCGTGGTTCTCAAACCCGTTTTTGATTCAAATAAATATTTTAAAAAATGTCTTGAAGAACAAGTATCAAAACCTTTATAAGGAAGTGGTTCTCATAGCCTATTGAATAGACCGGAAAATGAGAGGTATAGAGGAACAATTACGTGCAAGGGTTTTGAGTATTGAATATGTTTGTTTGGCCCATAAGCATGCTTTAAACCAAAAATGCTACTAAATTCACCCATGCGTTTCTGAGAGAATGGTCACACTGGCCACTTTTCAGTATTTTTGGTATAACTCGAAACCTAAGCCGAATTTTAAATTTTAATTTTAAAATTTAATTTTCTATTGGAATGGATGGTTCAAAAAATTTTACGAAAAAATTTAAGCAGGAAAAGTTAACAAAAACCAACTTAAAAAAAATCAAAAATTCAAGGATATCTAATTTTTTTAATAAATTGTGCATAACTTTTTTTGAAGCAAAGATAGGGTCAAGACATGCATAGACAAAACAAAGTAGAGACTAAAGGCCTTAATATGGCATGTTAAAAAATTAATATTTGTTCAAAATTGACGGAGATATTCCCATTCAAACCTTATCATTTCTTATAATTTTTCTCAGTTTTGGCCCGAAAGTCCCTTTTTCGGTACAATATGGCAAATTTCACATTCGTAAAAATGTTCGAAATCAAAATTTTTGATTTAATATGACATTAGAACTATAGAGAATTTATAAAAAGGATGTAAGTTCGCAATTTCGTTTTTCGGCTGTTTTTAAATGCGTTCAGACCTACAGACCGAACGGCTAGTCCGATTAACATAAGATTTGGTACTAGGTGCTAGGAACGTTAAATTTGTCATAAAGTACCAAAAAATAGGCTTTCGGGCAACAAGTGCGGAAAATGATAAGAAATGGTAGAGTTTGAATGGTTATATCTCTGTCAATTTTTAAATAATATGGCTTTTTTAACATGTTTTATTAAAGTCGTAAGACTCCATTTTACTTTGTTTATGAATGTCTTGAGCATATCTTTGCTCCGAAAAAAGTTATGCGCAGTTTAGAAAAAAATTTAAAAATCTTAGATTTTTCGATTTTTTTTATGTTGGTTTTTGTTAACTTTTCCTACTTAAATTGTTTCCTAAAATTTTTTGAACTATCCATTCCAATAGAAAATTTAATTTTGAACAAAAAGTATTATATGTAAAATTTTCAAATTCGGCTTAGTTTTCGAGTTATACCAAAACTACTGAAAAGTGGCCAGTGTGACCATTCTCTCAGAAACGCATGGGTGAATTTAGTAGCATTTTTGGTTTTAAGCATGCTTATGGGCCAAACAAACATATTCAATAATAAAAACCCTTGCACGTAATTGTTCCTGTTTAAAAGGTTATTCAATAGGCTATCAAACCAGTTTTTGATTTAAAAAAAAAAATATTTAAAAAAAATGTCGCTATTTAGTCTTAATTTAGACGCTCTGCGTGGTTCTCAAACCCGTTTTTGATTCAAATAAATATTTAAAAAAATGTCTTGAAGAACAAGTATCAAAACCTTCATAAGGAAGTTCATATGAAATTCATATAAGTTGTAGACGTAAAACGCTTGCATTTGGAAACCACTAGCTATAATTGAATAATTTAAATGCTACTTAGTCTTAATTTAGACGCTCTGCGTGATTCTCAAACCCGTTTTTGATTCAAATAAATATTTTTAAAAAAATGTCTTGAAGAACAAGTATCAAAACCTTCATAAGGAAGTTCATATGAAATTCATATAAGTTGTAGATGTAAAACGTCTGCATTTGAAAACAACTAGCTATAATTCAATTATTTAAATGCTACTAAGTCTTAATTAATACGCTCTGCGTGGTTCTCAAACCAGTTTTTGATTTAATAAAATATTTTTAAAAAATGTATTGTAGTACAAGTATCAAAACCTTCATAAGGAAAGTCATGTGGAATTCATATAAGTTGTAGATGTAAAACGCTTGCATTTGAAAACCACTAGCTATAATTCTATAATTTGAATGCTATTTAGTATTAATTAAGACGCTCTGCGTGGTTCTCAGACCCGTTTTTGATTCAAACAAATATTTTAAAAAATGTCTTGTAGAACAAGTATTAAAACCTTCATAAAAAAGTTCATATGAAATTCATATAAGTTGTAGACGTAAAACGCTTGCATTTGAAAACCACTTGCTATAATTCAATAATTTAAATGCTAAGAAGTCTTAATTTAGACGCTCTACGTGGTTCTGAAACCAGTTTTAAATTTAAATAAATATTAAAAAAAAATGTTTTGAAGCACAAGTATCAAAACATTCATAAGGAAAGTCATAATGGAGTTCATATAAGTTGTATATGTAAGACGCTTGCATTGGAAAACCACTAGCTATAATTGAATAATTTATATGCTACTTAGTTTTAATTTAGACAAGAATAAGTATCAAAACCTTCATAAAGAAGTTCATATGAAATTCATATAAGTTGTAGCTTGTAGATGTAAAACGCTTGCATTTGAAAACCACTAGCTATAATTGAATAATTTAAATGCTTCTTAGTCTTAATTTAGACGCTCTGCGTGGTTCTCAAACCCGTTTTTGATTCAAGTAAATATTTAAAAAAATGTCTTGAAGAACAAGTATCAAAACCTTCATAAAGAAGTTGATATGAAATTCATATAAGTTGTAGACGTAAAACGCTTGCATTTGAAAACCACTAGCTATAATTCAAAAATTTAAATGCTACTTAATCTTAATTCAGACGCTCTGCGTGGTTCTCAAACCCGTTTTTGATTGAAATAAATATTTAAAAAAATGTCTTGAAGAACAAGTATCAAAACCTTCATAAGGAAGTTCATATGAAATTCATATAAGTTGTAGACGTAAAACGCTTGCATTTGAAAACCACTAGCTATAATTGAATAATTTAAATGCTTCTTAGTCTTAATTTAGACGCTCTGCGTGGTTCTCAAACCCGTTTTTGATTCAAGTAAATATTTAAAAAAATGTCTTGAAGAACAAGTATCAAAACCTTCATAAAGAAGTTGATATGAAATTCATATAAGTTGTAGACGTAAAACGCTTGCATTTGAAAACCACTAGCTATAATTCAAAAATTTAAATGCTACTTAATCTTAATTCAGACGCTCTGCGTGGTTCTGAAACCAGTTTTTAATTTAAATAAATATTTAAAAAAAATGTTTTGAAGCACAGGTACCAAAACATTCATAAGGAAAGTCATATGGAATTCATATAAGTTGTATATGTAAAACGCTTGCATTTGAAAACCACTAGCTATAATTGAATAATTTAAATGCTACTTAGTCTTAATTTAGACGCTCTGCGTGGTTCTCAAACCCGTTTTTGATTCAAATAAATATTTTAAAAAATGTCTTGAAGAACAAGTATCAAAACAAGTAAGGAACTTCATATGAAATTCATTTAAGTTGTAGATGTAAAACGTCTGCATTTGAAAACAACTAGCTATAATTCAATTATTTAAATGCTTTTTAGTCTTAATTTAGAAGCTCTACGTGGTTCTGAAACCAGTTTTTAATTTAAATAAATATTTAAAAAAAAGTCTTGAAGAACAAGTATCAAAACCTTCATAAGGAAACTCATATGAAATTCATATATGTTGTAGATCTAAAACGCTTGCATTTGAAAACCACTAGCTATAATTCAATAATTTAAATGCTACTAAGTCTTAATTTAGACGCACTACGTGCTTCTGAAACCAGTTTTTAATTTAAACAAATATCTAAAATAAAAATAAAAAAGCAAAACGTCAGTTTGAGCTAAAGACGCCATTTTGTATTTTTATCCACAATTCAAACGTATTCACGGACAGGGAATTTAAGAGAGTTTTCTCTTAATGTGCTCAGATACAATTTGCGGGTGTTTTAGGCAAGGGGGGTACCGGTCGGTTCTTTAGATAATATACCTACTCTATGGTTGGGTGTAAGAGAATCGGACAACATCACTATATACCAAGGCAATTACCTGTGCGAAGCCGGTGATGATTAGGGTTGTGCATTTTAGTTCACTTTAAAGAGCGCTCAATTTAGTTCAAAACTTTTTAGTGAACTAGTTCGCTCTTCTAGTTCATTTAGTTCACTAGTTCAATACAATCAACCAAAAAAAAAAAAAAGAAAAATAAAGTGATTTTTAAACAAAGTTTTCATACCCTAAGCCCTGAATTTGTTTTCTTTAATAAAGTGTATATTACCTGTTTATATATAGTAATGACAATTGACACAATACCAAAAACCAAAACCTGCCACAACGCTACGCAACTCATTGTCATCAGATCATCTCACATTTATGCTACATTTCCACCTAACGCTAATCTGAGATTTAATAAGATTAACCCCAAATCTTCTTTAAATCTTGAAGATTTACCATACAAATATATTTCGTTAATCTTGGAGATTAGAAATTAATCTTATTAAATCTTCCTAGGACAAATAGTTTTACAAATCGAACTTACCTATTTTAACATGGTGCTGAACGATTCATTCGAGACTCGATTCAGTTCTTCATTGTTTGACACGAATAAAACATCCTGTCTCTTTCGCACTTCATAAAAAAAAATTGAAGCGCCATTTGCATTTTTGAAAGTTTTGTCAGATTCAATCTTTTTTAATCTTTTTGTGCGGTGGAAACACCAAAAAGATTCATTTAATCTAAGCTGAGATAAACCTTAGGTGGAAACATAGCATTACCTTTATTTAATTCGTATCGTTTCGTAAGATCTCTAGTTCGTTTAGCTCCCTAGTTCGTTTAGCTCTCTAGTTCGTTTAGTTCTCTAGTTCATTCAGCTCTTTAGTTCGTTTAGCTCGTTCAGCTCGTTATCTCTCTAGTTCGTTAGCTCTCAAGTTCGGACATGAACTGGTGAAATATATTGAACGACATAGTTCACTATCACTAGTTCGTTTGAGGTTTGAAGTGTGTTTTCTGTATCTGTAGCTGTTTCAGCAGTGTAGGTGTAGCTCGTTCGTCTCAATAGCTCTCAGTGTTGCGTGTGTGTATGCATGGATGTAAATAAGAAAAGTAAAGCAATACGAGCAAAAAAAACACAATTTTCATTCCACTGGCAACTGTACATCCAAAGCAGACTAAGGTGAAGTGGTTTGGTATGAATATGGATAATGGATATGGATACAAACAAATTCCATTGTTCGTTAGCTCTTTAGTTCGTTATATTGAACTGAGCTGTTGAACTAAAAGACCTATAATGTGGTGAACTAGTTCACCTAGTTCACTTAAAGGAGCTGCTCTTTGAACTAGTTCGTTCGCGAACTACACAAGCCTAGTGATGATGCCTTTGGATTAGACAGGCATCTAATCAATGAAGCCATATATAGTAGGAATTCTAAGCTGACTGTTGCACAGGAATTTTTTTACTACCGAATATGTCGTGCGAGAATGGAGGTAGAATGTGCCTTTGGTAGACTTGCAGGTCGATTTCGAATATTTCACAGCCAGATTGAGGTTGTTTCCGAATCAGTGGACTTGGTTGTATTGGCATCCTGTGTTCTGCACAACTATTTAACAAAATACAGCAGTGCCAATATGAAGCAGTCCACAATTGAGAGAAAATCTTCTAGAGACGTTCTCAGCAATCATTATAAATATGAGTGCCGCATCTGGGACGAAATGTCCAGATACTGCTTGGCAACATTGAATCCTAATGGTATTAAATATAAAGTTTTAAATAAATAAATAAAATAAAATATAAAATTGAGTTTGTACATATTATCTACCTTATTTGAGCCACATATCTATATCAATTGATTTTCTTTTTATAATCGATGTGTTCAAAAACGACATACATATCTTCGTACCAAAACAAAGTCGGCTTAAATATTTTATCAGTTCCACCATCCTCACTTCTAGCTTTTGTCCGCTTTGTTTTTTTCCCTATTGTACCATGTATGGCGAATTGATTTTATTTATACATATGTCATTCCTATAGTTCGCTGTCACATTTCATTTATGTTTTACTAAGGATGTTTGACATTTTTATTTTTATTATTAAAATTTTAAAATTGAAATTCAAAATTAAACCGAAATGTTCGGTTAACATACGAAACCGGTTCGCAAACAATCGAATCTGGTGCGACAAACAAGTAGCACCGCCCTTGAGCATCGATAAAAATCAAACTCGTTTTGATTTTGGTGAGACCCAATTTTTGTTTAATGACACCAAATAACAATTGGTAATTTGGTATTCGAGCTAGACCACAGACAAGTTAAATCAGCTCGAACATAGTAGGTACTCGAACCATGTTTGCTCATACCATGTTCGAGCGTCTCCAGAGCCAGAGAATATCAAATAAAGAAGCCAATCCTTTGTACGTTTCGCCCTCCAAAACCCATTTGTTTACATTGTTGTATTTGTAATTTCATTTCGTGTCGAAGAATAGATGTGAGTTGCAAAAACAACAAGACCTGTGCTGAATGATGTGCTGAATGACGACTTGATTCTATGCGTGCGTTTTGTCACTGTTTTTCACCAATACTTTGCAAATCTAATACATCAGCTGTTCGCATCAGCTTGTAGGCAAATCAAATTGAAAGCTGAAGATTGGCTTCTTTATTTGATATTCTTTGATATATTTAAAAATGACAAAACCAGTTTAATTTGTTTTCTCTCAAAAAAAATGTAGATGAAAGTAAGAAGTTTGAAAAACAAAGTATTACGAGACTTTTAGTGGAAGAGCAGTGCTAAAGGCAACAGAAAAGGCCATTATGGAATAAAAAATATATAACCCTTTCCTTAATTAGGGGGGTTTACATGGACCAACATGCTTGACAGCATGGCTCGATGGAAAAAAATAACTGTTCACCCAACTTTGCGTTTAGATAAGTCGTGTTTTATTGGGAAATGAATAGCTAGCACAGTAAAATTTCCCTTGACAAACAACAAAAAAGAGACATTTTTACTGACTTATTTATCGATACTTTCCAGGATTTGTTTTTGTTTGATGAGGGAAATTTTACTGTGCTAGCTATAATATTCTCCAATGAAACACGCCTATGGATACTGATGTTGTCGAGCATCATTATTTTTCAGAACAAACCCACGCAGTTGGCTTGAAATTTTTTTTTAACTTCGATTTTTATTTCCTAAACCTCTGGTAAGGTTTTTTACAATCCGAAAAACTATCTCCAGAACTCACTATTTGACTTGTTAAAAACGAAGTTGTCGAGCATCTGCTTACACAAGTACAAAAAGTTATTACGCCACATCAACATGGACTTATGAAGGGTAAATCCACCGCAACCAACTTGATGGAGTTTTGCTCAGATGTTGTTGTTAAAACCAAAATGCATTTCAATCTGATCGCCTACTTGGATTTCGCAAAAGCATTCGACCGTGTGAACCATACCTTGCTAATCAAAAAACTAATGACCATTGGGCTCCCAAATTGGTTTTTAGTTTGGCTGGAGTCATATTTATCTGGCAGATCGCAGTTTGTTTACTTTAAAAACAAAGCATCAAAAAGAGTTTTGGTTCATTCAGGTGTCCTTCAAGGAAGTCATTTAGGTCCATTTTTATTTTTATTATTTATTAACGACTTACAAAATGCAACTAAACACTCAGATCTTCTTCTGTTCGCTGAAGATGCTAAGCTCCGTCTGTCTTACAAAAATAATATTGACTGTGATTTATTGCAAGCAGATTTGAACAGTGTTTCCCTCTGGTGTAATGTCAATGACATGGAACTAAATGCATCAAAGTGCAAGTGTATGACTTTTACTCGCAAACGTGCGCCCCTTTTAAATGTCTACTTTTTATGTAATCAACCACTACAAAGAGTTGATATTTTTTGTGATCTTGGCGTAATAATGGACTCAAAATTAGACTTTAATAAACATATTGACCATATAATTAGCAAAGCAAAATGCAGATTAGGTCTCGTATGCCGGTTTTCAAAAGAGTTTCTTGATCCACGATCATTAAGATCTATAGATTTTGTGCATTATGGAACTCATGAACCTTTGTTTGCTGCATGTGCAGCTTTTAATAAATATTTTAATGTAATTGATTTTAATGTATCAAAATATTCTTTAAAAAAAGATCTATATAGAACTTTACAAACTCAAAGCTAAATAAATAAATAAAAATAAAAGTTAGCTGGTTGGACGAGCCAGCAAGTTTTCAAAATATTCTGATACCCATCGAGCATGTTGGTCCAGCAGTTGTTTCCACGTTTAAATGATCTTGCATAGCTCGACAACCAGCCATATTGTCGAACATGTTGGTCCATGTAAACCCACTTATTGATTCACAAATTTATAACGGTAAACTACCAAGAAGACTGTTGTGACTATTGGCAAAATTAATGCATATTTTTGTTGTTTTGTATTGTTTAAAAATGTTGCTTCACAACATAATTAAACATCATAATATATATAATTTTATTTATGCATGTTCACTTCAATATTTAATTTAATACCTAGATAATTAAAATGATCAAATGAAAATGAAATAACTTAAAACTACTTAAAATTAAATTAAATTATAACTAAAAACAGGAGACGATCAATAATGTAATTTATACTATCAATACACAAGCTATTTAAATGTATAAATTATTATAATTATTTATTCTTTTAAGAAGTTATTGAACTATTATATAGACATAGAGTATATAGCACAGCTGATTGAAAATCAGAACAAAGACACCAACCGAGGCTAAAAGCTTTCGGCTAGCAGATTTAATATGCACTTCAATTTTGAATCCTCGCGTTCCAATGTTTATTCGCTATGCTATCTAGCTATCCCAAAAATTTTGAGATAACTTGAGTTGTTGTTGCGTCAGCTGTTATCAGCTGTTTTTTAACAAGGGATTACAACAACACAAAGCTATCCGGATAACTGAGAATAACCAGCGGAACGTGCCCAATGTAAAGCAAAAAAGTTAATTTGTATAATGTGAAAGAGAGTTTGTTTTATTTCAAAGTCTTTTGGAGCAAGGATATTAATAAACTATTAACTGGCTAAAAATTATTAATTTAAAAATAATCTTGAGTTTCAACTGAGGTTCAAAACAAAACAATTACCCCCATTTTCACAGTATAAGTTTAAACTCTACTTTTGGTTTAAACTTTAGTTCAACAGAGCAATTGAGCTCGATTCAAGGTTTAAAGGAGACTGTGAAACTGGGCGTCAAAGCAAACAGTATTGATAAAGAATGTTGTGATGTTATGTATTGATTTTTATTTTCAATTAAAATTCGAATTTTAACTTAAAAATATTTTATTACGTACCTACGCCTAGTTTATACATTTATACGAAGTGTAGTTTTCATATAAAAAAATAATCTTTTTAAAAGGCATGAAAAATTGTCAAAAACTAAATGCAATATTTTGGAAACAACGAGGAACAAATTTGTCTCGAAACAAATGCAACTCATTGGTTTTTTTGGAACCAAATATTAATATTTTGTCCTAAACTTTTTTTTTGAAAACGTTCATTAATTATTGGTGTTTCATTTCAAATATGATTTCACTTCGCTTCGAAGCATAAACTAGGCTTTATTTTCAAATATTTTTTTAATGTTGTTCTCGTCAATTTCACAAGCACCTTAGAATGTTATAGAAAAGTATTAACAGAAAATCATCGATTGTAATCTAGATTTATAACTTTTTCCTCAAAATTTTAAGTTCAAATGAGCTCAACTCCGAAATGCGTTACGCCCAGGAGTTGAGCTCATTTGAACTAAAAATTTAATTTTATTCAGTCGCTCCAGTTACACTTAAATAATTCGAGTTTTATGCAGTACATTTGCATAAGTTATTAAGTCCTACTATATGGCTGCATTAGAAAACGAATACAGATACAAGTTTCACATTTTGAGGTTTGTAAAAACATACTACCACAATAAAGATAGGTACATGTATACATTTTTTTACCAGAATAATTCATCCCATATGGTATAAGAATAACAAGGTAGGGGAGAGTGGGTATGTATGGGACACAGGAGGAATGGGACACAAGCATTTGCCTCAACGTAGTTTCCTTTTTTTCGTTTCTGTTGATCACAAATTTGTTCTTAAGTCTGTATCTACCCGTCAACGAAGCAGATCTTGTGCGCGGTTGAATTTAGGCAGTGGAGAGGAAAAAAAGCTAATTTGACCATAAAAAGTAAAATTATTTGATAAACTTTGAGTGCAAAAAAAAATAATAAATAAGTGAATTTATTGTAAAAAGAGTGAATTAAATAGCAATCCACTTTTATTACGAAGTTAATTATTTCTAATTTTGTTAAGTACGTGCCATATTTCAAGTGATATTATGTTTTATCTCTTTGAGATGCCCTACAGGATGAGTGGGACACTCTTATGCGGGAGGAATGGGACACTATCCCACTCCTCCTGCATCAAATTTATTCCAAAGATTTTAAAGCGGAATACTACCAAGTAAAGAGCCACTGAAACTCAAATTCATGCAGCCATAAAAAAAGTGACCATTGGAGCATCTATACCAGTGTTTCCAAACTTGGGGCAAACGTCCCACAGAGGAAGGGGAGAGTTTTACATTCAGGTGCATTAGACCCTTTTAAGATATCGAAATTAAATGAATACGAAGGAGACAAAATAATCTTATTTTCGAACTAATTTAATTTCGAAATGATTCCGGCCTAAATTTTCTCATACTAAGGATGTTAAAGGGTCTCTCCGAAAAATAAATTAAAGCTAGTGCCAAATGTGAACGATGTTTTGTGAGAACATAAAAGAGACTATTGGCCCAAATCAGCAAGCATTAGTAAAGAAACGCACTTGTAATTTTTTGTCGGGCGATTATTAAGTCCCATTTGTATTTTGATGTCCCATTCCACCACATAGCTGTCCCAATCCTCCTGAAAGCAGGAGAAAAGGGGACAAATAAAGTTGGTGCATTAAATGAATTTTAGCTTTTACTGCGGTAAACTTTTGGTTGCTTTAGGGTTTTGAATATGGTGCCACAATATTGTAATATCTTAAGAAAACTGTTTTGTGCAGATATGATTTAAAAGTTGCCAGTAATTGAAATTATACTGAAAAATGTCCCATACATACCCACTCTCCCCTATGCTTGACAGTTCTGGGCAACTGATTCGTGATGTCAGGTATGTTTTTTTGCAAGTCTAGATAAAATTGTGTGAAAAAAACGGCAGCATGTAAAATATGACAACAACTTTGTCCATGTAGAGTAAAGCTATGTCCAGATAATTAAGTGGATTTAACTTTTGTCTCGATAAAAACGGTAGTGCCAAACTGCTATTGTCGTTATGTTATCGATAATTTATGTATGTAGAAATGTCAAATGCTGACGTTTTTGTTTGGTTGTAAGTTCATTTAATACAAAATGGCAGACAAAGGCAAAAGGTAAATACTTTTTTATTTTTGTCTTCAATAATTATTTTAACTGGTTTTTAATATAGTATTCGAAAAAAATGGACAAAAAAGGAAGTTCTGGGCCTTCTGCGTTGCTATGACGATAGGAAAGAGGAGTTCACCCATCGAGGAAAAAAAGAGCTTATGAAAATGTCCTGCAAGACATGATTTTCCAGAGCATAACAGTAAGTATTATTTATTTTATTATTTTCATTATAAAGGAGTGCTAACAAATTTTCCACTTTACAGGACTCCTCTACGACTCCAAGTTCATTACAAATAAAATTGAAAAGTTTGATTGCTGCTTTTAAGGATGCGAAGGATGATCGCAACAAGACGGGAGCAGCCCCAATTCTAGTGCCCAACGAAACGGAATTGGAGGAAATATTTGGCAACAAGCCAATAATTTCCAATAAACATACCGTTGATTTCGGAAGAAAGCCTGAAACTGCGTTACAAGCGTCAACATTTGCTGTTGCTAAGGAAAATCTGTCGCCAAATAGTACACAAGAGCTCGAAACACAAGAGTTTACCGAGTACGAAGCACTCGATGATGGGGAGATATCATTGAGTTTTATATCTCCGATGAGTCTGACGACACCTTCGACACTTCTGACAGATTTGCCATCGACTTCGTCAGCAAGCACTGCCTCTCGTATTCAAGCTCCACAAAATCTAAGCACTACAGCTACAGCTCCCAAACGAAAAACATTCTCTTGCTGACATGCATACAAGTCGGTAGTGCTAAAAGTCTTGTCCGTAATAAGTCTCAATAATTTTTTACTTAACCCACTTTTTTCGCCTTGTTACACAAATTAACTTACGTAACTAAGATTATTAAGGGGAGACAATTTTAAACTTGAATTCTCTCAATTACTCGACTTAAAGATGTCGGAATTGGAACTGAGAATGGACACAAAACTCAAGGAAATAAATATGGATTTTCAACAAAAAATAAAATCACTTTCCGAAAATCACAACCGTTTAGAGCTGGAAATTGATTCACTTCAACGTGAAAAGCTAAGCGCCGATCTTATTATCTTTGGAATACCCGAAATCGTCAACGAAAACTTAACCGAAACAGTGAACAAAATATGCCAAATTATAAATGTGCCCGTTCCTCCGATACATGCCGTCTTCAGGGGAAAGTCCAATCGAGGTAATGAAACAACAATGACTGACGCGTGCATTGTTCTCAAACTTTATGATAAAAGAGATAAGATCAACATGTTGAAAGCAATCGTGACTCATTGTAAAAATACTAAATCATCACTCAAACTGAGTGATATTGGGTTTGAATCTCCTAAAAGTTTTTTTGTCAATGAGAGCCTGAATAAGCGCAATTGCCATCTTCAGAGGGAAGCCATCAAATTGAAACGGCAAAAATTAATCTTCTCTTCACATACTATGAATGGCCAGCTTTATATCCGCATTAATCCCAACCAACCTGCGAAAATTATTCATTCAATGGAACATTTGAGACATGCTTTCGGTCTGACACCTGATGACAATAATGAACTCAACAACATCAATACAGCAACTACACATACGCATCCGCCTGCGTATGACATCAATGATGCAGCATCTTAAGTTCCTCAACATTTTTTATTGTAAATATTATTTTTTTGATATAATATGTAAAGGATTTTTCTATGATTGTTCTCTTATTTTTTTTCCTACTAAATCTTCTTACTTTTTCTATGTTCAAATTTTCTCTATCTATTTTCTACACTCCTTCTAAACACCTTTAATGATGGGAATAGAGTGAACGAAAGCTCTCGTGTTATTTTAAATATTATGTGCAAACAGCACGAGCGCAATGGCTTAAAAATTTGTCATATAAATGCTCAGAGTCTCGTTAATAAGTTCGATGAATTTAAATTAACCTTCGAGAAGAGCCTTATAGATGTTATCTGTGTGTCTGAGTCGTGGTTTAAGCCTGCATTAAAGGATGAACAATTTATGCTTAACGGATACAAACTCTTTCGTGCAGACCGTGCAACGAGAGGAGGGGGCTCGGCTATATATATTAGGAAAACTATACGGTGCAACTTCATTAAACGATCTAATGAAGCGTCAATTACTCAATTTTTATTCTTAGAAATTCCTAATGGAGTCGAAAAATGCATAATAGGAACCATTTACATGCCACCGATTTCAGCCGATTCTACTGTAATCACTGAAATCTTAGAAGAATTTTGTCACATGTCGCCAAATGTTATTGTATTTGGTGACATTAACATCAATCTAATAAACTACCATGTAGGTAATCCCCTCCAATGTGCCATGAGCAGTTTAAACCTTCACTTTGCCAACCTTTCTGAACCTAGTCACTTTGGTACTCACAGCTCACCCTCTCTTATAGATATCCTCCTTTTAAGTAGTAATCACCTGTTAAAAGCTTACAGCCAGTTGTCTTTTCCAGCTTTTTCGCGACACGATCTCCTTTTTGCAGTCATAGATATCCACTACGGAAATTTGCACACAGCAGATAAATTCTCGTTTTATGATTTCAAACATACAGATATTAACTCTCTTTTCTTTGAATGTGATTCATTAAACTGGCCTTCTTTATTCTTAACTCCGGACGTTAATCAACAGGTAGAAATTTTCAACACAAATATTAAATATCTTTTTAGGAAATACGTCCCACTTAAAACTCGTGTTGTAAAAAATGTCAACTGTCCATGGATATCTCAAGGAATACAAAATATTATGTCGCAAAGAGATCGTTTGTTTCGTCGATGGAAACGCTTTGGCTGTTTGAACAAACCCGAAATCGTGTGACGGGCCTGTTAAAACAAGCTAAGCGCTCGTATTACTCCGCCTATTTTGACTCAAACCGCTCTTCCAAATATCTTTGGAATCAAGTACGTAAACTTGGTCTAGGCAAGCCATCTCCCGTGATTAATGAAGATATTAACCTCGAGGAAATAAACCAAAATCTAGTTGGGGTTTCACCGGTTAATGATTGTTCCTCGACATTACTTCAACGTAATAACACTGCTAATAATGCTTTTTCATTGTCCTGTGTTGATACTTTAACAGTCTGCGAATCGATTTTATCGATCAAATCAAAAGCCATGGGAGTGGATGAAATACACCCTGATTTTATCAAAGTTCTCCTACCACTGCTTAGCACATACCTGACACATATTTTTAACTCAATTCTCACTTTTTCGGTGTACTGTTTTATGGAAACAAGCCAGAGTTTTACCCATTTCTAAAAAAGGTGATTACCGGCCTATAGCCATTTTACCTTTTTTATCAAAAGCCTTTGAATCTATTTTATGCCAACAAATAAAGATATACCTAAAACGAAGTGAAATGCTGACGCCACTACAATCTGGATTCCGACCCCAGCACTCCTGTACTACAGCCCTGCTTAAAGTCACAGAAGACATAAGAAGGTCGATTGATAAGAATCTGATTACACTTTTAGCCTTATTAGACTTTTCTAAAGCTTTCGATTCAGTGGACCCAGTTTTGCTATGCAACAAATTAAATATCTTTTTCAATATGTCTAATTCAACAAACAAACTTATTTTTTCTTACATGTCCAATCGTTCTTAAGCTGTTTCATGCAATGGTGAACTGTCTTCATTTTTGAAACTCAGTAAAGGTGTTCCTCAAGGGTCATTGCTTGGCCCTTTACTGTTTTCCATGTTTATTAACGACTTACCCTTGGTTTTATCATATTGTAAATTTCATATATATGCCGATGACGTCCAGTTATACATAAGTTTTGAAAAAAGTCAAATTGAAGATGCCGTAGGAAAATTAAACTCGGACTTAGCCGCCATCGCTGCATGGTCTCTTGAAAATAAACTTCTCATCAATCCTTCAAAATCCAAAGTTATCCCTATTTTCAAACGAGAACCAGTCTTCGATAGTTTTCCTCCCATCCTCATCAATAACTCTTCCATAGAAATTGTGAACAAAATTAAAAACCTTGGCATTATCTTCAACAGCAGCATGACTTGGAACGATCATATAAACCATATTGTGGCAAACATTTATCGCTCCTTACGAGGTCTTTCAATCAGCAGGGGCTATTTACCAACACATATAAAAATGAAGTTAGTTAGGGCACTTATAGTACCAATTATATCTTATGGATGTGAAATGTTTGCCAATTCGGATGCTGAGTCTAATCGGAAACTGAAAGTAGCCTTTAATGCTGCAACGCGATATATTTTCAACCTACGCAGGTATGACCACGTCTCTGCATATGCTAGCCGTATACTTGGTTCCACTCTTGAAGTATTTTTAAAGTTCCGAACGTTAACCCTCCTCGTTAAGCTTATTCTAACGAAGAATCCCGAGTACTTATATGAAATCATAACTTTTTCGCGATCAACACGTAATTTAACAATTATACCACATACTTTTACTTCCTTGACTTCCTCCAGACAGTTTTCCGTTCATTCTATATCCCTGTGGAATAATATTCCACTTTCTATTAGACGAAAATTTGAACATAGAGATTTTCTAATATCAGTCCTTTCATATCTTAATAACGATCATTGAAGAGTCCTCTTAAAGTATTATTTAGATTCTAAGTAAATTCTATTTTCGAAATTATTAACTTTTTATAACTATACCACCATAAGCCTGTACTAAATCTAAGAGTAATCTTCCATGTACAGTTGATAAATGAATTAAATACATTGTATATAAATTCTATAGTATTCTCATGAAGAAAAAAAGCTCGTGGCCATCTATGCGTCCAAATGTCATACTAATTTTTGTTAAGGGATCTCGGTAAGGCGATCACAGCGAACCTATCGACCAAATGTCTACCTACAAAATCGTGTTTCATGAGAATACTATAAATTGGATATACAATGTTAAATAAATGAAATGAATGAAATGAAATGAAAAACAGTCCGTGAGAAATACTACGAAGAAAAAATAAAAATTAAAAGGGAAGCTGCAAGTGCAGAGCAGGTTTAGAGAGCTGAATTTTTTTCAATCAATTAAGGAAGGCATGACACAGAAATGGGAAAGAGAAGCGGTGTGCAATAGATTAAGAGTTGAAATTATGCGTGATGTTCAAAAAAACTTACAAAACTAGTCATTATATTTAGACCGAGAGCTCACAGCAGATTTTGGGTGTGAGTGAAAGCAAAAGAAGAATGAAAGGCGTCAGAAACTTGAGTGAAGGCTGTTCAAAAAATCAGTCTTGCAGTTCACAATCGGGACTTTAGTGATTAAACAGTACATAGAAAAGAAATATAAATGCAACTTCGACGTTAATCGTCTTAGCCGAAATTGATTTTCACCTTTCCATAGCTAAGCTCCTTGGATCATATATCACGGAATCCAAACCCATTTGAGTGTAGAGTTCGACCTGCCAGACCTTTTAAAAAATTAAAAGTTCAAAGTGAATAACGGTTTTTTAAACAGTTTGGCAGGGTGAACTATGCACTCAAATGATTTCGGATTCCGTAATATGTGTATGCTATGAGCTTATCTAGGGAGGGCTGAAAGCCAATTTCGGCGCTAGCACGCTGCACTGTTTAATCACTAAAGCCCCGATTGTGGACTGAAAGACTTCGTTCTTTTCAATAGCCTTTACTGAAGCTTTCGACACCTATCTATACTTCATTTTTTGCTATCACTCACGTCCAAAATCTACTATGGGTGCTTAGTCTAATTAATTATCATATAAAAGCAATTATAACACGTTTTCAATTGACTGAGCAGAGCATAACATAAGAAGTTGCTATGCTCGAATTACACTACCGATGTTCCTATTTATATCTATTATGTTCTTACTGCTATAACTATATAAACTAGTTTTTATTATTTTAAGTATTTATTATATGCACATATACACAAAATACATGTGTACTACCTATTTTTAATTCTAAGTTTTGTAGAAAAAAAATAATGTACCTTCTTGAATTGGAAAAAAAAATTGTTTCGTTTTTTATTATGTTAAGCTTTTTGTAGGTACCTACCACTTTTAGTTTTCTTTTTTGTATGTTGTATAAACATAATTTATACGTTTGTATAAACATACATACATAATGGTTCTACAAAACTTTTTGAATTGGAAACAAATATTTTGTTGTTTTTTATTATTTTAACCACTTCATTATGTTCTATTTATGCATATGTTTTATAAACATACTATATATGTACTTACATTTCATACATATGTACCTCCACAATTTTGAATAGAAAACAAATTTGTTTTGACTTTTATTACTTTTCTATTAGTATATAAAAGTATTAATAAAAATATAATATTTAAAAGACAAAAATCTTTTTTTTTAGTCCCAAACTCAAGGAATTCAAGACATATGGAGGGTCCAGGGGAAAAACGGCTTAAGTCCACTTTTTGAAGAAAAAAAACTAAACTAATGATGACATTCAATAGATTGTTATGAGTACTGTCTGATGTTGTATAATAGCACACTTTTTAAATATTTTTTCCAAAAGTGTTTTTGTGCTCCAAAAACCAAACAAAGCGATATTAAAAGAAGAATAACTTATGCCTAGATCAAACGATATATATGTCAGGAAAAAAATAAAACCTATATTTTGAAAATCTAGAGATGTCTGAGTAAAAAGCAAAAAACCGTTTCCCGTTATCATATCCGGTTCTATCAGAAGAAAATTTAATATAACACATTCGAAATTTTGGTTCCAACGTCGGAGGTCCTTTTGACTCATGTCAACGTATCATGCTAAAAAATTCAAGATCTTAAAATCAATAAGGGTATTCATGCAACAGCGTAAACACCTCGTAAACATCGTAAAGTTGTAAACTTAGTAGATCTGTCAATTTATCCATACAAATTGTAACAGAATTACGAAGTTTACAACGTTTACGATGACTTTATGAATATCCTTAATATATATTTGTAATAATAGTTTTATCTATGTGACTGTAAGACCTTAGTTCTTTTTGAATAAAACCTGAATTGCACGGCACTAGTTAGAAAGAGTAGTTCATTCAGCTGAAGGTGTTTATTATATCATTAAATCCCACGGTACCTACCTACTTTAAAAAACTTAAAAAGATATATTTGGAAACAATCCTCAAAACAGGAATCATGAAACCGTAAAATGATTTGTATTTCATTTCAATACGGGCACCTATTACAAAGAGACAGCTGTTCAAAAAACACAAAACAAAATTGAAAAAAAATCTTGTTCCCTTATTTTTTTGACTAGAATAGTTGCAATTGGAATTAAAGTTCGTCGCCCAATTTTTATAAACCTGATTCGTCACAAAATTTAGTTAAAATTCTGGTATCTTGTATATGAGCTGAGTGAGAGAAAACCCATGCTTAACAATTTGTGCGATCAATCTCATGCAATCAACTGTCTCATCTTTCTGCATAACAAACCGAGTTCTATCTCATAAGAGCTTTCAAAATGAGATCGATCTCATCGCTGTCAGACCGAGATCACCACATAAGTTGTTCTACAAATTATTAAAGCTAGGTGTCTCAACATAAATGGTATCAGTTATAAGATCTCTGTACCAGGAAACTTCTGCAACAGTTTGGGATGGAAATGGTACATCAAGCTTCTTCCTGACAACCAAAGGAGTCAAGCAAGGATGCGTACTGAGTGCCTTACTTTTTGTCCTATTCCTGGATGATATTCACTATGAGCTCCCAACTGGTCTTATTCTGAATGATTTAGGAACACATGTTCTTTTATACGCGGATGACATAGTGCTACTCTCTGATAGTCCTAAGACCCTACAAACGATTATCGACTGCTTTAGCAACTACTGCAGTAAATGGAGTCTAGATGTCAATCTTGAAAAGTCGGAAATCGTTATCTTCAGGAATGGTGGAAGAAGAGCGGCTGCTGAAAAATGGTACTTTAACAATGGAGAAATAAAAATATCAAACCAATATAAATACGAATTGAAATTTGAAATAAAAATAAAAAAGGATATTAAGTTCAGTTCAACTTACATGAATTTTTCAACGAAAATCCACTGTAAACTATATCCAACAAGATTAGAATTCCTAATCATTAAGCTGGAAGTTTTTTTGCCCGGGGCCAGGCATAGTTTCTATATAAGAAGGTTTTATAATACAAATTCTATATACTACTGAAATAAATCAGCCAAGTAGAAGACTTAGCATTAAGGATTGGACTTGTTGAATTATTGATTCAAAATAGCTTTTTATGGCCTTTAGTCCTACAAATTGGCGTTTCGTTTGGCTTACTCACTTGAACTCATCAGTGACATAGTGAGGGCTTTGTCAGACGCAATTTGTATTAAGTTCAGTTCAACTTACATGAATTTTTCAACGAAAATCCACTGTAAACTATATCCAACAAGATTAGAATTCCTAATCATTAAGCTGGAAGTTTTTTTTCCCGGGGCCAGGCATAGTTTCTATATAAGAAGGTTTTATAATACAAATTCTATATACTACTGAAATAAATCAGCCAAGTAGAAGACTTAGCATTAAGGATTGGACTTGTTGAATTATTGATTCAAAATAGCTTTTTATGGCCTTTAGTCCTACAAATTGGCGTTTCGTTCGGCTTACTCACTTGAACTCATCAGTGACATAGTGAGGGCTTTGTCAGACGCAATTTGTATTAAGCTCAGTTCAACTTACATGAATTTTTCAACGAAAATCCACTGTAAACTATATCCAACAAGATTAGAATTCCTAATCATTAAGCTGGAAGTTTTTTTGCCCGGGGCCAGGCATAGTTTCTATATAAGAAGATTTTATAATACAAATTCTATATACTACTGAAATAAATCAGCCAAGTAGAAGACTTAGCATTAAGGATTGGACTTGTTGAATTATTGATTCAAAATAGCTTTTTATGGCCTTTAGTCCTACAAATTGGCGTTTCGTTCGGCTTACTCATTTGAACTCATCAGTGACATAGTGAGGGCTTTGTCAGACGCAATTTGTATTAAGTTCAGTTCAACTTACATGAATTTTTCAACGAAAATCCACTGTAAACTATATCCAACAAGATTAGAATTCCTAATCATTAAGCTGGAAGTTTTTTTGCCCGGGGCCAGGCATAGTTTCTATATAAGAAGGTTTTATAATACAAATTCTATATACTACTGAAATAAATCAGCCAAGTAGAAGACTTAGCATTAAGGATTGGACTTGTTGAATTATTGATTCAAAATAGCTTTTTATGGCCTTTAGTCCTACAAATTGGCGTTTCGTTCGGCTTACTCACTTGAACTCATCAGTGACATAGTGAGGGCTTTGTCAGACGCAATTTGTATTAAGTTCAGTTCAACTTACATGAATTTTTCAACGAAAATCCACTGTAAACTATATCCAACAAGATTAGAATTCCTAATCATTAAGCTGGAAGTTTTTTTGCCCGGGGCCAGGCATAGTTTCTATATAAGAAGGTTTTATAATACTTACTTACTTACTTACTTACTTAAGGTGGCGCTACAGTCCGGGGTGGACCAGGGCCTCAACCAACAAGCTTCTTCCAGCCGGCTCGGTTTCTAGCTAGCTGTCTCCAGTTTCGCACGCCAAGTTGGTTGAGGTCCTCTTCCACTTGCGTGCGCCACCTTTTACGCTGTCCACCTCTACTGCGTTGTCCCACGGGGTTGGATTCAAAGACTTTCCGGGCCGGAGCATTGGTGTCCATTCGCTCTAGATGACCCAGCCATCTCAGTCGTTGGCTTTTCACTTTTGCGGCTAGGTCGGTGTCGCCGTACAGCCCATACAGTTCGCTGTTGTATCTTCTTCTCCATTCCCCATCTATGCAGACGGGACCAAAAATCACCCGGAGAATTTTCCTCTCAAAACAGCCTAACGCCTTCTCATCCACTGTTAGCAGTGTCCATGCCTCTGCACCATACATCAGGACCGGGATGATAAGCGTCTTATACAATGACAGTTTAGTTGCTCGAGAGAGGGCTTTGCTTCTCAATTGCCTTCTTAGCCCAAAGAAACAGCGATTGGCAAGAGTAATTCTTCGTTTGATCTCAGCGCTGGTGTCGTTCGCTGAGTTTATAGCGGATCCTAGGTAGACAAAGTCTCTGACTACCTCAAAATTATAGCTGTCTATAGTGACGTTCTGTCCGAGACGTCGGTGTTGGGTGTCCTTTCTTGTGGACAGCATATATTTTGTTTTGCTTTCATTCACCGTTAGACCCATCTTCTTGGCTTCCTTCTCAATGCTCACAAAAGCACCACTGACATCACGCTTTGTTCGTCCGATTATGTCAATGTCGTCAGCGTAAGCGAGTAATTGGACGGACTTTTGAAAGATTGTGCCTCTGGTGTTGACGTGAGAGTTTTGCACTATTCTTTCAAGAACGATGTTGAAGAAGTCGCATGACAGCGCGTCGCCTTGCCTAAAACCTTTTTTGACATCAAAGGTATCGGTGAGGTCTTTGCCGACCTTGATGGAGCAGCGTGCATTCTCCATCGTCATCCTGCACAAACGGACGAGTTTGGCAGGGATGCCAAAACTAGACATTGCTCTATATAGCTCGTCTCTATAGATGCTGTCATACGCGGCCTTGAAATCGATAAAAAGGTGGTGGGTATCGATTTGGAACTCCTGGGTTTTCTCCAAGATCTGCCGTAGTGCGAATATTTGGTCGATGGTGGACTTCCCTGGCCTAAAGCCACACTGATATGGACCTATCAGGTTGTTGACGAATGGCTTCAGGCGTTCACAAAGTACGGCAGAGAAGATCTTGTAGGCGATATTAAGAAGACTGATGCCTCTGTAGTTGGTGCAGTCCAGAGGATCGCCTTTCTTGAAGATCGGGCAAACAATACTGAGGTTCCATTCATCGGGCATGCTTTCTTCCGACCATATTTTACAGATGAGCTGGTGCATACTCCTAACCAATTCATCGCCAGCCGCTTTGAATAGCTCAGCCGCAAGGCCATCAGCTCCAGCATCTTTATTGGACTTAAGTTTAGATATGGCTATCCTCACTTCGTCAAGATCGGGTGGACGGAATTGTTGGCCTACGTCGTCCAAGTTAAATGGTGCAATTTGCATGTTAGCGGAATTCGGTTCGTCATCGCCGTTATACAATTTGCAGAAATGATTTTTCCATATCCTCAGCACCGACTGCGATTCCACCACGATGTTCCCCTGATCGTCCTTGCAGGCTTCGGTTCGGGGTTTGTAACCTTGGGAGGTTCTTTTTACTTTTTGGTAAAACTTCCGAACTTCATTCCTGCAGTGGCATCCCTCTAATTCCTCGATCGCGCGCTTCTCATGCTCTTTCTTTTTCTTTCTAAGAAGCTTGTGTTCCTCTTTCCTCTTCTGCTCGTAGAGCTCGCGAGCAGCTCTGGTCCTTCTATGCAGCGCCGCTTTGTATGCCTGTTGCTTGGCTGCATGTACTTGCCGGCATTCCTCGTCGAACCAGGGGTTTCGCTGTGGTGGTCGTGCGAAGCCCAGCACGTCAGAGGCGGCATCTCTGATGGCTTCCTGGCAGTTTTTCCACTGGTTCTCGATGTTTGCAGTTGGCGGCAAAGGACTAGTTAAGAGGGCGCGAGAGACTCGATCGGAAAAGGACCTGGCGATTTCTTGCGACTGTAGCCGTCCGACGTTGAACTTCCTGACAGTATTTCCCTGTTTTGGCTTTGGTCTGGATACCCGTAGCATTACCTTTGCTACAACGAGGTAGTGGTCCGAGTCAACGTTGGCTCCTCGGAACGTTCGGACATCCTTGATACTGGAGGAGTGCCTTGCGTCGATCGCAATGTGGTCAATTTGGTTGGCGGTTGATTGACCAGGAATTCGCCATGTCCCCTTATGAATATCGAGATGCGGGAACTGCGTACTAGCTACCACAACGTTTCACCCCGCAGCAAAGTCGATTAGCCTGAGTCCGTTATCGGAGGTGGTGTCGTGCAGGCTGTATCTTCCGATTGTGCCACCAAAGACGTCTTCTCTTCCTAGTTTGGCATTAAAATCACCCAAGACAATTTTAATGTCATAGCTAGGGCATTGCTCATATGTCTTTTCCAGGAGCTCGTAGAACTCGTCCTTGGTGTCGTCATCTTTCTCCTCTGTGGGGGCATGCGCGCATATCAGGCTGATGTTGGCGAATTTAGCCTTGATGCGAATTGTCGTGAGGCGTTCGTTGACATAATTGAAACTCAAGACCTCTTGCCTCAGTCTGCCTCTAACAACAAATCCACATCCAAAAAGACGCTGCCCTTGTGGTCGGTAACAGTCACCGTAGTATATATCGCAGTCTTTCAGTTTTCTTTTGCCCGGCCCATCCCATCGCACTTCTTGGATGGCGGTGATGTCTGCTTTGTAGCAGTCTAGGGCCTCCGCTAAATGTTCGGCTGCACGTGGTCTATAGAGAGACAGAACATTCCACGTGCAGATCCGAAGTTCGTTGTCCTTATTTCGTTTGCTAGGTTCGTCAACAGTAAATCCGTCCGTATCCGAGGCTTGTTGATGCTTCGCAACTAAAATAGCTTTACGTGGCCGGGAAGTCACCCCGACGGCACGACCCCCAACCTGGAGGACCAGACCCTATATATATAACTCCAAGGGCGGGGAGCCGGATTTACCGCTCCTTATAGGCCTGAGCTTCGAATATGTCGTAGTAGCCCGTATAAGGTGTTCACTAAGTAGTTCAGCCTAACTGGAACTGTAGACGCCACCGTTGATTCCATCTTGAGAATTCTTCCGCTGCCGCCTGGATGAAGGAGAAGTGCCTTAGTGGGAACACTCATCCCCCCCTCTCTCGTTTGCTGCCCCCTAAAACCGTCCACAGGGATTGGAACCCCATCTTCAGTTAAAGGTACTAGGCACCCGATGTTCACCACTTGGAGGTGAGAGTAGGAGTTGATAGACAGAGGTTCGCTTTGAAAAAAAGCTTGTGGACGCTTGTGTCCTCTTGAATGCACCGTGTCTACCCTTTGGTTTTATAATACAAATTCTATATACTACTGAAATAAATCAGCCAAGTAGAAGACTTAGCATTAAGGATTGGACTTGTTGAATTATTGATTCAAAATAGCTTTTTATGGCCTTTAGTCCTATAAATTGGCGTTTCGTTCGGCTTACTCACTTGAACTCATCAGTGACATAGTGAGGGCTTTGTCATACGCAATTTATATTAAGTTCAGTTCAACTTACATGAATTTTTCAACGAAAATCCACTGTAAACTATATCCAACAAGATTAGAATTCCTAATCATTAAGCTGGAAGTTTTTTTGCCCTGGGCCAGGCTGATTTATTTCAGTAGTATATAGAATTTGTATTATAAAACCTTCTTATATAGAAACTATGCCTGGCCCAGGGCAAAAAAACTTCCAGCTTAATGATTAGGAATTCTAATCTTGTTGGATATAGTTTACAGTGGATTTTCGTTGAAAAATTCATGTAAGTTGAACTGAACTTAATATAAATTGCGTATGACAAAGCCCTCACTATGTCACTGATGAGTTCAAGTGAGTAAGCCGAACGAAACGCCAATTTATAGGACTAAAGGCCATAAAAAGCTATTTTGAATCAATAATTCAACAAGTCCAATCCTTAATGCTAAGTCTTCTACTTGGCTGATTTATTTCAGTAGTATATAGAATTTGTATTATAAAACCTTCTTATATAGAAACTATGCCTGGCCCAGGGCAAAAAAAAAACTTCCAGCTTAATGATTAGGAATTCTAATCTTGTTGGATATAGTTTACAGTGGATTTTCGTTGAAAAATTCATGTAAGTTGAACTGAACTTAAAACAAATTGCGTCTGACAAAGCCCTCACTATGTCACTGATGAGTTCAAGTGAGTAAGCCGAACGAAACGCCAATTTGTAGGACTAAAGGCCATAAAAAGCTATTTTGAATCAATAATTCAACAAGTCCAATCCTTAATGCTAAGTCTTCTACTTGGCTGATTTATTTCAGTAGTATATAGAATTTGTATTATAAAACCTTCTTATATAGAAACTATGCCTGGCCCCGGGCAAAAAAAACTTCCAGCTTAATGATTAGGAATTCTAATCTTGTTGGATATAGTTTACAGTGGATTTTCGTTGAAAAATTCATGTAAGTTGAACTGAACTTAAAACAAATTGCGTCTGACAAAGCCCTCACTATGTCACTGATGAGTTCAAGTGAGTAAGCCGAACGAAACGCCAATTTGTAGGACTAAAGGCCATAAAAAGCTATTTTGAATCAATAATTCAACAAGTCCAATCCTTAATGCTAAGTCTTCTACTTGGCTGATTTATTTCAGTAGTATATAGAATTTGTATTATAAAACCTTCTTATATAGAAACTATGCCTGGCCCCGGGCAAAAAAAAAAAACTTCCAGCTTAATGATTAGGAATTCTAATCTTGTTGGATATAGTTTACAGTGGATTTTCGTTGAAAAATTCATGTAAGTTGAACTGAACTTAAAACAAATTGCGTCTGACAAAGCCCTCACTATGTCACTGATGAGTTCAAGTGAGTAAGCCGAACGAAACGCCAATTTGTAGGACTAAAGGCCATAAAAAGCTATTTTGAATCAATAATTCAACAAGTCCAATCCTTAATGCTAAGTCTTCTACTTGGCTGATTTATTTCAGTAGTATAAAGAATTTGTATTATAAAACCTTCTTATATAAAAAAGGATAATTGTTTTAAAGTAAAACTTAAAATGTTTTTATTTATTTATTTAAAATGTTATTTAACACAACATATATTTAATCTTGGAGTTACCTTCACGTATAATATGTCTTGGTCTGAACACTTAACAAAACGTCTTGCTACATCAAAAAATTCTATAAACTCGACATGGTCTAAATTTGAGCGAAATAAATATGTCACACACTCGGCTAAATATAAAGTGCACGAAGCAGCCACAAAATCAATAATGCACTATTGTGCCCAAGTTTGGGGATATAAAGAATACAACCACAGATAATAGAGTTACATAGATATTGCATTCAGTGCAAATAAAAATGACAACTTTTTTAATCGACTATTTTAAGCGATTTGTCGGGGTCAAACCATGCAACCTTATCAAACAGAGCAAAATGTAACCCACAGAACACGATCATCCCCAAAAGACGTCGAGCAGTGAGTTGGATTCCAAGATGCGCATATTTCGATTAAACTTCGGACACCAAAGCAACCCTTGTGAGCAGGGTTCCCAGATTGAGGGGAAAAGCACCACTTTTGCTGATTTTATAATGAAAAAGGGGAAATCGAGGGACAAGCTTAAAAAAGGGGAAAAAATTCATAAAGGACAAACTTATTAAATGAAGCATTTTAAATACATTTTTTATAAAAATTAAATATTCAAACGTTTTCTCATTATAAAATATGTTCAAAGTTCATTCAAAAAGAAAAAGTTAAATCTTAACATTCTCTTCTAAATTTTAATTTCGCAAGTTAATAACCCAGGTAATGTCCCATTTACAAGATTTGAGTTTCTGAAGGTTTTCCTTCGTTTCGAGAGTAAAATCCAGAAATAGATATTTGAAGTAATGGGAATTATTGCCTGAATTCAAAGACTTGCCATGTCAGGAGGAAAAAGAAATTACAGCATCAACTTCAGCTTTTCGAGCATTTTGTAAATGAAGATACTAAGTTGGTTTTTAACTATTTTATACAATAAAGGAAATTATTTCTAGTAGGTACCTACATTATACAGTGTACAAATATTACTAATGTTTCTATGTAACTTTAAGGTTATTACTAAAATTAAAACTGTTAAGAAATATAGCATTCGCAAATTAAATTAACCAAATCGCAAATAGGTTTAACCGAAAGGCAAATAAGTTTCACCCAAGCGCAAATAGATTTAACCCAAACGCAAATAGAATTAACCTAATCGCAATTCGATTTAAACAAAACGCAAATATAGCTAAACTATACGCAAATAATATTAAACTATTAGCAAATCATTTTAACCAAAACGCAAATTAAATTAACCTTAGCTTGATTTATTGTTCCAGCTGTACTTTTTGGGTCTAATGGATTTTGGTATTATCCATGAATGTTAAAAAGCCATTATTAAGGGATTGGCCTTTTATTTTGTCGGTAAGTTCTCGGAAAAATGCGCAAAACTGGTTGGATTTACAATTGGGGGTTTGTCAAAATCTTATGGTGAACTATTCCTACTATTATAAGCCTTCCATTTCTTCACCACACAGCTGGAACAACAAGTTGAGCCCGGGTTAATTCAATTTGCGTTTTGGTTAAAATGATTTGTTAATAGTTTAATATTATTTACGTATAGTTTAACTATGTTTGCGTTTTGTTTAAATCGAATTGCGATTAGGTTAATTCTATTTGCGTTTGGGTTAAATCTATTTGAGGTGATGAGAACCAAAACTCGCCATATCCATTCCAGAAAAACTCTCCATAACCAAAGGAGAATGGGCAAATTTGTATGAAACATGGGCGTGAGCGGCCAGGAATGATTTTGTTATTTTTGGATGTGTTTTAGTCCTACAATCACCGTGCAGAAATTTTTTCATTGTGGTGTACTTCAAAACCGAAAAAAATGCATTTTTGTTCTATGACTTCAATAAAGTTTTACTAAGTTTCTGGCTTCTGACCAATTCAAAACTAGAAAAAGAAAGTGGAACAAGAAATCTAGACAGTCTCAAGAATATTTTGTATATAAAAATGGCCATATAACATCATAAATAAGAACATTTACCATAAAACCATAATATTACAATCCTCACAATATTAAAAATCCTGAGTAAAATAATTTGTTTAAAAAAATTACAAAGTTGTTGAAATACGCAGAAACTGGGTTTGTTTAAACCCGTAATGCGTCCTTGGGATATTCTGAAAACCCGTTAAACTCACTAATACAGTGTCAGTAGACGTTATAAAGTTAAAATAAAGCATTACACCCACTAAAAATATAATCACTATGCAATATTGCTCAATGCAATTGCATTATATAAACATTGAAATATCTTCTTTTCTAAATGAAATGCAATGTAACGTCCATAGTGAAAGTTGTTCCTGAGTAGCATATCTTTCATTTGACACTAATTTCATTAATGGCCGCTAACGCCCAAAAATGCCCATTCTCCTTTAATTGGTAAATAACTTTTAAATGAGAGTAGTTAGAAAATAATTTTTTACATCCAATCATAGATTTTGAAATCTTTTTGTTGTGGTTTAAAGGAAGATTATATAAAAAGTTTCGTTAAAAAGATATTTAACAATTACCATTGGCTGTGACCAGTTTTTCTGGCATGGATATGGCGAGTTTTTGTTCTCATCGCCTCATTTGCACTTGGGTGAAACTTATTTGCGTTTAGGTTAAACCTATTTGCGATTTGGTTAATTTAATTTGCGAATGCTATATATAATTTTTATTTTTGTTTGTATGCATATTCATGAAAATTTTATTTAGGGGAAAAAAAGGGGATTTTTTTTGGAGATTAGGGGAACAAAATTGGGTTTGCTGATAAATACAGGGGAAAAAGGTTATGAAAGTCTGGGGACACTGCTTGTGAGTATAATTCGTGTTCGATCATTCTTGTCAGTTCCACACACACACACAATTGACTGTTTATCCAAGGTAAAGGAAAAGGCACATATTTTTGTTTCATAATCCTACTACAACCCCCTTCGTCTTCTACCATAAGTAACTGCGATCTGTGGGGTGTGATGTCGTCGTTGTGTATTTGTGTGAATGTATGTAGCTATCTATTTTTTGTTCAGCGCGGTGGCTTCTGTATTGTTTTTTTTTTTAGTTTTTGCTCCGTTTTTAAGAAATCTCTTTTTTTTATTACTGTTGGCCTTGGCGGTAGAACAAAAGCTTAGAATTAAATGTTCAGGAGAGAAGGCTTCCATGATCGGTAAAGGGGTATGCGTGGTGGAATGAAGGTTAGCTTTGGCATATACCTACATACATAGGTATACGTACATTTTTTTAGATCGAAAACTTACATTAATTTACATTGAACTTCGACGAGTAATCTTAAGGATTACGAAATGCACAATTGTTTTTCTTTGAGAAATAGGAATCGAAAATAATTTTGACACATACACATACACATAGTTCAAGTTGCTTGGTAATTTAAAGAATTTATGTAATGAAAATAGGTGTGCAAGTTATTAGAGAAAAATGTAACGAATATTTAAACTCGTTCATTTAATTGCTTAAGCAACTCATAAAATTGCTTAAGCTCAAAAATAAGAACTCTGGTAATCTTAAGTAATGAGTAATGAATATTGTATTGTAAATATATGTACTGTACATACATTATATGCAAACATACATACATACATATATTTTCAAAAAAATACATTTTAATTTTTTGTTGAAAACTCAATTTCTATTTAGAAAACAACTAGGAAGGTTTTTGAAACAAAGTACCTACTAAATGGTTTTTTAACACTTAAGAATACCTACATATATACAAAAATTTTACTTTTATGCAAAAAAAAAAAACAAATGTTAAAAAAATGGCTAATACGATTAAGATATAAATGTTTCCATGTCAAAAAACTTAAATGGTCTACGAGTATTTATACAAAAACATTTTTTATCAGGCATTTTGAATAAAGCCACCCATAGACGATTTTTTTTATTTTTATTTTCTCATTATCAGCTGAAGGGATTTCAATTAAATTTTGTTTTCGAAAACCTCCAAAAATTAAAAATAGATAATATTGCATATCAACACTTTCGAAAAGTATTTAATGAATTTAAACACCAAAATCAAAATACATATTTTTTGAAAATTCGAAAGTTGTTTCAAAATCGGGTAGGTTTTTTTTTTTAATTTAATTTTTATCTATATATTAAAAAATACCTAAAACTTGCATTCAAAAATATTTTCTTGAGTTTTTAAAAACTGTATCTATAGGTACATACCTACATACAAGTATGAGTAAGCAGTAAGTATACATAAGTTCCTACAGTATGTACAAAATGTACATACATATCATATACATATGTGTGTAGGGTCGATGACAGGAACACCCTATCAGCTGTCAGCACTTTAAATCACCAACGATTGGCAAAGCCTCACTTAGTTTATCTAGCTTTAATTCTTTACTGTAATCCTCTAAGAATAAAATCTTTTTCTTTTATAATTCAGTCATCACGTAGTAACGCTGTTATTTCATCGAAGCCTTAATTAAATTAAAGTTAAACTACTTGAATTTCAACATTTTAAAATCAACTATTTTATACTAATTAATTGGACTTTAAATTAATTGTAGTGGATTTATAAGTATAATCTTTTATTTGCCTACTGATGCATAAAATTATATTTTTAAAGAATCTGCTCCAACGATTTTTATTTTGTTTTTTTTTTGCATAAACTCATATTCATTCAAGAACTCAGATTTTTGTTCACCTTAAATAGTTTGAAGAAGCTGTTTAAGCAATTTGAATAATTAATTACATGCCTTAAACAATTTTCTTTCATAAGACATAAGAGCAAGTACGTTCAACCCAGTTGTGAATTTTATTTTTTTGAAGCCGGTGGAGTTGTTAGTGAGAAAGTCAAATATAAAAAAAGTTAAGAACGGTTGAAATTTGTTATCACCAAATGCTTGACCATACATTGATTGAGCATACATGCGGATTTTTTCAAAATTTTAACTGTGAGACAGCCATTTTTGACAAAAAGTTGCTTAACAGCTATAGGGCACTGTTACTTCTGGAGCTTGAAAAAAATTTCAATTTTCCCTCTTGGATCTAGGATCTGGGTCATCACCAAAAACTCTTATTTTGAAAATTTGAAGGAAACCTTTACAGTGGTTAAGGATAAAGGCCGAGGTACAGACAAGCATACGGAATAGCGTTCCTGACTTTTACATGCTCTCTATATGCTAATGTCAGGTTTGATAAAGATCTCGGGGTCGATTTTTCTTATGATTCCAAAACTTGGTCTAGCGTACCTATACATATATATATTTGTAAGTACCAACCATCTTAATCGCACTCTCATTATTAAATTCCTACAATTTTCAGCCAACACAATCCTTCAAGAGAGTAAAAGTAGCTTTCAACCAAAAAATAAATAAATACCTTAGATACCCTCAGTGAAGTGGACTTAGCTTTCAAGTTACATCTCAATTTTTTTTCCAAAATGGCTTTAATAATTTGGTAGGCAGATATGTATGTCATCTTACAGTACAAACCAATAAAAATGTATTGTTAAATAATTAAACCAAAGAAAAAGTTGTCACTGTAAGAAAAAATAAATATTTTAACAAATTTTGAATATCAATAAATATATATACTACCACCTCTCCTATATACTATAGATTTAAAGATATTAAAAAAAAATTGTTTTCATTTTTTTTTGTTTTTTAAATACAAAAAAAAGAAAAAGTTCAACTTCTGAAATATTGATTTTTTTAAGATTCTGTTATTATTCATCAAAACAAATGTAGGATAAATATAGATTAGGGGTTGACAAGTAGTCTTTTCCAACGTATGTACCTACGTCCTTCAACAGTTAAAATTAAACAAAAACCTGTACACTACATTTATTTATCATATCCATTTAAGCCATACAATCAGAGTTTGGAAGTGAAAGCGCTCGATTTTTCTTAGTTCTTTTGTAAGAAAACCACTGGTCACAGAAAAATTTAAGCATTTCAAAAAATATATTTTTTTTAATTTGTTACTTTCACAAAAAATATATTTCAACTTAATTGCATGCCCTTGTATACGCACTTGTATTAAAATTCTATAAACTCTATTAATTGTTCCTACCACCTCTCCTGTTAAATTAACCCTAACATTATTAAGAAGGGGTTCCGGTAATAACCTTGCTGAACCTTCATATTATTTCCAAATAATAAAATTTTTCGTCATTTTTTGAGAATAAGAAAGGTAACTATCATTGTATATAAATTCTATAGTATTCTCATGAAGAAAAAAAGCTCGTGGCCATCTATGCGTCCAAATGTAATACTAATTTTTGTTAAGGGATCTCGGTAAGGCGATCACAGCGAACCTATCGACCAAATGTCTACCTACAAAATCGTGTTTCATGAGAATACTATAGATTGGATATACAATGTAACTATTTAAAATTATTTTTTGTACCCCTCTCGTCTACGTAAGTGTTTTTCTACCAGCAAAAATATTTACCTACACTAAAATGTATTCTCTTCATTTTTCTTCTCAAATGCCTTTCTCTTATCCAGACAACATGTAGCCAACCTTGATTAAGAAGTATTTCATACATACAGCGATACAGTGTTCACATTTCACAATGCTTTATAAAATATACATACATACACATAAAAACTTAGGTACCTAAATTTAAATAATCAACCAAAATAAACTAAAAACAGGAACAAACACACACAAGAAAAAAAAAAGAAAACACAGCAAGCAACTTGATACTCAAACACAATTTGGGTAACAACAAGTTTAAGTATTATTCACTCGAGTTCGATCAAACTGGGACGTAGAGGTACGTCCCAGTCGGTTGAAAAATTGTCATTTTTTTTCCTCTGCGTGCGATATCTATGGAACTATAGTATCTGTGATACAACTTCAGCGATTCTTTGTCAAAAAGTGCTTTGGACTCCCAGATAACACACCTAACTACGCAGTTTATATAGAAACTGGACTCCCAAAGGCATTCATTTCTACATTCAAAGTTCACCTAGCATATGTACATACGGAAAGTAATGTCACTGCCACGTAACCGTCTTCCACGTATTCTCTCAGAAGCCGTTATCCAGAAAAATATTTATTGGGCCCAGGAATGGCCAGGCCTTTTCCAAGAAACTCAAATTGATTTCAGTCTTGAAGCTCCATGCACAGAATGGAGTCGTCTTCATAAAATACTGCTAACGAAACTACCAGAAAGAGATTGGTCCAACTTCACCAGCAAGGCACTCCAGTCACAGTTTCATGATGAATATTGCAACCTCATATATACTGAAGTCCCGAACTACTTCCATGATAGCAATCCACGAGACATGATCAATCTCATCTTTAAAGCAAGAAGCGGTCTTCTTTACTTAAATGCTAAAGCTTTCCGTAATGAAACTATAGGCATATGCACTTTATGTAATCTAGATGCTGCAGAAAACACTTACCACTTTGTTGGTGTGTGCCCTATTTTTAGAGGATACCGTAAAAAATATCTAGGAAGCGAAGTACTAGACAGACAAACATTCCTCAATATCTTAAATGGCCTCAATTACCAAAACCTTTACAATTTTTTAAAAAACTCAATTAAATATCAAAGTCTTATAATAAACGAATATGAATAATTAAAACTCGCTAATCTTTACTTTTATAAAGTACCAACATTTTTGAGCCTGACAGACGACTTAAAACAAGTTATTGTCAAATCTAATTTTGAATACCAGCAAAATCATGTTTTTGTAAAAATTTAATTGAAATAAAATTATTTTATCTATCTATATTATCTATCTATATATCTATCTATCACCACATAAGATCTAACTTGGTTAGTAAATTTTTGTTTGTATAAGAAGCTAAGAAAGTTCCCAAAAAAGTGAGAAAACAGCTTGAACTCATCTTTTTGCATATGACCCATAGTCTATGAAAGTTCTCTTGCTTCGTCTGGGGAAAGAATTTTCAACACAATCTTTAGCGTTTTTTTTTATCAACTTGAGTTTCTTCAAATTAAATTATACATTATGTAAATAATAAATTAAGAGTTTAATGATTTTGTGTGCGCATTTTTATATGGAAAATTTTCTTGAGACTGTAGATTTCTTAGTTAACTTTTCATTTCTATTTTTGCATTGTTTAGAAGCCAGAATACTTTGTAAAACTTAATTGAAGTTTAAAACAACAATCCATTTTTTTCGTTTTTGAATTGCACCACAACGAAAAACTTCCGAACATTTATTTTATTATTCACACAAATTTGCCCATTCTCCTTTAATGCAAACAAATGAAAATTTACGAAATTCTAAATTTGAAATTTCACAGCTGATAGAAAATCCAGGAAACAACAAAGCTACCCTTTCCTGTTCTTTCTTGGGCGGCAAAAAGAAGGGCACCGAGACCTTGTAATTAAACTCACAAACACCAATCTAGATTTATAGATTTTTAAGAATTTTCCGATGACCATATATGTACATAAAAACTTTTTTTTTATTATAAATGTGAATCAAAACAAACAAATCAACACTCTATCAACTTCCGTTTAGAGCATAGTTTTTCGGTAAAACCCTACTTTTCCCTACTTAAAATACAAATTTCAAAAAAATTCTATCTAACTGCGCTTTTAAATACAACTTATTATAAGATTTCACAGTTTTATATCTAAAGGTAAAAGCTGCAAAACAAAGATTACTCCTTGTACAAGTCAAGTCAGTGATTCAGTGATCGATTGAGTCAGTGAGTCACTCATTGAGTCAATTTTAATTATCTTCCGCTCAAGAACTCCACGAAGTTTTCGCTGCACCCTGCCGAAAGCTGCACCTGACAGAGTAGTATTACGATCTTTAAGAGTTTCGCTTGGCCCTTCGTGAACGTGAACAAAATATTCGGTGATAACTTACGTAAAAAACGTCAATTTTTTAAAATCACTTCCATAGCGAACAGACATTCTTATCGTTAATTATTAATTAAAAAATTGTTTTGCTAATTAAGCCATTATGAGAGATTGCTCTTTTGCCTCGACTGAGCGTCAATATAAAAGAAAGTCACCGTATACTCTTAATACCTCGATCCAAAGTCATAGCCAGTTTAAAAACACGATGCTCTCAAGGAAACTTTAAGATCACGGGTTTTACCATCAAAATTCAACTTATAGTGCGAATAAAAACTATTTTTTAAACTAACGAACGGTTGCTAAATATCTAAAACTTACTGGTTTGTTAAATGGTTAAATTTCTTTACTGCCATGTTATGACAGAGAAATTGCATTTAATTGCTTAAACAATAAATAACTACAACTATTTATTTGTTGTTAACTATATTGCATCATAAACAACATATACCTGTCTTTCAAAGAATCATTCCCTGTGGCTCAATATCACTCGCATATCTATGATTTAGCTAAGTATTTCATTTCGGGTTATCTTATTTTGTAGACACTTCTGATGAAATTGTAGTCACTTGGTCCACACGTGATGATGCTGGCAAATCCCTTGTTGAATATGGTTTTCGAGGCTTAGCCCTAACGGCAGAATTTATACATAGGGTAAATTAAAATATTTAGTTTCAATTTATATTAATTTCAACGCCACTGTTATGATTGATCTTAGGTAAAGTTAAAGAATTTACAACCAAACTCGACATATCTATATCACTGCGGAGGTAATCGCGGCTGGTCATCTCAATTTTCATTTCGTACCGTCCCATCTGGTGCAGGTTACTCGCCTACCGTTGCAATTTATGGCAATATGGGCAACGAGAATGCTCAATCTTTAAGTAGACTTCAAGAGGAAACACAAAGAGGTATCTATGATGCCATCGTACACGTTGGTGATTTTGCCTATGATATGAACAGTGAAAATGCTAGAATTGGGGATGAATTCATGAAGCAAATAGAACCAGTTGCAGCATGGTTTGCCCCGGAAATCACGAAGAAAAGTTGTAAGTTTAAAAAATTTAGGTAATCCTCGTTTTTTCCTTTTGAGTTAATATTTTCTTGTTGTTTTTATTTCAAGTAATTTCTCAATAGCGAATAAAGGATAGAATCGAGTCTACACTCAAGAGGCATCAAGCTGGCTTCCGCAGTGGTCGATCGTGTGTCGACCATATCAACACCCTGCGTATCGTCCTCGAGCAGTCGATGGAATTTCAATCATCGCTTTACCTCATGTTCGTGGATTTTGAAAGGGCCTTTGATCGAGTCAACCGAGAATGTATATGGAGATCTTTGCTTGGTAGAGGAATTCCACCAAAAATGTTTGCCATTATTAAAGAGTCCTACAACAACGCAAGGTGTTTTGTTTTGCACAATGGGCAGCTATCCGACCCCTTCGTAGTGCGACAGGGTGTGAGACAAGGGAATGTTCTATCGCCAATTCTCTTCCTGCTGGCGATGGATGACGATTTGACGGCCAGTGTTGGTACAGCTGAGAGACAGGGCATTCAATGGAGACCGTTCGAAAGGCTCAGTCATTTAGATAGACTATGCCGATCACATATGTCTACTGGCAAATAACATCAGTGGGCTGAACGGGATGTGCCAAACACTGCAAGTGAAGGAAGAGGCGAGTGGTCTAAGAATAAACAGCAAAAAGACAAAAATAATGCTCACAGGCCGCTCCACACAGCAGCGTATTTTTCTACAGGAGACGCCAGTTGAAGTAGTGGACTAGTGGAACAGTTTAACTACCTTGGCAGTATTGTTTCGGTGGTACGGATCTGGACGTTAAAAGTAGAATAAATAAAGCTCGTGCTGCCTTCGATACTCTGTCCCCAATCTGGAAATCAAGTCAAATCTCCTTAAGCACTTAGTTGACATTCTTCGAATCCAATGTCAAATCCGTGCTGTTATATGCTTGTGAAACCTGGAAAGTTACGTCTATTATTTCGAAGAAATTGCAGGCTTTTGTGAATCGCTGTCTTCGCCTAAAGATTCGCTGGCCACAAATAATATCAAATGAGGAATTGTGGCGCAGGACAAGTCAATAACAGCGGCTGGACGTCGACATAAGAAAGCGTAAATGGCGTTGGATTGGTCACACACTGAGGAAACCAAACGATGAAATTGAAAAGCAGTCCTTTGAATGGAATCCTCAGGGTGCACGGTGGGTTGGAAGACCAAGAACAACATGGAAATCAACTGTCTTAGCGGAAGCAGAATCCCAGAGAAAGACGTAGCCACAGCTAAAGTACCTTGCAGCAGACCGTGAATGATACATTTTGTTGACGCCCTATGCCCCAGCCGGGGTTACAGGACACGATTATGATGATGAATTTCTCAAACTACCGGGCACGATTCAGTATGCCCAGCAATACCGACAACATAATGTACAGTTTTAATATGGGTCCAGTTCATTTTATTGGTTTCTCAACCGAAGTATACTATTTTCTTAATTATGGACTAAAATCTCTTGTTTTTCAATACGAGTGGCTGGAAAAAGACCTACAGGAAGCCAATAAACCTGAAAATCGAGCATTATGACCTTGGATTATAACCTTTGTCACAGGCTCTGCAGGTTGTAAAGAAGGGCGTGAAAATTTTACATCTAAAATTCCAGAACTGAGTGCTTTTCATAGCTATGTAGGAAATTACAATAATATTCATTATGTTCACCTAGAAGAAAATATTTTTAAAACAAGGAATCCTACAAATTATTATTTCATACCATTGTACAATTTGTACTCCCGTTTCTTTTACATTTGTCGCGATAACAGCGGCAGGATTATAGAATTTGTCGTTTCAAGCTTCTTGCTATAATGCTCGATATTTCCAAAGCACGTTCTTTGGTGGCATTCCCAAAAATGAATTACTCTGTGTGCAATCTTGAAACGAATTCCTTAGCTAAGTATTCAACTCGTTCTTTTGTAACCACTGAAAAGAATAAAAAGAATACAACAATGAAGTATAACTTAAAAAAATGTGTCCATGTCATTGCATCTGACAATTCATTTTTAGACCATACATTTTCGGTGAGTATAAGCGCCCCCAGGTAGTAAATTGCATGTTGGAATGGCTGTTCTGCTTTGAAATTTTTCAACGACCATGTGTGTGTAATCCTCTTTCAAAATATCAAAACGCTTTTCATCGTTTTTAAAATCGAAAAGATGATCCAAAACTTTGACAAGCAAAACATCTTCAGCCTTATTCATTAGAATGCGCTAAACAGATGAATAGTTATGCACTGCATAAGGATTTATGTAGCCACTATGTAACGTTACATAAATCCTTATTCATAAAAAATTTCCCCATCCATTTTAGTTATGCAACGCTTGTGTCAAATAAAGTACCACAAAGAGGAAATCTATTACGTTTTACTTCAACTTCACATAAACAAACATCAGCTGTTTGTGAAAAATCAATAAAAGAAAATTGCTTCCAGTTCGGTCTTTTCAATTTCTGTGTCTATAATATTATAATTTTGTAGTTTTCTTGTGTCATTACTCATTTTTAGCAAAAATAAATGAAAGTTTCGATAAAAACTTATAGCAAACCCATTCCATTTACTCTCAGTGAATTTTTATAAAAAAAAAAAAAAACAACCCCCAGTTTTCCTGCTGCGCTGCCGCCACCGGTTGGATTGTTTTTAATTTCTCTATTTTTGTTTTTCTATTCTATTTTCATTGTGTTATCTATTGTTTATAGTAGATACGCATTTACATATGTGCATAAATAAAAGAAAATTAGTTTTTTTGAGAAAATAATCTGTTTTGTTGTTTTATTTCATTATTTCTTTGCTCACATTTTTTATTGGGAAGAATAGGTATAGATATGTATATGTGCGCATATCAAAATATTTCACTTTTGTGTGTGTTAGTGACATTTTGATACTAAAATATCCTTATGTTGCCACTATTCAACCTCCAAACTCGTTTAGCTTATAATGAGTCTATGTAACGTTGCATAAGTTTTATGAATAAGGTTTTTGCGTTCAGATGCATTATAACGAGTACATAGCACTATGCACAAGCTATGATGCGTTTATGAATAAGGCTGCTTGTCTGTCATTGTAACCTTTAATATTTACCTAAAATAAAAAAAATGAGAAAATACAAGTTAGAAGATGACGAAAACTTATACACTTATTCCTGGCGAAGTATGTATTAATTATTTCCAATTTCAAACCGGCCAGTTCAGCATCATATATGTAGATAGTAATTTAATTGATCTTTCAATAACGCCACAAGTATACGGTTATGATCAAAGGGCACGGTAGTGCCCAGCCAAGTTCGCGGCACTACACCCTTTTTACAGGAACAAACTCAGGCGATTTTCAACCCCCCTCTAACTTCAGTACCAATAAAGTCAGAAACTTCAAATTCGCAGTATTTGCTAGGCTGATCAAAAACAGGTGGCTCACCAAATTTCAACTCTATAGCACTAGTAGTTCCCAAGATATAGGACTTCAAAAATCGCAAAAACCGTAACTGACTGACTGATTCACTGACTCACTGACTCACTGACTCACTGACTCACTGACAGATCATCAAAATTATGGAGCACTTCCCGACATCGTACAAACTTGAAATTTCGCACAACGGTAGGCCTTGTGGTACATACAAAGGAAAAAATCGAAAATGTGCAATTTTCTATTCAGGGGGCGTGGCATCCACCCACTTTCTTAAATATTCTATAAATTATATGGAGCTTTTCCGATTGTTCTAGAACAATGAAAATTGGTAAGTTGGTAGGGTTTGAGGTACTTAGAAAGAAAAAAATTGAAAAATAGGAATTTTCCATACAGGGGGCGTGGCATGCACCCACATTTTTAAAAATTCTTATAAATTATATGGAGCACTTCCGATTGTTGTAGAACGAGACAAATTGGTAGGTCAGTATGGCTTAAGGTACTTAGAAAGAAAAAAATTGAAAAATTGGAATTTTGCATTCAGGGGGCGTGGTATCCACCCACATTCTTAAAAATTCTTATAAATTATATGGAGCACTTCCGATTGTTGTAGAACGATGAAAATTGGTAGGTCGGTAGGGCTTAAGGTACTTAGAAAGAAAAAAATTGAAAAATTGGAATTTTGCATTCAGGGGGCGTGGCATCCACCCACATTCCTTAAAATTCTTATAAATTATATGGAGCACTTCCGATTGTTGTAGAACGATGAAAATTGGTAGGTCGGTAGGACTTGAAGTACTTAGAAAGGAAAAAATCGAAAATTTGGAATTGTCCATTCAGGGGGGGTGCCATCCACCCACTTTATCAGAATTGCTATTATTTGTATAGAGCATTTTCGGTTGTCGTAGAATTATGAAACTTTGTAGAGCTGTAGGGCTTGACTTTCACCTGGCAAAATAAGTCTTTGCAAAAAGGAGTGAAATCACAACAAAAACATAAATGTTAAAAAGGAGCCAAGTTCTTATGTGCATAAGAAACCTGTGCGTAAAAAGTCAGCCAAAAAAAGTAATGAGATCTAAAATATATGCCAAGTTTTAAGTTCATGAAGTTCAATATCAAATATTTTAAGTAGAGTAATATCGAAACAATTCCAAATCATGACAGAAATTTGGTAATTAATAATTACTGATTAAAATTTGGTGGATTTACTTGGCAAGTTTTCTCTTAAATACTTACTTAATCACAAATTTAAAATGTATGAAAACTTGACCACCTTGACTTTAATCAGTAATCATTAATTACCAAATTTCTGTCATGATTTGGAATTGTTTCGATATTACTCTACTTAAGATATTTGATATTGAACTTCATGAACTTAAAACTTGGCATATATTTTAGATCTCATTACTTTTTTTGGCTGACTTTTTACGCACAGGTTTCTTATGCACATAAGAACTTGGCTCCTTTTTAACATTTATGTTTTTGTTGTGATTGCAATTAAGTGGATCCGCAAAAACCATTGGATTAGAGAAATCAAAATCCATGGCCACCTTTGAGCGTGAGAAATTCATCATTTTGTTTGAGCCAAACACGAAGAATGGATGTGTCCATTATGACTACAGGATTCTTATTTACGTCCGGGTCGAGTGGCATCAGATCAAAATCAGTGGGAATGAAAAATTTGGAGCAGGCAGAGTGAGGTTTTCGTTGCGTTCACAGTTGCTGCAATGCTATAAATCCGAGAAAAAGAACCAACAAAATTCATAAAGTATTTATATTGGAAAGTGCCAGTAGACAGAGAGAATGACTTATTATGGAAGCTTAAAAATAAAAAGAACTCACTTTGATTGTGTCAGGATCAATATCCACTGTATCATATTTGGTACCATACCAAGGTTAACTCTTCAAAGCCTTTGGCTCCAAAGGCTAGTAATTAGCTCTGGGCGCTGACTTAGTACGGTGCAGTTACATACACATGGATACATCTGCATAGAAGCAACCACATTTGAAACGAGATTTTTCTGGTAGGTAAATCTTTTTTCTTGAACCAAAAATGCATCTTAATAATGTCACAACATTAATTGAAAATCCATTTTTTGGGGCCTTTCTCTCGCAGCATGCGAATCCTGCGATAGGTCAACAAAAATTTCAAAGAAGACAAATCCTCGAACAGTGTTATTGTGCCCAGCTATTAAAGCATTGCATGAACCTCGTTTACGAATCCTTAAAACTCTAAAGACAGCACTAGTGCCTGGCCAAGAACCAAGGTTTTGTAGATAGCGAGGGAGAAATTGGAAAGAACTAAAAGGTATTGGGCACGATAATCCAGAAACAATTACTCACCACAATGTCATGTTGCATCTTCATAGCTTTTCTGATTCTCTCCTTTCATCTTCTTCTTGCTCTCCGTCACCACCATCATTCAGACCACAACACATGAATCAAAGACTTATTATTGTTCTTTTTCTATTGTGTCTTCGATCTTCTTTTGAAATTCTTGTTTTAGTTTCCTATTTGTCAGCGTTCGACGGTTTTCCTTGAGTTTCATGTAAGCCTTTCCTGGTTTGGGTTCTTTTTCTTTGTTTGACTGTTGAATAACAACAGTGCTGTTTCAATTTCTTGACTGAAGAAAATAAAATAAAAATTAAAAAATATTTTTAAGAAAGTTCCAAATTGAAACTATGTACCTTGGAGTTGGTTCTTCAGGTTTCTTTTTGTTATTTTTATTTGACGTGTTAAACCGTTGAAATAAATTTTCAACGCTGGTTGGCTTGCGTGCAAACACGTCAGCAGCTTCAAAGTCAGTAAGCATATTAGCAATAATAATAATAATGATATTATTGGTTTATCTTTTGGTTCTTTGGCAAGTTCATTGGCCTTCAAAGTGGATGGAGTTGGATTCAGTTCTGGCTCACTGAGACTGGGCACTTGGCAGAATATAGATTGATGGAAATGTTGGTAATTGGTGGTGATACCTAAAGATACACATTTTTAATGTATAGAAAGGAAATAAATAAACATTTTAAATACCTACCATAATAAGTTGTTTTGAAAATCTTGGTTCAAGTGGCCAAAACAATTACTCCTCTAAATAATATTTTGTTGTCGTAAATAGTTAAATAAAGTTTCACGTCTATTTTCACCAGGAGTTTTTGACGTTGAATTATTGGCATCAAAAGACATAACTAAGACTTCTTCGAACGAGTCATTAGGAAAAAGTTCGGTGTAGTTCGTTTGTACTCTGGAGTAAAAATCGGATCTCCGAAGGACGCGGCTGTCATGAAGGGAACCTCAGTGGCGTAGCGAGGGTTCGAGCCATGGGGGGGTGACTTTCATTAAAATGCCGACTTATTTTAGGAATTTGCCGACTTATTTTAAAAATTTGCCGACTGAATAGATTTAGCATTTCGGGTGAAACTCAAAATAAGGGAAAAGCAAAAAAGGGATTTTTTTTCCGAGTGGAATGACATTTGGGCGAAACTCCTGATAGGGCTGATTGATTTTAGCGCAAATCTTCACTTCGCCACATACACTTTTGAGATTTCGAAATGCGAGATTTTTCAACGAAACCGCCTTCAGCTGATGTAAGAGATGCTGTTTCAACGAACGATGCGCTTGGCATGGAACGTAAAGGATTATCTTACCGCATTTGGCCGATAGTTTTTGCTGCGTACCGTTGTACTTTCCGAACATGTTTTTGGCGAAGTCATAAGATTGAAAAGCAATGTTTTTAATGGAAATTCCTACTGACTGAAGGGTCACTATTATTTTTTGGGCCAATTCTTCTCCCGTTTTTTTCGTTAGGACGACGTCCATTTTCAGAAGACGTTCAATAGGAATAAGTCTCTCGTTTGCTTTCACTACGTATCGAACATTAATAGCAAGTCAATCTTAATGTGATGAGTCTGGAGTTGTGTCAACCATTACAGAAAAAATACCAGCTTTATTGATTTCATTTACAATGGCTTTTCGAGTTCTAGTTCCCAAGAGATCAATGAATTCATTTTGGGCATCCGGACTAAGGTACGTCCCATGACGTGGTCTTTTTGATGATTCATCCAACCATTTTTTCATTAACGGGCAATGTCGTGAAATCAAATGAACAATTTGTCAAAAATTGCCATCGCTGTGCTCTAGTGATTCGTCGTGACCACGAACCCATTCCGGATTAGCGAAATGTCTATCAATTCCTTCTGAAAATAAAATGCAAACAAAGCAAAATGCTGCATCTTTAGAAGGACTGTATTCCAAAAATGAGTACTCGGAATACCATGCTGGGTTGAATCGGGATTGGTTGTAAGACGGTATTTCTGCATTGGTTGGATAAATATAAAGTTTCGGCTGGTATGGCCCAAGAGAACTTAAATATTTACGTTCGTTGGCAGTCGATATTTTTTCCGTTTTCGCAATCGGCAAAAATGCTCGTTTTATTAGATTTTTTTTCAAAATAAGCTTCGTTGATTTGCCGACTCTTGAATTAGTCGGCATATTTCCGAAATTCACAATCAGCAAAAATGCTTGTTTATTAATTTTTTTCAAATTAAGATTCGTTTATTTGCCGACTCTTGAATTAGTCGGCATATTTGCGAAATTCGCAATCGGAAAAAATGCTCGTTTTATTAGTTTTTTTTTTTTCAAATTAAGCTTCGTTGATTTGCCGACTCTTGAATTAGTCGGCATATTTGCGAAATTCGCAATCGGCAAAAATGCTCGTTGTATTAATTTTTTTCAAATTAAGCTTCGTTGATTTGCCGACTCTTGAATTTGTCGGCATATTTGCGAAATCCGCAATCAGTAAAAATGCTTGCTTTATTAAATTTTTTTTTTAAATGAAGCTTTGTTGATATACCGACTTTTGAATTAGTCGGCAAATTTCCGACATCCGCAATCGGCAAAAATGCTTAGGCTGCGTTTTATTCATAATTGTTTGCAAATGAAGCTTCGTTGATTTGCCGACTCTTCAATTATTCGGCATATTTCCAAAATCAGCAATCGGCAAAAATGTCGATTTGCATACATTTAAAAGCTTAAAAACCTTAATATAATGAAAATACAAACTTACTTTTTTTTTAATTTTTCCGAAAAATATTGTAAAATTTCTGGTTTTATTATTATTTTTTTTTTTTGCTTGAATTATTAAATCTAGCTTCCTGAATTTGCCGACTCTTGAAAAGCGTGGGGGGGTGGTACACAAACAAAACGATTTATTATTCACCACTGAATATAGCAGATACTGCTGCAATAATGAAAACATCTAATAAAGAAACAGGGGATGTACCCCAAAAGAAGTCTTATGTTAAAGGCACTAGACAAACTGCACCACCTCCAATCATGATTTCCGGGTTGGCAATGTTTGGCGAGCTTAAGAGCATAGTAGAAAAATGCACGAAAAAGGAATGTAAATACACATCATACAATAAAGACAATTGGAAAGTCATTGTTGAAGACGCCGATGCGTATAGATCTGTCACTGAAGAATTGAACAAAAAGCAAATTCAGTGGCACTCGTACGAAAATAAAGCTACAAGATCGATAAAAGTAGTAGCAAGAGGCCTTCACTCTTCATGTGATGCTAAAGAAATTGTCGAAGACCTTATACAAAAAGGCTTTCAAGCTCTCGATGCCAATAATCTTATTAAAAATGAGATAATCAAAGACTCCACTGGGGTATCAACGACAAAAAAGAGATCTCTACCTTTATTTATGCTCACTTTCGAGAATAAAGAAAGTCTCGATAAGATTTACAGTATTAAATCAATTATGGGCATAGTTGTCAAAATTGAACCACTGCGAAAGTCAAAAATTGTTCCACAATGCAAGCGCTGCCAAGCCTTTGGGCATACACAAAAATACTGCAATCGCGAGTTTGCTTGTGTTAAATGCGAAGGTAGGCATGCAACTAAAAACTGTCCCATGGGCAGAGAACAGAAAGCAAAATGTGTTAACTGTCAAGGCAATCGTCCTGCAAGTTACAGCGGATGTCCAGTCGCCAAAAAATTCCAAGACACAAAAAGAAAAAACAAAACTGGGAGCAAGCTTAGAAACGCAACAAACACAAAATCAATAGTTGAAAGCAAAACAGTAACGGTAGAAAACAAAACTAAAAATCTACCGGCAAAAGCAATTGCACTAAGCAAAAGTGATGAAAATAAATCCTATTCCCAGATTGTAAAAAATGTGCGGAATTATTGGAAATATTGGAAAAACGAAGAAACATCTATCAAAGAAATGCTTGAACTTATCCTTAAAAGGATTGACAAACAAGATTTAAACATAAAACAGCTTAGCGAAGAGGTCGCTCTTAAGAAACAATGATGGACAGAACACTCAAAATCGCAACATGGAATGCAAACGGTCTTTTACAACATGTATCAGAACTAAACATCTTTTTAGACATAGAGCATATAGACATTTGTTTGGTGTCCGAAACTCACCTCGCTATAGAACAAAGTCTTAATAATAAATTACCAAACTATACGTGTTATCACGCTCCGCACCCAGCTGACAAAGCTAGGGGTAGATCAGCAATACTTATAAAAAAGTGCTTAACACACTATGAAGAACCAAAGTTTACTAATGAAAATATGCAAGTAACAACAATTAGTATTGGTATAAAACAGAAAGGGTTTAAGATAGCAGCTATATACTGCCCTCCGAGGCGCTCTCTAACTGAAGAAGACTTTGCAGAACTCCTTAATTTGTTAGGACATAACTTCTTTGTTGGTGGTGACTTCAATGCTAAACACACCCACTGGGGATCCAGGCTCATAACCACAAAAGGTAAACGGCTATACCAAGCAGGCCGCAAATACAACTGCGAATTTTATTCTTCTGGTTCGCCAACATATTGGCCATCTGATACTAACAAAATACCAGACCTTATAGACTTTTTCGTAGTTAAAGGTATTAAACGAAACCATATAAGTGTCGAAGGTAACTACGACTTATCGTCAGATCATACTCCAGTAATTTTAACACTGAGTGAAGCGGAAATAATAGAAAAAAGTAATCCTAAGCTCGTGAATAAGAGAACAAACTGGAACGAATTCAGAGATAAACTTGAAAGTTTTATAAACCTCAGATCCCCTATGCAAACAATTGAACAAATTGACCATGAAGTAGAACAATTTATTGCTGATGTGCAACAGGCTGCAGAAGAAAGTACTCCAACTATTTCGATTTTTCAACGAAACCGCCTTCAGCTGATGTAAGAGATGCTGTTTCAACGAACGATGCGCTTGGCATGGAACGTAAAGGATTATCTTACCGCATTTGGCCGATAGTTTTTGCTGCGTACCGTTGTACTTTCCGAACATGTTTTTGGCGAAGTCATAAGATTGAAAAGCAATGTTTTTAATGGAAATTCCTACTGACTGAAGGGTCACTATTATTTTTTGGGCCAATTCTTCTCCCGTTTTTTTCGTTAGGACGACGTCCATTTTCAGAAGACGTTCAATAGGAATAAGTCTCTCGTTTGCTTTCACTACGTATCGAACATTAATAGCAAGTCAATCTTAATGTGATGAGTCTGGAGTTGTGTCAACCATTACAGAAAAAATACCAGCTTTATTGATTTCATTTACAATGGCTTTTCGAGTTCTAGTTCCCAAGAGATCAATGAATTCATTTTGGGCATCCGGACTAAGGTACGTCCCATGACGTGGTCTTTTTGATGATTCATCCAACCATTTTTTCATTAACGGGCAATGTCGTGAAATCAAATGAACAATTTGTCAAAAATTGCCATCGCTGTGCTCTAGTGATTCGTCGTGACCACGAACCCATTCCGGATTAGCGAAATGTCTATCAATTCCTTCTGAAAATAAAATGCAAACAAAGCAAAATGCTGCATCTTTAGAAGGACTGTATTCCAAAAATGAGTACTCGGAATACCATGCTGGGTTGAATCGGGATTGGTTGTAAGACGGTATTTCTGCATTGGTTGGATAAATATAAAGTTTCGGCTGGTATGGCCCAAGAGAACTTAAATATTTACGTTCGTTGGCAGTCGATATTTTTTCCGTTTTCGCAATCGGCAAAAATGCTCGTTTTATTAGATTTTTTTTCAAAATAAGCTTCGTTGATTTGCCGACTCTTGAATTAGTCGGCATATTTCCGAAATTCACAATCAGCAAAAATGCTTGTTTATTAATTTTTTTCAAATTAAGATTCGTTTATTTGCCGACTCTTGAATTAGTCGGCATATTTGCGAAATTCGCAATCGGAAAAAATGCTCGTTTTATTAGTTTTTTTTTTTTCAAATTAAGCTTCGTTGATTTGCCGACTCTTGAATTAGTCGGCATATTTGCGAAATTCGCAATCGGCAAAAATGCTCGTTGTATTAATTTTTTTCAAATTAAGCTTCGTTGATTTGCCGACTCTTGAATTTGTCGGCATATTTGCGAAATCCGCAATCAGTAAAAATGCTTGCTTTATTAAATTTTTTTTTTAAATGAAGCTTTGTTGATATACCGACTTTTGAATTAGTCGGCAAATTTCCGACATCCGCAATCGGCAAAAATGCTTAGGCTGCGTTTTATTCATAATTGTTTGCAAATGAAGCTTCGTTGATTTGCCGACTCTTCAATTATTCGGCATATTTCCAAAATCAGCAATCGGCAAAAATGTCGATTTGCATACATTTAAAAGCTTAAAAACCTTAATATAATGAAAATACAAACTTACTTTTTTTTTAATTTTTCCGAAAAATATTGTAAAATTTCTGGTTTTATTATTATTTTTTTTTTTTGCTTGAATTATTAAATCTAGCTTCCTGAATTTGCCGACTCTTGAAAAGCGTGGGGGGGTGGTACACAAACAAAACGATTTATTATTCACCACTGAATATAGCAGATACTGCTGCAATAATGAAAACATCTAATAAAGAAACAGGGGATGTACCCCAAAAGAAGTCTTATGTTAAAGGCACTAGACAAACTGCACCACCTCCAATCATGATTTCCGGGTTGGCAATGTTTGGCGAGCTTAAGAGCATAGTAGAAAAATGCACGAAAAAGGAATGTAAATACACATCATACAATAAAGACAATTGGAAAGTCATTGTTGAAGACGCCGATGCGTATAGATCTGTCACTGAAGAATTGAACAAAAAGCAAATTCAGTGGCACTCGTACGAAAATAAAGCTACAAGATCGATAAAAGTAGTAGCAAGAGGCCTTCACTCTTCATGTGATGCTAAAGAAATTGTCGAAGACCTTATACAAAAAGGCTTTCAAGCTCTCGATGCCAATAATCTTATTAAAAATGAGATAATCAAAGACTCCACTGGGGTATCAACGACAAAAAAGAGATCTCTACCTTTATTTATGCTCACTTTCGAGAATAAAGAAAGTCTCGATAAGATTTACAGTATTAAATCAATTATGGGCATAGTTGTCAAAATTGAACCACTGCGAAAGTCAAAAATTGTTCCACAATGCAAGCGCTGCCAAGCCTTTGGGCATACACAAAAATACTGCAATCGCGAGTTTGCTTGTGTTAAATGCGAAGGTAGGCATGCAACTAAAAACTGTCCAAAGGGCAGAGAACAGAAAGCAAAATGTGTTAACTGTCAAGGCAATCGTCCTGCAAGTTACAGCGGATGTCCAGTCGCCAAAAAATTCCAAGACACAAAAAGAAAAAACAAAACTGGGAGCAAGCTTAGAAACGCAACAAACACAAAATCAATAGTTGAAAGCAAAACAGTAACGGTAGAAAACAAAACTAAAAATCTACCGGCAAAAGCAATTGCACTAAGCAAAAGTGATGAAAATAAATCCTATTCCCAGATTGTAAAAAATGTGCGGAATTATTGGAAATATTGGAAAAACGAAGAAACATCTATCAAAGAAATGCTTGAACTTATCCTTAAAAGGATTGACAAACAAGATTTAAACATAAAACAGCTTAGCGAAGAGGTCGCTCTTAAGAAACAATGATGGACAGAACACTCAAAATCGCAACATGGAATGCAAACGGTCTTTTACAACATGTATCAGAACTAAACATCTTTTTAGACATAGAGCATATAGACATTTGTTTGGTGTCCGAAACTCACCTCGCTATAGAACAAAGTCTTAATAATAAATTACCAAACTATACGTGTTATCACGCTCCGCACCCAGCTGACAAAGCTAGGGGTAGATCAGCAATACTTATAAAAAAGTGCTTAACACACTATGAAGAACCAAAGTTTACTAATGAAAATATGCAAGTAACAACAATTAGTATTGGTATAAAACAGAAAGGGTTTAAGATAGCAGCTATATACTGCCCTCCGAGGCGCTCTCTAACTGAAGAAGACTTTGCAGAACTCCTTAATTTGTTAGGACATAACTTCTTTGTTGGTGGTGACTTCAATGCTAAACACACCCACTGGGGATCCAGGCTCATAACCACAAAAGGTAAACGGCTATACCAAGCAGGCCGCAAATACAACTGCGAATTTTATTCTTCTGGTTCGCCAACATATTGGCCATCTGATACTAACAAAATACCAGACCTTATAGACTTTTTCGTAGTTAAAGGTATTAAACGAAACCATATAAGTGTCGAAGGTAACTACGACTTATCGTCAGATCATACTCCAGTAATTTTAACACTGAGTGAAGCGGAAATAATAGAAAAAAGTAATCCTAAGCTCGTGAATAAGAGAACAAACTGGAACGAATTCAGAGATAAACTTGAAAGTTTTATAAACCTCAGATCCCCTATGCAAACAATTGAACAAATTGACCATGAAGTAGAACAATTTATTGCTGATGTGCAACAGGCTGCAGAAGAAAGTACTCCAACTATTTCGAACTCAAGAGAAAAAGAAATAAAATATCCTGTCGAAATAAAGGAGCTGATAATTAGAAAAAAGAAGAGCTCGAAGAAAATGGCAAGTTACGAGATTTCCAGGTGATAAGGCAGTTTTTAACCGTCTTAACAACTAACTTAAGAAAAGAATCTGTGAGTTTAAAAACGATTCACTGAGTAGATTCCTGAATAGTCTTACGGCGGATGCTTCTACAGAATACTCCTTATGGAAAGCAGCTAAGCGCTTAAAAAGACCACAGACACAAAACCCGCCAATAAAATCTCAAAATGGTAAATGGGTCGGAAATCCGAAACAAAAGGCTGATCTCTTCGCTGAGCATCTAGCGAATGTTTTTAAGCCATTCCCAGCGAACACAGCTACAGATCCCTTACAGTTTGTTGATAGCAACGACGAATGCGAAATACCTTTTGTCACGCTCAAAGAAGTAAGAAGCATGTGTCAGCATAAGTTGTCTAACAAAAAATCACCAGGGTACGATCTCATAACTGCTCAGGTTTTGAAAGAAATGCCTTGAATAGCCTTCAAGAAACTCCAGTTTATAATAAACGCATGCCTTAAACTAAGATATGTGCCACATCACTGGAAAATTGCAGAAGTCATTGTTATACCTAAACAAGGTAAGCCACCAACAGAAGTAACATCTTACAGACCAATATCGCTTATACCAATCATGGCAAAAGTTTTTGAAAAACTGCTACTGAAAAGGCTTAGCAAAATAATAGAAGAAAGAAGACTAATTCCGAGCCATCAGTTTGGATTTAGAAATAAACATTCCACGATAGACCAAGTGCATCGAATTACGAATGTTAAGGAAAAGGCACTTGAAGAAAAACAAGTATGCTCGGCTATATTCTTATGTGCGTGAAGTTAGCACCGCCATTTTCGATTTTCAAAAAAAAAAAAAGGTTGTGCTGTAATGTGCCCACCAACTTGTGCTGCTATGTGCCGTATTTAAAAAAAAAATCGTACCAAGGATTTTGGTTTTTAGAAGGTACCCATTTTTTTAGCGTGAAGTTAGCACCACCATTTTTGATTTTCGAAAAAAAAGTTGTGCTGTACTGTGCTCAACTTGTGCTGGCTTGTGCCGTAAATATTTTTGAAAAATTCGCAAGTTTACAAATTTTACGAATGAAATTCTTGCGAAATCTCAAAATTTCGTAAAAAAAAAGTTGTTCTGCTTTGTGCTCAAAAAATGATACTAAGAACCAAAAAGAAAAAAAACAAAAATTCGCATAATTGCATCTAATATGGCCAAAACTAAACTTTGCGAAGGGCGGAAACGTGAAGTTAGCACCGCCATTTTCGATTTTCAAAAAAAAACGTTGTGCTGCATTGTGCTCAACTTGTGCTGTCTTGTGCCGTAAATTTAAAAAAAAAATCGCAAATTTCCAAATCTAACGAATGAAATTTTTGCGAAATTTGATAATTACTAAAAAGTGAAAGTTGTGCTGTTTTGTGCGCAATTTGTGCAACCGTATTGCAAAGAGATAAAAAAAAATTCGCATTTTTGTGAATTAATAATTTTTTTTTTTTTTAAGTTTTACATTTTTCTTAAAAACTAACATGTGCTATTTCGGGCTCAGTTTGTGCTGCCATATTCCGAAGAGATAAAAAAAAATCGCATATTTGTAACTCTTACGGCTACAAAACAGTTTTGCGAAGCGTGAAGTTAGCACCGCCATTTGCAATTTTCAAAAACAAAAAGTTGTGCTGTATTGTGCTCAACTTGTGCTGGCTTGTGCCGTAAGTTTTCCAAAAAATTCGCAAATTTGCAAGTTTTACGAATGAAATTTTTGCGAAATTTCTTAAAAAAAATAGTTGCGCTGCATTATGCTCAAAAAATTTCACTAAGAACCAAAAAGAAAAATTCGCATAATTGCATTTATTATGGCCGAAACTAAACTTTGCGAAGGGCTGTAGCGTGAGGTAAGCACCGCCATTATCGATTTTCAAAAAAAAAGTTGTTCTGTATTGTGCTCAACTTGTGCTGCCTTGTAACGTAAATATTTTTAAGAAATTTGCAAATTTTACGAATGAAAATTTTTCAAATTTTTCAATTTTGTAGAAAATTAAAGTTGTGCTGTTTTCTGCGCTATTTGTACTGCCATATTTCAAAGAGAAAACAAAAAATTCGCATATTTGTAACTTTTACGGCCAAAAAGCAATTTTGCGAAGCGTGAAGTTAGCACCGCCATTTGCGATTTTCAAAAAAAAAAATTGTGCTGTATTGTGCTCAATTTGTGCTGCCATGTGCCGTAAATATTTCCAAAAAAATTTCAAATTTTCAAATTTTATGAATGAAATTTTTGCGAAATTTCAAAATTTCTTAAAAAAAATAGTTGCGCTGCATTGTGCTCAAAAAATGCTACTAAGAACCAAAAAGAAAAAATAAAAATTTGCATAGTTGCATTTATTATGGCCGAAACTAAACTTTGCGAAGGGCTGTAGCGTGAAGTTAGCACCGCCATTTTCGATTTTAAAAAAAAAAAATTGTGCTGTATTGTGCTCAACTTGTGCTGTCTTGTGCCGTAAATATTTTTAAGAAATTAGCAAATTTGCAAATTTTACGGATGAAAATTTTTCAAATTTTGCAATTTTGTAAAAAATTAAAGTTGTGCTGTTTTCTGCGCTATTTGTACTGCCATATTCCGAAGAGAAAACAAAAAAATTCGCATATTTGTAACTTTTACGGCCAAAAAGCAGTTTTGCGAAGCGTGAAGTTAGCACCGCCATTTTCGATTTTCAAAAAAAAAAAGTTGTGCTGTATTGTGCTCAACTTGTGCTGCCTTGTACCGTAAATATTTTTAAGAAATTAAGCGATAGAGGAGTAATTTTTCGCTTATAGATCTCAATTCTGGTACAGTTGTCGAATTTTTCCCGCTTATTTCAAAATATTTAATTAAAAAAAAAACACGAAATGTAATGGTCTTACGACTCTCCAATACATTACCGATAATAAAACTGTTAAATTTTCGCTTGAACTGGCACAAAAGCCACGTGAGGTTATTCTAATGTTACAAAAAAAAATTTACATTTTGGTGACAACAAACCATATTAGCTTAGAAAACTCGATCAGCTTTTAGAAATCAGTTGAAACTTAACTTAAAATCTCAGGAAGTCCATCTCATCTTGTGACTCAATATACAATTCTATAGGTTACATTAAAGAAGTGCCAAAAACAGTTAATCTCAATATAAAATATAAGTGAGGCTATCCAAATGTTACGGACTGTATGCTTGGGTATAAAACTGATTCCAGCAAAGTTGATACATATTTAGTTTAAAGTTGCGAAGGGCTGTAGCGTGAAGTTAGCACCGCCATTTTCGATTTAAAAAAAAAAAAATTGTGCTGTATTGTGCTCAACTTGTGCTGTCTTGTGCCGTAAATATTTTTAAGAAATTAGCAAATTTGCAAATTTTACGGATGAAAATTTTTCAAATTTTGCAATTTTGTAAAAAATTAAAGTTGTGCTGTTTTCTGCGCTATTTGTACTGCCATATTCCGAAGAGAAAACAAAAAAATTCGCATATTTGTAACTTTTACGGCCAAAAAGCAGTTTTGCGAAGCGTGAAGTTAGCACCGCCATTTTCGATTTTCAAAAAAAAAAAGTTGTGCTGTATTGTGCTCAACTTGTGCTGCCTTGTACCGTAAATATTTTTAAGAAATTAAGCGATAGAGGAGTAATTTTTCGCTTATAGATCTCAATTCTGGTACAGTTGTCGAATTTTTCCCGCTTATTTCAAAATATTTAATTAAAAAAAAAACACGAAATGTAATGGTCTTACGACTCTCCAATACATTACCGATAATAAAACTGTTAAATTTTCGCTTGAACTGGCACAAAAGCCACGTGAGGTTATTCTAATGTTACAAAAAAAAATTTACATTTTGGTGACAACAAACCATATTAGCTTAGAAAACTCGATCAGCTTTTAGAAATCAGTTGAAACTTAACTTAAAATCTCAGGAAGTCCATCTCATCTTGTGACTCAATATACAATTCTATAGGTTACATTAAAGAAGTGCCAAAAACAGTTAATCTCAATATAAAATATAAGTGAGGCTATCCAAATGTTACGGACTGTATGCTTGGGTATAAAACTGATTCCAGCAAAGTTGATACATATTTAGTTTAAAGTTCATGGGACTTTTTTTTCCATCTAACTATATTGTTGGACACGATTGCGCCAAATATTAACCTAGCTGAAATCAGTTTTGTCTCTGGCTCCCAGAATTTAATCCTATGGCTAGAGAGCTATACATACACTATAGTCTTTTTAACCAATCTGCGATCGTAATTCGCATATTTGTAACTTCTACGGCCAAAAAGCAGTTTTGCGAAGCGTGAAGTTAGCACCGCCATTTGCGATTTAAAAAAAAAAATGTGCTGTATTGTGCTCAACTTGTGCTGCCTTGTGCCGTAAATATTTCCAAAAAATTTGCAAATTTGCAAATTTTACGAATGAAATTTTTGCGAAATTTCAAAATATCTTAAAAAAAATAGTTGCGCTGCATTGTGCTCAAAAAATGCTACTAAGAACCAAAAAGAAAAAAAACTAAAAATTTGCATAATTGCATTTATTATGGCCGAAACTAAACTTTGCGAAGGGCTGTAGCGTGAAGTTAGCACCGCCATTTTCGATTTTCAAAAAAAAAAGTTGTGCTGTATTGTGCTCAACTTGTGCTGCCTTGTGCCGTAAATATTTTTAAGAAATTTGCAAATTTGCAAAGTTTACGGATGAACATTTTTCAAATTTTGCAATTTTGTAAGAAATTAAAGTTGTGCTGTTTTCTGCGCTATTTGTACTGCCATATTCCGAAGAGAAAACAAAAACATTCGCATATTTGTAACTCTTACGGCTAAAAAACAGTTTTGCGAAGCGTGAAGTTAGCACCGCCATTTGCAATTTTCAAAAAAAAAGTTGTGCTGTATTGTGCTCAACTTGTGCTGGCTTGTGCCGTAAATATTTCCAAAAAATTCGCAAATTTGCAAGTTTTACGAATGAAATTTTTGCGAAATTTCAAAATTTCTTAAAAAAAATAGTTGCGCTGCATTATGCTCAAAAAATTTCACTAAGAACCAAAAAGAAAAATTCGCATAGTTGCATTTATTATGGCCGAAACTAAACTTTGCGAAGGGCTGTAGCGTGAAGTAAGCACCGCCATTTTCGATTTTCAAAAAAAAAAGTTGTCTGTATTGTGCTCAACTTGTTCTGCCTTGTGCCGTAAATATTTTTAAGAAATTTGCAAATTTGCAAATTTTACGAATGAAAATTTTTCAAATTTTGCAATTTTGTAAAAAATTAAAGTTGTGCTGTTTTCTGCGCTATTTGAACTGCCATATTCCGAAGAGAAAACAAAAAAATTCGCATATTTGTAACTTTTACGGCCAAAAAGTTAGCACCGCCATGCGCTGCATTGTGCTCAAAAAATGCTACTAAGAACCAAAAAGAAAAAAATAAAAATTTGCATAGTTGCATTTATTATGGCCGAAACTAAACTTTGCGTAGCGTGAAGTAAGCACCGCCATTTTCGATTTTCAAAAAAAAAAGTTGTGTTGTATTGTGCTCAACTTGTGCTGCCTTGTGCCGTAAATATTTTTAAGAAATTTGCAAATTTTACGGATGAAAATTTTTCAAATTTTGCAATTTTGTAAAAAATTAAAGTTGTGCTGTTTTCTGCGCTATTTGTACTGCCATATTTCGAAGAGAAAACAAAAAAATTAGCATATTTGTAACTTTTGCGACCAAAAAGCAGTTTTGCGAAGCGTGAAGTTAGCACCGCCATTTGCGATTTTCAAAAAAAAAAAGTTGTGCTGTATTGTGCTCAACTTTTGCTGGCTTGTGCCGTAAATATTTCCAAAAAATTCGCAAATTTGCAAATTTTACGAATGAAATTTTTGCGAAATTTCAAAATTTCTTAAAAAAAATAGTTGCGCTGCATTGTGCTCAAAAAATGCTACTAAGAACCAAAAAGAAAAAAAGAAAAATATGCATAATTGCATTTATTATGGCCGAAACTAAACTTTGCGAAGGGCTTTAGCGTGAAGTTAGCACCGCCATTTTCGATAAAAAAAAAAAGTTGTGCTGTATTGTGCTCAACTCTTGCTGCCTTGTGCCGTAAATGTTTTTAAGAAATTTGCAAATTTGCAAATTTTACGGATGAACATTTTTCAAATTTTGCAATTTTGTAAAAAATTAAAGTTGTGCTGTTTTCTGCGCTATTTGTACTGCCATATTCCGAAGAGAAAACAAAAAAATTCGCATATTTGTAACTTTTACGGCCAAAAAGCAGTTTTGCGAAGCGTGAAGTTAGCACCGCCATTTTCGATTTTCAAAAAAAAAACTGGTGCTGTATTGTGCTCAACTTGTGCTGCCTTGTACCGTAAATATTTTTAAGAAATTAAGCGATAGAGGAGTAATTTTTCGCTTATAGATCTCAATTCTGGTACAGTTGTCGAATTTTTCCCGCTTATTTCAAAAAATTTAATTAAAAAAAAAACACGAAATGTAATGGTCTTACGACTCTCCAATACATTACCGATAATAAAACTGTTAAATTTTCGCTTGAACTGGCACAAAAGCCACGTGAGGTTATTCTAATGTTACAAAAAAAAATTTACATTTTGGTGACAACAAACCATATTAGCTTAGAAAACTCGATCAGCTTTTAGAAATCAGTTGAAACTTAACTTAAAATCTCAGGAAGTCCATCTCATCTTGTGACTCAATATACAATTCTATAGGTTACATTAAAGAAGTGCCAAAAACAGTTAATCTCAATATAAAATATAAGTGAGGCTATCCAAATGTTACGGACTGTATGCTTGGGTATAAAACTGATTCCTGCAAAGTTGATACATATTTAGTTTAAAGTTCATGGGACTTTTTTTTCCATCTAACTATATTGTTGGACACGATTGCGCCAAATATTAACCTTGCTGAAATCAGTTTTGTCTCTGGCTCCCAGAATTTAATCCTATGGCTAGAGAGCTATACATACACTATAGTCTTTTTAACCAATCTGCGATCGTAAAAATCGGTTAGTTAGGGCTCTCAGGGCAAGATATACACTAATAACCAAAAAAGGCCGTATGTGTCATATTAAAGCTATTTAAATGACTTAACTAGGGTTTATGGATTTAATTTTTTAATACTCTAAAAATACTTGCGTTCACATTTAAAGTAGGATCATATTATCGCTTTCCTAATTTTAGCGTTTTTTATTTTCACTTTCTGATTTTTCCTGCAATTAACACAACTTTCTGAGCCAGAACATGTCTATATTTTTATTTTATTACTTGTTTTCCAATAACGGGGAGGGAAGTCTAACCAGCCCCGGATCTATGAGGGGGCAAACCGGGGCCTGTGCCCCGGGCGGCAGCTTACAGGGGCGCCAAATGCATGTGACTGAAACAATTTAGAATTGCGACGCTTAATGAAATTTAATGAATTGAGATGCGGCAATGGAATATCAAATTGTATTTCTCTGTCAACTTTTAGCAGTTTTTAAAAAAACTATTGACAATAACTGTAACTTGATTCAAAGATTAAAGAAAAGAATCGAACTATAATACATTGTTGAAAGTTTTTCAGTTGTATTTTAATACATAATTGTTTTATGCATTGTGTATGTAAGTTTACAAAACTTCCCCTCCTCCCTGTAGGAGATAGATCCCCCTTCTTGAATAATAAAACACTTGAACTGTGTTCCCCTACAAGCCTCACACCACGTCGTAAAATTTGTAATTTTGCCTTAAGAATTATTTGCTGGATACAGGCAACTTTATTACACTGTATTTTAGATATTTTTAAGTTCACAAAAATCTAAATACACACGAATGTAGGAAATAAGGTGCTCTACAAGGAACTGTTTACTAAAAAAATTTTTCGTTCAGATGAATAAAAAGTGAGATAAACGCTAAAAACCATTTTTACGGTTTTTGGACAGAAATTTTTCATGATGTCAAACTTAAAAGATATTTTAACTAACAAAATCAAAGAAGAAATTTTACTCTTAGTTCTATAGGAGCCGAGAAAATTGCTCAAGGAAGAAAGAAATTGCATATTGTCGACATATTTTTGAAACATACTATTTTGAAAATATTTTTTCTGCTATAACTCTGTCTCAGCTATCACCTCTTTCAATTTCATTGAAATCGCTCAAGGAACAACGAACTCCCGAGGATTTCAAAACTTTTTTCGTACTTCGAGACTTTATCTTGCGTAACTTTGGCTTTTCGAAATTTTGTGCATTCGTAAAACTACATTTTTCTTTCTTATTTGAATGGTTCGTGAATGGATCCCATATTTTACAGATCCCTGCATATTTGAATCGAATGAAAACGAATTGAATTAGGAACCAAAAAATAAGTCTCGCGATTGAATCAAAAATAAAATTCCCTTTTTCTGTGTATCGTCTTTGTCTAGGCATTGTCAATTTTCTTATCTATAATGAAAAGTTTCTGGATAGGTATGGACTGCGATGCACATCCATTAAAAAGTATTATTCTCCTAGTGACACAAAATCCAAACAAGTAGATACAGTGGTGGTCCAGTATAACGAAAGCCGGTATAACGAATCATCAATATTACGAACACTTTTTGGAAGCCCATTAGGTATTCTATATAACGAACAAATAACGAATTTTACAAAATTAAACTAAAAACTTTTAAGAACAATTAATTTTTCTGTTGCGGACACAAACCAAGAAAAGAAATTTGTGTAAGCCCACTCTTGATTTGTATCCTTAAAATATGAACTTTGTTTTCTTTTTCTAAATTTATCTTCTCATCTTTGCTTATTTAAAGTATGAAAATGTTAAAATTTTTATTTTTGTCACGGAAGTGAGGATAAAATCTGGGTTGTCTTGGAAAATGCTATAGATAAAGTGTTGAAAAATGAATAATAGCTACTTTTTTTGTGGAAAAAAGTATTCAATATAACGAAATTTCGATATACGAATGGGCCTTGGACATTATATCAATCGTTATACTGGACCAACTGTATGTGCTTTTTTTTTTTTCATTTTTATCAAAAACGGCAGGAGCACTAAAATCAAGTTTTTGCCCCGGTTCGGAAAAATCGTAGATCCGGGGCTGAGTCTAACCATTAAATTTTAGCTCATATTGTTAGGGACTTTACTAAGAGCCTCAAGAAACCAACTTTTACTGCTAGAAGATTCTTTAATAATACCCACTCAAAGATGTACACTATTACAATGGCTGCCCTAACCCTGCATGCCATCATCCTATAAATTGGTTTAATCTGTTTGTATAACCATTTGAGTTTTTTTTAGTGATTCTAAAATGGTTGAAAGGCAGAATATTGTAAAACTTCGAGAGTTGCTGCACCATGAAAAATTTAAAGCTGTTATAAATTCAGATGGCTCAATCATCATCATCGTGTCCTGTAATCCCGGCTGGGGCATAGGGCGTCAACAAAACGTCTCCATCCTTCACGGTCTGCTGCAAGGTACTTTAGCTGTGGCCACGTCTTTCTCTGGGATTCTGCTTCCGCTAAGACAGTTGATTTCCATGTTGTTCTTGGTCTTCCAACCCGCCGTGTACCCTGAGGATTCCATTCAAAGGACTGCTTTGCAATTTCAATTTGCTTTGCAATTTCAATTTCAATTTCAATTTCAATTTGGTTTCCTCAGTGTGTGACCAATCCAACGCCATTTACGCTTTCTTATGTCGACGTCCAGCCGCTCTTGACTTGTCCTGCGCCACAATTCCTCATTTGATATTATTTGTGGCCAGCGAATCTTTAGGATGTGGCGAAGACAGCGATTCACAAAAGCCTGCATTTTCTTCGAAATAGTAGACGTGACTTTCCAGGTTTCACAAGCATATAACAGCACGGATTTGACATTGGATTCGAAGAATCTCAACTTAGTGCGTAAGGAGATTTGACTGGATTTCCAAATTGGGGACAGGGTACCGAAGGCAGCACGAGCTTTATTCATTCTACTTTTAACGTCCAGATCCGTACCACCGTTTGCAGAAACAATACTGCCAAAGTAGTTGAACTGTTCCACTACTTCAACTGGCGTCTCCTGTAGAATAATACGCTGCTGTGTGGAGCGGCCTGTGAGCATTATTTTTGTCTTTTTGCTATTTATTCTTAGACCACTCGCCTCTCCCTTCACTTGCAGTGTTTGGCACATCCCGTTCAGCCCACTGATGTTATTTGCCAGTAGACATATGTCATCGGCATAGTCTAAATGACTGAGCCTTTCGAACGGTCTCCACTGATTGCCCTGTCGCTCAGCTGTACCAACACTGGCCGTCAATACGTCGTCCATCGCCAGCAGAAAGAGAATTGGCGATAAAACATCCCCTTGTCTCACACCCTGTTGCACTACGAAGGAGTCGGATAGCTGCCCATTGTGCAAAACAAAACACCTTGCGTTGTTGAAGGACTCTTTAATAATGGCAACAATTTTTGGTGGAATTCCTCTACCAAGCAACGATCTCCATATACATTCTCGGTTAACTCGATCAAAAGCCTTCTCAAAATCCACGAACATGAGGTAAAGCGGTGATTGAAATTCCATCGACTGCTCGAGGACGATACGCAGGGTGTTGATATGGTCGACACACGATCGACCACTGCGGAAGCCAGCTTGATGCCTCTTGAGTGTAGACTCGATTCTATCCTTTATTCGCTCGAGAATGATGGTTGCCATTAGTTTTGGGAAAACGGACAAAACGGTGATACCACACCAATTGTTGCAATTCTTTAAGTCACCTTTCTTTGCATTGGCGTAGGAAGGAATTTTTTCTAAGGTGGGCAACCAGTCCAAACCAAAACAATTTTTCGATGCAAATGATTCCTCAATAGCTATGTATTTATTTGGGCTTCAGCATTTAATTAACTTCCGAATTTGTTCAAAAGAGATCTAATGAATGAAGCCGAAAACGAAGTCAACAGTAAAGGAAATCAACAATCATTAAAAGTTCTACCAAACTCAACTCTGGAACAATGTCTTACGATGCATCTTTATTAATTGAAATGAAATAAATGGTTTTGGGTAAAATAAGTTCTTAACCAAGTTTTTAGAATATAATAGAATATTTTCAAGCTGCCCTTTGAAGTTGACATTATGTATACCTATGTTATCCATCACCTTAGTCGAAAAAAGAGTTATACGGTCGTATTTATAAACTTTGATAGCTGTCCCACTCCAATAAGTTCTTTAAAAACTTTGTTCACTCTTGTCCTAAGGTTATCTTACTTGGACAACGGCATCGGTTTACTAATATTTGTAGAACTTTGCATTTTATTTAATCAAACAAAGTATATTTCCAACTATTAAGAACTTTTAGATACTTTCTAACTACTCAACCGTCTAACAAATTTAAATTCAGAGTATAAACATTATTCAATTTTATTTTTCTTTAAAAAAGATCCTGTCTTTTGAGTCATTTATTGAAAAGTAAAATAAATTGTTCACTAAAACTTTGATCGCATTTTGAAAAGATACTTCAAAATATGAATTTAAATACTAAACCATTCAAAACAAATAAAAGCTGCATTAATAAATTAAAAAAAACTCTAATTAAAAATCTACCTGGGTACAAACTATAATATTTATTCTTCAACAATCTTCGGTTTCGATATGAGAATGGGATGCCAAATCAAGTGTTTTGTTTTTGCCACAACTGTTGCTGGAAAGTAAACTTTTTTTTTCCTGATGTCTCCTTTTTGATGCTCATATAGTTTTTAAAGAAATCTCATATTTTTGTGAAAATTTTTCTATTTCAAACCAAATTTAAAAATCATTCCTAAATGTTTCAAATGTATGGACTGTACTGTAGAGTGTAGGCACTGGCACAGAAAAAGTGTATTTTGATCCAAATGTCTCCCAATTACCCTAGAATCACAGTACACAAATCTAAGGTATTATACTGCGCAGGTTGTCAGTCGAAAATAAAAAATGGCTGTGAGTGTGAGGAAGAAAACACACGTAAAAACAACAACAAATTAAAATTGAAATTGTCAGAAATAAAAATGGCTGGGAGTGTGATGACTTAAATACACGTAAAAACAACAACAAATACTGACATTTGACACAAATTTTGATATATGCGCAGAAGAAACAAAAATCAAAACTCTAATGATATTACCTTTAATATGTGTACTGTGTCCTAAAATCGTCTTTTTCCGTAACAGTAAAAAATAACTAAAAATTTCTGATTTTGTTGAGGTTTTTTAATTCATCCACATTATATTGTTCCCCATAAAACACAGGCGATAGGTTGAAGCATTCGGTTTGATTTATCTGTTACAGAGCAAATAGTACGTTAAGCCTGAGTTGATGACGAACGAGTTGAGACTTATCGAAACCAAACCGTAAGCTTTAATTTTAAACAAACCAAATCGAATAACGTTTCGGTTCATGTTCCAAATTTGACAGAAGTAGCGATTTATCGTCAAACAGACGATTTGAAATTTCATTTGGTGGCATGAAAATCAATTTGGCGATATACACAAAACAGGCAATATTTTTAGCTTTTGGTGATTTAAATTTTTTGAATTCAAATCTTTATTTTTTTTTTCCAAGTTATTACTTAAACTTAACATTCGTTTTATAATTTGATATTTTGCTAGATGATGGAGCCATCATAAATAGTACTAAATATTAACGCACCCCAAAACCGAAAAACGATTTCTTTCTTATTCCTAAATTAATTTTAATAGATTTTTTAATTCGGTTATTTGAAATTTTACGATTTTTTGGCGATTTACATATATCTTACGATTGGTGATTCCGCTTTTTAAACCTGAAAGCCTACTTCATCTTCAAGGTTCAAGCTAACTCGATATGAGACAAATTTAATTCGGTTTAACTAGGTTTGTGCTTGACTCGGGTTAATAAACCGCGTTGAGCCTTCCCGGACAGTGATGCATTGTATAATTACAAACAAATTTAAGGTGGGCAAAAATTGATTTAATATGACCGCTAATTGTAACTGTGTAGGCGAAATTTAAATTTTGGTGTCTGAAATTTCATTCACAGTTGTTTAATTTTGTTCTTGGGTTGGTTGTAGAACCAGAAGAGTTTAACTGTCGATTTTTCTTAGGTGGGCAGCTCATTCTTTAAGGGGGGCACCTCTTCTCCCCCCTTCCTACGCCTATGTTTCTTTGGCAACTTAACAATCACACCATTCTTCCAATCCCTGGGATAGCATTCGTTTTCCCAAATGCTTTGTATCAACGGATGTAAAATACTAGCCGCTGTTACGGGATCGGCTTTCAGGAATTCAGCTGGTATTCCGTCCAGTCCAGCCGCCTTGTTGTTTTTGAGGAGATTTATTGATGTAAGGATTTCCGATTCTGACTGGGGTTCGATGTCAATACCCCTATAGGACCTGCGCATCTCGTTTAGTTGGCGCACTTCAGCACTCTGCTCAACTGAATCCTCATTTAGCAGGGCACAAAAATGGTCCTTCCATCTACGAAGCTGATCCTCAATTGATACCAAAAGTGTGCCATCCACATCCATTACAGGATGATTGGTGTTGCTTTTTTTCCCGATCACATCTTTGGCTATTTGGTACAGTTCCCGGATATCTCCTCTTCTAGCAGCGATTTCCGCATTATCTGCGAGTCCATCTAACCTCACCCTCTTGTCACGTCTCACACAACGATAGACCATCTTATGTGCAATGCGGTACTCTCTTCGCAAGTCAGCCTTTCGTTGAATATCAGCTTCGGCATTTATTTGGATTTTCAACGATTTGCGAAGTTTGATCTTATCCCAGGTGCCTTGGGATATCCAAGAGTCTCTACGTTTCGTTCGCTTGGGTACAGTTTCGGATCCAGCCTCCATAAAAATACTTTTAATTTCACCCCACATCTCATCAATTGCTGAATGCTCGATTCCATTTAATGACGAGGCTCTGTCGTTAAGGGTGGTGACATAGTTTTGACATATGTTGGGGTCATTTAAAGCATTAGTAATGAATTTTGAGCTCCTTGCTGCATCATGCGCTGGTTTTTGTACGGCAGCGGTTCGTAGTTTGAGACTCATCACAACCAAATGGTGGTCGCTTCCCACATCGGCATTTCTTATACTCCGGACATCACACATAGACTTCCTCCATCGCTGCTGAATCATGATATGATCAATTTGGTTTTCGGTTTGACCATCTGGATGCACCCAGGTAATTTTGTTGCACGTCTTATGCTTAAATACAGTCCCACCTATCACAAGACGATTCGCGTTACCAAAATCGACAAGCAAGTCACCATTTTCATTCATTGGCTCAATAGCAGTTCCAAAATCAAAAATTTTCACCGATTTATCGGATGCTATTGGCAAATTATTGATTGGCAATTGGCATCTGTCAAAGTAGATACAAAAGTTTTGATCTCCCAGGAAAAATATTAAAAATAGTGTAAAAAAAAAGAACAAACAATTATCAAATTAGCGTTCAACCATCAATTAACAAAAAAACCTTTCAAATAATATATATTCTGAGTAAGTTTTTATACTTAGGTCGAACCTAAACAAAGAAATAGGTCCCCATAAAAAGTTAACCTCTAAATGTTCAAAAGAGGGATACTGGAAACGTCTCCAGAACACCCAGGGAACGAGAAACGTACCCCAAACTCAAGATTTTCTACACAAGATTACACTATGAGCACTGTTACCGGAATAAGCGATACCAGAATGCAGGAAATCCTGCTTGAAAACAACAAAGCTCTCGTCGCACAGCTAGCGTCAAAATCCGACCTGCGGGCCCTGTACCAACAGATTCAGGAACTGAATGTGCGACACGAGGAGATTTCCCAAAAAGTAATCGATTTAGAATTGCGTAACAAACAACTTGAAGATCAGATGGACAAAGTTCTGCAAAAAAAATACCGAGTCCAATCTGGTAGTACACCTACCTGTTGAGATTCATACAGATATGGATGAAAAAGCGAAATCCGTCTGCGCTGGATTAATAGACGTAAATACTCCAAGTTTAGTAGTAGAATCTGCCCACACCGTTCATAGTCGTAATGAGCATAATGCCACAATCATTGTTAAAATGAAATCCCGTCAATCGGCATGGAACGTCTTGAGGAACTCAAAAAAGCTTAAAGGTACAAACATTAGCATTCATAAGGATCTGCCTTTTAATATTCGCCAAAGGCGTGCGAAATTAGTTCCAATCATGAAAGAAATCCGTGGCAAAGATCCCGAAGCTAAGGTAGCATTAAGGGATGACAAACTTCTGGTTGATGGTAAAACATTCACTTGGGATTCTACACAAGGGTTGATTTGTCGGGATCAAAATGGGATGGAATACATAAAAAAACTTTTTGGAGACAACCAGAAATTAGCCCTGTTTTTTAGTGCACTTTTATCTTCGCTTAGAAAAAAGTATCATGTTAATTACAACAACAAACTGGTATAATTTCGTATTGTTGTTGTATTTAACATGCTACTTTTTTCAAAGCGAAGATAAAAGTGCACTAAAAAACAGGGCTATTATTTATGAATGGAGCTTCGAACGAAAACAAATCGTATAAGACGTCAAATTTGACATCCAATGTCATCACAGAAAGTGCTGCCAAAGACAAAACAATGCTGCCAGCGATTGATAAACCTTTGGCTTTGCCCACAAGTTCGAATACGCGTTTACACGAGGCTTGATGTTCTCCCGTCTACCAGAGTTTAAACGAACATATTTTAGAAGATAGGAAAATAAAAATTTTAAGTTATAACATAGCTGGATTGAAAAATAAAGTAGATTTTGTGAATTTTTTTAATTATATTAAGAATTTTGATATTTTTGTACTTTATGAAACTCATCTCCTAGAAGGCAATGAAAATAGATTTAAGCATATATTTTTAAATTATGAGCTTCAATGGATTCCTGCAGTAAAAACATCGATTTATGGGAGAGGAAGTGGAGGAATGTTATTCGGGTACTGCGTGAATCTTAAAGGAATGTGTATCAATTTTAAAAGAATTGGAGAACCATATGTGCTGGATATAAAAACTTGTAACTACAAATTAGTTCTAATACCTGTTTATTTAAACTGTAATCACTGGCACGTGACTATGATGCTTTATGCGACTCGTTGCTCGATCTAGAAACAACCAATATTATGCTTGTTGGAGATTTTAATGGGCGGATAGGATATTCTCAAAATAATTTTGCCACGGGACAAAGCGGTAGATGTTTATATAATAACCGAACATCCAAGGACTCAGTTTGCGATAGTAAAGGAGCTAAAATTCTTCAACTTGCGGATGCATACGACTGTTGTGTATTGAACGGAAGCTGCTCAGGTGACCCGGATGGTGAATTTACCTTTCTTCGAGGAACATCATGCTCAGTAATAGATTACTGCTTTATATCCGGGAAATGGCATGCCCTTTTGGAAAACTTTCATGTAGGAGCTGAAATTTACTCGGACCACATGCCCTTAGAAATAACATGCTCAGTGGGTATAAGTGAAAACGGAAGGAGTACGAGACCGTTAAGTCTATTACAAACACTTTTTTGGAGCGATGCAATGCGCAGCACTTATCAGCAAAACCTGAACGTGGAACTAGAAAAGATGAAAATAAGTAATTTAACGTGTGATATTGATGTGCTAACAGAAATCATCAAAAAAGCCGTCCCGAAACGTGGATCATCTGGTGTAAAAACCGTGTTCAAGCAAAAGTGGTTTGATCAGGAATGTTTGAAAGCCAGAATCAGATCTTTTAAATTTTTAAAGCTGTTAAGATTAAAAAGAGCTAATGTTTTCAAAGTTCTGTACAGCGAAGCTAACAAGGATTTTAAACAATTATGCGTGAAAAGAAACAATTATATCAACAACTCAATATCAGCCGGATAAATAACACTCGCTCCTCTGCGGAGTTCTGGAAAGCAGTTAAATATATTAATGGACAAACCAACACAATAGCTGTGTCTTTAAATGCTCCTTTACTCAAAACACACTTCTACAACCTTCTAAACACCCCTCCAACCTCGCCTCCTCTTCAATATGCAGCCCCGTCATTTACTGATGAAAAATAAGACGCACCGTTTACGTTAGAAGAAGTCCTGGAAGCTGTCGAAAACTCCAAACTAAAGAAGGCCCCGGGAAACGATCGAATTCCTTTTGAATTCTATAAGAATTCTTCGAGGGAGTTTATAAATGCACTTACGATTGAATTCAATCGAATCTTCGAAGCCCCGGATGTCCCAGATAGTTTAAAAAAATCTATTATTTTCCCGCTTCATAAAAAAGGAGACTTCAAAAATCCAGCAAACTACAGAGGAATATCCTTCTTAAACACATCAGCCAAGATATTTTCAGCCTTAATATACAAAAGATTAACCGAGTGGGTTCATGAAAAAAATATACTTATCGAATTTCAAGCAGGATTTAGAAAAGGCTACTCCACAATCGACCAAATTTTTTCACTCATCAACATTGCTGACTCATATAAAAAGAAACAGAAAAAACTGTATGCTTTCTTCGTTGATTTCCGTGCGGCGTTTGATACGATATCACGAGAAGCACTTTTTTACAAACTCTACAAAATCGGACTATCAAGCAAAGTTATTAATTTACTCAAAGCTTTGTACGAGAACAATGTTGCATTTGTTTGGGATGGCGACTTAATCTCCGATGAATTTGAGACATCAATGGGTGTGAAACAAGGGTGTATACTTAGCGCACTACTATTCATATTATTCATCAATGATATAACTGATACAGTAAGAGGAGGTATAAGTTACTGTGGAATTCAAATTTCAGCATTGATGTATGCAGATGACATTGTTTTTCTATGCGAAACTGTTGAAGGTATGCAGTTGATGATGAATAGACTGAGCGAGTACTGTAGGTGTTGGAATTTAGCGGTAAACCCGGAGAAATCAAAAATGATGGTGTTTAGAAACGGAGGTGGGCGCTACTCTCGTTTAGAAAAATGGAAATTTAATGGTGAAGAAATCGAGATCGTGCGCAAATACAAATACCTTGGTGTTCTGATAACTGCTAACCTTAGCATGACCACGCATCTGGAAGAAAAACTATCGGATGCTAAACGAGCAATTTCTTCGGTATGGGGAAGTTGTATCAACAACAAATATGTGTCGCACAGCTCGAAAGAAAAGCTGTTTCATTCTACTGCAGCCTCAATTTTACTTTATGGAGCCCAGGTCTGGGGATATTGCTCATATGATACTGTAGAAAAATTCCGCCGTTACTTCTTAAAGAGAATATTCCAGTTACCGAAGAACACTCCAAACTACATGCTGTATCTGGAAACTGGCACACCACCTTTATTTTTGTATACTTTGGAAATGCACTTCAATTATATAATAAAAGTTATGGAAATGGAGGACGCAAGAATTCCGAAAATTATCTTGAAATGTATAATGACAAGAGGAAGTATTGTGGAAGAGTGGCAGAAAATATCATCTGAATGTGGAGAAGCAATGGAAATAGTGGCAAGTGAGCAACCTATTTCACTTAGAAGAAAATTCAATAGGATATTGGAGAGCTTGGGTCGAACTTTGTACGACAGATACACTGAGGAAGCTGGATCTTCACTGTATAGGTGTTATTACAGCAAACTGAACCACCATCTAAGGGACACAACCTACTTCCTTAATTCCCACTCAGTGCACAAAATCAGCACAATTTTTAAAATAAGAGGAGAGATATTGAATTTAAATTTTTTTCCCCACCGTTCTGACCTACCAATTCAATGCAACCTCTGCAATCTGAACACGAGAGAGGACATCTTTCATTTTCTTGCAATTTGCCCAATTTTAAAGGAGTTTCGTGCTATGTTCTTTGGAAAATCTACTTTGGAGATAAATGAAGCATTCAGCATTTTAAACGGCGAACAAGGATGGGATGTTTTATACAAATACACCACGGCTGCACTTCGATATAGAAAATGCATAATGGAGGGAGATTTCTGAAACTTAAATTTCATTTTGTACTAAATGTATCTAAGGTCAACTTATATATATTAGGTATATTGTCAATCTGGTAGACGGCCATAGGCCAAACCAAAAAGACTTATATTATTATTATTATTGTATTATATTATTATTATATATAAACATTGTTAAAATAAAATGGAAATAAAAGTCACTTAAAACTAACTAACTAACTAAACTATAGGCAAAGAAGAGCCACTTTCCCCTAAAAATGTTTATACTATATTAAAATTGAATCGTTACTCGATGCATACCTACTTACATTTTAAATCTCTACAACATAGATTATGATCAGAGCTTAATAATAAACACTTCGTTAGAAGATTCGAGTACCAGCGTCAAAACATTTAACATCGAAATTTCGGCAATATGGAAGGAAATTGAAAGTGAGGAAACTTTATATAACTTCCAAAAGAGAGGTCCAAGATCAATAAAACACCTTAAAAAAGCAACCTGGACCAATTTATTTATTCGACCAAATTTTTCAAAAGACTAAAATTCAGTGCCCGTTAACATTTAAAAACAATAAGCTCAGTGATACTGGTCTTGCGATTAAAGTCACAGGTTTCTGTGTTGAATGCGATTGCAAATTCCAGGGGTGTGTAGCCAGCCAATAAACCTGTTGAAAATTAAATAATTTTAATGGAGTGCCAGATATTGAATTATGATCCCTCATATATCCACTTAAAAAAACGCCAATTGAAGGGCTCTAAGAGAAGAGAAGTTGCATCTGAACTTGTGGATACAAAAAATGTTGCATCGATTTGGCGACGTAAAGAGGCAGACCAACTAATGGATTTTGGCGATGAATAACCACCTCATTTGTTTAAGGGACCAACACTCAGGAAAGCAAAGCAAGAACACCAAGATAAATTGCTTAACATCAAAAGTAAAAATATTTATGATAGCATTCAAATTATATATTATGAACACAAATCTGAAGGTGCTATTAGGTCCATTGGCTTAGATCCCTTTTTTGTCCATTATTTTTCAAATGAGCAAATAGCCGTTTATATGAAACACCACGAAAATGTAATAATTGACTCCACTGGCTCACTGGTTAAAAAAATAAGATAACCTAATGGTGAATTGGGTCCCCACTTATTTTTGTACCAATGCGTAACGAAAGTAGCCAATAGTGGATACGTTCCAGTTTGTCAGATGGTTTCGGCTGCTCAAAACACAAATGCAATTTCCTATTGGCTTCAAGAGTTCCTTCGCATAGGGGCACAGCACAAGAAAACGTTCCCGATACCAAAAGAAATTGTAACAGATTTCAGCAAAGCCCTGCTAGGAGCTGCCGCTCGCTTCTTTGCACAGAAGAATAGCTCGGCCGAATATTTGAACCATTGTTTTAAATTATTGCTAAAAGGATCGTCAATGACATTAACGCCATGCTTAATTCGTCTCGATATTTGCCATTTTATTAACATGGTGGCAAAATGGAAATGTTGGAGGCAAAACCAGAGGCGCGTTAAGCAGTTCTATTTAAGAAGTTTTGCTGTAATGAGGGAACAAACTAGTCTTGAAGGAATCGAGGAACACGCTGAAGCCATATATACAGTCGCATTAAACGAAAATCAAATTCAAGGCAACTTAACCGACAAATCGAGAATATTCTTGTCCAATTCTATGAGGGGAATTACTGTTGATGAAAAGTTGTTAGAAAGTCAAGAAGATGAAATTGAATTTGAAGAAGATTTGGAGCAGAGCGAAGATATTTATAAGTGGAATAATGACATTTTCGAAAAAACACAAAGTAAAATTGCAGAACAAAATGAAATCGGTGATATTAACCCATATTTCTGCCTAACAGTCGCCACAAATTTAAAAAGAATTCTTCCGTATTTCCCGCTTTTCAGTGACGTTATGATATCTTTATTTAAATATGGCAGTGAAAGGCCAACATCAGCAGGAGTGGAATCCGAGTTTAATGATCTCAAAAATAGAGAGCTCGTAGAAACCACAACACTGAGGGTGGATAAATTCATAACTCGGTATATATCCACGTTTTCTGGAAAAATTAAAATCGCTCTCGCTGGTCAACACAAAGAAACTGTTAACACAATGTTAAAATTAAAACAAAATGAAACTTACCACCTATCTGCAGATGAGCACATTGCAGAATTACTTGAAGAAGAAAATTGGCGAAACAAAAACAAAAAAACATATAAAAAATATGACACTGACATACCAGATATTTCAAAAACAATGGCCGCAACACCTGAGTTTTTCCATGAAACATCGAGCGATTACGAGGAATCGAAGCTTAAAGAACATTGGCAGAAGAAAGAAAACAAAGCTGCATAAACAAAATATATATATCAACTTCCGCAATTCGATGATTTTCAGAAAAAAAAGTAACATTGCCGGTAGTTTTAAATGTAAATTCTTGCAAAAATATAACTGCTGGCACTAAAAGCATCGTACTAACTAACACATGTGCGTTTGACAGTATTTGTCAAATTTTAGCCATTGCTTTGAAAAATAATGTAAAATATAAAGAGGCCTTACAAAATATGAAAATTCCAATTATAGATGCGTCTTTAGTTTTTATAGAAGAAAGACTTAGGAATAACAAGTTTTACTCGGAGAGGACAAACATTTTTCTAAACTTAGACGTGTATAAAAAGCAGAGCAACAAATACAACATAATAAAAATTAAAGGCGATATCAACGTTGGGATTTTGGCAAGTTGCTTGTTTTCAAGCTCTGAGAGTTGCAGAATAACTTCAACTTATCAGAAGTGCAAAAAATCCAATATTACATATAAACCAACAATTCCAGCCAACTACGACAAACTGAAGCTCGGCTTTAACATGCTGTCAGAAGCTGTGCTACACGCGTTTCCCTCTCCAAAAGAATGTTGTGGCATAACCAAAACGGAAGAAATTACTTATAACGATCATATAATTATAGAAACAGATCTTGGCGAAAATACAAAAACTGCCCTAAAGTCAATACCATTGACAATTAATTTTGACAAACAATTTGAATTAGCAGGAGTCGTCGGGTATTGTGGTTCGTTCAAATTAAACTCTGTTGGACATTATTCGGCATATACCTAATACCTATACCAATGATAAATTATGGCTACAGTTTGATGACACATCAACAAAAAGTTCATTAAATCGATTGAGTAGTGATTGCCAAATATTTGCACACTTATGCATTTATGTAATGAAATAAGGAAAAAAATACGTTGTTGTCGTTGTTGTTGTTGTTGTTGTTGCTGTTGTTGTTGTTGTTGTTGGCGTTGTTATTGTTGTTAATGCATTTCAATTGGCATCACGAACCGTGACGTTTTCAGCCATTCACCAGTTCTACGGATAGAACAACATCTTTGAGGCAACACTTTGAGAGTGGTGACTTCTCTCAAAAATATTCGACCAGTGACCGATTCCTTGCAAATTGTCGTTGATCCCGATTCAACCACACCACAACCACCACTACTTCCACCACCACCACCACCACCACCACCACCACCACCACCACCACCACCACCACCACTACCACAGTAGCAGTTCCAAAATCAAAAATTTTCACCGATTTATCGGATGCTATTGGCAAAGAAGAGCCACTTTCCCCTAAAAATGTTTATACTATATTAAAATTGAATCGTTACTCGATGCATACCTACTTACATTTTAAATCTCTACAACATAGATTATGATCAGAGCTTAATAATAAACACTTCGTTAGAAGATTCGAGTACCAGCGTCAAAACATTTAACATCGAAATTTCGGCAATATGGAAGGAAATTGAAAGTGAGGAAACTTTATATAACTTCCAAAAGAGAGGTCCAAGATCAATAAAACACCTTAAAAAAGCAACCTGGACCAATTTATTTATTCGACCAAATTTTTCAAAAGACTAAAATTCAGTGCCCGTTAACATTTAAAAACAATAAGCTCAGTGATACTGGTCTTGCGATTAAAGTCACAGGTTTCTGTGTTGAATGCGATTGCAAATTCCAGGGGTGTGTAGGTTAGGTTAGGTAGAAGTGGCTGTCAGTACTAAGTACTGACACACTTAGACCAGAATTGGTCCGTTGTGATACCACATGAATCTTAAAAACTCTTTCCTTACTCGCTAAAACCACTTTGAGCTCCTGACGAAGCGTGTGAGACTATAAATGTCTGTGTTTGCCAGATCACTAGGATCGTTAAAGAAGTAAACTCCTAAATGGAGCCTACGTCTGAGGGAAAGAGCAGGGCATGTGCAGAGAAGGTGAGGAATCGTTTCCTCTTCCTCCTCGTCCATGCAGCTTCTGCAGAAATCGTTTGAAGGTACGCCAAGCCGCGCTGCGTGCCTGCCTATTAAACAGTGTCCTGTTATGACACCTACAATAGAGCTAATATGCATTCTATTTAGAGATATTAAACACTTGGAGCGTTTGAGGTCAAGGTTTGGCCATACTTGTTTTGTCGCCAAACAAGTAGTGATGTTTTCCCACCTTGTGTTTGTTCTCTTCAACGCATCTTGCTTCAGTAAAAGCTTACACGTAGCGATGGGTATACCAATGTTTACCTTTTCAGGTAAAATGGGTAGTAATGTTCCACTTCTAGCGAGTTCATCAGCTTTACAATTACCTGGAATGTCACTATGACCCGGCACCCAACAAAGGTGAATATTAAACTGTTTCGCCATCTCCAACAGAGATGATCGACAGTTGAGGGCTGTTATAGAGTTTGTACGGACAGAGTCCAGGGATTTAATGGCGGCTTGACTATCAGAGAAGATGCGGATATCCGAGCATGATATCACGTTTTCTTTGAGCCAAGACAGTACTTCTTTTATCGCTAGAAGTTCCGCCTGGAATACGCTACAGTGATTAGGAAGACGGAATGAGAGACTTAAATTTAGTCTTTCAGAGTACACTCCCCCACCAACCCCATCTTTGGTCTTCGATCCGTCAGTGTAGAAGTGAATTGATTGATCTTCTAAGAATTCCACATCCTCCCAGGTGGATCTGGAAGGTATGGTCACTTCAAAATTTTTATCGAAATTCAATTGTGGGATTGTGTAGTCAGTGTTACTAGGAAGTGTTCCGAATGAATTCAGAATAGCGGAGTGACCAATCTCATTATTGATCCACTGTGAAGAGGCTTTGAGGCGAATGGCTGTGCTCGCAGCCGTTTGTTTGCTGAAAATATCGAGAGGTGTCAGATGGAGAAGAGTGTCTAATGCAGCGGAAGGAGTCGACCGAAGTGCTCCAGTAGTACATAGACATGCTGTTCTTTGGACTTTGCTTAGTTTGTCGCGATGTGTCGCTTTATCCAAGGCAGTCCACCATACTGCCACGCCGTAAGTTAGAATCGGTCTAATTACCGAAATGTATAGCCAGTGAGTGATTCGAGGTTGGAGGCCCCATTTACTACCTACGGCTTTTTTGCAGGAGAAAAGTGCCACTGTGGCTTTTTTCACTCTTTCTTGTATGTTAGGTTTCCAACTTAACTTCTTATCTAAGATGAGACCCAAGTATTTAGCTTCGTCTGAGAATTTTAGTGGAACACCATTAATAATAGGGGGGTCTGTTTGCGGAATTTTGTATTTCCTGGAGAAGAGGACAAGATCTGTTTTATGGGGGTTAACTCCAAGTCCGCATCGATCTGCCCATCGTGTTAGCTTGTTTAGAGCGTTTTGTAGAAGATCTCTTAAAATGTTAGGATGTTTTCCTGATACTGCTATAGCAACGTCATCCGCATAGGCAATCACTCTGTAGCTCTCTGCCTCTAAGGTATTCAGCAGTTCATTAACTACCAAATTCCAAAGAAGGGGAGAAAGCACCCCGCCTTGCGGTGTACCTCTACTGGTGTGTAGCCAGCCAATAAACCTGTTGAAAATGAAATAATTTTAATGGAGTGCCAGATATTGAATTATGATCCCTCATATATCCACTTAAAAACACGCCAATTGAAGGGCTCTAAGAGAAGAGAAGTTGCATCTGAACTTGTGGATACAAAAAATGTTGCATCGATTTGGCGACGTAAAGAGGCAGACCAACTAATGGATTTTGGCGATGAAGAACCACCTCATTTGTTTAAGGGACCAACACTCAGGAAAGCAAAGCAAGAACACCAAGATAAATTTATTGCTTAACATCAAAAGTAAAAATATTTATGATAGCATTCAAATTATATATTATGAACACAAATCTGAAGGTGCTATTAGGTCCATTGGCTTAGATCCCTTTTTTGTCCATTATTTTTCAAATGAGCAAATAGCCGTTTATATGAAACACCACGAAAATGTAATAATTGACTCCACTGGCTCACTGGTTAAAAAAATAAGATTACCTAATGGTGAATTGGGTCCCCACTTATTTTTGTACCAATGCGTAACGAAAGTAGCCAATAGTGGATACGTTCCAGTTTGTCAGATGGTTTCGGCTGCTCAAAACACAAATGCAATTTCCTATTGGCTTCAAGAGTTCCTTCGCATAGGGGCACAGCACAAGAAAACGTTCCCGATACCAAAAGAAATTGTAACAGATTTCAGCAAAGCCCTGCTAGGAGCTGCCGCTCGCTTCTTTGCACAGAAGAATAGCTCGGCCGAATATTTGAACCATTGTTTTAAATTATTGCTAAAAGGATCGTCAATGACATTAACGCCATGCTTAATTCGTCTCGATATTTGCCATTTTATTAACATGGTGGCAAAATGGAAATGTTGGAGGCAAAACCAGAGGCGCGTTAAGCAGTTCTATTTAAGAAGTTTTGCTGTAATGAGGGAACAAACTAGTCTTGAAGGAATCGAGGAACACGCTGAAGCCATATATACAGTCGCATTAAACGAAAATCAAATTCAAGGCAACTTAACCGACAAATCGAGAATATTCTTGTCCAATTCTATGAGGGGAATTACTGTTGATGAAAAGTTGTTAGAAAGTCAAGAAGATGAAATTGAATTTGAAGAAGATTTGGAGCAGAGCGAAGATATTTTTAAGTGGAATAATGACATTTTCGAAAAAACACAAAGTAAAATTGCAGAACAAAATGAAATCGGTGATATTAACCCATATTTCTGCCCAACAGTCGCCACAAATTTAAAAAGAATTCTTCCGTATTTCCCGCTTTTCAGTGACGTTATGATATCTTTATTTAAATATGGCAGTGAAAGGCCAACATCAGCAGGAGTGGAATCCGAGTTTAATGATCTCAAAAATAGAGAGCTCGTAGAAACCACAACACTGAGGGTGGATAAATTCATAACTCGGTATATATCCACGTTTTCTGGAAAAGTTAAAATCGCTCTCGCTGGTCAACACAAAGAAACTGTTAACACAATGTTAAAATTAAAACAAAATGAAACTTACCACCTATCTGCAGATGAGCACATTGCAGAATTACTTGAAGAAGAAAATTGGCGAAACAAAAACAAAAAAACATATAAAAAATATGACACTGACATACCAGATATTTCAAAAACAATGGCCGCAACACCTGAGTTTTTCCATGAAACATCGAGCGATTACGAGGAATCGAAGCTTAAAGAACATTGGCAGAAGAAAGAAAACAAAGCTGCATAAACAAAATATATAGACCAACTTCCGCAATTCGATGATTTTCAGAAAAAAAAGTAACATTGCCGGTAGTTTTAAATGCAACTTCTTGCAAAAATATTACTGCTGGCACTAAAAGCATTGTACTAACTAACACATGTGCGTTTGACAGTATTTGTCAAATTTTAGCCATTGCTTTGAAAAATAATGTAAAATATAAAGAGGCCTTACAAAATATGAGAATTCCAATTATAGATGCGTCTTTAGTTTTTATAGAAGAAAGACTTAGGAATAACAAGTTTTACTCGGAGAGGACAAACATTTTTCTAAACTTAGACGTGTATAAAAAGCAGAGCAACAAATACAACATAATAAAAATTAAAGGCGATATCAACGTTGGGATTTTGGCAAGTTGCTTGTTTTCAAGCTCGGAGAGTTGCAGAATAACTTCAACTTGTCAGAAGTGCAAAAAATCCAATATTACATATAAACCAACAATTCCAGCCAACTACGACAAACTGAAGCTCGGCTTTAACATGCTGTCAGAAGCTGTGCTACACGCGTTTCCCTCTCCAAAAGAATGTTGTGGCATAACCAAAACGGAAGAAATTACTTATAACGATCATATAATTATAGAAACAGATCTTGGCGAAAATACAAAAACTGCCCTAAAGTCAATACCATTGACAATTAATTTTGACAAACAATTTGAATTAGCAGGAGTCGTCGGGTATTGTGGTTCGTTCAAATTAAACTCTGTTGGACATTATTCGGCATATACCTAATACCTATACCAATGATAAATTATGGCTACAGTTTGATGACACATCAACAAAAAGTTCATTAAATCGATTGAGTAGTGATTGCCAAATATTTGCACACTTATGCATTTATGTAATGAAATAAGGAAAAAAATACGTTGTTGTCGTTGTTGTTGCTGTTGTTGTTGTTGTTGTTGGCGTTGTTATTGTTGTTAATGTATTTCAATTGGCATCACGAACCGTGACGTTTTCAGCCATTCACCAGTTCTACAGATAGAACAACATCTTTGAGGCAACATTTTGAGAGTGGTGACTTCTCTCAAAAATATTCGACCAGTGACCGATTCCTTGCAAATTGTCGTTGATCCCGATTCAACCACACCACAACCACCACTACTTCCACCACCACCACCACCACCACCACCACCACCACCACCACCACCACCACCACCACCACCTCATTCAGTTAAAGAAGAATGACAATACCAATATAGTTATGAATTCCATGTGAGTACCTTTACTCCTGTCCCTGTAGTGAAGTCCCGTAAAAATGTCCGTACTGATTTATCTAACCGCCAGAATCGATTAAAGTACAAATAGGAGAGTCAGAAAAACTTGGGTAGACATCACCGTTTTCTGGAGGGGGTTTTTTAGACGCCATTTTCCAAAATGGCCGACAAATAGTAGTTTAATTTGTATGGGAGAACGGAAAAATCTCCATAAAAATTAAACCACTAAACCGATTTTGATGAAATGATCAGACATGATAAAAAACAAGATGAGAAGCCAACATAATTAATTTCCGCCCACTGTCACGCCCCCTTTTTTGAAAAAGTAATATTATTCGTCAAAATTAATACAAATTCGGATGTTGCTTTAGTTAAACTTATAAGAATATTATTTTATGGAATATAAGCTGTAAAAAGTTCCTACCACGCCTATTTTGTGGGCGTTTATTATTTTGTGACTTGTATTTAGTTCGTTTTAGTAAGATAAAATCTGAACCACTTCACCGAATGTAATGAAATTTTCACACATGATAGCGAACAGTATAGGATTGTATACAATTTTCGCACATTGACACGCCAACAAAAGCCCATCTTATCACTCTTCCTCATTAGCTGCTAAAAGCCGTTGGAAATGATATCAATTAAGATGCTTTTTGAAGTTTCCTGATTGATATTGACTAAAGAAAATCTATTATTTTAGATTTTTAGTAAACAAAAATAAAAAATTATAAAAAATACAATTACATACATTTGCAATTCATTTGTATACTAATTCATCTCGTACATTGCTCACCACATTTGCAATACTCTGTGCATGTCAAATACTTAAATTTACATTTACACCTTTATTTAATTTACACTTTTAATTATAGTTTAGGGGGTCAATGACCTGCGAAACTGTGAAATGAAAACAAAGTTATCATTTCATTTCCACAGAGTTTTATCATTTTATCACTTCACAAACACGCGCAAGGCGATTCCGGAACTCGTTATGAAAAACAGCTGTCAAAGTGAGTACTAAAAAGTACTAACATGAAAAACGCTACCACTTGTTCATAGAAAAAGATGATTGTGACGTCATAGAAATACCAAGATGGCGAGTTGGGTGTATCAAATGAGCACAATTTGTCTTTGTTTATAATTTTTCTTTTCACAGGTTTTCACAGAATGTAATGATTGTGATAAACGAATCATCATATAAAAACATTTTGGCATTTGCTTTCATTTTTTCACTTCGCAAATCGCATTTGGCGTGAAGGCGTTATGATATTTATCACTTCACAGTATCACAGATCAAGAATTAACCCCCAGAAGGCATTATGTAAAGGCACAATCTGTCAGCTGCAGGCTTGAATCTGGAAAATAGCTCTATGAAAGGCTTAAGTATTACCTTAAAAAACAAAACAGCATCTTCGGATATGTCCATTTCTAACTGTAAAAGATAAGGGTGGTAACTCTGATATATGTTTCTGTTTATGTAAGGAATAACGAAGCTCATCGAATGTCTTACACTTTGCTGATGAATGTAAAACTTGAACAAGGTATTCCTCTACTTTGTCAAGTATTTCATCAGATAAAATATTATCTTCTGCAAATCGAAATAATATCCAACGGTTCTGGCGATGCTTTAATTGCAGATGATTTTGTTCCCATCTTCCTTGTGGTATCACAAACTGGGGGTCAATTCTCGATCTGTGAAACTGTGAAATGAAAACAAAGTTATCATTTCAGTTTTCACAGAGTTTTATCATTTTATCACTTCACAAACATGCGGCAGGCGATTCCTGAACTCATTATGAGAAACAGCTGTCAAAGTGAGTTCTAAAAAGTACTAAAATTAAAAAAATCTACCACTTGCTCATAGAAAAAGATGATTGTGACGTCAGAGAAAGACCAAGGTGGCGACTTGGGTGTATCAAATGAGCACAATTTGTTTCTGTTTATCATTTTTCTTATCACAGGTTTTCGCAGAATGAATGTATTGTTATAAAAGAATCATCATATGAAAACATTTGTTTTCATTTTTTCACACTAAGAGAATCGCATTTGGCGTGAAGGGGTTATCATATCTCTCACTTCACAGTTTCACGGATCGAGAATTGACCCCTTGTAAGTATGTGGGCCTTAATTAAATTGATGTAAAGGGGGCGTGGCAATGGGCGGAAATTAATTATGTTGGCTTCTTATCTTGTTTTTTATCATGTCTGATCATTTCATCAAAATCGGTTTAGTGGTTTAATTTTTATGGAAATTTTTCCGTTCTCCCATACAAATTATACTACTATTTGCCGGCCATTTTGGAAAATGGCATCTTAAAACCCCCCTCCAGAAAACGGTGATGTCTACCCAAGTTTTCTGACTCTCCTTTATGTACTTAAATCGATTCTAGCGGTTAGATAAATCAGTACGGACATTTCTACGGGACTTCACTACAGGGACTGTATTACTACGTATAAACACATATTTTGAAAAATTAAATTTATTTCAATATTATAGTTTTTGGTTATGCTAATTTTGTATTATTCTAAGGCCCATTTGCTGATTCAAAATATATAAATATTTAAGTAGAACATAAACAATAATTTGACAGTTTACGCAGAGGACAAAGTAGAACATAAGCTTTTTAAGTAGAACACAAACGCTTAAGTTTCGTATCAGCAAACGGGTCTAAAAGGGATATGTACAAAGTTTCAAAGCCAGTTTAATATCCTTTTTTCATACATAGAGTCGATTTTTCAATAATCAGTTAAACAAATAAAATAAAAAAAAATATCGTAACTGACTACATACTTAAAAATTGGCTCTTAAAAGTTTAATTATATTCCTACTATATGTAATGTAGGTACTTCCTATTTTTTTCTCATTTAATCTCACTGCATGCGTTTTCCAGTAAAACTTCCACGTTGAACTTCTCCTTGATATTCGATCTCGGGACCAGAGATAAACTTGGCTATGGCACTTCAATTTCACAAAAAAAAAGATCGAACTACTGTCAACTTTATTATCTAAAATTAAAACAAGTCGTAGAACTGGGACACTTCACTCGTCTAGTTATGACAAAAATATCTTTCGAAAGAGGAAAGTTGAGATAACTCAGCCAGCGTCAGTTCCTTCAGCTACTACATCCACGAAAGCAACAACAAAAGAAGCAATTAATCCACGAAAGCTTCCAAACAGCGCAGGTAATCGGCCCTATCATGAATTCCATCGTAATCGGAAAGTTGTTACAAATCCCGAAAAAAGCTACATTTGTATCACCAAATCCGTTTTCGGAATTCCTAACAACTTTCTGATTAAGATGGAATTCGTGATAGGGCTGAGTGCATTTCCAACATGCCAGTTTTTGTTTCAATAAATTTTGTAAAAAACAAAACCCAAACTTTATCAAAAATTGATTTTTTTTTCATTTTCATCGTATAAACAGGCACGAACGCGTGAGCAACATTTGGGTAGCGGAAAAAAACTTCGGAATCCAAATTCTATCCTGTACACCTTAAAAGGAGGTAAAACTTTTGCCTATTAGAGATTTATTCTTCGACCTCTGATCATCATAACCATCCCATTACGCACGAAGAAGATGAGAATTGATCATTTTGTTAACTCAAATCCTGGTGCAGTGCATTTTTGGTGAAATAAACCAGTTCCATCACAATGGAGCTGGATCAGAAGAGTCACATCACCAGCAACAAGTGCCGCATATGAATTCCAATCAGAGAATGGGTACGTTCAGACGACCCAAGGGACTTGATATTCAGTCAACTGCATTCGTTGAACGCAAATTTGACCAAGGTAACAAGGTTTTTTTGAAATGTCAAACTTGGAACTATACTTCAAACATTTACTTTCAGTTGATAGTGAAGAAAGTACCGATTGTATTTTTTTCTAAGAAAAACCTCACACCTGTAATAAACCCAAAACGAGTTGTAATAAACCCTAAACGAGTTGTAATAAACAAGCTTTTTGAAGAAAAGTTTTTCAAGACAATTGAATTTTTGTACTAGGAAACCAAACATAAAATTAACAAATCTCATAAAAAACTTATATATTTTAACTTATCATGCAGTTAATAATTTTCTTTTTTTTATTCGATAAAGAATCTTCCAAGAAATTGGTAAAAATGAACGTGCAAAAAAATTAATAAATCAGAAAACAATAAAGTTCAGCTTTCTGTTTAGTGACCAAATATAATCAGCTGATATTCTGACACAAGTGCACTTGACTAGATATTAAGGGAGATTTTTCTTGACTTACTTTCCAGTCAACTTTCCAATAAAGTTGCCTTAATTGGAAAGAAATATTTTGGCAGCTGACCAATCAGAGACTAGAAACTTGCCTTAGTTTCTAGTCCCTTGGGTTGTCCGAACGTACCCAATATGAAATAAAGAAGTCAATCCTCAGCTGTCAATTTGATTTGCCTACAAGCTGGAAGCGAACAGCTGATGTATTAGATTTGCAAAGTATTAGTGAAAAGCAGTGCAAACACACATAGAATCAACTTGTCATTCAGCACATCATTCAGCACAGGTCTTGTTGTTGTTGCAATTCACATCTATTTCTTCGACACGAAATGAAATTACAAATACAACAATGTAAACAAATGGGTTTTGGGGGTGAAACGTACGAAGGATTGGCTTCTTTATTTGATATTCTCTGATTCCAATGCACACTCATAAGTCATAATCCTTTATGAACACAACAATTACATCAATTGAAAAGCAGTCGCAAGCGATCGTCCGTTTTTGAAAACATCATCTACATCAAAAATGCATTTGCAGAGTGTTCTTTAACGCAAACTGCTAAAATCACATGTTCAAAAACATCATCTGCGGTGCAGCTGCGCAGTACAAAAATCGAGTTGACGATAAAAAATAATGAAAAACCAGAGAGCGTGTTCGCAAATATAAAATGCGTTTGCGAATAAATTGAATAACATTCATAAACCGATTTTGTGCAAGGCAGGACGATTGCCTATGAGGATTTCAATCTGCGCCAAAAAATGACTATCATTACGATCAAATTGACTTTGATTTGACGTTTTCGAAAACGGCCATTTTTTGGTTTCTATGTCGAGAGACCAAAGAAGAATGCTGCATTCCGTAGCCCTGCAAACACAATGATGAATATAGTTATTATGCAAAGCGTAGTAGGAGTAAGTGATTTTTAAAAGTTTAAGCGTTCTCAATTGTGTCTTATTATTATTCTTATTTAGATTATAGAAAACGTCAAAGCCGAAAATATTGCATCAGCCATATAAAACCAAAGAACTTAAATTTGGGGTTTACTCCGATGGAAGACAATTTCCTTACTCCGCTCCGGTGGCTACGTTTGGATCACTGAATGCTGCCCTGTATTTGTTTTTAATGGCCGATCTATTTGCATTTGAAAATAACTTGGTACTATTAATTATTTGTTTATATGTACATATATTAATCATTTTCTTTTTTTTTACAAAACTTACTTATGCATGAATATAACATTGTTTTATAAAAATAATTTTATTTTGTTTCATTATTCTATTAAAATCTTTATTTTGTTCACTTTCGTATAAATAGTTTTTTCATTATTGGCCCTGAAAAAAATTTTAGAAATGTGTAATTGATGCAGAAATAATACATATTTTTTGTATGTAGGAAACATTTGTACAAAAATATATATTATATATTATTTAAATGAAAAAAGTCTACAATATAAACAAAATTAAACAAATTTTTGAATGCATATATTAAATACTTATGAATTTGTTTGTATCCGAATATTGTTTAAAAGTGATTAAAGCAATGTAAAAACAAAAATGGGCCAGTTCTTTTTATTATTGTTTTGCTTGCATAAAGCAAGCTTGTTAGAATTGAAGATCTTTTTAAATATTTTTGCAGGCCATCGGATTTATTTTCCCTATAGCCGATAGTATATCAAAGAGAAAAAATGAAGATTGGATCGGTTTTGTGTTTGGAGGTACACTGGACGTCCACTATAATGAGAATTTTAGTAAAACGACTATCGTAATAAGGGTGTATTTATTACGATAGTCGTTTTACTAAAACGCCACAAAAATGACAAGGCTCCAGAAACGACAATTGGCATTTGAATGAAACTAAAAGTTAAGTGTTCTCTCCGCTCTTCACTATTCTCACCATTTTAACTGAAACGCCAAATGTCACTTCTAGAGCCGTGTCGTTTTACTGGCGTTTTAGTAAAATGACTATCGTAATAAGGGTGATAATGTTCAGCCAATTAGTTATATCGAAAGATTCGTTATATCGAAAACAGTTTTTTTGACCCTAAAAAAGAACAATATTAACTGATTATTTAAAAAGTAATTTTTTATATCAAATTTTTAAAATTGCACACAATTAATAAATTTTGAGAAGAAACAAAGGCCGTTTCCGAAAAAGTCAAATCAAAGCCAATAGCCCTTATTGCGAGTGTCGTTTGCTTTCGATAAACGACTTTTGTCGAAAGTCGATTATCGAAAAAAATTAATTTTGATGTTGAAAATTTTAATATTTTGAACAAAATTTTTCGTAAACAAGTCAAAACAAAAAATTTCACAATAATTATTAAAATTTTCAACACCAACATTAATTTTTTCGATTATCGACTTTCGACAGAAGTCGTTTATTGAAAGCAAACGACACTCGCAATAAGGGCCAATATGATCGTCATTTTTTTTACGCAGATTGCAATCGTCATATATAACGGGTGATTTTTTAGCTGGTTTGGTTTTGGCAACACTGGTTTTGACAGCTGACGTGTGTTTAGTACCTTGTGTCACTGTCAAACAGCTTCAGTTTGGTTTGCAATTTAACCATGGATCGTCTTACAAATGAACAACGCTTGCAAATTATTGAATTTTACTATCAAAATTCGTGCTCGGTTCGAAATGTTCATCGCGCGCTGCTTCCATTTTATGGTCGGCATTCTCGACCTTCTGAGCAGTCTATTCGGAAGATTGTGACCAAATTTCGCACCAAATTTACTTTGTTGGACATTAAACCACCAACACGTTTACGTACTGTGCGTAGTGAAGAAAATATTGCAGCCGTATCAGCTAGTGTGACAGAAGACCGCGAAATGTCGATTCGGCGCCGTTCCGTGGTTTCAACAAGACGGTGCCACATGCCACACAGCACGCGAAACAATGGCGCAATTGCGAGGCGAGTTTGGTGAACAGTTAATTTCACGTTTCGGGCCGGTCAATTGGCCGCCTAGATCGTGCGATTTGACACCATTAGATTATTTTTTGTGGGGGTATGTCAAGGCTAATGTCTATAGGGACAAGCCCGCTTCGATTGACGCACTGGAAGCCAACATCCATGCATTCATTCGTGAGATACCGGCCGATATGTGTGAAAGAGTAGGCCAAAATTGGACTCAGCGGATGGGCTACCTGAGACGCAGCTGCGGTCAACATTTGCATGAAATTATCTTTAAACATTAAATTGCAAGGTTCAAACTATCGATTCAAATAAATATTTCATTCATTTTTTCGAATTTTTTGTGTTTTTTTTTTTAAAGTTCTAAACCTCTTAAAAAATCACCCGTTACAAACGTCCTGCTTGCACAAAATCGGATTGATGAAAGTCATTCAAAACACAAAACGAATTTGATGTTTACGAACACGCTGTCTGGTTTCTCAATTTTTTTTACTGCAAAGCTGCACCGCAGATGATGTTTTCGAACATGTGACTTTAGCAGTTTGCGTTAAAGAGCATTCTGCAAGTGCATTTTTGATGCAGATGACGTTTTCGAAAACGGCCAGTTATTCATTTGCGTTTTAAAACATAGGCTATCTCTTTGATTCCCGAATTATTGTGTTTCATTCTTATTTTTTAGAATGACAGTTGATAGGTGATTTCAAATTAAAACAACTGGGAGCTGGGACCCGAGGGAAAAATGCTCGATGAGGTGGTTTGAAGTTGTAGCTACTGCCCCAATGGGACCCTCCTATGTAGCTTCCTCTACTTTCGAATCTGTTCGGAAGTTGTTTTCAATGCTTGTTATAAATGGTAATATGTATGAAAGTAAGATCAAATGGTAGTACTTCTGACTTTCTGTCACTAAATCTCCAATTAGACCTCTATTTTATTTTTGATTATAAAGACCTGTGCCAAGATTCAGCTATTTCAGCGAGTGAGATGAGATGACTCGCCTTACTCGCCGACTCATCTCACTTCACTCGCAAAAGTGATTCAGCTATTTAAGTGAAATGAGTAAGTTCGAATTTAGTTTCGAACATGAGACAAAGAATAAATATAAAAGAGCTAAATTCTACCTCCTTGTCACACTCGTTACGCAAAACGAAATGAAACAACAAATACAACAATGTAAACATTGGAATCTTTAATAATGGAGTTTGGAGTATCTTTTGTTTCAATAATTTTTTTTTGTCATGATTAAAGTTTATTGTGTTTGATGTGAGTTTTACCCTAGAGAAATAAAAAGTTTAAAAGTGTTGAAAGCGAATAGAATATAAATTTATTTAATATACAGGGTGTCCCGTAATGAGTGGATAATACTGCAACTGGTGATAGCAGGCTTTATGACTGCTCAGAAAAAAAATATAAAAAAAATATTTTTCTTGTGGTCTCCATGGTATAATTTATTTTCGAAAAATGTTAAAAAATTCGGGGTCTCCTAAAATACCTAATTACAACGGCCACCCATAAAGGATTCTTATTATTTTGTTATTTTTATAATATTCTTGAATAACCGTTCTAAATGATGGGTAGTAAATTTTAACAGCTGATGCATTTTTTGTGTTATAATTTTTTTAAATTATTTTTTTATTCAAAAATAATTCAATATTTTTTTTCACCACAGTTTGAAAAATTATAAAGGGAAAAAAATGTATGAGAACATAGGTGGCAAATTTGATAAAAATTGGCCTGTTTAATGTACTTTCCAAAATGGTATAACACATGTTTGTGTCTACAACCATAACCAATAAAATTGGCATTTGATCTACTATAGTAGTTTTTTTAACAAATTTATCAGATGAAATTAAGTTACTTAATTAAGTAGACACTACGTCGACGAATGAATGACTAATATTGTTTTTTTAATTTTTATTGCATTTAAAAATAACCGTTCTTAAATAAAGGCAGTAACATTTAACACTATAGTCTATCCAGCAAAAATTGTCAGTACAGGGCTTATGGGCGAGCTTTTTTCAAAACAGTGGTGCCAATGTATACCATCACAACACTCAAATAACAAACCTGCCACTGAAAAAGATACTAAACCACTGATAAACATACAGGAAGTGTTGTTGCAACTCCTTGAAACATTTCATACGCTCCAACATGACGACCGTCGTCTTTCAATGCCAAAAGCATTCTGAATTCTGATCGTATACTCGCTTTCGCTTCTACCTTCGCTGTGTGAAATAAAACAAAAATTCAAATTCCAACAGAGTTGCCTTTGCCATGTTGCAACAGTACGAAAGAGCTTTTTCAGTGGTTTTTATGAAAGAACTTTCAGTTTTGAAGCTTTTGAGAACAATATTTATAAAGGTGAGAGCCAAAAGTGTTGTCGTTTTGATTGTCCCCTTATTATTTATTCGTATATTTGAATAAAGCTATAAAATGCACTTAAAATTTGTACGATTTTAGTCTTTAAGAAGAAAAAAGTTATTTGCGCTAAGTTTTGAAACATTCACAAAGCGTTACGTGATCAAATTCATTTGAAAAGGAGTGCTGTGGTAAAAAAAGATAAATGGATCTTTTTTTAATATGTTTGAAATGGTATAAATGGTAACCATATGCACATTGTTCTTCGATTTGTGGCAATTTATAATTAGAAGTACGGAAGCCCTGTGAGAGCTTTAACTTGAGACAGATGTTTGCAAGCCAATGCAACCAGACTGAGAGGCAAACGTCCTATCTTCCCTTTACTGACAATTTTTGTTGGATAGAGCATAGGCATTCGTCCTTCTGAAAAACATTGGTGGACTCTGATGAACACTCGATAGTCCGGATGTCGCGCATTTGGATAGAGTGCTGCAGCTGCGTTAGCGCTTCCTCTGCATTCCCCGTATATTAAATGCATATTTGCATACTCCAGCGGCGTATACTGTGACATTCTTAATCAGTATTAATTTAATCAAATTCAAAAATGCGTTTAATTGACGAAACCAGTATAACAACGTTATACGTTATGTAATGACAGAGAATTGACAATATTTGCAAATAATACTTTTTTATGCATTTTAATGCCTATTTTATTACAAGTCAATTTTGATTTGAGAAAGTGTTAAAAATCTTCTCTAGTAGATAAAAAGCCAATTTAATGTGTTATTGCTGTAGATAAAAGCTTGTGATTTACCATTTGGGAAAGTACATTAAAAGGAGATTTTTTTAACATTATTTGCCACGAAAGTTTTCAGTTTTTTGTCTTTTTTATTAACTTACAAACTTTGATGAAAATAAATATTTAATCATTTTTTTATTAAAAAATAATTTAAAAAATTATTAAAAAAAAAATCCAGCAACTAGTGTTAAATGTTACTGTCTTTATTTAAGAACGGTTATTTTTAAATGCAATAAAAATTAAAAAAAACTATATTAGTCATTCATTCGTCGTCGTAGTGTCTACTTAATTAAGTAACTTAATTTCATCTGATAAAATGTTAAAAAACTACTATAGTAGATCAAATGCCAATTTTAATGGTTATGGTTGTAGACACAAACATGTGTTATAACATTTTGGAAAGTACATTAAAAAGGCCAATTTTTATCAAATTTGCCACCTATGTTCTCACACATTTTTTTCCCTTTATGATTTTTCAAACTTTGGTGAAAAAAAAATATTGAATTATTTTTGAATAAAAAAATAATTTTAAAAAATTATAACACAAAAAATGCATCAGCTGTTGTTAAAATTTACTACCCATCATTTAGAACGGTTATTCAAGAATATTATAAAAATACAAAAATAATAAGAATCCTTTATGGGTGGCCGTTGTAATTAGGTATTTTAGGAGACCCCGAATTTTTTAACATTTTTCGAAAATAAATTATACCATGGGTACCACAAGAAAAATATTTTTTTTATGAACATTTTAACAAAAAATAATAAATAAAACACTTGTTATTTCCACAATTTAAATATATGTATTTATTTGAACTCTAATCGCAAGCCAACGCGTTTCGTCTTCTTAGGACATCTTCAGGGCACTAACATTTACATTGATTGAAATACAAAGAAATTTAAGGGTTCGTGGTGAATTCTTAAAATGCAAAACTATACATATAATTATATAGACATATTGTAATTTTTTTTTTTTTTTTTTTATAAAAAATTGTTAAAAAACGTTAAGATTAAAAGAGTTTTACTTATTATTCAACAGGGGGCTGTTATTAGTTAGGTCAATTTGACAATTTAATATTTTATGACGTTTATGTTGATTTATCTCAAAGATCTCGTATTTGTCCAATATACGGCCTGCTGGAAGACTATGAAGAAGGGTAACATCATCTATAGAACATCCGTGGCCTGTGTCTTTGAGGTGTTGTGCGAGACCAGAAGCGGGATCTTGATGGCTGGAAGATTTGAGATGTTCCATTAATCTTTTGCGGATTGGCCTTGTAGTTTTTCCGATGTAAATCCCATTACAATCCTTACAAGTTACTTTATAAACTTCACTTTTTTTACCCTTATTGTTTTATTTTGTTGTTGCATAGAGCATTTTTTAGGGTAAAATTATTGAAGAACGCTGGTTTTATTTTCGCATCTAAGAGCGGCTTGGAGAGCTTTTCAGAAATACCAGGAACATAAGGAATTTTACGCCACTGTCCATCATTCTCTTCTCTATCCATAGGAAAAATGGATTGAAGTGCCAAGTGCCTTGATTTTTTTTGAAAAAGACTATGAATCAATTTTGGATCATATCCATTATTTGCTGCAATATTTTTTATCAGGTCCAGCTCCTTCTTGAAATCAATCCGATTGAGAGGGATCTTTAAGAGGCGGTTTAGCATTGAATGAAATGCGGACATTTTTATATTTAGTGGATGGGCTGAGGACATTGGTATTACAGTATCAGTGGCTGTAGTTTTTCTAAAAATATCAAATTCTAATTTTCTTGAAGAAATCGACAGAGTTAAATCCAGAAAACTCAGTGAATCTGGTCCATACTCCATAGTGAACAGTAATTTTGGGTCCAATTTATTAAGTACATTTTCTAGGAAAGTCAAAAGACTTCGATGAGTCCCAGTCCAAATACAAAAAACATCGTCCACATATCTACTCCAAAAGATTATGTTTTGTAGAAAGGAACTGTTGGACGCAAATAAACGTTCTTCCAAATCATCCATGAAAAACTCAGCAGCAAAGGGAGAAAATGAAGACCCCATAGCGAGGCCTGACCTTTGTTTATAAAACTTCCCATCAAATTCGAAATAGTTTTGGTCTAAGCAAACAGAGATAAGTTTTTCAAGTTGGTGACACTTTTGTTTATCTTGTAGATTTTCCGAGATCCGACTTTTTAATAATTGTTTAAGCTTTGAAGTGCATACGGAAGGAAACAAATTTTTTACGTCAAAAGACACTAGCTTGGCGTTTGGTGGTAATACTAAGTCTTTGACTTTGTCGATAAATTCAAATGAATTCTTAAGACCATATTTCGGTTTAAAATTCAAAATATCCGGCAGAATTCATGTAAGCTTTTTAGATAGCTTCTGTGACGGGGCGTTGAAGGATGAAGAAACAGGTCGAAGAGGAACACCTTCTTTGTGGATTTTTGGTAACCCATATAAAATAGGGGCAGAAGGGTTACTATTTCGAACAGAATACTTTTCTTTTGGATCTATAATAAGATTGCATGAATTAGTAACATCGTACAAGATTTTGTTATATTTAGTAGTAGGATCATCTAGCAACTCTTCTAAATCCATTTCACTTAAAACCTCACTCATTTTTCCCATGTACTCAAGCCTATGCATTATTGTTATGACATTGCCCTTATCAGCTTTACACAAAACTAAATTCATCTCTTTGAGTTTATTTTGCATCGAGCGAATGTTTTTTTTTATATTTTTTTTCTGAGCAGTCATAAGGCCTGCTATCACCAGTTGCTGTATTATCCACTCATTACGGGACACCCTGTATATATGTGCATAATATGATAATAAAATAAAATTAAAGAATCAATAAAAAAAAGGGTAGTTGTTTTTATCAACGTTGTTGTTTTTTATTTCGTTTCGTATCCATGAATAGGAATTCTTGAGAAAAGCACATAATACCTATCCAAAACTAGAAATTTACCAACACATACACCAAGTCACTGCGGAAATATCTGGCGAGAAATCTGACATTTCATTTCACTCGCTCACTCACTCCCTTTTGCTAACTGAATCGATTTTCGACGAAAAGTGACTCATCTCACTCACTCCCTGTGTCTTCGAATTAGCTGAATCTCGGCACTGCTAAAAAATCTGCTAGTTCAGGATTTGTTATTTCGAAAACTGTTATTGTAGAATCAAGTTACAAGTTGGGCAACAAATGGTTATTATGGGCATTATGGCACCTATTTACCCTTATTACGATAGTCGTTTTACTAAAACGCCAGTAAAACGACAAGGCTCTTAATGCGACAGTAAAAGAGGTGAAAATAGTGAAGAGCGGAGAGAACGCTTAATTTTTAGTTTCATTCAAGTGTACCACGCTCTTAAATGTTTGTAATTGTTAATTTTTTCAATGTCATTGTATTTTGTTATTTTATAATTAGTGTTTTTAATTTTATTTTGTAAAGTGTATGTTTTAAGTAGTTTGTTGCTTACTAACTACTAACACTACACTAAGTGATGAGCCTGATAAACACTTAATTGTTGTTTGGCAATTCTTTGGTCGCAAGATGTTGCTTGTACTAAGCTCGCTTCGGCAAAGATCTGATAGTAGGTGTGTTTTATTGGAAAAGCTATCCGCAGCACAGTGAAATTTTATATGAATTACAAAAACAGCATCGGCAGCAAAATCGCTGCCAATAAAAGTTAAAGTAGAATCCTGCTGCCGATAAACTTTTGACGTTTGTTCGAGTATCGAACTCATTTGAATAGGATTTTTGTGTGTCGTCATTGGTACGACTGGTACTTTTATGTGTCTCGAATTCTCGATGGCTATGTTCGTAGAGTAGAATTATGTTGAATGAATGGCCCTGCTTAGACTTTAACTTTTCACTTCGTCAAGACCATGTTTTTGTAGAAGAAATCGGTGAAGAGAAAATTTCACCCATAAATTTACGTCATGGTGGCGTTGTGAGCAATTACAGTCTAAACAGGGTCGTTGCATGGTTGTTTTGTTTTACCTTTTCGACAAAATGAAAAAATGATCCTATCCTATGCTATGCTAAAAAAACGCTGCCTTAAATTAGTTTAAAGTGCAAAATTAAGCATTTTTATTTATAGGTGACAAACAAGATATATTCTGCGGACTGTCAAACGATAATTCGCAAACCACACCATCAAGACGCATTCCACAAAGCATTTTTCTTCACATTCTCTTCTATAGGCAATCAAACAAATTACTCAAGGGAATGAAAGGTCAAAATTCACGATCATTCCCATTTCAAAATTCACTATTCGCAGCTCATATGAAAAGCTCTAATTGTAAACCTTTGGTCTATAGGGACCAGTTTGTATAGACATGGTTCAAATTTTGATCCGATGCTCAGCAATTTTAAGTCACTGCTTTTCGTGGAAAGGCTTCTTGTACAAACGTGGTTCAAGCTTTGATGCGTGGCTCAATTATTTTAGCTCACTGATTTCGGCAGTTTAACTGGATTCAACAATGGTCAAGCTTGAAATTGTTATTACAACATACTTGAACCTTGGAATCATCGTTGCACTTCAGTAGATCCGATAAAATTGATAAGTCACAAATGCTGAACCATGGATCAAATTTTGAACCAGTTAGTACAGATGAAACTAACTTAAGTTCAAGCAGGGTTCAGGCTTATTTGGCTACTAATGTACTCAGTTAATCCGCTAAAATTGGTGAGTTAGAAAATTTCCAATGGAAAACTAGGTAAATGCATTAAAATTAGCCATACAATCATGTCCTTATTGTAATTTATAAAATTGTCCCTAATAAAGTCATCTACTCCATGTGTATTGAGTCTGTTATTATACGACGAGTTTTAAGTCATGACTTTTTTCAAAATTAAATGAGTGCAAATGAGAAAACAAAATTTTATTTCACTTTCACAATATTAAATTTCGAAAAATCTCAACTAAAAAGTCTTCGTGTAATAGCAGGCTAAATCATGACTTTTTTACTTTGACCATAGTCTACCAACATACCCCTACCCCTTTTCTTTTTTTTATAGCTGCAAAATCAATTTTCGTATCTGAAAATAGCAAAAAAAAAAAAGGGACACAAACATTTGATTAAAACCATAAATTGAGCCGTTTATTTTGAAAGTGGTCTAAGTCCATTTTCCAAAAAAATCGAGATAACTGATTGGGTCATCTACAAACATCTTAATCTTTTATTTTAATAAAAAAAAACAACTTGTTTTTATTCAAAATCACTTAGATTTTGAAAGTCGAAAAATGTTCAGTTAAGAAAACGACAAGAAAATTATTTTGAAAGTGGTTTAAGTCCCATTTTTAAATTTTTAAATTGATTAAATGTAATTAAACGGTGCGCTTATGTATGAAAGTGTAAGTATTACAATTTCATGAGTTAAAACAATAATTTGTAAAAAATGTCTTTCATTTAATTTTGTAAAATGCATACCTACAAAACAAAAAAAATAAAACAAGATAGATAAGAAACAAAGTACATTACTACTGGGTGTTCTTAAGCCAGTGGTAGGTACGGAGTGTAGGCTTTCTTCATTTCTATACAAAACAACTTTTTACCGTAGCTTGCGACACCTAGCGTTGTTTCTGTTAAACTCATCCATTAAACGTCCAATATTGTGGCGAATACATTAGCTAGCATCATTTTTTCTCGCAATACTTTTCTTTTCAATTTCATAAGTTAATGAGATAACGGTTTTTAAAGTTAAAAAAAAAAAATTTTTGTTCGAGAAATGAAACAAGAGGATTTTATTTCCACAAAGCCTTTAGAAAATTGCATTTTTAGAAGAATGAAAAATACAAATAATGAATAGGTGAATTGGCTTATAATATGCTGGATGCGGTTTTTGAAAAGTGAACCATATAAAATGTTTTACAAAACATCGATGAACGAGGCTGCGGAATTTAAAATATTGAATTTATTACCACGCTCAGGAAGACCAACAAAATTTTCTATAATAAAGTTGATACCTTTATACGAACAAGTTCGACCCATCCCAACAATAAAATATAAAGATATAATAGACTTACTCAATTATGTACCACCGTCGTATCATTCTTATTTTAACTCTCTTACTCACGCTCAACAGGACTAATTAAATCTGAGCTTTTTTTCCAATGAATAAATTTTTTTTTTAAATACCTAAAACACTTAACTCTTCCTTTTTTTTAGTTTTTTGAAGTTGGTTTTTAAATTTATAGGGGACTTGAAACGTTTAAAATAAATAAAAAGCAATTTTTTTTATTTTGAAAATGGTTTAAGTCCATTTACAGCTATAAAAGACATGGTTTTTGTTTTTCGATATTTTTTTTTCTTATTGGGTAAGTAAATAACATATATTTAGATGAACATAAATACTTCACATTTATTTTAGCTCTTTCCCATATTTTTGAATAAAGTCAAACGCAAACCTTTAAATATCTCGAATTAGAAATAAGTGGACTTAGACCACTTTCAAAATAAACGGCTCAATTATATTAATAGAATAGAATAGAATAGAAAAGACTTTATTATATACAATTTTTTTTCACATTTACAATATTTGATTACAGTCATTAATGACCTGGTTGAGAACCGTCGCACTAAGGAGCATTTTACCTCAAAAACCGGACAAAATTGAAAAAATAAAACTATTTTGAAAGCCCCCTAAATTGGTTTTGCTCGTAGCTGATTAACCGTATTATCATAAACCAGTCTCAAAGTTAACCCCCACCACACCACCTCTTCAGACAGCTAGTCAGAATCTAGACCAATTTAGTACGCACGCCTGCATTTGCAATGCGCTCTATTTTCACCAATTTGAAGTTGGTGTTTTATGTTTTTTGAAGTGAGTTGAAAAAAATTTTATTAATGAATGTTAGAGACAATGGTGTATACTTAATTTCAACGTTTGATTTATTTGATTTCATCGACTAATATCTATGTTCTTGGGCAAACATTGATTCATCAAAAAGTCAAGAAGTTTATGTATTTTTTTTTACAGTTAAGTGTTTTTGTTATACTGCCGGGTGCTGTCGGGTTGTAAATTTTTTTTTAAAGCAAACTATTAGGTCCCAGTGTTTTGTACAATCCAAAACATTTTCCTCATATTTCCTCCTTTTTGAGAAAAAAATTATTTAAAATTGCCGTTTTTTCCAAAGGTATTATTTTTGAACAATTTTTTGTTTTTATTATTCGAAATTATTCGAAAGTTTTTTGTATGCAATATGGCAAACCAAACCTTCAACCTTCGATTAAAAAAAAATTGATTTGTTTTATTACCTTTTTTGGTCAAAAATGTAATAGAAGTTTCACACATATCCATAAGCCCATGGGTAGACAAAATTAAAAAAAAACCCACAATTATTTATTTCTGTTTTAAAGAATGGAAATACTTTAAAACGGTATAAATTTAAGTTTCAGATGAAAATTAGGTCACTAAGACAAAAAAATAATTTTGACCAGTTTTTTCATGCAAATGCTCCTATGTGCGTCGGTCAGATTGACAGAATTCATATTTAATTTAATATTAACAGCGTGTTGCATAATTTGTATAATTCAGTTAATAAAAATAAATAAAAAAAGGAGAATTTAAACAAAATAAAAAAGAGAATTGAATGAAAATGGAAAATTAAACTTAAAAGCTTTCTGTTAAAATTCTATTTCTGTACACCAATGCAGTTCGAATAAATCTATACAGCTTCTCCCAGCCTAGAGCCCCATTCAGTATGTGTAATACTTCTTCATTTTCCAGTTGGTCCTTTCCGAAAAAGTTGCGGCGGATTTCTTTAAGAATTGGGCATAAGCCTAGAAAGTGTGCGATATTTTCTCTTTCATGCATGTTACAGATTTCACAATGCAGAGGAAGATCCGGTCTATGAGGAATGAAGTTCAGAGGAAGTATTTCCCCTCTGGCTCGTAGAATTAATGAAATCATTTCTGAGGAGTTTTTGTCGTTGAAGTAGTTTAATTCACCCAGATTAAATTCAAGCTTGCTATAAAATTCTCTATACTGCGATGCTTTGGCCTGGTTGATATACTCCAGTCGGTACTTTTCGTCTAATTTGGAAATAAGGTAGTAAAGACTTCTCTTAAAACCCGTTAGATCATCCATATCCAAATCTATCGGTTCATCCACGGAATTGAAAAGATCAGTCCACGTTCGCGCAAAATTAAGCTGGTTCTGGATGAGATATTTTAAAACTCGATGGACTAGCCTAGATGGGTTCATTTGAAGTATTTTGAGCACGTAATCGAAATGGATCTTGAGGGAGTCAATAAACATCGGTGGCACCCCTGTTTCAATATGCAGCATATAATTTGGTGTCGTAGAAGGAAGAGCAAAAACTCTCTTTATGAAGAAACGCAAAGATTTTTCAACATCCTCATATTGTTTGTAGCCCCACACTTGCGAAGAGTAAAGCATAATGGATTTTGATACAGCTTGAAACAATTTGTATTTTGACGAGTGGTTAATAGCTTTGTTTTGTATGCATTTCTTCCATGATACACAAATGGCAGCCTTGGCTTCTTGAAGTTTTAATTTAACGTGTTTTTTCATGCAAAGGTTACTTGATATGGTCACTCCGAGGTACTTGTACTCTTTAACCACTTCAACATCTTGTCCCTGATAGATCCATTTTTCATTTCTGGCGAATCTTCCATGTCCTTTTCAAAATATCATTACCTTTGATTTATTTAAGTTTACCGTTAAGTTCCAGGTATCGCAATATCTTTCTAAATTGACCATCATTTGCTGTAGATGAATAGGAGATTCTGATAAAAGAACGATGTCATCAGCGTATAATAAACCCGGAACGTTCTCTTCGGCAATAGTCACCCCTCCTCTCACGTGGTCCATTAAATCTTCAATAAATAGAGTGAATAAGAGAGTACTCAACGAACACCCTTGTTTAAGTCCCATTGAAGAACTAAATTCATCGGAAAGATTTTCACCGTCCCATATAGATACCGTATCCGTTGCATTAAGAGCTCTTAAAGTATGGACTATTTTGGAAGAGATGCCGATATTAAACAGTTTAAAAAACAGGGCCTCCCTGTCAATCAGTGGCGAGGCGTCCTATTGTTCAATTCGTTCATGCACGACTAGCTTTCAGATAAAATTATTATGATAAAAGTTTCATAAATTAACCTAACCACCCACAAAATTATTTTTCTTTTCTACTAGTTTAATTCAATTTCGCACTCAATTTCCAATTTTCCAACTCGTGCAACCCTTTTGTGCACGCAGTTTAAATAAACACAAACAAAAAACCTGCTACTGCGACAGCAACATTCCTACTCATTTTTAACCTTCAACTCGTTCACATGAATTGTGAACGAAATGTAACCACTAAAAGCATACAAACAACAAAAAAAAGTAAAGCCAAATTACTACCGACCTATTCGTTCAAATCATCTGTGAACGAATTCAAGCAAGTCTAGTGAGGGGTGTTCAAGTTTTTACACTCAAATTTTGTTTGATTGGTGTTTGGTCGGGATGGTTTCTGATGGTGGTGGTTTTTGTGCTTTGTGTTTGATATAGGATGGATGCGCAAAATATGAGTGGTTGTTGTATGATGCATTTTGCTATTCGTGCAAGAAGAATATGAACGAAATGGGCAATATTATACAGACTTGTTCAAGGGATTGAGTTTTTTTATGTGAAACTTCTCTGGGTGCCTTAAGAAGAGTTAAATTTCAAAGCAAATTTGAGTGCATGTAAAAATTAACGTAACGTGAAATTGAACATTACTATAGCTAAAGGGGTGGGTGGTAGAACAAAAGTAAAAATTGTATTTAACGGCTCATTTATTATAACATTTATGAATATGATGCTGCAGTAAAGGAGGGTTTTTTAGCTGTTTATAATCAGGAGTGTTTTATAAATTTGAATATGTACCTTCCTATTAGGTTTTTGAAAGAAAAGAGATATTTACATAAACAGAGAAAGTAGGTCTTTTAATAATTTTTTTTAATGTCAAAGCTATAGGCATTGTTTGAAGTAGAACAATTTCTTATGATTTTGTTTGTCAATTTTCTTAGCATGTTGAATCTATTCATTTATTTTTATAGGGCATTTTTAAAAATCGTTTTTACTACATTTTTGTTATATTAAACCATTGTTCTTACATCGCATCTATAAATAATAAATGCAATTTTTTTCAGAAACTTATAAATTATCTATTTGAAAATCGTTTTCTTAACTTAAAAGATTTAAAATCTTCCTTTTCTAGGACAACTATTGAAACAAAAACTTCTGAGGAAAACAGTTCATCTCACAAAAGTGTAGTGCAAATATTTTTAAACAAATCGAGAAAATTTGAATAAAAAAAACTAGTAGGTACATAACACCAAAATTTGTGTAAACTTAAATAATGAGCCTCTGATTGTAGGTTGCAGCTTGCTCTAAACTCACTACAACTAAGAATCTTAAGTGTAAAAAAAATAAGAAAATAAAAATAAATGAAGTGAACGACTATATATTTTATCCACGCGTCGCCACTGCTGTCAATGCTGTCAAATGCTGCCTTAAAATCTACAAAAAAGGCGTAGACTTTCTTACCTCGGTAAAGATATACTTCTGCAATATTTATGAGCAAAAATACTTGGTCCATTGTCGAGTAACCTGCTCGAAATCCAGCTTGAAATTCACTTAGCTTTGAGTTGTCACGTACCCATGCTGCAAGCCTAGAAAATAGCATACTTGTAAACAATTTCATAGACGCGTTCAAAAAAGAAATCCCACGGTAGTTATTTGCAACAGATGGGTCTCCTTTTTTATATAATGAAAAAATAACGGAAGACAAAAAATTTGATGGAATATCTTGAGACTCGAAAATTTGGTTGTAGCAGCTCAAGAGTGTGGATAAGAAATCTGACGACGCATACTTGAAAAATTCAACCGGTATTCTATCCGTTCCTGCTGCCTTATTGTTTTTTGCTCTATCTAAAGCGTGGTACACATTATCAAACCTGAGTGTCACGCGTGTTGGATATCAAACCTGCGTGAAAAGTTTCGCGTACACACTTATCAGTTATGTTGGGCGTCAGGCAAAGAAATTCCACTACTCTCAGAAAATTGTTTCTTTTTATTTTGAGGCTATTTCCGCCACGAATCGTGTTGATTCCTTTTTTACATGATACACACGAGGTTTTTTCTTATTTTGTTTGCACTTTTTCCACTGATTCGCTATAAAAAATCGTGTTTTGTTCCGTGAATGAAGGCTCATGAATGAAATTGTGTACACATCATCGAGCAACCACCCAACAAACCGAGGGTTGTCACGCAGTATCAAAAAATTTTGTGAGCAGGCAGTTCTGAATGTCAAACCATCATTCAGCGTGTACACATTGTCAGTTCGGTTTGATATCCAACATGGCTGACACTCAGGTTTGATAATGTGTACCACGCTTAAAGCTGTATTCAATTCCTCTTCAGAAAAAGTTGAGTCCAGAAAATCATCCTCTATCAGTGGTGACGCATATTGAAATTTTGAAGATCTGCATTCAGTATTGAGCAACGACAAAAAGTAATCCTTTAAATCTGATGCCTTGAGGTTACACGCAATAGTGAGCTTAGCTCCACTTATTATTTTCATGGCCTTCCAGAATTCAGCAGAAGATTTTGCCATTAACAGCGAGTCAACTACACTTCTATTGTACTCTCCCTTTTTCTGTAAGCACAAGATTTTATATTGTTTGTTTGATTGTGTGTAGCATTCTTTAAAAATGGGCTTATTAAGTGAGCGGAATAAGGTAAGAAATGAAAATGAAAGATTCCGAGCATTTTCACACTCCTTGTCAAACTAGTTTTGGTTATACCTTCGGGGTTTAACAAAAGTTGACTGAAGTGGATGTGCCTGCTTTATAACACTAAGCAATTTATTCATATCCGGAACTGGAGATATTTCCTTGAGCGAAGCAACTTCCAAGTTTAAACGATGCTGGTAGTTCTGTTGATAATTATTACTCCATTTTAATTTAGGTGGCAATTTCAACTCCGTTGTTGTAGTTGAAGAAGGAAGGTTTGTATTAACTGAAATCGCTAAGGACATATGTTCAGAGAATGTTTGGGTTCCACTTTAAAGTCAACAACCATATTCAGCCAGTTACCGGCAGCAACGCAGTAGTCTATGATAGATTGACCTGAAGATCTAATAAATGTATATTCTCCTGCGGTATCTCCTGCACTTCTACCATTCAAAACTATAAAATTAAAGGAATCACAGAGCTCCAAAAATTTACTTCCTCTACTGTCCTTTCGGATGTCTTTTGATGCACGTGAATAATTGAAAAACGGTGGGTTGAATGAAGAGTATGGAGGCCAACCAATTTCGTTTCCTATCCGTGCGTTAAAATCTCCTAACAACAAGATATTGGGTTCTTGTAACTGCACAAGTAAATCTTCCAGCTGCTCAAAGCCTTCAGTCCAATGGTTGCAATTCAGATATATTGGCACGATAAAGTGTTTTATTCCCTGGTCTAAATAGGAAATGATGGAGATTTCACCAGTTCTCTCAAATTTTAAAATGTGTTTGAGATGACTTTTAAAACCTACCACCGTTCCACCACTTGCTCTTCCAAAATGATGCGTTCTACACGCAGAGGTCCATGCGAGTTCGTATCCATTAAACATGTTATTAAATTGCTCGAATTGATTTTCGACTAAAAATGTTTCTATTAATATGAAAATATCAAAATCTCTTATAAAATTAAAAAAATCAGGGTACATAAGCTTGTTTTTAAGTCCTGAAGTATTGTAGCTTAAAATTCTAAAGTTCAGATTATTTTTATTTTTAATACTTTTTTTTGAAAATAACTGCTGACCGACGGACGGAAATCATTGGGAAGCGTTTCCGGAACTTGCTGCTTTTGGGTGCTCGACACTAGATGGCGCCGGGTTATTATAAGAGGCAGAACTGACAGCTCCATTGACAACTTCTGACATTTTACCTCCATGAGTTGTATTATCAGTATTGTTTTTGTTTTGTTCAATCTGAGTTTTTAGATTATTTAAAACTTTATATTTTTCACTCAAAAGTACAAATCCATCTTTATCTCCACATCTTAGACTGAGGTTGTTGTCCCAGGTAAAAAAAGAGCCGTCGATTTCCAGACGGTCATCTCTGAGGGATGTTTTTATGTCGGGGAGCTTGGATTTTATCGCCGCCTGAGTTTGCACCAATGATCTTCTTTTCCGACGAACATTGAAAGGCAGGTCCTTATGTATGAAGATATTTGTGCCTTTCAGCTTACTGGACTTCTTAAGTATATTATTTGCCGCAGACCGATTAGATAGTTGCACCACAACATTAGCCATGCCCAATTTATGGCATTTGACCGGGTAAGCTTCCTTCACCGCTCCTACAAATTCCACATCAAGAAGGCCGTCACACACCTCTTTTGCTTTGGTGATGGATGTTTTTGAATCATCACTGGGCATGTGAACGATGAGGTTGCTTTCAGTTTCCCTTTTTAAAAGTTTATCGAGCTCAGATTCAAGGTGCGCATTTTGCGACTCCAAATAAGCTATTTTTGCCGCACATTCTGTTTGTTTGGCTCGCAATTCAGATATTTCATAGCCCAATGATGCAACGTCATCCTTTGTGGCCAAATTGCTTAAATTTCTTTCGAAGAGGCTGTTAAGTTCGGCAATAGTCATGTTGCTCACCGTGCTCATGGTGGAATTTATTTACTGGCGTTTTTCTGCTCCAAAAGAATCGGGAGATGTTGCAGCGATTCCTCTTTTATTCATTAGCCGGTTGAAGAGTTGAGGTTAGGTGCAAAGCAAATATATATTTTTTTTTTTTTTTGCAAGCTGTGGGCAACTTATACTGACTATTACTTACTAAAATAGCAACTTTATGTGATGATAAACAAAATTAAGAGTTTAATTTTCAAGTTGGTTGGTTTCAATAACTATTTTGTTCACTTTTTTTCGGGAGCTTAATATGCAACGAACTCACAGTTTTGACAATCAATCTGTCAAAATTATATAAATATATAGTTATATTTCCCATTTAACTTGCAAATATGTTAGTTTTTGTTAATAATTTTGGTTTATTTCTACTTTTAACTTTGACAAAATTCACTTTTGTGTCGTGACAGCTGTTCAGGCGTACCATATTGCAAATACAAAAATATAGGCCGCTGCAGATGCGTTTTTTTGGAAATTTCTCACTGTACTATATATAAAATCCCAAAAAAAAACACGCCTAGTGTTTAAAAAAACACCATTGCCCTTTCTGGAGCCTTGTCATTTTCTGGCATTTCAGTAAAACGACTATCGTTATAAGGGTGATTATGACTTGCGATTCGCCGAGTCGAATGTGACATGTAGCATTACCGTTTACGACTCGCCTGAATTAAGTTCAACTTAAATGGCTAAAATTTGGAAAATTTGAATGTCACTCAATACCTTTAGCAAACATTCACCTCTATCGTCGGTGTCGAACTGTAATTCTTGGTGACTGAACAAAATCGCAGTTTTTATTTTTGAAATCGTATGTCAGAATAGGGGCCTATAACAAAAAAAAAAAAAAAAATAGGTACATACATTTTAACTTCACGCAATAATAAATAAGAAACAACTGCGAAAAAATCCTAAAGACGTGACCTACGCAAAAAACCCCAAAGATTTTGTTGTGCAGACAAAATCAATCACTAAAAAAAATTAATGACCTGTAACAAAAAAAAAAGAACGATTCTCACTCATGTTTTACTGTGTTTATTTTTCTTGAAGTTCGTTATATAGAGTATAAAATTTTCCATTATTCGTTATTTAGAGATATCAATAATACACTTCAAACGGTGATTCATTCTTGGGTGTAATCGGCTAACTGCGTTTTCATTAGAGTCGAAATGAGGTTATTTCGAAAATCACATTTCGTCGGACAGCTGTTTAAATTTCTAAATTTTTTTGACACTCTTTTAAACAATCTCGAGAAAAATAAAACAAAATTTAATAAATGATACGACTTGAATAACATGGTTATGTAGTACATGTGAACGTAAATTATATGTAAACGTAAATTACAAACTAAAATTCATATCTTTAACTGTGTTTTGTTTGTATTTTGTAATTCAGAAAGTCTTTTGAAAGTTCATATCACCTCAATAAAGTCTCATTCGGATACGGAAACAAATACCACTTGCGTAGGGTTCCTGCCACGCGATCTTCAACAAACAACATATGCGATACTCATTATCGTCTTACAAGATAACTCGCCAAACAAAAACCATCACTTGCGGTTGCATCAACTGCAGATACAACTCCAACTTTAGTCACCCCACATTCTATAACTAATAATTATTCGCCATTGCCAGCTTCAGCTTTGAACCTTCCTCAACCACCTACATAAATGTGTGCTCGTTGATGTAAATGTTTCCAATATAATTGCTACACAACATTCATTGAATGTTTTCTGGGCCAAAAAAATTCCCAAGCAATAATTGGTTGCACTCAGTACTAAAGTAAGTACACTCACTATGAGCGTGCACTTATTATTTACCATTTCATAATAAAAATATCCGAAAATTAAAGCTTTGTTTTTATCTATTAACTTTTCTTTATTTTTGTTTTTGGGTGGCCTTTAACTAAACATATGATAAATGATTTCCGGGTTTAACAAAATAGAGAATGGATACAAGCCACCCAGCTTAAGTCTTAAGCCGTTCACTTGGTTATCCATTCGAATGTTAAGGCAGTAAGGTGCCAGTTATAGCTATCATTGAAACTCATCATTGAAAATTTTAATGATTGATTTTGAGATGTTTAGGAAGTAAAATAATTTATTCTTTTGATGGAAAAATAAAGCTAAAGACCTAATTAATATTTTTAGCCAAAAAAAATTTTCAAATAGGCCCAACTTTCCATATAAAAAGACTTTTCTTATTACAATGATTGAACTACCTTACCAATGATCATTGAAAAATTAAAAGTCAATTTTTGTGGAAAGTTGGGCCTTTCTGAAATTTTTGTTTGACTAGAAATATTAATTATTTTAAAATTTTTTATTTTTTTATTTTTTATTTTTTATTATTAAAATTTTTTCTCCTACGCACTCATATAAAATCCGAAAAGAGTCAGACGAAAGGAATGAGTTGTTTCCACTGGGCAACTTTTAGTTGCTTGGAGTTGCCGGCAATTCAGAGCAACTAAAGTTGCTGGCCATCGCCCACTAGGCAACTTCGCAGCAACTTTTTGGAATTTGACATTTGTGTTTTTTTTGTATGTTGACTTTTGCCACCATTTTACTTTTTCTTTAGTGCCTGATTTCCAATTCAACGTCAATAAATAGCAAAATAAACTAATTGAAATATATTAACTTGTGAATTTAAGATATTTATTTAAATATTATGGGTATTCATACAAAAGCGTAAACTCATCGTAAACGTTGTAAAGATTATAACTTCGTAATTCTGTCACAATTTGTATGGAAAATTTGACAGATTTACGAAGTTTAAAACTTTACCACGTTTACGATGACTTTACGCTGTTTCATGAATACCCTTATTAATTTATTATTTATATAAGGAGATCCTTGGATCATAAAACTTTTAACGCTCTCCCAAACCAACGCAAAATCATAGCGAATCATTCGCAAAGACAGTTTTTTTTTGTTGTTTAGCATTAGCTGCGTTTTATTATCTCTGGGTCTGGGTCGAGGTTATCTTTTAACATGTATTACAAAAACAACATGGGATCTAGGTTTCTATCGAGGTTAATTTAAATAACCCAGATAGAGGTTTTCACTCTGGCCGGCAGAGGGCTATTTACCATTGTGAATGGATGTCAGCGATTTGTCAGCAGTATAAAGAATAGAGAGGAAAAGAGACAAGTGCTTACATGAAAAACAAATAAACATAAGAAAAAAAGAGACTGATATACAGCACTGCTTTTGCAATAACCCACATAGTTTTATTTTCACGAGGTGAACCATATGGGTTATGAGCGATAATAAAACGCGGCTATTGTGCATCTTTCATATTTTGTGTTATTGTGAATGATTTCGCGTCATCGGCGAATGTTTCGCGTTGGTTTGGGAGAGCCTTTACTGCTAAATAAATTGAGAACAGGATAGTGTCCACATCTAAAATTCTTAAAAAAAATAAAAATATTATGTCTGTTCGCGTACCTCCGAAAACTACGAATTTCTACGAATTTAGCCCAAAAAAACTTTACCACGAGGCCGTTCACTTTGAATTTCATTTATTTTGAATTTAGTCTTTTTGTAGACAGCTTGTTGTTTCATTTTGCGCATGTAAAAATGGCTTTGTCTCATTCTTTAAGGAAGCCATTTTGGTATGTTATCTATGCATACAATTTCAGTCAGATTTATGGATTGTTACTGGCCAGCTTTCATAAGAAGATATTAACATCAGACAGCTGGCCAATCAGAGGATAAGAAAATTCAGAAATCAAAATGAAAGATCTTTGAACACGGCCATTTTTGACAGATGAAGTTGCCGGCAACAAAGTTGCTCAGTGGGCGGGGGCAAGCAACTTAAGGTTGCCGGCAAAAAGTTCCGCGAGCAACTTCGAGCAACTTAAAGTTTCCGGCAACTTAGTTGCCTAGTGGGCGCTCTCCCATATAACCCAATGTAATTGGATCGGGAGCAACAAAAAGTTGCTGGGGCGAGCAACTAAAAGTTGCCTTAGGCCTGGCGCCCACTGGGCAACTTAATTGCCGTCAACTTTTAGTTGCTCGGAGTTGCTGGCCATCGCCCACTGGGCAACTTCCGAGCAACTTTTTGGCATTTGTGTTTTTTTTTCAATGTTGACTTTTGCCACCATTTTCCTTTTTTTTAATGTCTGATCTCTGATTCGACGTCAATAAAATAGCAAAATAAATGAATTGAAATGTATTTACTTATAAATTTAAGATATTTATAAAAACATTCATTTATTTATTTATATAAAGAGATCTTCGGATCATGAAACTTGTATTGCTTAATGGACTGAGAACAGGATAGAGTCCATATCTAAAATACTAAAACAAACAAATACAAAACTATAATTGATTTAGAAAATATACAGAAAAAAAACTTTATAAGTAGGTCCGTGCGCTTTGAATTTTAAATTTCATTTATTTTGAATTTAGGCTTTTTAAAGACAGCGATAGCATGTTATTTCATTTTGCGCATGCCAAAATGGCTTTGTCTCATTCTTTCAGAAAGCCTTTTTGGTATGTTATCTGAAAATCAATATAAAAGATTTAATCTTTGAACACGGCCATTTTTGACAGATAAAGTTGCCGGCAACAAAGTTGCTCAGTGGGCGGAGGCAAGCAACTTAAAGTTGCCGGCAACTTAGTTGCCTAGTGGGCGCTCTCCCATATAACACAATGTAAATGGATCGGGAGCAACAAAAAGTTGCTGGGGCGAGCATCTTAAAGTTGCCTAGTGGGCGCCAGGCCTACTTCGTAATTCTGTCACAATTTTTACGAATAATTTGGCAGTTTACAACTTTACTACGTTTACGACGACCTTAAGCTGTTGCATGAATACCCTTAATATAAAGATTTATGATCTTAAAGTGCCTCTACACTATCCAACAAAGTATTAACACATGTCAGAATAAAGTGCGAAAGAATTTCATACGACTGTCAAATTTGTGTGATGAAAATTATTTTCATATTTTGCTTCCACACTTGCATCAATACTAATCTTTCACCATAATCTCAAGCGCCCCAGTGGGATAGACCTTTCATGGTTTTAGAACCGACCCTTAATATTTTCAGGTATAAACACATGTCCAATCGTGTCTGATAAGCGGTCAATTTGTGTGTGATGAAATTTCATATTTTGTTTCCACACTATTATACATGATTTTCTTCACACTTTTTTAACATGTGTTAATACTCAGTGGGATAGTGTGGAATGGCTATTACCACCAAATCTGAAATGGTTGAATGGAAAACCACATTATGATTCTTTGCATCTGACTCTTTTTGAATTTTCATGAGTAAAACACAACTGCTGTAACCATACTAGCGAGTAATCGCTAGCGAGTTATAAATACATAGAAACTTTTCCAAACCGCTTGTCAACTACTGGCTTACCTTTTTTGAAGCTAGTTGAGAAGCGAGTGATTTGACAATTAATCTATGTACCAAATTCACTGGTGAATAAACTCACTCGCGTGGCCTCAAGCCTAAAGGCCTAACTACATTCATTTCACTTTTGTACAAAAGTGAAAAATATAAATATATGCAAGCGACACCTTCCTGCGAAAAAGAGTATGAAATTTGGGTTGAGCTGAATGCATTCAACCACGGAATAGGCTAGTTCAGCAACTATTGTCGATGTGAGGGACATCTATGGGTCAGTTTCGTTTTGGTCAGTTTTGTGTTTCACTTTTTTGCAAAAGTAAAAGTTAAGGCCTAAGACGGTGTCCACATTGGGTATGAAAAAGTGGATTTTTAATGACTTTTCAGTATTTACATCTCACTTCAATGAAGGAGTGGGAGCGAGATATGAATACTAAAAAGTCATTAAAAATCCACTTTTTCATACCCAATGTGGACACCGTCTAAAGGCCTAACTACATTCATTTCACTTTTGTACAAAAGTGCAAAAGTGAAAAATACAAATATATGCTAGTGACACGTTCCTGCGAAAAAGAGTATGAAATTTGAGTTGAACTGAATGCATTCAAACACGTAATAGACGGTGTCCACATTGGGTATGAAAAAGTGGATTTTTAATGACTTTTCAGTATTCACATCTCACTTCAATGAAGGAGTGGGAGCGAGATATGAATACTGAAAAGTCATTAAAAATTCACTTTTTCATACCCAATGTGGACACCGTCATAGGCTAGTTCAGAAACTATTATCGATGTGAGGGACATCTATGAGTCAGTTTCTTAACTGTTTATTTAGATGTAGTTGTGTTTCACTTTTCTGCAAAAGTAAAAGTTAGGAACGCTCTAACTTTTACTTTTGTAAAACTTGAGATAAAAGATAGGATTGAGTAGTTTATTCGGGGTCACATTGCAAGAGCAATGTCCTCGGCCAACAGCTTAATTTTTGGGGCTTACTACCCTAAAAACGAATATTACGAGAGTGTGCGTCTAAGCGGCTGTATTCCGCCCGATGCATTCCTCTATTTAGACAGTCGAGGGCTGATCCAGGATAGAGCGGCGGTTCCGCTAATCTACCACGTCGGCCGTAGAACTGTGGCGGCTCCTTTACAGTCGAGACGTCCTCGCACAACACGGAGCGGAGCACCTTCGGTTCAGTAGGACTGTGTCCGATCGGGACCGAAGAGATAGGGTAAAGCAGGAGAACCAGTTCTGGTGGTTGAAACCTGAACAAGAAGATTCTTCGGATATTTAAAAGTTGACTGCATTTTTCTATGCCATGGCCGACTTACATAGGTTTAGGTAGTTAGTTTTAAGCATGGACAGTCAGGGTGGCACCAAAAAAAAAAAAAAAAAAAAAAAAAAAAAAAAATATATAAAACCAATAAAAACACAAAAAAATTATAAAAACCCGAAAATGCTTGCTGTGGCTGTTCTAGTTTGTAAGTAGTCTGTAAGTAGTTTGTAGTAGCCTTAAGTAGTTTTATAGTAGTTTTAATTAGTTTTAATTAGTTATAATTAGTTTTAATTAGTTTTAATTAGTTTTAATTAGTTTTAATTTAGTTTTATTTAGTTTGTAAGTTTTATATAAAACAAAAAAATAAAGACAAAGATACCGAGTTTTTTATAAATTCTTCTCGGTGAAAAATAAAACCGATATGGATTCTAGTTTTAAGATAGTTCTAAGGCCGAAAGGCATTAGCATTAAGTTATTAGTTTAACTTAGAGCGCCCGAATGGGGCCAGTAAGTTAGTTGTAAGATAGTGATAACTAGGCTAGTTTTTATGAATTTTTGTCTAGCTTTAAGATAGTTTTAAGATGAATTGAAAATAAAAATGAATTTACAAAAAAAAAAAAAAAAAAAAAGTGGATTTTTAATGACTTTTCAGTATTTACATCTCACTTCAATGAAGGAGTGGGAGCGAGATATGAATACTGAAAAGTCATTAAAAATCCACTTTTTCATACCCAATGTGGACACCGTCTAAAGGCCTAACTACATTCATTTCACTTTTGTACAAAAGTGCAAAAGTGAAAAATACAAATATATGCTAGTGACACGTTCCTGCGAAAAAGAGTATGAAATTTGAGTTGAACTGAATGCATTCAAACACGTAATAGGCTAGTTCAGAAACTATTATCGATGTGAGGGACATCTATGAGTCAGTTTCTTAACTGTTTATTTAGATGTAGTTGTGTTTCACTTTTCTGCAAAAGTAAAAGTTAGGAACGCTCTAACTTTTACTTTTGTAAAACTTGAGATAAAAGATAGGATTGAGTAGTTTATTGAAAAAAGACAAATCATTTTTTCACTTTTGTACAAAAGTGAATTGAATGTAGTTAGGCCTTAATTCACAATACGACGAGGAAACGAATTTCAAACAATGAAAGTATATGAGGATATACACAATGAAGCGTTTCTCGTCGTCACGTCACGCCAAAAATTCGAAAAATTAAAAAAAAAAGACACGACAAGACGACGATTTTCTTTTTTGACAAGTTATTTACATAATGGAAGTATTTTTTTAAAAGAAAAAATACAATAACTTGAAATTAAAAGATAAAGTAGTTCCTAATCCGTTGTCCTTAAATCTTTTTTGGATAATTTTTATTATTTTTATTTTTAAGAAAAAAGTTTTCGTTGTAAAAAATATCGCCGCATTGGGAATTGCGAAATGATTTTATAACTAGAAGAAGATGACAGCGAATCACTTCACGCTCTCGTCTCGTTTTCGCGTCGCATTCTGCATCAGGCTTCAGGGTAAGGAAGAGAGGACGGTTTAACATAGTGTAATCTTACCATAAGCATGAGTTTCAGACCTCGGAAAGTAGGTGTCGTTCACCAAATAAGTGGAAACTGGAAACTGAAACATTGAACTGAAACAAAAGTATTTCTATAGGCGTTTTCCTTTGGGGGTGGCGAAGTACTTGCAAGTACTTTGCTAGCTTTTTTCAATGGAACACATCAAACTGCTTTCCCATTTAAAATGTATCTACTCGCACATGAGAGCATGTGCAGTTGGTAGTACTAGATTAGGGTTTTCATCTACTCATAAGTACTTTGCCACCTCCAAAGGAAAACGTCTTATATTACCTACTTGACTTGGGAACCATGAGAAGCCATTTAATTTTCTCTACACAATTTTTAATAAACTATAATAAAAAAACGGAAAAGATGAAAATTTATCATTTGTTTTCTTTTATTTTTAAATTGAATACTCTGCTTACTTAACGCAGCAAAAATTTATTTTTGGCGAAAATATGTAGTACCTACATGGGAATGCTAATTGGGCACAAAATAGCTTCGCAAAACTGTTTTTTGGTAGTAAAAGTTACAAATATGCGATTTTTTTGGAACATGGCAGCACAAATTGAGCAAAAAATAGTACAACTTTAATTTTTACAAAATTGCAAAATTTGAAAAAATTTCATCCTTAAAATTTGTAATTTTGCAAATTTCTTAAAAATGTTTACGGCACAAGGCAGCACAAGTTGAGCACAATACAGCACAACTTTTTTTTTTGAAAATCGAAAATGGCGGTGCTAACTTCACGCTTCGCAAAACTGCTTTTTGGCCGTAAAAGTTACAAATATGCGAATTTTTTTGTTTTCTCTGCGGAATTTGGCAGTACAAATAGCGCAGAAAACAGCACAACTTTAATTTTTTACAAAATTTAAAAAGATTTCATCCGTAAAATTTGCAAATTTGCAAATTTTTTAAAATATATTTGCGGCACAAGGCAGCACAAGTTGAGCACAATACAGCACAACTTTTTTTTTTTGAAAATCGAAAATGGCGATGCTAACTTCACGCTTCGCAAAACTGCTTTTTGGCCGTAAAAGTTACAAATATGCGAATTTTTTTAATTTCTCTTCGGAACATGGCAGTACAAATAGCGCAGAAAACAGCAAAACTTTAATTTTTTACAAAATTGCAAAATTTGAAAAATTTGCATCCGTAAAATTAGCAAATTTGCAAATTTCTTAAAAATATTTACGGCACAAAGCAGCACAAGTTGAGAATAATACAGCACAACTTTTTTTTTTGAAAATCGAAAATGGCGGTGCTAACTTCACGCTTCGCAAAACTGCTTTTTGCTTCGTGTCTTGTCTATAAAAAAGAATACAAACAAATTGGTTTCAAATCCTATTTTTACCATATTTAAGAAATTTTCTTGAAATTGTCCAAAAATTGGAGCAATGTAACCCCACTTTGCGGTACCTAAATAATTGCCTCATTAATTTGGTTATTCAGGTAAATATTTTTTTTAGTTTTGTATTGCTTTTAACACTAAAAAATCAATTTAGTTTAACAATGTGTGTATACAATCAAATATAGACTAAAATTCTCTTGATTTTTATTTTTTATAATTTGTTATTTTGTTATTGTTGTAAAAAAAAAGTTGGTTTCAAGTAACTCAGGTTTTATTAGCGCCTTTTCTGGAGCTAAAATTTTTAATCACGTGGTATTTTTCAATAAAATCGACAGTTCTAATATGGATATTGAAGAAGATTCTGTTGGCAGCGAGAACTTTAGACGAATATGTATCGATGCTCAAAATTATGACGCAACAAGCCCATCAGAGCAGACTTCCTACGATGCAACTAGTGATAGCTCCACTAGTTTGAGCTCTCAAGAAAAAGATCTTTTGAAGGGTTGCCAAAAAACGAGCTATTTGGACGGTAGATTTTTTACTGTAAATACCAAAGAGTCAATTGCAAAAAACAGAGTAATTGCAAAATGCAATCATTTCCCAATTTCCTTATCGGGCTCATTAAGTGTTCTTCAAATTATTTGCGTCATTTAAAGGTTTGTGTGGATTTTTATAAAATACATATAGTGGCGTAACGACCTCTTTGCGATGATGACGAAGGGGGAGGGGAGTGTCAATATCAACAGCAATTGTTTTGTACAATTGTTTTGTGTCTATAAAAACAAAGACTGAGGGTCTGTAAATGCATGCATCATGACATCGAATGAAAAGTCTGGCAGATATTTTCATGATTTTCATGGATCATGACGTTATCTGGAATGACAAAAATCTTGAATGTAAAAAATCTCGAAATAAAAAAAATTTAATCGCGAATGCAAAAATCTAGAATGCACACAAATCACGAAAGACATAATCACAAAAAATCTCGAAAAATAAAAATAAAATTCGAGATTTTTTTTTTGTTAACTTATTTTAAAAGTAAAAACCTCTGATAACACGCATTTTATGTTCATTCTATCAAATTATTAACTTTTCTGGGCAAAAAAAAAATAAAACAATCCTCAATGCTAAGTCTTATACTTGGCTGATTTAATTCAGTAGTATATAGAATTTGTATTATAAACCTTCTTATATAAAAACAAAATCTAAGAATGAAATGAATCAAATATATTTCATAATTACACAACATGAAAAATAAATCAAAAGCGAAAAAAAATACAAGCTATATAATATTTTAAACTAATAGTTGTGAATCGAGACATGCGAACAGTGTGACAGTAGCTGTGTTTTTTTACTTGCCCGAATGGGATTGGACGAAAAAAACGATGTCGGGGCTAAGCAATTTACATTTTAAAAGCAACAACAATGAAGCCCCTTCGGGCTTAGCTAAGCCCAGAGAATTTTCGGGGCTTAACTTAAGCCCAGATAAAAACTGTGTTACCGGCATGAATTTCATACATGTTATCGATAGTTTGTATGAAACTCCATTTTTTTTTCTGTAATGGCGTCGCTTAGCCCCGATGTCATTTTTTTGTATCCGATTCCCCCGGGCTTGCAAAAAATACACACCCAGTGTCACAGAGTGTTGGGTGTCTACGACTTTGTTTGACTGTTGTGGGACATTTTTGGATATATGTACTCTGTTTCCAGTGTTAGAGTGCATGTACTGCTATCGAAGAAAACTGTTGACCTGTCTGTGCCTGTGCCTGTCTGGCTATTGAACAAAACCTAAATGGAGCAACGGAGTTGCCTTAGTGGTACAAAGGACCCAAGAAAGGAATTAAAATCCTTTGATCCTAGGAATCAGGCCACACAAATTACCTTTTCTCCACCTCAGTCAGTCACACTCTTATACAGAGACATAGCGTCAAAAAAAAAGAAAAGCCTTTCAAAATATAACAAACAAAATAAAAAAAAATTTATTTAAAAACAAACATTTGAGTTGGTATACTTAAATGTCATTGTAAAGTTCCCAGTAGTTTGCAAGGGTCAAAACTATAACTCTGTTAGATAGACGTTTGTCTAAGTCTAGAATAAATATTCACCCCGATTACATAATCCGACGAATGAGCTGCGAAGCGGATCTGTCTCAATTTTGACATTTGGCTCATAGAAAAAATGTCAAAATTGATTTTTGTAATTCTTCTTTTGCTTTCGAGATTTTTGTTTTCGAGATTTTATTAGTTCTAGATTTTATTTTTCGAGAATTTTACTTTAGAGATTTTTGCTTTCTACATTATTGTTTTCTAGATATCGTGGTAGACCCTACATCAAGCTATAGCACTAACGATTTCTTCAAATTTGAAACAAAAGTTTTAACGAATAGGTATATATCCATAAACACATATTCCAATTTTGAAAGAAATCGGTCGACCCGATGAGGCCCTAGCTCTGTAGGTAACTATGTATAACTTTTACTTATGAGAATTTTTTTTGTTTTTTTTTCAAAAATGTATTCACCTATTTTTTAATTTATTCAAGAAACTAGATAGTGTACACTTTTATGGGTCAAAAGTACTTCAGAGGTAGTTTAACCAATTTCAACAACGAATTTGATATATTGCATATTTTATTTATTAAAAATACAAGAGGAAGTAAGTGCTACCCAGTCGTATATATGTATGTTACTTCTTTTTCGAAAATGAAAAGTGTTGATTGATAATCTTCATCGCATAGACATACCTTGTTACGCCACTGACCTTACTTTGAGATCTCGCTAATCAACTCTTTCAATCAATAAATCTTACCAACTTTACAAAATTTGCAGACCAAACACCATGACAAGTTTGATGAGTATCTACTTCACAAGGCAGAGAAAATGGCTCGGTTAGATGAGTCAAATGGGCCCATTCGACGAGTAACGTGCAAGTTCTCTCAGAGTCAATTTGATGATAACGTTTTACGTTTTATTTTAAATAATCAGCTACCGATTCGCATAGTAGAAGATTCAGCGTTTCCACAAATTTTTGATGGTAAATATAATTTATTATGTATATTTAAATAATTTTACATCACGAAAAGAACCAACCTACTGATAAAAGTCCCAACGCACTAACTAGCTATTTACCCAAAGAAGACCAACGTTCTTTCAACAAATCTCATTTTTAAATTTAACTGAGGTGATATTATGCTATTTTTTTACTTTTTACTACAAACATATTTACGTACATAATAATTTTAGGAAAATGGCTATTTTTCAAAGCGAATGTAGCTTAAACTATAGATTTTTTTTCAAAAAAAAGTTCCATTTTTTTTTATAAGGACAGTATTGACGAACATTTTTATTTTTGTACCTAATACAAATTTTAAAAATACAAAATAAAAATGCTTGTAAACTTTGAAGAGAAAAAAAATGATAGTCAATTTTTTATACCTAACAGTATTTTTTTGACAATTTTTTTTTTGTGGATATAAATTCAATTGCTTATTCACGATTTTCACTAATTATATATCTCATTTGATAATAAATTTTTTAATTCTTAAAACACACTTTTTTGACAAAAAGTTCATGTGAATTTGGAAGTTAAAATCAGTTACTTTTACAAAATGCTTCTTTCAGTACAATAATACGCCTACAAGTGACCAACTAGTAAAAAAAACAATGTTTTATGAAAAAAAGTATTTGATGAAGCTGAAAAAACCGGTCTTATATAATGCAAAACAAAAAGTTAGCAATTGACTGGTTTTGTTTACTCCGGCCTTTTAAGCAAGGGCACTGTATTTGGAAAACCTGAAGTGATGGAATAGTTTTGAAGTCAAGTCACTAAATACCTTCGGAAGAGCATAGTCTAGTCTAGATCTAGAACCAGATTTAAATATAATGGGGCATATTCATTATTCATAGATGTTGTTTAAGCTGTTGCTAGACAAATCTGGAGTTTATCGTATTGAAACTTATCAGGTAAACTCCAGTTTTGTCTAGCAATAGTTTCAACAACATGTATGTAGGTATATGCCGCAATGTGTTGAACAGTGTTATTTATTAATGATATTTTCACACCGTTCTCATAACGCAAAAACAAAACAAAAATTCAAATGTGGTCTTAGCTATTATAACCATTCTTAAAACTTTTCAATTGTGAACTTCTATTAGGTTTTAGGGGAGAAGCTAGGTTTATACTATTCTAACATTAAGTTTTTTTTTCAAGATTTTAATATTAAACATGGGGATCAACCGCTACAACACTTAACTCGTTATACAGCAGGAAAAAAATTAATTGAACATTACAACAATGTTATTGATGAAATTAAAAAAGCTTTGCATGTGGCCAACCACGTTTGCACGACCGTTGATGTATGGACAAGTTCTAGAAAAAGATTTTTAGGTTTGACAGCGCATTGGGTAAGATAAGAAACAAAAAGAAATCATAATATAGATTCTCATTAAACTATATAATTTTTTCTGTGTATTGCAAATGTTACTTCACAGATTGATGAAAAGAACCTTAGTAGAAAATCGGCTGCTCTTGCGTGCAAACGTTTGTATGGGACTCATTCCTATGTCAACGTTGCTAATAAGATCGTTGAAATTCACCAGTCATTTGATTTAAATAACGACAAAATAACAGCTACGGTCACAGACAATGGTTCCAATTTTGCTAAAGCATTTAAAGAATTTGGGATAAAGACTTTCTCTAATTTCATGGAAGGTAAAATTTGTTTAGTCTATAATAAATTAACGCTATATAAATGATGGATAATGAATTAAGGCTCTTTGCAAAAAAATAAACAACCCCTTATCAAAACAAAATATTGAAAAACAGTTTAAACAATCAAATAAATGCAATGTCAAATAAAAGATTATATCTTAATAAACAAAATTTCTTTCAAACAAACAGAAGTTATTATACTTTTCGCTCACATTTACTTGTAAATCAATAGAAAACTTGAAAATTGAGAAATGTAATGTATCATTTGTGTGTATATTAGGGTGGCGCTTATTTTTGAAATTTTTTAATTTTTTTCGTCCCCCCCTAAAAGTAAATTGGTGCAAAATTTGTTTGAAATCGGTCAACGTTAACACGTACCGGCAAGCACTTGAAATTTCCCATACAAAATACATGGGGTTTTCTCAAAATTTTGGAAAAAATGTAAAAGTGTATGGAAAATCTTCAAAGTTGGTACATATATTAAGTACCATAAGGAGTAAATAAAAAAATTATTTTCAATTTTTTAAACAGTATTAACCCCGTTAAAAATAACAACAAATGCACAAAAACCAGGATACTTACTGTTATTTTTAATAGGGTAAATATTGTTTGAAAAAATTCAAAATAATTTTTTTATTTGATCCTTATGGTACTTAATATACATATGTACCAAGTTTGAAGATTTTCCATACACTTTTACATTTTTTCCAAAATTTTGAGTGAGAAATCCCCATGTATTTTGTATGGGAAATTTCAAGTGCTTGACCGATTTCAAAAAAATGTTTGCCAAAATTTTCCTTTATTACCTTGTTCACTTTTAGGGGGGGGGGGCGAAAGAAATTCAAAAATTACAAAAAAAAGCGCCACCCTAATGTATATGTAGTCTGCACTGCACAAATTAAAAATCTATCTACATACCTATATTAAAGCTTGTGGTTGACCTGGAAAAATAGTTTCTGACTCTAACAATATCTTAACTCGTTACGAGATGTTAAAACAAACTTTCACTACAAATATTTGTTTAGACTCTTTTGATTCGTGTTGCTTATAACATGAGCTTATGACAAGTGAAATATGTAGTGTAGACTAAGTTTCATCATCATGCTGTTGGAACTTCACTGAAAACTCAGTCATCATTTATGAAAAAGGCTATAACTTATTTAAGGTGGTTATATCGAGTTAATTTTGTTTTTAAAAGATTGGACATTAAAAAACAGCGTTTAGTCATGTGTCATAAACTTAAGATTATACCAAGACAAATATTTTATTTTTGAAAAATTTCATATACTTCTCCTCCACTTTGAAATTGACTATTTAAGAAACCGTAGTAGGTTTTTCAATTAACTTTGAATAATGTCGATTTTTTTTTAACATATAATTGTGGATATTATGGAATGGTAAAGTTCTGCGTCGCCAATAATCTTAAAATTATTATGTAAATATTTGTCTTACCTTTCTTGGTTTCATGAATCCCATTTCCCATAGAGGCTTTTTTCCACCCTTTTATGCAAGGGGAGGGGTGGGAGAAAGTAAATAATGATTTCAAAATAATGAATCAAGCGATGGTTCTTGCGTTATCGTCCCACAACAGATTCTCGATTTATAAGCCAAAGTATGCTAAATTTCGGCATTTAAACTGCAATTTGGCAAAAATGTTGAATTTATCATGGCAATCAAAAAATAAAATAGTCCATAAAAATATCCTATGAAAACTCTGAAATTTTGGACATGGAAGGTGAAAGAGTGGAAAATGAGTCCCTACATTTGCAGCTGTCTCATCATTTGCGATGTGCCAGCCACACCCTCAATTTAGTGGCAAGCACTGATACGAATAAGGCAATAAAGGAATGCTCTTCTATTAACACAGTCCACTTAAGTGTCATAAAAAAATGCGAAGCGTTATGGAAATGCTTGGGATCGCCAAAGATTCGGGAACAACTCCAAAAATTCCTGGGGTGCAGTTTGCAGAAACCTATTGTAACCCGCTGGAACAGTTTGTTTGACTGTCTCAAGCAAGTCTACGAACTTAAGCATAAGCTTTTATCGCGCGAATTAATGAATATCTCGCAAAAAATTTTATTATTCGTAAATTCGGACTTCAATTATATTGCTGATTACCTTAAGTGGTCTGTCCCTTTAGCCAAAGCAATTGACATCTTGCAAGGCGAGGATAACTGCCACTATGGGTATCTTTTGCCAACCCTGTTGACAGTGAAGAGAAAATGGGAGTTATTGCTCATTAATAATGAGCTACAATTTAGTTCCACAGTGGTAGAAAGACTTCAACTTTCCCTTGAGATGAGGTTTAAAGACTTGTTTGAGGTCCACGACAGAGGTGAGTTCGCAGCAATAGCTGCTATAACTCATCCTCGATTCAAGATTGCTTGGATAAATCTTCTTGATCAGGAAAAGCAAGAGAAAGTGAAAAACATCGCCCAGAAACTCACCAGAGCACCTAGACCAAATGAGCCAACAACAAACATAGCGCACCAGAATATTGATTTTTTTGACTTCGGAGATGTTTCCAATAACAACATCATTTCATCAAGATTTTTTTATACATTTTGTAGTAATAAATTTTTTTTTACTCCACCGTTAAACGGTCTTGCAAAAATCTTACTTTAATTTGCAAACTGTCCTTGAATTTTTTATGACGTCAATATTTGGTGAGATTTTGGTAATCAAAGCCAAACGTGTCTTTTTTTATTAAAAGTAAGATAAACCATGCAAAACAAAACTGTATGACAAAAAAAAAATTGAAGCTGAATAAATAAGTTATGTGACCATTGCATTTGATTGACAAAAAAAAAAAAATATCCATGAAAATGAGGACCTTCAAAAAAATACAAAAAACTAACTTCGTTTTGTTTGGTGTCATTTCTTGTAATAACGCACTAACGGTACTACAAGAAAAATTATTTGCAAACAAATCTCAAAACAAAAAAGCATAAGGCTGTATAAAACTTTTTGTTCAACTCAATACTACCACTCATCGCAAAGATACCTATAGCTCTTCAAAGAACACTTACAAAAATTGGAAACAAAATTGTGTTCCTCTAATTTTTTTACTACTGTATAGGTATGGATTAGATATACTATACTGTGGAAATGTCAAGTGTTTTATTATTTATAATATTTCACAGCGCTCACCTGAGCAGACGGATCCAAATTTTGCTATCCAAACCTCGCAGCCGTACCTGATCCCTTTTTTGAGTAATAAGCATATGTATAGGTAAAGTATAATATTCGTGAAGGGATTTTGACTTGGAATGGACAAAAAAATGTTAACAATCAACGACTGGTCACACTTTTTAGAAAGCTTTAATTTTGTTCTTGAATATTATGTTTGGTCCAAGTTGATTGAGTGAATAGTTCATGAGAAACTTGGTTTCAAAATCACAATTTTGGAGATAAATAGTAAAATCTCTCTTATACGTTTATTACTCAAAAAAGGGATCAGGTACTGTTTGAGGTTAAGATATCTAGAATTCAGAGGTCACTGCCAACAAATCTGCATCATTATTTTTGGGATCCATTTAAGTGAAACCTACCGGGTCCTTAAGCGCCGCACAGTGGGCCCAAACCAGCGATTTAGGGAAAACACCTCTAAGTGGTATCATTTCGTGTGTATTTGCACCCGCTAAATTGAATGACATCATTCGTTTTATGATCAGAGTTAAGTTTTTAATTTTTATAACAGTGGGATATTGTACATCAAGTATAGTCAGGGGAAAACTATAAAGTAAATAACGATTTCTCAAAGAAGAAAAGGCGGATTGAAGTGATTAAAAATTTTGTTTGAAGAAAAAAAACTAGATTTTCCAGAATCCGTTACGAATTTGGTGCAAAAAAAATCACGTCCATATTGAACCGGTTATATTCAATCAGAAATTTTCTTATTTTTTAAATTTAATTGGTATGCACTGATCCCAAAACTGGTAGAATCTGGTGATGAAATTTTAACAGGATCTTTACTACCACCAGCACTACCAGAAAAGACTTGCGACAGACCTTAGGAAGGTGGAGCTCTTTTTGTAAGGCTACTCTAGTCTGGAAGTACACCCGAAGTCCAAATTTTGGTTAAATTTTTCGGTGTAGTCGAAAAACATGGGGTAAATTATTTTCTCATCAGATACGTTCAGGTAGATATACATGGTACATTGAAAAGAAATATTAAAATAATAATCCAAGAGATGGAGGAATTATACAAAACATCAGTTAAAAGGGCTCAAAATTTCAATGGTCCGTTTTAACCCCTTATTTCGGCTGAAAGTAAATTTTTACCAGAAAATTATTACAACAGCCGTATTCCGCATGAAAAATACCTTAAGAAGAGTGTATCACAATACCAAATTAAAAACTTTTATTTATGAGGTTTTTTCCACCTCGGTCCCACTGTGCGCCATGAGAAAGAGCCCTCTTCTAAAGTAGTAAAATACTTGCACCTATTGTGTGTGTGTCCCTCTTTATGAATCCATCATTATTTTGCAGCAGCAGTGCAGCGCCACCGACGCCGCCGTGCCGGCCATACGAATCGTATTGTTCATTAAGGAATTATTTGCTAGATATTGCCAATTTTGTATTACTGTATTCTTTTCATTTTTTGGTCCACATACAATCTAAATATACGAAAATGTTGGAAATTTAGAGCTCTACAAAAAAGGATAATATAATTTTTTTCGTCAGATGAACAGGAGGCGAGATAAACGCTTAAAACCATTTTTTTTCTAAAAAATGCCGACAGTTTTTCGTTAATAACTTTTCATTGGAAAGTGATAATAAAAATGTTTGAGGCGTTAGTTTTATAAAATCTTTCAACCTACAAAACCTAACAAAAAATTTTACTCTTCGTCCAATAGAAGCCAAGAAAATTGCCTTAACGATTTTCAAAGCCTTTTTTTCAAAATGGCGGACAAAACAACATTTCTCACCAGCCAGACTGACCTCATGCGAATCTAGGGACTTAAAGAGGACATAATATAAAAAAAACTAGTCATACTAAAATTACTTTTTTTTTACGTTCCCAGCTCTCGTGCTATTATACAAACTGAATCCACTGCGAAGAACAAGCCAACAAGAGCTTATGAATTGAATACCTAAATCCACAATTCTTAAATCCCAAAGGGCTTATGAATTAAATATTTTCCAAATCACAAATCACAAAGAGCTTATGAATTGAATATTTTTCTATTCACAAATCCCAAAGGGCTTATGAATTGAATATTTTTCAAATCACAAATTCCAAAGAGCTTATGAATTTTATATTTTTCAATTCACAAATCGCAAAGGGCTTATGAATTAAATATTTTTCAATTCACAAATCCCAAAGAGCTTATGAATTGAATATTTTTCAATTCACAAATCAAAAAGAGCTTATGAATTGAATATTTTTCAATTCACAAGTCCCAAAGAGCTTGTGGATTAAATATTTTTCAATTCACAAATCACAAAGAGCTTATGAATTAAATATTTTTTAATTCACAAATCACAGAGCTTATGAATTGAATATTTTTCAATTCACAAGTCCCAAAGAGCTTGTGAATTAAATATTTTTTAATTCACAAATCACAAAGAGCTTATGAATTGAATATTTTTCAATTCACAAATCACAAAGAGCTTATGAATTAAATATTTCTCAAATCACTAGTCCATTACTGATTTGTGAATTAAATGAGGGCTTAAGCTAACAATTAGCTTAAGCTTTTGCAACCCTGGTACCAACTATCATTTTTTTAAATTTTTTAGTTTTATTCGCTTTGCTATGATTTTATTTAAAACAAAAACAACACAAGTTATTGATTATAATTCTTGCTTCCTTATTACGAAAGCCAAATTAATACTCTAATGACATTATTGCAATTTCTCACAAAAAAGAATTAAGGACAACAGTGTAACTAATTTTGTTTCAATTGCATCACTTATTTTATAAGAGCTAGATAAATCCAATCTAAGCTTCGCATACCTACTTTCAAAAATTACCATCGGTTGGTATACTGGGGCTGTTCAGGGGGCCCCCTAAGTCGTGGGGCCTTGGGCTCTGGCCCACCGGGGCCATGCTTAAAGACGGCACTGATTACAACCAACTTTATTCATTCACGATTAACAACAAACTGTGTCGCTGCCCTTCAAACATGTCCTTTTATACTTGTTTGACAAATTTTGGAAATAAGGAGAACGTTCTGGTCTCTGCTTCCAGAGCTTTTCGTAGGAGAAATTTCTCAATAATTTCCCTTCCAAAAGCTTTTATTTGACAGCTGGTGAATCTGCTATAATCCGGCAGATGGCGCTTCTTTCGTTTGAGAGTTGCTATAATTATAGCTAATAAGGGTATGTTTGCACTGCGACCGTAAGCTTTATTGTATCCGTTTGTTTGCTTTTCGGAGTCGTTATAGTTCAAATATGGAAAGTTATTACAATATTCTGCTATAGTAAAAAAGAATAAATTGGCAGTCCCATTTCATAGGAATTCTTATCTATATTCTCCCAGTTTTAGCTGAACGCCTAACTTGGGATTTAATGAGATAATAAAACAATTAATTAAAAATCTGTAATTTCAAGTCTTATTTTCAATTCAACTAATCCATGGATTAAGAATTGTCCTGACTCAACGTAAAGACAACCGCTTACTGTTCCAGTTGAGTCCAGAACATTCTTAATCTATGGATTAGTTAACTAAAATAAAAGCAAATTTATTGTTTGTTTCTAACACAATACAGAATCATCTGTGGCAACACAAATGTTTCCCTATCATAGGTACTGTTCGTTGTATAACTAATGGCGTGCTATGCAGGTTGCACTTCAAAAAAACATTTAGGGTGATTATGTGATGACAGACATTCATCGAACGGACACATAAACCAACCACTGATCTATCATACCCATCTACCAGACGTTGCATGAAGCCACTGCTCCTACGGGCCTGATAGAGGGATGATTCCTCAATTGGGGGCAAAGGAAGGATCACGCCTTTGAAAAGCATTTTTCTTCTCAGCCACGTGATTATATAACAACAGACATTAATTCAACGAACGGATGCATACACCAACCATTGACCTATCATACCCATCTACCAGACGTTGCATGGAGCCACTGCTCCTTACGGGCCTGATGAAGGGATGATTTCTCAAATGGGGGCAAAGGAAGGATCACACCTTTTAAAGGTGTTTTCTTCTAAGCCGGGTGATTATGTGATGACAGACATTCATCGAACTGACACATAAACCAACCACTGACCTATCATACCCATCTACCAGAAGTTGCATGGAGCCACTGCTCCTACGGGCCTGATAGAGGGATGATTCCTCAAGTGGGGGCAAAGGAAGGATCACGCCTTTGAAAGGCGTTTTTCTTCTCAGCCAGGTGATTATATAACGACAGACATTTCTTCAACGAACGGATGCATATACCAGCCACTGACCTATCATACCCATCTACCAGACGTTGCATGGAGCCACTGCCCCTACGGGCCTGATGGAGGGATGATTTATCTAATGGGGGAAAAGGAAGGATCACGCTTTTGAAAGGCGTTTTTCTCTCCTCAGCCTGGTGGTAATGTACCAACGGACACTCCTCCAACGACCAAGAAATACTCACCGACTTTTCAGGCTATAGCCTGCTGAAACTCTTCAACACCCTTAACGGGCTTGAATTAACATGGGATGTATCATAGGTTTCTTTTCATAGGGTTCACAATCCCTAGGGTACCACAATGGATCTACCTAACCTAACCTACGAAGTAGGTGAGTTAAAATTGCTGAACCACAAGTTAAATATTAGTACCCTTACGTTTTACAGTTAAAATTACAAAATATCTTCAATTTCCTGCTCATCCTGCTGATGCCGCACATTGTCCCACGATTCGTCCTCCAAAAGTAATAAATACATCTTAAGGCACATATATGAGTTTATATAAGTAAGAGAAAAAGTTAAATTTAAAATTATCAATTGTTTACTAACCCTTGTGTTCCTATGAGAATTTTCCATTTTGTTTTTTATGATTTAAGTAATAAATTTTTGTTTCGGTTGTATATTACTTTCGTTTATCAGATTATTGTGTTTTAATGCTTTTTTGACAAACAGCTGACGAAAAAAATGAAAGTAGACACACAGTCCTGCCAAAGCTTTTTGAAGGAGTTGAAATGTCCCGATGTGTGACATGCAAAAAAACGCAGCTGTCATTGGAAAATAAAGTAAACAGTAAATTATTTGTGTTTTGAAGCTATTTTTTGTGAAAGTTAAAAGGAAAACAATAAATAATTTATGTTTTGAAGCTATTCGTTGTTTAATTAAAAGTAAAACAATAAGTAATTAATTTTTTTAAGGAATGTGTTGTGGAACACTCACTACGACGTCACACAAATCAAAATATGGCGACCCTTCATCTAATATACAACATACCTTGTATTTTTATACCATGCATATGAAAGCAGTTTTCCCCCCAGAATAAATCATCTCGTGTGCGCTGGCCCGTTGTGATTTAGTCCAGGCAATATATGACTTAGCATGGGCAAAAGTGCAACAGAAGCTTTTTTGAGGGACTTTGGTTCAGTATCCATCTATTACTAAGCAACATATCCAAAATCGGACAAAATCCGTCCATGGGAACGCCCCCGAAAACGGATTTCAATTTGGGTGTTGTTTTTGGTTGCTATTTGCATTACTAAGTTTCTTAAACTGTTCTTCTGTGCAGAAATCAGTTGCTTATCCTAGGATGGGGCCATGAAACTTACCAATCATAATATTCCCATTCTTGCCCCTCCCCCCTAGTCATGACCCCTTCCCAAATATGGCCCTCGCTACAGTCTTACAGGAAAGAATGGACACTTAGAATCTTCACTTTAAGTCGAAGAAACAGTGAAAAAGACCCCCTCACTTACGACCTTCTATTCCTCCCATTCACGACGCCCCCTCCAGCCATTAGAGCCCAAAAGAAAATTGACAGGGCAAATATTTGCATTTAGTCAACAAAAACTGAAGAAACGAATAAATATAATACAGTCATGACGCAGACACCCCTCCCCCATTTGTCATGAAACCCCAGTGCTTCCATAAATTGCAGTTTTATTTAAATTAAACGTAGACCTCTAATGGTAAGGACGTACGTACATATATCAAGAATGACACGACGCACGTTGACTAGGGGGACAATTCTCGGTTTGAAGAAGCTAACTAGCTATAGTCATAGCTATTACTAGTAGCTAAAGCTTAGCAATTCTAGCTTAAGCTTTTTTTTTATGTGAATGGGGCATTCAAAGTTTCAGATATCTGACTTTTTGGGGCTTCTGATTGGTCAGCTGTCAAAAAATTTCTGAAAATTCAGATGACTTTTGGTTACGTTTGGTTACGTTTTTTCTGAATTTTCAGATGATCTGAAAATTCATATGAAAGAGATGGAAGATGCGTTATGCCAAAAAACTTTACTGTTGTTTGATGTAAAACAAACGTGGACGCGTCGAAACTTTCGCTGTGAAATTTCATAAAAGAAAAGTTTTTAAATTTAAATTAAAATTTTAAGTGTTGTTTAATATGTATACATTAGGGTGGTCGTTAAAAAAGGTCATCCTGGATGGGCTCAAATCGTCTATAAATGAAGAAAAAAAAATCCCCTAATGTTTTAAATTAAATTTCCCCTTTTTTTTGCATACTAGAAAATTCACGTAAGATCTACCAAAAAAATTCAGACCATGTAGGTGGGAACTAGACAAGACAAAATCCTACGGGAGGGGAGTAATATCTCCCCGCGCTTGGACGGGAGGGACATTTTAATAAAATATTCGCATAAAATAGAAAAAAACTAATTCAAAAACAACGGCAACATACAGTAATGTTTTGTAGCTTTTTGGAAAGCCAGAAGTCCATTCTTACGGCTTGATTTTAAATAAATTTTTTTTGATGAACAGTTTTAGCAAGCAAAAATTTCAAACTCAATATTTAGAAAAAATTGTTATTTTATTTTTTTAATTATAGGTTTGAAAACAGATTTTGCTGAAATTGTTTATTCAAAGAACTTTATTTAACAATGAACTATTAAAATGGACTTCTGGCTTTCCGAAAAGCTACAAAACATTACTGCAAGTGTTGCCGTTGTTTTTAATTATTATTTTTTTTCTATTTTATGTAATTATTTTATTAAATTGCCCCTCCCTTCCAAGCGGTGGGAGATAATAACCCTTCCAGTAGGATTTTTTTCCTGTCTACTTCTACTGATTTTTTCGGCAGATTTTATGCGAGTTTCCAAAAAAAAGGGGGACATTTATTTTACCCCTACAGCGACTATAGGGGATGAGAATAAAAATCTGAAAAAATTAGGGAATTTTTGTTCTTCATTTAGAGCTGATTTAGGCTCATCCAAATAATAAAACTAAAAAAAAAACACTATAACGACCACCCTAGTATACATACTTACATATTTAATAAAATGCGAATATTCACGCTGCTGATAGACGAGCAAGTGGTTAAAGTGGAGGAGCTAGACGAGGAGGTTTATCTGCGCATACTAAAAGGTATATTTTTAGCTATTTTGTGAAGAATAAATTAATATTTTTGTCCATAAATTTAAATTTATAGATCCAGAATACCGCCAGCAATATCTAAAGAACATCCAGGAGAAAATGAAGGAAAATAATGCAGGTGCAGCCAATATGGATCCAGCTCATGAATCTGAAGGACAAGACTTGTGATGAAAATGGTAAGTCGATCTAATTTTTGAAATTGAGTCCGTGTAAGTGCACTACACTACTAAATAGACCTCTATCTACTGGACATGAAGAGGCCTCTTCCAATCGGCATGAGCGATGAACCACAATATGAGTCACATGGACATGGAATTTTGTGTCTCAGTTGGTTTTTTTCTTGGCATTATGGTAATTTTAGCACCGTTCATGTTCAGGCTTATGTAGTATAATATATCGAGGAAGAATTTACTTTTGTATAAACTCTGCTTCATGTTCTGAAGCCCAACTATGTTATTCGATTCTACAATTAAAGCCATCGAACTCGCAAAATCTCATTTCCCTATTTCTATTACAAGCTGTAATACACTTAAATAGAGCACCATTAAACAGAGGTTCTGTGGCAAAAAGCAAGAAGCACTAACATGGCCCTCATGCATTGAATTCAAATTTCGAATAGATACGAAAGCGAATAAAGTTACATGTACTCTGTACTTCCTTGCGTCTTTAAACTGAGCTATAACCTCAAGTGCTTTCTGTACCGTGCATCCTTTTTTTACGGGGTCATCCAATCGTTTCAGGTGCTACATTCGTATGCATATATGAGGCACCTTTAATCTTTTTTTGACGAAGTCGAAAGTTTTTAATGAAAAATATAAAATAGAAAATGAATCTTTTTGGGTGCTACACGAAATTCCCTACTTTACTTTAATTTGTGAAGCTGAGATTTTTTTTTTAAATGTGTGTTTTTATTTTACAATTAAAATGTTCTTATTGATTTACAATTTCACAATTTAAGCATTGGCTTCTGCCGTCAGCCGGAAAAAGAGAGTATATCTGAACAAATAAAATTTGGATTGAATTTTACACATATTTAATAGAAAAAGGCTAATTTAAATTGGATAGTATTGATATTATACATATAAAAAAAGTATTAAAAAGAGTTATTACAAGAAAACATAACTGAATTTAAAAAGCTTCGTTTACAATTTGATTTCTATATCTTAACGCTGTTTTAACAAAACTGCATAGAAGACTCCAATCTGGTCCATTTAGAACTTCTTTGGTTTCATCTAGAGTAAGAGATCTTCTTTCCCAATGTTCTTGACCAATTGTGGAAAGGATAGGACACGTTCCTAAGAAATGTAGTACATCTTCTGTCGTTCTGTGGTTACACAAGGTACATTCAGTATTTTCGACGGGTACATATGGCCTATAGTTTAACTGAATAAGTTCACCTCTGGTTTTAAAGATAGTTGAGATCATTGATATGGGATGCCGATCGTGAAAATAATTATTGGCACCTAGGTTGTGCTGCAGAATTTTGTAGGTGTTTCTGGTCAACCTGCCTTGAGCCCAGTGGCGGATCCAGAGGGGGGGCTATAGGGGCTGAAGCCCCCCCCACAGCTGATTCAGAAGAGAGTTAGACAAACAAAACTAAGATTGTGGCTACAAAATTTACATGTGAGCTGTGTTCTTCCAAGCCCTAGGAAAATTGAATGAGTTGTTGGGCTGAACCATATTATATGCAAGCTGTGTTTTTTTCGAAGCCCCAAGAGCATTGGATGAAAAAAGACGATTATATAAAAAATAAAATAAACGTACGTAAGCTCTATTTATTTCAAGCCTTAAATGTATAAGACAAAAAGTTGAGGCTTGGGGCTAAGCCTTTACAAAGCGTTTTCCTAATGGTGCAAGAGATTCAGATGAAAACCATAACACTATTAGGGCTAACATATTTGCATAAAAGCTGTGTTTTTTTCCAGGCATTAAAGAAATCCGAGGAAGGTAAGAGGTAAGAGCTAAAAAATTTGCATGGAAGCTGTTATTTTCCGAAGTCCAGGGAAAAAATGAAGATTGGGGCTTAACAATTTTGTTTTTCCTAAGCCCCTAAGGAATCGGACTAAACAAATAACAAGTTTGGGGCTAGAATGTATGCAAACCTAAATGCTGTGTTTTTTCCAAGCCCTCATATTGAAACTTTTGAGGTTGACTTTGATGCTATTATTTTTACCTAGATTTTGCTTGGGTATCGATATTTCTTAAAGATCAAATTAAGTTTGACAAAACGAATGAATTTTAGCTTTTTCCTAAACTCCCCTTGATATTTTTCGGACTTAGCTAAGCCCAGATAACTTTTAGGGCTTAAATTTAAAAACTCAGTTTCCAGTGTAAAAATCAGCCTAATTACAGAATCCGACGAATGAGTCAGGTCCAATTTTGACATTTGGATCACAGTAAAAATTTAAAAATTCAGTCTGATTCACTCCGCAGTTCATTCGATGGATGCTCTAGGTGCTTCTTTATTTCAGATTGTTTTCGTGTGCCGAAGGATATTTTGACGATTTCAAAAACTGCTTTCAGACGAAGCGATTTTTGATCTAACAATTATTTTCTCTTTTGATTTCCTTTGGGCTCTAAAGAAAGATTAGAGAGCTCTTTCCGCGAGCAATGAGAAACAATTTTAATTCACTTCGAACTCGTTTTCAAAATGCAAAATTCAGCTGTAACGGTTAATTTTTTGTTTTCTTTAAAAAGTGTAATATACAACTTCCAGCTTAATGGTAAGGATTTCTAATCTTGTTGGATATAGTTTACAGTGGATTTTCGTTGAAAAAATTCATGTAAGTTGAACTGAACTTGATACAAATTGCGTATGACAAAGCACCACTATGTCACTGATGAGTTCAAGTGAGTAAGTTGAACGAAACGCCAATTTGTAGGACTAAAGGCCATAAAAAGCTATTTTGAATCAATATACATTTTTGTTTTAATATAGACCCAATATAGAAGGGCAGACAAAATTTTAAAATTTTAACTCAGATTTTTTTCAAATCTTCGTCAAATGGAATTGACAAAAAGTATGAATGAAATTCGTATTAAAATATTTAATGATCGGAATGTTGAACACGATTTTGTATATTCGAAATACCAATCCACTTGGTCATTTTAGGTGGAATAGCTACAGAACATCCAAATTATGTAATTTTTTTCCGCCAAATTTACAAAAAGTGGACTGAAAAACATGATTAAGCTTATTTCTTGGAATAGCTACTTGTACAAAATTTTTTTTTTATAGGGAGCTTAATTACCTTTCATTTTTGCCATTTATAGCATTCCTTCTATAGGAATTAAATTTTAGGAATTAGATAGGTGAGATACAAGGGCGTACGCCTGATTTCGATTAGGTGGGGAGCAAACTCATAAAAAAAATGGTTTTATTACAGAAATGTTGCTTGAAAATGTTTTCATCAAAAGAAGAAAAATTGAATAATATATAAAATATATTCCGATTAGGGGGGGTCAAGCATATCTAGCTGCCCCCTTGCGTACGCTCTTTTATTTAAATTTTTTCCATTTAACTTTCGTACGAATCTTCCGTTAGTGCCAAAAACAGAAAAAAAAAGTTTGCACTGTGACTCTTTTAGTCTAAGTTATTAGATTTTTAGACGGTTACTTGTTAGAAAGTTTCTGAAATTTTCTCATTAGTTGGAAATATGCTTTATTTAAATATGTAATTAAAATGTCTAGTTAATCAAATCTTGGACAACCAATCCAAGTTAAGAAATTTTAGGGCAACAGTAACCTACAAATTTTATCAATATCTTTTCGGAGGTGGACGGCTGTCTAAATTTAAACCAAGTACTTTAGGATGAGATTTTATAAATCCTACAAAAAATATTCAAATTAACGAAAGGTACCTACTAACTTATTTAAATTTCCTATAAATATATCCTTACAACTTTTTTCAAAAAAGCAGCTGAAGCTTACTAATTACCAGATGCTCCATTACCAATCATAAAATTTTGCAGAATTTTCCTATTAAGTACCTACATATATTTTTGCATTATACAAAATCTTTTTTGGATTCAGCTGCCGACTAGCCTACTTTCTGAGCAAAGAAAATTTGGGTTGGTAGGGCATTCGTATATGATTAAAGAATTCTTCAAAAGATGTGTCTAAGGGAACTCCAAGCCCTCCCCACAGCCAAATCCTGGATCCGCTACTGCTTGAGCCATCTGCGAATAGTCTGCAAAACATGTCTGTTCTATCCTGTCGAGCATCAACTGGAAGTTTTCTCCCCAAGTACTCCAATTACTCTCCACTATCTGCACATTGTGTTGCACCTCCATGCGCGACCATTCTGCGAAAAATTGTAATTTTTCCTGACGTAGGGATGAAGTACCTTAACAGTTTTTCTACTTCTTTATACTGGAGGAATCCCCAGACTTGACCTGCATAGCACATAATCGATCTCATCACCGCTTCAAACAGCTTGAACTTGGCACTCGGAGCTGCATGTTTTTTCCCAGCACTCCCTTCCAGTTAAAGTGAGTGGCTTTTTTGGATTCTATTAGTTTTCCCTGGAGGTGTTTTTTGAAAGAAAGTTGAGGAGTGATGACAACTCCGAGGTACTTATACTCTTTTACCAACTCGAGGTATGTATTTTCCCAGGTCCACTTTTCTTCTCTAGCATATTTACCTGTTCCATTTCGGAATATTATTACTTTTGATTTGCTGGTATTGACCTTTAAACTCCAACGAGCACAATATAACTGTAGTTTATTTATCATCATTTGCAACATTTGCGAGGAGTCCGCCAGAATAACGATGTCATCCGCATACATCAATGCTTTTATGTTGACACTAGCAAATGTGATTCCTCCAGGAAGAGATGATGGAATGTCATCCAAAAAGAGTGAAAACAGAAGCGGGCTTAGTATAGGCATCCTTGTTTGACTCCAGTTGTCGTTTGGAACCAGTTAGACAATACATTTCCGTCCCACACAGCTGTTATTTTCATAAAGGTGTTTTAGTATATCTAGCATTCTTGAAGAGATTCCTAGGCAGCTAAGTTTGTAAAAGAGCGCGTTCCTGTCGATTGAGTCGAATGCCGCTTTGAAATCGATGAAAAATGCGTACAACTTCTTTCCCTTGTCGAGATATTATCTGGCAATACATGTCAGTGAGAAAATGTTATCAACCGTTGAATATTCTTTCCTAAAACCTGATTGATACTCGCTAAGTAAATTGTTTTGCTGCACCCAGCTTGTCAATCTTTCTAGGATGACGCCGGAAAATATTTTCATAACTGCGTTGATAAATGATATACCTTTGAAGTTATTTGGGTCATTAGCATCACCATTTTTAATAAATGGGAAAATGATATTTTTACGGAAGCTCTCCGGCACCTCGGCCATTCTTAATATATAATTGTACGCAGTAGTTAGTTTTTCTATAAAGCTTTCGGTGGCATTGATAAAAAACTCATATGGCACCCTGTCTTCCCGAGGAGCCTTGTTGACTTTAGCTCGGTGTATAACCTTAGTTACTTCATCAGCTGCGATGTAACGATCAAGAGCATCATTTTCTAAGTATGGCCAGGTGTAAAGGATTTGGTTTGGGCTTGACTGTGAGTTTAAAAAGTTTTCGAAGTGGTTTGCTAAAAGGCTTACATCAATTTTTATGTTTTTTGCAAAAGGAATATCATTTAGAGTACGTGCAAGCTTCCAGAAAGAACTACTGTCTCTTACTTCCGATAGCTTCTGCATAATATATTGAGAGTAATTCGCTTGCTTTCTTCTGCATATTCTTTTGTAGTCTTTGTTTGCTTCTTGATACATTCTTTTTGCATAACTTGAATTTGTCGTTTGTCGACAGGCTAGAGAATTCTTCCATCCATTTGTTACAGTTAATATAAACTGGGACAATGTAAAAATGTTCATTTTTGACTGTTATCTCAATTATACTTCTGTTCATTTCGTTTATAAACCGACATCTCGTAGACACTCCAAACCGTTTTTTGATACCGAATAAGCATCTTTCACTTGCTCTACCATGTAAATGACTTCTTGTTGCTGGAATCCATTTTAACTTAAATTCTTGAAAATAGGTTTCATAATGTTCTGTTTCTCTTTCAATAAAGGTTTCGAATAATAAAAATAATATCACTTTCATTTGTAATATCAAAATTTTTTTTGAAAATCAACTTATTTCCTAGACCTGATATATTATATGAAGTAATTTAATTTTAAAAGAAATATCAAATAATTTAGCTTTATGAGAATAACTATTGTGAACTTGGCTGACGGCAATTTTGTTAAATATAATAATTTGGCAGCACCTTGCTCCTGCTGGTTTGAGAGCCACTGGGTTGGTTTTCGTGTGCTGTCACTTCAAAGTTGTCATTGATCAGCTGCTGGAGAAACGTCATTCCTCCTTCCTCATCACATGTGAGCATACCACTCGAATTGAAGTAGAATGTTTTTCCGTCTATTTTAATCGAGTCTCCTCTAATAAACGTTTTGATGTTCTTGTTTTTCGAGGCCGAGTTTTATTTTGATAAGCTTTTTTTCTCCTCTCTCTAGCCGCGGCGGGGTAGTTCCTATGGAGTGAAATACCGGAACTTTTCAGTGCGGGCGCGGATTGAAGAATTCGGCCGACATCTTCTTTGTTCTGTAGTTCAACAATAACATTTTCTATGTTTGTATTTCGTGACAGAATTTAACGTGTTGATGCTATAGTGCCTTGATTTTGTGTTTCCAGAATGTCCAAGCACAGAGTCTTTGCCTTGTCCACTGCAGAGACACCTGGTTGAGCTGGAAAGTGAACAATTAAGTTTTTTTCATTTGCCTTTCTTGACAGAAACTCGACTTGGCGCTCAAGAGATGTACACCGGGATTGCATTTTGTCTAGCTGGTTTTGCAGTGAGAGGTTGTTCTGATGCAGTATGTTTATCTCTTTCCCAATTTTGACCATGTCTGACTTGGTGGGTAAGTCTTTTAATTTCTCGTCTAGCAATGAAGCCATGATGTTTATAACAAAAGATCTTTCAAATCCGTAATTGCCATGGAACCTGCAGACAGAGACATGCTGGTTTTACTCCTTTCAGTGATTTCCGATAGGTCTCTCTTGGCAGTGGTGCTTAGTTGGGTTTTTTTGTTGGTGGAATCGTTGTTGATGGGTGACCGTTCCACAGGCATGACCCACCTATATATTTCTATATATCGTCGCCAAGAGTGATAAATTTTCTTTTTCTTCGTGATTGTAGCTTGATATTCTTTAAAATTGATTTAAATTTGAATTGACTCACCCTGAGTTGTTAGCAAAAAGGGTAAAAACGAGGTTTAAACTTTAAATTCAAATAAAAAACACTTAAAATATCAGATTTTACAGGAGCCTTCAGAAATACGACTTAATTCACTCACTCTCACTCTCAAAGTGAGATTAACGATTCGAGCTGCAATTCGATTAAAACTTCGAAATCTTTAAATAGTTTTTCCTATTAGGGTGCGTTTATGTTGGACCAGCCCTTCGACTAATAGCAACCAATGTTAATAAATCGTGAAACGATGTGACTAAACCTTAGTTGTGACTAAAGAAATTGTTTACATTTTTTTCCCTATAAGTGTTTACGTTGGATCTTCGATAAACGATTCGAGCGGTGATCTAGTTTTAAGACCCTATACCTATAGTAATCAGATTTTTTTGGAGCCAATGCGGGACATTTTTTTAAGAACAAAAACCGGTTTTTTTTTTTGTAAACTTTAGTGTACATTTTTGGCTTACACCACTTTCATTTTAAAACTATAAAGGAAGGAAGATTTTTTAATATTTTGTATCCATTTGTACCCATCCTTCAGTGAAGTAAGCAACAAAAATTATTTTTTTTGTTCAAGAGTCAGAGCAAAAAAAGTACTTAGGTTCTAGGGTTCCCAACCATCCTCCTTTTGGGAGGACAGTCCTCCTTTTTTATAATTTGCCCTCCCGTCCTCCCTTCACTAACAAATGTCCTCCTTTTAAAAAATAAGGAATATTTATAGCTGCACGCATAAACGTCCAATAATTACTGAACGCACTCATTTCTGAAGTCATTAAATTTCAGCGTTTTATGCCGGATTTACACTAATGGAAAGCTGCCAGTATAATGACAAAAAGAATGAATTTGTCCATTCTTTTGTTGTTGCTTTTGTCATTATACTGGCAGTTTTCCAATCGTGTAAATCCGGCATTACGCTGTGGCTGTGGAAATTTTTGAGGCAATTGCAATTGGAATAGGAATGGCAATTTATTGATTGGGTGAGCATTTTCATTGCCAGGCAATTTCAATTATAAAATGTGTGTATAGAAATATTTGACTGCAAATGCAGTCGAATGCTGTTCAAATCCCGTTTTTAATAAAATTTAATTTTAATTCACTATATTTTGTTATGTGCGCTCTCATATTCTACGATTTAATTGAAAAAACCAATAAAGAAGCCATTCACAATTACGGGGAACCCCATTTTTCCTCAATTTATTGCCTTGGCGATGGAAATCAATAATTGCTTCTCATCTTCTAGGCAATATTGCCATTGCCATTGACAAAGCGTCTCCATTTGCATTATTAAAGGCAATAGCAATGAGTGCGACAATTTATTGCCTCAAATATTGCCAATGGAGCCGCTGGGTTAGTTTTAATGTAAAAAATTGGTGAAAATCTATCATAATACATAATAATAAATGAAGGGTACTCTGCTATTCCAATTTTTTTTGGCAAAAATGAATTAAGTATGAAACATTGTTCTTTAGAAGGCCCATTATCTACGCTTTTACCTAAAATGTATACTAAATAATAGTTACTTCCTATACCTACTTCTTGGTACCTGAAAAGTTATGTATATTTTCTAAAACTAAATGTATTCCTTTCGGCGCTCAATTCAAAACTTCTAATTCTGTTCCATTATTGACAGGTTGAATCAAAAGTCGGGTATTCCAATCGTAATTTTTAAAACAAACCTGGATAAAAGTCGTTCCAATTTTTTATTTTAACTAACTAATCGGTGATATCAATTAAGCAGCTATTAACTATTTCTTCGTTTTACTCTCAGTTCTCAAAAATGGAAAAGAAAAGTTTTTTTAAAATATACCCCTCAAATGTCATTGCATGTATCCAATATATGTTAACGTCCAATAAAATTTACAAGTGGCAAAAGCCATATTTTTACAAACAAAATGCATGTTTCTTATACAAGACATGCAACTAACGATGTCAAAATTTTCATCACTGGTGATGATTAGCTAGTTCAGAGCGCTCAGTAGTTTTCATAAGTCATTAATATGATAGGGGAGTGTCAAAGCCAATTGAACAAGTGAATCCAAAAAATGTTTGTCTCAGTTTTTGGCAGTAAAAGCCTAGTTTATCTACAGTTCCCGCGTGCAAAAAAAACCTATGCAAATATTCTTGCATGTCAAAAATAATTGAGGTGAAACGTAAAATTAATTGTTTGCATGATGGGCTTACAGTTTCATGCAAAAAAAAAACATTACGGTCATGGAATTGTTTTGCATGCGAAAGAACTTTGGTGAAATATTTTTTTTTGATGGTCGGTTTACAATGCCAAAAAAAAATATATTCACTTCAAGGCATTATTTGAATGCAAATGGTTTTTGCATCCAAAAATAATTATTTTCCATTTTAAGGCCTATACTTTATTAATGACTCAATGTGTGGATTAGGCCAAGGCTAACGTTTTTCGCCTTGAATATTATTCAATTTGGTGCGCAGAATAGGTGGAAATCGTTTTGAAAATTTTGATTTTTTTTTCGCTTGGGAACTGTCAACTAGGCTTAAAGTTACAAATCGTGTTTGTATTTTTTAGAACAAAATTTTGATTAATTAATTGGAATAGATTTTTTTAAGGTATGAAATGCCATGTTTTTATTTATTATTTATTTTTGTATTCTTTAATGAACTGTTAAAATTATTATACTTCTTTTTGTTTTTTTTTTTCTAAGAAAGTGTCCTTTGGTTTCAAAGAAAGTTGGGAACCCTACTAGGTTCATATAGCAATTTATTACTGAACTGATTTTCTTGATGGAAGAGAGCATTAGCCGCCATCGCCAACGTGTTTTATCAAAAATCTGGTGAACCGTGCATCATCCTACAAAAATAGTAAATTTGTTGCTTATACTCAATTCTTTTATTTAATTCTTTTTTTAAATCAAAAAATCAATTCTTATATTTGTTTTTTTTTTTTTAATCAAGTTATACATATTTGTGAAAATTTTTTGAGAAATTAAATTTTAGATTCAGTATTTTTGAAATACAAATATGAATTTTTTTCAAATTGATTGTTTTCAAAAATTAATTTCTCAAAAATCTTACATGCAAACAACTTGATTTAAAAAACAAATACAAAAATGGAAGCTTTCAAAATAAATTACCATTATTATCTTACGGTGTACGGTTCACGAGATATTTAATAAAACGCATTTTCCAAGATGGCGGCTGACGCTCGCACCCCTCAGTAAAAATTGCAGAAAAAAAGTAACCGTCTCTTGGCCAATAAATCATTTTTGCCAGATTTAAATTTTTACTAACACCATTACAAAACAATAGACAAAAAATCAGTTTGACAAGTTTTGATCAAATGCGGGACGATCCCGCACAATGCGGGATATTTGGTCACTATACCTATACCCAGCTTCTTTAGTTGAAAAAAAAAACAAATATTAAAATTTAGGAAATAGGTAGGTATACTTAATAAAAAATGTCTCAATGTTTCTTATTTTGGCACTTATTCTCAATTTAAAAAAAAATGCATCTTTTTGAAAGCTTGTTTCTTTTATTTTGCGTTTAATTTTTTACAATTATTCTTATTTTCAAAATATGTACCCTCCAAAAATAGCAGCAAATAATAACACTTTTTTTGTGCCTGCGTCTTGTTAATGCCGCATTTACACTATTGGAGAATAATTGGCAATATAATGATCAAAACAACAACAAAAGAATGGAGAAATTCATTTTTTTGTCACTATACTGGCAGCTTTTCACCAGTCATGTAAATCCGGTATAATGAACAAGCATTTAAAATATTTACATTCTTCCAAACAAAAAAATTCTATGCGTAGGTACGTAAAAATTACCTACTAAAGAAATATTTTTTTGTAATTAAATTGGTAAATATCTATTTTCAATTTCAATTTTTCAATTTTTGTTTTATTGAACATTCCTATTTACAATTGGCTTAAAAGATAATTTATAACTATAAGATACATTGACAAATAATAAGATTTTGTTGGCACATAAGGGGCCTAACGCTATACATTGATTCAATATAAATTACAAATTAGATTTATCATATATGTAAAAAATTAACATAAAAGTAGGCTTGACTTTGTCGTCCTCGGGTTGTTCAATCCCGGTTGTCCAGTGGCGGTATATTTATTTAGGGTGGGGGTAGAGCTGGTGTTTAGCCACGATAATGTGCCGACCCTGGGTCAGAGTAGGGTACTGCTTCATCGTTGGTTGTTGGAGCTATATCCAGGATTTCCCTAGCGCTTATGTACCTTGGTGCTGGATGTCGTTGTTGGTTTGTCATCCTTCTCATAATAATAACAATAATAATAATAATAATAATAATTATTATTATTTTTAACTATATGCCTGTAAGACCTAAGGTCTTTTAAATGCAACCTGAATTGCACGGCACTAGTTAGAAAGAGTAGGAGGATAGGAAAGATTTGGCACAGTGGATAGAGATCAAGGTGTTTATTATCTCATTAAATCTCACCAGTTGATTAGGGTGATTGGCGATGTTTCTAACCAGCTTGTCGGCAGATAGTAATAAAGGCTTGTCCAGGGGGACTACCTTAGCCTCATAGTAGAGTTGCTCGTTCTTGAAATGCTTACGCCGTTGACGATCGAAGTACAGCCCAGTGCAGATCCTCAGGATTTTCCTCTCGAATATTTGTAGTTCCTTCATAGCCGTTTTGGGAATGGTGAACCAAACTGGGAAGCTATAACTGATGACTGGTCTCAGAAGTTGCTTATAGATTAAAACTTTTGTCTGTTGGCTTAGCCAAATTTTCTTCTTCATCAGCGGGTAGAGGCGGTGGAAAGCAAAATTGGCTTTTTTGAGGGCAGTCCGTGAATGTGGGTTGAATCTCAGCAGCTCGTTTAAGTTGATGCCTAGGTATTTGGCGCTACGTTTGGCTGCTAATCTAGTTCCGTCTGGGAGTGCTAGGGCAGTGTTGCCAGATGAAAAAAAATTGTCCCCCCAGAAAAATTTAGAAACCCCCCAGATTTCCACATTTTGAGAAAAAAAGCCCCTAGATTTTTTTTTCAACTTCCAAATTTATTTTTTCTTTCAACGCATATAAGTTCATTACATATATATAATAAAAAATTTATAATAAATATAAAAATTTGCATCTAGCTACATAAAAATATTTCATTAAAAAAAAAATCAAGAATAATATCAACGCTCGTCATCTTCATTTTTGCAGTCGTTTTCACTAGTGACATTTCCTCTCATGGCGTAAAATTCTCCGCTCCACAATGTAAGGAATATCTCAATTACAAATGAGGCCGTGAGTGGAAAAGTGATGTAACCCACCTTTTTTAGCATATTTTTACTTGCGATTATAGGTACTATAAGGCAAGTTTTGGATTCGTGCAAAAAAAAAATTTTGAGATAACAATCAAACATGATATTACGATGATAGAGAACACCAAAAAAGTGGGTGGCAAAATTCTGTCTGTCTGTCTGTCTGTCTGTCTGTTCGTCTACAGCCTAAACGGCTCGATCGATTTTCTTCAAACTTGGTACTTAGTGGTTTTTGGTGATTCTGCCGACACATTTTTTTTCATTTTTTTTTAGAACCAAAAATAACGGTACCTGTCATACCTTTTTTTTTGTCAAATTAATATAATCGTATTTTTCTCAAAAACGGCTCGAAAACTTTTCTTAAAAAAAAATTCAATAAATTTATTTTAGTAAAGGCTTTCTTTGGGTGGAAAACCATTTTTCAAAAATGGTTATTAATGGTACCTCCCAAGGAACCATTTTTTTAATTTTTGATTTTCTTCAAAAAGGTATGACCGATTTCAATTATTTTTTTTATATAGAAGGTTCCAAAAAATGTTAATAGTTTTGTGTACGAATATTTTTGAAAAAATATTTTTTGGATTTTTAAAAAATATTTCAAAATTTTTTTTGGAAAATCAAATATTTCGAAAACGGCATCATAGATTTTTTTGAAACTCGATATTTAAGACTTTTTTAGTACTCTCTAAAATATTTTTAGAAAACAATTTACATTTATGAAAAAATAACGGTACCTTCCATACAAAAGGGAAAAAACCGTAAAGGAAAATATGTTTTAATTGCCGTTCGAAATAAATTTACATCTTCTTCTGTTTCGTTCCCTTTCAATCTGTCTATTGAACTGATTTGTTTAAAATTAACATTGCAGTCCAAACATTTGTTTATTTTAAATGCATATATTCCTCCAAAAAGTTCGGAGGCAGTTTCTGTTGAACTCTCTAAGGCCTTAGACTTTGTTATTGACTTGTCTTGCTCCAACAGCAACATAATACTTCTTGGTGATTTTAACTTACCTCATATAGAGTGGGTTCCCTCTGATGACGAATTGTATCAAGAAGCTTCCTTAACTTCTTCTCAAAATGAGTTACTGCTTCTTGATAGAATTATTTCAACTGACTTACAGCAAATAAGCTGTATTAAAAACTCTAAAAATCGAATTCTCGATTTGGTATTTTCTTCGGACGCTATTAGTACTCTGGTTCTAGAATCTAGTTCCGGAATTACTAACATAGATAACTATCATCCTCCTTTGGATATATTTTTTGACTCGAGTAATCACCTTACTGAAAACAGTAACCCTTATGATTGTTCATATAGTTTTGACTTCAGAAAGGCAAACTTTCAGTTGCTCTCAGATGAAATTGCTAAGTCTGGTATTGAGAATATATCAGTGTCTGGTGATATTGACGAAGCAGTTTTTGAATTCTATTCTATCCTTAACAACTGCATTAACAATACTATCCCTTTAAAAGTATAAAAAAAATAGAAACTTTTGCCATTCATGGTATACGAAAGAGCTAAGAGCACTAAGAAATAAAAGAAACAAAGCATGGAAAGCATATTTAAAAACTCTCGCCAGTAGACCACAACTCATACATTACCCTTTTTGAAGAATTTCAAACTCTTTCAAAAAATCTATACACTCACCATGTTAACGAAATGGGTAGTTCTCTAAAAGATGACCCAAAGACATTTTGGAGGTTTGTTAATTCGAAAAAAAAACTCAGAGGGTTATCCGGCTAATTTCATTTATGAAAATTGTTCGCTGAAGGATACCGTTGATATTTGTAACGCTTTTGCGAATAATTTTCGAAATTCTTTTATTGACAAGCCTTTAGATGTTGACGAACATTATTTTAGAAATTTACATACATATGCCCAAACTAGCTGTAATAATATCCCAGTACCCCCGAGTACTGTTTTAGACCTTCTCTCATCATTAAATGATGATTACTCATCTGGTCCAGATGGAATTCCGCCTATAGTATTGAAAAAGTGTAAACATATACTAGTTCAACCCCTTCAATTTTTGTTCGAATTTTCTTTAAGGACAGGCAGTTTTCCCTATTTATGGAAGAGATCGTTTCTTACACCAATCTTTAAAAAGGGCGAAAAAACTGACATCAAAAATTATAGGCCAATAGCAAAGCTCTCTTGCATTCCAAAACTATTCGAACAAGTTGTTTGCGACAGCTTAGCATTTCATACTAATATGTGATCAACAGCATGGTTTTGTGAGAAAAAAATCAACGGTTACAAATCTTCTTACGTTTTTGCATACATGTTCGCTTGCATTAGAAAACGGGAATGAAGTTGACTGTATATACACTGATTTTTCTAAAGCATTCGACCAGCTTAGCCACAACATTATTATATTCAAACTCAAAGCTTTTGGTTTTCCGATTTTTTTTATAGCATGGATAAAATCATACCTTGAGAATAGATCTTACCAAGTAAAATTTAGAAACATTCTTTCAAACTCATTCAATGCTCACTCGGGTGTCCCCCAAGGAAGCCATCTGGGCCCGTTACTTTTCATTCTTGCTATAAATGATGTTGCTTCATGTATACACTTTAGCGATATTCTTATTTATGCTGATGATATGAAAATTTTTAAAACAATACATTCTAGTTCTGACCACATTCTCTTGCAGGCTGATCTTGACAATTTTAATGTTTGGTGTGGGAAGAACGGTCTTTCTCTTAACCCAGTTAAATGTCAAACTATAACTTTCTCTAAAAAACGAGTAGTGAGTGCTTTTGATTATTCCATTTCACAACACACACGCTGTCGTGTTTTTAGTTTCAAAGATCTGGGTGTTCACTTTAGTTCAGATCTATGTTTCATAGAACATATTAATTATATTGTAAATAAGGCAAGTTCCATGCTTGGATTTATAAAACGCTGGGCAAAAGAATTTAACGATCCGTATGTTACCCTTTCCTTATACAATTGTTATGTACGACCCCATCTTGAGTACGCCTCTCAAGTATGGGCACCCTTCTACGAAATTCATAAAAGTCGTATTGAAGCAATACCTACAACATAGATTCATTCGTTTTGCCTTGAAAGGTCTACCCTGGGCTGATCCGTATAACCTTCCACCCTATGAACACAGAATTCAGCTTCTGCAACTTCAAACTTTATCTCAAAGGCGTGTCAATAATGATTTGGTATTTTTTCATCAACTTATCAATGGTGAAACTGATGCGCCTGACTTGCTAGCCTATGTAGGAATTAATTACCGAGGAGGATCCCACCACCTGCGAAGATTTGAACTTTTTCACGTTCCTTTTCACAGAACAAACTATGGCACACACGAGCCACTCAATCGCATGTGCAAACTTTTTAACTTGAACGCCTCATCTGTTGATTTTAACATGAGTAAAATACGATTAAAAACATTATTTCGAACCAGTGCTCTACTCTCGTTAATGTATTAATTGTTTTAACTTTGTATGTTTAGTTTAAATGTTTTTTTTTATATTATATCTAATTTTGTATTTGTTCTAATTTTGTAGTTATACATGTGCTTGTGTTAGTTTGCTTATTTTACTAACCACTAACACATGCACTCATGATGAGCCTCTGATTGTAGAATGCAGCTTGCTCTAAGCTCACTACAACAAAGAATCTGAAGTGTAAAAAAAAAAAAAAAAAGTACGATCTACCATCAAAAATTATAAAATTTTACACATAGCAACTATTAGTAGTACCTGTCATAGAACGTATTTTTTTATTTTGAGTTTTCTCGTTATCAGCTTAACGGATTTAAATGAATTTTTTTATATACAAATTTCAGATAAAATTAAATAATCTTGCATATCAAAATTTACAAAAAAAAAGTTTTTGGATTTTTAAAAAAAGTTTCAAATTTTTTTTTTGAAAATTCGATATCTCAAAAACGGGTTGACAATTTTTTTTTCAAATTTTGTTTTTATATACACATAAATATATAGTTTAAATCTGCATTCCAAAATTTGTTCTTAAAAATGTTTTAAGAATTTTATATATAAAAAAATAATTTAAAAAAAAACCGCTCCAACGATTTTAAAATTTTTTTTTCCCATACAATCATATTCCATCATGAATTAAGATGGCATACTTTTTTCACCTCAAACTGTCAAAAGAGTTGTTTTAGCTAATTTAAATGTCGTATTTCATGCTTCTCTACATTTTTCTCTCATAATTTCCATGTTTGTATACACAATTTTCTTAAACTCGCATTATCTTGAACATAAGAGCAAGTACGTGCGACCCAGTCGTGCATTTTATTTATTTTGAATCGATCGTAGTATTTGATTTGATATTCAAGAAGGATAAGTCACATTTTTGGAAGGCTTAAATATTTAAGAATTGAGTTTTTCGCTTTGATGACTTTGATGCTTAAATGTGGAACTACGAAACAAAATTATCAATTTTTCCAAAATATGGGTTATACCACTTTTGCACACACGGCCTCAAATGTTATCTATCAGCATAACAAAAATCTAAATACAAGCTGCTTCAATTCCTATAAGACGTTATTTTTAAAATTAAGAAAATGAAGCAGTCATACAATTTTTAAATTTTTACCTTTAAAAATTATACCCCCAGATTTCCCCCCAGACATTTTGTCACCCCAGATTTCCCCCCAGCGATGAAAAAAACCCCTAAATCTGGGGGGAAAACCCCCAAACTGGCAACCCTGTGCTAGGGTGATGTTTCTACAGCTTCCAGCTGAGCGACCACGTCTGCCCCCCGGTTTTCTGAAGCAGACAAGCTCCGATTTGGATGAGTTGATCCGGATACCCCATGTGGTGTAAAATTGGAAGAGTTTGCGGATACGTGCCTCGGCTTCTCTGACAGCTATCAATGGAGAGTTTGATGAGCAATATGTAAGTGAGTCATCAGCAAAGAGAAGGTTCTCGCATTCACTTGAAATTGGTTGGTCAGAAGTCATGATGTTATAAAGAAGTGGTCCAAGTTTCGACCCTTGGGCAACTCCAGCCCTGATGCTCTTCACTCTCGATTTTCAGGTTTCCAGTTGCACGAAAAAGTTCCTGGAAGAAAGAAAAGAAAATATAATTTTGATTAGCGCTAAGGGAAAGCCTAGTATGTGGAGTTTATGGATAAGGGCTTCAATCCATACACTGTCGAATGCTTTCTCGACATCCAGGAAGCATCCGACAGTAACTTGATTGCTGTTTAAGGCTGTGGTGAAGTCGTGATGAAACTTCAGGAGTGGATGCAGGGTGGAATGTTTTTCCCGGAAACCAAACTGCATGTCTGGGATTATGTTGTTTTCACTGCAGAACTTCTTCAGCTTCCGGAGTATCAGCTCTTCCAAGAGCTTACTTAGATTGCTGAGGAGGGATATCGGCCTGTAGTTGGTGACAATATTCCTTTCACCTTTCTTGGGAATAGCCACGATTTTTGCAGTTTTCCACTCCTGGGGAAAGTAACTGTTGTTGATGCAGTTGTTGAATATGATAGCTAACAACACCATCACCATGTGTGGAAGCCTTTTTAGAACAAAGCTGGATACCCCATCCGGTCCAGCTGACTTCTTTGGCTTGGAATTGTGAATTATCTCAGCTATCTCCTCTGGGGTGCTCAAGTTTGGGCTGTCGACTGGATCACTTGCAGGATTGGTGTCGCTAAACATTGCTCTGTCCAAGGTGGGCATAATTGTCTGCTGGATGTGGTAAATATCTATGCCAGAAATTTTATTCCAAACAAAAATTCTAACATGTTTTTTAAAAACTTAATTTTCAATACAAACATATCTTACAAAGAAAAAACACTTAATTTTTTAAATAATTTTCGCTACGTTCCTATGTTGCTTTTTTTCTCAAACGAGTATAGATGTTGTTGTTTCTCGTTGAAGAGCTAGTTTGTTTACATTTTTCATCTTAAATTTAAAGCATTTGAGGCGTCAGTTTTGGTTTATTTTATGCTAGATTTGTATTCTCAAATTTTTTGTTATTCTATTGCAATAATAATAGTTCTATCCGTTAATAAAAAAGTTATTAGAAAAATTAACATGAATATCACTCTTGTTTGCTTTTCTCTAATAGAATACCTATACATTGAAGATCAAATTGAAAAAAAAAATGTATCCCCTCAGCTCTGATAGGGTTCATGTGCTGAAATGCAGGTGGTGTGGAAAGCAACTTACTGTGGCGACACTGTTTCGATGGCGGCTCCTCTGCCAGCTAATAGACAGAATCACCACCAGGGGCCTATTTCTGCGCTACTACATTATAGGTACTATACAGGGCTGTCGAAGTACTGCAATTGAAGTATTTGTACTGCTTTTTGAAACTCCGTACTGCCGTACTGCTAATACGACAAAAGTACTGCTTTTTTGAAAATTTGTTTAAAGCCATTCCACACTATCCCACTGAGTATTAACACATGTCAAAAAAGTGGGAAGAAATCATGTATAATAGTGTGGAAACAAAATATGAAATTTCATCACACACAAATTGACAGCGCATCCGACACGATTTGACATGTGTTTATACCTGAAAATATTTAGGATTGGTTCTAAAACCATCACACATTCTATCCCACTTGGGCGTTTGAGGTTATGGTGAAACTGATTTGTTTTGATGCAAGTGTGGAAGCAAAATATGAAAATCATTTTCATCACACAAATTTGGCAGTCGTATGAAATTCTTTCCCACTTTATTCTGACATGTGTTAATACTTTGTGGGATAGTGTAGAGGCACTTTTACAGAACATTTGCAAATCATAATCCTACCCATAAAGCTTTAAAATGTCGTAGATTTATTGAACAAAATCTCGTGTTACATTTTTTTAAGAGTGCATAGTTTATCGTTTGGGCATTGCTTGTATATCGCAAGTAAAAATTCGAAATTCTGGAACTTTTCAGATTTTCTTTTATTCGAAAAAAGGAAGTTTATGGACGTTTTGATGTCATTTGAAATAAAATATTCCAGAAACGTCAAAATGGAGTTTTTCATCCATCTGTCAAGCAATGTTAAATTATATTAATGGATCTCTAGCCCAGGAAATTTAGACTTTTATGTACTTCCACAAAACTCCTACAAACCTGAATTTTTGTTTTGACTTCCTGAGCAATTTCCAAAACCACCCTAAATTTTGGCTGAAGAAAGAATTTTTAGAGAAGTAAAAGAGTGTAAAATTCAGTTTTTTGCTAATTTCACGAAAACTATCAGCTTTTTGGAATTAAATATTAAAGTAAAATTGTAGCTTATTCAATTCTATACAAAAAATATTATCATGCTTTTTCTTCATACAACCTATAGATTAAAAGTAAATCATGCAGGATTTTTATGGAGTAGCAAATTTAGTCAAAAAATCTATTAAAATAGCATTAATCGATCAGCAAAATTGTTTGTACTATATGCGTAATGCGTTTGGCTACGTTTTCTCATTATAAACCAAGTTATTGTGGTGTTGAGGGGGGCTATTCCGGTTCTATAATAAACGCGATGAAAAGTTTTTTCAGTGATAAATCTCAATTTCCGATTCTGGTTCTGTGTAAACGTGAAAACGTCTGTCAAACTTTTATCATATGAAAAGATATTTATCATCGAGAAATTTTGCCTGATAAAGCCTGATGATAAAGTGAAAAGATGAACAAAACCAAAAACATGGAATAAATTTAAACAATGCACTTCTTTATTGATTTTCTTTGTTGTAAATAATTTGGATTTAGATCACAACACGTAAGTATTTTTGAATTATTGTGGATGAACACACAATATAAAAGTTTTTATCGATTGACTCATTCACTGAAAGCGAGCAAATAAAAACCATGATCTTCTTGTCTTATTTGGCAGATGGATTGTTCATTGGGAGCACGAGAGTTAAAGCTGCCCCACATATTAATTTCTTCGCAATATTTCTATGTTTTCTTAAATAAGAAAAAAGAATTATTGCAAAAATAAAGTGTTTCTTAATATAATTTCACCAACCAGTATCTGGCTCTTCTTTTTTTCATAGTAGGTAGTAAGAAACGCGGACAAAACATAGATACGACATTTCAAAACTTCTTAAATGAACCGATTTCAAAATAATTATTTAATAAATTGACTTAATTTATTCAATTTTAATGAAAATAATCTTAACAAACCACCAGATCAATCGTAAATATCGAAAAAAACTTCTGTGAAATAATATTAGTTTTCATTCAGCACACATTCAGCACAAAATCAGCAGATTTTTTCACTGGTATAACGAGAATCAACATTTTGGGAAAAATGATATGATAAAATGAAAAAGTGCTATGAAAACTCTCGTGATAAAAAACTTATCATTTCATTTTATCATAGAACCGGAATAGGGGCCCAGGGGGGCTATTCCGGTTCTATGATAAACGCGATGAAAAGTTTTTTCAGTGATAAATCTCAATTTCCGATTCTGGTTCAGTGAAAACGTGAAAACGTCTGTCAAACTTTTATCATATGAAAAGATATTTATCATCGAGAAATTTTGCCTGATAAAGCCTAATGATAAATTGAGAAGAACCAGAAACATGAATAAAATTTAAATAATGCACTTCTTTATTGATTTTCTTTGTTGTAAATAATTTGGACTTAGATCACTACACGTAAGTATTTTTGAATTATTGTGGACACACATATAAAAGTTTTTATTGATTGACTCATTCATTCCAAGCGAGCATATAAGAACCAAGATCTATTTGTCTTATTTGGCAGATGGAAATTTCATTGAGGGGACGAGTGTAGGAATTTTTATCAAGAAATAAGTTCATATTGGTGTAAGCTCCCACAGATTAATTTCTTCGCAATATTTGTAGGTTTTCTTAAATAAAAAAAGAATTATTGCAAAAATATAGTGTTTTTTAATAGATACTTTTACAAACCAGTATCTGGCTCTTCTTTTTTTCATAGTAGGTAGTAAGGAAACACGGACAAAACATAGGTACGACACTGCAAACTTTATTAAATGTACCGATTTCAAAATGATTATTTAATAAATTGACTTAATTTATTCAATTTCACTGGAAATAATCTTAACAAACCACCAAATCATTCGTAAATATCGAAAAAACTTCTGTGAAATAATTTTTGTTTTCATTCAGCACACATTCAGCACAAAATCAGCTGATTTTTTCACTGGTATAACCAGAATCAACATTTTGGGAAAAATGATATGATAAAATGAAAAAGGTCTATGAAAACTCTCGTGATAAAAAACTTATCATTTCATTTTATCATAGAACCCGAATAGGGGCCCAGGGGGGCTATTCCGGTTCGATGATAAACTTGATGAAAAGTAAGTAAGGCCACCATCTGGAGAAAGGAGTGGTTTCAATTTATTTAATTCAATTTATTCAATTTCATTTTACAACAAAATGACGAAAATTAACTTTAAGACAGTAAAATTATCTAAGCTTATAGGTACCTATGTATGTACTAAAGAAATTTAAGTGGGTCAAATTTGGTCTATTAAGGAAGGGAAAGAAAAAAAAATAATTACAATAAATATTGTATGTAGCTTAGAAAATTCTACCCAAAAATATTAACTTTTTTCCTAAAAGCAACAGATTTTGAGAAAACGTGCACAAACATAACAAGAGTTTTTATGTAATGAAAACTTTTTAATACCACCATTGCAGTGCGCTAGAGTTAAATAGGTAATGGGCGCGTATGTGATAATTTTTAATGAACGATATATGCATTTAAACAAAATTAAATGCATTACAAATTATGTTTGTAAATATATATTTTACTGCCGTACTGCGGTGTACTGCTATTTTTTTCCTCGAAGTACTGCTTTCTGAAAAAGTGAAACGACAGCCCTGGTACTATAAGGCAAGTTTTGGATTCGTGCAAAAAAAAATTTTGAGATAACAATCAAACATGATATTACGATGATAGAGAGCACCAAAAAAGTGGGTGGCACAATTCTGTCTGTCTGTCTGTTCGTCTACAGCCTAAACGGCTCGATCGATTTTCTTCAAACTTGGTACATAGTGGTTTTTGGTGATTCTGCCGACACATTTTTTTCATTTTTTTTTTAGAACCAAAATTAACGGTACCTGCCATACATTTTTTTTTGGCAAATTTACATAATCGTATTTTTCTCAAATACGGCTCGACAACTTTTCTTAAAAAAAAATTCAGTAAATTTATTTTAGTAAAGGCTTTCTTTGGGTGGAAAACCATTTTTCAAAAATGGTTATTAATGGTACCTCCCAAGGAACCATTTTTTTAATTTTTGATTTTCTTTAAAATGGTATGACCGATTTCAATTAATTTTTTTATACAGAAGCTTCCAAAAAATGTTATTAGTTTTGTGTACCAACATTTTTGAAAAAATATTTTTAGGATTTTTAAAAAATATTTAAAAATTTTTTTTGGAAAATCAAATATTTCGAAAACGGCATCATAGATTTTTTTGAAACTCGATATTTAAAATTTTTTTAGTACTCTCTAAAATATTTTTAGAAAAAATTTGACATTTATGAAAAAATAACGGTACCTTTCATACGAAAGTGAAAAAAACCGCAAAGGAAAATATTTTTTTGCTTGAAAACGACTCCTACGATTTAATTAAACTTTTTTCATATACTAAAATTAGTACGATCTACCATTAAAAATTATAAATTTTTACACATAGCAACTATTAGTAGTACCTGTCATAGAACGTATTTTTTTATTTTGAGTTTTCTCGTTATCAGTTTAACGGATTTAAATGATTTTTTTTATATACAAATTTCAGATAAGATTAAATAATATTGCATATCAAAATTTTCAAAAAAAAAGTTTTTGGATTTTTAAAAAAAGTTTCAAACTTTTTTTTTGAAAATTCGATATCTCAAAAACGGGTTGACAATTTTTTTTCAAATTTTATTTTTATATACATATAAATATATACTTCAGATTTGCATACCAAAATTTGTTCTTAAAAATGTTTTCAGAATTTTATATATAAAAAATTAATTTAAAAAAAAACCGCTGCAACGATTTTAAAATTTTTTTTCCCATACAATAATATTCCATCATGAATTAAGATGGCATACTTTTTTTTCACCTCAAACTGTCGAAAGAGTTGTTTTAGCTAATTTAAATGTTGTATTTCATGCTTCTCTACATTTTTCTCTCATAATTTCCATGTTTGTATATACAATTTTCTTAAACTCGCAGTGTCTTGAACATAAGAGCAAGTACGTGCGACCCAGTCGTGCATTTTATTTCATTAAAAAGCATTTTAAAGTTTGCATCAAAATAAGTTTATTTGAAAATATTTTATATAAAGTTGTCTTGCTAAATAATCAATAAAAATTATCAATTTAATAGTTTTTGTGCTAAGCAAAGAAAAAGTGTTCTGTGTTTTACTTTTTGTGCCTCTTCTTCTGGGACGTCAGATTCTATACAAATATAGTTGGTGTCATAGAAAGACACCACATTTGTGACCCCGACGTGATCGGTGAGTTTTTTTTTCTTCCATTCACAAATCATATGATCGGCAGAACACCCACAAAAAGCACCCCTGCCATGGCAAAGGAAAATAGTAACTCCTACCCCAACATGCAGAATTTGCTCGATAGCAAAAACCATCCATTCATCTCCTAGCGGTATACAAACAGGGAACGGACAAAAACTATACCCAGCGCAGCGATGTACATGGGTACTCAACCTCGGCCTAACAATGTGCTGCAACAAGAGTACCTCTATGCTGTTAATCTTGATCTGCCACAATTCTCGCCGGAATCCCCAGACATTTGGTTCGCAATTGCTGAGGCAGATTTTTCTGCGAACAGAATCACCAGCGACGCACAAAAATATACCCAGCTACTCAAAGCACTACCGTTGAATATAGCCAGCCAACTGATCGACATAGTCAGTAATACTACTCCGCAACCCAGGGACACAACGTTGAAAACAGCCATACTCCAGCGTTTCTCTGAATCTCGCCAGAGACAAATTCAGAAGTTTCTCCGAGAAAAGGTTGTGGGCTACACCTTCCAGCTTCTCAGAGAAATGAGAGAGCTCTCGAAGAACGCTGTGACCGATGAGGTTTTGCATCAGCTATGGACCGAGCGCCTGCCCGAGAGAATTTATCCTCTATTGGTTGTGTCAGACAGTCTCCACAACTTAAATGCGTTCGCCGACACTGCAGATCGCATCATGGATGCTCTAAGCCAGCGATTCCCAAACTTTTTAAGCTGTGGAACCCTAAACAATGCCCAAATATATTTCGGAACCCCATCCTGACAAAAGTACAAAATGAAAAACAACAAATTTCAAAATCAATTTTGTATTTATTTTGAAGAATGAATCTATTTCATTGTTTGATTTATAATTGTTTATAAATTAACTTCTATGTCCGAAAGTTGTATTCGCATATCTGGGGCAGCGTCCAGACTCGATCTATATTTAGTTTTTGTGTAATTATACGCTGAAAAGCCTACTCCACAGCGGTACGTTGTAACAAAAGGTAGCAAATTTAATATGTAAAGTCAAATTTTGATGAAGAGGAGCTCTGCAGATCTATCAGGGATTCGTATGGTATACTCAGGGTCATAGGCTTGATGGTTTTCATTAGAAATGGATTTTGTACCCACTCGACGTCAGTACTTATATCTGGAAAGTTATCCAGCATGGATCTTTCGAGACTAACCAAATGGAGAGCAATAACATTGCTAATATCTGCTCTGAGTTCAAGCATGTTTTCTTGCAAGAATTCATGTAAAACTGGAAAACACTCAAAATTGTTCTTTTGTACACATGAGATAGTCCAGTCATATTGTATTTTTACCATTCAAATTGTGGGCTAGTTTTGCTTTGTTCGCTCCTTTATATTTTCGGAGGTGCTGATCCGAATCTGAGGTTTGCCAACAAAAGTTCGTGATGCAACATGGACAAAAATACAAGAAATGATGCAAAAATTCATTTTTTGGAGTTTTTCACTAATGGCTCGAAAACTATCAACTATTCGAAAATAACATCAAGCCACCATTGAAAGCATACACAATTTCCAATAAATCCCTATTTAAAGTTTTTTCTGCGAAAACCCATTTGGACTCAAGCGCTAGTCGAAAATTGTTGTATTTTTACTGTTTTCGAAAATACGCTCTAAGAAATTACTTTGTGTGACAAAATTTGAATTTTCGTCTGTAACATATGAAACAAGATATATTTTTCTGATGGTCTTTAACGCGCTGAGTTCGAGTCTGGCCTTGAAATTGCTCTATCACATCACGTTTTTGAGATATTCAAATCTAAAAATTTAAAATAAATGCATTTTTTAGACAAATTTGGGGATTTTTTTCTCGAGGTAATTTTTTTTCGAAAAAATGTTTATGGTCATTCTCAAGTATGAATCTTTCAAAAACCTCCATTCGTATTCGAGAAATCGTTGGTTTTCGTTTTACTACCTAATCCGAAAAATCCCACAATTTGCCCTTTTGAGCACAAATTGACTGGATTTTTCGAATTAGGTAGTAAGACGAAAACCAACGATTTCTCGAGGACGAATGGAGGTATTTGAAAGATTCAAATATAATAGAATAGAATTGACCATAAACATTTTTTCGAAAAAAAAAATTACCTCGAGAAAAAAATATAACTTCAAATTTGCATACAAAATTAAATTTTTTAAATCTTTAGATTCGAAAATCTCAAAAACGTAACGTGATAGAGCAATTCCAAGGCCAAATTCGAACTCAGCGCATCAAAGACCATCAGAGTATATCTTGGTTCATGTTAAAGACAAAAGTTCACACAAAGTTATTTCTTAGCGCTTTCGAGTGGATTTTCGAAAACAGTAAAAATACGTCAATTTTCGACTAGCGCTTGAGTCCAAATGGGTTGTCGCAGAAAAAAATCTTGAATAGAGATTTATTGGAAATTGTGTATACTTTCAATGGTAGTTTGATGTACTTTTTGAATAGTTGGTAGTTTTCGAGCCATCCGTCAAAAACTCCGAAGAAATGCATTTTTGCATAATTTTTTGCGTTTTTTTTTTCATGTCGTGTGAAGAAATTTGGTTGGAAATCCTCAGATTCGGATTCAGCACCCCCGAAAACATGTAGGAAGGAAAAAATCAAAACCACCCCACAAATTTCTCGCAAAGAGCCTTTTTGAGCACAAATTAACTGGACAATGAACCAGAAATTAATTTTTCTTTTCAAAGCTTCCAGTTTGTCTCTCGCAAAAATACTGTAATTGATTTTTCCTACAGAGCTGTAGCAGTTTCGTTGAACTTCTCGAAATACATCAAAGAGGTTTGCAGTTGAAGATATATTTGTTTCCAGTTTGAACACATTCAACTCATCACGAAGTTGAAATAACCTGGATAAAGCTTTCCCTCTGGAAAGCCATTGGATTTCAGTATGAACAAGAAGCGATTCGTACTGACTGCCCATATCTTTACACACTAATTTAAACAATCTCGATTGGAAAGGACGACTCCTTACAAAATTTTCTATTTTCACAGCTTCACCGAGAATTTTTTTAAATCAGTTGGCATTCTTTTCATAACAAGTGCATAACGATGGAAAATACAGTGTTTGCTGGTACTTCTAGGAGCAAAGTTGTTTGTATTTGAAACAACCCCTTTAACCTTTCCCACCATTGCTGCGGCTCCGTCGCTGCATATATCAATACATTTTCCCCAATTAATGATGTTTACTAATGAAACAGTTTATGACCCTAAAGTTCACACTTCGATTAAAAAATATGAACTTCAAAAAAAATTTTGCTCAAATGTTTTTTTTTGTGGAAGTTTTTAATTTGTTTTCTTTTATTGTTTGTATTTTACTGTTGATACTTCAAAAAATTTGTGGAACCCTGAAAACTCTCCCGTGGAACCCCAGGGTTCCGCGGAACACACTTTGGGAACCGCTGCTCTAAGCAGTGTTTCTGCTATGGCTGTCCAACATAGAGCATCCCCATCGTCTATACAGCCAATGCAAAATCAAGCTGAGTTTTTCCATCTCGGACGACAGCTGTTAGAGATGCAACTAACTCTACTGAGTTGCCAACGTGAAATTAAAAACCTTCACTCGAGCTAGCAGTACACCGAAAAACTTATGCACGAGCTCAGAATGGGACAACAACACCAGACGAACAACGGAGCGCAGCAACAAACTAAACAACAATTCTCTCATGTTCATCGCCCGAGAACTAGATCCATCACTCCTTCTCGCAATGGTATTCGCTACTACCATAATCGATGAAAAAATGACGCCTAACACTGCACAAAATCATGCAAAATTATAATACAAAACCAGGAAAACTAAATCCGGTGTAATTAATCGCAGCAGTTGTTGGTGACAGGGACAGCATTGATTCCTTGCCTACTAAAGAAATCAGACTTCATATCCACGACTTTAAAAATAAAAAATAAATTGGGTGGCGCAACAGCTCATGGAGAACCAGGGCCTAGTGACTTACAACTCACAACCATACCTGTGTGCGTGTTGTTGGCAGGAATGGAGGGGACCTACAGTTTTTTGCCGAGTCCGAACGGCTAAATGAGAAGCACTTTTTCAGGACAAGTAATACTCTTGGAGGATTTGTCAGTTCCTCGCAAGAGGCAGTACCTCAGATTAAACATTTCTGCTTTTAGGTGGCACGGCTGGGATTCGAACCCACACCTTCGGCATGACAGTCCTTCGCACTAACCATCACGCCACGAGGTATCCACGACTTTACAACTAACAAAACCTTCTTAATTGACTCAGGATACGTAGTGTCAATAATTCCAGTAAATTTTTTCAAAATAAAACCAGAAATAGACCCACTTCAACTTTACGCAGCCAATTCCTTAATGATCAAAACCTACGGCGTAAAAAATCTCAAACTTGATCTTAATCTCCGAAGAAGTTTTTCTTAGTCATTTGTTATTGCGGACATAATGACTGCAATAATTGGAGCGGATTTCCTTACACATTTCAATCTACCTGTCGATCTAAAAAACCAGCGCCTCATACATCCTCTCACTTCTTTTTCCACCAAAGGTGAATCACTCGTTATGAACACCTTCAATATATCGACGATCGATGGATCACTTCTACAAACCTACACTCAACTACTCAAGGAATTCATCCAAATAACAAGACCTTCATGCAGACCAAACCTCAACAACATGCTCTATGCTCACCGCATTGTAACAAAGCGTCCTCCAGTTTCAGCACGCTCTTATTAAGTCGCAGGAGAAAAAGCCTCATCCGCAAAAACCCAAATATCTGAGATGCTTGAAGAAGGTATATTCTTTATGTATATTGACGATATACTTGTCTTGTCACAAAACGAAAAACAACATCAAGTACACCTACGAACAGTATTTGAAAAAGTAAAAGCTTTTTCACTAAGCATCAACACCAAAAAGTGCTTATTTGGTTAAAAAGAAATCAACTTTCTAAGTTACATCATCAACTCTCAGGGATATGCGCCATCCAGCGAACGAGTCGATGCCATACTGACGTTTAAAAAGCCTGAAACGATTGAAGAACTAAGACGCTTTATAGGAGTTACAAACTATTATAGACGTTGTATTTCTAACGCAGCAAAATCTCAGCTTCCACTGAACAACTATTTTTTTTTTTTTTTTTTCAACAACTTTATTTCATTTAACAAACTTAAAGCTAACAATCTTATAAACCAATAATTGTTCAAGATAAAAAAAAAAACAAAACTACCCTTAGTTCATTAAATAAAATAGTTAGGAACATTCAATTACCAAATGGTAAGAGACGAATGCACCTTTAACTTAACACTATAATTCTGAAATTAAATTGATGGGGATCAATTGTTATAAATTCAATTTTTGTTTCTGTTTTGAATTAAAATTAATCAAACGACCTGAAGAGGTTGGTTTTTTATGCCAATCAAAAATAAGATGTCTATTTTTTCTAATAACTTTAACATCAAGATAAGGGAGTATTCCTTCTTTTTCAACTTCAAACGTAAAATGAATTTTAGGATGAAAGGAATTAAGTGCTGTTAAAGTAGAATTTACCTCATTTGATTTGATAATTAAAAATAAATCATCTACATATTTTTTAATAACTTTTGGTGCAAACGTTAATTTCTCTAAAACGTTATCAAGTAACCCTTCCATTACTATATCTGCTAAGATTGGGGATATAGGACTTCCCATAGGTACACCTTGTTTTTGCTGATAAATTGTTTTATTGAATTTTAAATAATTATTATCAATTATGCAAAAACGTAAAAGTTCAAAAAATTGTTTCTTTTGAATGTTTGTGTTATCTTTAATAGTATTCCAACTTTTTTCAACAAATTCGATTGCCATTTGGACTGGAATATTTGTGAAAAGAGAAACTACATCAAAAGAAACCAGTATATCGTTTTCTTCCAAAATAATTGGTGAAACTGTTTCAATAAAATGTTTAGCGTTTTTAACATTATATTTTGAGTTCTCAGTTATTTTATTAAGAATTTTTACGATATATTTTGAAAGCTGATAGCAGGGGACGTTAATAGAAGAGCATATTGGTCGTAAAGGCCAATTATCTTTATGAATCTTAGGTAAGCCATAAATATTTGTTCTGTTGGCAGTGTATGTTGTCATACATTTCTTTTCGGATTCATTGCTAATTTTTTGATTGAATAAATCTTTTATATACCTATTATTACGAACTTGAAGTTTATTTGTGGGATCATTTCTTAAAATAATATACATATGTATCTTGATTTGTCATTCATCTTATGAAAATATGATTCTTTTAATATTGCAACTGTAACATTACCTTTATCTGCTGGGATAATACAAATTTCAGGATGTCGTTTAAGAAATTTCTTTGTATCAGAAAATATTTTATTTAAATATTTATCAAATTGAGGAATTGAAACTGTCATTATCAATACAGCACAAAATTTTATAAATAGAGTGTTAGACCATAGTAATGTCATTTTTCGACAAAAAAATATAGAAATAATAATGGATACATTATACTCTAATTCTTTCCCTATAAAAATAAGTAGATCACTTATTAACAACTATTTTAATACTGTTAGACAACCCAATCAAAATGTTGATAACCAACAAATAATATATAAAAGTGCTTTATATGTTCAAAATTTCTCAAATCGTTTATTGAACGCACCAATTAGAGATAAAGACAAAACTCGTATAGCCTTTAAATCAGCAAATACACTCAGAAACTCAGTTTTCTCAAAACTAAAAGATAAAATAGAAAAAGAAGACAAATCAAATATAGTGTATAAGATAAAATGTTTAGGTGATGGATTGACATCATGTCCATCAGTTTATATAGGAACCTCAATGCAAAAGCTCCGTAATCGCATCTCAGGACATAGATCTGATTTAAATAATGGTAATACTCAAAAAACCGCTTTAGCTCTACATTGTATAGAAGAAAATCATCGTCCTGATTTTAAAAACACAACAATTTTACAATCAGAAAAGAATTATAATAAAAGAATGTTACTAGAAATGTTACATATTAGAAACACAGAAAATAGTATTAACAGACGTTCAGATTGTGATAGGCTTAGTAATGTTTATGGTCAGTTTACTAATAAATAATATCAAACCATATCTACTTAAATAATAATCAACCCTTAAAATATATACCTATACATATATGAGATATACATACAAATATCTGAGTTTGTTTTCAAAATTAAATCATTTGAATATTTCAATATTCAAAATAACAAACTTCATTTTGTTTGGAAATTTATTTTCAAACATTCAAAGCAAAAACAAAAATAAGGATACGCCCATTATTTTAAAACGTCTTTTTCAAGATATTTTAAAGAAACGGATACTAACACACAAACACAAATAAGAATCAATTTTATAATTCTTATTTACTGCAGTTGTGAGTATAATTCTTTTTTAAATTTGGATGTTTGTTGTATGTAGTATGTGTATATGTTTTTATTTAAAATTTTCTTATAAATAGGTCTGAAGAAGGGTGTAAACACATCCGAAACGTCACAACTCGAAAAATAAAATACAATCAATTGACCTTGAGCCCACATTAGGACAAATAATTTTTAGAAATACAGAAAGGTCACGAAGAAAGGAAATATTTATTATAACGGAGGGCACACCGTAACAATATTATAATGGATTTTTATGCATCTATAAGAAGGAGATATGGTATTGAATGTTGCATTTATCTTAAAACATATAGCAGGATCAGTGTAAGTACTATAAAAAATAGAAATTCTTTAATATTTCTCCTCAAATGTAGGGAATACGGTTTAATCCCTGATTTTATAGTCAATTCAACTAAAAATGTTTCAACAATTTTTGAATTTAACCCCGAACAATCTGATAAAGGTTTAAAAGGAAAACTATCATCAACAGTTAGAAATTTTCATACCAAAATTTTAAATTTAGCAATCTCCCAAAAACAATCAGATTTAAGAAAACAAAAACAATTAAAAAATAGTTTAGAAGCTACAATTAAAAATGAACTAGAATCTAGTGAATTTATAAAACCATATCTACTTAAATAATAATCAACCCTTAAAATATATACCTATACATATATGAGATATACATACAAATATCTGAGTTTGTTTTCAAAATTAAATCATTTGAATATTTCAATATTCAAAATAACAAACTTCATTTTGTTTGGAAATTTATTTTCAAACATTCAAAGCAAAAACAAAAATAAGGATACGCCCATTATTTTAAAACGTCTTTTTCAAGATATTTTAAAGAAACGGATACTAACACACAAACACAAATAAGAATCAATTTTATAATTCTTATTTACTGCAGTTGTGAGTATAATTCTTTTTTAAATTTGGATGTTTGTTGTATGTAGTATGTGTATATGTTTTTATTTAAAATTTTCTTATAAATAGGTCTGAAGAAGGGTGTAAACACATCCGAAACGTCACAACTCGAAAAATAAAATACAATCAATTGACCTTGAGCCCACATTAGGACAAATAATTTTTAGAAATACAGAAAGGTCACGAAGAAAGGAAATATTTATTATAACGGAGGGCACACCGTAACAATATTATAATGGATTTTTATGCATCTATAAGAAGGAGATATGGTATTGAATGTTGCATTTATCTTAAAACATATAGCAGGATCAGTGTAAGTACTATAAAAAATAGAAATTCTTTAATATTTCTCCTCAAATGTAGGGAATACGGTTTAATCCCTGATTTTATAGTCAATTCAACTAAAAATGTTTCAACAATTTTTGAATTTAACCCCGAACAATCTGATAAAGGTTTAAAAGGAAAACTATCATCAACAGTTAGAAATTTTCATACCAAAATTTTAAATTTAGCAATCTCCCAAAAACAATCAGATTTAAGAAAACAAAAACAATTAAAAAATAGTTTAGAAGCTACAATTAAAAATGAACTAGAATCTAGTGAATTTATAATTTTCTTGAGAAGCCAAGAACTGACACGGAATAAAATTGATTTAGCTACAAAAACGATTCAAAAACGTAAATTAGAACAAATGAAATCAAAACTCAAACAAGACATGAGAATAAGATTTCAAGAAAATTGGTTTATAAACAAAACCGATGTTATATTCCCAGATGATATTAAGTGGCTACTATCATTAGGTCCAAAATTTGCGTTACCTATTGATAGGACTGATTTTCCAATATTTAAAATGATAGCTGATGGTGAAGAGATTATTAAAACTAAAGAACAGGATGAACATGAATCTTCACGAACATGTTTCACTCAAATATTACAAAATTATTTGAAGTCAGTTTCAATTCCTCAATTTGATAAATATTTAAATAAAATATTTTCTGATACAAAGAAATTTCTTAAACGACATCCTGAAATTGGTATTATCCCAGCAGATAAAGGTAATGTTACAGTTGCAATATTAAAAGAATCATATTTTCATAAGATGAATGATATGATGACAAATCAAGATACATATATTATTTTAAGAAATGATCCCACAAATAAACTTCAAGTTCGTAATAATAGGTATATAAAAGATTTATTCAATCAAAAAATTAGCAATGAATCCGAAAAGAAATGTATGACAACATACACTGCCAACAGAACAAATATTTATGGCTTACCTAAGATTCATAAAGATAATTGGCCTTTACGACCAATATGCTCTTCTATTAACGTCCCCTGCTATCAGCTTTCAAAATATATCGTAAAAATTCTTAATAAAATAACTGAGAACTCAAAATATAATGTTAAAAACGCTAAACATTTTATTGAAACAGTTTCACCAATTATTTTGGAAGAAAACGATATACTGGTTTCTTTTGATGTAGTTTCTCTTTTCACAAATATTCCAGTCCAAATGGCAATCGAATTTGTTGAAAAAAGTTGGAATACTATTAAAGATAACACAAACATTCAAAAGAAACAATTTTTTGAACTTTTACGTTTTTGCATAATTGATAATAATTATTTAAAATTCAATAAAACAATTTATCAGCAAAAACAAGGTGTACCTATGGGAAGTCCTATATCCCCAATCTTAGCAGATATAGTAATGGAAGGGTTACTTGATAACGTTTTAGAGAAATTAACGTTTGCACCAAAAGTTATTAAAAAATATGTAGATGATTTATTTTTAATTATCAAATCAAATGAGGTAAATTCTACTTTAACAGCACTTAATTCCTTTCATCCTAAAATTCAATTTACGTTTGAAGTTGAAAAAGAAGGAATACTCCCTTATCTTGATGTTAGAGTTATTAGAAAAAATAGACATCTTATTTTTGATTGGCATAAAAAACCAACCTCTTCAGGTCGTTTGATTAATTTTAATTCAAAACAACCAAAAAAGGTCATTATCAATACAGCACAAAATTTTATAAATAGAGTGTTAGACCATAGTAATGTCATTTTTCGACAAAAAAAATATAGAAATAATAATGGATACATTGTACTCTAATTCTTTCCCTATAAAAATAAGTAGATCACTTATTAACAACTATTTTAATACTGTTAGACAACCCAATCAAAATGTTGATAACCAACAAATAATATATAAAAGTGCTTTATATGTTCAAAATTTCTCAAATCGTTTATTGAACGCACCAATTAGAGATAAAGACAAAACTCGTATAGCCTTTAAATCAGCAAATACACTCAGAAACTCAGTTTTCTCAAAACTAAAAGATAAAATAGAAAAAGAAGACAAATCAAATATAGTGTATAAGATAAAATGTTTAGGTGATGGATTGACATCATGTCCATCAGTTTATATAGGAACCTCAATGCAAAAGCTCCGTAATCGCATCTCAGGACATAGATCTGATTTAAATAATGGTAATACTCAAAAAACCGCTTTAGCTCTACATTGTATAGAAGAAAATCATCGTCCTGATTTTAAAAACACAACAATTTTACAATCAGAAAAGAATTATAATAAAAGAATGTTACTAGAAATGTTACATATTAGAAACACAGAAAATAGTATTAACAGACGTTCAGATTGTGATAGGCTTAGTAATGTTTATGGTCAGTTTACTAATAAATAATATCAAACCATATCTACTTAAATAATAATCAACCCTTAAAATATATACCTATACATATATGAGATATACATACAAATATCTGAGTTTGTTTTCAAAATTAAATCATTTGAATATTTCAATATTCAAAATAACAAACTTCATTTTGTTTGGAAATTTATTTTCAAACATTCAAAGCAAAAACAAAAATAAGGATACGCCCATTATTTTAAAACGTCTTTTTCAAGATATTTTAAAGAAACGGATACTAACACACAAACACAAATAAGAATCAATTTTATAATTCTTATTTACTGCAGTTGTGAGTATAATTCTTTTTTAAATTTGGATGTTTGTTGTATGTAGTATGTGTATATGTTTTTATTTAAAATTTTCTTATAAATAGGTCTGAAGAAGGGTGTAAACACATCCGAAACGTCACAACTCGAAAAATAAAATACAATCAATTGACCTTGAGCCCACATTAGGACAAATAATTTTTTGTAATATAAACTAACAAATTTATATCATTATGATCGAATGTGAAAAGCCAGTTTTTAATATTTTTTAAAAACACCGATTTAATCCTCTCGCATCTTAGATTTTCAGGAAGATTATTAAATAGGCGAGCGGAAGTTATTCTATAGAAAAGAGCATAGTGCGATTTTTTAATAGAAGGTACAGTTACCAGATTACGATTGTTCACACGTAAGTTATAAAACCCGTATAGTCTTGAGGCGGAATATCCAGAATTTTCAAAAAATTTTTTAAGAACTTTGTAAAAATATAGGTGTTTTATAGGCAAAATTCCTAGGTTTCTAAACAAATCAAAGCTGTGAGTTCTCCGGTTAACTTTACTTAGAATGCGAATGACATGCTTTTGTTTTGTAAGAAGAGGGTCAATTTTATTACGGTGAGTGCCACCCCAGCAGGTTAACCCATACTGAAGTCTTGATTTAAATAGGCCATTATAAACTAATTTTAAAACGGTTTGGCTACAATAAAGGCTAAGATGATAAAAATGTCTCAAAACCATATTAAAGTAGTAAGGCATGAAGTGTGTTCTTTCCAACTCAATCTACGGTCTAAAATAACTCCCAAATATTTAAAACTTTCAACATGTTCAATAGTAAAGCATTCAACACAACAAGATTTACTATGATTAAAAATATAGGCATCTGAATAATGCTGACAGGAGTTTTGCAGGACATATTTAGGACAGCTTGGAGAATGAAATTGGAGTCCCAAATCGTTATAAGTGGCACCTGAAAGGCTGTATAACATGAATTTTGTTTTTTCACTTATACAAAGCTTATGACGGAAAAACCAATGGCGGAGAGTTTCCAAATGACTATTGGCAGAAACTTTTAAATCAAAAAATGTTTTTGTAGAGTACGTCAATGCTGTGTCGTCCGCAAAGGCCGTTATTTTGCCCTTAAAGTTTAGAACAAAAAGCGAATTGACATATATTAAAAACAAAATTGGCCCCAATACAGAACCCTGAGGGACACCTAAATTTAAATATTTTTCATCACTAAACATGTTTTGAATTCTTACTTTTTGTCTGCGGTTACTAAGATAAGAACCAAACCACTACACCCTTTTTACAGGAACAAACTCAGGCGATTTTCAACCCCCCTCTAACTTCAGTACCAATAAAGTCAGAAACTTCAAATTCGCAATATTTGCTAGGCTGATCAAACACAGGTGGCTCACCAAATTTCAACTCCTTAGCACTAGTAGTTCCCAAGATATAGGACTTCAAAAATCGCAAAAACCGTAACTGACTGATTCACTGACTCACTGACAGATCATCAAAATTATGGAGCACTTCCCGACATCGTAGAAACTTGAAATTTCGCACAACGGTAGGCCTTGTGGTACATACAAAGGAAAAAATCGAAAATCTGCAATTTTCTATTCAGGGGGCGTGGCATCCACCCACATTCTTAAATATTCTATAAATTATATGGAGCTTTTCCGATTATTCTAGAACAATGAAATTTGGTAAATTAAGTTGGTAGGGTTTGAAAGAAAAAATTTGAAAAATAGGAATTTTCCATACAGGGGGCGTGGCATCCACCCACATTCTTAAAAATTCTTATAAATTATATGGAGCACTTCCGATTGTTGTAGAACGATGAAAATTGGTAGGTCGGTAGGACTTGAAGTACTTAGAAAGAAAAAATAGAAAAATTGGAATTTTGCATTCAGGGGGCGTGGTATCCACCCACATTCTTAAAAATTCTTATAAATTATTAGGAGCACTTCCGATTGTTGTAGAACGATGAAAATTGGTAGGTTGGTGGGCCTTGAAGTACTTAGAAGAAAAAAAAATCGAAAAATTGGAAGTTTCAGTCAAGGGAGCGTGGCATCCACCCACATTCTCAAAAATTCTTATAAATTATATGAAGCACTTCCGATTGTTGTAGAACGATGAAAATTGGTAGGTCGGTATGGCTCAAAGTACTTAGAAAGAAAAATAGAAAAATTGGAATTTTGCATTCAGGGGGCGTGGCATCCACCCACATTCTTAAAAATTCTTATAAATTATATGGAGCACTTCCGATTGTTATAGAACGATGAAAATTGGCAGGTCGGTAGGACTTGAAGTACTTAGAAAGGAAAAAATCGAAAATTTGGAATTGTCCATTCAGGGGGGGGGTGCCATCCACCCTCTTTATCAGAATTGCTATTATTTGTACAGAGCACTTTCGGTTGTCGTAGAATTATGAAACTTTGTAGAGCGGTAGGGCTTGACTTTCACCTGGCAAAATAAGTCTTTGCAAAAAGGAGTGAAATCACAACAAAAACATAAATGTTAAAAAAGCAGCCAAGTTCTTATGTGCACAAGAAACCTGTGCGTAAAAAGTCAGCCAAAAAAAGTAATGAGATCTAAAATATATGCCAAGTTTTAAGTTCATGAAGTTCAATATCAAATATCTTAAGTAGAGTAATATCGAAACAATTCCAAATAATGACAGAAATTTGGTAATTAATGATTACTGATTAAAATTTGGTGGGTTCACTGGTCAAGTTTTCATACATTTTAAATTTGTGATTTAGTAAGTATTTAAGAGAAAACTTGCCAAGTAAATCCACCAAATTTTAATCAGTAATCATTAATTACCAAATTTCTGTCATGATTTGGAATTGTTTCGATATTACTCTACTTAAGATATTTGATATTGAACTTCATGAACTTAAAACTTGGCATATATTTTAGATCTCATTACTTTTTTTGGCTGACTTTTTACGCACAGGTTTCTTGTGCACATAAGAACTTGGCTCCTTTTTTAACATTTATGTTTTTGTTGTGATACAATTTATCGAGCAACAGTGCATGGTCCACCGTATCAAACGCTTTAGTTATGTCAATGAATAGGGAAGCCGAAACCTCAGAATCATTAAGGCTAGTATAAACTTCATCACAAAGCTTCAGAACAGCATTTTCTGTAGACCTTCCTTTCCTGAACCCAAACTGTGAATTACTGAAAAAACTATTTTTATCCAAAAAAGAAAGCATTCTTGACTTCATACCTTTTTCAAAGACTTTAGAAAAAACCGATAATAGCGAAATGGGTCTATAATTGTTGATGCAAGTACTAGCTCCTCTTTTATGTAACGGAATCACGATTGCCAACTTTAAGGAATCAGGAAAAATACCCTTTCTTATACTTTGGTTAAATATAAAACTCAACACATCAGATACAAGATAAGAAATATTTTTCAGGATCTTAGCGGATACCAAATCGTCAGATGTGGAATTAGACATTTTGAGAGACATAATAATTTTATGAATTTCAATAGCCGAAAAGTTCTCAAAGAAAAACGTTTCTGAACAAAAGTTTTAAGTAATAATAGGGCTAGCACATTGACAATTATTCGTGAAGTCGGTGAGATTAGTGTTTTGGTTTAAATTACAAAAGAAATCATTAAATAAATTAGCAACAGAGGAAGGATTTTTGATAATAGTGCCCCCGCTTTTTATAGACAAATCAACTATTGGTTTATTTTTATTTAAAATTTCATTTACAACTTCCCATTCTTTTTTGGAGTTACCCACGTTTTCGAGAAGCTTGTTCTTAAAATAGTTATCTCTACAAAGTGGAATTTCAGTTTTTAATTCTTTGCTTATGCTATCAAAATACTTTTTTAATCTTAAGTTATGAGGATGTTTTTTAAGTTTAAGAAAGAGTTCATTTTTTTTGTTTATTTTTTTCAGCAGTCCAGTATTCATCCACTGCTTACGACAAGTTAGCTTCTTCTTATTATAACTTACAACTTCTTGGCTGGAGGTAGAAATCAAATATTGAAGCTTACTAAGAAATAAATCGAAAGCAATTGATGGGTTACAAGCACTATAAACCTCATTCCAAAACTCAAATGTCAAAGCTGTTTTCAAAGCAGAAAAATTTATTTTTGGAAAAGTTTTTACTTGTGCATTTAGTTTTCGTTTTTGACTACAATCAAATTGAATACTTGTTAAACAATGATCAGTAATCCCAACTATCTTCAACATTCCATAAAAAATGACAAAACAAAAGTAAACTGGACCGAAGAAGCAACTAAAGCCTTTGAGGAGTGCAAGGAGAAAATTGCAAGTTTGACACTGCTCGCCCATCCGTCTCCAGATGCCAAAATGCACCTCACCACCGATGCGTTATCCACCGCCATCGGAGCTAATCTAGAACAAGAAACTGGTGACACCTGGGAACCACTTGGATTTTTCCCACGCAAACTTAGCTCATCTGAACAAGGCTATTGTACATATAACCGGGAACTTCTTGCTATCTTTGCGTTAGTCAAATTTTTTACCATCTGCTGGATTGTCGTAAGTTGGTCATAAAAACCGACCACAAACCTCTAATATACGAATTCAATCATGAAAAAGCTCCTGAACGCAGAATCCGTCAACTCGACTACTTTTCACAATTCACAACAGACATAGTCTACGTGAAGGGTGAAGACATCTTAGCAGACGCTTTGTCACGAATCACCACTATCAGGATTCCGACCATACTAAGTTCTGAGAAAATCCGTGATGAACAGCAACATGATGATCACTTACAAGATCTAATCCAAAATCCAGCGTCACTTCATCTACAACATCTTCAAGCGGAACCAGGTATCAACATATACTGTGACATATCTCTTGGAATCGTCAGACCATACATTACATCATCACTTAGAAGAACGGCATTCGAGATCATTCATAACACCGAATATCCTAGTGGTAGAACAACTTCTCGTCTTCTAAGAGAAAAATATACTTGGCCTGGAATTCGAAAAGACGCATTACGTGAGTGCATGGCATGTCAGAGAGCCAAGGTTCATCGACACACAAAGCTTTAGCCTGAATACATCAAAGTCCTGGGTTCAAGGTTGAACCATCTCCATATATATGTATTAGGGTGGTCCTTACCTAAACACGTGCCGCATTGAGCTTAAAGTTGATGCTCTTGTGAGAGTTAGGGCCTATTAAAATAATTTTTTAGCTCAAAAAATAACGGTACCTACTTGCTATACTACCGTTATGAAAAACGTTATTTAGATTAAAAACAGCTCAAACGATTTCGATAAAAATTCTAAGAATTTTTGTATAGTTACTCGAATATTTTTAAGAATTCTTAATTTCCAAGCAAATTGAACTTTTTGAGCAGGAACGTGCGACCCAGTCGTGCCTTTTATTTTTTTTTTCTTTCGAAGCAAGAGTAGGTAACAGATTTAAAAATGCATTTTATTAATTCTGCAAATCAAATTTTTAATAGCCCCCGGTTTTGGTCGGTTTTATAAAAATTCAAATTTTCAAATTCATCGCGGCGCGTGTTAATACAATCCGATTAGCATCAAATTTTTTTGTACACGTTTTTAATGTAGAAGAACAAAAAAAATGGTGTTAAGTAAAAACAAACAATTTTTTTTCCTCCATACGAATAAGGACCACCCTAATGTATATCATCTTTCTACCATTGCACAGTGGTTTCGGTTGTATGGAGAAGGCGTCAAAATTTAATCAAATCTGAACCACTCAACCGATTTTGATGAAATTTTCAGCTAAGACAAAAAATTACTAAAGAAATCATCACAATAAATTTCCACCTCCTACCACGCCTACTTTTTGAATAAGGTGATATAGTCACCCAAACTGGCTAAAGCTTATATTTTTTAAGAAAATGCTCTTTTAAGAAATTCGTCTACACAAACATGTTTACCACGCCCACCTTTTGGGTGTTTTTAAACATCTTTTTCATATTAAGGAACGGTCTCAAGCAATAAAATCCAAACAACTCAACCGATTTTGATGCAATTTTGAGGCATGATAAATGACAGCATGAGAAATGATTACAAAGAAAATTCACCACTGACACGCCCATATCTTCTTTTTAGTTCATTTGGGTGCCAATGCATTGTTGTTTTTGTTTCAAGGACGAAGCGTCAAAACTCTTTAACGTTTGAAATAAAATGTTGAAAATTTCGACTGTTTCGTTAATTACATTTTGCAACAAAAATAAAAACATAGTATAAATTTACTATGCACTAGCTGGCCCGCACCGGCTTTGCTCGGTTAGGCAAAATTTTCGAATAACATCCTCTACATATGAGGCCGTGAGTGCAAAAGTGGTGTAACCCATTTTTTCGGCTTTTTTGATATTTTTGTCTCGTATTTTTACATTTATGCATCAAAAGCCATCAAAGCTAAAAATTTAATTTCTAAAATATCTAAGCTTTCCAACAATGTGACGCATACTTTTTGAATTTCAGTTCAAATAGTATTAAAAATCGATTCAAAACGAAAAATATGATAAAAAAAAGTGTGCTACACCACTTTTGCACTCACAGCCTCATATAATCTTTCAAATACAAAAAGGACGTTTAAAATCAGATTCCATATTTCACACCAAAGGTATTTAAATTTTGAAATGTTTTCAGTCCTAAAGCCTTGAAGAATAACCTTCCCAGCTCAAAAATTATTTTAAGTCATATGCCCATTTTTAATTTCTACCCCATTTCACCCTATGTATGAAGACAACATCCTCTTAGTAAACTCTATCAAACAGAAAAAGAATTTTTGTTATCTCATACCATTTTTGATTTTACGCCATTTATCCCTACAAATTTAATTTTGTAACCGTAAGGCCTTCCCCTTGGAATAACCTTTCAAACTCAAAAAGAAATTTTGAAATTTCGAAACATAAAAATCAAAAACGCACAAATACCCCAAAAAAGTACAAACATTTAGATTTTAACGTTGCAATTAATTTGTATCTAAATAAAATTTAGCCTATGTTACTCAGGGACATTATATCTTTCCATTTATTAAAGAATTTTATAAGGATCGGTTGAATATTTCCAGAGATTACCCCCTACATAGGTACAAACAAACAAACAAACACATAAATGTTTCGTCTTTATAATATAGTATAGATAGATATAGAGAAAGATAAATATAGCATTTATGTAGGTGTAGGTAGTACCAAAATCAAAAATTTTGTTTGTCGTATCTGCACTCCCTTAATACAATAGCTAAACGGTCACAAATGTATTTTATGCGCGATTTCAAGTGGTTAAAGTTAAAATTTTCCATCATGGCACTTTTTTCTAATGAATTGCCCAAATATCGTAAACATTCTTCTAAGACAATAAACAAACGTACATTGAACCTAAGGAACATTTAAAATGGAAAATTCAAAAAATCAAAAACGGTAAACACCAGTAGTAAAACCTGAATAAATATGTTAGTGGGTGATTGTGGGTGCTAAGGTAATGTTTTTCAAAAAGCTGGGAGTTTTCTCGATACTTCAGACAAAATTTTTAATTTAGGTTACATTGCGAACTATGTTAAAACCTTACTTTTACTTCAAAGAAAAATTAAAAAAATCAACTTTAATGTCTACTGGGTTTTACAAATACAACTTTTTAAATAAAAATTAAAATATCACTCAATAAAAAATAAAATACTTTAAACACCTTGCTTCTTTAATCCCATTAAACAAAAATTTCGAAAATATTACTTTTATCAAGAAAAAAATCACTTTTAAATAAGTCAATTTTACACACAAATTTGACTGTATGCTTAGACCAAACAATTAGCTCTTTTTGAATGCGAAAACGAAACTGATAACACGTGACATTTGAGACGCAATGTTTGCTACGGTAAATATTAAATAAATAAAAAGTCAAGAAACAAAATAAATAAGCACTGTTATTTTTTCATTTTTGTCGTATGTGCGAAACCACTGTGCATTGGTTGAAGGTTATCAATACTGCCTCACCATGATAGACCGCTTTTCAAGATCCTCAATCCAACGGCATAGTAGAGCGCATGTATAGAACGTTGGTTGGGGATGGATGGGGTGGTTTCGATGGTGGCTCCTCTGCCAGCTAATAGATAGAATCGCCACCAGATACCAAGCCCACAATCCACACAATCGAACAGATACAAAATTCGAACTCTCGAAGATTCCAATTTCCAACGGCGACCAGCAATGTCTACTTTTTCGTCTCGTCCAATTATTCTTGCTATTTTTTCATATTAAAAAACATTTTAAAGTTTGTATCAAAATGCTAAAATGTTCATTTGAATAGCATTTTTTTTAAATAGCTTAAGTCCCTTAGAAAGATTTTTAGCAGCTCAGTTTTTTACAAAAACAAAGACAGGATTAACTGGGTACTGCCACTATCTATTCTGAAAATAGATTTCATCAACCTGCCTCCAGTACATTTTTTTTTAATAAATAAAATAGTCAGTTTTAAAAATATGCAAAACTTGTTTTGCTCGTACTGAAAAATGACAAAATTGACTTAAGATGTTTTATCTTACTACCACAGATAAATCAATAAAAATTATCAATTTAATAGTTTTTGTGCTAAGCAAAGAAAAAGTGTTCTGTGTTTTACATTTGTGCGCCTCCTCTTCTGGGACGTCAGATTCCATACAAATATAATTGGTGTCATAGACAGACACCACATTACTTACTTACAAATTTGTAATGTCTTTTTTAAACAGAAAATTACAAAAAACGTGAGATTTCACAAATTTGCAATTTGTAAATTACGTATAAAAATTACTTTCGGTGAAACAGAAATTAACATATTCTTCAGAATTTCCTTTTGTAAATTACAAATACAATTTTGTAACCAAAACATTTTGTGAAACCGAATAAATCGATTTTTCTACAAATTTAGTAAAAAATCACTTGTGAATTACAATTTGCAAGTTGGTGATATAGGCCACAGGCAGTAGCGGATCCAGGATTTGGCTGTGGGGGGGGGGGGGGGCTTGGAGTTCCCTTAGACACATCTTTTTAATAAAATTCTTAATCATACTATAATATACGAATACCCTACCGACCCAAATTTTCTTCTCTGAGAGTACGCTAGTCGGTAGCTGAATTAAAAAGATTTTGTATAATGCAAAAATATATGTACTTAATAGGACAATTCTGCAAAATTTTATAATCGGAAATGGAGCATCTAGAATTAGTGAGCTTCAGCTGCTATTTTAAATAGACGCTTTAAGCAGTTTCTAAACAAAGACACATCGTATAAGAAAGTTGTTAGGATATGTTTATAGGAACCTTAAATAAGTAAGGTACCTTTCTTTAATTTGAATATTTCTTGTAGGATTTTCCTAAAATTTTTTAACTTGGACAACGGAATTGGTTGTCCAAGATTTGATTAACAAGAGTCTGTTTTTGACACTAACGTAAGATCCATGCGAAAAGTATATAGACAAAATTTAAACAAAAGGAAGTAACGCCAAGATGGGCAGCTTGATGCGCTTCTGTATCTATTCCATCTAAATGACTTTAGTCTATTTGGATTTGTGTTTCGTACTTCGTGTTCAACATTCCGATCATTAACTATTTTCAGTGAATTCCCTTCATATTTTTTTGCAATTGAAATCTTACAGTATGACGAAGATTTGAAAAAAAATTGAGTTAAAATTTAAAAAATTTTGTCTGCCCTTCAATTTCTATTTATTTATAGTTATACGAGTATTTGTTTCATATTAAAACAAAAATGTATATTACACTTTTTAAATAAAAAAACATTTACCGTTACAGCTGATTTTTACATTTCGAAAACGAGTTCGAAGTGAATTGAAATTCTTTTTCATTTCATTTAATGAATATTGCTCGCAGGAAGAGCTCTCTAATCTTTCGTTAGAGCACAAAGAAAATCACAAGAGAAACTAAGATCAAAAACCACTTCGTCTTAAAGCAGTCTTTGAAATCGTCAAAATATCCTTCGGCACACGAAAACAATCTAATATAAAAACATTAAGTTCAATTTCAAAAACAATAAGGGTATTCATGCAATCGCGTAAAGCCGTCGTAAACGTTGTAAAGTTTTAAACTTCGTAAATCTGTCAAATTTTCCATACAAATTGTGACAGAATTACGAAGTTTTAAACTTTACAACGTTTACGACGGCTTTACGCAGTTGTATGAATACCTTTAATATTTTGATATTATCATGCAAACTATCCATATCAAAGTTATTCGGCCCGATTACCTATAGCATCCGTCGAATGAGCTGTGGAGCGAATCAGACTGAATTTTTACATTTTTACTATGAGCCAAATATCAAAATTGAACCTGACTCATTCGTCGGATTCTGTTATCAGGTTGATTTTTTACACCGGAAGCTGAGTTTTTAAACTAAAGCCCCAAAAGCTATACGGGCTCAGCTAAGTCCGAAAAATATCAAGAGGAGTTGAAGAAAAAGGTAACATTGATTTATTTTGTCAAACTTAATTTGATCCTTAAGAAATATCGATACCCAAGGAAATCTAGGTAACAATAATAGCATGAAAGTCAACCTCACTAGTTTCAATATGAGGACTTGGAAAAAAACACAGCATTTATGTATGCATACATACTAGCCCCAAACTAGTTATTTGTTTAGTCCGATTCCCTACGGGCTTGGAAAAACAAAGCTCACATACAAATTGTTAAGCCCCAAGCTCCATTTTGCCTTGTACTTCGCCTATTATTTTCGTCGGATTTCTTTAATACCTGGAAAAAACACAGCTCTATTATGCAAATTTGGTAGCCCTATCCAGTGTTATAGTTTTCATCAGATTCCCTTGCAGGCTTAGGAAAACGCTTCGTAAAGATTTAGCCCCAAGCCTCAATTTTTCGTCTAATACCTTTAGGGCTTGAAATAAATAGAGCCATCTGATTTTTTATATAATCGCCTTTTTTCATCCAATTCTCTTGGGGCTTCGAAAAAAAAAATTGCATATAGGTAATATGGTTCAGCCCAGCAAATCGTTCAATTTCCCTAGGGCTTGGAAAAACACAGCTCATATGTAAATTTTGTAGCCACAATCTTAGTTTTTTTAACTCTCTTTTGAATCAGCCGTGTTGGGGGGCTTCAGCCCCTATAGCCCCCCCTCTGGATCCGCCAGTGGCCACAGGTATCAATACGATTAGATCGAAACATTCGATTTACGCGAATGTTTCATTCATTTTTCTTCAAATTATTTTTTGAAATGGTTTTGTCTTTTGAGTTGAAACCTTCGTCGACATTTCATATGGAAATACTCAATAGAATCTAGTTCATTAAATTTGATTTTTAACTCAATTGTTTTGTAAAATTTTAATAAAATTTAAAATGCAATGTGAAATAATAAAGACAAGGAAACACCAAATAAAAAAAAAAATATTTAAGAATTAATACCTATTCTTCCCTGGTAATTCAAATCGATATTTAAATTATTTCGTAATTTCGTACGATTTTCTGTTGAAAAGTTTGCAACAATAAGCTTCAAAACGCTTTCATTTCGAATTTAGTTACTTGATTTGGTTTTTGAAACGGTTCTGAGTTTCAATGTAAGTATTCCAAGTGATAGGCTATTGTTTATGTCATATAAAAATGAACTAAGACGTTCATGGGATTTTATTGTAAAAATCATCAGATCATCAAATCATCTCTTTGCTCAGTACATAGTTGGATTAACGCTTTGTTCTTCAGTAGGCTACCAGGTTATTATGGATTCCACATTCAAAGTACCTAAATAATAAGATTAGTTGATTGTTACTTATGAACTTAAAAATATTCCAATATGAGCCGTTAATATAAATACTTACTTGGTAAAACAATATCTGAGTCAAAGGAACTTTCGTTATCATCAACAGAGACAAGAATAATTTCATTTACTTTTTGTTCTGCCGGTGTTAAAGCCGGAGCAGTGGGGGTACCACCACCGGTTTTGTAGCGCTCAGCTCGAACCGCAGCACTTTTCTTCCTAGTGGTCCTCTTAACTGCCTCATATTTGAACTTCAGGTGTTTGTGGTCGTGAAAAAACCGAACCAGGTAAACCATTCAACGTCCTCGCAATTTCTTTCCAGGCCTTTTCTTTATCGTGCCAAGTTATAGCGTATTTTTTTTGTTTTCAATAATATGTTTATTTTTCCTGCTGTAAGCGATACTAAAAGGTCCGTTTCTTCCTGACTGGAATGTACACTTCTATCACGCTTATTTTTTAATATTCACTGTCTTTAATAACTGCATCCATTTTCACTTCACTTCACTTACAACAACAGAATGCAACAAAACATGGTTTTGCTAAAATCAAAAGTTTTTCGTGCAAGACTCGACTGTTTTCTATTTATTCGAATGCAGTTTTCTTTTAAATTTCAATTTTCAAATTATAAAAGGAAAAATTACAAATGTCAAGCATTTTGAATAAAAATAAAATAAATATGAGAGTGAAATAAATTAGTTAAATTAATCCTTTGAAGTGTTTTGGCGATGATTCTTAAAAGCTCCATCCTTTCATCGTGTTTCCTTTCCTTCCTTTCTGCCTTTTTTGTTCTGATTCTTTTTTTTTCTCTCCGTTTTTCAAAATATTTGTCTTCTTTTCTCTCAAAGAAATCAGCTTTCTGTTTCAAATAATTTTGATGGAAAACCTCCTGGACCGACTCCCTCTCTCTCCGCTTTGGTGGTGTCCTTTCTTCATCCTCAGATTTGGATTCCATTGAAATTCCAGATGGAGCAATGGAATTTGGAGTACAGGAAGCCTACCTACTCAACCCTTAGATTATATACACAATACATACATACAAATATTTGAATTTGTTTTCAAAATGAAATCATTTGAATATAAATATTCAAATACGATAAACTTCATTTTGTTTGAAATACATTTGAAGGGTCCAGGGGAAAAACGGCTCAAGTCCACTTTAAAAAAAAATTAAACTAATGATGACATCTTATAGATTTGTATGACAACTATCTGATGTAGTATAGCTCTCTTCACATAGGATTTTGAAAACTCGCAAAATAGTACACTTTTTAAAAAAGCTATTTTCCAAAAGTATCTTTTTTGCTCCAAAAATTAAACAAAGCGATATTTAAAAAAGAAAAACTTGTGAATAGACCTAGCGAAACATCAGGTAAGTAATTAAAACAAAAAAAATTAGATATTCTAACTATATCCGGTCGAGGTCCTGTTTCATCATCATAGTGTCCTGTAACCCCGGCTTGGGCATAGGGCGTCAACAAAACGTCTCCATCCTTCACGGTCTGCTGCTAGGTACTTAAGCTGTGGCCACGTCTTTCTCTGGGATTCTGCTTCCGCTAAGACAGTTGATTTCCATGTTGTTCTTGGTCTTCCAACCCGCCGTGCACCCTGAGGATTCCATTCAAAGGACTGCTTTGCAATTTCATCGTTTGGTTTCCTCAGTGCGTGACCAATCCAACGCCATTAACGCTTTCTTATGTCGACGTCCAGCCGCTCTTGACTTGTCCTGCGCCACAATTCCTCATTTGATATTATTTGTGGCCAGCGAATCTTTAGGATGTGGCGAAGACAGCGATTCACAAAAGCCTGCAATTTCTTCGAAATGGTAGATGTGACTTTCCAGGTTTCACAAGCATATAACAGCACGGATTTGACATTGGATTCGAAGAATCTCAACTTAGTGCGTAAGGAGATTTGACTGGATTTCCAAATTGGGGACAGAGTACCGAAGGCAGCACGAGCTTTATTTATTCTACTTTTAACGTCCAGATCCGTACCACCGTTTGCAGAAACAATACTGCCAAGGTAGTTAAATTGTTCCACTACTTCAACTTGCGTCTCCTGTAAAATAATACGCTGCTGTGTGGAGCGGCCTGTGAGCATTATTTTTGTCTTTTTGCTGTTAATTCTTAGACCACTCGACTCTCCCTTCACTTGCAGTGTTTGGCACATCCCGTTCAGCCCACTGATGTTATTTGCCAGTAGACATATGTCATCGGCATAGTCTAAATGACTGAGCCTTTCGAACGGTCTCCATTGAATGCCCTGTCGCTCAGCTGTACCAACACTGGCCGTCAATACGTCGTCCATCGCCAGCAGGAAGAGAATTGGCGATAGAACATCCCCTTGTCTCACACCCTGTTGCACTACGAAGGAGTCGGAGGAGCTGCCCATTGTGCAAAACAAAACCCCTCGCGTTGTTGTAGGACTCTTTAATAATGGCAACAATTTTTGGTGGAATTCCTCTACCAAGCAACGATCTCCATATACATTCTCGGTTAACTCGATCAAAGGCCTTGTCAAAATCCACGAACATGAGGTAAAGCGGTGATTGATATTCCATCGACTGCTCGAGGACGATACGCAGGGTGTTGATATGGTCGACACACGATCGACCACTGCGGAAGCCAGCTTGATGCCTCTTGAGTGTAGACTCGATTCTATCCTTTATTCGCTCGAGTATGATTGTTGCCATTAGTTTTGGGAAAACGGACAAAACGGTGATACCACGCCAATTTTTGCAATTCTTTAAGTCACCTTTCTTTGGCAACTTAACAATCACACCATCCTTCCAGTCCCTGGGATAGCTTTCGTTTTCCCAAATGTTTTGTATCAGCGGATGTAAAATACTAGCCGCTGCTACGGGATCGGCTTTCAGGAATTCAGCTGGTATTCCGTCCAGTCCAGCTGCCTTGTTGTTTTTGAAGAGATTTATTGATGTACGAATTTCCGATTCTGACGGGGGTTCGATGTCAATACCCCTATAGGACCTGCGCATCTCGTTTAGTTGGGGCACTTCAGCACTCTGCTCAACTGAATCCTCATTTAGCAGGGCACAAAAATGGTCCTTCCATCTACGAAGCTGATCCTCAATTGATACCAAAAGTGTGCCATCCACATCCATTACAGGATGATTGGTGTTGCTTTTTTTCCCCATAACATCTTTGGCTATTCGGTACAATTCCCGGATATCTCCTCTTCTGGCAGCGCTTTCCGCATTATTTGCGAGTCCATCCAACTTCACCCTCTTGTCACGTCTCACACAGCGGTAGACCATCTTATGTGCAATGCAGTACTCTCTTCGCAAGTCAGCCTTTCGTTGAACATCAGCTTCGGCATTTATTTGGATTTTCAACGATTTGCGAAGTTCGATCTTATCCCAGGTGTCTTGGGATATCCAAGAGTCTCTACGTCTCGTTCGCTTGGGTACAGTTTCGGATCCAGCCTCCATAAAAACACTTTTAATTTCACCCCACATCTCATCAATTGTTGAATTCTGGATTCCATTTAATGACGAGACTCTGTCGTTAAGGGTGGTGACATAGTTTCGACATATGTTGGGGTCATTTAAAGCATTAGTAATGAATTTTGTGCTCCTTGCTGCATCCTACGCTGGTTTTTGTACGGCAGCGGTTCGTAGTTTGAGACTCATCAGAACCAAATGGTTGTCGCTTCCCACATCGGCATTTCTTATACTCCGGACATCACACATAGACTTCCTCCATCGCTGCTGAATCATGATATGATCAATTTGGTTTTCGGTTTGACCATCCGGATGCACCCAGGTAATTTTGTTGCACGTCTTATGCTTAAATACAGTCCCACCTATCACAAGACGATTCGCGTTACAAAAGTCGACAAGCAAGTCACCATTTTCATTTCGTGACCCCACGCCATTTCTTCCCATCACGCGTTCCAGTCCGTAATTGTCTGAACCGACTTGGGCATTAAGGTCTCCCATAACGACTATGATGTCGGTTCTCGGAACACTACTGTAAACCGAGTTAAGATGAGTGTAGAACGCGGTTTTGTCTTCCTCGGTCGCTTCATTTGTGGCTGCGTAGCACTGAATAATTGTGACGTTACGAATTTTTGAACGAAACCTTGCTGTCATTAATCTCGCAGAAATGGGCGCCCATGAGATCAAACTACGCCTCGCTTCTTCGTTCAACATAATTCCGACACCATGCAGTCTTTGGCCACCCTCTCTTTCATCTTCGCCGGAATACAGCATTCTCGTCTGTCCAGTGTCTGATCTGTATTCAGCTCTTCCTCTCCACTTAGTTTCGCTTATGCCCAGGATACTGATCTTTAGGCGAAGCATTTCACGCTCAACCTGCCCGTATCTACCATCGCTGTACAAGGATCGAACGTTCCATGCTCCGATTTTCGTACGTATGCGGTAGCCAAAAGTAACATTTGCGCTTCTTGAAAGACTTCTTCTATTTGTCAACGATTCATTTATTATTATGGCGTCTTGATTGACGCTCGTACATGAAGGATGCCGCACCCCCAAATCCGATGTGCGGTTTACTGCAGCTGAAGCTACAGAAGGATTTTCTATAAAAAGATTACCTCTTGGGGACTCATTTCCATTTGTTGTCATAATTCATGTATTTGCATATCAGGCCGTGAGCGCAATAGTGGCCTAACTGCAATTTTATCGAAATTCAGTTTACGACGAAAATCGAATCTGTATGCATTTAGCAACATTTCTGCATTTCAATTTTTCAAATTGACGGCTTCATGTCAAAGTTATAGGACTTTTGTACTTAGGCCAAATACAAAAAAATTAAAAGCTTAAGGGCAAGAGTGGCCTATCTTTTTTAAAGGCCGCTTTTGCGCTCGCATATTTGATTTTATTGTTTGAAACTTTAAGTTAGGCCAATTATTTAACTATTTGCTCACAGGTGACAATGAACTACACATAAGTCAGTACCCTGATAACCACCCTCGATTAGCCATAAAGTTAGAGTTTCATAGGCTCAGCGAGAAAAAAAACAATTCCATGTCATAAAAACTACCAAAAAGCACTTCTTCTCCACTTTGAAATCGGAAATTTCAAATAGAATGATCTCTAGAGAAGGACTGAAGGTTAACCGACTCAAGATTCATGAGCTTCAAAGACCAACCCTACATATTGTTTTAATATTTAACAGCAGATTTTGGGTGTGAATGGTATCAAGAAAAGAAATATTGGAGTTGACAGCTTGAGTAATACTTATTCAAGAAATCAAAGTCTTGCGGTCCGTAACCGGGAATATAGTGATTAAACACAACATCGAGAGTAATAATTGTGCTAAACAAAGTTGGTTTTCACCCCTTCCTGGGTAATGCCACTCTGATCATTTGTGTGTATATTTCGCCCTACCAGACCGTTTCAAAAACCCGTTTTTCGCTTTGAACTTTGAAGTTTTTAAATTATCTGGCAGGGCTTACTATAGACTCAAGTGGTCTCAAATTCCGTAATCCGTGATCTGATCATTATCTAGGGAGAGATGCATTCATATTTTGATTTCGATGCACTGTTTAATCACAAAAGCCCCTGTTGGGGACTATCAAGACCTTGATTTCTTGAATAAGTTTTAGCCAAGCTGTCAACTCCTATACTTCTTTTTTTGTATCATGCACACTCAAAATCTGCTGTGGGCTCTCGTTCTACTAGCAAGCTTTAACCTTGATACTTTATATCCTAATACCCGCACCATAGTTTTTACACCGATCACAGGAATAACAATTTACAAATACTACAAAAGCTTTTATGGATTCTAACACATCTGAAATAAAAATGTTAAATTTCAACGTACATATTAAAAAAAAAAAAAAAAAACTCATAGAAAACAGTTTTATTTACAAATGATTGGCCTATCTTTACAGGATTTTAATTTTTATATTTTTTCCTCTGCGCAATAGTGGCCTATCTGACTTTAAAATCAGTTATAACGGTATTTTGAAGGATCATGGATACAGAATCAAAAATCTTTTATTTTTTGATGATATTGCAAAAATAAAATCAAGCGTATGTTTCTTTATTTTAAAACAACAAGAATTTGAAAACAACCCATTTCTTATTTTTGCTCTACTGAAAATATTGAAAAATGCAGTTAGGCCACTATTGCGCTCATGGCCTCATATATCCTTCCACCATGGTGTTTTCCGAGATATGATTAATAACATACATACGCTCAGATTTGACAGGCACACCCGCCTTTTGTATGGTCAAACACATAACTGCTCGAGGCCGCCCACTATGGGAAAACAGACGCCTTTTGTAGCCGCCCAATATGGGTTACAGACGCTACCTGCTGCTGCCGTTGGCCTTTTACCAAAAAAAGCTCCTCCGCCACCAGACTATCATGCCGTTGACCGCCACCTGCAGTTCATCCGCCTTAAGGGGGCTTTTAACCATCCCGAGGACAAGTTTGTGCCCTGACCAGCATAGCTGGGTTGTCTGCTTATCCCGGCATCCATTCGGTCCCCCTGCACGTTAGCGTTACCCGCCCTCTACCACACGGAGGTGTGCATAGGGATTTTCCTATCATTGAGCCTAGGGCCATATGGCGTCCTAGCACTCTCAAGTACTTTTAGAGGGTCTGAATAAAAAGCAAAATACCGTTTCCAATTATCATTTCCGGTTCTTTTAGAAGAAGATTTCAAATAAAAATTCAAAATTTTGGTTAAAACGTCAAAGGTCTTTTTGACTCATGTCAGCTTATCATGCAAAAAATTCAAGATGTTAAATTAATACATGTTTTCTTACTTGAGTACTTCGTGTTCAACAAAAAAAATTGTTAGTTTTATTTATTTTTCTTTAAATTAGCCATTATTTTAGTAAAACATTTACAACTTCGTTTTTCTCGGAATCAATTCAAGTGGACTTAAGCCGTTTTTCCCCTGGAACCTTCATTTGTTCAGTTTATATTCCATGAGCGCTCACTGAGCTGACGGAGCAAACATTTTTTTTACTTAGTATTTGACAGCAAAACTGGGGAAATTCTCTGAGCCCTCAGAAATATAAACTGGACAATTTTCAAACAAATACAGAAGCAAATAAAAATTTTGAAACATCTTTTTCAAGTCATTTTAAAAACACGGATACAAACAAATCCACAAACAAATAAGAATTATTTGTATAAATTCTTATTTATAAAGTTGTCTGAAGAAGGTTGTAATCACACCCGAAACGTTACAACACATACAATAAATAAACAATAATTGACCTTGAGCCCACTTAGGACCATCATTAATTTTTAAATACAAAGGTCACGAAGAAAGGAATCAATTACTCTAACGGAGGGCACACCGTAACTAAATACATATATATAAAATGTATTTTTATGCATCTATCAGAAGTAGATATGGTATCGAAGTTTGTATAAATCTGAAAACATATAGCACAAAGGCGTACGCAGGATTTCGATCAGGGGGGGGGGGGGGGGGTTGCAGACTCATTAAAAATATAAAAACTAGATTTCTATTCTGATATTATTGCCGTGCTAAGGAGAAAACGTATCTACATGAGGATGGTCGTTATATGGGTTTTTTGAGTTTTTATATTTGGATGGGCCTAAATCATTTAGAGCCAATTTAGGTCCATCTGAGACCTTCTAGCATTTGGAGACATATATGTATGTATGTACGAGCAAATAATTTACTTTCTAAGGTAATTTGCCAGATCTTCAAGTGGTAGTATGCTAGTAACACCTTTTTTTCCTAAAAAAAAGCAGATACGTGCATTTTTCTTAAAAAAAGCAAGGTTCTTTTACAAACGACATTTTCTCAAGCATCTTTAACTTATTATTTTGTAGAAATAAAATAATAGGTAAATAATTTGTCAAAACTGGCCTGACTCTATACAGCCAAAAATGTAGATACATTTTTGCTTCTAAGCACTGCGGTCCTCTAAAAGTACTTGAGAGTGCTAAGACGCCATATGGCCCTTGGCTCAATGATAGGAAAATCCCTATGCACACCTCCGCGTGGTAGAGGGCGGGTAACGCTAACGTGCAGGGGGGCCGAATGAATGCCGGGATAAGCAGACAACCCAGCTGTGCTGATCAGGGCACAAACTTGTCCTTGGGATGGTTAAAAGCCCCCTTAAGACCGCTGCAGGTGGCGGTCAACGGCATGATAGTCTGGTGGCGGAGTAGCGTTTTTTTTTTGTTAAATGGCCAACGGCAGCAGCAGGTAGCGTCTATAACCCATATTGGGCGGCTACAAAAGGCGTCTGTTTTCCCATAGTGGGCGGCCTCGAGCAGTTATGTTTTTGACCATACAAAAGGCGGGTGTGCCTGTCAAATCTGAGCTTATGTATGTCATTAATCGTATCTCGGAAAACACCATGGCGGAAGGATATATGCTAATACATGAAATATGACAACAAATGGAAATGAGTCCCCAAGAGGTAACCATTTTATGGAGAATCCTTCTGCAGCTTCGGCTGCTGTAAACCGCACTTCGGATTTGGGGGTGCGGCATCTTTCGTGTACCAGCGTCAATCAAGACGCCATAACAATAAATGAATCGTTAACAAATAGAAGAAGTCTTTTAAGAAGAGCAAATGATACTTTTGGCTACCGCATACGTACGAAAATCGGAGCATGTAACGTTCGATCCTTGTACGGCGAAGGTAGATACGAGCAGGGTGAGCGTGAAATGCTTCACCTTAAGATCAGTATCCTGGGCATCAGTGAAACTAGGTGGAGAGGAAGAGCCGAATACAGGGCTGACTCTGGGCAAACGAGAATGCTGTATTCCGGGGAGGATGAAAGAGAGGGTGGCCAAAGGCTGCATGGTGTCGGAATTATGTTGAACGAAGAAGCGAGGCGTAGTCTTATATCTTGGGCGCCCATTTCTGCAAGGATAATGACAGCAAGGTTCCGTTCAAAAATTCGCAACGTCACAATAATTCAGTGCTACGCCCCCACAAAAGTGGCTTGGGGTCACGAAATGAAAATGGCGATTTGCTGGTCAATTTTTGTAACGCTAATCGTCTTGTACTTGGTGGGACTGTGTTCAAACATAAGACTTGCAACAAAATCACCTGGATACATCCGGATGGTCAAACTGAAAACCAAATTGACCACATCATGATTCAGCAGCGATGGAGGAAGTCAATGTGCGATGTTCGAAGCATTAGAAATGCCGACATGGGAAGCGACCACCATTTGGTTCTCATGAGTCTCAAGCTATGAACTGCAGCTGTACAACGTCAATCACAGGGTGCAGCAAGGAATTCGAAATACAATACAAATGCTTTAAGTGATCCCAACATATGTCGTAACTATGTCACCAACCTTAACGACAGAGCTTCGTCATTAAACGGAATCCAGAATTCAACAATTGATGAGATGTGGGGTGATATAAAAAGTGTTTTTATGGATGCTGGATCCGAAACTGTACCCAAGCAGTCGAGAGTTAGAGACTCTTGGATATCCCAAGACACCTGGGATAAAATCGAGCTTCGCAAATCGTTGAAGATGCAAATAAATGCCGAAGCGGATGCTCAACGAAAGGCTGAATTGCGACGAGAGTATCGCTTAGCACATAAAATGGTCTATCGCTGTGTGAGACGTGACAAGAGGGTGAGGAGTGAGATTAGACGGTCTCGCAGAAAATGCGGAAAACGCTGCAAGAAGAGGAGATATGAGGGAAATGTACCAAATATCCAAGGAAGTTGTCGTGAAGAAAAGCAACACCAATCATCCTGTAATGGATGTGGATGGTACACTTTTGGTATCAATCGAGGATCAGCTGCGCAGGTGGAAGGATCACTTTTGTGCCTTGCTCAATGAGGATTCTGTCGAGCAGAGTGCTGAAGTGCCCCAGCTTAACGAGATGCGTAGATCGTATAGGGGTATTGACATCGAACCCCCTACAGTACTGGAAATTCAATCTTCGATAAATCTTCTCAAAAACAACAAAGCAGCTGGACTTGACGGTATACCAGCCGAGTTCCTGAAAGCTGACCCTGTCAGAACGGCTGGTATTCTACACCCGTTGATACAAGCTGTGTGGGAAAACGAAATCTATCCCAGCGACTGGAAGGATGGTGTAATTGTTAAGTTGCCAAAGAAAGGTGATCTTAAGAATTGCAACAATTGGCGAGGTATTACAGTTTTGTCCGTTTTTCCAAAATTAATGGCAACCATCATTCTGGAGCGGATAAAGGTTAGAATCGAGTCTACACTCAAGAGGCATCAAGCTGGTTCCCGGAGTGGGCGGTCTTGTGTCGACCATATCAACACTCTGCGTATCGTTCTTGAGTAGTCTGCGGAGTTTCCCAAATTTGGAAATCATGTCAAATCTCCTTGCGCACAAAGTTGATATTCTTCGAATCCAATGTCAAATCCGTGCTGTTATATGCTTGCGAACCTGGAAAGCCACGACTACCATCTCAAAGAAATTGCAGGCTTTTGTGAACCATTGTCTACGCCATATTCTAAAAATTCACTGGCCACAAATTATATCAAACGAGGAATTGTGGCGCAGGACAAGTCAAGAGCGGATGGACGTTGACATAAGAAAGCGTAAATGGCAATGGATTGGTCACACACTGAGGAAACCAAACGATGAAATTGCTAAGCAGTCATTTGAAAGGAATCCTCAGGGCGCACGGCGGGTTGGAAGACCAAGAACAACATGGAAATCAACAGTTCTAGCAGAAGCAGACTCCCAGAGAAAGACGTGGCCACAGTTAAAATATCTATCTGCAGACCGCGAAGGATGGAAACGATTTGTTGGCGCTCTATGCCCCAACCGGGGTTACAGGACTTGATGATGATGAAGCACTGCGGTATTAGAACAGAAATCCAGTTTTAAGATGCCAAATTAAGCATTTTACTTTCATAGAAAAAAAAATTGCTAGGAATTCAGTTTCTAATTATGTATGTAGATATTTTGTTAAGAAAAAGACATTGATAAAATAAAAGTTCAACATATCGAATAATTTTCTAGTGTTAAGGGTTTGTTATTCATCAGCAAAAAATATGTGAAAGATATTTTGATTTGTCAGGGGGGGGCATAACTGCCCCCACCCCCCTCTTCAACCCCTTCCGTACGCCCTGATATAGCAGGATCAATGTAAGTAATATTAAAAATAGAAATTCTATTATATTCCTCCTAAAGCATAGTACGCAGCTGAAGTGAAACGAAAATTCTCATACAAAAATTGACACAACGAAATCGTTAACGAAAAATTTTATAGTAATTTTTGTTATGTAGTACGCAGTTTGACAGTGAAATGTCAATAAAACAGAAAATCCTAGCAGATACTCGAACCAAGTCTCCACTTATTTTTCGTACACAATTAATAGATCGGAACATTATTTCAGACGGAAATTTGACAGCTTGTTATATTTTGCTGTTGAATTTCATTTGAAAATGAAAATGGAAGAAAATACCGTCGAAACGAACTGCAGAACACAATTATTTGGAACCTTAGCACCACAACGGACTACATGAAAACAAAACAAAAAAAAAAAAACAATTCACATCAGACGAGAAAAAAAGTTGACTTAAGATTTTGAACTGGTTTTTTTAAAATATATTTTGACATCTTTCTGATCAAACTCTCCATATTTTTTTCGCAATCACTTCGTTTCTGATTTCGTTCTCGAATTGGAGACCACAGAAAATTTTCGTTTCACTTCAGCTGCGTACTAGGCTTAAAATGTAGAGAATATGGGCTTATCCCTGATTTTTTTTTTTAAAAAGGTAACAAAAATGACATTAAAAACTATAGACCTATTTCGTTATTGCCATCAATCTCAAAGGTTTTTGAAAAAAAATTATAAAAACGAGAATTCTGCGTTATCTAACAAATTTAAATTTCTTAAGTCCCCTTCAGTTTGTATTTAGGTCAGGTTTGTCAACATAAGATGCTCTGTTAAACTTTTTTTGTTTAATCCAGCAAGGTGTAGATAAAAAAATTAAATGTGCTGCTCTTTTTGTTGACATCACGAAAGCATTTGATATGGTTAATTATAAAATCCTTTTGAATAAACTATATGATGCTGGTTTTCGTGGATTCATTTACAATTGGTTTGAATCTTACCTTAGTAATCGAAATCAAAGAGTCAAAGTATGTAACACATTAAGTGATTCTATGTATATTAATATAGGTGTCCCACAAGGATCAGTCCTTGGGCCCATCCTTTTTTGATATATATACATTCTCTTTTTGACCTACCTTTTTTGGGGACAGTGAATGCTTTTGCTGATGATATTGCGATTGGATATAATGCAGTAAATCCATTGAATTTAGTTGCTGATGTAAATCATGACGTTCATTTATTAAGGTTATGGTTCGCTGACCATAAACTAATTGTTAGTAACAAGACCAAATTGATGCTATTCGGCCCTAATTTAAATTCCCAAACTGACATAAAAGTAATGTTTCATGCTCCGTATTGCACCCGTTTTAGCCTGTTTTATAGTGACTGCTTAAGATCTTCTCCATTATGTAGTTTTAATGACATAGAAGCTTGCAATAGCATGTGTTTTAATGTTGAAATTGTAAAAGATTTCAAATATCTAGGCGCCACAACTGATCAACACTTGAAGTGGACTGAGCACATTTCGAATCTCCCTTTCTACGATAAGATGTTTTTATCGCCTAAGAAAGTTCTGTTCAAACTAACATTAAAAAACACCTATTACGGAATATTTCAATCAAGAAATGAGAATTAGCTTTCAAGAAAATTGGTTCGTTAACAAAACTAATGTAATATTCCCTGATGAAATTAAGTGGCTTTTGTCATTAGGATCGAGATTCTCCTTACCTGTTGACAAAAATGATTTTCCACTATCTAAGATGATAGCAGATGGAGAAGATATAATTAAAACTAAATTACCTCATGAACATTTATCTGCACGAACATGTTTCACGCAAATGTTACAAAACTATTTAAAGTCAACTTCAACTCCTCCTTTTTATAAATATTTAAACAAAATATTTGTCATCCCTTTTTAATCCACTTTTCATATTTAACCTACCATCTACTTCCTTGACTCCCTGAACTTTTTCAACATCTTGGACTTCATTAACTTCCAGATTATCTTCTGTTAGGTCTTCTGGATCATTATCTGGCAGGCATCTGAAAAGTTCTGGTGGTAAGTATTCTTCAAGTGTTTCCGGGAAGTTAATATATCTTCCAGAAGCTTGTTATGTTTGTATTTGAGGCATATACGAAATTTGGGGAATGTTTTCTTTTGGATTTATGAAGGTACCCAGCGGCCGTGTTGCCATTAAATTTTTTTCAGAAATCTGCAATAATGACGAAAAATATCTGCAATGCAGATTTCTTAAGAATTCCAAAGAAAAAATATGTCTTCATAAATAGAAATTTTTATAAAAATGTTAAAATAAAATAACATAAATTAATTCAATTATTAAAAATAACACTGTTTCTTGTTTTATATACTCGTGCATAGCAGAGTTACCTAAATGCTTAGGTAAAGCATTTCATATTTTACTTTATAGTCAGTACAGTTGTTATGATTTAATTTTATGGAATAGAACTTTATATAAAGATGACAGCATACAGCAAAATTATTTTTTTAAGAGACAAAATATTAAAGTTGCTACGAGTGCAGACATAATCTGCGGTGCAGATTTTTGATTTTCAAAAGTCTGTGGACAGGATGAAAATCTGCAAAATTCAGATAAATCTCGACTAATGGCAACGCTGCCCAGCGGGAAAAAATAAAAAATTCGTTGCGGAAAAACCTGTTTTTTCCTTGACCGAATGGAAGCTTCACTTGTCACTTTTAAGCTTATTCCTTTGATCAAATTAACATAGGCGTGCCATTGGTGGGAAGCACATGCCACTTTCTCGATGAAAATTCACTAACGAAATCACTTCTTCGTTGGAAGTTTTTTATTTACCGACCCAGGCAATGAAAAACACGGTGACTGCACAGTCTCTGAATTCACTACAGAAATGTGTTTGGCTTATTCATCAGTTCAATATTTTCTATGAAAGATTTAATGAAAATTCAATTGTGAAATCACAAGATTGGTGGTAGTAGCTTAGTCATCACTTTAAACTTAAAAGAGGCAGGTAAATGTATTGTGTTGGTAGGTACCTAGTATGTCCCAGTAGGAAATTTCCAAAAATTCACTACTGAAGAAGTAGGTTTTTCCTCACGGAAAAGGAGCTGCACCCATGAATTTCCTGGGGAATCCTATCATGAATTTAACATGGGCTTGTCATTGGAAGGAAGTACCTGCACACTCTCTGCATGAATATTTTTGAATGAAATCACTATGCTCATGGCACTTTCGAATTCATAACTTCTTTTTCTTATCAGAAAAAAATGGTTCTCGTTATGTGATGCTTTCTTCAATGCGAATGAATACATGAAAAATGGGTCAACTGTGAGGGGATGTTTTCGTAGAAGAAAAAATGTGACTGAAATCATTATGCATTTCTTCTTTGATTTCATCAAAAGAAGCGAAGTATCTGGAATGAAGCTGGATTTATGACGAATAAAATAAAATAAATTCAACTAGTATAATGTATTTAAGAAGTTTATTAAATAATAAAATATTAAAGAGAAAAGTGGATAGTTAGTTTTTTAAATTAACTAAAATAAATAAGATAAACAGAACAAACAATCTTATTCAAAATTACTATACGTATATATTTGTTCGATTTTAGAAAGTAGGTACTTCCTCGTCTTTTTGGCTGCAGTTTTCTTAAAAATGATGATCATCGTCATACTTGTTCAATTTGGAGCTAAGGAATAGAGGAATACAAACTTTAAGAGTTATAGAAAATAATCTAATATAAAATATAATTACCTAGGTGAAAGTGATTAGTCTCCTGGGTCATGGTTATAATTTTATCAAATAGGAACATGTTTATCAATTTGATTGAAAAACACTTAAAAAATATACGTCTGTTCTCTTCGATCACAAAATCCATTCTAGAATATTCTAGAACAAAGAAATGTCACGTGACCGATCGAGGAAACCAAGACAAAAAAGGTTTACTTTCGCATCGGAATTTTTTGTTTCAGGTCAAATATCTATTCAACAGGCAGAAAAAAGAAATATGTATCTACCTACAGCTACGACCGTAACAATTCAGAGCAGACAAACGACTGAAAGGATGCATAATTTTGTAGGCAGGAAATCTTCGTATCACGGTTTATATAGAATTCATTCAACTTTTTGATGCGGAAGAAAAGAAAAGGTTGTTTTCTCTTTCGCATAGCAGGCATAAAACACGCAATGCTGTGTGGATTGCAATAACCACTGAAAAGGTACAGGAATTACTTCTCCCGTTCAGTATTGAATTCATTTGAGTTTATGATGTCAAAAAAGGTTATTGCTTTGTTTCGTATTTTCTTTACCTTTTTTCAAGAGCAAAGCAGAAGATGCAACTGGAATGGCAATCTACTTACCTATTGCATGACTTTCAATGAATGAAATCTATGCAGAGCTTCTCCTCAATGAATGTGACAGATGATTTCGACGAGGAATGCACCTTTATTTTTCATTGAGGAGCATATTTCCTGCTGGGGTATGTTTCGCTTGTGGAAAGTACGATTGTCGTCTCAGGAATATGTCCGATGGCTGATTTTGTTGGGGTTGCGTCCGGTAAGATTGGTTTTGTTGTGGTTGATGATAAGGTTGTCGTGGCTGGTGTGAATTTGATGGCAGGCTTGCAGCTGTTTGGTGTTCTGCCAGGATACCTAACATTTAATATCAAGCTTAGTTGGGAATGTTTCAGGTCCACTTTTCTTGGCTGGTGTGTATTCGCTTGCAGGTTTTCATGTTGTTGTTATTGTTTTTGTTGCAGGGATAACTGTACCCTAGTTCTTCTTCTGTTTGCATTAAGGTTAGAGTCGAAAAATAGCTAAACTTCTTCGCGATTAACTTGCAAAAGGGGTCCATCTTCAATTAAGCTAGAATAGTAGATTTAAGACTTTTTTTATCGTGGTACTTAGACATTGTAAATAAAACGACACTTAACGGACTTACCGCGATAATTAGATGAAATCAAAACTATTTTTGATTATTTTCCCGACGTTTCGACCAGATTTCACTAGTCGTGGTCACGGGTTGACTGATGGCTTGTGGGTGGTTGTTGTTTTTACTCTCATTGTTCTGTTATTGTTCGTAGATTGTACCGGTGCGTTTTTGCTTGCAGTTGAGATGGAATATGTTGTTGCAACTGCATAGATTGTTGTTGTTGTGAATTTATGTATTCCTGAGAGCAGGCAAAACTAATAGCATCAGCTGGCAGGTTGTTTTGATTTTTGTGTTTGTTGTTTTTATTAAGCTTTAATTTGTTTATCAGAGGATCCCCTGCCGGAGAAAGATTAAAACTTTGATCTCGATTGAAGTTTGAGTGCATTTTTATTTCGATTGCCTCTCGTACCAATCTTGGGACATAAAAACTTTCCGTGGCAATTGATTTTGCTAGATCGAAGCGTATAAAGTGATCCTCATTATAAGCTAAATGCTCACAAATTGCCGATTTGGTTACTTGATTCTTTTGAATGGCTCTTATATGCTCCATTAGTCTTGTGGAAATTGCTCGTTTTGTCTCACCTATATAAAATGAGCCACAACTACACGGTACAGAATAAACTCCTGGATTTTGTAGAGGAATTTTATCTTTTAGAGATCTTAGAAGCTGACGGATTTTTTCTGGTGGCTTGAATATTGATGTAATGGCATGCTTCGATAAAATTCTTCCAATGGCTTCAGAAACGCCTTTTCTATACGGAAGAAATGCTCTTTTTTCATTTTGTTGCGTTGTGTTTTCTGAAGCTATTCTTTCCTTTGGTTTCCAAGAACGTTGTTTGGAACTGTAACCATTTTTCATTTTTCAAGAGCTGTTGACGCAGCTCTTTTGAAAAATGGTTACAGTTCCAAACAACGTTCTTGGAAACCAAAGGAAAGAATAGCTTCAGAAAACACAACGCAACAAAATGAAAAAAGAGCATTTCTTCCGTATAGAAAAGGCGTTTCTGAAGCCATTGGAAGAATTTTATCGAGGCATGGCATTAAATCAATATTCAAGCCACCAGAAAAAATCCGCCAGCTTCTAAGATCTCCAAAAGATAAAATTCCTCCACAAAATCCAGGAGTTTATTCTGTACCGTGTAGTTGTGGCTCATTTTATATAGGTGAGACAAAACGAGCAATTTCCACAAGACTAATGGAGCATATAAGAGCCATTCAAAAGAATCAAGTAACCAAATCGGCTATCTGTGAGCATTTAGCTTATAATGAGGATCACTTTATACGCTTCGATCTAGCAAAATCAATTGCCACGGAAAGTTTTTATGTCCCAAGATTGGTACGAGAGGCAATCGAAATAAAAATGCACTCAAACTTCAATCGAGATCAAAGTTTTAATCTTTCTCCGGCATGGGATCCTCTGATAAACAAATTAAAGCTTAATAAAAACAACAAACACAAAAATCAAAACAACCTGCCAGCTGATGCTATTAGTTTTGCCTGCTCTCAAGAATACATAAATTCACAACAACAACAATCTATGCAGTTGCAACAACATATTCCATCTCAACTGCAAGCACAAACGCACCGGTACTATCTACGAACAAGAACAGAACAATGAGAGTAAAAACAACAACCACCCACAAGCCATCTGTCAACCCGTGACCACGACTAGTGAAATCTGGTCGAAACGTCGGGAAAATAATCAAAAATAGTTTTGATTTCATCTAATTATCGCGGTAAGTCCGTTAAGTGTCGTTTTATTTACAATAAGCTAGAATAGTTTGAATATTTTTTTACTAAGGTACTTTTTTATGGCTTAATATTACTTCATTTTCTTCCACTGCCGCTTTAAATGTGTTTTCCACCATAAAATAATCTTTGAGTTCGATTTGTTTCATTGTTTAAAGATGTTTTCAAAATTACTATTCGGAATTAAAAAATAAAATGTTTTTAAATTTTAAGTAAGTGTATTGAAAAAAAAGTCCCGCTCTAAAAAATACACCCTCTAATTTAATAGCACTCCGCGGTTTTCTCATCTTCAATGACCCTTCTGATGATTTTTACAATAAAATCCCATGAACGTCTTAGTTCCTTATTGCCCTGTTTTTTGGACATAATCAATAGCCTATGATTTTAGAAACCATTTCTAATTCAGTTACAAACTTCGAAATTTGTTTATATAAAACAAGTTTCGTCATTTTTCAATTTTCAAAAAAAAGATGAAACGTTTTTACCCATATTAAAATTTTTCGAAGTATTTATTTGAACTAGAAATGGTTTCTAAAACCACTTACAATACTTAAATTGAAACTCAGAACCGTCCAAATGAAGGAATCATTTTTAAAATGACAGTGTTTTGTAAATAACACTTACAAGAATTTCGTATGATTTTTTGTTGGAATTCGTGCAACTGGCAGATACAAAATTCTGTCATTCCGAAACTAATAGCTTTATTTGGACTTTTATAATGGTTCTGAGTCTCAATTTAAGTATTCCAAGTGATTTTAGAAAACCTTTCCAATTCAAACAAAAATTTCGAAAATTTTTCAACTAGAACCTTTCTAATACTTTTCATGAAATTTCATGAACCTGATAAATATACCACGCTGCATCTATTCTGATTTTACTTTCTAAACGTCTCAAAATCAATCATTAACATTTTCAATGACAGCTATAACTGACGCCTTACATGTTTCTTGGACTTGCAATGAAAAATGCAAATCTGCATACCAAAACTAGTCATGCAATCAATAACTGCAAAATAAGAAAAGATTTACCAAAATACCACGAAAAGTGTTTTTTTGTAATTTTTATTCATCTCAAAACCAATTATCACAGAGATACAGCTCTCCAAAAAACACTAAAATATGGAAAACAATCCCTTGATTTTTTCACTTGTGTATTATTGATCGTATTCTTCGATAATTTAATTCTTTTACCTTTCAATACTTTTTAATATTGTTTTTTATACTTTTATACCTAACTTTTTCTCTTATTTTCTTAAAAAAAATTTTCCACATTCTGCTAATCCTGTGTCCTGGACACATAAGATGAATCTTCTTTTCCTAGAAGAATGCTTGAAAAAAAAAGATAATCTCAGAAATCAAAAGGAAAAACGACGCATTTCATTCGCTGAGATTGGGGATGCTCTCAAAATGGAAGGGTACAAAATCCCAGCGTCTTTTCTTGAAAAAAAACGCGAATTTGAAGCAATATTTTCACTCTATCGTTTATAATAATAAAAAAACTTCAACTGGGTCTTATTTTGACTTGATGTCAGAAATTTTTGAGAAAGAGGTCCAGATCCACGTTTGCCCCACATTTGAATCTTCTTTATCTCGGGGAAGTCCCGAAATAAAAAAGAAAAGGACGCGACAAGTAGCAGAATCATCAACGTCATCATCTACCTCCAGCTCACACGTTTCAAGGACTCTCTTCAAAAATAATCAGAAGATTCGCAAGGCTCCACTATGCCTTCAACCAAGTCGCCATCAGTTTCACCAGCTATCGACTTAGATCAAGCTTTAATTGGTTCACCCAGCTCATTATTCTCCTCAGCACGCCTTAGCAAGGTGGAAATAGCCCGAGAAGAAGCCTTGAAGCTGGAAAATGCAAAAATTATAATTGGAGCAAATATTCATGAGTTGCAATCAATGCCCGAAATGCAAAAGAGGTCCTTAGAAATAGCTGTGAGCTCAAACAAAAGCTGTTAAAAAAACAACTAGAAAAAGATGATTAGATTATCTTTATTTCAATCTCATTACTAAACGAATTAACATAACACTGAGGGAAAAATGAATGCACTCAGCAAAGAAATGTCTTTACGCTTCCTATATTTTTCTGCACACAGACTTCTCTGTACCCACCAAATAACGCAATCTTTACTAGCAACACTAATCCATTAGCAGGTATGCAGCGAGTAAATAATTCTGTTAACTTATTACAGGAATAGGTGAAGCCTTTCGGTGATAAACTCATGAAAATGTAATGAGTTAAGTTTCTATGTAATACTTTATGCATTCATTACAGTAAAAACAATTTTTAATGTACTCTGTTCAACACACCCAGTGTGAACATGGTGTATGCGACAATAATGAACCCTACAGTGTGAACGCCCATCTGAAGTCCCCATTGATCGCCCATCCATAACCATTCCAAATGTGTCAACCAGCTGTCAAACAATAGAATTGTCATTCTTTGGCTACCTCCAAAATAATAAAGTGTGTTTTGCTTAAAATTCAAAGTGTCGTGTTTTATTTTCTTTATTTTTACAAAGTATTAAATTAAATTAAAGTAATTAAAAGGCTATACAGCCAAACATTTGGTCCTTCGAGCCCTGAAAATTATAAGGAATTTTAAAAAAGGATTCAGATACTGTCCTTGGATTAAAAAAGTGTGTGCAACGTGGGATTTAGACATAACCAAGTCAACACGAGGAAATTTTCGGACGCCATTTTAATTGAGTAAGTGACAATTTTCCTTACTATTATTAAGATATTTTCTTTCAAATAAATAAATACAAAATGGCAACTAAAAACTTATCGGCAAAATATAAACAATTAAAAAAGGATATAGAAAATTTTAGCAAAAAAGGCAAGGCAATTAGCGCCAATTATGTGCAAGCTCGATTGAAATTGCTTGAGGATTTGTGGGAGTCAGTATCAAGTGTGTATGAGGAGTTTTTAGCAGCCGATGATGATGTTGCCAAGAAGCAGGTAGAAGCAGAATCCATTTACGAAAGCTTCAGAGAGGATTGTTGCGACTTCCGAGCAAGGCTTCTGGATTCGCTGGCAAGTCTTGGTGGCAGCAGCAGCCAGCCGTCCAGCGGAGTCCCTGCGAAGGAAAGTGAGCATAAGAGTGAGGAAATTCACTTACCATCAATCAAAATACCTGTGTTCGACGGCAACTATGAATCCTGGCCAAATTTTCATGATCTTTTTATAACGCTGGTGCATAATAAATCATCCCTTACGGATATCCAAAAGATGCACTATTTGAAGACGAGTCTAACAGGCGATGCTGAGAAGCTGCTCTTCACGCTGAAGATACAAGGCCACAACTATGCCAAAGCTTGGTCTCTGTTGCAAGACCGTTATGATCACCCTCGCGTCCTCGTCAACATCCAGTTGAGTTCATTAATCAATTTGCCGTCGTTGGCACAAGAGCGCGTGGAGTCGATTAAGGATCTGCTGTACACTTCGACCCAAGTAATCCATAGTCTTGCGAACCTGAAAATAGAGGTAGAACATTTAGATCCAGTTATTGAATATGAAGAAAATTTGAAAAGAAATTCTTCTGTTTAAGTGGAGTGACCGAATATATAATTCAAAGTTAAAAGTTCAAGTGAGCTCAACTCCATGATTGCGTTTCGCCCAGGTACGATAGTTGGGCTCAAAAGTTAGATGACTATCGTACCCTTCTAAGACGCAATTTTGTATCGATGTTTACCGACTAATATAAAAATCACAGCATCAAGATACTATGAATTTTATTATTCTAAGGGAATTTGGTTAAATTCAGACACTTAGAATTTCAAATGCCCGCGCTCAGGCTTTTTATAATTATTGAATATGAAGAAAATTTGAAAAGAAATTCTTCTGTTTAAGTGGAGTGACCGAATATATAATTCAAAGTTAAAAGTTCAAGTGAGCTCAACTCCATGATTGCGTTTCGCCCAGGTACGATAGTTGGGCTCAAAAGTTAGATGACTATCGTACCCTTCTAAGACGCAATTTTGTATCGATGTTTACCGACTAATATAAAAATCACAGCATCAAGATACTATGAATTTTATTATTCTAAGGGAATTTGGTTAAATTCAGACACTTAGAATTTCAAATGCCCGCGCTCAGGCTTTTTATAATTATTGAATATGAAGAAAATTTGAAAAGAAATTCTTCTGTTTAAGTGGAGTGACCGAATATATAATTCAAAGTTAAAAGTTCAAGTGAGCTCAACTTCATGATTGCGTTTCGCCCAGGTACGATAGTTGGGCTCATCAGTTAGATGACTATCGTACCCTTCTAAGACGCAATTTTGTATCGATGTTTACCGACTAATATAAAAATCACAGCATCAAGATACTATGAATTTTATTATTCTAAGGGAATTTGGTTAAATTCAGACACTTAGAATTTCAAATGCCCGCGCTCAGGCTTTTTATAATTATTGAATATGAAGAAAATTTGAAAAGAAATTCTTCTGTTTAAGTGGAGTGACCGAATATATAATTCAAAGTTAAAAGTTCAAGTGAGCTCAACTCCATGATTGCGTTTCGCCCAGGTACGATAGTTGGGCTCATCAGTTAGATGACTATCGTACCCTTCTAAGACGCAATTTTGTATCGATGTTTACCGACTAATATAAAAATCACAGCATCAAGATACTATGAATTTTATTATTCTAAGGGAATTTGGTTAAATTCAGACACTTCCTGGGCGAAACGCAATCATGGAGTTGAGCTCACTTGAATTTTTAATTTAGATCCAGTGCTAATTTTTCTTCTAGTGCGAAAGTTACCCAGCAGAACGCAGCAAATGTGGGAAGAGAAGCTGAATGATAGAGAGGACCCAAAGAAGTTGCCGACTTTCACGGAATTTACGTCCTTTCTGGAGACAAGGTTCCGGACTCTTGAAGCGGTCGACCAGCAGCACAGTCAAGGTACATCCAAGCCATCGCGGGACTCTTCACACAAAAATTCGTTTATTGCACATGCGCAGTCTGATAAAACAAAGCTTTCCTGTAAAATATGTCAGAAAAATAAACATGCGGTTAGAAGATGCAGTAAATTTCTGAAAATGAGTGTTACCGAGCGTAGTCAGGTTATAAATAAACTGGGTTTGTGTCGAAACTGTCTAGGGTATAATCATGCAACAGATAATTGTCCAAGTGATCGTAGGTGTTATCATTGCCAACAACCACATCACACTTTATTACATGTAAATAATATTCCTTTTCAGCCAAACCAACAACCTTCACGCTTACAGCAAAATCATAATAACTCTGTTCAGCAAATACAGCAACCAATAAATAATCAAATACAGCAACAGAGTATCAACCAAAACTCACAAGGCGCAACTTTGAATGCAGATGCTCCGTCTTTCCAGAATTCCAATAGACAACCGTCTTTATCAAACAATGTTGCTTCTCACCATTCGCACTACAGCTTTCCGACCAAAAACTCACAAGTTTTACTGGCAACCGCCCTTGTGAAAGTGAAGTAATCGTTAGGAGAGTGGTTGACGCTGCGAGCATTGCTGGATTCTGGTTCTGAAGCGTCGTTCATCACGGAATTTGCCGCCCAGTTGCTTCAACTCAAATCGAAACCAACTCATACGGAGGTGTCCGGGTTGGATTTGGTCAGCAGTGGCACCTGTCTAAGAGTGGTGGACATCACTTTTGCTTCACAGCATTCCTCCTTTGCGACAACAACGCAAGCCTTCATCTTCAAGTCACTGTCTGGGCATTTGCCGGCCCGGACCCTTCACGTTGAGAATTGGACTCATCTCAACGATTTTGTGCTCGCCGATCCAGAGTTCTTCAAGTCATCCAAAATTGATCTTTTGCTTGGCAGTGATGTCTTAGCTGAACTGTTGCTGCCGGATCTGATTCAGCCAACAGATAAATCGATGCCGGTCATGCAGAAGACAACATTGGGTTGGATATTGTTCGGAAAGGCCCCAATTGTATGTGAGTCAAATCAACCCATCCGAAGCTTCATGCAAACTGTAGAGGTTGAGGACCAACTTCGGAAATTCTGGGAATTAGAAGAGACACCCTTTAAGCCGTATCAAAGGGCCGAAGATATTGAATGCGAAAATCATTTCGTCAACAACACTGAACGGGCAACTGATGGACGCTATCAAGTGGCATTGCCGTTTAAAGGAAACGTTCCTCCGGTTTTTGGCGATTCATATCAAGGTGCTTTACGTCGTTTCCAAAGTTTAGAGCGGCGTCTTGAAGGAAATCAACAGCTCCGAAACCAGTATACAGCTTGCATCGAAGAATACATCCAACTGGGTCACATGACTGAAGTGGACAAAAATCTTCTGCCAGAAAATCTGCATTATTTCCTGCCACATCATGCGGTCATCAAAGAAAGCAGTTCAACCACAAAATTGAGGGTGGTGTTCGATGCCTCGTTCAAAACATCAAGTGGGATTTCTTTGAACGATGTTATGATGATAGGTCCTGCGCTTCAACAAAATATCTGCGATATTATTCTTCGGTGGAGGTTGTATAGATACACGTTTACCGCAGACATTGAAAAAATGTATCGTCAGATCTGGGTTGCAGAACAAGACAGGAACTATCAGCTGACTCTGTGGAGAAATAAATCTGAAGATCCTATTAAAGTTTACAGACTTAATACGGTTACCTTTGGAACAGCAGCCGCTCCATATCTTGCGATTCGAACGTTGCAGAGAATAGCAGAGGATAATCGTCAAAGTCAAATCGTTTTCAACATGATACATAAGGAGATGTACGTCGATGACTTGATATCCGGAGGAAACAGCATTGAAGAGGCTGAAGAGAAAATAAAGCAAATTAAATCAACTTTAGAGACAGCTGGGTTTTACTTACGGAAATGGACGTCCAATTCTGATGAATTACTGTCGGGCATTCCAACTGGAGAACGGGAATCAACATTCTCAATGCCATCAGAAGACTCAGAACGAGTTAAGATGCTTGGTGTCCACTGGCTTCCTTCTGTCGATCAATTTTCTTTCTGCTATACTTCTCTTTCCAATCCACAGCCGACAAAACGATTCATTTTATCAACGATAGCACGTTTGTTTGATCCGATGGGTTGGATTGCTCCCTGTATCGTCAAGGCAAAGATGTTCATGCAGCAACTATGGGTGAAGAAAATTGCTTGGGATGAGCCAATCGAACAATCACTTTTGGAACATTGGAACGTTTTCTACAAGGATTTGCAAGCCATCAACAAAATCCAGTTTCCAAGGTGGGTTCAAACGAGTGGTGATATGTCTCGAGTAGAACTTCATGGTTTCAGCGATGCATCGGAAAAGGCATATGGAGCAGCAGTTTATTTACGAGTTGAGGACGACAACGGCCAAGCGAAAACGCATCTCCTCATCGCTAAATCTAAAGTTGCTCCTGTACAGCCAGTAAGTCTTCCTCGTTTAGAACTTTGCAGTGCTGTTATGCTAGCCAAGCTTTTGGATCATGCCAGTCAAGTCTTGGGCAATAAAGACATTAAGAGGTTTGCTTGGACGGATTCAACCATCACTCTTTCTTGGATTCGAGCGTCCCGAACCAAATGGGATACCTTTGTGCGGAATAGAGTTGGAGAAATACAGCGGTTGACACCAGTCAAAATTTGGAAACATATTCCAACTCAACTCAATCCTGCAGATTTGGTTTCCAGAGGAGTTTTACCGACGGATTTGCTGGACAACCCATTATGGTGGCATGGACCCGACTTTTTGCGCGATACGTGGGATTTTCAGTATCCAACTCAGCCGATAATACAAGTGCATCATATCGAACAGATTGGTCCGCCAATCAATGAACTCATGTATAGGATGTCTGAAATAAACAAATTGATTCGCATTGTCGCTATGATTTTACGTTTTACTAACAACTCGCAAAAATACATACCAAACTGGAAATTTGGACCTATTTCCCCAAAGGAACTCGATGATTCAGCTAAGCTTTTAGTGAAATTAGCACAACTGGAAATGTTTCCTGATGGTATTTCGAAATCCAGAGGCATGGCATCTCTAAATCCATTCGTAGATTCTTACGGAATTATTTGTTGTAACATAATTTTGGTTAGTAGTGTTCCAATTTATTTCACCATTGTGTACATAGCCTTAAAGTTATAGATTCGGAGTAGATAATAACAACTGTCAAATTTTTATGAATAAATCTTTCTCTTCTCTGTAAACTATCAAACGAACTGGACGTCTTTTATTTTGAAGCTTTGGTAATCTGCGTAATATAAAGTAATCATATTACTTTTACAACAGGTTATGGGCCCATTGCAACAAAAAAATATTAATTCATTCATTCAGATTAATATTTTAAGATTTTTTGCTAATTTTTATATAATTTTCTTAAGGAGACGGGGAAGAATAATTCTAACCTGAGCAAAAAATGGGGAAACCAAAGAAGCTTCTAGGCAGAAGTAATTTTGATGAGTGGAAGGTGGAAGCCAAGGCCTATCTTGCTACAAAAGGCCATTGGAAGTGCTTCGACGGGACGGAGTTAGATGCTGATAAAAACTTTTTGGCAATACAAATGCTTAATTTGCTACTTTCGTCCTCGCTTTACACGTACACAGAAAAGTGTACAAGTGCAAGAGATGCTTGGGTGTCAATTTGTGCTGCATTTGAGGACACTGGCATTGGTCGTCGTGTGGACTTGCTAAAGCAAATGGTAGGGCTTTGGCAAACAGACTGTTCTTCAATGGAAGAGTATGTGCATAAGATGGTTTTGATGTCCATGAAGGTTAAAAAGGCTGGTCTGGAGATAGGAGACGAGGTTGTGGCGGCACTCATGTTGGCTGGTTTGCCAGATGAGTATCGTCCTATGGTAATGGCTATAGAAAATACCAAGGACAAATTAACCCTAGATTGTGTTCAAAATCGTTTACTGCAAGAAGTTACTTCTAAAGATGAAAGTGTAGATGCTGCTTTTATTGCCAATAAGCGCAACAACTTCCAAAGGAAGAAACCTCAGGTACACAAAGTTAGGGAGAACAAATCTGTGACGTGCTATGTATGTGATGAAGTTGGTCATTTTGCCAACAAGTGCCCAAACAAAAAGAAAAAGCAGGATCAGCTGTTTCTATGTTCTTCTTTGCCGCAAGATAAATCTTCACAGGAATGGTATATCGATTCCGGTGCTTCGGCACACATGACGATGAATAAAGCTTTTATGTTAGACATGCGTCAACCAAAACAACGGGAAATCGTTGTGGGTGATAATTCTCATTTAGCTGTTGAGCGCACTGGGGACATTAAGATGTGCATTGGAAACGACAGCTCATCTTATAACCGAAATGTGCTAGTCAAAGATGTTTTGCACATTCCAGAAATCTGTGCGAATTTGATGTCGGTTAGTCAGATGGCGAAGCATGGTAACACATTGGTCTTTGACAAAGACAGTTGTAAGATCTTTGATGCAAACAAATCATTAATCGCAACGGCACCACTTATCGATGATTTATACAAATTAAGCTGTTTAACGGATCAAACAGCAGTTGCCATGGTGGCGGCTGACAAAAGTTTGTGGCATCGGCGACTGGGGCATACAGGTGAAACTAGCTTGAGGAAGATAAAAGAAGCGGTGACAGGTGTAGATTTTGTGGAGGGTACTGGTAAGAAATGTGTGACATGTGTGCAGGGAAAACAAGTTCGAATGTCGTTCGGAACCAGTGAAAATCATGCAAAAGAGGTGTTGGAGATAATCCACAGTGATGTAGCGTTTATGCCTGTGCGTTCGTTTGGTGGTGCAAAATATTTTGTTACCTTTATTGACGACTTCAGCCGTAAGGTTTTCTTATACCCAATGAAGAACAAAAATGAGGTATTTAGCATCTTTAAAAATTTTAAAAGTTTTGTCGAGAACCAGCAAGGTCGCACTATAAAATGTCTTCGCACAGACAATGGTACAGAGTACTGTAATAAACAATTTGATCAGTATACGTCAGACCATGGCATCTTGCATCAACGTACAGTCCCACATACACCCGAGCAAAATGGGATGGCGGAACGCATGAACCGCACAATAATGGAAAAAGTTCGTTGCATGCTTTTTGATAGTGGGCTAGGTAGTAGTTTTTGGGCTGAAGCTGCCGTAACTGCTGCATACTTGATTAATCGAATTCCATGTCGATCTATATTATATGATACACCAGAGGAGCGATGGACGAAGCAAAAACCTGACTTGTCTATGCTGCGTGTGTTCGGCTGCCAGGCTATGGCGCATGTGCCAAAAGTTCAGCGTAACAAACTGTCTCCAAAAGCGACTGAGTGTATTATGGTTGGATATAGCGAAGAGTCGAAGGGGTATCGATTATATGAACCAAAAGCTAAAAAAGTTTTCATTAGTAGGGATGTTACTTTCATTGAAGACAAGAAAATGCAAGTTACTTCAAGGTCAATTAAATCTTCTGTTTCTTCCTTAGAGGTTACAAAGGGTCATAAGAAAAGTTGTCAAAACTTGGCTCAATATGATTCCAGTGATGATAGTGACTCAGATGATGAATCCAGTGAGGCTGTTCCAGACCAATTGACTGAACTGCCAATGGATGCGGTACCAGATCCGAGCAACTCCTTAGATGATTCCGTGATTTTCACAAGTGAGGAAAACCAGAATACTTCTTTAATAGAAATCAATGATGGCATGGGAATTGAACATAACGAATTCAGTGAGGCAGTGAACAACGAGAATTCGTCATATTCATCTGCCAATGAAACCGATTTTGATGTTGCTGCTAGTGAGTTGTTGGTTGTACCATATCCAGTAACACATAGTGAAAGTGATGCAAGTACGAGGTGTTCTTCCAACACGAGAGTTACCCACAGTTTATACGCTATGTTAGCAGAGGCAACTAAGGACGTGAGTGAACCCAGAACCTTCGAAGAAGCGAGGCAGTGCGAGGAGAAGGCGGAATGGGAGAAGGCGATGAAAGCTGAATATGAATCACTGAAAGCCAACGATACTTGGGAGTTATGTGATTTACCTGCTGGTCGAAAAGCAATAGACAGTAAGTGGGTGTTTAAGGTGAAAAGAAATGCTTCTGGTGTGATCGAGCGCTACAAGGCTCGACTCGTTATCAAAGGCTATAGCCAGGTAAGAGGGATAGATTATGACGAAACATATTCGCCTGTAGCACGTTATTCGTCGATTCGGTTTCTGTTGGCAATGGCGGTCAAGTTTAAGATGATAATACACCAGATGGATGCAGTGACAGCGTTTCTCCAAGGCGAACTATCAGATGAAGTTTACATGCGTCAACCAGAGGGGGTAGGTGATAAATCGGCCAAGGTTTGTCGTCTTAAGCGAGCTCTTTATGGCCTAAAGCAATCTAGTCGAGTCTGGAACGATAAACTAAATGATGTTCTAGTACGAGAAATGAAGTTCAAACGATCTTCCATCGATCAATGCATTTATTTTAAGCACTCGTATCAAAACACCATCATTCTTGCTGTTTGGGTTGACGATATAATGATATTCGCGAGTAACTCTACGATGTGCACGAAATTAAAAAGGGATTTATCCACACATTTTAAGATGAAGGATCTAGGTGCAGCTTCATCATTACTAGGTATGAACATTACATACAACATAGATGGATCACTTTCAATTGATCAGCACCACTACATTTCTACTATTATCAAGCGATTCAACATGGAAAACAGTAATCCTGTCTGTACACCTATGGATCCAAACCAAAAACTGTCAGAAGAAATGTGCCCCAAAACAGATGCGGAATATCGAGAAATGGCTGATGTTCCATATCAGGAAGCAGTGGGGTGTATTATGTATGCTGCACAAATCAGTCGTCCGGATATTTGTTTTGCCGTTAGCGCTCTTAGCAGATACAACACCAATTATGGCAGAGCACACTGGGGAGCTGTAAAAAGAGTGCTACGATATTTAAAGGGTACCATCGGTTATAAGCTAACGTTTTATCCAAAGGAAGATCATGGACTGGTTGGTTTCTGCGATGCAGATTGGGCAGGAGATCTTGACAAGCGACGTTCAACCACTGGTTACGTGTTTCGAGTTCAGGGTGGAGCAATTTCTTGGGCAACTCGTCGTCAACCAACTATTGCGTTATCTTCAACCGAAGCTGAATTTATGTCAATGGTATCGGCTATCCAAGAAGCACTTTGGTTAAAGCGCTTCGAGTGTGAAATATTCTTAGAGGCATCGAAGAAAATTACTTTGTACTGTGACAACCAAGGAGCACTTCACTTGGCAAAGAATAAAAACTATCATGCTCGTACAAAGCATATTGATGTGCGAAAATATTTCATCCAAGAGCATTTGGATCAAAATGTCGAAGGAGAAATTGGTCTGAACTTGCAGTATAAGCCAACAAATGAAATGATAGCAGACATCTTAACAAAGTCGGTAAATTCTCTAAAGTTAACTAAATTTATATCTGAATTTGGATTAGGCAATTGATTGATTTTTATATTTTTTATTTTTGCTTTGAGTAATCTTTTATTATATATACAATACATACATACATTTTTTTTTACTTTGTTTTTGAATTTCTTTAATATATTATTGTAACACTAGTGAGGCTGTTGTAACATAATTTTGGTTAGTAGTGTTCCAATTTATTTCACCATTGTGTACATAGCCTTAAAGTTATAGATTCGGAGTAGATAATAACAACTGTCAAATTTTTATGAATAAATCTTTCTCTTCTCTGTAAACTATCAAACGAACTGGACGTCTTTTATTTTGAAGCTTTGGTAATCTGCGTAATATAAAGTAATCATATTACTTTTACAACATTATTCGTGTCGGTGGAAGACTGAAGAACGCCAACCTGTCTTATGATCAACAGCATCCAATCATTTTGGAATCAAGTCACCATTTCACAAGACTTGTTCTTCATGAAGCACATGAGAAGACTCTTCACGGAGGTATTCAGCTGATGATGGGTTATCTTCGAAAAAGGTACTGGATTTTTCAAACGAAGCGAGCGGTCAAGAAATATATCCATGATTGTGTTATCTGCTACAGGTATAGAACTAAAACAGCTCATCAACTCATGGGAGAACTACCATCGGCTAGAGTGACTATGTCCAGACCGTTCTGCCATACAGGTGTTGATTACGCTGGTCCAATTAGTATCCGGGCTTGGAAAGGTCGCGGAGGAAAATCTTACAAAGGTTATTTAGCCATTTTTGTTTGTTTAGCAACAAAGGCTATTCACTTAGAAGCGGTAAGTGATCTCACTACCCAAGCTTTTTTAGCTGCGTTTCGACGCTTCACATCACGAAGAGGAGTTTGTAGCCAGATCTACAGCGATTGCGGCACGAATTTTGTAGGAGCCGAGTCAGAGCTGTATCGTTTGCTGAAAGGTGCTACCCATGATTGGAAAGATGTTGCTGAAGTTCTTTCATCACAAGGAACGAAGTGGAACTTCATTCCTCCTGCTTCTCCCCACTTTGGAGGATTGTGGGAAGCCGGAGTAAAGAGTGTGAAACACCATTTTAAAAGAGTTGTCGGAAACGGGACACTCACTTTCGAGGAACTCACCTTGCTTTTAACGCAAATTGAAGCGTGTTTAAATTCGAGGCCTCTTTGCCCGTTGTCAGAAAATCCCGACGACTTCCAAGCGTTGACTCCAGCACACTTCTTAATCGGAGCAGAAATGTTCACCGTACCAGAGCCAGATCTCACAATCGGTAAGACGAACTATGTCGATCGGTGGAAAGCAATCCAGTTCAGCTTGCAAACTTTTTGGCATCACTGGCAATCCGAATATTTGGCCCGGCTACAACAACGACCAAAATGGTTAAAGCCTCAACCTCAACTTCAAATCGGTGACCTGGTTTTGATCAAGGATGAAAGATTCCCCCCAACAAAATGGAATTTGGGCCGAATTTTAGAAACTTTCCCAGGAAAAGACAGCATCACTCGAGTCGTCAAGCAGAAAACGCAACAAGGGGAATTAAAACGCCCTATAACAAAGCTGTGTCCTCTACCAATTAACAACAATCAATCTAAAATTCAAGCCTAAACACACACACACACACACACACACACACACACACACACACACACACACATACACACACACACACATATACACACACACACATATACACACACACTAATACATCATATCATCATATGCATCATGCTGCCATCCAAATGCGAAGGCATTAATATGTCAAAGCTCTCTCGCAATCAGAATGCACATATGCAATTATTCTCCGAATTAATTATTTAAAATATTAATCAATTTTATAAAAATGTCATCAACACTCATATCATTACAAGGAAATTCAAACGTAGTGGATAAAACGGACATTAGTATCAAATTTTAATAAAATGTCGCGGAAATAAAAAAAGGAGTGAATAAACCGGCCGTTAGGCAGAATCAGATATGAGCGCGTACGAATACATACAAATAATATTATGTCGACTTCAAAGTAGGATTTAACTTCCCATAATCACTAAATTCTTGATTTATTTGTAATAATTAACTCACCTGGATCATTTTCTCCGCAACAGCTACATCACCACGATCATTTCGTTCAAAAAAAACAAACCGCACAAACAAACTAAAATTCACAACTTCGCGCACTATAACCACAACCGACGCCGTAATTGATGGAATTTGTTCATTCAAGACTCAGCCAAGGCAATTTGTTGTTATTTGCCTCCGTCTTCACAATTACTCGATACTTTCTCAATGAAATAACGAGTAGGATCTGCATGAGCAACTTTTGGAGATTAAAAATATCGATAACAAATCTGTATCGATAATGCGGCGATTTATCTCGACCTGCGACAGTTCGCCTCGACAAACTATTTTCATTTTTCTTTATTAAACTCAGTGATGCCAGATGAGGTTTCTAGAATCCCACCAAACTTCCAAAAAATCCCACCATTTTTGTACTGGAAGGAAAAAAAAACCACCATAACCTTTTCTGCTACAAATATTTCCTAGATATAAAAGTATTTCGTTTAATTAGTCAGTAATTGGTGAAGAAAGTCAACTTGTCCTAGAAATTTGTAAGCCCTAGAAAACTTATAATCAAGACTTTAAGTTTCTTAAGGTGACGCAAGATTTTTGCCACCTCATTTGTGGAATGTTCACAAAAAATGTATACCGATCCGAAAGATCACTAGATCATATAATAAGATAAGATAAGATAAGATCAACTATTTTCAATAATTAGTCAGTCAAAGTTTTTCTGATGAATTTTTAAAGTTCGTTTCAAGGTTATAAAAAAAATGTCATGAAAGGTCAGCTAGGAAGTATCAGTAATTGTTCAGCCATTGATTTTTATGAATTTTGAGCTATGTTTTAATTTTTTCTGACTGTCATGCCGAAGGTGTGGGTTCGATTCCCAGCCGTGCCACCTAAAAACAGAAATATTTTATTCGAGGTACTGCCTCTTGCGAGGAACTGACAAATCCTCCAAGAGTATACTTGTCATGAAAAAGTGCTTCTCATTTAGCCGTTCGGACTCGGCAGAAAACTGTAGGTCCCCTCCATTCCTGCCAACAAACACACACACAGGAATGGTTGTGAGTTGTAAGTCACTAGGCCCTGGTTCTCCACGAGCTGTTGCGCCACCCAATTTATTTTATTTATTTATTTATTTTAATTTTTTCAAGGACAGTGATTTTGCTACCTCATTTGTGTGGTATTCACAAACAAAATTATTTCAGTTTCTGTTTTATTGTGCCAAATTATTATAGGTCATAAAATTCGAAAATAGCAGGTATAGTGAATTGTAGTTTTTCCCACCAAAAAAGTGACCATTGAAATATTTTCCCACCATAAATCCCACTATGAATATTTTCCCACCATTTTTCCCACCAAAGGCATTTTTTCCAACCATTTTGGTTGGAAAAACCACCAATCTGGGAACACTGATTAAACTTATTTATTTCATAAATATTAATGAATTGTTTCATTTCATGTTTAACCATGACACGAAAGGCCATCAAAGAGTTTCTTGTTTTTCATACTCAGCAACAATTCCGATGATAAAATCCAGCAATTCGCTTTCGCCCGGGGAGAATGTTCAACACACCCAGTGTGAACATGGTGTATGCGACAATAATGAACCCTACAGTGTGAACGCCCATCTGAAGTCCCCATTGATCGCCCATCCATAACCATTCCAAATGTGTCAACCAGCTGTCAAACAATAGAATTGTCATTCTTTGGCTACCTCCAAAATAATAAAGTGTGTTTTGCTTAAAATTCAAAGTGTCGTGTTTTATTTTCTTTATTTTTACAAAGTATTAAATTAAATTAAAGTAATTAAAAGGCTACACAGCCAAACATTTATAATATAAATATGTGTTGAGAAACTCTGATTTTGATATTATTATGTAGTGGGTACAGCTTCTTTTCATATGTTATGCGATATTATATAAAAACGTGTAAATTATTGGCGATGCGTACATGGTAATATTTAGTGAGTACAGTTTAAAAGCACACATTTCATACAAAAAACATTTGCTAAGTAATCAACACATAAAAACATGTAAGTTATCGGCAATGCATACGTGATGTTGTTTAGTGAGTACAGTTTATATGCAGCCATTACATAAATATAAAAAGCTAAGTACTCATCAAATAAAAACGTGAAAGTTATAGGCAAAGCATACATGACACTATTTAGTGGGTAAAGTTAATATACTGTTATTACATATATATTAATATGCTATGAACTCATCACATAAAAACGTGAAAGTTATAGGCAAAGCATACATGACACTATCTAGTGAGTATAGATAATATACTGTTTATTCATATATATTAATATGTTGTGTACTCATCACATAAAACGTGAAAGTTATAGGCAAAACATACATGACACTGAGAGAATGAGCAAAATAAAAGATGACACTAATAACCAAAAACTTAAATTATTCATACGAGGAAATGCCATGTCGGGTGCACCGATCATAAGGGGTACAAACCAATTACCAAATCCTCCCATTAAGGCTGGCATTATCATAAAAAATACCATTATTAATGCATGGCCTGTAATCATTACGTTATATAATTGATAGTTATTATTAAGTATATTGACGTGCATTAACTGAGTACGAATGATCACTGATAATAATCCACCAATAATTCCAGCTAATATGGAAAAAATAATGTACAGTGTCCCTATGTCTTTATGATTAGTGGAAAACAACCAACGCTTTATGCCCTTTGGTACATCACTCATATCTATACTCCAAATTTAACTCACTAATTTTCTACTTTCGATCCACTTATTAAAATCTTCTTTGCTTACTGCTTCAACAACAATTGGTAAGTATAGATAATATACTGTTATTACATATATAATAATATGCTATATACTCATCACATAAAAACGTGAAAGTTATAGGCAAAACATACATGACACTATTTAGTGAGTATTGTTAATATACTGTTGTTGCATATATATCAATATGCTATGTACTCAACACATAAAATCGTAAAAGTTATAGGCAAAGCATACATGACAATATTTAGTGAGTAAAGTTAATATACTGTTATTACATATATATTAATATGCTATGAACTCATCACATAAAAACGTGAAAGTTATAGGCAAAACATACATGATACTATTTAGTGAGTATAATTTATATGCACTAATTACATAGACATAAATGTTCCTTGTACTTGTAACATAAAAACTGTCTGTCACTATTTGGTGAGTACAAATTATATGCACTCATTACATATATATAAATGTTCTATGTACTCATTACATAAAAACGCGTCAGTTATTGGCATGGTATACATGATAATATTTAGTGAGTACAATTAATATGCACTAATTACATAGGTTTAAATGTTCCTTGTACTCGTTACATAAAAACTGTCAGTTATCGGCATTGCATCCATGGTACTATTTGGTGACTACAGTTTATATGAACTCATTACATTGATATATTTTTTCTATGCACTCATTACATACATATGTACCCAGTACATAAAAACACACTTCATGTACTCATTCAAAAAAAAGTTCTGTTTTCTGTAATGAATCCATATTTCCGTGTAGAGTGAATAGTTTCTATGCACTCATTACATACACGTTCTAGATACCCATTACTTAAAAACGTACATATGACGCTATGTAGTTTTTCCTATGTAAATAGGAAAGAAACTATAGAAAAGCAAATTAAAATAATAACAGGTTTTTATATTAATGTTTTTTTAATAACTTTTATAAATTATAGCTACGTTTGTACATATGTATTTAAGAAAAATGAGTTTTCAAAATTTTTCGGAGTGTTGCCATTAATTCGTAAACGATAGTCGCACTTGATATTTGATTCCGCTTTTTTCCCACATCGATTTGTTTGTATAACCACATTTGAACAAATGTCCACACGCTAAGGCAGTCTGCAGGATACTGGACGTGACAAACATGGTACACCTTGAAACAGATATCTATAGCACCCGACATACTGCTCGCTATATATTTTATGCCGTCGAAAAATACAAAAATGGCTGTCGGCTTCAAAATGTTTTCTCCAGTAATAGCTTAAAAAAAGAAGAGATATTGGTATAAATAATTAAAAATTCCAATTTTTCAATTATTGTCAGTTAAATATACATAGTTAGATACTGCCATATCATCACCAGAAAAAGATACCTTAAAAATTATTATTGATATAATATGTAAAAGTAACTCACCGACTAAGCTGTTTTACGGAAATGTAGGTATACTTTACAAATCCAATCACTCACTTCACTTGGCCTTAAATCACTTAATATCACAAATATTTGTCTTTTTTTTAATTTCTATTTAATATTTGAAATAATTTTCATAACTTTTCACTTTTTAAAACACTTCTGAAATCCGCATGCGTTTTCAAGTATAATCGAGATCTAATATAAATCAACAACCAACTAGTCAAGAACACCTCAAGCGACTGATAAGTAAAAAGCAAGAAGACACATCTTAAAATTATGACAAACGGTAACATAAACCATATTATAGTTACAAACCATATCTTAAGATATGCATTGAGTATATATCATCTATATTGAATACAGACTCGTATAGACCCAGTTCACGTTCTTGGACTGAGAACTGTTGCTGGCGCATAGATTATGCGTTGGGTACATATCGCCTGTTCTTAATATAGTCTGAGTACACACTCCTTACACTCAGCACATTATTTGCTGTGATGTATATTTTTTCAGTTGGTTGGCTGGAGTTTAACTGCAGTTGGGAAATAGATTTTATGTGTTGACTGAATATCGGCTTTGTTTAATACAGGTTCGTATAGACCCAGTACACGTTCTTGGACTGAGAACTGTAGCTTGCGCATAGATTATGTGTTGGGTATATATCGCCTGTTTTTAATATAGACTGAGTACATATTCATAATTCTCAGGTAGGCTGGAGCTTAACCTTAGATGCATTATGTGTTTAGTTTATGTCGACTTTATTGAATACAGGCTCATATAGACCTAGTACACCTTCTTGGCCTCAGCACTGGAGCTGACATATATATTATGTATTGGGTAGATATGACGTTTTTTTCGATATAGACTGAGTGTATGTTGCTTATAATCATCATATAACATGCTGTGATAAATAATTTGTTTCAGTTGGTTGCTTTGCGTTTAATTGGGCTGGTGAAGAGATATTTGTTGAGTACATACATATATATGATGGTTCATTTGAATACAGGTTCATATAGACCCAGTACACGTGCTTATACTAAGCACTGGTTTAGCTTGTTGATGGATATGGTTTGAGTATATATTATGGTCTTAATGAATACAGGTTCATATAGACGCAATATACGTTTTGGACTCATTACTGTAGCTGGCCTATAGACTATGGAATGAGTATATCGCCTGATTTGAGTATAGACTGATAGCATGTTGCCCATCTTCAACACATAATTTGCTGCGATGAATAATTTTTTACAGGTGTTTGGCTGGTGCTTATCTGCTGGTGGTCAAAAGATTATGTATTGAGTATAAATATCTACAGAGTCAATATATACTGATACTGAGTGAACGTCGCTTTTACTCAGCATATAACTTGCATTTTTGTCTGCATTGGGTATATTACGTCTTTATTCAATATACTTAATATTTCTGGTTTATACTTACTACATAAATATTCACCGAGGCAATAGTCTTGATGGTGAATTTTATCCGGTAAATAAATATCACTGTCACCAGCACATGTATAAAATGTACTCAGTAGATAATGTTTTCATGGCAATCCCATACAAACTTCGGTAAATACAAATTACATTATTGGTTCTGTACTGAGTTCATTGATTTTTCCCTCAGTGAAGACCTCGGGGTAATCCGAATTTCGATTATCGCCAGGAGATATCGTTTAGACTACAGTCTTGCTTCACGTAAAATCAAAAACGACTATCGTCTTGTCGATCTCGTTTTTGTAATTAAATATTTGCTTTCCGTAAGTTAATAATCGTCAAAACGCTATCGTCAGAACGATAGAGCTTAGACGATATTAAATTTTCAATGTTTGTTTAATTGAACATTTCTATTTACAATTGGCTTAAAAGATAATTTATAACTATAAGATACATTGATAAATAATAAGATTTTGTTGGCACATAAGGGGCCTAACGCTATACATTGATTTAATATAAAATACAAATAAGATTTATAATTTATGTATGTATTATGTAAAAACTTAACATAAAAGTCGGCTTGACTTTGTCGTCCTCGGGTTGTTCAATCCCGGTTGTCCAGTGGCGGTTTATTTATTAAGGGTGGGGGGGGTAGAGTTGGTGCTTAGCTACGACAATGTGCTGATCCTGGGTCAGAGTAGAAGGGTACTGCTTCATCGTTGGTTGTTGGACCTATATCCAGGATTTCCATAGCGCTTATGTACCATGGTGCTGGTTGCTGGATGTCGTTGTTGGTTTGTAATCCTTCTCATCAGTTGATTAGGGTGGTTGGCGATGTTTCTAACCAGCTTGTCGGCAGATAGCAATAAATACTTGTCCAGAGGGCTTACCTTAGCCTCATAGTAGAGTTGCTCGTTCTTGAAATGCTTACGCCGCTGACGCTGACGATCGAAGAAAAGCCCAGTGCAGATCCTCAGGATTTTCCTCTCAAATATTTGTAGTTCCTTCATAGCCGTTTTGGAAATGGTGAACCAAACTGGGAAGCTATAACTGATAACTGGTCTCAGGAGTTGTTTATAGATTAAAACTTTAGTCTGCTGGCTTAGCCCATGTTTTCTTCTTCATCAGCGGGTAGAGGCGGTGGAGAGCAAAATTGGCTTTTTTGAGGACAGTCCGTGAATGTGGGTTGAATCTCAGCAGCTCGTTGAAGCTGATGCCTAGGTATTTGGCGCTACATTTGGCTGCTAATCTAGTTCCGTCTGGGAGTGCTAGATTGTACTTCTACAGCTTCCAGCTGAGCGACCACGTCTGTCCCCTGGTTTTCTGAAGCAGATAAGCTCCGATTTGGTTGAGTTGATCCGGATGCCCCATTTGGTGTAAAATTGGAAGAGTTTGCGGATATGTGCCTCGACTTCTCGAACAGCTATCAATGCAAAAAATGATGAGCAATATGTAAGTGAGTCATCAGCAAAGAGAAGGTTCTCGCATTCACTTGAAATTGGTTGGTCAGAAGTCATGATGTTATAAAAAAGTTTCGACCCTTGGCCAACTCCAGCCCTTATGCTCTTCACTGTCGATTTGCAGGTTTCTAGTTGCACGAAAAAGTTCCTGGAAGAAAGAAAAGAAAATATAAATTTGATTAGCACTAAAGGAAAGCCTAGTATGTGGAGTTTATGGATAAGGGCTTCAATCTATACACTGTCGAATGCTTTCTCGGCATCCAGGAAGCATCCGACAGTAACTTGATTGCTGTTTAAGGCTGTGGTGATGTCGCGATGAGACTTCGGGAGTGGATGCAGGGTGCAATGTTTTTCCCGGAAACCGAACTGCATGTCTGGGATGATGTTGTTTTCACTGCAGAGCTTCTTGAGCTTCCTGAGTATCAGCTCTTCCAAGAGCTTACTTAGATTGTTGAGGAGGGATATTGGCCTGTAGTTGGTGATCATGTCCCTTTCACCTTTCTTGGGAATAGCCACGATTTTTGCAGTTTTCCACTTCTGGGGAAAGTAACTGTTGTTGATGCAGTTGTTGAATATGATGGCTAACAACAATATCACCGTTTGTGGAAGCCCTTTTAGAACGAAGTTGGATACCCCATCCGGTCCAGCTGACTTCTTTGGTTTGGTATTGTGAATTATCTCAGCTATCTTATCTGGGGTGCTCAAGTTTGGGATGTCGACTGGATCACTTGCAGGATTGGTGTCGTTAAACATTGCTCTGTCCAAGGTGGGCATAATTGTCTGCTGAATGGATGCCTCAATTTCGCCAAGGAAGACTGGATCATCTGATGGACTTGGCATGAAGCTTCCTTCGAAATGGGAAGCGAAGGCTTCAACTTTTTCCTGTATCGTTGTTGCTTCTCAATTGTTGGTGATGATCGCTATTGGTACCCAGCCAGTCAGTAATAGCCTTGCCTTCGTTGGTGACAGCAGTATCCAGCCAAAGGTGATGCCTTGTATTGAAATCTCCACCGATGACGATGAGTCCATAAATGCTTCGTCTAAGGATGCTGTTGAGAATGTGAAAATCGCCGCGAATTTTTCTTATGCTGGATTTGCATTTAAAGTACACGCTGATGATAGTAAGAGTCTCTGTTCCTAGTTGTATGGTGATTGCAGCGGCTTCGCTAGTTTTGAGACCTGAGATGATGGTTTCGGTGGTGTTGGGGTTCGGTGGAACTGCACTCCGAGCTTTTCCCATGACTGTGAGTAGGTCGGATCCAAAAATCCTTTGGACTTCGGTGTTTAAGTTCGTTGGTGGGTTTGGTTGGTCTACTCCTTGGTGTTGCTGTCCGGGAGTGATCACTTTTGCTGGTGTCGTTTTCTGTTGTTGCTGTTGATTTGTGGAGTTTGCTGGTTTCTGTAATGATACAGCGCTTTTCACCATTGCTGACTGCAGGACGGGTAACCAAGCATGCTGATTTGGCAGCAAATTCCTGCTATGCCTTTTTGTTTGCTGACAACCTGTTCCTTTCAGTGAGTCTTGCTTTGAGGGTTGGACAACCCTTGAAGCTGGCTGGGTGACCTTCCTTTTGGCAATTGGCACACCATAACATCCAGTCCAGTGTTCTCCTTCCGTTGGCATTCTCCAGGCTCGTGGTCCTCCTTGCACTTGACGCACACGTACTGGCGTCCGCAGTTGGTGTGTCCCAAAAGCTGGCAGTTTCGGCACTGACCGATATCGTTGAACTTAAGGCGCTCCCAGTACACCCTCTGGTTCATGACTAACGTCCCTGTGTAGACTTCGTTGATGTCACATGACTTCGACAGCTCTCCCACAAAGTTGTTGTAGCTTTTCCCTTGCGCCTTCTTAGCTTTGAAATGGGATACCTTGATGACTGGAAGTCCTTCTATCCGTAGCTCGTCCTCAACTTCGATGGCAACATTAGAGTGATGGATTCCCTTTAGTAGAAGTAGATTCTTCCTATCCTCCCGTGGTGTGAAGGAGTTGTATTGGATCTTCCTCGATTTCAGAAAGTTTTTGATGGTGTCAAAAGCTTCTCTGTTTCCAGCGGTAATTATGGTCGTCTTTGTGTTCCGGTTTTTGAATGTCACACTCAAGTTCTTGCTTTTGCAGAACCAGTTGATTTCAGCAATGTTCCCGGAAAAGCAGAAAATTGGCGGCATTCCTGGGGCCTTCGTTGGGTTCATGGTATTGTCCTTTGCTGTCTTTGAAGGTTGGGCTGGGGTGGGTTTAGTGGTTTAGTGGTTTAGTGGCTTGGTTTTGTGGGTTCACTGTATTGTCCTTGGATGTCTTTGGAGGATGGGCTGCGGTGGGCTTGGTGGCTGCTGATGTTGATGCTGCTTACAGTGTCTATTCGGCTTCAGTTTGGACAAGCATTGGAGCTTTAGGCGGATTCTTTGAGGAATTCTTGTCAAGTTGGATGCGCTTTATTCCATTCTCCTTTTTGGAAGCCTTGATTGGTCTCTTCTGGCCAGGTAGGGGAGAATCGCTGACATCCTTTTCCGAGCTAATGATCTCACTAAGATCCTCTTCGGTTGATGACTCCTCCAAAATGCTGGCGGTTGAAGACTCGTCGTCAGTTTCCATCGCTTCGGTATCCATATTTTCTGTCGTTTTGATGTCTTCAATGACTTTATTGGGCTGGAAATGCTATTGAAAGACATTGCTAATCTGGCACAATATTCAGGCCCGAGGTCCTTGACGATCCGCTGAACCAATGCTTCAAATGAAGCGATTGCCGGACTTAAAGGTTCCATTGCTGGATTAAACTTTTGCTTTATTTTTATTGTTTTATTGACACGGATTTAAACACGCGCAACACTATTTTAAGAAAACACTGTTAACACACTTAATCCGCATTAATCTTCAAATTAATTGCTGGTATAATCCCTTTTTTATTTTTGCTTGTGGGCAGTAAAATTAGGTAGCCCGAAGGTGTACCTGAATTGTTGACCTTTTTTTTATATTAATTAGGGTGGATTTCAATTTAAAATAAAATAAAATTCTTTCGCTGTATAACTGTTCGTGATGAGAGCACAGACGTGAATGGGGCTTAGACGATAGCTAAAGAGGTAACGTCTTGTAATTATTTGAGTGCTTTCTCGTTGTTTTTTAGCTATATATTTTTTTAAATAATAAATTATAAATAAATAAATTGGATGGCGCAACAGCTCGTGGAGAACTAGGGCCTAGTGACTTAAGGCTTCCCCAAACCAACGCGAAACATTCGCCGACACGACGCGAAATCATTCACAATAATACAAAATATGAAAGATACACAATGCTAAACAACAACGAAAAATTGTCTTTGCGAATGATTCGCTGCAAATTCGCGTTGGTTTGGGAGAGCCTTTACAACTCTCAACCATTCCTGTATGCGTATTGTTGGCAGGAATGGAGGGGACCTACAGTTTATTGCCGAGTCTGAACGGCTAAATGAACAGCACTTATTCATGACAAGTATACTCTTGGAGAATTTGTCAGTTCCTCGCAAGAGGCAGAACCTCGGATAAAACATTCCTGTTTTAAGGTGGCATGGCTGGGAATCGAACCCACACCTTCAGCATGGCAGTCCTACGCACTAACCACCATGCTACGAGGTTTTTTAAATAATGCAAACAAATTAATAATTGAATAATTACGGTATTAATATTAGTCAACACAAAAAACCGGAAGTTATGACTTCTAGTTTTTAAGAAAATTTAAAATTACTGATACTCCTTTTTTATGAGATTATTATATTCGGGGTATTCATGCAACTGCGTAAAATACTAGATAAGTTTACGATTTGGTAAATTTTATCTTTTGGTTAATGAACTGTCAAATTTTGTATGGGAAATGGCTTACACAATTTGGTTAATTCTATCCAAGGATTTAGCTGCGGAAAATTAACCAAATATTTGGTTAAACTTATCCAAACGTCATTGTGACTTTTAGAGATTGAGTTAAGCGTGTTTGTGACTTTTAGAATTAGGCATGTTTAGAAATATGATATAAATGATATCTCGGAGAACTAAAAAAGCTCCGAATGTGTTCTGTAATTATTGCATTGCAATTACTTCGTGATAAAAGTTGTGAATTAAAACGTAGTTTACACAAAAAAAAAAATAATTAGAAGGTCTACATTTACTCAACGATTAAAGGCTCTGCCCAACCAACGCGAAATTATAGCGAACCGTTCTTTCATCTCTTATCTTTTCTTATCTTTTCTTTTCTGAAATCTTAAAGGGTTAAATGAAACAGATGTTTACATTTATTTTACTCTTTATTTGTTCAGATATGCCAAATGAATGGCAGGAAAAATATAGATAGTTACAGTGTTAAAGTTAAGTGAAATATATTACAAAAAGTGAAATTATAGGATCTCATTCAGCAAAACATGAGTCCGTGTACAAACTTTCTTTCTATTACTTTGAAAAAATTGCGTTTCAATGAAACCCCAAAATGAGGAACATGCAATTGGATACTCGAGATTTAACAAATAAAAAATACTCGAGATACTTGAGATTTAACAAATAAAAAATTTTAAAGCAGATATGCACTGCTCGGATAAAACTGTTAAATTTAAATTAAACTCCATCAAAATACAGGAAAATGTTAGTAAATTTTAGGATTGAGTCACCGTGAACAATGATGAATGGTTGGACATTCTCACCCATTTTGTTGAGGAAATCGATGTGGTCCTCAATGGACTGAATTGTACTCGCTATCCAAATAAAAGCGTTCTGCGAGTCCTTGATCGTATATCTGGTAGCATGTTTCCGAACCTCTTTGTCCCTTTTGAATGTTTTTTGGAAAGGTACAAAATATCGATGAAGAGCCCTAAGCAATGCCGCATCTTTACGATCTGAAAAAAAGCCAAGCACAACAAAAAAATTACTGAATTAGTAAGCTTTAAATGTGAAATTTTAAAAACTTAAAATAGTTACTTTTGATTGTTTTAAGAAAAATTATGAAAAAAAAGTCTAAAGAAGTTATTAAGTTCAAATGAAATTTTTACTTGACCTCGGTTGCGGTTAATGTAAAAAAAAGCAAAAAGTTTTCAAAATGTTAATGAAAATGATTCTAGACAGTGATCCTAGTTTCATTCTTCGGTATATGAGACTCTCAATAATTAAAAAAAAAAAACAAAAATCAAGATCCTATTCAAATGTTGGTAACCCTCTACCGGAAATGTTGTAGTCAAAAGAGAAAAAAGAAATTTAAAAAAAAGCAGTTGGTGTGTCCCAAAAGCTGGCAGTTTCGGCACTGACCGATATCGTTGAACTTAAGGCGCTCCCAGTACACCCTCTGGTTCATGACTAACGTCCCTGTGTAGACTTCGTTGATGTCACATGACTTCGACAGCTCTCCCACAAAGTTGTTGTAGCTTTTCCCTTGCGCCTTCTTAGCTTTGAAATGGGATACCTTGATGACTGGAAGTCCTTCTATCCGTAGCTCGTCCTCAACTTCGATGGCAACATTAGAGTGATGGATTCCCTTTAGTAGAAGTAGATTCTTCCTATCCTCCCGTGGTGTGAAGGAGTTGTATTGGATCTTCCTCGATTTCAGAAAGTTTTTGATGGTGTCAAAAGCTTCTCTGTTTCCAGCGGTAATTATGGTCGTCTTTGTGTTCCGGTTTTTGAATGTCACACTCAAGTTCTTGCTTTTGCAGAACCAGTTGATTTCAGCAATGTTCCCGGAAAAGCAGAAAATTGGCGGCATTCCTGGGGCCTTCGTTGGGTTCATGGTATTGTCCTTTGCTGTCTTTGAAGGTTGGGCTGGGGTGGGTTTAGTGGTTTAGTGGTTTAGTGGCTTGGTTTTGTGGGTTCACTGTATTGTCCTTGGATGTCTTTGGAGGATGGGCTGCGGTGGGCTTGGTGGCTGCTGATGTTGATGCTGCTTACAGTGTCTATTCGGCTTCAGTTTGGACAAGCATTGGAGCTTTAGGCGGATTCTTTGAGGAATTCTTGTCAAGTTGGATGCGCTTTATTCCATTCTCCTTTTTGGAAGCCTTGATTGGTCTCTTCTGGCCAGGTAGGGGAGAATCGCTGACATCCTTTTCCGAGCTAATGATCTCACTAAGATCCTCTTCGGTTGATGACTCCTCCAAAATGCTGGCGGTTGAAGACTCGTCGTCAGTTTCCATCGCTTCGGTATCCATATTTTCTGTCGTTTTGATGTCTTCAATGACTTTATTGGGCTGGAAATGCTATTGAAAGACATTGCTAATCTGGCACAATATTCAGGCCCGAGGTCCTTGACGATCCGCTGAACCAATGCTTCAAATGAAGCGATTGCCGGACTTAAAGGTTCCATTGCTGGATTAAACTTTTGCTTTATTTTTATTGTTTTATTGACACGGATTTAAACACGCGCAACACTATTTTAAGAAAACACTGTTAACACACTTAATCCGCATTAATCTTCAAATTAATTGCTGGTATAATCCCTTTTTTATTTTTGCTTGTGGGCAGTAAAATTAGGTAGCCCGAAGGTGTACCTGAATTGTTGACCTTTTTTTTATATTAATTAGGGTGGATTTCAATTTAAAATAAAATAAAATTCTTTCGCTGTATAACTGTTCGTGATGAGAGCACAGACGTGAATGGGGCTTAGACGATAGCTAAAGAGGTAACGTCTTGTAATTATTTGAGTGCTTTCTCGTTGTTTTTTAGCTATATATTTTTTTAAATAATAAATTATAAATAAATAAATTGGATGGCGCAACAGCTCGTGGAGAACTAGGGCCTAGTGACTTAAGGCTTCCCCAAACCAACGCGAAACATTCGCCGACACGACGCGAAATCATTCACAATAATACAAAATATGAAAGATACACAATGCTAAACAACAACGAAAAATTGTCTTTGCGAATGATTCGCTGCAAATTCGCGTTGGTTTGGGAGAGCCTTTACAACTCTCAACCATTCCTGTATGCGTATTGTTGGCAGGAATGGAGGGGACCTACAGTTTATTGCCGAGTCTGAACGGCTAAATGAACAGCACTTATTCATGACAAGTATACTCTTGGAGAATTTGTCAGTTCCTCGCAAGAGGCAGAACCTCGGATAAAACATTCCTGTTTTAAGGTGGCATGGCTGGGAATCGAACCCACACCTTCAGCATGGCAGTCCTACGCACTAACCACCATGCTACGAGGTTTTTTAAATAATGCAAACAAATTAATAATTGAATAATTACGGTATTAATATTAGTCAACACAAAAAACCGGAAGTTATGACTTCTAGTTTTTAAGAAAATTTAAAATTACTGATACTCCTTTTTTATGAGATTATTATATTCGGGGTATTCATGCAACTGCGTAAAATACTAGATAAGTTTACGATTTGGTAAATTTTATCTTTTGGTTAATGAACTGTCAAATTTTGTATGGGAAATGGCTTACACAATTTGGTTAATTCTATCCAAGGATTTAGCTGCGGAAAATTAACCAAATATTTGGTTAAACTTATCCAAACGTCATTGTGACTTTTAGAGATTGAGTTAAGCGTGTTTGTGACTTTTAGAATTAGGCATGTTTAGAAATATGATATAAATGATATCTCGGAGAACTAAAAAAGCTCCGAATGTGTTCTGTAATTATTGCATTGCAATTACTTCGTGATAAAAGTTGTGAATTAAAACGTAGTTTACACAAAAAAAAAAATAATTAGAAGGTCTACATTTACTCAACGATTAAAGGCTCTGCCCAACCAACGCGAAATTATAGCGAACCGTTCTTTCATCTCTTATCTTTTCTTATCTTTTCTTTTCTGAAATCTTAAAGGGTTAAATGAAACAGATGTTTACATTTATTTTACTCTTTATTTGTTCAGATATGCCAAATGAATGGCAGGAAAAATATAGATAGTTACAGTGTTAAAGTTAAGTGAAATATATTACAAAAAGTGAAATTATAGGATCTCATTCAGCAAAACATGAGTCCGTGTACAAACTTTCTTTCTATTACTTTGAAAAAATTGCGTTTCAATGAAACCCCAAAATGAGGAACATGCAATTGGATACTCGAGATTTAACAAATAAAAAATACTCGAGATACTTGAGATTTAACAAATAAAAAATTTTAAAGCAGATATGCACTGCTCGGATAAAACTGTTAAATTTAAATTAAACTCCATCAAAATACAGGAAAATGTTAGTAAATTTTAGGATTGAGTCACCGTGAACAATGATGAATGGTTGGACATTCTCACCCATTTTGTTGAGGAAATCGATGTGGTCCTCAATGGACTGAATTGTACTCGCTATCCAAATAAAAGCGTTCTGCGAGTCCTTGATCGTATATCTGGTAGCATGTTTCCGAACCTCTTTGTCCCTTTTGAATGTTTTTTGGAAAGGTACAAAATATCGATGAAGAGCCCTAAGCAATGCCGCATCTTTACGATCTGAAAAAAAGCCAAGCACAACAAAAAAATTACTGAATTAGTAAGCTTTAAATGTGAAATTTTAAAAACTTAAAATAGTTACTTTTGATTGTTTTAAGAAAAATTATGAAAAAAAAGTCTAAAGAAGTTATTAAGTTCAAATGAAATTTTTACTTGACCTCGGTTGCGGTTAATGTAAAAAAAAGCAAAAAGTTTTCAAAATGTTAATGAAAATGATTCTAGACAGTGATCCTAGTTTCATTCTTCGGTATATGAGACTCTCAATAATTAAAAAAAAAAAACAAAAATCAAGATCCTATTCAAATGTTGGTAACCCTCTACCGGAAATGTTGTAGTCAAAAGAGAAAAAAGAAATTTAAAAAAATCTTAAAATAGTTACTTTTGATTGTTTTAAGAAAAATTATGAAAAAAAAGTCTAAAGAAGTTAATATGTTCAAATGAAATTTTAACTTGACCTCGGTTGCGGTAGAGGGTTAATGTAAAAACAAGCAAAAAGTTTTCAAAATGTTAATGAAAATGATTCTAGACAGTGATCCTAGTTTCATTCTTCGGTATATGAGACCCTCAATAATTAAAAAAATAACAAAAATCAAGATCCTATTCAAATGTTGGTAACCCTCTACCGGAAATGTTGTAGTCAAAAGAGAAAAAAGAAATTTAAAAAAATCTTAAAATAGTTACTTTTGATTGTTTTAAGAAAAATTATGAAAAAAAGTCTAAAAAAGTTAATATGTTCAAATGAAATTTTAACTTGACCTCGGTTGCGGTAGAGGGTTAATGTAAAAACAAGCAAAAAGTTTTCAAAATGTTAATGAAAATGATTCTAGACAGTGATCCTAGTTTCATTCTTCGGTATATGAGACCCTCAATAATTAAAAAAATAACAAAAATCAAGATCCTATTCAAATGTTGGTAACCCTCTACCGGAAATGTTGTAGCCAAAAGAGAAAAAGAAATTAAAAAAACTCTTAAAACAGTTACATTTGATTGTTTTGAGAAAGATTATGAAAAAAAAGTCTTAAGAAGTTAATATGTTCAAATGTAATTTTTACTTGACCTCGGTTGCGGTAGAGGGTTAATGTAAAAAAAGCAAAAAGTTTTCAAAATGTTAATGAAAATGATTCTAGACAGTGATCCTAGTTTCATTCTTCGGTATATGAGACCCTCAATAATTAAAAAAATAACAAAAATCAAGATCCTATTCAAATGTTGGTAACCCTCTACCGGAATTGATGTAGTCAAAAGAGAAAAAGATATTTAAAAAATCTTAAAATATTTTAATAGTAGTAAATTTTGGTTTGCTTTAAGATAAATTATGAAAAAAAAGTCTTTAAAAGTTAATTTTTTCAAATGAAATTCTTACTTGACTTCAGTTGCGGTAGAGGGTTAATGTAAAAGAAGCAAAAAGTTTCAAAATGTTAATGAAAATGATTCTAGTATGTGATCCCAGTTACATTTATTCGCAATTAATGTCAAAAAATCAAAATTTTTATCAATATGATTCGAGATAGTGACTCTAGTTTCATTCTTTGGTATATGAGACTCTCAATAATAAAAAACAACAAAAATCTAGATCCCGTTCAAATTTTTGTAACCCTCTACCGGAATTGATGTAGTCAAAAGAGAAAAAGAAATTTTAAAAAATCTTAAAATAGTTATTTTGGTATGTTTTAAGATTGATTATGAAAAAAAAGTCTTTAAAAGTTAATTTTTTCAAATGAAATTCTTACTTGACTTCAGTTGCGGTAGAGGGTTTATATAAAAAAAGCTAAAAGTAATAAAAATGATTGTAGACAGTTACCATAGTATCATTTATTCGCAATTATTGATAAAAAGCAAAATTTGTATGAATATGATTCCAGAGGGTGATCTTAGTTTCATTCTTCGGTGTATGAAACTCTCAATAATTTAAAAAAAAAAACAAAAATCTAGATCCTATTCAATTTTTGGTAACCCTCTACCGGTAGTCGGAGGACAAAAAGAAATTTAAAAAACTTAAAATAGTTATTTTGGATAGTTTCAAGATAAATTATGAATAAGTTTTAAAAAGTTAATGTTTTCAAATGTAATTTTTACTTGACTTTGGGTGCGGTAGAGGGTTAAAGAAAAAAGTTTTAAAAATGTCAATGAAAATGATTCAAGACAGTGATTCTAGTTTAAACAAAGTACATACCTTTTGGAAACAGCCAAGTGATGGTGGCAGGAACGTAATTGATGGCAGCAAGAAGGTATAGCCAACTCAGGAACAGAAATGAGCAGCGCCTTTTAATTATTTGGTGACGGCGGCGATGACAGTGGAGCAGCAGCAACGTGTTGAAAGAGCACTACATAATGTATAAAAAGTTTTATTTTAGAAACAAAGCAAAATGAAAGATTTTCTACTATGTGTACATATATGATGTAGAAAATGTTTTGTTTTAGAAACAAAACAAAATGAAAGATTTTCAACTAAATACATTTTGGAAGTACTGACATAATATTTTGGAGCAGCCAACGTCTATCGTGATGCCGGCGTGGGCCGGCGGCACGATGGAAAACGCAGAAAATGGCTTTAGTTCTGCGAACTAGCAATTACGTAATGGGGGCCGTGGCGGCGATGTATTGAGGCAAACGAAGAAATCTTCTTAATGCCACCAAATAAGGTGATGGCAGACGTTTTTTAATGTTTGTGGCGACAAAAGTGGTGGCACCAGTAAGGTGGTGGCACTGCATGTAGGTATAATATATTTTATTTTTTTTTAAACAAAATGAAAGTTTCGCTAAACGTTTAATACTATTAGATAAGGGTATTCATGCAAAGGCGACAACGAAGTAACATTTGTAAACTGCGTAAATCTATCAAAAATTGTGCGGAAAATTTACTAATTTTACGTCTTGGCAAGAATACTCTTATTATTAATGAATTTAAAATGTTTAAACTATTATAAATGCATAAGAGGTACTCACCTAAAGTTCTGGAGACAAAGCAACGGCACGTGATGGCGGCTGTGGCGGCGGTGGTGGGCGTAGGCAAACGAACAAAAATGCCACCATTCATTTATTAATAACGTAGGCTGCAGTTTAAACAAAATTATTATCAATTAAATACCCTTTTTTTAATAAATTGAAATCGAATTTAAAACTTTCTTTTTATTTCTACTTACAGTTCTAGGTTCACGTCAGGTATCTTCCACTTCTTACACTTTCACACTTTAACTTTGAATGGCTTGCTTGATGCTTGGCGTCCTTTTGCCGGCTACATCATTCAACGAAAGAAATTCTTTCGTTCAATCAAGCAACTAAAGTGTTCCCACTGTTATAGGTGGCGCTAATCAAGTTTCGGCAAAATTGCTTAAGCTAAGTGTTCACGATTGGTAGATCTTACAATATTGTCAGATCTGCAGTGAAAAACATGCTTACAATTAAATAATTGTCAGAAAATTTGTCTGACAATTAATTGTAAGAAATCTGACAATCATGTGTTCGCTATCTGACAATCGTGTAATTTTGCAATTAATTGTCATTAAATAAATTAATTGTAAGGTATTTGATAATCTTGTACACATACAATTTATTATCAGGCCTGCCAATTTGTATCGTTGTCTAACGTTTCTGACAATGAAAAAATTGTCAGATGCACTTTTTTTAATATCTTACAATTTTTTCATTGTCAGACAAATTGGTAGGTATTCAACCAGCTATATGACAATAAATTGTTAACCAAATTCTAACAATAAATTGTAAGGGATTGGATTATCTTCCTACCGTGTAAACACACAACTTAATTGTCAGCTCACTGCTAGATAATTGTCAGACATTGTCAGGTCTGACAATATTGTAAGATCTACCAATCGTGTACACTTAGCTTTAATACCATCGACGGCATTTGTGAAAAGTTTATTTCTGTGTAAGCGACAACAAAAAAGCACAAAACTTTGCAAAAGAGTTATTTATATTTTGCCCAAAAATTGAACGGCCGGCGGTAGGTACTTATCAAGGCTTTAGGCACTACAATGCATTTGATTTTGGAATAAACATTTCTTATTATTCATAGAGCCTGTTTACACGATTGGTTTTTTACGGTCGTTTCGTGTTTCTTCTTTTTGACACACTGGTGGGGGATGTAAAAATGTAAGGGGAGTGAAGTAACGAAAGCACGTATGAAAATTTTAAGATTTTTCCCGATTTAACTTTGACGTTTATGATTGGAAAAATGGGTAGAGGCGGGGAATGCTAAAATTTAAATAATGAGATAAAAACAGTTTTTCATAATTAGATAGGTATACATTTTAACAAGGAGTGATTTAAAAATATTTTTAGTTATTATTACTGCCCAAGTATGTATTTTCTAATAAATGAACCTTAATTTTTGAACGTCAAAATAACGAATGGACTTTTTTCGTTCTGTTCTGTCAAAAAGACGAAAGATGAAACGATGATGAACAACCATTACAAACATAATTCATTTTCTTTTCCATTTTCGAAAAAAATTGAGTTTTAATTACACAGAAAGTTTGTAAAAAGTGTATATTTCATTAAAAATGCTAAAATGAGTAGGTACTTTCACAAAAGGGTGGTTCATAAATTCGAAAAAAATTGACTTTTAACTACACAGAAATTTTGTAAAACGTGTATATTTCATAAAAAATGCTAAAATGAATACTTCACAATAGGGTGGTTCATAAATTCGAACAAAAATGACTTAACTACACAGAAATTTTGTAAAACGTGTATATTTCATAAAAAATGCTAAAATGAGTACTTTCACAATTGTGTGGTTCATAAATTCAAACACAAAATTGAGTTTTAACAACATAGAAAGTTTGTAAAACGTTTACATTTCATAAAAAATGCTAAAATAAGTACTTTTACTACAGGGTGGTTCATAAATATTATGTTTTCTACATTTTCCAGTGGAATTAAAAAAAAGCAACATGGTAAATATTTGAAGCAAATAATCGATGAAAAAAAAAATTTCAATTAGGGTGGCTCACATTTTTTTTTTTTTTTGCTTTTTTCAAACAAATTTTATTTTATGAAGGTATCTTATGATGTAATTTCTGTTGAAAAGTGCAGAAAAATGTTTAAGCACTAGCCTAATAGAACATTTTTTTCATAGATTTATTTGTTTCAAATATTTATCACGTTGTTTTTTTTTATTCGACTGCAAAATGGAGAAGATAGCATATTTTTGAACGACCGACCCTAATGTGAATGTATTATTTAAACATTTCTAACGAAATTTACACGTTTTACGACCTCTCTGCTTTTTTTCCAAACTTAATTAAGGTATACTCGTTAAATTTGATATTGTTCATGGCAGTCCAAGGCAAAAGGTATATAAATGTTGAAATGTCCCGATTTCGGTCTTTCGCCAAACTCCATATGGACATGCAAAAAAACGCAGGTAGTGATAACGGAGAATTATATTTATATTTAATATCTGTTTATTGTTTCCATGAACCTGTACGTTAGAACAATTAATTACATTTATTAAAATCAATCAACGTTAATTGGGACAATGAATAGCCATTAATTAAAATATATATGTTAACTTATTAATTAACGATAAAGCTTGACGAAAGAGCATTTCTATTAATGGTGTTCATTAATTTAATTAACTATTCATTAATTTAATGAACCATTCATAATTTTTAATAAACAGTTTATTATTTCAATGTATGGTTAATAAAAATTTAACGAAGGGTTAATTTTGCGCCATTTTTTAGTTACAACTTGCGCGTTGCAGTGATCACACTTTAAAAAAATTAAAGTATTAAATTGAACAAGGTTTTTACATCATTTACCTGTGTGATGTAAGGAAATAACTAAATTGAAATTATTTTCAAGGAAATGCCATTTAATTACCAACAGGGATACACCCCACAATAGGTATGAGAAAAGGAATAATATCAATAAGCAAGTATTTCATTTGCCTGATCAAAATCTGATTTGAAAAATAAAAAGAACTACTTACATAAAGAGAAGAAAAAAGAGACAAATGCGTGAAATTCACAATATTGTATCCATTACGGAAGCTTAAAGGTGTAATTTAGGAAAAATTGAAATTGTTTGGTGTCAATTCCATTTTGTATTAAAATCTTACCGACAAACATTTGACATTTATATATAAAGTGTCGATAGCACAACGACAATCCACTTAATTATCTGGACATAGCTTAACTCTATATGTATTTGGCATGTTTGCCACTTGAATTCAGTTGAAAAGTAAATAATTGATAATATGTGGTCGGAAAGTGTAAACAATTCGACATGTTTGCTCATAGAAATGCTTTTCGTTTTCATTCATCCTACGCATTAAAGCATATTGCATAGAGTATAAAAGGCGACTTTTTCACTCCTATTGTACCTTTATGAATTTAATTGTGAGAGTATAAAAGAGGCTCACAAAAAAAATTTTGTTGGTACGTCAAAAAAACCACTCCACCAATCTGGGATAAACACATCATTTCATTAAATCGGAATAACTTTTATCCTGAATTGTCTCCTATGAGCAAAAAGCTATGGCTTGCTTTTTCAAGAATAATATAAAATAATAGGTTCGTATGGCTTTTACAATCACATGTGTAATAAATATGATAGGTATAATAGATTAATTAATAAATACGAGCATAAAACATTAACTAACAATCATAAGAAATGTGTTCGGATGCCAAATGGCCTATTATCGCCTTAAGCGTCACCATATTCACTTATACAAGCAATATAGAAACAAAGTACCACAAACTAATAAACGAGGTCGTGAGTGCAAAAGTGGTGTAACCCAGAGATTAAAACATATCGCAACTATCCCGTTGATATTATTTATACCAGGAAATATTTAAGGATTCGGTAATGCTTATTTTTTATTAACTTCCCGTCAGAGGGGTATTGGAGTGCTATAGAAACAAATAACTAATCATGTCTGAAAAGCAAATTTCAGATTTTTATTAAGGATGTTCATAAAAAATTTATTAACGTTTATTGATTTTTATAAATGGTTTTCATTGTTTTTTAATGAACACGTCATTAAAATATTGAACAGATTAATTAAAAATAAAAGCAGATTTTTATTAACGATGTTTATAAAAAATTTATTAACGTTTATTGATTTTTATAAATGGTTTTCATTGTTTTTTAATGAACACGTCATTAAAATAATGAACAGATTAATTAAAAATAATAGCAGATTTTTATTAAAGATGTTTATAAAAAATTTATTAACGTTTATTGATTTTTATAAATGGTTTTCATTGTTTTTGAATGAACACGTCATTAAAACAATGAACAGATTAATTAAAAATAAAAGCAGATTTTTATTAACGATGTTTATTAAAAATTTATTAACGTTTATTGATTTTTATAAATGGCTTTCATTGTTTTTTAATGAACACGTCATTAAAACAATGAACAGATTAATTAAAAATAAAAGCAGATTTTTATTAACGATGTTTATAAAAAATTTACTAACGTTTATTGATTTTTATAAATGGTTTTCATTGTTTTTTAATGAACACGTCATTAAAACAATGAAAAAACAATGAACAGATTAATTAAAAATAAAAGCAGATTTTTATTAACGATGTTTATAAAAAATTTATTAACGTTTATTGATTTTTATAAATGGTTTTCATTGTTTTTTAATGAACACGTCATTAAAACAATGAACAGATTAATTAAAAATAAAAGTAGATTTTTATTAAGGATGTTCATAAAAAATTTATTAACGTTTATTGATTTTTATAAATGGTTTTCATTGTTTTTTAATGAACACGTCATTAAAACAATTAACAGATTAATTAAAAATAAAAGCTGATTTTTATTAACGATGTTTATAAAAAATTTATTAACGTTTATTGATTTTTATAAATGGTTTTCATTGTTTTTTAATGAACACGTCATTAAAACAATGAACAGATTAATTAAAAATAAAAGCAGATTTTTATTAACGATGTTTATAAAAATTTATTAATGTTTATTGATTTTTATAAATGGTTTTCATTGTTTTTTAATGAACACGTCATTAAAACAATGTACGGATTAATTAAAAATAAAAGTAGATTTTTATTAAGGATGTTCATAAAAAATTTATTAACGTTTATTGATTCTTATAAATGGTTTTCATTGTTTTTTAATGAGCACGTCATTAAAACAATGAACAGATTAATTTAAAATAAAAGTAGATTTTCATTACGGATGTTCATAAAAAATTTATTAACGTTTATTGCTTTTTATAAATGGTTTTCATTGTTTTTTAATGAACACGACATTAAAACAATGAACAGATTAATAAAAAAATAAAAGTAGATTTTTATTAAGGATGTTCATAAAAAATTTATTAACGTTTATTAATTTTTATAAATGGTTTTCATTGTTTTTTAATGAACATTAATAGAATCAGTGAATCGTTTATTAAAAACTAAAAAAAAAAAATATGAGTGGCTGTTCATAAAAAATAATGAACGTTTATTGATTTTTATAAACGGTTATCATTTTTTTATTAACAAAGTTCATTGGGACAATGAATAAATTAATAGAATCAATGAATCGTTAATAAAAACGTGAATTTGGATTTTAATAAACGAGAATAACCAACGTTTATTAATTCCCGCTTTTATTTTTTATTATTTGTACATTGAATACATGAATCGTACATTGATTCAACGAATAATCGGTTTATAAACGCCGTTTATAGATTTTACGTACAATAATTTTTTCAGTGTACAACAACGTGTTTTTATTAATGTTTTTGTTGTGGTCAACGAATGATTCGCACTGGTTTGGAAGATTCTAAATAGCCGGAAGCTTATGAAAAATGTAAACATTTTGATAAACTAGTTATTTAGGTAAATACTAAAATAATGGGTGGTATCGACAAGCAAATTAATGCAACATGACAGTTAGCGGTTTTCCTTTTATTAAAATTAAGATATTTAAATAATAAGATAATTAAATACTTCAAAAAGGGTTTAAAAAAAAACAAATTTATCTATGGTTTTAATACAATAAGTTAGTTGAGATCATATTCCATTCGCTACGATAAAAATCATTTTACTCGTAGATTGAAATCTAAAGGACAATCGGCAAAACTGTATGGAAGGTGGTCTAGGAAATAATAAAAACGAGTCGTAGTTGTTGGAAAGGTAATTTTATGCGCTACAATAATCAGTATGGCAGTTCATTTTAAATAACTTTGTGAAAAAAGTTATTTACTAACCAAGGTTTTGTTTTGGTACATTTCAGTGTGGAACAAATTTATACAAACTGGTCTTAACAATACCAATAATATGTATGTCGTTAAAAAGGTATTTTTATGAACAATAATAGTTTCTATAACAACTTATTTAAAATCACTGTGTGAAAAAGTTATTCGCTGCGTTAGGGAATTTTGGTACAGATAAAATTTCTGGAGCATGGGTAACAAGTAGCGAATAACTTTTTTCACACAGCGATTTGAAATAAGCTGCCTATAACTATTTGAGTACATAAAATTTCATTTCCAACGAAATACGTCCCGTTGTTATTGGATGAACTTGCGTTCACACTTTTTGCCCATAATAAAAAGAAAGCATTTTTTCACAATAAAATGAACCACAATAATTCATTAATATTCGAATAACTTTTTTCACACAGTGATTTGAACTAAACTGCTATTAAAAGGTATTTTAGGAAATGGAAATACCTTTCCAATGACATATATAGTACCTCGTGGCTTGATGGTTAGTGCGTAGGACTGTCATGCCGAAGGTGTGGGTTCGATTCCCAGCCGTGTCACCTAAAAACAGAAATGTTTTATTCGAGGTACTGCCTCTTGTGAGGAACTGACAAATCCTCCAAGAGTATACTTGTCATGAGTGCTTCTCATTTAGCCGTTCGGACTCGGCAAAAAACTGTAGGTCCCCTCCATTCCTGCCCAACAAACACGCACACAGGAATGGTTGTGAGTTGTAAGTCACTAGGCCCTGGTTCTTCTCGAGCTGTTGCGCCACCCAATTGATTTATTAATGACATATATATTGTTGTTATTTGTTAGACCAGTTTTCATAAATTTTGGCCAAACTAAATATATTTTATACATACTAGAATGCACCAGAACACAATTCTATTTAGCGAATAACTTTCACACAGCGATTTGAAGTAAGCCCTCATAGTAACTATTGTAGTTCATAAAAATACCTTTCCAACGACATATGTCTCGTCGTTATTGGTCCTGTAGACCGTTTTATCCTATTCTCCTTTATAAAAAAAAAATATTTTTTGAGTTTTTAATTTTTTGAAAAATATATTTCTACATACATTACCTATGTAATGTACCTACCGGTTTTTAAGAAAAATCTGTATTTTTTCGTAAGAATTAATCAAAATATAGATTAAAGAATTAAATAAAATATATAGGGAGGGGTGAAAACCAATTTCGGCTAACACGATCACCTTCGAAGTTGCATTCATATTTTTTTTTTTTCAATGCACTGTTAATCGCAAAGGCCCCAGTTGCGGACTGCAAGACTTTGATTTTTTGAATAGCCCTTAATGAAGCTTTCGATGCCTATACTTCTTTTTTTGCTACCACTCACACCCAAAAATCTGCTGTGGGCTCTTAGTCTATTTATATTGTTCAACTTTTAAATAAGAAAAAACATTAATTTTTTAAATAAATTCAGAGACCATTTTCTGAATCTTAAAATTTTGTACGTAGCACTAAACAAAAATTGAATAAAAATATGTGAGCTCCACTTTTGCTTATAATTGGTTATATCTCTTTAAATACACATAACAAGAATAAATGCGGCATTTTATTCTTACTCTTCTTGTCAGGACTGCATTTGTATTTGTCGATAAAATTAAAAATACGGATTTTTTTTGTGAAAGTCAAGTTCACTCTTTAATTGAAGATAGCGGCAACCCTGAAAGGAGTTGATGGTCGAAAGTTTGGATTTGAGCTAGTCCTTCAACGAACTCCCGTTTCCATATTGAAAAACCACATTCACAACCTTTTGAAACACTTATAATTATAATGATGTGCGGATACCTTTCAGGCAATACAGTTGGTAAGCAATTGCTTATAAAAAGAAAATGTTAAGAATAAAACTGTACGATATAGTGATTACTAGATTTACTAGATTCATACTTTTCACACTTAAGAAAGTGTGAACTCCATTTTTATTGCTTATAATTGGTTTTAACTCGTTGAATGCACAAAATTTGAAAAAATACCATATATTGAAATTTGTAGTAAATGCATTTGTTAGGAATGCATTTTATTTTTTCGATAAATTTAAAATTACGGATATTATTCCTTCCCCAATCTTTTGTTACAAAAAAGTCTAAATTGACTAGACTATATTTTTTACATAATTTTTTAATATACATATTATATATTATGTAAATGACTTCAGGAAATCTAGTTTTGGTATTAAATTTCTGTATAGGTACCTTTCCTACCTACATTCGAAGCATGGTAATTTAACTTGCCAAGCAAATGAACTTGAAGTTAATTTGAAAGTAATTTTAAATGGAATCCTAGAAACTAATTTTGGATATGTTTTAAGAACCCTTCACCAGTGTTCTGAGTCTATCTGCACGAAATTTTGTTTTGTTACAATTTGTTAGGGGCTTAGCCATAGATTTACTTGACTAAAATAATAAGAATTTATTGATTTTTTATCCTGAATTTGTTTTAATCATGTAGGTATACGAATTTATAACAAAAAAAGAAGGTACTTATTAACGTAATGTAAAGTTACAATCTATAGGTAATAATGTAATCTCTTTAGTTAACCTTTTCTAAAGTTTTTTTTTTGAAAACGATTTCTTTAAAATATACATGCAGGTAAAGTCATTAAATGAACTTTAATCGAAAATAACTTAAAAAAGGAAAAGATTCCTGACTTTAAAAAGCGTAGCTACTTAAGTAATTTGCCGCCGTTGTTTCCTAATGATTATTGATTTTGTTTCCATCCTCTATACTTTTTTGCTATCGAATTGTCCCCTTCCGCCTCAACCGTTGAATAGAACCACCCTCCTAATAGATTTTCTTTAACTACAAAGTCTTACCTACATATCTTAAGTGAATCATCCTATATTAAACAATACAAAAAAAAGAGGTGTAAAATTTAACGCAAACAGCACCAGCGGTATAAAATTAATCATAAAAACACCTTAAAATATCCTTAAAAGCTACCCACCTAAAGTAGGTATGTAACACAGTACACATATCTAAGGTATTATCTTGCCCATGTTGTCCGAAAAGAGAACTGTCAAAGAAAGAAAAGATGGCGGTCTTACGTGACCCCGTCCGCTGTATTACAACAACAACGAAGAAAATAAACACAAAAGGGTAATTTAAATAACACTAAAAACTAGGAAGGAATGTTGTTTGCATGACAATATAATGTTAATAAACACTAAAAAGCTTGAAATAATTGTATTTGCTAATAAATAAGTAACAAATGAACACATAACACACAACAAATTTTGATGTTAAATCTAGTAGGGGTCACGGGATTCGCCATTTCCCACTGATTTTGATGGATGCGCAGAACTGAACAAAATGAACACGCTAATGATATTACCACAAATAATCATATACAGATGTCTCAGCCCCATAGAAAAAAGTGTCTTAAGAAATTGCCTTACCTGACATCGTCTTACCTGACAAAGATACAAAACCCAACAGCTTTACCAAACAAAGATACAAAAGCCAGCAGGGGTAGGTGACAAAGATACAAAATCTAGAAAAAAAAATCATATTCATTAAAACTAGGTAAGGTACACGCATGTCTTTCTCTCTGTTGTCATTTTGTGCGTGAACTCTATTTCCCCTTGATTTATTTTATTTTTATTTGTTGGGTTTCGTTTCGTGGACTACCTCAATTCTCATGTTGTGTGTGTGTTGTTTTTTTTTTATTGCTGATGGCTGCTGTTCTGTGTGCATTGGTTTGGCAAGCGTCTATGTGGCTGGTGGTTGTTTTGTTTTTGTATTTCATTTTTTAGTAGGAGTTTGCGGGTTGTGATTTCGTAAAGATCTTTTTGTTTTGAATTGGAACTTTCTTTGGTAAAGAAAATGTGATTTGATGAATGATTTTCTTGTAGGGAGATTTTGATTCGCTTATAACTTTGGATCTACTGAACGGATCTTGATGGTTAATCCCTTTAAATAAAGGAAAAATAACAAACAATATTTTAGGAATGTATATTATATGGATTCTTATACATACATATAAACAGTTATTATGTATACAATAAGAAAATGAACTAAGGGTGAGGTGGACACAAGGTAAGTTGTATTTTTTTGTGAGTAGGTAGGAAGGAATAGGTAGATGTAGATAGGTATATTGTAGGTATTTATCTACTTTATTTAAAATATTAAAGCTTATGAAAAATGTCAATATTTTGATAAGCTAGTTATTTAGGTAGATACTAAAATAATAGGTGGTATCGACAAGCAAATTAATGCAACATGACAGTTAGCGGATTTCCTTTTATTAAAATTAAGATATTTAAGTAATAATATAATTAAATAATTCAAAAAAGGTTAAAAAAACAAATTTATCTATGGTTTTAATACAATAAGTAGATGAGATCGTATTCCATTCGCTACGAAAAAAATCATTTTACTCGTAGATTGAAATCTAAATTTATAAAAAAAAAACTATTTTTTGAGTTTTTAATTTTTTGGAAAATATAGTCCCTGCATACATTACCTATGTACCTACCGTTTAAAAAAAAAACCTATATTTTGTTCGTAATAATTACTCAAAATATACACCCCGATTACAGAATCCGACGAATGAGCTGCGGAGGGGAATCTGACTCAATTTTGACATTTGGCTCATAGTAAAAATGTTTAAGAAGGTTTTATAATACAAATTCCATATACTACTGAAATAAATCAGCCAAGTAGAAGACTTAGCATTAAGGATTGGAAGCATTAAGGATTGGACTTGTTTGAATTATTGATTCAAAATAGCTTTTTATGCCTTTAGTCCTACAAATTGGCGTTTCGTTCGGCTTACTCACTTGAACTCATCAGTGACATAGTGAGGGCCTTGTCATACGCAATTTGTTTTAAAATTCAGTAAACTTACATGAATTTTTCAACGAAAATCCACTGTAAACTATATCACACAAGATTAGAATTCCTAATCATTAAGCTGGAAGTTTTTTTGCCCGGGGGCCAGCATAGTTTCTTTATAAGAAGGTTTTATAATACAAATTCTATATACTACTGAAATAAATCAGCCAAGTAGAAGACTTAGCATTAAGGATTGGACTTGTTGAATTATTGATTCAAAATAGCTTTTTATGGCCTTTAGTCCTACAAATTGGCGTTTCGTTCGGCTTACTCATATAAAAATGTCCAAATTGAGTCTGATTCCCTCCGCAATTCATTCGTCGGATTTTGTAATCGGGGTGATAAATTGATATCGATTTTAACGTTTATTTACAGTGAAATAAATTAAACGCATGATAACCCTCTCACAGCTCACAAAATGCTCTGATAGGGCAAATTTTTGTTAAAATTAAATTTTAAAATAAAATCGTTAGAAATGTGTTAAGATAATTATTCCAAAGATTTTTGGTTTCTCCAGCTTGTGGCCTTATCTTTTAGACCGAGAGCCCACAGCAAATTTTGGGTGTTAGTGATAGAAAACAAAGAAGTATAGGCGTCGAAAGCTTCATTAAGGGCTATTCAAAAAATCAAAGTCTTACAGTCCGCAACTGGGGCCTTTGCGATTAACAGTGCATTGGAAAAAAATATGAATGCAACTTCGAAGGTAATCGTGTTAGCCGAAATTGGTTTTCACCTCTCCCTAGATAAGCTTCTCTGGTCACATATCACGGAATCTGAAACCATTTGAGTATATAGTACGCTCTACCGGACCTTTTAAAATAATCAAAATTCTAAGTGAAAAAAGGTTTTTTTTTAAACAGTCTGGCAGGGCGAACTTAACACTCAAATGATCTCAGATTCCGTTATATGGGAACCGCGGACTTTGATTTCTTGAATAACCCTTAATGAAGCTTTCGATGCCTATACTTCTTTTTTTGTTACCACTCACACCCAAAATCTGCTGTGGGCTCTTAGTCTATTTATATTGTTCAACTTTTAAGTAAAAAAAACATTAATTTTTTTTAAATAAATTGTGAGACCATTTTCTGAATCTTAAAATTTTGTACGTAGCACTAAACAAAAATTTAATAAAAACATGTGAGCTCCATTTTTGGCTTATAATGGGTTATAACTCCTTAAATACACATAACATAAACAAATGTGGCATTTCTTACAAATTCATTAAACTTATTCTTCTTGTCAGGGACTGCATTTGTATGTTGTCGATAAAATTAAAAATACGGATTTTAATTGTGAAAAACAAGTTCACTCCTTAATTGAAGATAGCGGCAACCCTGAAAGGAGTTGATGGTCGAAAGTTTGGATTTGAGCTAGTCCTACAACGAACTCAAAAATAAAACATGTCTTTCCCGTTTCCATATTGAAAAAAACCCCACTCACACTTTTGAAACTATTAGATAATGAATTAAAACCTCTACATTACAACTTTGCCAACATAGTACCTTTTGCTATAATTATGTAAAGCTTTTTCTTACTTTGGAATAGTTGTTATATTGCTTATATTGAATTTTTATGTTAACAGTTTAGTTGCTTAATAAAAATCTTGTTGAACTGGATGTGTTCCGAGTTATTTATTGCTTTTTTCCAACAAAAACACTTATAATTATAATGATGTGCGGATACCTTTCAGGCAATGCATTTGGTAAGCAATTGCTTACAAAAAGAAAATGTTAAGAACAAAACTGTAGGATATAGTGATTACTAGAACTTTTGAAAGAAATTTTCTGTTAATACTGAAAGAAAAAAAATTGACTTAAAAAGTGTGAACTCCATTTTTATTGCTTATAATTGGTTATAACTCGTTAAATGCCCAATATTTGAAAAAATACCATATACTGAAATTTGTAGAAAGGCATTTGTTAGGAATGCATTTTTATTTTTTGATAAGTTTAGAATTACGGATATTATTCGTTAAAAACGAATTCACTCTTTAAATCAATATAGCGGTTCAAGGCGTTGATGGTCGAAAATCTTGACTTAAGCTTTATGTATGGTACTTTAACGAAGTCAAGAAAAAAACTCCTTCCCAATCTCTTGTTACAATAAAGTCTTAATTGACTGGACTATATTGTTTACCTACATAATTTTTTAATAAACATAATACATATATGTAAATGTTCACTTCAGAAAATCTAGTTTTGGTATTATATTTCTGTATAGGTACCTTTCCTCCCTACATTCGAAGCATGGTAAATTAACTTGCCAAGCAAATGAACTTGAAGTTAATTTGAAAGTTAATTTAAATGGGAATTCTAGAAACTAATTTTGTACCTATATGTTTTAAGAACCACTCACCAGTGTTCTGAGTCTATCCGCAAGAAATTTTCTTTGTTATAATTTGTTTGGGGCTAAACCATAGATTTACTTGACTAAAATAATAAGGTTTTATTGATTTTTTATCCTGAATTTGTTTAAATCATACAGATACGAATTTTTTTGTCGTACCTACATATCTTAAGTGAATCATCCTATATTAAACAATACAAAAAAAAGAGGTGTAAAATTTAACGCTAACAAAACCAGTGGTACATATACAATTAATCATAAAAACACCTAAAAAATGTCCTTAAAAGCTACCCAAATGACGTAGGTATGTAGTTCTTTTTTATGTTTTGATTATACATAGGTACATATATAGGTACCTACATATGAACATATACCTTTCTATTCTATTTATCTATTTGTTTCCTTTTGCTAATCAACAAATTCAGCTTCAAAATGTTTAAAGTTAAAGTTATTAAAATCGCAAGTTTTTAAATTTTAGCACAAATAAACATATGATTATTTGTGCTATGTGCTTTAAGAATAAAGATGCTGCGAAAAAATTACATGCATACACATACATACATACCTACAGATATTATCAAAAAATTTTCAGCTCGAAAAAAATACGAAAACAACAAAAATTATTTTTCCACCATCAGAAATATCTCCGCCACAAAAAAAAAATCTTTCTCTACCTACCCTCAAGGTCACAAATTATATACTATACATGCATACAATTACAATGAACAAATGAGTTCATACTTTTTGTTTATCGTTGCAAGTCTCAGACAAAAAAACGTAGATACCTACTCAACAACCGGTAAAGCAAAGTAAAACAAAAAAATAGCACTGCCTTGATCGTTGCTTAAGGGGCAAAGCTAGCATTGCAGAAACAAAAATGAAATCGACAGAGAAGAAGAGATAGACATAGATATTTTCCAACAGAGTCAAAGATACAAAATTCTGGGGAAGGTGCTTTCATTTTTGTAGTAAAACTCGCTTTTAAAAAGCTTTGAAAAATATAGCTTTTTCAATTTCATAGGTCATTTTGCTCCATAGGCGTGAGACATCTGGATATGATTATTTGTGATATTACCTTCAATATGTGTACTGTGGGTATGTAATTCTTTTTTATGTTTTGATTAAAGGTACATACATATGAACATATACATATATCTATTCTATTTATCTATTTGTTTCCTTTATCTAATCAACAAATTCAGCTTCCAAATGTTTAAAATTATTATAATCGCAAGAAATTAACTTTTATCACAAATAATCATATGATAATTTGTGCTTTTAGAATAAAGATGCTGCGAAAAAATTACATGCATACATACCTACAGACATTATCAAACATTTTTCTGCTCGAAAAAAATACGAAAACAACAAAAATTACATGTTCAGACAATCAAAAAAACATCACATATTTTTTCCACCATCAGAAATATCTCCACCACAAAAAAAATCTATCTCTACATACCCTCAAGGCCACAAATCTTATCCTATACAAGCATACAATAACAAAAACAATGGAGAAAATGGGTTCATACTTTTTGTTCATCGTTGCAAGTCTCAGACAAAAAAACGTAGATACGTACTCAACAACCGGCAAAGCAAAGTAAAACAAAAAAATACCACTGCCTTGATCGTTACTTAAAGGTAGCGCTAAACGACGAACATGCTCGCCGAACTTGTTCTTTTGCGTTATCCCCTACACGACGAACACATTTGGCGAACATTCATTTCGTGTTGATTCTTCAAAGCGTAAGCATGTGCGATAAAGAAGCGCAAGTCGTTGCGTTGTTGTAATTTCACAGCAAAAATGAGGTTTGCTCGCGAACATGGCCCTACATGGCGAACATCGAAGCCAACAAACACGACAAAATCGAAATTTTTCGCCAACAGCGAGCCGTTCGCGAACCATCCCCTACACGACGAATATATAGCGAGCACGAACAAGTTCGGCGAGCATGTTCGTCGTTTAGGGCTAGCTTAAGGGGCAAAGCTAGCATTGCAGAAACAAAAACGAAATCGACAGAGAAGAAGATATAGACATAGATATTTTCCAACAGAGTCAAAGATACAAAATCTTGGGGAAGGTGCTTTCATTTTTGTAGTAAAACTCGCTTTTTAAAAGCTTTTAAAAATGTAGCTTTTTCAATTTCATAAGTCATTTTACTCCATAGGCGTGAGACATCTGGACATGATTATTTTGTGCTAGTATATTTCTACCACAAATAATCATATCCAGATGTCTCACGCCTATGGAGCAAAATGACCTATGAAATTGAAAAAGCTATATTTTTCAAAGCTTTTAAAAAGCTAGTTTTACTACAAAAATGAAAGCACCTTCCCCAGAATTTTGTATCTTTGACTCTGTTGGAAAATATCTATGTCTATCTCTTCTTCTCTGTCGGTTTCGTTTTTGTTTCTGCAATGATCGCTTTGCCCTTTAAGCAACGATCAAGGCAGTGTTATTTTTTTTTTTACTTTGCTTTGCCGGTTGTTGAGTAGGTATCTACGTTTTTTTGTCTGAAGCATGCAACGATGAACAAAAAGTATGAACTCATTTCTCCATTGTAATTGTATGCATGTAAAGGATATCATTTGTGGCCTTGAGGATAGGTAGAGAAAGATTTTGTTTGTGGCGGAGATATTTCTGATGATGGCAAAAATATGTGATGTTTTTTTTTGATAATGTCTGTAGGTATGTATGTAAGCATGTAATTTGTTTGCAGCATCTTTATTCTAAAAGCAATATATGGTGCTAAAAGTTAATTTCTTGCGATTATAATAACATTAAACATTTTGAAGTTGAATTTGTTGATTAGAAAAAGGAAACAAATAGATGAATAGAATAGATATGTGTATATGCACATATGGAGGTACCTATAATGGAAACATAAAAAAGAACTACATACCTACGTTAGGTGGGTAGCTTTTAAGGACGTTTTTAAGGTGTTTTTATGATTAATTTTATACCGCTGGCGCTGGTGCTGTTAGCGTTAAATTTTACACCTCTTTTTTTTTTTGTATTGTTTAATATAGGATGATTCACTTAAGATATGTAGGTACGACAAAAAAAAAGACTTTTCAGTTAGAAGAAAATCTATTAGGAGGGTGGTTCTTTTCAACGGTTAAGGCGAAAGGGACAATTCGCTAGAAAAATGTATAGAGGATGGAAACAAAATCAATAATCATTAAGAAACAACGGCGGCAAATTACTTTAGTAGCTACGCTTTTTTAAGTCAGCAATCTTTCCTTTTTTTAGTTATTTTCGATTAAAGTTCATTTAATGACTTTACCTGCATATATATTTTGAAGAAGTCTTTTTCAAAAAAAAATGTTTAGAAAAGTTTAACCAAAGAGATTACATTATGTACCTATATGATTGTTACTTTACGTTACGTTAATAAGTAGGTACCTTCTTATTTTGTTACAAATTCGTATCTGTAGATATGATAAAAATTCAGGATAAAAAATCAATACCTACATATATTCTTATGATTTTAGTCAAGTAAATCTATGGTTTAGCCCCAAACAAATTATAACAAAAGAAAATTTCGTGCGGATAGTCTCAGAACACTGGTAAGTGGTTCTTAAAACATATCCAAAATTAGTTTCTAGAATTCCCATTTAAAATTACTTTCAAATTAACTTCATTCATTTGCTTGGCAAGTTAAATTACCATGCTTCGAATGTAGGTAGGAAAGGTACCTATACAGAAATTTAATACCAAAACTAGATTTTCTGAAGTGAACATTTACATATATAGTAGACGCTCGATATAGTGAAGTCATAAACACCAGGCCTGTTCACTGTTTCGAGATTGTTCACTTTTTCGATCGGGAGTTTTCTAAGGCTTTCTTAAGGCGAATTTGATCCAAAATGCACATTTCGTTCGATGTGAATGTTTTTAATTTTTATTAAACATTAAACAAGGCTTTAATTCAAGTCTAAACAAAAAACAGAAACAATTCCTCAGAGCTCTCAAGATATGTAAAATGCTTGCGTGAAATTTTTATACAAAATACGTTTTTATATAAAATTTTGGATGTTCACTATTGTGGATAGTTCACTATTTCGAGATTGACTAAATTGAGCGTCTAATGTATTATGTTTATTAAAAAATTATGTAAAAAATATACTCCAGTCAACTTATATTAGACTTTTTTGTAACAAAATATTGGGGAAGGAATTTTTTTCTTGACTTCGTTAAAGTACCATACAGAAAGCTTAAGTCCAAATTTTCGACCATCAGCGCCTTGGAGGGTTGCCGCTATATTGATTTAAAGAGTGAATTCGTTTTTAACAAATAATATCCGTAATTTTAATTTCATCGAAAAAATAAAAATATACCTATTCCTAACAAATGCAAATTTTTCAAATTTTGTGCATTTAACGAGTTATAACTCATAACCAATTATTATAAGCAATTAAAATGGAGGTCATGCTTTTTTAGTCAATTTTTTTTTCTTTCAGTATTAGATAACCGAAAATTTCTTTCAAAAGTTCTAGTAATCACTATTTCCTACAGTTTTGTTCTCAACATTATCTTTTTATACACAATTGCTTACCAACTTTATTGCCTGAAAGGAATCCGCACATCATTATAATTATAAGTGTTTCAAAAGTGTGAGTGGGGTTTTTTTCAGTATGGAAACGGGAAAGACATTTTTTTATTTTTAAGTTCATTGAAGGACTAGCTCAAATCCAAACTTTCGACCATCAACTCCTTTCAGGGTTGCCGCTATCTTCAATTATGGAGTGAACTTGTTTTTTCAAAAATAATATCCGTATTTTTAATTTTATCGACAAAATACAAATGCAGTCCTGACAAGAAGAAAATAAGTTTAATGAATTTGTAAAAAAATGCCGCATTTGTTCATGTTTTGTGTATTTAAAGAGCTATAACCAATTATAAGCAAAAAATGGAGCTCAATTTTTATTCAATTTTTGTTCAGTGCTACGTACAAAATTTTAAGATTAAAAAATGGTCTCACATTTATTAAAAAAATTAACAATTAAAAGATAAGGCTACAAGCTGGAGAAACCAAAAACCTTTGGAATGATTATTTTAACACATTTCTAACGATTTTATTTTAAAATTAAATTTTAACAAAATCAAGCCCAATTAGGTAGTGCATTTTGTGTTCTGTGACCTTTCGATCACAATGAAATTTCTTGATGAAGAGTTTTTGTTTGTTTATTTTTTTCAAACACTGCTCATAGTTTCTGCTCTTAGCCTACTTCATTAATGGTTACTTATGTATGTGCTAACGGGTGATTTTTTAAGAGGTTTAGAACTTTAAAAAAAAAAAAACACAAAAAATTCGAAAAAATGAATGAAATATTTATTTGAATCGATAGTTTGAACCTTGCAATTTAATGTTTAAAGATAATTTCATGCAAATGTTGACCGCGGCTGCGTCTCAGGTAGCCCATCCGCTGAGTCCAATTTTGGCATACTCTTTCACACATATCGGCCGGTATCTCACGAATGAATGAATGGATGTTGGCTTCCAGTGCGTCAATCGAAGCGGGCTTGTCCCTATAGACATTAGCCTTGACATACCCCCACAAAAAATAATCTAATGGTGTCAAATCGCACGATCTAGGCGGCCAATTGACCAGCCCGAAACGTGAAATTAACTGTTCACCAAACTCGCCTCGCAATTGCGCCATTGTTTCGCGTGCTGTGTGGCATGTGGCACCGTCTTGTTGAAACCACATATCATGCAAGTCAAGAACTTCCATTTCGGGCAAAAAAAAGTTTGTTATCATCGCTCGGTAGCGTTCACCATTGACAGTAACGCTGCGATTCGCATCATCTTTGAATAAATATGGCTTTTCTTCACTACGCACAGTACGTAAACGTGTTGGTGGTTTAATGCCCAACAAAGTAAATTTGGTGCGAAATTTGGTCACAATCTTCCGAATAGACTGCTCAGAAGGTCGAGAATGCCGACCATAAAATGGAAGCAGCGCGCGATGAACATTTCGAACCGAGCACGAATTTTGATAGTAAAATTCAATAATTTGCAAGCGTTGTTCATTTGTAAGACGATCCATGGTTAAATTGCAAACCAAACTGAAGCTGTTTGACAGTGACACAAGGTACTAAACACACGTCAGCTGTCAAAACCAGTGTTGCCAAAACCAAACCACCTATAAAAAATCACCCGTTATAACTGAGGAGTGGCTTTTAAAATTGGATATACATACATAAAGAATTTTAGTTTTAAAAAGGTACCTATCCAGCTTATCTTATCTTCATATAATAATTCCAAAGTTTTTCTGAAAGTTTTAAGATTAGATTATATATGAGAAATGGCTCAAAGTACCTATTAATACTCCCTTTTTAAAAGTGACTCCTCAATTATGAAGTATCAACAAGCTTAAATAACCTTTAATGAAGTAGTTTCCAGTTTCCTTTTTTATTTCCTCATTAAAACATGTATTGACAATAAAGTAAATATGTTCTTAAGCATTCATTAAGTTTTGTTGTTTTTTGTTTTTACGTTTAGGCTTTTTAGTTTTACAAACGTTTTTGTCGAGGGTCCATTAGCAATTCTTCCACAAGAGAACTATTATTAAGAAGTTTAATGTGTCAAGCCTGTGGATGTAGCATTCATTTGTATTGTCAAACCAATCTGGGAAATTAATGTTGGTGATTTGTAAATATTGCTTCACTATTTTCTGTTTTATATTGCATGCAAAAGCATGTTCATCGAAATGTGTTGAAAATATTTTTACATGCAAGCGACAAATTTGGAAGTATTTTTCAGAAGGCCATAAAAGCAGAGGCTTATCGATTGCGTGATCGTATTCCTTAAGTTTTATGAGTACTTCGGTGATATTAAAAGTGACCTTGTCTTTTGATATTTCTTCGATACATTTTTGACAAACTGTGTGCAGTTTGCTCAAAGTCTTGAAAAAACAGTAACCTGCAAAATATCTAGTTGCTACATCGTCTATATCTGGCATGATAAAAGAAATTTCGTTTTCATCGCAAGGTTAACCTTGAAGATTCCAATTACTTTCAAATTGTTCTAATTGGAAATTATCTTCAGCATCAATACTATTGTCATCAGGTAAATCCTCAGGCAAAAGAAGTGTTTTATCTTTATTATTATTTTCTGCGATTGCCTTCCAATCTAACTCAAGATATTCGTAGTCTTCTTCTTCACAATTAGAAAACTTGGAATTGAATAAAAATTTTAGCGACATTACTTTTGCAAGGAGTGAACCGAATTCAGCGACTGTTGGGTTGTTTTTCTTAAAATTGCGTGCTGTTATTTTACCGAATAGATTTTCTAGTGGATCTTGATTGAATTTATTGACATTGATATATTTTATATCCTGATGATCTGCAAATAATTCGTTTCTCATGCATAACACGCTTTCTATTGTCAAAACTAAGCCTTCAAAGCAAAATACCTTGCTTCTTGCATTGACACGATCAATATTTTGCAGGTAGATTCTCATATCTTTTAAAAAATCTATGTTACTATCATCACGAGAGAGGGCTGGCTTTCCTATGAGTAAATCAAATAATCTATTAATTTTTTGTATAAAATTGGCTGTTGGTGTCGCATATTTCTTTAAAGGTTCAGGAAATTTGTTAAGCTGTACAAATGCTTCAATTCCCAAAGACACTGATCTGCTCAAAGTTTGTGCAGCCATAGCAACATTCATTTTCTGAAAGTCCGTTGGATCAATATGTGAAGAAGTCAGTTTTGGACATATTTTTGTTGTGTTGTTTTTCTCGGCGTTATATAAATTCAATTATTTTCCAGGTTACGGATCCATCAGGCGTGACAAGGTCATAACTTAAAAGGTTATTTCGAACACTTTTCATTAGATGGGGCATATCATATGTTCCATAAATAGTTTTACCTTTATAATCAAATCCAAAGTTTTGCAAATTAATGTTGAGTTGGTTGTAAAGGCTTCTATTTGTTGGCTCTTGATCACAGCAAATGGCTCTTACATTTAGCTCAAGATCATAAAATATATCTAGGCAGTTTTTTAATTCGATCTCAAGGTCTGCCGGTGGAATATTTGAGGGACAAGCGACATGGTAGAGGACTTGCTTAAATTTTCCACAAACGCTTCGAATCATAAAAACGCATATAGACTTCGCACATTTGTTTATTCTGACACCTCTCCCGTAATCGACATAACCCTCTATTATATCTTTATACTTATTATAGGTAAGGTTTGCTTGTATACTCATTTCATCAAAAATGAGAATTATTTCGCGGTCTTTAGGTGACAGTGTTCTGGTAACGGTCTTAATTTCTTCAAAGATGTTTGGATTCATACCTGGGGATAAGCTTTTTATTGTTATCCATCTATGTAGCGAAGATGAGTGTGGCAAACGTAATTTTAGCTGATCCCTTAAAAAATTGTATCCAGAAGCTGATCGAAAAAAAATACATTGCGATATCCATTTTTCATTTTCTGTGAATGGTTTTCCTCCATTAGAAAGGATCAATTTAGCTAACGTCTTAGAATTATGGTTTATTTCAGGAATCATATCAATTTTCTCGTTGATGCTCTGCTTTTCATTAGCTTGTAATCTTTTTTGTCTTCTTTTAAGCGATTAATTTTTCGTGACAATCTTGAATTCAGTTTTTTAAACTTATCTAATTGTATTTGAAGCTTGTTCTTCATTTTTATTTCTCGGTTCAATTTTTTAATATAAGCAAATTGTTTCTTTGCATTTTTCTCGCAGCTTGAACATTTCCCATTTACTTCGTTACTGATTTTGTTACTTATATTCGATAATATATTAAGACTTTCTATGTCTATATCCCCAATTATAGAATCAAAATTATTTTCTTTATTTTTTATATAGGTCACTCTGGCATTTTCTGGATTAAAATTTACTTCACTGTCTTCATTTGGCTCAAATAGTTCTTCAGTAATCTCTGGTTCAATGCTACGTTTTAAAAACAATGTTGGCAAAGCATTTTTCTTTAAATATTTTTTTCCAATGCAATTTGACTCAAAATGTTGGCTACATATATAAGACTTTCTATGTTTCTGTACATTCTCTTGACACTCTTTTTCAAGCAAAGCCAACCACTCAGAATATTTTGGATTTTCCCTGTCTGGAAAATTGAACAATTTTCTTTCTGTTTTTTTGGTGCAATTGTGTAATAGCACATCGAGTTCTCGTCCAAGAAGACATATTTTTGTGATGTAGGTACCTGTATTAAACTAAAAAATAAATAAAGAAACCTTAACAAATTTAACCTTCCTTCTTCCTTCTTCCGTCTTCCTTGTGACGAACAATCAACAAATAAAAAAAGTAAATAAAAATCACGATCCCAGTTAAAAATAGTTAAACCACAGCTTCAAAAAACAAAACAAAGCTATGTATTTGTTTTATCTTACACTTTATAAAACACAGCACTTCCAAAAAGCGTAGGTAGTAATTATAATTACTGATTAATAACGGGTGATTTTTTAGCTGGTTTGGTTTTGGCAACACTGGTTTTGACAGCTGACGTGTGTTTAGTACCTTGTGTCACTGTCAAACAGCTTCAGTTTGGTTTGCAATTTAACCATGGATCGTCTTACAAATGAACAACGCTTGCAAATTATTGAATTTTACTATCAAAATTCGTGCTCGGTTCGAAATGTTCATCGCGCGCTGCTTCCATTTTATGGTCGGCATTCTCGACCTTCTGAGCAGTCTATTCGGAAGATTGTGACCAAATTTCGCACCAAATTTACTTTGTTGGACATTAAACCACCAACACGTTTACGTACTGTGCGTAGTGAAGAAAATATTGCGGCCGTATCAGCTAGTGTGACAGAAGACCGCGAAATGTCGATTCGGCGCCGTTCCCAGCAGTTACTGTCAATGGTGAACGCTACCGAGCGATGATAACAAACTTTTTTTTGCCCGAAATGGAAGTTCTTGACTTGCATGATATGTGGTTTCAACAAGACGGTGCCACATGCCACACAGCACGCGAAACAATGGCGCAATTGCGAGGCGAGTTTGGTGAACAGTTAATTTCACGTTTCGGGCCGGTCAATTGGCCGCCTAGATCGTGCGATTTGACACCATTAGATTATTTTTTGTGGGGGTATGTCAAGGCTAATGTCTATAGGGACAAGCCCGCTTCGATTGACGCACTGGAAGCCAACATCCATGCATTCATTCGTGAGATACCGGCCGATATGTGTGAAAGAGTATGCCAAAATTGGACTCAGCGGATGGGCTACCTGAGACGCAGCCGCGGTCAACATTTGCATGAAATTATCTTTAAACATTAAATTGCAAGGTTCAAACTATCGATTTAAATAAATATTTCATTCATTTTTTCGAATTTTTTGTGTTTTTTTTTTTTTTAAAGTTCTAAACCTCTTAAAAAATCACCCTATAGTTTTTATTCAATTCAGAAAACTTTTTTATGAGGGTAAAATAGATTTCGTTACTTTCATCACCAAGATTCAAAATCAATTGTGGGTTTCTCATTGAGTTCAGGAGTTCTCATCATTCAAAGATTCATTTGACAAACGGTAAATTAACGATTTCCATTCTTTCTATCATGCACACAAAAAAACTAAATAAATCGGTCGCATTCATCCACATGCAAATGCATGTGTTAGAAACTAACAAGAAGTATTTTACTTGGTTGTGTTGCTTTGGGCTAGAGAATGATATTCCTTCATTACGTAGGTAGGTATTTAGTTTGTAGGTAGAGTAGCTACATAAGTATGTACATAACTATTGGATTTGAAATGTTTCCTATTTGGGATAGGTTAGGAAAAAAGCTCATCAGAAGAATAATTAAAGCCGAATCACACAATCATCATAGGTATATCATAAATGAAAGGCCTACAATTAACTGAAGATTTCTCAGAGATATCGAAAAGATTTAAGCTCTGATTTTAAAAGTAGAAAATTAGTTCCTTCAGAATTCAATAAAAATTGTTTTGAAACAATTTACCTCACGTTAAAATACAACATTTGAAACAGCAAAAAAACGTTTTTTTTTATTTTACAACGGGAAAATCTCAAAAACGTGGCCTTATAGAATTTTTCTGACTTCAGATTCGAGTTCAGCACATCAAAACCTACGGAAAAGTATATTTTGGTCTTTGTAAGAAAAACCTTGTTGACCAGTGTAATTGAAAAAAGAATTGAATATGAAAAGCAAAAATGGTACTTAATAACATAACATTAAAAATTTTTTTTCAAAAATTTTGCAAACAAAAAAACTTAATTTTTTGGAAAAATGTCAAAATAGTATCAAACCAATGTAAAACTGTGAAAAAAGTCTATGGTAATTGTGATTTTTTTGTCATTTTGATGACGACTACGCATTACACACTATTTGTTCCTTTAACTGGTTTATAAGATTTTGAAGTTTTGGTAAGGAAAAACGGTTCGATGAATCAATTTCAATATTTACAGGAATATTGATGCTTTAAAAGTTTACAAATCTGCATACAAACGCAAGCCATGCAGTCACTTTTTACAAAAAAAAAAAAATATGAAAAGACCACAAAAAAGTCATTTTGTATTACCTACTTTTTTAACGGTGAAGGGTCAGAAAAAATAATATTACAAAACTTTAAAAAATATTGTAAAACGCTTTGTCAGATTTCCAAAACTGTCTTTGAATTTTTTATAACGTCATTATTTGCTGAGATATTGGTAATCAAAGCTAAAAGTATCTTTTTTTTATTCAAAGAAAGATAAACCATGCAAAAAAAATTGTACAAAAAAAAATTAAAATAAAGCTGAATAAACAAGGGAAACAAGGTACCATTACATTTGATTGACTCAAAAAAAATTATACATAATAAATGAGAACCTTCAAAAAATTAAAAAAAATTGTTTGCCTTGTGTCTTTTCTTGCAATTACGCAATAACTTCAAAAAAAAATTGCAAACAAATCTCGAAACAAAAATGATATAACTGTTAAATGATTTTTGCTCCAACTCCAAAAAAACACTGCTCATATAGTTTCTACTCTTAGCCTAAAGGTACACGAAAATCCATTGCTTGCACATTTTTTTTTATTGGTTTAGATACAAAATATTTTCTCAAAATGCGAACTGCTGTTTTAACTGTGAAAACCGAGTAGAAAACTTTATAGTAATTATATTTAGGGGTGGTTTTGAGGGTTATCATGCATATAATTTATTTTACTGTAAATAAACGTAAAAATCGTCATCAACTTATCACCCCGATTACAGAATCCGAGGAATGAATTGCGGAGGGAAACAGACTCATTTTTGACATTTTTACTATGAGCCAAATCACAAAATTGAGTCAGATTCCCTCCGCAGCTCATTCGTCAGATTCTGTAATTGGGGTGTATATTTTGATTAATTTTTACGAAAAAATACAGGTTTTTCCTGAAAACCGCTAGGTACATATACATATTACTATATTTTTCAAAAAATTAAAAACTCAAAAAATAGTTTTTTTTATAAATTTAGATTTCAATCTACGAGTAAAACTATTTTTTTCGTAGCGAATGGAATACGATCTCAGCTTGTTGTGTCATGACATGAGTTCATAACCCTGTGACCCCCTTCTGTAGACGCCGGCCGTTTTATGATAACACCTATATGTATATGTAATGTATGTATATATCTAAAATGCGGATTCAAATTTGAATAAGTTTTTCTCTACTGTTTTGATACTGATTACTTATTGTATTAAAACCATAGATAAATCTGTTTTTTTTAAACCTTTTTTGAATTATTTAATTATCTTATTATTTAAATATCTTAATTTTAATAAAAGGATATCCGCTAACTGTCATGTTGCATTAATTTGCTTGTCGATACCACCTATTATTTTAGTATCTACCTAAATAACTAGCTTATCAAAATATTGACATTTTCCATAAGCTTTTATATTTTAAATAAAGTAGACAAATACCTACAATGTACCTGAGTACCTATCTACATCTACCTATGTATTCCTTCATATCTACTCACAAAAAATACAATTTACCTTGTTTTTTTACCACCTCACCCTTAGTTCATTTTCTAATTGTATACGTAATAACTGTTTATACATATGTTTGTATAAAAATCCATATAAATACATAATATACCTTCCTTAATATTGTTTGTTATTTTTCCTTTATTTAAAGGGATTAACCATCAAGATCCGATCAGTAGATCCAAAGTTATAAGCGAATCAAAATTTCCCTACAAGAAAATCATTCATCAAATCACATTTTCCTTACCAATAGTACAGGTAAAATAGTGCGAAAAGTCTTTCGAATAAAAAAAAAATTGGTACCACCATGAAACTTGGTGAAAACATTTCATTTACCATGGGAATGAAGAATCAAAAGAGTCTATAAAAATATTTCATATGGAAGGGTGTTTTTTTGAGAGGGAGAGGGGGGGAAATTGTGGTGTATCAAACGGAAAAAATTACCTTGGTATACAACATAAGCATATGACACATGATTTCAAAGTAATTTTTAATGTTGAATCAAATGAAACCAAAACCAAGTCGATATGACCTCTGCGAAAAAAGTTATTGTCATTTTTATGGTAAGATGACTATATGCTCAGTATAAAAGTAAAATATTACCGAAAACTGGTTGAAAATAATGGTCCATCGATGAAACTTGGCATCAGCGGTTCATTTGTCATGAAAATCAATAATAAGAAGAGTCTATAAAAATATTTGTGGTTAAAGGGTGTTTTTCTTGGTGAGTTGGGGTAGTGGTGGGAGTAATACCATAAGACCTGTGACAAAAATGGTACCCCCATGAGATTTTGGAAAAATGTGCTATTAACTTACAGAATGAAGAATCAAAAGAGTCTATAGAAATATTTTGCATGGAAGGGTGTGTTTTTTGAAGATAGGGGAAGTGTGCGGTTATTTTTCAAAAAAATGGAAAACGATGGTAACCCTCAAGAAACTTTGTAAAAGTGTTTCATTTACTACGAGAATGTAGAATTTACAGATTTTACAAAAATATCAAGGAAAAAAGGGTGTTTTTGTGAGCTTGGGTAAAGGGTGTTATTTGTTTTTGGAAACAATTTTAGTTTTTCGAAAAAGTTGTATACATTCCTTCACCCATAGAGAACATCCTTCTGCCATATAAATATTTTTATAGACTCTTTTGATTCTTCATTCTGGTAGTTCATACCACATTTTAATAAAGTTTTATGAGGGTACCATTTTTGTAACAGGTTCTATGGTAATAATCCCACCATAACCCCAAAGCTCACCCCAACCCTCAAAAAAACACCCTTTAACCACAGATATTTTTATAGACTCTTCTTATTATTGTTTTTCATGATAAATGAACCATTGATGCCAAGTTTCATCGACGGACCATTATTTTCAACTGGTTTCCGGAAATATTTTACTTATGTATATACTGAAAATATAGTCATCCTTTCATAAAAATGACAATAACTTTTTCCACGAAGGCCGTATCGACTTGCTTTTGGTGTCATTGGATTCAAAATTTAAAACTACCCTAAAAACATGTGTCATACAATAATGTTGCACCAGAGTTAATTTTTCTATTTGATAGACCACAACTTTCCCCCCTCTCCCCCTCAAAAAAAACCCTTCCATGTGAAATATTTGTATAGACTCTTTTGATTTTTCATTCTTATAGTACATGAAACGTTTTCACCAAGTTTCATAATGGTACTAATTTTTTTGTTTTATTTATTCTATTTTACCTGTACTACAAAGAAAGTTCCAATTCAAAACAAAAAGATCTTTACGAAATCACAACCCGCAAACTCCTACAAAAAATGAAATACAAAAACAAAACAACCACCAGCCACATAGACGCCTGCCAAACCAATGCACACAGAAACAGCAGCCAGCAATAAAAAAAAAACAACACACACACATCATGAGGATTTAGGTAGTCCACGAAACCCAACAAATAAAAATAAAATAAATCAAGGGGAAATAGAATTCACGAACAAAAATGACAACAGAGAGAACGAGATGCGTGGACCTTACCCACTTGTTTTAATTAGAATGAGAAACGAATTTTTTTTTCTAGATGTTGTATCTTTGGCTTTTGTATCTTTCTTTGTTACGGCTGTTGGATTTTGTATCTTTGCTTTGTCAGGTAAGACGATGTCAGGTAAGGCAATTTCTTAAGACATTTTTTTATGGGGCTGAGACATCTGTATATGATTATTTGTGTTTCTACCTTACAACGCGACTATTGTTATGTATATTAAGGTAGAAGGTAGAACTATAATAATTGTTGATAGTTTACTGAAGTGGTCGGTTGAAAATGAGCGAATACATGAAAACCATAGTCATCTCAAGGGAATGAAACTGACATTTGGTGAAGTTGGAACGAAAAAAAAGAGAGGGATTATTCAATTTACTTAAGTGGAATATTCCTCACTTCTTCTTTTGACTGTTTGGAAAGCAAGTTTTCGTGGTCTTTTGTCACTTGAGTTGAGTTGAAATGGTATTGAGATTCCAGCAAAATGAATGGCATTGATGTTTTTATTTCAATACAAAACAAATATAATTGAATTAACAGGAGTACGTACTACACGTATCTATTAAAACAAATATATATTTGTACACACACACGCAAATAAACAGACCAAAATGCATTATCTGTAAAACCAACTCCTCGACCCAAGCCGAACGCGCCCAAATATTTGAGGTTTAACGAACAGCTGATTCAATTACACAGCATTTAACCAAACTAATAAAAAGGTCGGTCATGCAAACTTTTGCGTAAACTTGTCATTTTACACAATTTGTAAACTTACGACGATGCATGAATACCCTTTATGTCTTATCCAAGGATTATGCTGCGGAAAGCGGAAAATTAACCAAATATTTGGTTTAACTTATCCAAACGTCATTTTGACTTTTAGAAATTGAATTAGGCGAGTTTGTGACTTTTAAAATAAGGCGTGTTTAGAAAAATGATATAAATGAAATCTCAGAGAACTAAAAAAGCTCTGAATGTGTTCTGTAACTATCGGATTGCCATTAGTTGGCGATAAAAGTTGTGAATTAAAACGTTGTTTATACAAACAAATAATAAGAACGTCTACATTCACTCAACTATTAAGGCTCTGTCCAGTTTTCACTTCAATTTCAGTTTATTATTATTATTATAATTTATTTTATTTATAAAAAATTTACAAGTTTACAATAAAACATGGCTCTGCCGTCTGCCGATTGACTAAAATAAAATTAAATTAAATTAATTAAATTTTATAGTATCGTATTTAATTAAAAGAAGTTTTTTCTTTTTGTTTATTTTAAAAATTTTCGTTTAAAATTCTCTCTATATCCAAGAGCTTTACAACAGTAATTAAAAATTTGACTGGTATTCATTTGGTTTTAAATCTCCTTTACTTGGTCATCTGCTATGAAATCATTTCCGAAAAAGTGCCTTCTGATGGTTTCACGCAACGTTGGACATCGTCCTAAGAAGTGCATAACATCTTCCCTCTCGCAAATTGCAGATGTTACACAAAATGGGAAGATCTTCTCTGTGCGGGATGTAATTCAAGCTAATAAGTTCCACTCGTAGTCTTACCATCATCGAAACACACTGTTTTCGTCACGAAAATAGTTACTTTTGTTCAAATTATGATTGAGTGTACTGTATATTGCCCTGTGCACCGAACTTGAGGCCTCCCTTATAAAATTCTCCCTGCATTTTAGATCCACATTCTCAATTAATTCATATAATACTGGTTTCCAAGTCTCTTGTTGTTCCACATCCAGGGTCAGCTCCATTCCACACCAGTTTGCCAACTCCAACCATTCCCCATACCAACCGCTTCTGGATCTTATTGTTTTCGTTGCAGCTTTTTTTGGTAATCTTTCATTTGCCATCTTCATCACCTTTAGAATATAGTCCACCTGTAACTTAAATGATTTGATGAATAGCGGAGATAAACCGGTTTCCAACATTATTGCATAGTTGGGGGTGTTGGGTGGAAGATGAAAAGCTCTTTTAATTTAATACCTCTGCAGTTTCTCAACTGTATCATATTGCTTTCCACCCCAGACCTGCGCCGCATACAACAAGATTGATTCAGCCGCTGCGCTGCCTCGAAAACTCTAAATTTGCTACTGTGGGCTATACTTTTGTTTGCAAAACATTTTCGCCATGTTGTATTAATAGCAGTCTTGGCCTTCGCCAATTTCTCTTTAAGGTGTTTCTCCATGTTCAGACTTGGCGTTAGAATAACACCCAGATATTTATACTCTTTGACTACTTCAGCTCGCTCCCCGTTATAAAGCCATTGTTCATCACTGCTTAGCCTTCCACCCCCATTCTTAAAAATCATAATCTTGGATTTAGCTAGATTAACCTCCAGATTCCATCTGCAACAGTAGTCCGAGAGCCTATTTATCATAAGCTGTAGTGAATTTGGAGAATAAGCTAACAGGACAATATCATCAGCAAACAATAGAGCTTTAACATCACAACCCGCATATTGTATACCTCCTGGCAAGAAGTCCGTTATATCGTCGATAAATAGGGCGAACAATGTTGGGCTCAATGGACAACCTTGTTTAATACCATAATTGGTTTGAAAAGACTCAGACAAGCCATCTCCGTTCCAAACAGCTGCAGAAGTTCCGTCGTACAAGTTTTGTATTACCGTTCCGAATTTTCTGGACATTCCCATTTCGAATAGCTTATACAACAAAGATCTTCGGTTCACAGTGTCAAACGCTGCCTTAAAGTCCACGAAAAAAGTGTACAGTTTCTTGTTCCTTATAAGAAATGATTCAGCAATGCTTCTTAGTACGAAAATGTGGTCAACTGTGGAGTAACCCGACCTGAAACCAGCTTGGTACTCTTTGAGAAGATTATTTGAGTTAATCCATGAAGTGAGCCTTTTCTGCAAATCGTTGTAAAAATTTTATATGAAGCATTGAGAAACGAAATGCCACGATAGTTTCCGGGATCAGCTTTGTCTCCTTTCTTATAAATAGGGAAGATCAGGCCCTCTTTAAAACCTTGTGGGATGACACCAGACTCTAACACGTTATTAAAAAGAGAAGAGATTACTTTAATAAGTTCCAAGGATCCATATTTATTAAACTCCACCGGTATTCGATCTGATCCTGGAGCTTTGCCATCTTTTAGCAATTTAAGTGCTTCTTCAACCTCTGATATTGATATATATGAGTCCAAGATTTCATTATAATAAGCTGGAGCTGCATAATGTATATTGTTACTAGATGGCATGTCAGGATTAAGCAAGTTGTTGAAGTGAGTTCTTAGAATATCTGGGCTTAGTTCTGAATTGATTGTAAGTCGAGTGCTATTTATATTCCTCAGAGTCCTCCAAAAATCGGCTGCACTACTACATTTTGATAAGCTCAAAGCTTGGGCTTCATAATAGACTCTTCTCTTTTCTGTACATATTTTTCTATAATTTAAATTTGCCTGGATGTAGTTGTTTCTACGCGTTTCATTACTTGCACTGCGGAAAAGATTAAGCAATTTAAAAGATAATCTTCTTGCTTTCTCACAGTCTTTATCAAACCAAGGTTTTTGGAAATTTTGGCGAGCGGAAATTTCATTGCATGGAGAAGGGTACGATAACTTAATCACGTCCACTAGTTGTCCAAAGTTCAAGTTTTGTTGCGAAGTCAACAAATTCGTATCAAGGTTGCGTTTATAAGCAGTTTCATATTTTGACTTCCATTTAAGTTGCGGTAAAAGCTTGATTTCCCTATTTTCACCACTATCAACCGTTTCCACTTCAAAGGTCACAACAATTGATAAATGATCAGAATATGTTTGTACAACTTCAAGGTCTTTAACATACGAATTCCATTCTCCTCCCAGAAGACTTAAATCGATGACGGAAGTTCCTTGCCGACCAATGAATGTATAGCTACCATCTTCATCAGATAGACTTGTACCATTTTGTATGCGCAGCCCAAATGTATTGCAAAGTTCAAGAAGCTTATAACCTTTTGCGTTGCATATGGTATCTTTATAGCCCGGGAGCTCGCGACAGATTTTGGTGACCAATAGCGCCAAAGCTAGATTTTTGTAAATTGGTAAATTTGGCTTTGCAATGAAGAATGGTGGGAATCAGCTGCGGTGCGAGCGGTACCTTGGGCTACAGCAGCCTTTCAAAGATGTAAAAAAAAATGAAAAATTTAATCAAACCGCCAAAGCTGAAACTTTGCATACTGTTTGCCATTATTATAAGCAGTCGAAAAAAACAAATCAGCTGGCTGAAGCGCGGTACTACATACCACGGTTGCCGCTGTGCGACTTTTGTCGCATTTTAACCCCTTTTATTGCCTCATGCAACCATGAGACGACTTTTTAAAAAACTAGCTCTTTTTACCCTTTTTTAGAAATATTGCGAATTTTCTGACCCCATCTCTAGAAAATTGCATGGAAAAGGTTAAGTTCTCCAATTTTCCATTTATGTATATAGAGAACTCAAAAAAAGTGTAAGGCACAATTCTGTCTATCTATTTCCACCTCGACCTGAGTCCAAACCATTGAAACAATTTCTTCAAATTTTGAAGTTAAGATTTTTTGGTAATTCCTTAGACGTTCACAACAACGGTACTTGCCATATAACTGTAAAAGAAAAACTTGTATATCTCAAAAAGAGCAATTGTCCAAATTTATTATCTCAAAAACGATTTCGTCCCCCAAAATTGAGAATTTGGAAAGGGGACACGAATGTCTTTGACTTTCTCATTAACGGCTCCAACGATGTAAGTGAAAAAGTTTTTTAAAGAACTTTTAAAATGTTAATAATATTGCATATCAAAATTTAAAAAAAAGAAAGAAATTTTGGATTTGTTAAAAATTATTATTTTTTGGAATTTTCAATATTTCTTATGTGGTTTTTGGTACAAGAATGATAAGGATAACTCACGCCCGATGTAAAATGCATGAAGCTAGAGCCTAAACGAGTTAAGCGATTTTCTTCAAAATTAAAATATTTATGAACATGTTCTTAAGAAAACTATGCGTAAATTTTTAAGAAAATTGGTAAACGGGTTTCGGCTCTAACTCGATGTAAAGTGAACCGTGGATGTGGAGAAGCAAATTATTTTTTGGACTTAATATTTATACGAAAACTTCAGATTTAAATGTGTTTGTGAAGTTGAATAAAATTTTAATGAATATATATGGGTCAATATTTCAAAATATTAATATTTCAGTCTCCTTCAGTTTTGAACCGAAGTACACATTTATTTAACGCTTAGTACAAGCTGACTTAAAACTAGAGAACATTAATGTATTAAAAATAGGTTCCTATTTTAAACAATAACATTAACTAAAATTAAATTTAAAAAAAAATTATAATTAGCATTAAAAATTAATTAAAATATATAGAAGAAAAACAAAAAGCAAAAGATGGAGGTGGGGTTAAGGATGCATTATTGAGGTAGATTTGAGAGGAGGTTATTACGGAGGGTAGATTTGGAAATGTTGAAGTCAAATACATTGGAAAATTTATTAGCATTACGAAGCATACGAGACAAAGGATTGTAAAAAGAGTAGTTAGTACGGTGATAAGGGTTGCGGAAAAGAGGTACTGACCTAACATTAAGGGCATTGGTGTTAAAGGAGATCGCATTCAATAATGCAGGGCAATCCATGCTTCCAGTTAATAAGTCGTGGATGAATATGATGTCTGAGGTGTCACGTCGTCTTTCTAGAGATTGAAGATTGATAAGCTGCAAACGGTCAGCGTATGGAGGCAGTTGAAAATGATCGTCCCAAGGAAGAGCACGTAGAGCAAAACGAAGAAATCGGCGCTGGACAGCTTCAATTCGCTTGATTTGGGTGACCTGGTACGGTGACCAAACTTGGGAAGCGTATTCCAGAATTGGTCTTACAAAGGTGATGTATAGTGCTTTAGAGACATATGGGTCTGAAAATTCCTTGGACCAACGTTTTATAAAGCCAAGCATTGAATTTGCTTTATTTATAATGTTGTCAATATGGGAGTGAAAATTGAGCTCACTATCGCATAAGACCCCTAAGTCTTGCAAGGAAGTAACATAAGGAACTGGGTCACCCTGAATAAAATAGCGACGGACGGGGCCGGGTTGGCGTTTCCTGGAAAAAGTTATTGTATGACACTTGCTAACATTTAATTGTTTTTTTGGCACCAAAGAGAAAATTTATCGATGCTGTCTTGCAGACAACAAGGATCAGCTAAAGAAGATATGCGTTTAAATATTTTCATATCATCTGCATAGATCAAAAGTTCACATTTCAAAATCAAGGAAACATCATTAATTGCTAAAATGAACATCAAAGGGCCAAGGTGACTGCCTTGTGGAACACCGGAAGGTGCATTGAGAGGTAGGGAGAGAGATGATCTGAAACGCACTATATAACTTCTATTTTTTAAATACAATTCAACCCATGAGATGAAAAGGGTTGAGAAACCGAGTAGCTTTAATTTGAAAATGATGATTTTCTGAGACATTTTGTCAAAGGCCTTGCTAAAATCAGTTGAAATAACATCAACTTCAGCCCTTTCATCCATAGTGCACAGCGTATGAGATACGAAATCTACAAGGTTTGTTGTTGTGGACCTGCCGGCTAGAAAACCATGTTGAACAGGAGATAAAATTGGTTTACAATGGAAAGAAAGTGCTTCGTATACAATACTTTCGAAAACTTTCGGTATGCATGAAAGCTTAGCTATCGGGCGATAATTTGAAACATTATTCTTTGGACCTTTTTTATGTATCGGCACTATATAGGATACTTTCCATGACTGGGGAAAAACACCTTGCTTAAGAGATAGATTAAAGAGGGCAGTAAGTGGCTGAATCAAAAATATTGAGCAATTTTTAAGGACAATAGCAGGAATGCCATCAGGTCCTGAGGAGTAATCATCTTTAAGCTTATCAATAACCATAGTGGGTAGAATGTTAATATATGTAAAAGATGTTTGTACAGAGTTTTTCATGTAGTCAAAGTATTGTGCATCCAGTTCAGTATCACAAGCCGTAAACGATTCTTTGAAAAAACTTGCAAAGAAGTTTGCAATTGATGCAGGGTCAGATGAAGAGTTATCCAAATAAGAGAGGGAAGGAGGGTAGCCATCGGACTTTCTTTTTACATTTATAAATTCATAAAAACGTTTAGGATTGGACGTTATCGAGGATTGCATGCAGATAAGGTCTTCTTTATACAGACGTTCACACAGAACCGAAAATTGCGAAAAAACGGTAGAAAACATTTGATAATCGAAGTCCGTTTTAGATTTCAGGTATTTTTTCCAATGATTGTTTCTGACGTTGCGAAGAGACTTTAGTTCTTTATTGTACCAAGGTGGTGAAGAGGAATAATTTCCTTGAGGCAGAAAAGGAACAGACTGGTCAAAACTACTGAACATTTTGGTATAAAAGGTTGTCAATTCATCTTCAATTGACCTATGGGAGATGGTAAAGTTGGTTTGGCTTAGAAGGATGTTAAGTTTATGAAAATTAGCTTTGCGGAAATTGTAACTATATTCGGGGTCTATATTATTATACTATGCATCGTAAGAGAAAGAGGTAAGCAGGGGTGGATGAAAACGGTCGAGCGTAGAAAGCACTGATCTCTATAATACACTGCATAGTGTATTCCTTATAATGTATAACAGTTTCTTTGCTTCCATTTGAAGATGACAATTAGGTGGTCGGCTTCATAATTTGACGTCTGAATTATAAAAAAAAAAGTATTTTCCAGATAGGGATGTGTGATATTGAAACAACATCGATTTCAACATCGAAGACCAAATATCGATGTCAATAAATATCGAACCGAAAACATCGATGCTACTTAACATTGATGTTTTTTCAGGTGTTTTTGTTAAAGTTTTTTGTTTGACCAAAGCAAAAAATACGTCATGCTATGCTCTAATGTATTTTTGCTTTCAAAATTTCTGGTGCCGGCTATTTTTTCTTAAGTTTCTTAAAGTCGATTTAAGTTTTCATACAAATGAAAATGAAAAATATGAAGTCATAAGCAAGGTATTTCAACTTTAAACATCGATATTGCAAAATAATGATGCACAGAAGCTTGTGTGCTAAAACCACGTGTAAGTGGTATCTTTCTAGGCATCAATGATTTCAATGGGTGAAAATCGATGTTAAAATATGTATTTTGCGCAATGAATATCAACAAATTTGATAAGATCAATATTGCAAGGCAATTCATGGTGTTAAGCTGTTATGTGTGCCCTTTTTGAAATCCGATATTTCAAAATCTTGTTTCACACGAAGGTGTGCGCAAGAACTGCGGTGTAAACTGGGTGTTTCTGACCATCGATAATTTTAATTTGTGAAAATCGATTTTAAATATGTATTTTGCAGTAATATTTCAAGGAATATTGTGTAAACTGTTTTCTGTGGCTTTTTGGAATATATCGATATTGCAAAACACGAAGTTGTGTGCAAAAACTTGCATTGGTGTAAATTGGGTCTTTCTGAGCATCTATAATTTCAATGCGTGGAAATCGATGCTAAAATTTGAATTTTGCAAATTATATCGTCCACAGATTTTATAGAAGCAATATTGCAAGTATTTCATGTGTACACTGTTATCTAACGATATTGCAAGATATTTTTGCTTACAAAAGTGTGTACAAAAACTTATGTGGTTTAAAATGCGTCTTGCTGAGCATCGATGATATTAATGCTTGAATATCGATGTAAAAATATTTCTTTTGCAAAAATAAACACAAAACAAATTTGATGAAAGCAAAATTGATAGGCACTTCATGTGTAAACTTATATCTGTGGCTTTTTGCACATCGAAAGTTTCGTTGTGGTTCTGAATTTTCAAGTTTGGTTTGGGAGATCCTTTGATGATTTCCTTTTTCAAAAAATTCCAAATGTTACAGATGACTTAAGAACTATGAAAGTCACTCCATCTAGATTTTACTAGCAGAATCAATCATTTTCGTACTAACTTTTTGTTTGTTTTTTAGTCCGATGTTTTGGATGTTTATATCGATGTTGCAAAACATCGAAATCTTTACTATCGATATTTTGCAAATATCTATTAAAATCGCTCATCCCTATTTCCAGATGTCTATCTGAAGAAAAGGAACAGACCATGATATGAAAATATAAACTTTTGTGGAAGTTTGTTTTATTATTTATTATCTTTAAGTTATTCACTGTATGCATTTGGTATATTTTTTTTAGTATAATTACATAGTGGAATGAGATAAATCATTGCAGTTTGCGAACAAGTTGATTGCATATTCTGCGTTTTTTTTTAATGATTTAACCTCCTTGTCACACTCTTTACGTTTGTTATTCCGTTTCATTTACTAATTAGTGAATGAATTTAAATTACGAACACAACAAATGTTAGCAAACAGATCTCGGGGGGTGAAACGAACGGAAAATTGATGTCTGTTTAATGGATTATCTTTGTATTACATGTTATACAGTTATACTGGTATACAAAAAAGTGGTCAGCTTCATAATATAACAATTCTTCAAATGGAAGCAATATTTTTGTATCGATACACTATCCAGTGTTTTATAGAGATCAGTGGTAGAAAGTAATTGATCACTCTCGATCACAATGGTGTTGCCTGGGTCGGATGTAAAAACAAGGTCAAGTTGCCTATTCAGGTTGTTGGTGACGCCATTCACTTGAAAGAGGCTACAATCATGTAAGCAGTCTGTGAACAAGGTTTCTTTTTCAGATTTCACATTTGTAGGGTAAAAATGAGTTGCATCATCAGATGGAGACCATAGAATGTGAGGAAGATTGAAATCGCCCAGGTAGATAATATCATCATTTGTGCCCGCGGCTTAAAAAAGAAAATCTATCGCGTTAACAGTGAGCTGATATGAGCTTATTGGTTGTGCCGGGCGAATATAGCAACACATAATATATATATTCCGAAGAGGTAATTTAATTCTTATAGATGTAAACTCAAAATCGGTGGTTTGTGAAGACTTAAGGAAGGTGGCATCTAATCTATTATCAACTGCTATTAAAACCCCTCGGCCAGAGGAGTCATTATTTTTATTAAGACCGTCACACCGAAATATAACGTAGTCCGAAGTAAATAGTTCGCTGCTGAGAAAGTTAGGAGTCAGGTTAGTTTCAGTCAATGCAAAAATGTCATACGGCAATTTTTGAGAATTCAAGAAGACAGTTGACGTTTTTGTACGAAGGACTCTAACGTTTTGGTAGTAGATAGTAAGACATGTTTGATGGTTTTTTAAGGAACTAGTACAAGGGGAAACGGTGTTAAAGAAAAAACTTACTGTCATGACGACTACGTTGGCGATAAGGGGTGCTCTTTGAGCTTACGTAAGAAGCGTAGGCAGCCAAGTCGTCCGAAACCATTTTATTTGTTACGTTGAAAGCTTCATGATAGGAATCAAAGATTTTTCGAAGGATGGAGGTGTTGGTGGGGAAACCTTCTTGGTGAATAGATAACATGACATTAGTTTTGGTATTACCCTCGAAACAGACAAAATCGGACTTATTATGCAGGTAAGCTAGGTAGAGTCGAACATTATCGTAAATGCGGCGGTCTCGTAATCTAGCCAATGTGTAACGTGATACTGTCGAGTCACCAGCTTGCATTGTCATTTTAACACTAGGAGGGAAAAGTGGGTCAAGTTATTGAGGTGCGTTCTTAATGGAGTTAGAGCTAAGGGGGGAATTTAAGTGATTGGTATAAGAGTGGGACCCGTTCTCACGATTGGGGGGAGCGTAGTTTGAAGGGAGATTAATACATTTGCTTGACGTAGGTGCTGGATTAAGAACGTGTGATAGAGAGAAATTTGGGTATTTTGAACTGGAGCTACTAGGTACTTTATTAGGAGAGGGTGACTTTTTTGACAGATAATCATTTGAAGGGGGATATTTGAAATTGGAATAAGGATTAAACATTGGATTATGCTCAAGATAAGACTTAGACTTAATATTAGACTTATTATTAGACTTATAATTAAACCTATGATAAGACTTAAAATTAGGTTGAACATTCTTAGTTGTATCTGTTTTTTCAATGCAAAGGGTCATCTTCATAAAGCTATTTTTTAAATTGACAACAACATTTATTATAACAACATTTTATTATAAGTTTGTTAATTGGATGGCTTGAAACAAACGGGTTCTAATATTCGCTCTAGAAAAAATAAAGTTAAAAAAAATATTATACCCGCTATCTTCATTTAAACACCCAAAATGTCATTCCCCTGACGTGTCCCCAGGGCCCAGGCCTACTTACCACACTGTCTGAATTTTAGCCACGAAACTAAAAACGATACAAAAAATCTTATGATGCAGTCTTTTTAATAATATATGCATCCTAACTAAAAAATAGTTAAATGATTTTTAGTTGCTTTATTTTTTTCAATTGGAGCTATTAAGTAAGTGTCCCCCATAAATTGATCATTTCTACCCCACCAATGGAAATTAAAAAAAAAAATATATATAGGCTCAAAATAGGAAACTGATTTTTTTGTTGTTTAACGGTACAGAATTGCTCTTTATGAAAATTGAAGTAAGGGTTTCAAAAAAACTTTGTTGTCTTTGTTATTTCAAGTTAAGGCAGTGACTTTGTTTTTCGTCAAGCGAAATTGTCATTCCTCTAACGCGTGTTTTTTACTAAACCGTGTGGTATAAAAATTAAAAAATTTTACTCGTCTGTGTCTTTTACAAGGGCCTACGTAAAAAATAATATAAAACATCTAATTTTCTAATAACCTCCATTTAATTCTCATAAAACACCCTTCGGAGTCATTCCCCTAACATCATTTTTTGTGTCATTCCCCTGACTTTCAAGTTTTCATTATAATGATTGATTGCGTTTTGGTAACTCTAGAAGAATCAATAATATTACATTTAAACATATTTACAGTATTTTTAGTAGTTTTGAATTTTTTCACATTTACTCGGTCAAAATATCATAAAAAATACGATTATTACTATAAAATGTTTAGTCTCGCAAAATTCTTGAATCATGAGAGCAAGTTCGTGCAACATAGTCGTGGATGCTATTTTTCATGTAAGTATTTGTTCTTCTTTTGCTTTACACTCCTGAAACCATTCGCAAAATTAAATATCCATTTAATCAACGGAGTTAATATAGATTTATGTCATTCCCCTGACCAGAATTTAACTCTCTTACGCTCCAGTCGCTTTCTTTCTATTTCTCAGTATGGCTATTTGTACTTTATGTAATAAAGTTGAACCCATCGACTATTTTTCATGCGGTGTCTGTAATTCTTTATTGCATTTTACTTGCGCAAAAATCAAGAAAACCGATTTTAACAACATTAAATCCAAACAAAATTTCTTCATTAAATGTGATAAATGCCTTACTAATGTGCTCAATGACTATATTATAAATATTGACAATTTAGTGCATGGTGTACTTTTGAATTTAAATTGCCTAAGAAATGATTTTCCCTTTTTGTACAATAACAATGTGCATAGTGAAGTGGGTGTGTCAACAAGAAGTATGACAAAAGAGAAGGTTATTGACCTTACTGCTGAAAACAGTCAAAAAAATAAGTGCCCCCCTCCTCCCGCCTCGCACAAAAGAAAATTATCTCTTTCATCCATACCTAAATCACCTGCTCTAACTCAAAACTCTCGTCTACCGTCCACTAATATGGACAAGAACAAGAGTGTAAAAGGAAACAATTTAAACAAACCGGTTTTTTCTGCCACAGCCATTCACACCTCATCTCCTGCACTTATTAACAAAAATAAATTCAGTGATGATAGAAAAAATGGCGAAAGAGAAAATCAAAATATTGAGTTGGGTGTTGTTGGTGCTAATAATCTCGCCGATATGGGTTTCATTGCTTCTATGACTAACTCTGCTGATGGCAATGCACCTCGCGTTGCTGTTGTCGATGATCTCGTTGCCAATGCTGCTGATGGTGATTTAGTTTGCCCTGCTGCTGCTTCTGGTGTTGTTGGTGTAGATACTGTTGTTTGCAATTCCTCTGAATTGAACTGCTTTCCTCCCCCGCCGCTGGATATCATACGCAATGTAAACATCGTTGGGATAGTCGCCGACGCTGCTGATGTAATTTCAACTTGCTCTGCTGCTGCCTCTGATGGTGTTGTTGCTTTAAATGGTGTTTCTTCTCCTGCTGAGGATGTGGTCGAAAATGAAGAGGTCGATAATAATAAAGTTTCATTTCCAAATGAAAACAAATTTGAAGAATCTAAGAATACGACTACTATTGCTCATAATCTTGAAGGTAATGTCTACAATGATGAAGATGATGACATCAGTCACCAGGTGTACTATAAGCTCAAATGGTTTCATGTATCCAGTTTCAAGCCAACCACTACACCAGAGTATATAGCTACATACATCTCTAAAAAAAACTAATTTATGCTCAAAGATTTTTCCTTGCTTCAACTTATTGCCAAAGCAAAATCGCGAGGTTAGTGGCGAATTTAAACCTAATTTCGTTAACTTTAAAATTGGATGCCCATTGGAACTAGTTGATACCATTTCTTGTGCTGATTTTTGGCCAAAGGGTGTGAACATAAGAACATTCGATTTCAAACCAAAAAACGAATAGATTCCAGCGAATATATCGCTGGTTCCTTATCCGATAATAGATGTTTTTCTGATGTTGTTGCTGTTGTTGATCTTGCCATAAATACAATTTATGTTGATGATAATAATGGAGCTGCTGTTGCTGTTAATGATACTGTTTTAACTGACGATATCACTCTTGCCGATGTCACTGCCGAAGATGCTGCCCACGCTGATGTTGCTGCTAACGATCCTACTGTTGATGCTGGTGTTTGTAATTTGCCCTCAAATAGTGTTGTTGATCCTTTTAACTTTAATGTATATTACCAAAATGTTGGTGGAATAAGGACAAAATTAAATAGATTATATGTATATTTTGCTTCTCAAGATTACCAGCTTATAATATTAACTGAGACCTGGCTAAATGAAAATCACTTAACTTCAGAATTATTCAATTGTAAACAATTTACAGTTTTTCGAAAAGATAGATGTCCTATAACTACTGGTCTTGACAGAGGTGGTGGTATAATTATTGCTGTAAGGAGTACTTACGTTGTTAATCAGTTAGAACTTATTTCTGACAATAATCCGTTTAATTTAGATGTTGATCAAATAATTATTAAGATATCTTTTCAAAGAAATTATAATTTATTTGTTAGCGCAAGCTATATTCGCCCAGGTAGCTCACTAGATATGTATAACTTGCACTTGGAAAACTGTTATTCGTTTTTAAATAATTGTAGTAGTTCTGATCATGTCATGATCTTAGGGGTTTTCAATCTCGGAGATATAAGCTGGAAACTAGATCTTGATGATAAAAATTTAGTGCCCTTCAATGTCATCACTGAAATTGAATCCGCGGTTATTGACTTTTATAGTCAATTCAATCTTGTACAAATAAACGGTTTGCATAATAGTCTTAATCGAATATTAGATTTAGTTTTTGTTGATAAGGAATATGAAGCTTATATCGAAAAGAATGAATTCCCAGTTGTACAAAATTCAATTCATCACATATGTCTTTCTATTGATTGCAAATTTTTAACTTATATATTAGAATCTGTAAATTCACACAATTTTTTTTTTGATTATAAACGTGCAAATTTCACCGAAATGAATAACTTTTTACTATCCATTCCATGGAACACGATTTTGAATGATTTAAACTTAGATCAAGCGTTTGAACTTTTCTCCAGTTTTTTATATGCGTCATTTGACTTGTTTGTTCCTAAAAAATTATCCCGTTCCAACTCAAAAGTTCCATGGTCGAATAAAAGGCTTTCTAATCTTAAAAACAGAAAAAACAAAGCGTATAAACTTTATAAACTCGATAAAAATAATTTAGTCCTTCGAGAGAAATATATTAAATGTCAACAAGAATTTAATATCCTTAATGACTTCCTATATAATAATTATATTTTATCAGTAGAATCCAAAATTAAAAAAGATAGCAAGCATTTTTGGAAATTTATAAATACTAAGAGAAAATCTACCGGACTTCCAAATTGTATGCAATATTCTGGCAGCATTTCAAGTGATTTAAATGTGATTTGTGATTATTTTGCTGATTATTTCAAGTCTGTTTATTCCCTTCCGACTTCTTGCGAATTACCTGATTTCTTACCAGTCGAGGAAATAGATATAGGAAATATAAATTTTGACGTGATAGATGTTTTTGAAGCTTTGAATAACCTCGATATTAATAAAAGCGCTGGGCCAGACGGAATTGCCCCAGTTGCTTTAAAAAGTTGTGCTTTCTCGCTATCTCTACCTCTTTGCTTGATTTTAAATAAATCTTTAAACATTGGAACATTTTTGGATAGTTGGAAAGTTTCTTACATTACACCTATACATAAATCTGGTCCAAAACAGAATGTTATAAATTATAGGCCGATATGTAAACTGTCAGTTATTCCCAAAATGTTTGAATTGCTCATTTGTAACAAATTAAATTCTATTGTTAAAAACATCATATCTGAATCACAACATGGTTTTATTGCTGGTAGATCTACCACTTCAAATCTTGCAATATTATGTGAATCAGTTACAAATGGGTTCGAAAATGGTTTGCAAACAGATATAATCTTTACAGATTTTGCTAAGGCTTTTGATAGGGTGAACCATGACATTTTGATTTTCAAGCTTTCAAAACTCGGTTTCCATGCGAGCTTTATTAAATGGATTTCATCCTATTTGAAAAACCGTTTGCAATTTGTTAAAATTGGAACTCATATATCGAAACAAATTGAAGTTACTTCAGGTGTTCCTCAAGAAAGCCATATCGGTCCTTTACTTTTTATCCTTTTTATCAACGATATTCCCTCAAATTTTAAATTTTCAAAAAATCTCATGTATGCCGATGACGTCAAAATTTTCCGGTCCATAGAATCTATACATGACTGTCTTCTTCTTCAGGAAGATCTTCGAAAATTGGCTAAATGGTGTGATGATAACAAATTATTCCTTAATGTGGGTAAATGTCAAAGTTTTACTTGCCACAGAAAAGTTTCTCCCATAATTTTCGACTATACCATAAACAATATAATTCTTGAAAGGGTAGTTGTTAAAAAGGATCTAGGTGTGATGTTAGATGTGCGTCTCTCGTTCTCAAATCACATTGACTATATTGTGAACAAAGCTAATCGTATGATTGGTTTCATCCGAAGAAACTCAAATGATTTTAATGATCCTTTCACTTTGAAAATATTATACATTTCACTCGTAAGGTCAGTTTTAGAATACTGTTGCATAATTTGGAATCCTTACTACGCAACTCACACTATAAGGATTGAAAGTGTTCAAAGGAGATTTACAAGATTCTTATTTTTCAAATTAAATTGGTTAATTGAAGCTCCTTCATATGCAAGTAGGTGTTTACTTTTTGGTATTCAAACGCTTGATCTAAGAAGAAGATACTTTAGTGTCATGTTTATAAGAGACCTAATTAATAACGACATCAATTGTCCTCAATTGTTGGAAAGAATGAATTTCTACTCTCCTAGTAGAACTCTTCGGGTTAGTTTTCATTTTCGAGAAAATTTTTGTAGAAGAAATTACAGTATGAACGAACCTTTTGCACGTTGTATAAAAGAAACAAATTCTGTGATTGATCGTATTGATATTTTTACAAATGTGTCCAGAGATGTTTTCAAAAAAGATTTAATAATCACTCTACAAATGTTTCCTTAGATTTTTTGTTTTTTATTTAAATTTGCATTTTATATCCATCAATGTTATTCTGTTTAAATTATTCTTACAAGATTTGTATGTTATTTATCATTATGCTTTTCAATATATGTACATAATTTATTTTATTTATTTATTTTACATATTTATCTACTTTTAAACACTTTTGTAATAGTCTGTAAGAGTTCACTCTGATTGATGAATAAACAATAATAAATAAATAATAAAAAAAAAAAGTATCATTTCCCTGACTTAAAAAACCGTTAGATTTGATCAAATGTTACGACTCCTTGTTTTAAAGTGGTTATTATAGAGTTATTAAGAGACATAATTGTTCGTCTACCAAAATAGGTTCTTTTGAGCGAGGGTCCACTTTGGAGTGAAAAATATTAATGTTTTGAAATATTGACCCATATAAGTACTGATTTTTTGTTATGGTCAATTTTCAAAGAAAGAAAACAACAAAGAAAATTGTTTACTTTCTTTGCGATTTATTTATACGTATTCTGATTGTTTTTGTTATTTATTAAAAAGTTTTTTAGTGCGACTTTTTTTTCCTTGTGACCCTTTTTTATGCAACTTTTTCAAATTCCTTAGCTGCAACACTGCTACATACGTCAGCTGCTTACGTCAACATGTAAAAAACGTGTGAAATTCAATGATTCCGCCAAAGCTGAAATTTGGTTATATGATAGCTTATACATTAATTTACGCAAAAAGACTAATCAGCTGGCTGTATTGCGGTACTAAGACCGTCAGCTGACGTGGTGAAAAGTATAAGTACAAAAATACGGTTTCACATCCCACGGACAAAACACGATGTCAAACGAGGTTTTCCATCCGGTTTTACAATCAGCTGATGATTGTCATTCTATTATAAAACGATTCATTAACTTTTTGTTTACCTAACCAAATTTTATATTTTCCAGAACATATATTGCCTATTTGCATATATTCATCCAAACACTCAAATTATTCGTATATTTTAATCCCAATCGTTTTTGCTGTTATCGTCGCATGTCGGCTGCAGTACTTCGAGGTTCGAGCATCCTATATTTTACCTAGTCTTCTATTGTTGAATGTATTAAATTAAATGAAAACGTTATCTATTACAGCTTCCGATTTCACACTACAAAAATAATTTAATTCAAAATTATAAATTTTAAGCAAAAACGAATTAATTTAATTTTTTTCCGTCTTAGTACGGGTAAAATAGGATAAATATAAAAAAAAACAATTAGTAAAATTATATGAAACTTGGTGAAAACGTTTCTTCACACGGCTTAAAATCCTGGCGTTAAATTTAATATTTTTTGGGTTGCATATATTATGTCCTCTAAAGGTACTTGAGAGTGCTAGGACGCCTTATGGCCCTAGGCTCAATGATAGGAAAATCCCTATGCACACCTCCGTGTGGTAGAGGGCGGGTAACGCTAACGTGCAGGGGGACCGAATGGATGCCGGGATAAGCAGACAACCCAGCGATGCTGGTCAGGGCACAAACTTGTCCTCGGGATGGTTAAAAGCCCCCTTAAGGCGGATGAAATGCAGATGGCAGTCAACGGCATGATAGTCTGGTGGCGGAGGAGCTTTTTTTGTTAAAGGGCCAACGGCAGCAGCAGGTAGCGTCTGTAACCCATATTGGGCGGCTACAAAAGGCGTCTGTTTTCCCATAGTGGGCGGCCTCAAGCAGTTATGTGTTTGACCATACAAAAGGCGGGTGTGCCTGTCAAATCTGAGCTTATGTATGTTATTAATCATATCTCGGAAAACACCATGGTAGAAGGATATATGCAAATACATGAACTATGACAACAAATGGAAATGAGTCCCCAAGAGGTAATCTTTTTATGGAAAATCCTTCTGCAGCTTCGGTTGCAGTAAACCGCACATCGGATTTGGGGGTGCGGCATCTTTCATGTACGAGCGTCAATCAAGACGCCATAATAATAAATGAATCGTTGACAAATAGAAGAAATCTTTCAGGAAGCGCAAATGTTACTTTTGGCTACCGCATACGTACGAAAATCGGAGCATGGAACCACAAATAATTATATACAGATGTCTCACCTCAATAGAAAATTCTGTCTTCAAAAATTTTATCAGCCGACAAATCATCAGCCGACAAAATGCTTTTTAAGTGGATTTCATGAGAAGAAGAGAATTTTAAGCCGACAAATATCCAAGAAGAAAAAGCTTTTTCTAATAAGAAAAGAGATCAACATGGAAAACTCTTTGAATACTTTTCTCATTAACACAAAAACAAATGACAGAAGAATTTCTCTCACACAAAAAAAAAAAATGAAAGATACAGGAGAAATTTAGCTTTGTGGGTAGCTATGTAGATTTTCAGATGTTTTTTCTTCTGCGGAGTTGGTTTTAATTACTTTGCTATTCAGATGCAGATCGTGGACACTGGCATTGTGATTTTGAGAAGAGAAACAGCAAAATTATTTTTGGTGCGACCTTAGCATATGACACATGTTTTTAAGGTAGTTTTTAATGCTGCATCAAATGACATCAAAACCAAGTCGGCCTCCCTGAAAGAAGTTATTGTCATTTTTTTGTATGGATAAATATATTTTCTTACTGTTTCTTTTTTCATTTTTGTAAATGGGTACCTACTTCTTTAGTAGTTCAAGTAATATGGAAACAGTTTTGTAATTGATAGAAAAATTAAATAGAAATACATTAATAGTAGGTAGCACATTTTAAACACTTTTTATTTCAATTCTATCAAAAAATATTGGTATGCATTCATATTAGTTCTTTAAAAACCTTTCGCTATCGGCGATACGTAAGTTTAAGTTGTTTTTTTTTTTCAATAAAACTGTGACATTGAAGGATTGGTTACTTCATCAGACAATTTGTATAAAGTTTAATCATAAATTACTGGTATATTTGGCTTTTTTTCTGTTTTATAATTTTTTGAAAATATTTGAAAAGAAAATTCAAAAAATATTTAATTAATTGGAATATGTATTCAAATTCAGAATTATTACATATAATTAACAAAAACTGATCTAAGGGCGGCGATTAAAATTAAAAAGGTCACGGAAAAGGGATTAACTTTTTTGATATGTATGTAGTAATGTACTAGCAAAATTTAAATAAAATTGGTCAAACTGTTTTTGAAAAAGAAAATGGAAAAATGACGTGAAAAAAATATTTACTTAAGCTCATTAGAAGCGCTTTTTACAAAAATACAAAAATGGCTAAGCTATTTAATATACACCTCAAGGAGTTAGGGTGCGTTTATGCTAAAGCTGAGATAAACAATCCGAGCAGCTATGTGAGCAACGATGAACTCGAAGATCGAATCACAGCTTTTATGCTGTGTTCATATTGGAGCGTCGATAACTGATATTTTCTTAAACAAATTAGAGTAAGTAAGGGTATTGTGGTATACATGTTTGTATTTTTGACTTAACAGACAAAGTAGTGACACGAATGCTTCCAAATTTTGTAGATGTTAACACGAACATATAAGCTACTACGTTAACTGTTTTTGTCGGATTCTAACAGTAACTTACAAAGATTTTGACAAAAAAATGATATGACCTCGAAATCGCCACTTTTGAAAAGTAGTGGGTAATGTAGTACACCCTTAATGTCTAATGTGGTATACTATACCAAGTGGTCCTCCGAATGTCTTGAAGGTAAATTTCATAATTCCTCATGTCATATAGTACAAGTGGGTCTCTGCATATCTTTGGGGTCCCATTTTCTAGTTTCACCTTTTTTAGAAGTTTTAACAAAAGATTATTGCCAACCCACAAATTTCAGTTGTCGCAGGTATAAACTTTAAGGTTGGGTAATGTGGTATTCCATATTCCATTAGGATTACTATACCACATTAGCCCACTGCTAGTATACCACATTAGCCGAAACTCTATATTTTTACAAAAAATACAATACAATTTAAAATGAATATTTTTAAACAAAACTAAGAATTAAGTCACGTTAATGATTAATATATTCTTCCGTTGCATTGAAAAATTGCTTTGGAACACAATTTTTCAAAGCGCACAAACACTTTTTGTTCCACCCAAAAAAAAACTCAGCTTTACACAATTACGGTTTTAAACAATTTGGTCGAATTAATGAACGATTTTTGGGTTGTTTAAATACGCATTACTACTATTATTTAAATCACCGTCCACTGAATCTAGAACCGTTGTAGAAGCATGCTTGGTTTTTGAAATAACTGCCTATACCACATTACCCGCATATACCACATTACCCCAACTTACTCTACACTGGTCTGCAACGAAAATCGCCTTTAAACCAAAATATACTTTTCCAAAGGATTTAGGCATGTTGAATCCGAATCTGAAGTCAAAATTACTCTAGCACGTCACGTTTTTGAGATATTCCAATTCAAACATGTCAAAAACCCGTTTTTTGGGTACTTTTGACGTTGAATTTCTTCACTGAGAGAAACTTTTTTTAAAACTAATAACAGGACCTGAAAGAGCTATATTTCATCTTTCTAAATCATTTAAAATCTTTTTAAAACTCGTTTTCCTTCCAAAGATATTGTAAATTCAAGGACATCATCCAAGAACTACTTAGCTCTTATACAGCTCTTAGTTGCAACATGTCGCTGAAAATTCATTTTTTGGACTCCCACTTAAATTTTTTCCCAGTTTACCTTGGTGCAGTTTCAGATGAATATGGTGAATGGTTTCATCAAGACATGATGCACATAGAACGAAGATATAACGGGAATGGTCAGAAGCAGCGCTGGCAGATTTTTGCTGGTCAATTTTTCGTCAGACAATGGAAAATATGAAAAGAAAAAAAGCTACAAAATAATGTGTTTGAGGAAAAAAAAGTTATAGTAAATTGTTTATTGGATTTTTGAATTTATTTTATTTTTAAAACTACTTTTTTAAGGTGTCGTTTGGTAGAATCGGTATGTCTTTTTATATTGTAAAATATTTTACCAGTTTTTTATACAGAAGACTCAGTGAAAAATATACTAATGGGAAAAAAGTATTTGGGATTTTAAAACGCTTAGTGGTTTCTTTTTTTTAAAGTCTTTGATTAAAATTTATTTAATATACTTGAGTTTATGAATATCAAATATAGGGAAATTCTATTATTTCCCAAAAAAATATGTTTTTTACAGCGTAAATCATAAAAACTACGAAATTTCGAAATTCCTGTTGTTTTTTTTAAATAACGGTTAAAAATATAGGTGAACATTGATGGATGATGACAAATCTGGTTTCATGTGAAAGCCTATATTATGTGGAGTAAGTCCTCCAAATTTGAGCAGAATACGCCCAATAGCTTTTTTTTACCAGGTCAATCAAGTCTAAGAGGGCTCTTTTTACAAATCAATCATATTTTTCAAAAATCAATTTAAAAAAAACTGGACGTGATAGAATTTTTTTGAAACCAGATTTAGATTTTTTTTTTATAAAAAGAAACATTTAAAACCTTTTTTAAATATTTATTTGTAAGGTAGTTAACATTTTAAAAATAATTATTTTTCTGGGTTTAATAGGACTCGCCTTCCCATTTGAGAAAAACTTATTTTACAAAATCTCAAAGAGTTTGTTAGAATTTTGGAAACTTAACATTTAATTTTCCCTTGAACCGGTTTTTATTCTAAATCAATTTTTGTTTTATATCCTAATCTTAGGGCTTTTAGGTTAAAACAAGTGGAAATAAATACCTACCTAACTATTTTTATGAACAAGAATTTGTTTTCTGTCAACTTTATTTTGTGTAACCCCAAATAAAAATTTATTAAATATAAAAACATATTTTTCCATTTCGTTCGTTAGTCTTATAGAAGGGGGTTAAGGAAGGTTGGGCCCTTCTTTAATTAACTTTGAAGAAAAATTGACTTTTTTTTTTCAAAAAGAGGAAGGTAAATTTTAATTTATTTTAATTTTTGCCGGAGAATTTGATTGCTTGCACTCGCCCAGCTGAGAATTTTGCAGAAACTATTGGAATTCAAGGTTTTTTTTTTGTATGCGTACCTCTGTTTTGTGTAAAGGGTGTCATTAAAAAAAGTAGTAAATCACTAAGTTGCTTTGTGCTACAAGACAAAAGCGAAAAATTGGTCTTTTAAGATTTTAAGGCCAAAAATAACGGCTCTTAAACTATATTTGCAATAAGAATAAATTAATTTTTAGTACAATACCATGAGTTTTAAAGAACGTGTACCTACCCCCCCCCCCCCCCCTCATGTAATGGGGGACATAGATATTTTTTTCTGTTTCAAAGTGAAAAGTGATTTTTATGCTTTAATTTTAGTTTGTTCCTGTAACATACACAAAATTTATTTTATTCAAAAGTATTTAATGTCCTGAATTCGAATTTTTGGTAATAATGGCTCAAGAACGTCAGGTTTTTAAGATATTTCTATTTATATCTTAGAAGTCCTCTTTTCTAATTTATGAAATTAGCATGTTTTTATATAACATATGTAATTTAAGATGAAAGCTAACAACTAATTAGCAATTTCTCGAAGTGGAATGCAAGTACCTACCTATTTAAAAGATCAAAAAAGAATTTGAAGGAAATGTTTATGCCTCAAAATAACAAAATTATTAAAAAAAAAAAACACTTAGGAAATATCTAATAAAGCCCGAAATTTACCGAAAAATCGAGCTATTTTTCAAATTTTATACTGAAATACCTACTTCAAAAACGTAACATACTAAAGCAGTTCTGAAACCAGATTCGGATTAAGCTCAGCAAAAACCACCAGAAAAGTATAGACATATCTGTAGTGTTTTGTAGAACCATGATACCTAGGTAACTCCATTTTAAAACTTGTGTCCTTAAGCCCACTTAACATTAAGCTAGATGCTGGAGCCCAAACGAGTCTACCGATTTTCCTTAATTTTGGAATAATTATGAGCACAATCTTTGACAAATTATATTTCAAATTTGAAGGAAATCAGTTCATCCGTTTAAGCTCTAGGTCGATGTAAAGTGGACGTAAAGACGCAAATTTTTAAAAGCAGTTTTAATATTTCTACCAAACTACGGATTCTAGGTAGGTATGTTACTGGTTTTAAATTAAAATTTTGTTACACAGTGTTATTGTAGCAGTTTTTTCCTACAACATTATTTTTCTACAGTAGATAATCCTACCTGCCTAGATATTTGATACCATTTTTATAATCTATAAGTACAACAAAAAATTATATACAAATCCATCTGTAAACCCATCTTTGGAATTTAATAAAGTTTATTTATATAAAAAGAATACGTTACCTTTAAAAAAAATTCCCATACCTAGGTAGGTAGGTAGGTACATTGCCTTTCTTTCATTTTTTAGCAGACACACAAATCTTATCAAATAAAATCACACAAAAATTCATCATAATCCGAATCACTCACAAATATTATTTTTCCTAACTTAATCAAGAAAATCTTTAAAAAGGCAAATAAATTCAAATACCTACATACAAACTAGAGTCTTCGATTTTGGGCGGACGATTAATTACACGGGTACCCGTGACACGGGTACCCGTGTTTTAAGGAATTGATACCCGTGTACCCGTGTACTATTTAAATACACGTGTAAATAAAAATACACGTGTATTAAAAAGAACGTTGCTTGATTCTGATGATTAACCAGACGTCGTGCATTATATTTCAAAAGGACGCTTCGCAGCATAAATAAAAATCATTCTTTGCCTATGCTCCGTACCAGGTCTAGCATATTTGACACCTTTTTCGATTTTTTTTTGTCAAACAAGTGCTTAGTGGCTATTTTTCTTTTAACTGACTGTATTCTTAATTTATTTCGGATAAAGATTATAATGAAATAGTAGACAATATTATTATCCAGAATGGCAATGGAATTGGAATGAAAAAAGAAAGAAAACTAGATCAAAAAGAATGGAAGCCAGTTGTTGGTAAGTTACATAGGTATAGTTGAAAATAATTGAATAACCATGGTACCTTACCATTTACATAATGTTATTCATGTGTACATATATTTTTGATTCCTGGTGTTATTTATTGTAGAGCCAGGTACGCATTATCCCTCCTGCATGAAAGTTTTGCTCCAAATGATAATCTATATTTTATTTACCTTGTGAATGACGGAATTGCTGGAATTTTGAAACACAAAGTTGGAAACAAAATTTTGTACTTAATCATTTTTACTTGCGATATAGGTACTATAGGGAAAGTTTTGGATTCGTGCAAAAAAAAATTTCGAGATAACAATCAAACATGATATTACGATGATAGAGAACACGAAAAAAGTGGGTGGCACAATTCTGTCTGTCCGTACCTCAACCTACAGCCTAAACCACTGAAGCGATTTTCTTCAAATTTTGAACTTAAGGTTTTTTTTGTAACTCTCCAGAGGGGAAATTGAAATTTTTTTTTTAGCTCAAAAAATAACGGTACTTGCCATACAACCGTTAAGGAAAAGCTTATTTATCTCAAAAACGGCTCCAACGATTTTGATAAAAAAAAATCAGTGTCTTACTGTTACTTTTAATAAGAAAAATAATCACCAAAAACATTAACGGTACCTGCCATATAACGGTTTTTTTGATTTTTGGTTTTCTCATTAACCGCTCATCCGATCTCAATAAAAATTTTTTCACAAAAGCTTTGTTAGAATATAAATAAAACTGCATACCAAAATTTTTGAAAAAATAAATTTTGGATTTTTAAAAAAAGATTCAAATTTTTTTTTTTGAAAATTCAATATTTCAAAAACGGTTTGATGAATTAATTTGAATTTGCAGTTTCAAATGTATATTAATATATACTCAAAATTGGCATGCCAATTTTTTTTTTGAAAATTGTTACAAAAATTTTATAGTTATATAAAAAGTTAGTTTTTAAGAAAACGGCTCCAACGATTTAAAATTTTTTTTTTGCATATATTCATATTTGTTCAAGTAATCAAATGGCACACTTTTTTTTTAGCTCTAAGTTATTTATCAGGCTGTTTATACAATTAATAGAACGATTTAAATGCTTATTATACTTTTTCTATAATTACTTGAATATTTTTTAAAGTTCTTAATTCCCACACAACTTGAACATAAGAGCAAGTACGTGCGATCCAGTCGTGCATTTTATTTTTAATACATTTGTCAAAAAAATTGACACAAGTCTTGTTCCTTTAATTTTTTTGGCAAGTGTATTTAAAAAAATGATTAGGAACAAAATTTTGTTTCAAAATTTTTGAAAACTTATTTTTCAAAAACTATTTATTGAAACAATTAAATTTTAAAACACACAAAGAATAGGTTTGTGGCTTCGAAAACAGAAAAATATACCTAGCATTAGAAATGTAGCAATTGTTGTTGTTTTCTAATAATTAGTTTTCCATATAATAACATTTCAAAAAAAAAAATTACGCTTGAAACGAAAATTTCTAAAAATTGTAAATTTTCATCTGAAAGCATACTTGAAAACTTTCTTTTAAAAATAGCAAAACTATCAGAAGGTAAAAAAACTTAAAAACTATGGAATTTTATTAGGGGTGAAGAAGATATATTTTTGTTTAACAATTAGCCTAAGGCACATAGACCAATGAAACCAACCTTATTTATGTACATAATACATTTATGAAGAATTAATATTTATTTTTTTACTAATAAAGATGATTTAAACGAATTTCTATGCATTATTTTCTTTTTCTTTGAAAATAAGTCCTTAGATTCCTTAAAGTAGGTCAGTACCTTTCGAAAGAAAACAAATAGCACTTCGTACCTAACATACATATACTTTTTACTTAAAACCTAGCTATACAACAAGTTGGTTGTAACATGCCCAAAGCGCTCATTGAAAAATAATGATAAATATAAAGAACACATCAATTTAATTTTAGACACAGTGAAACTGAAGAAAAAGTAGATTATGTTCTTTACTTATATTTAAGCTTAAAAGCTCATACAAAAATTATCAAAAAAAAAATGTTCTTAAAACGAAGTTTTATTAAAAAAAGAAATGCCCCAGAAGAGTAATTGTCTAACCAAGAAAAAAAAGAAAATTTGTATCACCAAAAAATTATAGAAAAAAATATTTCTCTAGAGGAAATCTAGTTTAAACATTTTAGTTTAAATTTTGGCACCCCCTTAGCTTTGGTCCTGTCTAGATCAACTTTGAAGTTAAATTATATTATATTAAATATTAAATTTCATCCAAATCATAGAAGTCGTAATAATACATAATGTATACTGCAAATTGCTCTTTTAAATTTTAAAATAGATTAAAATGGGAGTGACAGTAGGCAGATTGTACCAAAACTAATTTCAAAATTCTATCGAAAAATTTCATCTAAATCGGTTGAGTAGCTTCCAAGAAAAAAAGTATTTCAGTTAAACAAAGCAAAGGTTCCGTGGCAGGGGGTGGATGTATCTAAAGCCAATTTTTAAGATTTTTTATCTTTCATTGAAACAAACTCTTTAAATTTCTTCAGAATCGATATAGCCGTTCAGAAAAGCCAAATAAATTTAAATATAATACAGAAACATTATAATCTGTATACAAGAAATATATCTTAGGTAATTATTTCTTTTTTATATATTATTATTTTTAATATTAATTTTAGACCTAAAAATAGTCCTCGAAATATATTAGTGTATGTAAGTAATTACCAAATTAATAAAAAAACTTTTTTTATTTGAACTTTAAGAAGTAAAACAAAGCATAAAATATACAAATAATACAGAAATATCTGTGTTATACGAATGTACTAGTAGAAATTCCTGTCATAAAACAATTTTTTAACTATTCAAACAATAATTAGACCGATTTTCAAGGTCCTTTGCATCCGATTTACATATTTGTGCCGATTCCCATAGTAATTACCCGTGAATTCCTAAATACACGGGTAATTATAAATACACGTGTAAATATACAGACACGGGTTCATGTACGGATAATTAATTACACGGGTAACACGTGTATTTAAATACACGGGCATTAGGGGGCTCTAATACAAACATATGTATCTACATCTATGTAACTAATACCAAAAATTCTGTTTTGGTTTCCTTTAATGAATACACAAGAAGTTATACTTACCTACAATCGGAATACACAACGCACCTGATGCACTTGCATTTTTTTCTCGTCTCACTTTTTTCTCATTAAGATCCCGCTATGAGAAATTTAGGTACATAACCATAGGTATACCTATCCCTTACGAGAATACTTGAAAAAATACTGTGTCGAGATGTTAGATTGAAAAAAGAGTAACGAGAAACAGAAATAAAAGTGAGAGAGCATCGCAGAAAATATATTTTTGTTGTGATTTTAGAAGGTACAAATTTGAAAGAGAAAAAGCACTTTGACCAGATCTTAAAATAATTCCATGAAAAGAGCTTTCTTAAAAGCTCATTGAATTGTAGATTTTCAGTTTCATATCCCAGATTTTTCTATGAGCGTGAAACATCTGTATATAATTATTTGTGATGGAACGTTCGATCCTTGTACAGCGATGGTAGATACGAGCAGGTTGAGCGTGAAATGCTTCGCCTAAAGATCAGTATCCTGGGCATAAGCGAAACTAAGTGGAGAGGAAGAGCTGAATACAGATCAGACACTGGACAGACGAGAATGCTGTATTCCGGGGAAGATGAAAGAGAGGGTGGCCAAAGACTGCATGGTGTCGGAATTATGTTGAACGAAGAAGCGAGGCGTAGTTTGATCTCCTGGGCGCCCATTTCTGCGAGATTAATGACAGCAAGGTTTCGTTCAAAAATTCGTAACGTCACAATAATTCAGTGCTACGCCCCCACAAATTAAGCGATAGAGGAAGACAAAACCGTGTTCTACACTCATCTTTACTCGGTTTACAGTATTGTTCCGAGAGCCGACATCATAGTCGTTATGGGAGACCTTAATGCCCAAGTCGGTTCAGACAATTACGGACTGGAACGCGTGATGGGAAGAAATGGCTTGGGGTCACGGAATGAAAATGGTGACTTACTTGTCGATTTTTGTAACGCGAATCGTCTTGTGATTGGTGGGACTGTATTTAAGCATAAGACGTGCAACAAAATTACCTGGGTGCATCCAGATGGTCAAACCGAAAACCAAATTGATCATATCATGATTCAGCAGCGATGGAGGAAGTCTATGTGTGATGTCCGGAGTATAAGAAATGCCGATGTGGGAAGCGACCACCATTTGGTTCTGATGAGTCTCAAACTACGAACCGCTGCCGTACAGAAACCAGCGCAGGTTGCAGCAAGGAGCTTAAAATTCATTACTAATGCTTTGAATGACCCCAACATATGTCGAAACTATGTCACCACCCTTAACGACAGAGCCCCATCATTAAACGGAATCGAGCATTCAACAATTGATGAGATGTGGGGTGAAATTAAAAGTGTTTTTATGGAGGCTGGATCTGAAACTGTACCCAAGCGAACCAGACGTAGAGACTCTTGGATATCCCAAGCCTGGGATAAGATCGAACTTCGCAAATCGTTGAAAATCCAAATAAATGCCGAAGCAGATATTCAACGAAAGGCTGACTTGCGAAGAGAGTACCGCATTGCACATAAGATGGTCTATCGTTGTGTGAGTCGTGACAAGAGGGTGAGGTTAGATGGACTCGCAGATAATGCGGAAAGCGCTGCCAGAAGAGGAGATATCCGGGAATTGTACCAAATACCCAAAGATGTGATCGGGAAAAAAAGCAACACCAATCATCCTGTAATGGATGTGGATGGCACACTTTTGGTATCAATTGAGGATCAGTTTCGTAGATGGAAGGACCATTTTTGTGCCCTGCTAAATGAGGATTCAGTTGAGCAGAGTGCTGAAGTGCCCCAACTAAACGAGATGCGCGGGTCCTATAGGGGTATTGACATCGAACCCCCGTCAGAATCGGAAATCCTTACATCAATAAATTTCCTCAAAAACAACAATTCAGCTGGACTGGACGGAATACCAGCTGAATTCCTGAAAGCCGATCCCGTAACAGCGGCTAGTATTTTACATCCGTTGATACAAAGCATTTGGGAAAACGAATGCTATCCCAGGGATTGGAAGGATGGTGTGAATTTTAAGTTGCCAAAGAAAGGTGACTTAAAGAATTGCAACAATTGGCGTGGTATCACCGTTTTGTCCGTTTTCCCAAAACTAATGGCAACCATCATTCTCGAGCGAATAAAGGATAGAATCGAGTCTACACTCAAGAGGCATCAAGCTGGCTTCCGCAGTGGTCGATCATGTGTCGACGATATCAACACCCTGCGTATCGTCCTCGAGCAGGCGATGGAATTTCAATCACCGCTTTACCTCATGTTCGTGGATTTTGAGAAGGCCTTTGATCGAGTTAACCGAGAATGTATATGGAGATCGTTGCTTGGTAGAGGAATTCCACCAAAAATTGTTGCCATTATTAAAGAGTCCTACAACAACGCAAGGTGTTTTGTATCTCACAATGGGCAACTTTCCGACTCCTTCGTAGTGCAACTGGGTGTGAGACAAGGGGATGTTTTATCGCCAATTCTCTTCCTGCTGGCGATGGACGACGTATTGACGGCCAGTGTTGGTACAGCTGAGCGACAGGGCATTCAGTGGAGACCGTTCGAAAGGCTCATTCATTTAGTTTAGACTATGCCGATGACATATTTCTACTGGCAAATAACATCAGTGGGCTGAACGGGATGTGCCAAACGCTGCAAGTGAAGGGGGAGTCGAGTGGTCTAAGAATAAACAGCAAAAAGACAAAAATAATGCTCACAGGCCACTCCACACAGCAGCGTATTATTCTACAGGAGACGCCAGTTGTTGTAGAACAGTTTAACTACCATGGCAGTATTGTTTCTGCAAACGGTGGTACGGATCTGGACGTTAAAAGTAGAATGAATAAAGCTCGTGGTGCCTTCGGTACCCTGTCCCCAATTTGGATATCTAGTCAAATCTCCTTACGCACTAAGTTGAGATTTTTCGAATCCAATGTCAAATCCGTGCTGTTATATGCTTGTGAAACCTGGAAAGTCACGTCTACTATTTCGAGGAATATGCAGGATTTTGTGAATCGCTATCTTCGCCACATCCTAAAGATTCGCTGGCCACAAATAATATCAAATGAGGAATTGTGGCGCAGGACAAGACAAGAGCGGCTGGACGTCGACATAAGAAAGCGTAAATGGCGTTGGATTGGTCACACACTGAGGAAGCCAAACGATGAAATTGCAAAGCAGTCCTTTGAATGGAATCCTCAGGGTGCACGGCGGGTTGGAAGACCAAGAACAACATGGAAATCAACTGTCTTAGCGGAAGCAGAATCCCAGAGAAAGACGTGGCAACAGCTTAAGTACCTTGCAGCAGACCGTGAAGGATGGAGACGTTTTGTTGACGCCCTATGTTCCAGCCGGGGTTACAGGACACGATGATGATGATGATGATATATTATGACCAGTCCAAAATGGTATCTAAATGTAATGCTTTGAGTATATTTAGTTTTCAAATCCAATAGAAGACAAATTGAATTTCAATACTGTTTTGTATTAAAAAACAAGTTCGTATGATTAAATAGTAACACCCACAAGGTTAAAAATTTTGGGGTACTTTTTAATATTTTCAGGGTTACATTATATCGTCACCTGATTGCAAGAACTAGGTAACTCAATTTTATAAATTTTGGAGATAGCAACCTTTATAGAAGCCTAGCTCCTGGAGGACGATGGAGAGTTTAATTTGTATGTTCCTGAAACTTCACAAATATCCTATATTTGTCAATGGTATAAAAAGATTGAACAAAAAATCTTTAAAACTGTACAAAATAATACCGTTTTTGCCGATATATTAAGGGTATTCATACAACAGCGTAAAGCCGTCGTAAACGTTGTAAACTTTAAAACTTCGTAATTCTGTCACAATTTGTATGGAAAATTTGACAGATTTACGAAGTTTAAAACTTAACTATGTTTACGATGAGTTTACGCTGTTGCATGAATACCCTTATTATAAAAATAGAAAATTTTTACCTAGTTCTTGCAATCAGGGGACGATATGACAACACCAAAATTTTATTGAAATTTAATAGGTAGGTACTTGGCAAATATAAAAAATAATAGTAATGAAAGTTTTTTTTATTATTTTTTTTAATGTCGGCATTATTATATTTATTGTTTTTCACATTTGTATATGAGAACTAAAATATTAATGCGATTGAAATTTTATCTACTAATATGTATATTTTACCTCGAAATATTTCAATCAAATGGCATACTTTTTTTGAGCTCTAAGTTTTTTATCAGATCGTTTATACAATTAAAAGAACGATTTAAATGCTTTTTATACTTTTTCTATAATTACTTGAATATTTTTGAAATGTCTTAAGTCCCACACAACTTGAACATAAGAGCAAGTACGTGCGATCCAGTCGTGCATTTTATTTTTCTTTACGGCATGGAATCCACCATATTTCTTGCAATTTTGTCCATCTGGGTCATCTCAAATTTCGCTTGATACTTGAATTACCCCTTTTGATTTTTCTTGGTTTTACATATTATGTATAATGTATGTACCTATATGTAATGTGTAACCATTACTGTCAATTAGTCTTTGTAAATTGCTCAAAAGTTTTCAAAACAACGGGTTTCTCGTCAATTTTGCTTCCAATCTTAAATGTTTATCTTATCCTCATCATTGTCCTTAAAGTATGAAATGAATCTAAATCTTGATGATGAATACAGTTTCTAGCTCAAACTATATATAAGCCGGAGTCCGAAGTCTTAATTTGGTTAGGTAAAAAAAAGTTAATGAATCGTTTTATAATAGAGTGACAATCATCAGCTGATTGTAAAACCGGATGGAAAACCTCGTTTGACATCGTGTTTTGTCCGTGGGATGTGAAACCGTATTTTTGTACTTGTACTTTTCACCACGTCAGCTGACGGTCTTAGTACCGCAATACAGCCAGCTGATTAGTCTTTTTGCGTAAATTAATGTATAAGCTATCAAATAACCAAATTTCAGCTTTGGCGGAATCATTGAATTTCACACGTTTTTTTACATGTTGACGTAAGAAGCTGACGTATGTAGTACCGCGCTTCAGCCAGCTGATTTGTTTTTTTTCGACTGCTTATAATATTGGCAAACAGTATGCAAAGTTTCAGCTTTGGCGGTTTGATTAAATTTTTCATTTTTTTTTTACATCTTTGAAAGGCTGCTGTAGCCCAAGGTACCGCTCGCGCCGCAGCTGATTACCACCACCCTTCATTGCAATGTCAAATTAACCAATTTACAACAAATTTGATTTGGCGAAATGATTGAATAAAATCTGTCGCGAGCTCCCGGGCTGGTGACGTGAAATAACGCCAAACGAAATATAGCCAAAATTTGAATTTGGCCTTATTTCCATCTCAAAAACGAAATAACGCCAATTTGGTTTTATTTCTTATGCCCGATGGAAATAACACCAAAAAAATAATTGAAATAAAACCAAATCTATCTCAACCAGTTTTTCGGCCTTATTGCAATGCGAAAATAGAATTAAGGCCAAATATTTCTTGAGAATCGTTATTTCATTAAATACAGGTTCTTTAAATGCAAAAGAAACTTCTCAGTCACCCAACCTCGCACCCACTCCAAATCCTATAGCGAGCCCAAGCAGGGGGGTTGCAGGAGGGCAGCATGCCCCCCCATACGTACCTCACTGTTTATTCCTGAATTTTAAAATTTCAAAAACCAAATAAAGGAGGGGGTTTATTAGGTTTGTGAAATCTAAAAGTTCGCGAATAAACAGTGAGGTATGTTTGGGGGGGCATGCTGCCCCCCTGCAACCCCCCTGCTTGGGCTCACTATAGGATTTGGGGTGGGTGCGAGGTTGGTTGTATGCAAAGTTTCTTTTGCATTTAAATTATCTGGAAACTTTGAATTTATCCTACCATTAAACTTCTTTTCATTAGCCTCCTCATGTCAGGAAAAAAATTTCAGTTTGGGCAGAATTAGATATTTGAAAATATGAAATAAATTGAAAACGAAATAAAGCCAAATTGGTCTTATTTCGGTTTCATAAATGAAATAAAACCAAATTTAAAATTTGGTCTTATTTCGTTTTTGAAAACGTAATAAGACCAAATTTTTGAATTTCGGCTTTATTTCGTTTGGCGTTATTTCACGTCACCTCCCGGGCTATTAGATTTGCGATTTATCCCTGCTGCCATATTTTCTGATCCCGCTTCATTCCCAATTCTTGCATTGCAGTCGCCTATAAATAACGTATTTTGAGTATCTTCGCACAATAAAACCTCTTGAAGGCGTTCGAAATCTCGTTCCCAGTTGGTACAATTGATATAAATTGGAACAAGCCTTAAGTTTACTTTGTCGAATTTTAAGTCCAACACATTTAATCCACTTCGAGTTTTAAAAACACAGTCTATACATTGCAGATTTCTTTTAAATCCAAATCAATTTCAGTTTTTTTACGAAATAATTTTGCATAAACAAATCTTTGACTTTTCAATATTTGACGTTTAACGAACAGCCGATTCAATTACACAGCATGCAAACTTTTGCGTAAAATGATCATTTCACACAATTTGTAAACTTACGACGTTCTATGAATACCCTTATAATTTACTTCGAAACAAAAAGGGAAAAAGATTCAGTGAAGAGTTTTAATTATTGTTTTACAAAAGTAGTGAGCTAAATATAATAGACCGAGTGCTGGTGAACGTTTTGCTCAAAGTATTTTTTACCCTTCCAAATTTTGTGGACGTTCTATTTGCATCAGTGCAAACTACATGGTAACAACCTGGCAGCTATTCCACGGCCCTTGACCACCAAAATGCACTTTCAAAATGCATCAAGGAGAAAACAGAAGTGTTTTATACCTACCTTAGGTCATTAGATTTAACTATCCGTTCTTAAATAAATAAATAAAAACTTACCATTAATTGATCCACTTGATCCATCGTGGGCTATGGTATGGTTCTTAAACTTGAACCCATGGCTTAGTTTTGAAGCGTTCCATATAGCCAACGCAACCTCATCGGTCCACTCCTCTTGTTTCAAGACTGTGGTGTACCTCTTAATTTTTCTGCCTCCTACGTAACAAAACCTCACTTCATCCTTAAGCATGCTTTGAAATATGCTTTTCTTTAAGGCGAAGGTGAAGGTTTTGTGAAGTTTGCAGCCAGGAGTATTGTAGTCATTTTCGTCTTCAGAGCTACAAAAAAAGTCACTTTTCTTTTTTTTTCGCCGAGAAGTTTCTCTGTTAGACCGTAGCGGTTTCCCGTAGCGTAAGCATACACAGTCTCCGATGCCAACCCAAGTTTGATACCCAATTCCTTCCATATTTGGCAAGAGGGTACTTGAATTTTATTGTTCACCACAATTTCTGCGTTGCGGGCCATCATAGCCTACACAACACTTTCTTCAGTTGTGGCGCTCGGCTTCCCCCTCCTGACAAAGTTTTCAGTCATTTTTTTTTTTTGCACAATTCACTATCTATAAAATTAAACTTATTTCTAATCGTTTTATTTTGCACAAAAATTTTTTTGAACTCGAGTTTCGATTTAGATCAGAAAACACACTGCCACAAGACGGAAATAAAAATCAAATGAAAGAAAAAGCTGTTCGTAAAACTTAACTGTTATTTTTGCGCTTGGTGAATAATTTCCCAGCACAAACAACGATATATGCATAAATATGAGTAGATCAACGAAGGGATCTTTTCCCCTTACCAGTTTTAAACACACACAAACACAAATCTTGATGGACAATTCAATTGCGTGGGATTTTTGAAAGGATTTTTATGGAAATTAATAGGGCTTTTTAGCAAATACCAATGTTCATTTTTAAATGTCAAACTCAAGACCTCGGCCTGAATGACATTTAGGTAGCACCCATTTTCTTTTTTATTTCGGAGGCAAATACACTCCAATTCAACAGAATGAGCACACGGATTTTCATAGTTGGTTTGTCAATTTTTTTTTCAAACATTGTGCATTGGCCGAGAATAAATATAAACATAAAAACTATTTCAAAAAAAAATTGTTTTACTTCCATCCATTAACTTTTATTACCAGTTTCAATATTTGAGCTTTTTCAGTTGACACAAAAAGACTGCATTTTCCCTTATGGAAAGACTTTGAACAAAGCCGGTGGGAAAATAGCAGTGCTTTTTGAATTAATCTTTCTGTTTTCATTTCCCAACATCATAAACAAACAATAAGGATAATCAAATGATTCATTAATGCACAATGTTAAAAAAAATGGAAAAAATACGTTTGAAAATTTGTTTCCTTATTCATTTGAAGTGGAGTGTAAACGTTTGGATTTTGCTTTTTTGGTAATAGTGTCTGTCAAACGTGCCGATTTGTTAGCTGTCACTTTGACTTTGACAATTTGGTAGAGATCTCTATCGCGAATTTACATGTTTCTTCATATACAAAATTAGATCCGTTCGACTCCACAAGTGCCTGTTTACACTAGATGTCAAACCTTCGTGCATTTCCTGCAATGTGGGATGTTGACATGATAACTTGTCAAAGAGGGTAGGGGAAGAAAACATGTAGTTTTCGATAAAGAAAATTCCAAAACAAAAGTCCAATAGTTGCTTTGAAAGTGCTGGTATTGATAGGAATTGAAATTGACGAAAAACACAAAAGAAGAATAAAGGCCTAACTACATTCAATTCATTTTTGTACAAAAGTGAAAAAAAAGTTTTGTCTTTTTTCAATAAACCACTCGATCCTATCTTTTATCTCAAGTTTTACAAAAGTAAAAGTAAGGCCTAACTACATTCAATTCACTTTTGTACAAAAAAGAAAAAAAATTGTGTCTTTTTTCTGAACACGAATTTCATACCATTTTTCGCAGAAAGGTGTCGCTAGCATATGTTTGTAATTTTTCACTTTTGCACTTTTTGCAAAAAGTAGTTGAATGTATGTAGTTTAGCCTTAAAAGTGCCTCTACACTATCCCACAAAGTATTAACACATGTCAGAATAAAGTGGGAAGAAATTTCATACGACTGCCAAATTTGTGTGATGTAACTGACTTTTATATTTTCCTTCCACACTTGCATCAAAAATTAGTTTCATCATAACCTCAAACGCCCAAGTGGGATAGAAAGTGTGATGGTTTAAGAACCGATCCTAAATATTTTCATGTATTAACACATGTCAAATCGTGTCGGATGCGCTGTCAAGTTGTGTGTGATGAAATTTCATATTTTGTTTCCACACTTTTATACTGCGTTTTCATTAGAGCAAATGAGGTAATTTCGTTGAAAATTTGCAAATTAGATCCGAAATTACCTCATTTCCCATACAAATTCACATTTCGAAATGAGATAATTTCAACCAAATTTGCACGAAATTAGCTTGGAAATTAGATAAAAACAAATCGAACAACTCTAAATTAACTGCTATTGTGAATTGGTCTGACTCAAATGTCAAATTTTGAAATACAAATGATACCCGCAGCACCATTGTAGTTCCAACGTTATTTCTTATTTTATTTCTGAAAGAACGAACACAACAACAAGGAACCGTACAAGACGTCCAAATTTTAGCCTAGTAAAAACCTGGCCACCATTCTCCTGGTTTGTTTCCCAGTGATCGAGATTCGTACATAAATATCTAGAGTGCTGGAGGGTTGAATACAAGAGTGGCAGTGGATTGCTTACCTGTCGAGAATCGAGGTGCTTTAAGTATAAACCAGTACATATGATATACCAAACAATTACTGATACCAAAATAAATAAAAGTCAGCCAAAAGTGTAAACAAAAATAAATCGTGTTTAAATTTTTAAGACAACTATACAATGCATGTTCATCTCTAGATTTATCAGCTCTTATTAATAAGACCATGCTTCATGCCAAATAGTAGAAGATGCAATCATTAGACTCGTACGCCACAAATGGCGTATTCCTTTTTGGATTCAAAAACAATTCTGCCGGTTTCTAGGTCAACATACGCTGTTCAATTGCACGAAAGTGTGGATGATTCTGTTGATGCTGCAGACCAAAACAGATTCACCAGCGTGGAGCGTGGTTTTCTATTTCGATTGGTAGAAGATGCAATGTATGGAATCCTCAGACTTTCACATACGGGATGCGTCTGATGTCAAGGCAAAATTACCTACGCTTTGGATCCAACACTCAACTTTGTCGGTATCTTTGCCAATATGAATCTCTGGAGTGGACGATTCTGTTGCTGGTAGAGGCTGTTTTCATGGGCAAACCAAATCAAAAGATTCTCCGTCGTAATTTTCAATTTTTTTTTTTTTTTTTTAATTTTAAAATTTATTACCAGTGACAATCGACGAAGAAGTAAAAAAAAAAAAAACAATCATATAGGGTTGTCGAACAAAATGAGGTAATTATAGATGAAAACACTTTTTCTGTACTTTGCAAAATTACCTCATTTCGGCTCTAATGAAAACGTTATATTATACATGATTTCTTCACACTTTTTGAAATGTGTTAATACTCAGTGGGATAGTGTGGAATGGCTATTAGATCGTTCCTCAAGGCCTGGTCAAACAGAACGCGATCCGGCGATGCGATCAATACTTCACTGGGTAAAAAAGATCGCGGCGATCAAATTTTGTTTGTAATTTCCCACAAAGATCGCCGGATCGCGTTCTGTTTGACCAGACCAGGTAGAAAAGTGAAACACTACTACATCTAAATAAACAGATAAAAAGCTGAATCATAGACGTCGCTTGCATCGATAATTGTTGCTGAACTAGCCTTTTTCGTGTTTGACCTCTATTACACGATGATTCTTTGTCCCCTTTCACATGAAGAAACAAAATGCTTGAGATTTTTTTGACGTTTTCTTTTGATCTCCTTAAAAATCTCTTGTACCTTTCACACAAGGAAACAAATCTCCAGGCAGTTTTTGAAATTTCCTTTGAAAGTCTATTGGTTGAACACACCACATGCTTTGTATATAAACTCTATAGTAGTATTATCAATCGATTTTTTTTATTACTACAAGTGCTCTATAGGCTGCGCTTGCATAGCCACGGTAGCCAACGAACTGACATTGGAGACTACGAATAATAGGAAGGGAGAAGAATAAGAGCAAGTAATAAGAAAGAGAGAATTATACTATTTTGATTCTGCCTAAAATATGAGGGAGTAAGGGATATTTATTAAAGTAGGGTGGTCGATACCACAGTACACATATTGAAGGTAATATCATTCATTAGCGTGTTCATTTTTGTTCAGTTCTGCGCATCCATTAAAATCAGTGGAAAATGGCGAATCCCGTGACCCCTACTAGTTTAACATCAAAATTTGTTGTGTGTTATGTGCTCATTTCTTACTTATTTATTAGCAAATACAATTATTTCAAGCCTTTTAGTGTTTATTAACATTATATTGTCATGCAAAAAACATTCGTTCCTGGTTTTTAGTATTATTTAAATTATGCTTTTGTGTTTGTTTTTTTCGTTGTTGTTGTAATACAGCGGACGGGGTCACTTAAGGCTGCCATCTTGAATTTCTTTGACAGTTCTCATTTCGGACAACATGCGCAAGATAATACCTTAGATATGTGTACTGTGGGTCGATACTATGTTTCTTTTAAATCTTTATTTTTGGAAATTGGTATAGGTACCTACCTATTTTTTTAAATTTTATTTTTCAGTTTTAAGTTTGAAACAATTTTTTGCAATAGGTACCAATTTTTAGTTTTAGAAATTCATTTACACATTTTTTAACTACAGTAATGATCTCTTTTTTCAGTAATCATTTTACAAAATGTAATTAATTAATTGTTTTTGTCAATTACATTTTCCGCAATATTGCGAATGCTATATTATTACTATAATATTCAATTAATAAAAACATGTAATGAATTACATTCCAATATCATTAAATAATTGACATGGCCTAAAAATTATTTAATACAAATTTCAGATTTTCTCAAAAAAAATATTTTCATAGGTTTCCTTACATTTTAACATAAATTAAAAAAAGATATTTGGTAAGTTTGTTAACTGTTTTATAAAATAATGGAAAAAACTATTTTTAAAAAAGAAAAAAATCAAGGTTTTCTTCGGAAAAAAATAATGTCTAAGGGTTTACCTACGTTTTAACAAAAACTAAAAAACAAGGAAATTTCGTTAGTCATTGTCATAAAATAATTGACATAACTTAAAATATATTTTTCAAAAAATAAAAGATTTTTTTCGAAAAAAATTTATTTTTAAAGGCTTGTGTATCTACCTACGTGTCACGGTTTAAAATTCTGGGGTATTTTTCAATACAGCCTTTGTATTACAGCCATATTTAATACAGAAAATATTACTTTTTAATATTCCCTAAATATTAAAGAAATTTCCTAATAACTCTGTATTGGTGCAGGGAATTAACTTCACGGGAACTACCTTCACATGGGAATTAACTTCACCACTAATGGGAATTAATTTCACTTTTTTGAAGTGAAATTACTTCCCACTGAAAGTGAGTAATAATTTCACTTTTTTGTGGGAATTAATTTCACTTTAATGTGCGTTTCTTTAAGTCCAGATTAATTAGATGCAAAAGAAACTTTGCATACACCCAGCCTCGCACCCACCCCAAATCCTATAATGGGCCCAAGCAGGGGGGTTGCAGGGGGGCAGCATGCCCCCCCATACATATCTCACTGTTTATTCGCCGTAATGCTTGCTGCTAGCACTGTATTTATGCTTGCTGCTAGCACTGTTTTTATGTAAGCAGCATGCATTACGGCGAATAAACAGTGAGGTATGTTTGGGGGGGCATGCTGCCCCCCTGCAACACCTCTACTTGGGCCCATTATAGGATTTGGGGTAGGTGCGGGGCTGGGTGTATGCAAATTTCTTTTGCATTTAAAGAATCGGGATTTAAGGAAACACAATTTTACATTTTTGTAATTTCTATCATATCATAGGTGGGAAATAACTTCACACAATTTTCGGATGAAATTATTTCCCACCTTTAGGGGGAAATTACTTCACAAAGAAAAGGTGAAATTAATTCCCACTACTTGTGAAGAAAATTCCCATGTGAAGATAGTTCCCGTGAAGTTAATTCCCTGCACCCTCTGTATTACATTCTAATAGATTACTATTAAAATTGTTATTTGTAATACCTACCAAAAAGTTTAAAAAGTAATTGAATGAAATAAAATATAATCTGTTGGTTTTAAAATTTAGTAACTTAAGTATATGCGTACATTTTTAATACAAAAAGTATTAAAATTTAATACAAATTGTATTAAAATAGCTAGATGCTAATATCTAGCATAAAATAATGCTAGATCATTCAGTGTTACTTACCATAAGTACCTATATATCGCAAGTAAAATCTTCGAGTCTTTGAAAAAAAACAACTGTTTAAAATATTTATTTAATTTGTTATAACATATATTTATTTACTTTTACGTGTATTCTTTTCCACATCACCCTGTGGGGTAGAATACTAAATGCGTTTTTTTTTTGCGAGGTTTCCCCAGTAGGCCTTTTCCTCGCTCTACTTTTACTTCTATTTCTATTTCTATTTCTATTTCTATTTCTATTTCTATTTCTATTTCTATTTCTACTTCTACTTCTACTTCTACTTCTACTTCTACTTCTACTTCTACTTCTACTTCTACTTCTACTTCTACTTCTACTTCTACTTCTACTTCTACTTCTACTTCTACTTCTACTTCTACTTCTACTTCTACTTCTACTTCTACTTCTACTTCTACTTCTACTTCTACTTCTACTTCTACTTCTACTTCTACTTCTACTTCTACTTCTACTTCTACTTCTACTTCTACTTCTACTTCTACTTCTACTTCTACTTCTACTTCTACTTCTACTTCTACTTCTACTTCTACTTCTACTTCTACTTCTACTTCTACTTCTACTTCTACTTCTACTTCTACTTCTACTTCTACTTCTACTTCTACTTCTACTTCTACTTCTACTTCTACTTCTACTTCTACTTCTACTTCATTCAATTCTATTGTGATTGAATTGGTTGGTTGTGTTAATTAGTGATCTCCCAGTAAATAGAAAAATAAAGTGCTTTTTTAAGTTTTCACAATATTGTGATTAGTGACTTCGAACGAATTTAAAACAGTCACCTCTTTTAAATCATAAATTCAGTGATTTTTTTTTTAACTTTAACTTCTAAAATAAATATTTTAAATTTGCCCCACTAAATTCCATTTTTGGTATATTCTTTTTAGTGCAATTCTTTGTTTGTACCCACACATTTGCAAACCTTTCCCCTCTCATAATCATGAGCTTGTGCAGTGAATGTTCTTCTGATCTTCCCCCTCATGGGGACTTTGTCACCTGTTATAGATGTGAAGGAAAGATGCACTTTAAATGCACCACTATCACTGAAAGATCATACAGAACAATGTCTGCGACGAAAAAAAAAGGAGTGGAGGTGTCCAGCGTGCAGGAAAGAGATAGCTAACTCGAATGGACCAAATAATGCGAACTCGCCAACGAAAACACCAAATCATCCGCCACCGAAACGAACAAGAAGTACGTCTACCCCAGAAGCTGGCACTAAGCAAGACGAAGGAGGGAACTACAATGCAACTATTCTACAAGAGATGCAAGCAATGAGAAGAGAAATGTCTGAAATTAAGTCCAGCTGTGACTTCGTTGCCAATAAATATGAAGAAATAAATAATAACATCACAATAAATAACGATCTTATTAAAAAATTATCAAATGAAATTAGTGAATTAAAAGCAAACAATTTAAAAAAAGATAATATCATACATGCAATGGAAACAAAAATAAACACAATTGAACAACAACTTCTGAAATCAAACATAGAAATCAAAAACATAAAGCCAACAACAAACGAAAACCTAATCAATGTAGTGCAAGACCTGGCAGAGACCATCAACTGTCCTATACACCCACACGACGTGACAGATATTTACAGAACGAGAGCTAAAAATCCGCAGAGATCAGCTATCATTGTTTCATTTGCAAGCTACACATGTAAACTAAACTTTCTCACACATGCAAAAGCCGCTCGAAGAGAGAAACAGAGAACAAATGTCAACAATAATATGCACACGCAGAACCATAGAGTACCTATATTATCTAGAGAACCGACTCAGGGGCTTTGCTCTCTTTCGCCCTACAAGCTGAACGGAGTAAATTGTAGCAACAAGACTGAGCATGTGTTAGTAGGCCAATGCATTTTAAATGGCACCGCACCAACACATAGAATCCTTATGGAAATTTCATTTCATTTCATTTGAGCAATTGCTCAGTTGGTAGGATAGGTCGTTAGATATTCAAAAAAGGAATCCGTTGAATTCAAAATTTGAAAAAGAAAATTATTTCTATTTTAAATTGTTGTTTCTAACTCTTCGTAAGCAAATATTATATAAAATATAGTTTCTTATTGCTTCTACCATAAAAATCCAGTAATTTGTATGAATATTTATGTTGAAAACAAAGAAAATATAATCAAAAAGTAGAAGCGCACCCTTGAAGTTTGTATGGTTACGTGCCTTTAGCTTCAACCACAAGGAGTAAACCAAATTGAGCTAAAAATGGAGGATATATTGACAGTTGTTGTTTTTGTGATAGATGACAATTTGTGAAATGTAAATATTTTGGTTGCGGTTTGCGGTGTTTGAGGTCAATTAATTTTAAAATGTCGGGATTTAAGTAATTTTTCGTCCAAAAAATTAGTTTAATAGAGTTCGGAAACTAACCAGTTAATTTTACAAAAAAAAAGTATCGTGAAAAAGATTAGTTGTGTCATGGTTAACGTGCGATGCCCTTGGGTTAAGTTAAAAACTACCCTCTAGTAGGCAGTATGGTTGGATTTTGTTTTATCAGTGAAAATTCTATCATAATAATAATCCTTATTCAGTTTTAAGAAAAAAAAAAAGTGAAAATCCTTAAAGGATTAAGAAAAGAACTCTGAAAACAATTCTGCTTTATCCAGAAGAAATTCTGGAATCGTCGCTGCAAAGAGTTGCACTCGTGGTTTCTTTTCTTGTCAAAGCAGGAAAGAGTTAAACGCCAATGATGATGGAAAATAGAAAAAATAAGCCACACCGAATCGTGGTCCGAAGGATTCAAATAGAAGACAATAATTTAACCAAAAGTATAAGGTCGAGCACCTTCCTATCGTTATCTTTACAGTCCAACGATATATGCCTAGTTCGTGGTGAGTAGGAGTACCACTTTGCCCATTCTCCTTTCATTGCAGTTAATTCCGGTAAGAATATTATTTCCCAGTCAATTGTTTATGTTTAATGTTTTTTTTTCAGCCAACATGAATGAATAGGAGAATGGCTTCTCTTACTGGGACTCATGCGCTGAAATAATAAGAGGGGCGAAAATTGTTGTCACTGGAAAAGCTTGTCTCGGTGGTATCATTGCTGTTGAAAAAAGAACTGTCGAAGCGTAAATGCCAGCCGATCTGGCCAATTTAGACTCGGAAGCCAAAGTATTTTGAACAACAACATCATAAGAGCCGACAGCAAACTTTGGGAGTGGATATGTAACCAAAGTCTAAGTGAGTGTATATATACCATAGTGTCAGTTTTTTTTCGCAGCCTTTGGAAGAGGTGGGGGTTAAAAAGAGTTTGTTGAGAAAGCCAACAGTAACTGTATTAAATATAGAGTTCAAATATATAAAAATCATCTCTGTGAGTTTAACCATACGAAAAAATCATCACTGCCCAATTGACGTTTTTTAGAATTTCAACAAAATCTGAAAAAAGGCAATTGGACTGTGATGAGATTTTCAAACGGTTTGACCCACAGAGATGGCTTTTATATTTTTAGATTGTGTATTTAATAGTCTTACTAATTGCATCATACATTTGTATTTGAAAAAAAAAATCCTAGTACAAAAGAAGTTTACTTTCAGGTTATTCTTGGAAATCTAAAGGCAAACCTCTTTTGTTAATGTTTTTTTTTTAAATTTTGCTTAAAATTTTAAATTAATAATGTAAATAGTAGCACAATTAAATTAAGAGTTCAAAAACATATAATTCATATCTGTGAGTTAAACCATTCGGAAAAAACATCACAGCCCAAATGACGTTTTTGTTTCAGAATTTCAATAAAATCTGAAAAATGGCGGTTAGACTGTGATGAGATTTTCAAACGGTTTGGCCCACAGAGATGATTTTTATATTTTTAAATTGTGTATTTAATAGTGCTACTACTAATTGCATCGTACAATTTATATTTTTTTTTTTTTTTTTTTTTACACTTCAGAATTCTGTGTTGTAGTAAGCTTAAGGCAAGCTGCGTTCTACAATCAGAGGCTCATCATGAGTGCATGTGTTAGTGGTTAGTAGATTAAGTAAAGCTAACAAAAGCACATAAATAAATAAAAATTAACAAAATTAAAAAATAAACAAATTTAGACACAATATATTTAGTATAAAACAATTAAATAAGGTATTAATAACCCATACATAGATATTTACGAGAGTGGAACACTGGCTCGCAACAATGTTTTTAATCCTACTTTATTTATGTTAAAATCAACAGAGGCAGCGTTTAAATTAAAAAGTTTGCACATACGATTAAGAGGTTCGTGATTACCATAATTGGTTCTATGAAAAGGAACATGAAAAAGTTCAAATCTTCGTAGGTGGTGGGATCCCCCGCGGTAGTTAATACCTATACAGGCTAATAAGTCAGGAGCGTCAATTTCGCCATTGATAAGTTGATGAAAAAATATTAAATCATTATTAACGCGCCTTTGATATAAAGTTTGAAGTTGCAGAAGCATTATTCTGTGTTCATAAGGTGGCAGGTTATACGGATCAGCCCAAGGAAGACCTTTCAAAGCAAAACGAATGAAGTTATGTTGTATTGATTCAATACGGCTCTTGTGAATTTCGTAAAACGGAGTCCATACTTGGGAGGCGTACTCAAGATGGGGTCTTACGTAACAATTGTATAAGGAAAGAGTAACATACGGATCGTTAAATTCTTTTGCCCAGCGTTTTATAAATCCAAGCATGGAACTTGCCTTATTTACAATATAATTTATATGAACTTTGAAATCTAGATCAGAACTAAAGTGAACACCCAGGTCTTTGAAATTAAAAACACGACAGAGTGTGTGCTGTGAAATGGAATAGTCAAAAGCACTTACTACTCGTTTTTTAGAGAAAGTTATAGTTTGGCATTTAAGAGGGTTAAGAGAAAGGCCGTTTTTACCACACCAAATATTAAAATTGTCAATATCAGCCTGCAAGAGAATATGGTCCCGATTAGATTGTACTGTTTTAAAAATTTTCATATCATCAGCATATATAAGAATATTACTACATCGGATACATGAAGTAACATCATTTATAGCGAGAATGAACAAAAACGGGCCCAGATGACTTCCTTGAGGTACACCCGAGTGAGCACTAAATGGGCTTGAAAGACAATTTCTGAATTTAACCTGGTAAGATCTTTTTTCAAGGTATGACCTAATCCATGATGTAACAAAAGGTGGAAAACCAGAGGCTTTAAGTTTGAATACAATAATTTCATGACTTAGTTGATCGAATGCTTTTGAAAAGTCAGTGTATATGCAATCAACTTCATCCCCGTTTTCTAATGCATTAGAACATCTATGCAAAAAGCTAAGGAGATTTGTTACGGTTGATTTTTTTCTCACAAATCCATGCTGTTGATCACATATAATACTCTTAGTATGAAATGCTAGGCTCTCACATACAACTTGCTCAAAAAGCTTTGGAATACAAGAGAGCTTTGCTATGGGCCTATAGTTCATTATATCAGTTTTGTCACCTTTTTTAAAGATTGGTGTAAGAAACGATTTCTTCCACAAATTGGGAAATACTCCTGTCCTTAAAGATAACTCGAACAAAAATTGAAGGGGTTGAACTAGTAAAAATTTACACTTTTTCAATAATATAGGCGGAATTCCATCTGGACCAGATGAATAATCATCATTTAATGATGAGAGGAGGTCTAAAACAGTACTCGGTGGCACTGGGATATTGTTGCAGCTTGTTTGGGCATAAGTATGTAAATTCTTAAAATAATTTTCGTCGACAATTAATGGCTTGTCAACAAAAGAATTACGAAAATTTTTCGCAAAAGCATTACAAATATCAATGGTTTCCTGCAACGAACAATTTTCATACATGAAGTTTGCTGGATAACCATCTGAGTTTTTTTTCGAATTAACAAACCTCCAAAATGCCTTTGGGTCATCTTTTAGAGAAATACCCATTTCGTTTACGTGGTTAGTGTAAAGATTTTTTGAAAGAGTTTTAAATTCTTCAAAAAGTCTAAGGTAGAAGTTGTGGTCGACTTGTGAAAGAGTTTTTAAGTACACTTTCCATGCTCTGTTTCTTTTATTTCGTAGTGTTCTTAACTCTTTCGTATACCATGAGTGGCAAAAGTTTCTATTTTTTGATAGTTTTAATGGGATAGTATTATTAATGCAGTTGTTGAGGATGGAGTAAAAACTAAAAACTGCTTCGTCAATGTCGCTAGATACTGATATATTCTCAATGCCAGACCTAGCTATTTCATCTGAGAGTAATTGAAAGTTTGCCTTTCTGAAGTCAAAACTATATGAACAATCAAAAGGGTTACTGTTTTCAGTAAGGTGATTGCTCAGGTCAAACAAAATATCCAAGGGAGGATGATAGTTATCTATGTTAGTAATTCCGGAACTAGATTCTAGAACCAGAGTACTATTAGCGTGTGAAGAAAATACTAAATCGAGAATTCGATTTTTAGAGTTTTTAATACAGCTAATTTGCTGTAAGTCAGTTGATATTATTCTATCAAGAAGCAGTAACTCATTCTGAGAAGAAGTTAAAGAGGCTTCTTTTTTTTTTTTTACACTATCAGATCTTTGCCGAAGAGAACTTAGTACAAGCAACATCTTGCGACCAAAGAATTGCCAAACACAATTTAAGTGCTTATCAGGCTCATCACTTAGTGTAGTGTTAGTAGTTAGTAAGCAACAAACTACTTAAAACATACACTTTACAAAATAAAATTAAAAACAATAATTATAAAATAACAAATAAAATGACATTGAAAAAATTAACAATTACAAACATTTAAGAGCGTGGTACACTGGTCTTCAATGAAGCTTTGAGTCTATTCTTACTTATATTAAAATCAAAAAAATTAGAGTTCAAATTCAGAATGATGCACATGCGGGTAAAAGGCTCATGCATTCCATAATTGGTACGGTGTTGAGATATATGCATTAGTTCTAGACTACGAGTGTTGTGACCTCCACCACGGTAGTTAAGGCTAGTACAAGATAATAAATCAGGTGCATCAATAACGCCCGTTAAAAGTTGATGAATAAATACAATATCATTATTAATTCTCCTTTGTGCCAAAGTTTGAATCTGAAGAAGCTTAATCCGGTGTTCGTAAGGAGGAAGATTATAAGGATCGGACCACGGTAGTCCTTTCAAGGCGAAACGTATAAAATTACGCTGTACTGCTTCTAGTCTATTCTTATGGACATCGTAAAAAGGAGTCCATACCTGTGATGCGTATTCAAGATGAGGGTGAACAAGACTGTTGTAGAGAGCGAGGGTAACATAAGGATCCTGAAATTCCTTAGACCAACGTTTAACAAACCCTAACATAGAGTTTGCCTTGTTGACTATTAAATTTATATGCTTCGTAAAATCAAGATTAAAAGTAAAATGAACCCCTAGGTCTTTGAAACTATCAACACGACGCAATGTGTGCTGCGATATGATTCGTCATCAGAGGGAACCCACTCTATATGAGGTAAATTAAAATCACCAAGAAGTAATATGTTGCTGTTAGAGCAAGACAAGTCAATAACAAAATCTAAGGCTTTCAAAAGTTCCACATAAACTGCGTCCGAACTTTTCGGAGGAATATATGCATTTAATATATAAAACTGTTGGGTCTGTATAGTTAATTTTATACAGATTAATTCAATAGAGAGATTAAATGGGAAAGATAAAAGCGAAGACGTAAATTTATTTCTAACTGCAATTAGAACTCCACCTCCCACTTCTTTTGGCTTATCAACATGACGATCTTTTCTATATACTAAAAACTCTTGATTGAAAAGTTCCGTGTCCAGAAAACTTGAATTCAGCCAAGTTTCAGTCAATACAAAGATGTCATGTGAAAAAGCTTGGGAGTTCATAAAAATATCAGCAGTTTTGCTGCGAAGCCCTCTTACATTTTGGTAGAAGAGGGTAATCCTATTAAGTTTTTTGATTCATCTTTGGGTGAACTCCGTGTGGGTCTATTTCTCTTTACAGAAAATTCTTTAATAAGAGCTTCTGGAGGCCAATTACTCTTATTGCAAATAGAATCAAAGTAGGAAGAATGTGCTACTATTTTGAAAGAAGAAACAAAGCTATTTACTTTGCTAATTTTTGTGCACTTAATAGAATTATTTGTAGGGATACAATTGTTAGCTAATAAATGGGAAACAATATCATCTGCAACAATATCCGGTTCAAGGCGAGAAATAAAAATAGACTTAGGTTTAGAAACAGCTTTAATTGGCTTAGGATCGGTTATAGAATGGCCTACGATGGGAATGGTAGAACAAGCCGCATCAGGGGTTGTGTCTACGACCATCACTGAACTTTGATTTATAACTTCAGCCGGAGGAGCTAATTCTAAATCAATTAGAGGACTAATAACTATATTTGTTCGTTTAGAGGGTGGATCGGAGTTTTTTACAACTACGGTATTATCACGTCCCCTTTTGTTGTTCTTTTTCGCAACTGATTCGTTATCAGTTCGTTCAGTTGAGCTGAATTGTGCAGGCAAATCATCTTTAGTGGGTGGGATCAAAAGAGGAAGAGGGTCCTGTAGTAGATCATCAGTAGATGTACCGACGTCTACCGGGTCATTTGGTAGTTTTAATGAACTAAAACCAGAGACTGCGTCTTTAAAATTAGTAAGAAGTTCTTCGAATCCCTTTGAAAGTTTCAATATGTCCGCTTTAAAATTAGACATTTTAAAAGCCAGCTGAGACAAGGAAACAAGTTAAAAAAATCCTACAACAAAAGAAGTTTACTTTCAGTTATTCTTGAAAACCTTAAAGGAACTTCTTTTAATATAGGATTTTTGAAATTTTTTGTTTCGAGTTCCAAAAAGTAAAAACCATCTCTCTAGGTCAAACCGTTTGAAAATCTCATCACAGTCCAATTGTCAAAAGTCAATTGGGCTGTGATCTAGCAATGTATCAACAATGTTCTTACGAAAGTTACACCCAAGAACAAATGCCAATGTTTTCAAATTCTCACTTAAAAGTACATACACTATGACCAAAAGTCAAATTTTGAACCGCCGACTCGAGTTCAAATTGGTAAAAGCCAATTTCAAGAGGCTTTGAATACGAATTTAGGGATGCATCAGCTATTGTCCTAGGGTAAATACTTTGGGAGTTACACCCATGAACAAATACCATTTTCTTCAAATTCTTACTTAAATGTACATAGGTACCCTCTGGCCAAAAGTCAAATTTTGAACCGCTAGCTCGAATTGAAATTGGTAAACGCCAATTTCAAGAGGATTCGAATACGAACTTAGGGATGCATCAACTATTGTCCTAGGGTAAAAACTTTGGGAGTTACACCCAAGAACAAATACCATTTTCTTCAAATTCTTACTTAAATGTAGGTACCCTCTAGCCAAAAGTCAAATTTTGAACCGCTAGCTCGATTTGAAATTGGTAAACGCCAATTTCAAGAGGATTCGAATACGAACTTAGGGATGCATCAACTATTGTCCTAGGATAAATACTTTGGGAGTTACACCCAAGAACAAATACCATTTTCTTCAAATTATTACTTAAATGTAGGTACCCTCTGGCCAAAAGTCAAATTTTGAACCGCTAGCTCGATTTAAAATTGGTAAACGCCAATTTCAAGAGGATTCGAATACGAACTTAGGGATGCATCAACTATTGTCCTAGGATAAATACTTTGGGAGTTACACCCAAGAACAAATACCGTTTTGTTCAAATTATTACTTAAATGTAGGTACCCTCTGGCCAAAAGTCAAATTTTGAACTGCTGGCTCGAATCAAAATTGGTAAATGCCAATTTCAAGAGGATTCAAATACGAATTTAGGGATGCATCAACTATTGTCCTAGGATAAATACTTTGGGAGTTACACCCAAGAACAAGAAGAACAAGAAAAACACGGCATTTGTTCTTGGGTGTTACTCCCAAAGTTTTTACCCTAGGACAATAGTTGATGCATCCCTAAGTTGGTATTCGAATCCTCTTGAAATTGGCGTTTACCAATTTTAATTCGAGCCAGTGGTTCAAAATTTGACTTTTGGCCAGAGGGTACCTACATTTAAGTAATAATTTGAAGAAAATGGTATTTGTTCTTGGGTTTAACTCCCAAAGTATTTACCCTAGGACAATGGTTGATGCATCCCTAAATTCGTATTCGAATCCTCTTGAAATTGGCGTTTTACAATTTTAATTCGAGCCAGCGGTTCAAAATTTGACTTTTGGCCAGAGGGTACCTACATTTAAGTAAAAATTTGAAGAAAATGGTATTTGTTCTTGGGTGTAACTCCCAAAGTATTTATCCTAGGACAATAGTTGATGCATCCCTAAGTTCGTATTCGAATCCTCTTGAAATTGGCGTTTACCAATTTCAAATCGAGCTAGCGGTTCAAAATTTGACTTTTGGCCAGAGGGTACCTACATTTAAGTAATAATTTGAAGAAAATGGTATTTGTTCTTGGGTGTAACTCCCAAAGTATTTACCCTAGGACAATTGTTGATGCATCCCTAAGTTCGTATTCGAATCCTCTTGAAATTGGCTTTTACCAATTTCAACTCGAGTCGGCGGTTCAAAATTTGACTTTTGGTCATACTGTATGTACTTTTAAGTGAGAATTTGAAAACATTGGCATTTGTTCTTGGGTGTAACTTTCGTAAGAACATTGCTGATACATTGCTAGATCACAGCCCAATTGACTTTTTTTTTTAGAATTTCAACAAAATCTGAAAAAGGCAATTGGACTGTGATCATTTTTCCAAACGGTTTGACCCACACAGATGGTTTTTAGATTTCTAGATTATGTATTTAATAGTGCTACTAATTGTATCATAAGATTTGTATTTGAAAAAATTTTTGAAAAAATCCTAAAATAAAAGAAGTCTACTTTCAGTTAAGCCCGTATGATACTACATTTTTTCTTCATTGTATTTCTCATTTAATCTATCAAAGTGTCAGCTGAGCAAAAAAGGGATAAAAAGTGTTTTTAAGAAAGGGATAGCATTTCTCTAAATTAAATTTCACATTTACAATGTGTCCCAAAAGAAAATATACACCATAATCAAGTGCTCTCTAGCGTCCAGTGTATATCTACTTTTGTAACTGAGTGTACCTTGAAACAATTTTTCATTTTTAATTATGAAATATCAAGAAAAGCTGCCAGAACTTGACAAATTTAATTTTAAAATCACATTTTGTATAGATTTTTTGTGACATTTTTACATTTATGGATATAGTGTGTACCCACTCATACCTATCAAAGTTAAAATAAGAAATTGTACGTCGTGCTTTGATTTCATTTTCAGTGAATTAAAAATGAGAAAAAAAATGTAGTGTCATACGGGCTTTATCTTTGAAAACTTAATTTTGTCATACTTTTTTTCACGGTTATGAACAATCACGAAGAAACTGATAACGTACCAATGGTTAATTTTGCTTCCTATGGTTTCATAAACTATTCAATGCTTGCGAAAATGAGGGCTTCCATGTGCAATGCCAGAGTTCCACTTAAGTTCACTACAACATAATTCGCAACAAAATGCTGATACAAATACATCAAAGGAGCCCGTTGGTCGTAATGAGTTTCCACCCAACTGGGAAATTGTGATCCAGCTACACATTTGTGCATTGTAAGAAATTTAATAAATTACCTTAAACAAAAATAAGAAAGAATAATTTTAATAATTTATTAGATGCGCCCTCGCTTAACTTATACAGACAGTACATTTTTCTTTAAATATTATTAGTAATTATATAACATTGTTTATTTTAGATTTAAGACTATTATCGTGGTTCTGAGACATTGTAAATAAAAGATGCTTTTCGGACTTACCACGTGGTAAGTCCGAAAAGCATCTTTTATTTACATTGTTTATTTTAACTGATCAATAAGGAATGTCCTACTACCATTGTAGTCGATCGATGTAAACAGCATTAAACATAATTAAAGACATTTTTTTACTGCTAAAACAGTAGCTGAAAAAGAGTTTTTTTTTGTACGAAGTTGAGAAATTTATGTTATTTTTAAAGCAAAGACAAATTAGTAGAGAAGTTGCCTGTTTTTGTATGTGTAACATCTATTCGCTCGGCCTAGAAGAAAGCCAATTTCCATGTAACATTCCTTTCGGTTAAAAGATAAAAATCATAAATTTGAAAATTATGCAATGGTTATTTGAACTTATTCTTATGTAGTATTTGATTTTTATCTTTTCAAAGGGTGAGGCTGGAAGGCTGAAATTTGCACAGGTGATAGAAATTATTGCATGCAAATTTTGATTACAATCGGTTAGCCGTTAATTTTTGGTGTTCTCTATCATCGTAATGACATATGTTTGACATATGGTGATTTTTTTGTTTCACGAATTCAATACTTCCCCTTTATCAATATCGCAAGTAAAAAAATTATTGTTATCAGCTAAAATTTTATTTTTGTATTTTATTAAAATTTCATAATTAAACACAGATGAAAGCATCCAATAAATAAATTGTAAATTACAATACAAAATTAAAAACAGTCAAAAAATATGACAAGAATATCACGATAATTCAGCAGCGACATATTCACGGCATTTTTTGATGGCAACTTCAAGTCTGGATTTAATTGACAAAGCTCTGACTGTGATCTATAAATAAAGACAAAATAAAAGATGAACAAAATAAACAAACAGACATATTCAGAAAAATGAGATCTCAGAGACCTCAGCAATCTGTCTCATGAACAGGATGCTTTTTAGTTTTAATTTAAACGCCCTTCGTGGTCCGCAAACCAGTTTTTAATTTAAATAAATATTTAAAAAAAAGTCTTTAAGAACAAGTATCAAAACCTTCATATGAAATTCCTATAAGTTGTAGATGTAAAACGCTTGCATTTGAAAACCACTAGCTATAATTGAATAATTTAAATGCTAGTAAGTCTTAATTTAGACGCCCTACGTGGATTTGAAACCAGTTTTTGGTTTAAACAAATATTAAAAAAATAAGTGTTGAAGAACAACTATCAAAACCTTCATAAGGAAGTTCATATGAAATTCATAAAGTTGTAGACGCAAACCGCTTGCATTTGAAAACCACTAGCTGTAATTGAATAATTTAAATGCTAGTAAGTCTTTATTTAGACGCCCTACGTGGATTTGAAACCAGTTTTTGGTTTAAACAAATATTAAAAAAATAAGTGTTGAAGAACAACTATCAAAACCTTCATAAGGAAGTTCATATGAAATTCATAAAGTTGTAGACGCAAACCGCTTGCATTTGAAAACCACTACAGTAGATGACGGATATAAGAAAGTTAAAAAATGCAAAGAATTCCTTTCTTATATCCGTGTTTTCTTATATAAAAGATTGTATATAAGAAAGAAAACCTTCTGTTATCGGATAAATGCATTATAAAAAAGAAAATTTCCTTTAAATATCACTATATAATTTGAAATAAATATCCAAAGCATTGAATCCAAAATTGAGTGTATCTTGTATTGGCACTTATACATAATTATCGCTCAAACATTCCAAAAACAAACATTAAATTATGAATTTCTTTCAAAATCATATTATCACGGGGTGATTTCTTACATACGTTTAATTTTCTATGCAGTGAGAGAAATTTTTTACCAGAATAAGTTGCTTATATCAGTGTTTTTCTTATAAACTGTTTTCTTATATAAGATTCATTTTACACGTAACTTTATGGGAATGTGCATGGTGTTTTAAAATGTCTGTCTTATAAGCGAGTTTTTCTTATATGCGATTTTCTTATATCCGTCATCTACTGTAGCTGTAATTGAATAATTTAAATGCTAGTAGGTCTTTATTTAGACGCCCTACGTGGATTTGAAACCAGTTTTTGGTTTAAACAAATATTAAAAAAATAAGTGTTGAAGAACAACTATCAAAACCTTCATAAGGAGGTTCATATGAAATTCATATAAGTTGTAGATGTAAAACGCTTGCATTTGAAAACCACTAGCTATAATTGAATAATTTAAATGCTAGTAAGTCTTAATTTAGACGCCCTACGTGGATTTGAAACCAGTTTTTGGTTTAAACAAATAATAAAAAAATAAGTGTTGAAGAACAACTATCAAAACCTTCATAAGGAAGTTCATATGAAATTCATAAAGTTGTAGACGCAAACCGCTTGCATTTGAAAACCACTAGCTGTAATTGAATAATTTAAATGCTAGTAAGTCTTTACTTAGACGCCCTACGTGGATTTGAAACCAGTTTTTGGTTTAAACAAATATTAAAAAAATAAGTGTTGAAGAACAACTATCAAAACCTTCATAAGGAAGTTCATATGAAATTCATAAAGTTGTAGACGCAAACCGCTTGCATTTGAAAACCACTAGCTGTAATTGAATAATTTAAATGCTAGTAAGTCTTTATTTAGACGCCCTACGTGGATTTGAAACCAGTTTTTGGTTTAAACAAATATTAAAAAAATAAGTGTTGAAGAACAACTATCAAAACCTTCATAAGGAGGTTCATATGAAATTCATATAAGTTGTAGATGTAAAACGCTTGCATTTGAAAACCACTAGCTATAATTGAATAATTTAAATGCTAGTAAATCTTAATTTAGACGCCCTACGTGGATTTTAAACCAGTTTTTGGTTTAAACAAATATTAAAAAAATAAGTGTTGAAGAACAACTATCAAAATCTTCATAAAGAGGTTCATATGAAATTCATATAAGTTGTAGATGTAAAACGCTGGCATTTGAAAACCACTAGCTGTAATTCAAAAATTTAAATGCTACTAAGTCTTAATTTAGACGCACTGAGTGGTTCTCAAACCAGTTTTTAGTTTAAACAAATATTTAAAAAAAATTCCCTGTTGTACCTACATACATATCCATCATTGATGGTGGACGCAACATCATATGTTCGACTGAGCTGCAACTGGCGGCCCGGATATCGCTTTTGGGGTTATGGAGGTTTGATGCTGAGTTAAGGAGGAGCTAACAGAACTCACTAGTTAGAACTTGTTTACATCCGATTTTCTCCTTCTCCACGCCCAACAAGAAGCATTTGCCTGAAAATAACTACATAGTAAAACAAAGTTTTAGCAATGTACAATACCTCCCACCTTGTGATTTTCATGAATTTTATCTTCCAAGGTGAGATCGGCCCTCGCAGCTCTGGTTGTTTTCTCACCCTCAATATGTGTCTATTCCAGGAAGCACGATCATCCTTTTTCGTTTCTTCTTCACCCAGGTTCTTACCATTAAGTTTCTTCATCACCAACCCCGAAAATATGTGTACATATGTCTTCTGCCGATTATTTCAAACTAGCCTGCGGTGCCAGCAGCAAAAACTGTATCTTGATTGATTCAATCCTCAGTATGATTGTCACATAGTTCCACCCGCTCGCCAGTAATTGAAGAAGTGAGGAACTCAACGGTGGAATATAATGTACATATGTACATATATTATATTCTCTTCGATTTTGTTGCTTGTTTTCTAATTACGTAATTTATTTTTTTCCTTTATTTATATTTTTTGTTTGAGTTTGATTTCAATTTTTGTTGAGCTGCTTTTGTGGCAGCAGATTAATGAAATTCAAAAGTTTTGATTGGATTTCAATTTTTCAATGAAGGGTCAAACAGAAACTCTGGGATTCTCACCTATCGGGAAGGTGGCAGCCAATTTGTTCACCTCGACGTGAAGATAAAAACCAGTCCCTAGCACCAGCCATTCGCACCCCAATCAAACCAGTCCTTCAGGCAAACGAATAAGTTGCGCGTACTGTAAATCAAATTCTGTTACAAAATGATAATTTCTTTACAATTTTTTTTACTTTTTACATTAATCGGTACTACTAATGCATTCACTCACTTATCTCCTTACTTGCATTACAGTTAAAAACATTAACAACAATGAAAATAAATAAATAAATAAATAAATAAATTAATATATCTGGACTTTAAACACTAAAATTACAAACAAGAACTTAGATGCAAATATCACAGAACTTTTTTGATGGCTACACTGTAGTTTGATTTTATGTTGTCTTTATCTTCTTTCGTGTTCATTGCTTTCGTCAGTCTTTCTTGTATTCTCAAGCTTTCTATGCTCTATCCAACAAAAATTGTCAGTAAAGGGAAGATAGGACGTTTGCCTCTCAGTCTGGTTGCATTGGCTTGCATACATCTGTCTCAAGTTAAAGCTCTCACAGGGTTTCCGTACTTTGAATTATAAATTGCCACAAATCGAAGAACAATGTGCATATGGTTACCATTGATATCATTTCAAACATATTAAAAAAAAGATCCATTTATCTTTTTTTACCACAGCACACCTTTTTAAATGAATTTGATCACGTAACGCTTTGTGAATGTTTCAAAACTTAGCGCAAATAACTTTTTTCTTCTTAAAGACTAAAATCGTACAAATTTTAAGTGCACTTTAATGCTTTATTCAAATATACAAACAAATAATAAGGGGACAATCAAAACGACAACACTTTTGGCTCTCACCTTTATAAATATTGTTCTCAAAAGCTTCAAAACTGAAAGTTATTTCATAAAAACCACTGAAAAAGCTCTTTCGTACTGTTGCAACATGGTGTTGTGCTTTATTTTGTTTTTAACTTGAGACGCACGAATCTCAAGCGGGGTCTTACCTTTTTTAGTGTTCTTGTTCTTTTATGTGAAGCCAAACAAAATATAGTTTGTGTTTTTATTTTATTAAATTTTATTAAACATTTATTTAGGTTCAATTTGGTTCTTATCACTAATTTACATTCTTATTTTTATAATTTGAAAAAAAGATTCAGAGTTTCTTAACTTAGTTGAATTCAAGATTTGGAAAAGGTTTAGTACTTCAAAAATACAAAAAAATAGAAACGAATTAGAATTTCTTAATATGACTCGACGATGCGGCGGTCCGATTCTTAGTGTGGGATATCTGCCTCGCTACCCGACTCGAGAACACACACAAAAAAAAACATGTCACCGACTCCGAAGTGTGCCTGTGCACAGCTGGGAGTAATGCACGTTTTTTGTGTCAAGAAAAAAAATGAAATTGGATAGTGTGGATTGGAAAAAAAAAAAGAGTGCATTTGGATTTTGGAGGTAATTAACAATGAAAGTGATGACCTGGGAATTATAAGTGGTTTGGAGTTGGGCAATTAAAGGAAATGATGAATATGGAATTTTAATTGGTTCAGAGTTGAACAATAAAGTAAATGATGAATATGGAATATGGAATATTGGTCAATCGAAAGGAAATGATGACTGTGGGAATTTGAAGTGGCAATGGTTACAATTGAAAATGAATGGATGGTTCATGAAAGGGCATGAGAAATGGAAGTGGGTGAGGAAAAGACGTTGGAGGTTGTGAAGTGTGTACTTTACAACACCTCCCCCCTTAAGAACGAAACTTGTACCTTGGAATGGTGCGAGTTTCGGCTTTAGATGATGGAATCGGAAGTGAACGAGAAAGATTAGATGGGGCTAGACGAGGTGTAGGTATTGGTAATGGTTCTGGAATTTGTACGTTTATGGTTTGGACTGGGTCTGAGGTTTTTATTTCTTCTAATGGTAAGCAATTCGATATTTTGTTGGTGCTTACTAAAGTTTTATTTTTATTTCGCATGAGTAATATGATTATAACCATAAGTATGGCGGAAAACATTGCAAGAAGGAACACTATTATCATATTTTTATTTTCGTGATCGACTTCAGAATATGTGAACTTGGAGTTTTTTATGTTTTCTATATCTTTACTGATGGAATTAAGGTCATCAATCTGGTTATGTATATTGAAGGACTTTGTCACGTAACTGGGAATTTTCTCAAATTGTGGTTGTGTTATATTAAATGAAAGATAAGGATTTGATGAAATAAAGTTGAGATTGGTTTTTGTTTCGAAATTTGTTTTGGAGTTAATGGATTGGTACCTAGTGTTTGCGATACAGTTCGGTTGGATTTTAAGAATACCGGTTGCATTTATGTTTATTTGAGAGTTAAGATTTTGGCATTTAATAATAAGATTTTCTGGATTTGGGGAAACGAAAATCCAAGAATTGGAGTCTGCTAGCTGTAGGAAAATAGGGTGATATATTTGCATTAATTGAATATAGCAATTACTTATTTCACTTGGAAGAATGGAAAGTAAATTCAGTTCGCAGGCACTGCTTGATGAGGTGAAAAGGATTGGTGCGTTTCTTTCGCAAAGATAATTATTTTTTGAAGTTGTTTGACATTTGTCTATGTCATGTTTATCATAGAGAAAATACGATTGTTTTTCTGAGTCTACGATAAGAAAAGGTTTTTCGGGTATTATAATTCCATACGTTTTGTTTTCGATGAGATTTGGTATACTAGTCATTTTATAAACGTTATAGGTTTTGGAAGAAGTAAGAGGGATTCTTAATACGAAATTAATTTGGTTTTCAATGTAGTAAACATGAGTTTCTAAGAGATTAAAAAGTGTATCTATATATTGTTCTTGTAGAGGAAGTGGTAAACGATTTTCTTCTGGAAGGAGTAACTGTACTTTTTTAATTTCTTCAGTGAGTTTAGAAGGATCAATAAGGTATGGATGAAGTTTTCCATGAGCTGCGGAGTAAATAGCGTTAAGAAGGTGATCTTTTGTTGAATAGTAATATTCTGATAAAGAGTTGAACATTGTGAAAAGTTCATTTAGTTGAAGGAAGGATTTATTAATTATGTTATTATTATTTGAGTTTTTGTTTAATTGATTAATGATTTTATCGGTTTCCTTAATTTTTTCTTTTATTTTAATAATTTGGTCGTTTGTAAGATTTAATTGGTGGATGATATTTTTTGATATCGAAATTTGTTTTTCGTGTAATTGGGATTCGTAATGTTGTTGTTGGTTAAGTTTATTTATGTGTCGAGAAAAAGTTTTTGCATCCTCGTCGTCGAGGGTGCCAAATAGTTGTTTGGATATAGAACCAATAGCATTTATTAATCCTCTCTTTTGTAATCTAGGTTTTATGGTTGTACCTAAGTATTTGTTAATAATTTGATCTTGAGATTTTATTCGATCAAGTATTAAAGTAGATAGGGTAGGAAGTGATTCGCATTGGGATGGGAGTTCGTGAGAAGAGAGAAGTTGCTTACAAGTAGATAGAATTTTGTCATAGGTAAGTAAAATAGAACTATATTGTGATTTGAGTTCGGTAAAGTTAGTATATATGACTAAATTCCAATGGTTAGAGAAGAGCTTAAGGTTACCAACGTGTTCGTAGTATATTCCAGTCTTGTTTTTCAAATCGACGATTTCATATGGTTGCTCGTGGTTGATCATCATTGGGTCACTCAGAATTATGTTACAGATGAGAATTACGAATATTAGTTTCTCCATTTCTGGAAAGAATATTGAGATTGAAGATTTTGATTAACTTGAAAAAATTTTTAGTCTATTGTTGTGGACTTTAACTATTTTATTTTTAATTTTAATTTCGGAGTTTACTCCTGACTTGGATAAGATTTCGTAAGGTCCTGACCAAAGAGGAAGAAGCTTTTTGTTTTTATTTTTTGGATTACTTTCATTTTTGAGTAGAACAAGCGTTCCTATCTGGAAGTCTCCAGGATTTTGCCTTTTATCGTACTGAAGTTTTGAAGATTCCTTACTCTTGAGAAGTTTGTCTCTAGCAATTTGATGACAATGTTGGAGCCTTGATTTTAGTTCGTTTGCATACAAATCGTAATTATAGCAGATTTCAGGGTTTTTTGTAACACTAGAAGGAAGTTCAATTTGTCTACCGTACATAAGTTCAAAGGGAGTGTATGACGTTGAAGTGTTGGGAGTCGTGTTATGGACGAAAACGGCATATTTAATCCAGTTATCCCAATCATCTTGAGATTTATTGATAAAACAACGTAGATATTCAACGAAGTTTCTGTGGCTTCTTTCGCAAGATCCATTTGATTGTGGTCGGTATGCAGTAGTTTGGAGTTTAGTAATTTTAAGAAGTTTACATACGTTTTTGAATATATCGCTTAGGAAATTTTGGCCTTGGTCGGACAAGACGTATTTGGGTGTGCCATATCGAAATATTATTTCTTTGACGAATGCTTCGGCGATTGTATTCGCCTCTTGATTTGGTAAAGGAATTGCATCAGTGTATTTAGTAAGATCATCGATGAATGTTAAAAGATATTTATTATTATTATTAGTTATAGGATAGGGACCAACGATATCAATAGAAATCTTTTCGAAGGGGTATTTGGAAGTTGAAGTTATGACCATAGGTTCCATGGTGTATTTTGTTACTTTATTTTTCTGACAGAGTTCGCAATTTTTAATGTAGTTTTTTATATCTTGAAACATATTCTTCCAATTGTGATATAGTTTTATACGTTTAAAGGTTCTGTTGACGCCACAGTGTCCTCCAATTGGATTTAAATGGAATTCCTTAAGAATAGTTTTGATTTCATTTTCCGACAAATCTGGTTTTGCCGAAGAAATATTCGAAGAGTTAGTAGTTATGACTGAAGGCGTTGAACAAGAATTAGAACTAGGTTGTAAGGAATTAGAGTTGTTATTTGAAGATGTTGAAGCACTTGAAGAAGAAGAATTATTATTATGATTTGTAGATGAAGGAGATGCTTCTGGATCATTATTTATAATAGAAGATGTGGAACAAGAATTAGTATTTTCATTTGAAGCATTAGAACAAGAATTCGTATTTGTTGATTTGGAACTGGGATTGGAATTAGTTTTCGAAGATTTGGAACAAGATATTGAAGAAGAATTTGAATTTGTATGTGGAGATTTAGAACAAGGACTAGGAATTGGTTTTGAACAAAAATTAGAAATTGGAGATTTAGAAGACGAACTTGAATTTATGGATGTTGGACAAGAATTAGCAGTTGGCGATGAATAAGACAAATTCGTATTTGTTGGTGGTGATGAACAAGAACTAGGAACTGACGATGTAGAAAAAGAATTAGTACTTGCAGACGATATGGGAGATGATGAAGATGACGAATTTCGAGAAGAAGTAGAAGAGGATTTTGTATCGGATCGAAGAGTCATTTTTGCGATTCTGCTAAGACAGTCAGCGTTTGTATTTTGTTCACCTTTTTTATGGATGATTTCATATTCAAACTCTTCGAGCTGTAGGCGATATCTCATCATTCTGGAATTTATATCTTTACAGTTGTGAATATAAATTAGAGGTTTATGATCAGTGTATAGTTGAAATTTTCTACCATACAGATAAGGTCGGAAATGTTTGACTGACCAAACAATAGCTAAAAGTTCCTTATCAGTAGTAGAATAATTTTTCTCACTTTTATTAAGAGTTCTTGAGGCATAAGATATAGGAAGGTCATTACCAATTTCACCTTGTGAAAGGACACTACCAATAGCTACATCGCTAGCATCCGTTGTTAAGATAAAGTTTTTGGTGAAATCAGGATATTGAAGGAGAGGCGGATTAATTAGTCTTTCTTTTAATCCATGAAAGGCATTTGAACAAAGAGGAGTCCAGTCGAAGCGAACATCCTTGCGTAAAAGGTTAGTAAGAGGTTTGGAAATTTTTGCAAAATCTTTAATAAAGCGGCGATAATAACCTGCAAGTCCTAGGAAGCTTTTTATTTCTTTGGCGTTTTTAGGTTGAGCGAAATTTTTTACGCATTCGATCTTTTGCGGATCAGGTTTGATACCTGATTCATTTATCACGTGTCCTAGGTAGGTGAGTTCTGTTCGCAAAAACTGGCATTTATCGGGTTGCAATTTAAGATTATGTATTTTGAGACGTTCAAAGATTTCTTTTAATTTTGAATTGTGTTCATCTAAGGTTTTACCATAGACCACGATGTCATCCATATAAACAAAGGTTTTTATACCTTGTAGACCAGTCAATACATTATTCATCAACCTTTGGAAGGTGGCTGGGGCACCTTTTAATCCATAAGGCATTCTAATGAATTCGTAATGACCAAAAGGTGAAGAGAAGGCGGTCTTCTCTCTATCTTCCGGTCTAACTTGGATTTGATGGAATCCACTGGCGAGGTCTAAAGTAGAAAAAAATTTTGAACTTCCCAACTGATCTAGAATATCAGTTATGTTGGGTAATGGAAATGCATCACCGACAGTTTTGTCGTTGAGTTTGCGAAAATCGACGACGATTCTCCATTTCTTATTACCATCTTTATCAGGTTTTTTCGGAACAACAATAAGTGGGAAATTCCACGGACTATTCGATGGTTGGATAATATTATCGTCCATCATCTCATGGATTTGTTTATCCACTTCTTGTCGTTGTGCTTCCGGCAACCTGTAGGGTTTTATATAAGTAGGTGTTGCATCCGGGGTAAGGATTGGGTGTTGTACAGAAGAGGTATGAGTTAACTTATCTCCTTTTATAAAAAATAAGTCACTATACAAGCAACATAAATTTAGAATAGATTCCTTTTCTTTTTTTGTCATGTGGTCTGTCTCGACTAGCTCTTGTATAGTTTTAATTCTATCATAAGAAGCAGGATATTGTTGTATTTGCAGAACATTGTAGTTAGAAACTTCGTCAAATACTATGTCATCAGTATTAAGCTCAATGAGGGATTCAGAGGAATTAACGACCGATATGTACGAGATAGAACTATTGGCAGGAGTAATACTATTGCCAATATATAATCCATTGGGAAATTGTTGGGAGAGACATATACTATCCACATTAATTTCTTTGAGAACGGGTACTATGATTTCTGATCTAGGTGGGATAGTAACAAGACTTGAAGGGATTAGATCATATTCAACAATGAAAGTTTTCCAAGGGAATGTAAGCATTTTAATGCCGTAGTCGATTTGAGCTTTATGATCATCTAAGAAATTGTTACCTATTATCCCGTCAGTACTTATAGGGAAGTTTTTATCTACTACATGAAAAGGATAAGAAATAGTTATATTTTTGGGAAGATTGATACGCAGTTGTATAACTCCTTTGGTATGAATAACTGAATTTGTAATGCCAGAAAGAGAATGAATTATGTTAGAGTCTACATGTAGTTCTGGCTTTAATTTATCTATTTTAATCAAACAAATTTCACTACCACCATCGACGAGAAATTTTGAAGGTTGAGGATTAAGCAAGGTTTCAGATGAAATTTTGATTGAGTCTACTCTACTTATTTTATTATTTAAATTTATATGGAAGATGTGGCGAGAAGAGATTAAGTTTGAGTCCGAAGCCTGCCACTGGTTCCGGCCTCTGAATGGTTTTCCGTATGCTTATTTGTTGAGGAGGAGGAAATTGCATTAGAATTGTTTTGTTTTCTATTATTATTGTACTCCCTTTTTCTGCATTCGTTTATATGATGTCCGAGGTTCTTACAATAACTACAAGTAATTGTTACTTTTTTAACCTCACTTTTGAAAGAAGGAAGCTGTTCTTTGTTTTTCTTTAAGTAACATTGTTCGATGCTATGTCCAGTTTTTTTACAAAAATTACAAGAGGTAGGATTTCTGGGTTTTAGTTGTGATGGGTTATAGGAAGTTTGGTTATTATATGAGAAACCACTTTTCTCTTCTAACACGGCAGCTTCTATAGCTTCCGTCAGAGTTGTGAATCTCGAAGCTTTGATGATGAGACTTATTCTAGGATTAAGGCCTCTCTCGAATGCTTTTAAAGCAGTTTTACTGTTGAGATTGATAATAACGCTAGAACTTTCTGACCCTTCGCTAGCTATGCAAGCATCGTTCAGATTTGCAAGCGTTTGTTCCAATCTATTAGAGTAAGAACGCACTGTCTCATTTGTTCTTTGCTTTATATGTATTAGTTCCAACTGGAGTTGGGACAGAGATTTTGTTTCTAAGAATTGTTGAACTAGTTTTTCCTTAAGGGATTCCCAGGAGGTGGATTCTGTGTATTTTACTATATTATATGCTGGACCAATAAGTTTAGTTTTAATAATTAGGAGAAGGATAGGAATTTCGGTAGCGGCGATATCTTCGGATATCAAATCACACGCATTTAGGAACTTGTGGAGATTAGCTCTGTTCCCATCAAATTCGGGAATTAGTTTGAGGGCAAAAGATCGATCTAGTTTTGGAGCCATTTCAGTTTCGGTTTCTAAAATGGAATTAGTGATCTCGGAGGAGGAGGAGTTTTCGACAGTACTAGAATCGGAATCTTCGCAGTCGGATATTTCGATAGTTTTATTCTCGGACATAAACTGATTATATTATAATAATAAGTATTTAAGAAAGAAGAAAAAAAAAAAAATTTATTCAAAAAAAAAATTGATTCGAATTTAAAAAAAAATTAGATAGATAAAAGTAATGATAATAATATATATTAATTGATATAGGCAATAAATAATATATAATTTTTTGTTTGATAAAAGTACATTAATTTTACATTGTATAATTAATTAATAATACCTAAATACTTTCTTGCCTGTTTTTGTGCGTAAGTTAGAGATGAATGAGATAAAGGCGTTGCTGTTGGTTAAAGATGTTGTAGATGTTAAAGATGTTGTAGAAGTTGATGTTCCAGATGTTGTAGATGTGTGAATTTTGATTGTCTTTTATTTTATTTTATTGAATTTAAGTCTTTTTCTTTTTCTCTATTTTTCTTGTAAGTTTTTTTTTTTTTTTTTTTTGTTAAATTTTGTTGTTGTTTCACTTTTTGTTATTTTTTTTTTTTTGTTTCACTTCTTGTTTGCACTTGTCACTTTTCAGGCAAACCCCACACCTGACACCAATTTTTATGTTGTGCTTTATTTTGTTTTTAACTTGAGACGCACGAATCTCAAGCGGGGTCTTACCTTTTTTAGTGTTCTTGTTCTTTTATGTGAAGCCAAACAAAATATAGTTTGTGTTTTTATTTTATTAAATTTTATTAAACATTTATTTAGGTTCAATTTGGTTCTTATCACTAATTTACATTCTTATTTTTATAATTTGAAAAAAAGATTCAGAGTTTCTTAACTTAGTTGAATTCAAGATTTGGAAAAGGTTTAGTACTTCAAAAATACAAAAAAATAGAAACGAATTAGAATTTCTTAATATGACTCGACGATGCGGCGGTCCGATTCTTAGTGTGGGATATCTGCCTCGCTACCCGACTCGAGAACACACACAAAAAAAAACATGTCACCGACTCCGAAGTGTGCCTGTGCACAGCTGGGAGTAATGCACGTTTTTTGTGTCAAGAAAAAAAATGAAATTGGATAGTGTGGATTGGAAAAAAAAAAAGAGTGCATTTGGATTTTGGAGGTAATTAACAATGAAAGTGATGACCTGGGAATTATAAGTGGTTTGGAGTTGGGCAATTAAAGGAAATGATGAATATGGAATTTTAATTGGTTCAGAGTTGAACAATAAAGTAAATGATGAATATGGAATATGGAATATTGGTCAATCGAAAGGAAATGATGACTGTGGGAATTTGAAGTGGCAATGGTTACAATTGAAAATGAATGGATGGTTCATGAAAGGGCATGAGAAATGGAAGTGGGTGAGGAAAAGACGTTGGAGGTTGTGAAGTGTGTACTTTACAACAATGGCAAAGGCAACTCTGTTGGAATTTGAATTTTTTGTTTTATTTCACACAGTGAAGGTAGAACGAAAGCGAGTATACGATCAGAATGCTTTTGGTTTTGGCATTGAAAGACGACGGTCATGTTGGAGCGTACGAAATGTTTCAAGGAGTTGCAACAACAATTCCTGTATGTTTATCAGTGGTTTAGTATCTTTTTCAGTGGCAGGTTTGTTATTTGAGTGTTGTGATGGTATACACTGGCGCCACTGTTTTGAAAAAAGCTCGCCCATAAGCCCTGTACTGACAATTTTTGCTGGATAGACTATAGTGTGTATCTTGTGTTTCCCCTCTTCTCTTTATCTAATATTTTTATGTTTTCAAAATCAGCTGTGTGGTTGGTCTCATGTATGTGCTGAGCTAAGCCTGTTGTTGTTTTTTTCTTTCTAATGTCAGCTTGATGTTCAGCCATCCTCACTCCGAGTGCCCTTTTCGTCGTTCCTATGTACACCATATCACAGTTGTCTTCTTCATTCCCTTTACAAGCGATTTGATAGACAACGTTGTGTTGTTGTTGCTTTTCTATGGGTGTTTTTGTATTCGAAAAGAGCTTTCTCAGCGTGCAATTGGATTTGTATGCAAAAGCCATTTTCATTTTGTCTTGTTTGATCACTTCGTGTAGATTTTTGCTGTTTGTCAGTTTTGGTATAAAGGGAATGCTGAAGAAAGTTTTAGTGTTGCCAGTTTCATTTTCTGTCAGTGTTTTTTTATTATTATTATTGTTGCTTGTATTTTGGTTTATTTTGTTATTTATAAGTTCATTTATTATGTAATAAGGATAGTTGTTCATTTTAAGTATGTTTTTAATTTTTGTTATATTTTCTTTGTGAAATTGTTTGTCACTAATGTCAAGTACTTTGTTCACGAAATTAGTAGCCGTGTTGATTTTTTGGCTCATAGGTTGATTTGAATGGTAGTTGATCATCCTACCTGAAGATGTTTCCTTGGAGAACCAGTCCAGAACTATTTTATTGTTTTGTCTATGGAGTTTTGCGTCTAAATACGGTAAGGTCTTGTTGCTTTCTGATTCAATTGTGAACTGTAGTTTATTATGGTAGTTGTTTAGTGTTTTTAAAATCATGTCTGTGTCTCTTTTTTTAACGATGGCGCAAATGTCATCAACATATTTTACAATAAATTGTATATGTATGCTTATTTTCTTTAAATCGTCTAAAACATAGTCAAGTAAATTGTCCAATTCGATGTCAGCAATAGTGGGGGAAAGAGGGTTCCCCATGGGCATTCCAAACGTTTGAATGTAAGTTTTGTCTTCAAACTTAAAATAATTATTGTCCTTCAGGCAGAAATCCAAAATTTTTAAAAATTGTGGTTTTGGAATATCTGTGTTCACCTTGATTTTTTCCCATTGTTTCATGATGATTTTGATCGCCAAATATGTGGGGATGTTTGTGAAGAGGGATATTACATCGAATGAAACTAGTATTTCTTCTTCCTCCAAAATGATGTTCTCTAATCTTTCTTTCAGTTGGTATGAATTTTTTATATTATAGTCAGGTGAGATAATAGCTTTTAGAGTTTCACCAATGTGTTTTGAAAGTTGGTAACATGGAACGTTATAGGAAGAGGATATTGGTCTCAAAGGAAGATCTGGTTTGTGAATCTTGGGCAAACCATACAAACGAGGTGCTAACGCTGCTGAACAATAAAGTTTTGTTTTAAGGTATTTTTACTGTTTTAGAAAATCCAATCGAAAGCTCTAAGAAATTACTTTGAGTGGTAAAATTTGAATTTTTGGATGTAACATGAACCAAGATATAGCTTTCTGATGGTCTTTGATTCGCTGAGTTCGAATATAGCTCTGAAATTGCTCTAGCACGTTACGTTTGTGAGATATTCGAATCTAAAAATTAAAAAAAAAAATAATTTCTTATGCACAGCACCCCCGAAAACATAAAGGAGGGACAAAATCAAAACTTCACCACAATTTGATCGCGAGTCTTTCTGAGCACAAATTGACTGTTCAAATTTCAAAATTTAAAACTTATTTCCTTTGTTTGTTTTGTATTTTATTGTTCTTACAAATAAATTAAATTACAATAATTTCTAATAATATTCTTGTAATCTTCTATTTGTACATTTTTCAATCAATTGATTTTCATGTGTGATAAAAACAGAGTGTAGACTTATTCAAAGAAAAAAAAGAAAACAAGGAGTAACTTAAAATAAACTTAACTATACATATGTATAACATTTTGGTTGGCACTTTTATGATTAATTTGATTGTGTTCCATTATAACTGTAAAATTATATTTTAAATAAATCACTCTTTTAGCAATTGCTTTTGCACCTGTTCAATGAAAATTAAGTTTTATGATTTATAAAAAAAAGAAGATAAATCGATTAAAAATAGATCGTTTTCAAGTTAAAACAGATATTTAGATCGAACACAATTTCTGTCTATTAATTTGTGGTATTAGACTGATTTTTTTTTTTAAATCTAATTAAGCAAAACGATTTTAAACATTCATCGTTAAAGACATTTTTTTACGTTTGGGCTTTTCCATATGAGCCTAATGGTGGGCGGTACATCACGGGCAACGGATAAACTTGTGGTAGATTGAAGGCATACTTCCGTTTTCCTTTATTTGTCTTAACATTATCCATTCTTGTACTTTCACTGAAAATTAGTAGATTAACATTCTTATTTCGTGTTTTCTCTCATTTAATCTCAAACTTTTATAAAAACAAAATAACAATTGACTTACCTTCTCATAGCACTCAAAACATGTGGCACACATTTAGCTAGCAAATGAAATTCCTGTTCTATCTTTCGCACTCTTTCAAGATGAATATCTGAGCCCAGACATGAATCAACAGATGTCTCATATTTTTCGAAACATTCGATCGCAATTGTTCTTCCATTAATAACAGGAAGTTCGAAGCTGGTGCTTGCATTGCAAAATGGGTGTTCACTATCACTTGTTGCAACTACATGCGTCCATTACACGGTCGTCCTTTCTAGACGACTATTCAACGTAGATATTTTCTCGCTTTTCAGCTCGGCCTTCTCTTCCTTTTGCACGTCTTTCCTATTCTATCTGCCGTCAAGGGATATTAACTGGTCTTTTAAGCTCTTGGAGGGACATCTTTTTTTAGCTAAAACCGATGACTACTATTTCAATTTTGATATGCCAACGTTGCTACTAACGTCAGGTCAGGCGTCAACTTTCAACTGAAATAAATTTTTGTCTTCAAGTGGTTCACGTCAAATTAATTGATTGTGTTTTCTGTTCAATCAATTTACTGTTTTATTTTTTTTAACGTGACGATGTTGATTGATCACGATCCCTCATAAATTGAAAAAGGTATCTATGTATGTATGTATAAATTGACAAAAGATCATGTGGTGTTGAGTGAATAATCCAATAATTTTAATATTTACCTACGCAAATATATGGTAGGTCTATAAGGCTATTGATTATGTCATATAATAGGGAACTAAGACGTTCATGGGATTTTATTGTAAAAATCATCAAAGGTGGCATTGAAAATGAGAAAACCGCGGAGTGATATTAAATTGGAGGGTGCATTTTTTAGAGGGGGGTGCAAAAGGACCCTTTTTGGTTTTTTGCATATAACTCGAAAACGAAAATGAAAAATAGCAATTTTTGGTTTTTTACGTATTTGCTTATAACTTTCTTTCCAGCAGATATAGGTATAGGCATTGTGCCATATAAAAGAAAGATAATTAAATTTCTTTTAAAATAAATTTAAAAAAAAAAACGGTTTAGGCTATTTTTAGGTTTTTAAGGCTTTATGAATAGCATTTTGGCTATTTTGATGGACTTGTTAGATTATGCGCTCAAACTGGGTGTATAGTGAGCCATGACCAATTAAATCAAAAATAAAAATAAAATTTTTCAGTTTTAGGTTGCCATCTATTTTTTTTTTTTAATTTAGAATAATAGCCAAAATCAACACACTTAGCTTATACCTTCTCGAACATGGTAAAAATTAGATGGCAACCCTAAAACTGCGAAAAATTTGAAACTTTACAATTATTTTTGACTTAACTGGTCATGACTCCCTGATACACCCAGTTTGAGCGTATAATCTAACAAGTCCATCAAAATAGCTGTTGGAGTCGAAATTCTAAAAACCAAGTAAATGTAAAGCCGACACAATTTTTAATAGCGAAAGTACAATTTATTGAAATTCAAATTTGCGATGTACAATGCATTTTATTCTTCAAGTAAAACTACTACCTTTTAGCGCGCTTTAAAATTATTTTGTGTTGCTACCCAACTTATGATGTATCGACTGACATTATTACGGCAATTTTCTTATGTTGAAGGCTAGGTATATAATAATTTCATGAAGATTTGTTTACATAGCTTCAGTTATAAAGCGGCTTAGCAAAATATATTAAATTTACAGGGTGATTCAATTTAAAGTTACAAAATGGTTAGTTATGAAAATTAAATATTTACAAATAAAGAATAAATATTCACAAATGGAAAATTAAGTATTTATAATTTTTGTATATGAACATATTGATATTTTGAAGTATATAAACGGCGATAACAATAGCCAAAAAGCCATTTATAAAGCTTTAAAAACTTTACATCAGCCTAGTTTGAACGACTATTTCTCGGTCGATTTTAATCCAAACCATTTTTTGAATAATTCATTTTACAGGAAATTTAATAATGTATATTTCTTTTATATGAAGCAATGCCTATACCTATCTCTGCTGGTAAAAAAGTTATAAGCAAATGAGTAAAAAAAAAAAAAAAAAAATGCGATTTTTCACATTTTTTTGCAATGATTTTTCTGAAAATTAGCCCCTCTCTCCAAAATGCACCTTCTAATTTAATAGCACTCCGCGGTTTTCTCATCTTCAATGACCCCTTTGAAGATTGTTACAATAAAATTCCATGAACGTCTTACTTCCTTATTGCCCTTTTTTTAGGACATAATCAATAGCCTTTTATACAGGGTGTCCCGGACCTGAGTGGAAGAATTTAAGGGTGTGGTTCTTGGGGTTATTCTAAAAAATAATGTAAAGGGGGAAAGTTGTATCTTCCCTCCCTGAGGCAGGGAGGGGGGGCGCAGTTTCTGAAACATTGACTTTAAATGCAAACAAAAAAAACATTAAAGATCAACGAAAATACATCTAATAGTTTGCTATAGTTTTTTTAAAAGCTAATACTCTATTCTTGCATTTGGTTTTTAAATCGAATAGTTTGTTTAAGCGAATAGTTTTTGAGAAATTAAATTTCAAAGTCCACACAAGTGCAGTATGCTGCAAGTTATACATCAATTTATACAGGGTGTCCCGTACCTGAGTGGAAGTATTTTAGGGTGTGGTTCTTGAGGTTATTCTAAGAAAAAAATTGTATGGGGGGAAAGTTGAAGCTCCCCTCCCTGAGGCAGGGGGCAGTTTTGTAAGAAATTAACTTTAAATGCAAAAATAAACATTAAAAATCAACGAAAACACATATTTTAATATGCTATAATTTTTTTGAAAGCTAATACTACATTCTTACATTTGGTTTTTAAATCAAGTTGCTTAAGCAGATAGTTTTTGAGAAATTAAATTTCAATATCAAAATTTAAAAAAAAAATTTGTGATTTTTTCCTTAAGTCTATATTTTTCAAAATTTCAAAATTTTAATTAAGTGCTTTTTTTGTGTTCAATATTCAATGCCCTCATTATTTTTTAGTCCATTACCGAAAACCAAATGTAAAAATCTTTCTTAGTTCTTGAGAAATTAAGAAAAAACAATAAGTTCTTTTACCAAAAAAGCCCGAAAAAATTAATTTATTCATGAATTAACCATACTTTAACTCTTTTTTCGGGGTTTTTTGGTAAAAGTACCTTTTGTTTTTTCTTTATTTCTCAAAAACTAAGAAAGATTTTTACATTTGGTTTTTGGTAATGGACTAAAAACAATGAGGACATTGAACATTGAACACAAAAAAAAGCACTTAATTACATAAAATTTTGAAAAATATCGACTTAAGAAAAAAATATCACATTTTTTTTTAATTTTGACTTTGAAATTTTATTTATCAAAAACTATTCGCTTGAAGAACTTGATTTAGAAACCAAATGCAAGAATAGAGTATTAGCTTTTAAAAAAACTATAGCAAATTATTAGATGCGTTTTCGTTAATATTTGATAAGAGTCCGTGAAAATCAACGAATAATTTAAAAGAAGGTGGACCAGGTACCTTCCTGCATATATGTAAAAGACTTATAATTAAAAATTAATTCACCGTCTATAAATCTCAAGAAATAAAAAAAAACTAAAGCAAAAACAAAGCCATCATCGTAAACATCCCAAATTGGAAGCAAGCACTAACAACAATTTTATTTAATGAATACAAAAGCAAAACAACCAAAAAAAGAAAATATAATTTTTTGTCTCTACCTCATATTTTGTGTTAACCTTGAGTCCTTGAATGGCATTGAAGAAAATACCTGAAAAAACAAAACTTAAACGGCTACTCAGTTTGTCGCTGTTGTTCATTTTCATTCTCAATAGGAATGTCTTTTTTTTACTCTGCCGAAGAAGAAATTTCCCAAAAGAAGTCAATTTCCTAAAAGGAACAGATTTCCCAAAAGGAACCAATCTCCAGAAGGAACAAATTTTTTAAATGGTTGTTGTATTTGATAGAGCGACATATAAAATATTGTCCACCTAGTGGACGTTTTGCTGGGTGTCCCTTCTATTTGTAATTATTCAATGGTAATAGTATCAGCTTCGCCCGACCTTTGTATATGAAAACCATAGTATTCTCATGAAAAATTTTTTTTAGTTGAACGTGGACCCTGTGGGGGCGCCACATTCGACCGCATTCGATTGCGTGGAGAATTGTGGATGCGGGGTACATAAAGAATCGAAGACAAGTAGTAAAAGCAAGAGGAAAGTATTATTTTCATGCACATAAGAAATAAAGGGAGTAAGAGAGATAAGCAAATCAGCTGTTTTTAAAATGTCAAAGAATAGAAAAACGTGAAGAAAATAAGAAAAATTGTCGTCTCCTCTTTGAATAGAAGAATATTTGTGTTGGCTTTGTATATGAAAACCATAGTACTATCATGGTGGCACTCGAAGAGGGCGACATCTCAAGTCTCCAAGGGGTACCTTGACGTGGAGAATTGTGGAATAAGTGGAAGTGTGGACCTGAAGATTAAAATAAGCACGGGAAAGACGTATACTAAATTTATGAGAGTTAGAGTGAATCAGGTAGAAGGCATTTTGGAGAAAATATTCAATTTTGTTTTGGTTATCGGTTTTGTTTACATTTTTTTTTACTATGCAGATAAAGCTGAAAGACACAAAAAGAACAATTTTGGATATTCTTTTTGGCTTATGGGGTTTTTATGGTGCAAGAGGAAGGGGTAGGGTATACATGTGAAGGTGAATTTGTTTTTTCACTGCTGTATGGGTACTGTCTTCAATATATTTGGGTTTCTATGGTGCAAGAGGAAGAGGTTGTTATACATTGGAATATAGGTAGGTAGGTATGTGGGTTAGTTTTTACAACTGAGTGGGTAGCTGAGAACCAAAACTCGTCATATCCAAAATTTTCATTTTTGTGCAAATGAAAAAAAAACTCATTAAGGTGTAATGGTAGATGTTATAAAAGATTTTATTTTGTACCTATAATCTTTGTTTAAGAACATTTTTCATATACAAAGCTACAATAGACGATTTTTAAATCTATGTTATGATTGAGAGCAAACAAATATTGGAAGTTCCGTTTAAAAGATATTTAGCAATTAAATTTGGTTATGAAGAGTTTTGTTGCAAATGATTGGATATGGCCAGTTTCCCCACCATTCCCCCCTCTCACAATGGCACCCTCTAATATAAAAGCACTCCCCTACTTTCCAATCTTTATTGACCCATTTAAAATTGTTTACAATAAAAACCCGTGAACGTTTTAGTTCCTTCTTATACCAATAGCCTATGATAGATAAGAAGAGTTTTGAAACCTACTGCTTACAATGGATATGGAAAGTTTTGATGTAAATTGCACTGTGGATATCGAGAGTTTTGGAAACAATAACGATGTTTGACATCAATATTAAAGGGGCTAAGAGGGGTTAGGCTGTCAAATTTTCTTTAAAAACTATTCAATATGGCCAGCTTAACAAATCTGGATCAAAATCTCAATTTTTGATAAAAGTGGATAGGTATGATGAATTTTCGTTCTCATCTGCACAAATGTAGGTGTCTTATGTGCAGGATTTTTTACATATGTACATACAAACTTTTCGCACGTTTCAAACTTTTCTTTCGCTTCTTTCCTTAATATATATACATATATTTTAGTATAGGCTACATTGGGGTGGAATACCATTTTCAAAAAAATGGTTATTAAGGTGCAGTGCAATAACACCCGCGGTAATAAAGCCCTTGGGCCGTGGGCGTTATTTCCCAAAATAAAAGGAAAAAATACCCACGGGTTTATTTTCCATTTTGAAATGGCAATAACCCACGAAAGAAAGAAATAAGAACCGCGGATGCTATTGATTTTTGGATTTGGCATTTAAGCCCACAATAATTAAAGTATGATATTTATACTCTGCTTTTAAATACTCTTCTATTTAAAGGTCTCAAAATGATAAAGTTTGATATCTTAATACACATATAAAACAAATTCGGGTTAGTTACACCATTTATAAGTTATAACTCAAGAACGGCTGGACGAATTTTAATGATCTATGGTTTGTTGGATTTGCCTCCGCCTAAAATAGGAGAGTAACTGTTAAAATATCAGAAGTTCACGGATAAAAATTATATGCACTTTGGGTAGGTACCTGTTTTATTATATAAAAAAAGAAATCAGAAAATGAGTTTGAAAACGAATCAATAAATTATGAAATTTTGTTTTGACAAAATGAAATTAAAAATTATAATATAGTCGAATCTCCATATTACGTTCTGACAAAATAAAATTACAAAATTATAATCAATTTATTTATTTAAAATAACAATTAAATCTTCCATTGAATGATATCTCAAAAATGGGTTGATAATTTTGAGTGAAATTTAATTTTTATATTATGCACATAAATAAATACCTACTTATGATTTGCAAACCAACAATTTTCCTAAAAAATGTTCTAAGAATTTGATATATTAAAAAATAATTTTTTTGAAAACCGCTTCAAATAAATATTTCTTTTCATTCAATCATATTTGATCAAGAATTCAGATGGCATCCTCTTTTTTCGCCACAAATTATTGAAGGAGTTGTTTTAGCTATACATACATATATACATATACATATTTTCAATTTTCTCAAAAACTAGGAGACATAGAATCATCTAGTTTTCAGTCTTAGATTAAGAATTAATTAGAGCAACGAATTTCAGAAAATAAAATTATATATAATTTTACAGTTTTGAGAAATTACACTTCAAACCTTTTTTTACGCTTTTTTTCACAAATTTTGAGTTTAAAAGTCGTTTTCTTAAAACCCATGTGTAGATTTCACTTGATTCAAAAATTAGCTAATAGAACAGAGTATTGGCTTTAAAAAAGGTATAATACTTAATTTTAAGTATAAGCGTTATTTTCTAGTATTTTTTTTTATTTTTAGTACTTTTCTTATAAAAGTGCCCCTTCCGCCCAACAGTGGCGGATCCAGGGGGGAGGTCATGGGGGTCATGACCCCCCCCAGAGCTCCAGCGAAAACAACAAACACGAGCAATCTTTACTGATTTATTCAAAAAATTAGAGGACAGAGAAAAACTTTTTGGGTTATTCCATATTTGTTAGTAATCTACTATTTTTACGAAAAACATGACCTATTAATGGGTAGCCTCTATTTTCTTAACAAAGCCAAGCTTCTTAATGAAATGGACAACAAAGAAATATTGATCAAAAATTACTACTAGCCCTCGAAGATACACTAAATTGTCTTGGATATCCATCCGACTTAAAATTCTGCAGACTCTCTTAAATAATAAAGGTTCCCCACAGTCACCATCATCGCAAAAAATAAGACTCTGCCGTAGTTTGACAAAGATTAAGCTATTTAAAGCAAACGGGACCCTTAATCATAAAATCCGTTATAACTCGAAAGCAAAGCGAAAATGAGAAAAATACCTCTTAAGTTTTTCAGTAATCCATGGTTTTCATCTGCGGTAGTAACTGTGTGATACCCTGTATAGTAGTTTTGATAACAAGTTATCATAGCATTTTAAGCATTATATTTACTTAACTCTGTTTTATTTTCAATTGAAAAGAAAATAGTTTTGGGTGTCACAGACATTTTGTTGCGGATGCACCGATCAAAAAAGGTAGCATTCTTTTTTTGAAAATTTTATAGCAGAAGATCTATGTAAGTTGCTTATTTTAAATTTTCTAAAAATATTACTTGGATTTCTTCGTTTGTTAATGTGCTTTTGCGTGAAGTTAGCACTGCCATTTTTGATTTTCGAGAGTAAAATTGTGCTGTATTGCGCTGATTTTGTGCCGTAAATATTTTAAAAAATCGCAAATTTGCAAATTTTGCGAATTCATTTTTTTTTTTAATTTCAATATTTCTTTAAAAAGAAAGTTTTGCTATTTTGTGCTACGATTATGCAGCTTGGCGCCAAAGAGATAAAAATAAAATTCGCAAAATTGCAACTTTAATGAACAAGAATAAAATGCGAAGGGCTGTAGTGTGAAGTTGCACCGCCATTTTCGCTATGCTGTATTGTGACCAACTTGGGCCGTAAATTAAAAAAAATTGCAAACATGCAAATTTTATGAATAATTTTTTTCGAAATTTCTTAAAAGTGAAAGATATGCTGTTTTGTGCTCAGTTTGAGTTGGTCATGTAGGTACCGAAAAGATAAACAAAAATTGCAAAATTTCAACTAGGCCAAAAACTAAGACATACATATATGCCTTTTTGTATAAGTTTCACATTTTTATAAAAAAAAACTCAATTGTGCTATTTCGTGCTCAGTTTGTGCTGCCATATGGAGATACAAAAATTCACCCAAAAAACAACAAACATTAAAAAAAATTATCATCCGTAAAATTTGAAAATTGACGATTTTTTTAGTAATTACGGCAGTAATTTCTTCTTCTTTTTAGTAAAAGAGGCAGCAAAAGTTGAGAAAAATACAGCACAACTTTTTTTATCGAAAATGGCGGTGATAACTTCACCCACATCTTATCTTACCTAACTAATTCTTTGAAATCAAGTACAGAATTGAATTAATATGATCATATAGTTTTCTTGTGTAAATATTGTTAAATTGAAATAATTATTTTTTTTTGGGTTACAAGCAAGGTTTTTTTTTTAATAATATTACATAATAGGAAAATACTCTCCTTTTTGCTTTGCTAGCAGTTTTTTCTTTACGGCATGGAATCCACCATATTTTTTTGCAATTTTGTCTATCTGTTTCATCTCAAATTGACGTTTGATACTTGAATTACCTCTTTTGAGTTTTTCTTGGTTTAACATATGTACCTACATATATGTATGTAATGTGTAATCCATTACTGTCAATTATTCTTTGTAAATTGCTCAAAGGTTGTCAAAACAACGGTTTTCTCGTCAATTTCGCTTCCAATCTTAAATGTTTATCTTATCCTCATCATTGTCCTAAAAGTATGAAATGAAGCTTAATCTTGTTGATGAATACAGTTTCTAGCTCAAACTACATATAAGCGGGAGTTCGATTAAGTCTTAAGCTTCTCCCTGATCAAGCCTTCGACTGGAAAGAAGCTATGATTAAGCTGGAATTTTGCTAAGCAGTTCTTATTGATGTTAAAATTTCATGACCCCCCCCCCCAAACTGGATTCCTGGATCCGCACCTGCCGCCCAAACGGAGCAAAATAGACCCCCTCCCATAGAAAATCATTCTTGAATTTAACTCCTATACAAAAATCCGTTATCAATTTTCGGCGCCCAAGTTATCTTACCCTCCCCCAAAAAAAATACTTTAATGTATCAACGAAAACACATTAGACCTCGGATTTTGCATATTTGCATATTTTTGAAGGATTAAGATACCTAAATTCTGATGATACCAAGATTCGTTTCGTTGAAAATAAAGTTGAAAACGATATGCATATTTAAATTTTGTTTGCATATTTGCATGAAATGCATATGCATAATATATGCCAAAATATGCAAACTATGCAAAAAATATGCTAAATATGCAAAACATATGCAAAATATGCACACATTTCCTATGTTTTACATATCAAAAAACAATATAAAAGCGATTCAGAGGGTGGTATACCATATTGAAATTTTATTAATTACTGTCAAATATTAAAGAAGAGCCACTGATACTTAATACCTACATTCAATATTTTAAAGGTTTAAAAATTATTCAAGATAATTGGGTATTGCAAATTACAATATACAACCATAATTTTATCTTAATTATTAATTGAGGGGCTTTGACGTTTCTCTCCCAGAACTATTTTGTAAGCGGAAAAGCTTCTTTCAACTTCACAGGAAGTAATGAGCAAATTTATATTAAACTAGCCGTTACCCGCCCGCTTCGCCGGGCCTCCGCAAGCACTTTAAATTATAAAAAACTATCCTTTAACTAAATAAAATCTCAAAATGGGAAAATCTCGCCTTATCGAAATCTCCCAATTACATTATTTCGCTCATCAGAGTCGAAGTGCAGTGCTATAAGACCCGAGCAAATAAAGTCCGTTGGGCTTGTTTCCCAAAATAAAATGAAATAATGATTTTGATTCCAAATAAAAATGTAAATAAAACTAGTCTAGCACTGAAAAGACCAAATACAAAATTCATTATTTACAATTATTTTTAAAGCTTATTGTATAACGCGGTAGAGAATGCTGTCCATACTTATGCGCCTGCCTGGCGACTGAGCATACCCTAAGCGGAGCAACAGAGTTGCCGTACTGGGACAGAGAATCCAACAAGGGAACTAAAATTAGAAGTGGTTGAACTGCGAGACAAAAATCCAATCAATATTTAGCAAAATAACCGTAGGTACAAGTTATACTATTTTTTATTTTACGATAACATTGCCATAGTTGGCCGGCTTCATTTGGTTCAAAAGATTTTAATTTCCACTTGGGTCCTATATCCCACTCACGCAACTCTATATTGCTCTGCTTACGGTGTGTTCAATCGGCTTCGGAAGTTATTTTTGTACCACACTTTTTTTTTCTTTTTTTTTAATATTATTAAAAAAAAGTATCCTGTAGCTTATTTCACTGCATTATAGGCCTCTACACAAAAGTTCATTCAAATCTTTTCAGCCATTTGAGCGTGATTGTCTAACAAACATTCAAACAAACAAACTTTCTCATTTATAATATTAGTAAGATAAGGATTCAGTGACAAGTCGTGCTTTCAATAAAAAGCAAACCGGTTTTTGGATGCACTTTGCTTTGAGTACTAACAACAAAAGCTTTCCTCTTGTTTTAAGTCGGGCTTGCGATAAGAACAATACAATAATGTATGAAGGGTCCAGGGGAAAACGGCTTAAGTCCACTTGAGTTGATTCCGAGAAAAATGAAATTGTAAGTTTATTACTAAAATAACGCTTTATTCAAAGAAAAATAAATGAAATTAGCAAACTTTTTTGTCGACCACAAAGAACTCAACTATGCAAACATATATTGATTTTAACATCTTGAATTTCTTTACCTGATACGCTGATATCAGTCAATAGGACTTTCGACTTTGGAACCAAAGTCCTTATTTGAAATTGTCTTCTGACCGAACCAGACATGATAATAAAACGGTTTTTTGCTTTTTATTCAGATATCTCTAGATTTTGAAAATATAGTCTGAAAATAAAATAATTTTCACAAGCACGACATTGGACCGTTTTTGAAATTTAATTTGCTTTGACAGGACTTCGACCGGAGGTACATAATTAGAATATAAGGTAATTTGTTTTTAATTATTTAGCTGACATGTCGCTAAGTCTAATCACAAGTTTTTCTTTTTTAAATATCGATCTGTTCAATTTTTGCAGCAAAAAACAAAAAATTGAAAAAAGTTTTTTAGAAAGTGTGCCATTTTGCTAGTTTTCAAAGTCCTTTATGAAGAGAGCTATATTTCATCAGAAAGTACTTATTAAAATCTACAAGATGTCATCATTAGCCTAGTTTTTTCAAAAAGTGTACTTAAGCCGTTTTTCTCTTGGACCCTCATGTGGTAAAGCCTTGGACAAGGGAAAGTGGAATATTCTTCTCTTTGTTGAGCCAAGAAAATATTCTTGTAATGCTCGCACTTTAATATTAAACAAGCGGAATTAAAATTTTTGATGAAATTCGTTTGCATATATTTTGCATGTTTTGCATATTTTTTGCATATGTTGCATATATTTTGCATATTTTTGGCATATTGTTTTGCATATTTTTTGCATATATTTTGCATATTTTCGACATGCATTACAATTTCTTATATTTGAACGATAAAACGTCTAAATACCAAGTTTGGTATCAATCTGATGAAAAATACGCAAATATGCAAAATCCGAGGTCTACACATTACACATACAATAACCTGGGGGGTCATTCCGTAATTTTTAAAACGATAGTCGTCAAAATGATTATCTTTAACGATATCGTCTATAATTTGCTTCACGTAACTCAATCACTATCGTCTCGTCTATCGTTTTTTTTTTGGAATGAACGAAATGAATTTGAAAATTAAAGTTTGCTGTCAAAACTAAAAATCCTTGTCGATTTATTTGAAATGTCACGTTATTTTAAAAATATAATTGCAATATCATCCGGTAAAGTTTGTATTTGTGGATAAATAGATTCTTACGATACGCAACAATATAGCAAAAAGTCGTGAAAGCAGCTGGTCCATGAGAGTGTCCCCTAAAAAATACGACTTTGGCCTACAAGCGGCCCAGTGTTGAGGACGAATATGAAGATACAAAAAATATCCGATCGAATATACAGCTTGAGCTATGTTTTTGCAGCAAGGCAATGCCTTTAATCACGGTCCCGGTATTTAACGGTTGACATATCATCTCCTCTCAACCTCTACAATTAATACGATTTCCAATTCTTTTGTTATTAAAAAAGTGTAAAATTGTCAAAAGATGTATTATGGTCCATCAAAATTATTTAATATTGAATAAAATACATACAAAGTAGCTGTTTTATGCAAAGACATGCTTTTTTGCTTCTTAACTTATTGCTTTTTTTCAAAACCAAATAGAGCAGGCACCCTTTAGCATAATGGCTATCGCGTTTAACTATACGTGAAAAAGACGTCTTGCCACGCGTATGCAGACAATTATTATCGTCTTACGCGATGAGAGCCCTGTTGACATAGGTGCCTGCATGGATGATCGATTAGTTTGGTATAAATGGTCGAATTTTTATCACTGGGCAAATACTTCTTAATTATTCGATTATTGGGTAAGTATGAAATAACCCATAAATAAGATTTTTTCTGAAAATTCAAACCAAGAACTGATATGTATTTATGCCGTAATTATTCAATAATTGTTTTGTTTTCATATTATTTAAAAAACAATGGTTAAAAATCAACGAAAAAGCATTTATCGCTCTTAAAACGCTCAAATAATTACCAGACGATACCTCTTTAGCTATCGTCTAAGTTCTATCGTTTAAAAGATAGCGTTTTGACGATTATTGACTTACGTAAAGCAAATAGTTCATCGCCAAAACGAGATCGCCCAGACGATAGTCATTTTCAAAGTAACGTAGAGCAAGGCTATCGTCTAAACGATATCGTCTGGCGATAATCGAAATACGGAATGACCCCCCTGTTATAGCTATTTCGAAGAGTCAATATTCTATTTTTTTTATAAGGGAGATGTTTAAAAGAATGGTTTTGAGAAATTAAATTTCAAAGTCAAATTTTTTGGAAAAAAATTTCTATTTTTTTAAGTTATTTTTTTTTTCAATTATTTTATCAACTTTCAGTGAAATGTCGACAACCAAATGCAAAAATCTTTCTTAATTTTTGAGAAATAAAAAAAATTAAAGGTAGGTAGGTATTATCCTAAAAAACCCGAAAAAGGGTTATAATAATGATTAGTAATTTTTTCGCTTCATGATCATAAAACAAACAAGCATTGGGAAAAAGTTCCTTTACTTGAACTTGAATAAAAAATAATAAAGGTTTTGAATTTTACATACAAAAAACAGCACCTAGTTGCGGTTGCTGTTACTATTTTTACCAATTTATTTTGAATAAATAGGTACATATGTAGGTACCTACCAACTTATTCAAAATAAACCTACCTACCTACCTAACCTTGAATTTCTCAATAAAAAACTTTAAATAAAATACCTAGGTAGGTACATAGATATGAGTTGAAATGAACTTCGACGTTGGAGCCAATAGAGCTAGGAATGTATTTTTTGAAAATCTCTGGAAAGACATTTGAAATTAAATTTGTTTTGACAGCACATATTTGGAACTAGCATAGGGATTCCCACTTACAGACTAGTGAAAAATATCAGGTAATCACCTCACTAAATTCGAATAAATTTCAGGTCAAATAAGTAGTTACCTAGGTATCTACTCAAAGAAATACCTACCCTTGAATTTTGCAAAACAAAAACAAACTTTAATTAAACTACCTAGGTAGGTAGGTAGGTATACCTACCTACCAAAAGATAAACCTACCTAGGTATGAAGGTACGTATAACTGAACTTACCCCCGAATTCAGCAATAAAAACTTTAATTCAAATATATGTACCTACATATACATATGTACCTACTTACCTTTTTGTACCTACCTACCTACCAAAAATACCTATACCTTTGCCTAAACCCACCCCCGAATTTTGCATACAAAATTTAATTAAAATATGTAGGAACCTGGTACTTACCTACCTACCTACAAATACCTATTAAATAATTATAACAACTCGAAATAGTTTATAATATGTACCTACATATGTAGGTACCTATGAAGGTAATTAAAACTATGTAGGTATTAACAAAAAAACTATCTAGCAAAAAAAAATAATAATAACAAAAAACTATCTTTGGAAAAATTAATAGTAATTAGGTACCTACCTACATAAAAACTTTAATTCAAATAGGTACCTACATACCTACCTACGCACCAAAGGACCCACCCCGGCAAAAAAGATTGCAAGTAAAAATCCAAATACACACCAAAATACCTACCACCGAAATCATGCAAGAAAATTTCAATCAAAATATCTACCAAAAGATATACCATATGCCTATCCTCGAAACTTTGCAAGAAAGTTTCAAGTCAATTAAAAAAAAAAAAACAAAAACAAAACCTACCCTCAATAAGAAAATATAGCAACAACCTACACACGTTTGTCTTTTCACACTCACATACAAGAAAATCTCTTCAAATAATAATTTTTCTTCTCGTTGCTATGACCTAGACACCAACGACGGGCGACGACGACGCAAGCAGCTTACTCAGATTTCTCTTTACCCCCTTGTTATATTTTTCTTTGCTTCTCTGACTTCATACAAAATAATATTTCCTAAATAAAACAACAAATAACCTACAAGAAACAAGAAACATATTCTCATTTCCTTCACCTTTTTCTATTCTTTGACATTTCACCTTTGTATATGAAAACATATACAATGATTTCACAAACAGCTGTTTGCTTATCTCTCTTACTCCCTATATTTCTTATGAGAATGGAAACAATACTTTCCTCTTGCTCTGACTACTTGTCTTCTATTCCTTATGTATGCCGAGTCCACAAATCTCCACGCAATCGAATGCGGTTGAATGTGGCGCCCTCATAGGGTCCACGTTCAACTAAAAAAAATTTTTCATGAGAATACTATGGTTTTCATATACAAAGGAGAAATTAGGTTTGTTCGTGTACTTTCTGGGCTAAATTGGGCAGTCTGTCAAATTTTGAGGAGTGGAGATGAAATTCTCTCAGAGAGAAGTAAAACTGTGCAAAAGTACACGAACGCATAGAACCAAAAATCTGCCACTATTTAAACGTCAAAAAAAGTAAACAAACAAAAGTAGGTAAACAAAAAAGAAGTAAAAGATACTTCTTGATTCATTTTCATCTTAGAAATTGGTAAATATAAAATAAAAAAATATATAATAAATTCATTTCAGTTTTTAAATATTTTTTAAACGGAATAGCTACCTACCCAATATATTTTTGCTGTTAATCATAACTTATAGATCTAAAAAACTTTTATTATACAAAATAAAATCTTGTAACAACTATCATTTAGCCTTATTAAGTTTTTTTTTCCATTTGCACAAAATGAAAATTTTGGATATGACGAGTTTTGGTTCTCAACTACTCAATGAATTATATTTTTTTTCTAAATCAGTTTGTAATCAAGTGAAAATTAAATATTTTTTTGGGCAGCATATTGCATGTTAACCATGCTGTATTATTTAACTATTTTTTTTATTTATAACACACTAGCTCTAGATGTCCCCTTCCCCAAATTAATTTCAATTATTTAATAATTTTTCTAATATACATAGGTACATATATTGTCTTAGCTTCAAAAAATTATTTCCATGGACGTAGCACTTAAAATTGCGGCAGAACCTAATCGGGTGAACCTATATTCCTCAAATTTGGAATATTTGTGAACATGTGTTAAATGAAAATGATATTCCAAATTGGAAGAAGGTCAGAAAATATAGGGACAAATTATATTCCAAGTTTGAAGAATAAATGCTTCGTATAACTCCTAAAAATGTCAAATACGATCGTTTGAACGATTACGATTGAACGATTGATATTTTACAATCGTTTTATACTTGAATTTTCATTAACATGGTTTAAAAAACATAAATGCTATCTGCACAAACGTGGTTCTTGGTTCAGCATTTTAACTCATCGATTTCGGTGGATCTGCTTAGGCTCAACAATGGTTCAAGGTTCAAATATGTTATAATAGACAATTGCAATTGTTTGAACCATCGTTGAACCTCAGTTAAACCTCCGAAATCGGTGAGTTAAAATTTGCTTGAACCACGTTTGTTCATCTTAACCATATCCAACAGATAGGTTTTCCTCATTATCTTTTCTTGGTTCTTATAAGAAAGAGCAATAAATAAACGGAGGAAGTTCCATACAATGTATATTTTTGGTAAAAATTTAAATTACAGAAACATCATTAAGGTACATAATACATCTATTTTGTAATCATATGTACAAGTACATAGTTTTATTATTTGATCGACAACCCGCCGAATCTCCAATATAGTGTTTTTAACATCTTCATGGTTTACAGAAACTCTTCATCGGAATGCATTTTTGAATAGGTTGGAGTATATAGGTACGTACGTATGTACATTATGTGCTACGGTTGATAGACAGGTTCCGTAAATGGTGGCATTATCTTTCTATAAATGCTGCGCTACGCAAATCTAATAACAAAAAAACTTTACTAATTTTTGTAAAAACTTAAGTTGGGATTATTGGCTATAATACAGTTCTCCAAAGGCAGCTACATACTTATTAGGTGGGCTTATGGCATTGAGCTTAACTGCCAAATTTACCCGGAGCTTGTTTCGCTTTTTGCTATCTTGTATAGTTCTACAGGGACGAACTTTTTTACTTTTTCATGGTTTTATTCCATTTATCTTGGGGTGATACTGACCTTGGGAGTAAATATTTCAATAATTAGTTAAACCAAATTGGTTAAATTTGAGAAAGACTTACATATTTCCGAGTTTAAAATTTAAATATGAATGTTTTTGACGGAAAAAATTATTTTTTTTTTGTTTTTAAGTTATTCTCAAACTGTTGACAGGCAAACGAGGAACGATTCGACTGAACGACACGATTGTGGTTTTATTCGAAGCAAACTTTTGACGACGTCGTTTACTACAATCGTTCAAACGACGATCGTTTTGAAAATTACGTGATGAGAGCCCAGGTTATTTTATATACATAAATGGAATTCTAGAATTTGGCTAATACCAAATAGCCTAGAGCCGACACAAGATTTAAGAAGTGTAACCAAAGTCGTGCGAGTATGAGGGTTTGTAGGTATTTCATTTGATATGAAATACTAAAGTGTGGCAGGTTTTTTCTCAGTCTTTGGAGGGGTTGGGGTACTAAAACAAGCTTTGTTTCCTATATTTGTATTAGGATCTGCGAACCTTATACATATGTTTTTTTTTTATATTTTACAAAAAATAAATATAATAAAGTCTTTGAAAAAGACCGATGTTTGCTTGAAAAGGTAAAATTATATGTCCTATTAATGGAATAATTAAACAAACAAAACTCTAGAATACAGGAGGTCATTTGCCCATCATAAACAGAAAGAAGGAATGCTCATTGCTGTGACGTCACAATCATTTCCTTATGGGAGAAAATATTTTTTTTATTTAATTGATTGCTTGATTGATTTCTTTTTATTTTTAAAGTTATGTTTCCATTTAAATTGTTCGTTTGATTATATAATTCTTAATTAAACTTTCACTCAAAATGGAAACAAAATATTTAAAAGTGATTGAGACGTTACAAAAATACGAAGATGAAGATTTGGCTGTAACTGATGAATATATATGTAAGTTTATATGGACTTACATAATAGACAAGATAGTCTGGCAAAAAATATGTACTTCATTTATACACTCACAGGCACAATTAACCGCCCGTCTTTGTTTAGTCTCACTATGGTGGCTGTTCTGATATTCGGTCGAATTGAATTTGTACGGATTGAATACGGCCAACAAAGAGATGCCGGAATTGAAAACTTCAAAAAATGACGGATTGTGGATCCATTCATTTTGCTGAACAGTTATGATTCAGAGGTGTTCGGCAAAACGAACGGATGCACAATCCGCCATTTTCTTGACGGTTTTAATTGGGGTATTTTTTTGTTTTCCGTTTTAAATCCGTAAGGATTCAATTGGAATGAATATCAGAACAGCCGTGTATTGTGTTTTTTGATAAGTAAACGGTTATCACAATGAAGTTCTTTTGTCAAGTGGGTTCTTTGAGCATGAGGACCAGATGGTCGTATGCATATACACCGACGAAGAAAGAAACAGTTTTCTCCATTTGCCATAGCCGCGACAGAGAGATATATCAGTACACAGTACACATATCTAAGGTATTATCTTGCGCATGTGGTCCGAAATGAGAACTGTCAAAGAAATTCAAGATGGCAGCCTTACGTGACCTCTTCCACTGTATTACAACAACAACGAAGAAAACAAACACAAAAGGATAATTTAAATAACACTAAAAAAATGTTAATAAACACTAAAAAGCTTGAAATAATTGTATTTGTATTTAAATAAGTAACAAATGAACACATAACACACAACAAATTTTGATGTTTAACTAGTCGGGGTCACGTAGAGTCGCCATTTTTCACTGATTTTGATGGATGCGCAGAACTGAACAAAAATTAAAACGCTAATGATATTACCTTCAATATGTGTACTGTGATATCAGTAGGCTCGATGATATGAGTTATTAGTTACGAGGCTCGTACCTAGGTCGTGGTTGGATAGAGGGAGTTTGAATGATCAAAGATATGTGGAGGAAGTTCTAATTATGAAAAAATATCTACTAAAATCGTAAGATAAGTGGGTGGGTGGTTAATTGTGCGTCTGAGTGTATGTATCATTAGAGCGCTTTGTCTGTCATTGTTTTTTCCATGTGAACCCTTTTTTGCCTTTGTTATGGGATAAGTTCGGAGTGAAAGCAATGGAAAACGATGTTAGAGTATACCTGTGTATACAAACTAAATTATACCGTTAACCGCAAAGTGTTTTTGTTTTTAAGTGACTAAAGATTTTTGTTAAAAACGAAAAAATGAGTGCCGAAAACTTAAAAAAACATTCTAGAATGTATCAGTGCAGAGGATGATACATGTATATTTAATACTCTGTTAAATGATGTAGATGATGATGACGAGGACGTTTTACTGGAAATGTTGGGGCCCAGTACAACAGCGAAACGAAATTGCATCCGGGATTATTTGGAGGTAGTCGTTCCTTCTTATACGGAAAGAGAATTTGTATCACATTTCCGAATAAAACGTAAGAACTTCTGTAAATTTTCAAAAAAAAGAAAATATTTTAGTTCTATTTTAAAGGTATGAGTGTTCCAAAGCATACCAAATGCTTCGACCAGACAAAAGATTGTCTGCTCATAAGAGCACTGCCGTTTTTTTATGGTTTGCTGGACACGAGGCTTGCAGCTTCAGGGATTTGGCAGATCGATTTGACCTTTCAATTTCGACAGCGTCTATCATCATTGAAAGGTTGACGATGTTTATAAGCAGCTTAAGTCCAGAAGTGATAAAATGGCCTAACGAAGTAGAGAAAGCACAAAGCAGTGCATTTTTCAGTAGGAAAGCCGGGTTTTCCAAGGCGATTGGTAAGTAAAAGTTAAATTATTCACGAAGTTAAATTTCCAACTCTTTTTTTAATTGAATATTTCAAAATGCTGTGTCTAAAATCACCCCTGTTCTGATATCCGTTTGGATTACAATCCGTATAAGAAATTGTTTTCCTTACTGATTTAAAAACCATATTCTGAATTAATAACGAATTCAATACCGGAATAGTCGTTATTCAAACCGGTCTGGGAAATACATAGAAATTATAGTATAATTTCTTCAAAAATATGAGTTCTTGGCAAAATAGAAGAAGCTATTTTAACATTAATGCATATTGAAAACTTTATCAACAACACTTGAAAGTTATTCTCTTTTACATCATAAACCTATATTCAAACCGGTTTTTCTTACGAAATCCATAAAAATAAAATTCTAGACGTTAGACAATTGAAAAAATTTGTGTATAAATCAATTAAATTTAAAAACAAGAGAAAAATATAAGTCGTGGTCCGTGCCTTTTTAGTGACAATCTACTGGTGTATAATAAGTTTTAACTAACCTAAAACATAAATTCACGTTTTTAAAATTATTTAAAATTAAAGAAAAAGTTAAACTTCAAATGAATTACAAATGAAAAGCTGATTTTCAATCCTTCTGAAAATCAAAACACGCACTCATTCCTCAAGTATTGAAAACGAAAAGTATTTCAAAACACAGAGAGTTTGAAATGTCCTTTTGTTTTTTAATTGATCGGAATTCAGTACACGGTTGAATAATTTTATTCCGAGATCAAATGAGGCACTGAACGATAGCATTGTTTATCATTACATTAGTCAATTCATGTTTTTTGTTTATTTACTTATAGGTTGCATTGATGGAACCCATATTGTTATCGACCCGCCATCCATCAACAAGGACGAGTACATTGATAGAAAAGGCACCACCAGCATATGTGTGCAAGCGATTTGCAATGAAAAAAAAAAGTTCATCAATGTTTTCATTGGATTTCTCGGGTCCTGTCATGACAGCTGGGTATTAAAGAACTCAAAAATTTATGAAAAGTTAAACACTTCCTGTGGAGGTAGTAACCATTCAACTTTATGACAAAATAATTTTTTAATAAATACGTATACCTACCAACTCTTTTAAGATTACTACTTAATTGGCGATTCAGCCTACCCATGTACGAATCATTTGGTGACTCCGTATAGGGACAATGGACACTTGACCGGTCAGCAAAAAAGGTTCAACGTCAAGCTGAGCTCATGCCGTGTTGCCATTGAACATTCTTTTGGTATATTGAAACAAAGATTCCGGCAGCTTTATTATTGTAAGCTGAGAGGCATGACGAAACTTTGCCATTTCATAAGAGCTTGTTGTGTCCTCCACAACATAGCAGGCGAGGATGACCTGGATTTCATCCTAGATATCCTTTACGAGCCCGATGTCACCGATGAAGTTCAAGTTTGAAAACGAGTTTGTTTAAAAACTAGTATTTCATCCTTTGTCTTTAAATTATATCACTTAAAAGGATCTAGAACGAAATTTCGATGACCAAAATGTTTATTATATAACTCTATTTTGCTTTTCAATAAAATTTTTTTCTATTCTATTTTTTTAGTTAGTGACTTTTACCTTTGATCCTTTGAACCAACGAAGAATAAAATAATTGAAAAAAAAGTAATAAAAACTCAAAGAAAATTGTTTAATTTCATAAAATTTGTACTACATAGTTTAATACATTTTTACAGCATAATACTTTCAATGTTTTTTATTCCCATGAACTATAAAAGCCAAGAGTTTGTAACAATTCAATCTTTTTTACTTTTTTTAGGCATTAAGGTTCTCCTAAACCAACGGGAAAAATTCGATTTAGTTGTTGTTCTGATAGATTTCGCATTGCATCAGTGTGGTTGCTTGTAATGTAAATTAGAATAGATATGCACGTTCAGAATAATGAGATTTCAGATACCTAAGCAAATTTTTCTATGTCAAAAAGTAAGCAAGCGGATCCAATACATTTTTCCTCGGTTGTTTGACAGCAAAACTTTAAAATTTTGCTGAGGAATCCTGTTAACGAGATTGAGATTGCTGAGGTGTCTCTGAGATCTCATTATTCTGAACTTGCATGTCTAATCTAATTTCCATTACGATGAATGAGAGCAACCGCACTGATGCAATGCGAAATCTGGCAAAACAACAACTAAATGAACCTGTTAAGGTTGTGATATTTCACTAAGTCATGACGATGGTTTTGTGAGTAAGAAGGGTAAAGAGCTCTGCTCTCTTAGGCCTGCCAGACGTCCCGATTTTGGCGGGACAATCCCGATATTTGAACCGTGTCCCGATATATGTCCCGATATACAAACTGTCCCGATTTTGTCCCGACTTTTCTTTTTTACTCATGAAAAATAACTTTCTTGTATCAAAGAATTTTAGTGAAATGATTTCCCTAATTAAGAGGAAAATATGTGATGTAGTACATATTTAGTTTAGTTTATTTCGACGGTATTTCTTGCAAATTTCTTGTAAAGGAACAAGACATGCACATGATCGTTGCCGAACCTGGAGTTTCGCCACCTTTGGAAAATTGTTATTTTGCCGACCAAAAGTTTTAAAAATGAAAACCAAACAAATTAATATTTACGGTTTTATTTAATATTGCTTCACGGTTAAAAATTCTGGGGTATTTTTTAATACATCCTTTGTCAATACAGAAAATATTACTTTTTAATATTCCGTAAATATTAAAGAAATTTTCTGATAACTTTGTATACAATTCTTATAGATAAGCATTAAAATTGTTATTTGAAATACCAAAAAGATTACAGATTTCGTATTCCTTTGTAATAGGTATATGTATCTGATATTATTAACCTTTTAATTCAAATATACTGGTAGATCATTCACTACTAAATGAAATGGCCACGTATGATTTAAACGCTGTAAACACCACCAACGCAACACATTTTTCAAATTATACATCTACTTTACTAGATATTTTTTGGGTTAGTTATTTGGGAAAAGTTAAATTATATGATCAGCTTTCTGCTCCTGCCTTCTCAAAACATGATTTACTTTACATGACTTTTGATTATAAAGTAACTCCTGTCATGCAGAATATTCAATATAGGGACTTTAGACGTATTGATTATGCCTTATTAGAAGAAGATGTCCGAAATTTTAGTTGGAACGTAATTCATTACCTACCCACTTCTCATCAACAATTACATTTTTTTTAATGAAGGCACTTTGACGCTTTTCAATAGACATGTTCCTCTTATTACAAGAAATATCACACCACTTACAAAACCATGGTTTTCACATCGTGTTCGTCATCTTATTCTCCAACGTGAATAAGCATTCAGACGCTGGAAACGGTTTCGGTTACAGGAGCATTATAACATCTATCGCCTCCTTCGTAACAAAGTTGTCATGGCTGTACGCACAGAAAAACGACAAATGTACTTTAACAAATTAAATCCATCCCTTAGTGGGCGAGACCTCTGGAATAATCTTCGCCAAATAGGAGTTGCAAAAAGCAAACTTAATTGTATTGATAAAATGGACAGCAACAAGCTCAACAAAAAATTCATTTCTCTGCCGTCAACCCATTCAGCTACAATTAACGCAACTTTAAGTCTTAAGCTTAGTACGCTGCTGATGCGAAACGAAATTTTTAGTTGGTCTCTAACAAGACAACGAAATGCTTACGAAAACGAAGCGGAAAAATATTCACTGACAGTTGCACAAATTCAAAAAATTAAAACAAATGCAAATGCAAACAAATCACAAGCAGCCGTGCTGTAATGAAAGAAACAACAAAAATAAACACGAAAAAACACAAATGTCATTTTTTCGCACACAATTAATGGTCTAGGTAATTAATTGTGTGCGAAAAAAGAGTGTAGACTTCTCCAAATAATCTGCTACAATTTTCAATTTCACTCATCGAACAGCGTACTGCAGAACGAAAAGTAGAACTAAATTTTTAGTTTATGATTTCGTTGTGTCATTTTTGTATGGGATTTTTCGTTTCGCATCAGCAGCGTACTAGGCTTTAGCATGAGAAACGATTTTTCTAGTCTCGGTTTTTGCTTTAGGTCAGTTGATAGCTCCGAAGTAGTCGAAAGTATTCTTTCCATTAAATCGAATGCTGTTGGCCTCGATGAAATGAACCCTAGATTTCTCAAGATAATTCTACCTTTTGTTCTACCGTATATTTCTTATATTTTTAACACGATTTTAACTACAGGAGAATATCCCAAGCAGTGGAAATTGGCAAAAATAATACCGGTTCCCAAAAATTCAAAGAATGATGAGTATAGACCCATTGCTATTTTGCCTTTTTTATCTAAAGTCTTTGAAAGAATCTTGCAAAATCAAATGATCTCATTCCTTAATGCCTCAAATTTTTTAACACCGAAGCAATCTGGATTTCGAAAAGGATGTAGCTGTATAACAGCTTTGCTTAAAGTTACGGAAGATATTCGTATAGCCTTGGACCAGGAAAACGTTAGTTTACTAATACTCTTAGATTACTCCAAGGCCTTTAATTTGGTTGATCATTCCGTTTTATGTGAAAAACTTTTTCGTTTTTTCAATTTTTCGACTTGCGCTGTTAAGCTTTTGTTCTCCTACTTAACTGACCGAAAGCAGTCTGTTCATTTAAATAACGAATCGTCTGATCTTCTTCCAACACTACGTGGTGTGCCGCAAGGTTCTATTCTGGGTCCTCTTTTGTTCTCGCTTTACGTTAATGAATTGCCATCTATAGTTAAACATTGTCATTTAAAGATGTATGCCGATGACGTGCAACTGTATTTTAGCTTCCCAATAGGGCTAATGGAAGACGGTGTGTGTAGAGTTAACGAAGATCTCGAAAGGATTTCGCATTGGTCTCAGCAAAATGGTCTTGTGCTGAATCCCAAGAAATCAACTTCCATTGTGATTTCTAAAAAACAGGTCGATGTTTCCTACTTTCCCCCTGTGATCTTGCAAAACACCCTAGTCCCGAGTCCCGTATGTTGAAACTGCTAGAAATCTTGGAGTGATTTTTAATCGGACTTTAACATGGAGTAATCACATAAACAATGTTGTGGGTAGAACGTATGGTATTCTTCGCACTTTGTGGGCAACGCAGTACTTCACCCCTCTAAGAGTTCGGATGCTACTAGCGAAAACACTGGTCGTGCCTACTCTGATTTACGGGTGTGAAATTTATTCACATTGTGACTCTGTGAGTAAGCGAAAACTAAAAGTCACTTTCAATAATATAGTTCGTTACATTTATGGACTACGCAAATACGATAGTATTTCAAATTTTTCGAAGTGTATTTTAAATATGAGTTTCGAGAACTATTTAAAGTATCGCGCCCTAACTATGCTCGCTAACATTTTCTTGAACAACCAACCCCAGTATCTCAGCGAAATGATAAGTATGGCATCTTCGCAAAGAACAAGAATGATGGTTCATCCACGCTATGCTTCCCTTACATCCGAGCGTCAATTTATTATATATTCTACTCGTTTATGGAATTCCCTACCGCGCAGTTTTAGAGAAATGAATGACTCTGCGAAATTAAAGGACAAACTAAGAATTCATTTTTCTCAATTATAAATTACAAAACGACTTATAGACAACTTTACTTGCAATATTTTCTGATCTTCCCCTAACTTACGCTTTTTTTCTTGCTTTAGGTATTTTTTTTTAATTTTTCTTTCAAATATTAGCAATAGTTTATAAATTCTTCTTTTTTTGCATTATATAATTTTTCCTTTTATTCTCTGCTAAGAAAAATGTAAATTTCTAGCTTTCATACAAATTGTTGTAATTAATAATAGCTTATATCAAAGTTATAAGAAACTTTGTCTTAATGTATATAAGCACTTCATAAATAAATAAATTGTAAATTGTAAATTGTAATTTATTTTAAATTAACTTCAAAATTTTAATATTTGCCCAGTATTAGATTTTAATATATTTTTGGTGTTGTCATATATGTAACCCAGAAAATATTAAAAAGTACCCCAAAATTTATAACCGTGTTGAAGGTTTTCAACAAAATACCTACAATTTTATAAAATTTGAAAATTATAATACTGCTCTGAATGATTTCATTTTTCAAATCATAATGTGTTGCCTTAAAACATGAATTTTCATCGGTTTTGCAGCCCCAGTCAATGTGCGGCCTTGGGCAATTGCCTATGAGGCACCGGACATGATAATTGCGATTAGTTTTTAAATTTTATTAATTAATCCTTCAAACAAAAATTGCTTTCATATATAGACCACGGCGAATTCTTAAAATTAGACATCAAGTGGAAATAAGAAATCGAGACATTTTTATTTTCAAGTTATCATTAGGCAACAGCCAGAATTGCAAATCTTTCGAAATGACAGACTTTTTTGTACAGTACCAAGGAACCTGAAGATATTTTAGTTACAAAACTGAATTTTCAATGCTCCCGATATATATACATGTATATATATTTAACAGTTCATTGCCTTTTCTAAGTCCCCATTTGTCCCGATTTTTTGTCACTTATGTCCCGATATTGCGAAAATTTTATCTGGCAGCCCTATGCTCTCTCCACCCATCTCATCTACAAAGCCGTCGTCATGGCATATTGAAAAGTAAGAACCTAAACAGGGTCAATCGAATGTTTCATTGTTGTTCCGACTCATAAGTCCGAAACCACACTTATCTCGTCTCTTGTGTTGTTCAAAAGTGGTATTTTGCTTTCGCTCCAATGTACACCAGTCAAACAAACTAAGGGAACAATATTTTTTTTCAATTTCTTTAGTCTTTTTTGAAGAGCTGTATCTCTGTGATGAGTTTTCGTATTGAAATAAAGCAAACATATTCTAAAGATTCATGTTTCTTGTTTTGAAAATGTTTTTGCTTCATTTCAATACGACAACTTATCACAGAGATACAGCTCTTCAAAAAAGACTAAAGAAATTGAAAAAAAAATATTGTTCCCTTAGTTTGTTTGACTGGTGTACATTGCAGCGAAAGCAAAATACCACTTTTGAACAACACAAGAGACGAGATAAGTGTGGTTTTGGACTTAAATTTTGTTCTTATACTTAGTTGTAGCTATCATTGAAAATCGTCATTGAGAATTTTGTTCTTCAATTTTGAGAAATTTAGAAAGCAAGCTAAATGATTATTTTTATGTACAAATAAAACTTAAACTTTAATATTATTTTTACCCAAATAATTACCTCTTAAGCTTTTTTTTAACATCAAAATATGTAATCATTTAGTTTGCTTTCTAAACTTCTCAAAATTGAAGAACAAAATTCTCAATGACAAGTTTTAATGATAGCTATACATCAAAAAATCAACATTTTACTTATTAAGTAGCTCCTCGAATATTGCATTCCTCTTTTCTTCTATTGCATTTCTCTGCAAAATTGCTTCGAGGTATTTTTCTAGCAGGTTTAGTTGTTTGTCTTGGTACTCCATTTTGTTTGCTTTTATCTCTTCAATTTTATCTAGTATGCGGTTTTGTGTGGTTGTGGTCTTCCGCCGTTTCAAGGGTTGGCCATAAAACTCATCTGTATCTTGAAAAGAAACTTAAACATTAAAAAAACCATAAATGTATATTGTATTAATGTTAAACCTGCAAAAGATGACATGCTTGCCTCGTTTGAATCGGCAACATCTTGTGTTGATGGAGACTCCTCCACCACATCGTCGCTGTCCAAAAGCAGTTCTGGATTTAAGGCTTTACGTTTTTCCAAAATGTTCGCCAATTCACTGCAATAATAAAATAGCTTAATCTTTAAAATAGCTTAATCTTTACAGGAACATAATCCTGACGGATTCTTGATAATTACTCAAATGAACAGAAAACAGAAGTTATTTTCGCAATATAAAATAAAATTGGGATCAAAATTCAACAATTTTGGAAAAAAAAAATTAGAAAAGTTTAGAAAATATTTACAATGCGCGCCTAGTGTTTTTGGTTCTAATTATTTTGTCTGAATGAAAAAGCAGAAATTCAAATTTTATTTTAGTTTATGTATTTATACGAAAAAGGCGGTTTCAAAGGTTTCGCGTGGCTTTTGGAAATGAATATTTTAAAAAAAAATTGTCCAAGAGAATATTGATATAAAATGAAAAACGATAAGTCACAACATAGTTTTAATTTAAAAATGTTAAAAGAAATGAAAGTAAAAAATGTATCAATTTATTAATTATTAATAATTAATTATAATGACATCTAATAAGAAAAATATGTCTTCATGCCAAACCAATAACCACTTCAAATTTTTATCTTTAAAACTAATATCAGCAAATTCAATTGAAGGTTTCGAAGATTCTGAAAAAGTTGAATTTTGGAGGCGAAAAAAAAAACATAAAAATATTTTACTTTTCAAAGGGGCAAGTTTTTCTTTCCCTTCCGGGGTTTTGTTGTTGTTTATCTTTGTCTCCTTATATCGCCTCTCCAAGCTCCGGTATTTATTCTGCACCTGAGCAGCAGTGAAATATTACCCATTTTCGGATAAAATGTTTTGGATCTGCACCCACATTCTACTTTTGTTTTTCAAGCCAAATGACTGGCCTAATTAAGGACGCAGATCCTCCACAAGTGACAGAAGCAATTTTGTTGGAGCCTCCAGCCAAAGGTCTTTGCCGGAAAATAAGGTACCACTTAACTTATTTTCTTGCTGCTCAGGTGCATTGTCCCCGTCTTCATCCATCATCGAGTCCGTAATTGGTTCCACAAAATCAGTATTTTGTTTTATCTCATGTTCATTGGACCCTGTTATATATTCCTCAAACGTGACGATACTAGGAAGGAAATTTGGGTCTTCACGGTTTTCCAATGCATCTTCCGTCAGTTCGTTCCTGAATTCCAAATCTGAAAATAAGAATTGTCAAAATTTAAAAAATGAAGACGCTTTTCATTATGAAAACGGTTGACTTTGGCACTTGCTTGTAACTGAACATACTCTCTAAGCCGATCAACGAAGTTGCATTAACTAGAGTAAACTTCTTGTTTCACTTTCTCAAAGCATATGAAAATAGTTTATTGAGACAGTAGTCCCAAGTAATTTTTCGGGATTTACACCCAGTATGTGACAATATCCCCAAATTAGATTAGGGGCTTTTGCCCTACTCAAATGGGACATAAGTCTCTTCAGGGCTAATGGCCCGGGGACTATTATCCCTGCACTTAGAAATTATAGTTTAAAAAATTTTATTGAAAAAACTTACCAAGAAAAGTTAACAATAATCAACAAAAAATTCAAAAATTCAGATTTCTGAATTGCGCATAATTTTTTGAAGCTAAGATAGGCTCACGACATGCTCAGACAAAACAAAGTAGAGGCTATTAAAGGATTTAATTTGGCATATTCTAAAGGGCATCTCTATTCAAAATTGACAGACCATTCAAACTTCAGGGACTCACTAAACATAAAACTTGTTCCAAAAAAAGTATACCTATCATCTGAAAGGCTACTTAATCGCCATAAAAGCTCAGCTACAGTTATAGTACCTAATTATTCAACCATAGATTATTTTTAATGAATTTGACTGTGAACTTGAAAAAAAACTTTACAAATACATAATAGATATTTGGCCATTCTAAAAAAAACCTTTTCAATTTTTGGCGCCCAGTGACTGAAAAAATCCTGAATATGTTTCTTCTTTTCAAGTCGTCAGATTAAGAAAACCCCTCCAGATAATCGTCAGATTAAGGTTCAGCACATGTAGGACATCAAGTTGAACCATGTATATCAAAATCTGACGCGCTCGAGTATTTCAGAATTGCGATTTTTGTTTGCATTTTCAAGAAGCTGTCGCAATCTTGCGTCACATCCGAATTGTCAGTCTTTTGAATGTGAGCATCCTTGGGGGTCACTTAACATCCCCTCTTAAAATCTGAAGCGCTCGAGTAAATCTATTTGTTTTCCAATTTCCCTCCCATACAGCCGCCTCCACCACACAAACCGGCAGATTAATGGCCTTTTCGATTGGGGACAGAATGACAGTTCCTGTTCTGAAAAGAACAGAAAATTGTTCTGAATTTGATTTCAGAATTGAAATGAGAAGCGTTCACACGTATGGAATCGCTGTTCCGGATTGCCAATCGAAAAGGCCATAACATACCTCCGTTATTAGAAAGACGTAGGCCATATACACTATCAAAATCTGACGCGCTGGAATATGTCCATGTAACTGTTTTTTTTTTACATTTTTGAACACCTGTAGATGCTCCCCCCACCAATGAAACGGAATACTTTACATCATTTTTTTCTCTTCAAATCTTCAAAATCCAATAGGTCTCCACGACGCTCGAGTAAATCCACATTTAGCATCGTGGGCTCCCCTACTTAAGTATAGGATTAGAAAGCTTGAGTCCATAACCTTTATAGCTATTAAAAAGAGAAATAATATTGAATCTTACCTGTTTGCAGACGCCAAAAAGTTTTGGGGGTACATTGTATCTTGAGTGTCTTGTCCATTTCTGTTGAAAAATGGAAAAAGAATTTGTTTTTATTTACTAAATAATTGTATGCTTATTTTTAGGTTTTCTAAATTATTTTCTTTACCATTTAATTTTAAGATTTACTTTGTTTAAATTCACTGTTTTTTTCTTTGTTTTAAGGTTTTCTTTGTTCTTTTTTCAGTTTTTACTATTAGATTATTCAAGTTCACTCCTTTTTTCTTTGTTTTTTGGTTTTATTGATTTTTTGTTTCAGTTTTTATTATTCAATTAGTCAAGTTCACTTTGTTTCTAATCACTTATTTTAGTCCAGTAACCTTGTAGTTTCATAGTACTGAGACCTTGCGTCAGGTCCGGTAGTTCTGATTTTTTGCTGAGTTGTTTATGATGTTGGCCTTGTATTAAATTTGATTTTTCGACCTCGAGCGCCGAACGCAACATTGGTAAAAATCCAAAAAACCGCGAATTTCTCGCGGTTTTTTCACTTATTGGCTATTTTAACCATTAAGCCTTAACTTCCGAATAAAACATTGCTCTACGATTTCAACCTTACTAAATTTGCTTCAATTTGAGTCCAAAGCCGGTTCTGTAGACATAACGATTTCCAAGGGACGGCATTTCAAAATATAGCAATAAAAAATTTAAAACAACAAGTTAACTATTATAAAAGAAAGAACCGGTCACTGACTCATTCATTCATTCATCTGACTCATCATTGTACAGCTTATACTAGATATGTTAAAAAAATTTTGAAAATACAAAAATATTTCAAATTTTATGTAGGGGTGTACTAGTAGTATATAAAACAGTATAATAACAAAAACATGGTCTTTGACATATGTTGCATCAAAGCAAATAGAGCGTGTAGATTGTGCCAAAAGAAGAAAACAATAGTACTGGATGGGGGGTATATATCCCCCCGTTAAGGTGGGAAGCCAGAAATCCATTCTTTAATTTTTTTTGAAATAAAGTTTTTCTAGCTGATAGTTTTTGAAAAATTTACTTTCAAGCTCAAAATTTCGAGAAAAAGACGATTTTTTTTTGTTAATCTATTTTTTTTTTTTATTTTATGGTATAAAGTACTATTTTCGATTTTGAATTGCAATGCCCTTATTAATTCTTAGTTAAAAACTGAAAACCAAATGCTAAAATGACTTCTAGTTTTTGAGAAAACTGAAATTAACATGATCAACTTCACTGTTTTCAGTCTAGTATCCTTTTTCTTCGGGGTGGGAGGGCTCTGCCTCAGGTGCGGTAGCTCTGATTTTTAGATGAGTTGTCTATGATGTTGGCCTTCGCAATAATCCAAGTTTTCGACCTCGAGCGCCGATCGCAACTTTGTGAAATACGCAAAAAACCGAGAAATTTTCGCGGTTTTTTCAGTTATTGGCTATTTTAACCTTTAAGGCCTGGTTTTCGATTATAACTTTGCTCTACCATTTCAAAATAATTAAATGGGCTTCAATTTGAGCTAAAAATCAATTCAAATTTTGAATTTTTTCATCATCTTTTGAATTTAAAATGCTGCAAATCGAATTGAAGGGGGCTTATTCACCCCTTGTGTGAAATCGTTTGCCCCTTTTCAATGATTTTTGTATACTGTGTAGCGTGTCATGTTGGCTTTATTTTAAGATCTTAATCATGAAGATCGGATGAGTAGAAACGGAGTTATGATTTTTTAAAGTCAACCATATAAAACTCGAACTAAGACAGTACTCAGTTCAGTACCCACCAGTGGGTTATCTGAAGCGAATGTTTTAGTTCGAGTTTTATATGGTTGACGTTAAAAAATCATAACTCCGTTTTTACTCATCCGATCTTCATGATTAAGATCTTAAAATAAAGCCAACATGACACGCTACACAGTATAAAAAAATCATTGAAAAGGGGCAAACGATTTCACACAAGGGGTGAATAAGCCTCCTACAATTCGATTTGCAGCATTCTAAACTCAAAAGTTGATGAAAAATTTCACAATTTGAATTGATTTTTAGCTCAAATTGAAGCCCATTTAATTATTTTGAAATGGTAGAGCAAAATTATAATCGAAAACCAGGCCTTAAAGGTTAAAATAGCCAATAACTGAAGAAACCGCGAGAAATTCGCGGTTTTTTGGATTTTTACCAATGTTGCGTTCGGCGCTCGAGGTCGAAAAATCAGATTTAATACAAGGCCAACATCATAAACAACTCAGCAAAAAATCAGAACTACCGGACCTGACGCAAGGTCTAATGTATATAGTTACTGGACTATTTCTGTTTTAATAGTTTTTTAATTATTTTGGTTTTAATTGTTCTTTTTCACTCACTTTTTAAAACGTTTTAGTTTAGTTCGCTTTCTTTTAATCCAGCCACGCGGTGCCGTCCATTTTGATTTTTTTTTTTTTTTTTTTTTCGGAAACGTCAAAGTTCTTATGGCAGAACACAACACTTACCATTTCTGCCCAAACAAATTCCTTGGGCAGAGTTTGGCAAAAATTGTCAGGAAGGGGAAATTTTTTACTCTCTCGGGAGCGTTCTTTTCTGGCAAAAACTACACATTTTTTGCGTACGCGAACAGCTTTGGGCTAAATTTGGTAGATTTGGGTAGAATTTGGCTGTTTTGTGTGAGTACGCGAACACAGCTATTATCTTCTGTAAAGACGGGGTGTAATGACGTTTGTAGGAAGTTCTAAATATCTTCGTTCCGTTTCATTTCTATTCCAATTGGGGATCGCGAAAAAAAATCTATCAATCTCAATCATATGATAGAGAATGAGTGGAATGAACGAACACACTGGCATACTATTTTGTTTCGTTCATTCAAGTTTCAAGAGAATGAGATTGACATTAGGATTGATTGGTTTGGTATATCGTGATTGCAATCAATCAATCTTTTTGGTGAACGGGTCACAAAGACCGAATCAATCACGATTGACACAGCTCTAGTGACTTGGTTGTCACTCGCGTGAGACACTTTGCCATGCACATAACACCGATCGATGCACCGACACTAAAATATCTTAGAATTTTGATTTTTCGCACACAGGTGGTGCACACAAGTGTGGTGTCTATGGGCTGCTTTAGTTACAATGAGCACAAATGTGAGCTTTTTACATCTGAAGTAACTTTTCTAGCAAATACAATTATGCCAAATCTACGAATGTGGCACATCCATAGCTGCTGTGCTAGTGATTCCTTTCAGTTGGTTACTAATGAGACTGAAATCTACATTCATGTAATTGACATTTTTAAATACTGTGGTTTCCTTGTATGCATGGCATTCTAAGTTTTGGTATAACATGGACTATCCAAAGGTCAATCAACCGACATCATTAACTCAAAATTGGCAAATTTGCACATTCAAGGTTCTGGCATGAGGGGGACGATATGTATATAAATTTAATAAAACATTGGAAATATTTATATGAAATGTTGTTACAAATGTACATAATAGGGCTGTTCCTTTACTTTGAGTTTCTGTGATTTTCTGTGCATTTCTGCGCATTTAAGTCCAAAGTTGTGTCAAAGTTCATATAAAAAAAAATTTTGACAGAAGTTTGGACTAAAAATCACAGAAACCCAAAGTAAGGGATCAGACCTAATATTTAATCACTGTAACTTATACAAATTAAGAAGATTCTGTATCTTACTGTGTAAGGATATTAAAAATAAACAAATGAAATGAAAAAAATGAAAATGAAACCCGCTTCAGAGCAGGAGACCTGTGCCGAGATTCAGCTAATTCAAAGCCGCAGGAAGTGAGTGAGATGAGTCACTTTTCGTCGAAAATCGATTCAGTTAGCAAAAGGGAGTGAGTGAGCGAGTGAAATGAAATGTCAGATTACTCGCCAGATATTTCCGCAGTGACTTGGTGTATGTGTTGGTAAATTTCCAGTTTTGGATAGGTATGTGTGCTTTTCTCAAGAATTCCTATTCATGGATAGGAAACGAAATAAAAAACAAAAACGTAGATAAAAACAACTACCCTTTAATTAATTCTTTAATTTTATTTTACTAATCATATGCACATATGTAGGTATATACATTAGGGTGGTCGTTATAATGGGTTTTTTTGAGTTTTATTATTTGGATGGGCCTAAATCAGCTCTAAATGAAGAAAAAAAATTCGCTAATTTTTTCAGATTTTTATTTTCATCCCCTATAGTCGCTGTAGGGGTAAATTAAATTTCCCGTTTTTTTTTTGGAAAGTCGCACAAAATTTGCCGAAAAACTCAAGGCATGTAGGTGAGAAGTAGACAAGAAAAAAATCCTACTGAAGGGGGGTAATATCTCCCACCGCTTGGAAGGGAGGGGCAATTTAATAAAATAATTACATAAAATAGAAAAAAATTAATTAAAAAACTTGCAGTAATGTTTTGTAGCTTTTTAGAAAGCCAGAAGTCCATTTTAATAGTTGATTATTAAATAAAGTTCTTTGAATAAACAATTTCCGCAAAATCTGTTTTCAAACCTATAATTAAAAAAATAAAACAATAATTTTTCTTCAAAATATTGAGTTTGGAACAATTTTTAGCCAAAACAGTTCATGAAAAAACCTTAATTTAAAAACAAGCCATAAAAATTGACTTCTGGCTTTCCAAAAAGCTGCAAAACATTACCGTAAGTATTTCCGTTGTTTTTTAATTATTTTTTTCTATTTTATGCAAATACTTTATTAAATTGCCCCTCCCGTCCAAGCGGGGGGAGATATTACCCCCCTCCGGTAGGATTTTTTTCTTGTCTAGTTCCCACCTACATGCTCTGAATTTTTTTGGAAGACCTTACGCGAAATTTCTAGTATGCAAAAAATAAGGGGAAATTTAATTTACCCCTACAGCGACTATAGGGGATGAAAATAAAAATCTGAAAAAATTAGGGAATTTTTTTTTCTTCATTTAGAGACGATTTGGGCCCATCCGGGATGACCTTTTTTTTAACGACCACCCTTATATACATATATTAAATAAATTTATATTCTATTCACTTTCGACACTTTTAAACTTTTTATTTCTCAAGGGTGAAACTCACATTAAACTTTAATTAAGACAAACAAAATAATTGAAACAAAAAATAAGTACTCCAAACTCCATTATTTAAGATTCCAATGTTAACATTGTTGTATTTGTTGTTTCATTTCGTTTTGCGTAACGAGTGTGAAAAGGAGGTAGAATTTAGCTCTTTTATATTTATTCTCTGTCTCATGTTCGAAACTAAATTCGAACTTATTCATTTCACTTAAATAGCTAAATCACTTTTGCGAGTGAAGTGAGATGAGCCGACGAGTAAGGCGAGTCATCTCATCTCACTCGGTGAAATAGCTGAATCTCGGCACTGTTGTGAGAATGGTTTCGGTGAGAATGTCCGCAGGTACGGGATACACCACTCCACTACTGCATGTAAAAAAGAGGCGTTTTCCTTTGGAGGTGCCGAAGTACTTGCAAGTACTTTGCTAGCTTTTTTCAATGGAACACATCAAACTGATTTCCCATGTAAATGTATCTACTCGCACATGAGAGCATGTGCAGTTGGTAGTACTAGATTAGGGTTTTCATCTACTCATAAGTACTTTGCCACCTCCAAAGGAAAACGGCTAAGGTCAAGCACATAACCTTCTGACATGAAGCAACCACTTTGCCTCTGAATATTTGGCGTGACCAACTTTGAAATATTCAAGTGGCTATTTGAGACATCCTACGAATTCCAGGAAGTCTCTTTGATTTAACAATTTTCATTTTCTGTACAACAATAGACTATATTTCTTCAGTTATTAATTAATTGAATCGGTGAGTAGAAGAACAGTACAAGTACAAAATGTTAGTTTTGAGAAAAACAGAAATAACTATTTCACAGAAAAACGGTTAATATATTGGTACAATATTGTATGGGGGATTTGAAGTTTTCGAGTTCCTCAATATTTGCATGAAATAATAATTCATAATAGTAGGGGAGCCCACTAAGGGATTTCGGGACTTACTCGAGCGCGTCAGATTAGTATAAGGGGGGGTACCTTGCACCCTGCTGAGTACCTCCACCATATATCAGTCCTCTATGTAGGGCCGGGCGCCTAATAATACAGTCCCTGTAGTAAAGTCCCGTAGAAATTTCCGTACTGATTTATCTAACCACCAGAATCGTCTAAAGTACATATAGGAGAGTCAGAAAAACTTGGGTAGACATCACCGTATTCTGGAGGGGGTTTTTTAGACGCCATTTTCCAAAATGGCCGACAAATAGTAGTATAATTTGTATGGGAGAACGGAAAAATCTCTATTAAAACTAAACCACTAAACCGATTTTGATGAAATGATCAGACATGATAAAAAACAAGATGAGAAGCCATTATCATTAATTTTCGCCCACTACCACGCCCCCTTTTTTGAAAAAAGTAATATATTCGTCAAAATTAATACAAATTCGGATGTTACTTTAGTTAACCTCATTAAAATATGTTTGTTTGGAATAAAAGCTGAAAAAAGTTCTCACCACGCCAATTTTGTGGGCGTTTATTATTTTTTGACTTATATGGAGTTCATTTAGTAAGATAAAATCTGAACCACTTCACCCAGTGTAATGAAATTTTCACACATGATAGCGAACAGTATAGGAAATGATTGCATACAATTTCCACCTATTGACACGCCCACAAAAGCCCATCTTATCACTCTAAAAACCGAAAGATACGATATCAATTAAGATGTTTTTTGAAGTTTTCTGATTGATATTTAATAAGCACACCATTTGCATCTTTGGAGAATCCATTCCATAATCTGTCAACTGCAGGCTTGAATATGGAAAATAACTCTGTGATAGGCTTAAGCATTCCCTTAAAACAAAAAAGCATTAAAACAAGAAAATTAAGCGAGTTGACTTTGACATTGACCACTCACTTAACGAATGTGAAAGAGAAAGACGAAAAATTCTAGATCCAATCGAACTAATAAAAAACAGGAGACGCCTATTCCTAGACAGATGGTAGATTCAGGTCTTCAGATAAAAACAAAGAGATGCTCCAACTAGCTGCTGCTTCTAGCTTCATTGAGAAGGCAAAAGTGACTGACTTCACTACCAGTTCTAAGTGGAACCCTCACAGGTGACAATGATAGCAGGGATGCATTAATAATAAATAACAATAACAAAGAACTTCAAACGTGCTCGGACCTTCAAACCTTTGTGGAGGAAGCAGATAGCAGAATTATAATCCAACTGTTCAATGCCGTCCAGTCATGCATAAAATGCCTTATAGTGTTATCAAATGACACTGATATCGTTGTTCTCATCCTTCGATATATATTTGAACTAGTCAGTGAGGGACTGCAAGAATTGTGGATCAAAGTGAGAGTGGGTGATAAAATGCGCTATGTGCTTCTTCACACTCTTGGGGGGCAACTGGGAGCTGCACTTTACAACAATTTAATTAAGGCCCACATACTTAGGTGCCAGTTATAGCTATCATTGAAACTCATCATTGAAAATGTTGATGATTGATTTTGAGAAGTTTAGGTATTAAAATCATTTATTATTTTGATAGACAAATAAAGCTAAAGACTTAATTAATATTTCTAGCCAAAAAAATTGTTCAAATATGCCCAACTTTCCACATAAAAAGACTTTTCTTATTTCAATGATTGAACTACCTTACCAATGATCATTCAAAAATTAAAAGTCAATTTTCGTGTAAAGTTGGACCTATTTGAAATTTTTTGTGGCTAGAAATATTATATAAGTCTTGAGCTTTAATCGTCCATCAAAATAATAAATGATTTTGCTTTCTAAACCTATCAAAAACAATCATTAAAATTTTCAATGATGAGTTTCAATGATAGCTATAACTGGCACCTTACAGGGGGTGAGTTCTCGATCCGTGAAACTGTGAAGTGATAAATATGATAACCCCTTCACGCCAAATGCGATTCTCGAAGTGTGAAAAATCACAATCAATTAATTTTGTGAAAAGAAAAATGATAAACAGAAACAAATTGTGCTCATTTGATACACCCAAGCCGCCATCTTGGTCCTTCCCTGACGTCATAATCATCTTTTTCTATGAGCAAGTGGTAGATTTTTTTCATTTTAGTACTTTTTAGTACTCATTTTGACAGCTGTTTCTCATAATGAGTTCAGCAATCGCCTGTCGCGTGTTTATGAAGTGATAAAATGATAAAACTCTGTGAAAACTGAAATCATAACTTTGTTTTCATTTCACTGTTTCACAGATCGAGAATTGACCCCCAGGTTGTGATACCACAAGCAAGATGAGAACAAAATCATCTGCAAATAAAGCATCGCCAGAACCGTTACTAATTCGATTTGCAGAAGATATTATTTTATCTGATGAAAAAATTGACAGAGTAGAGGAATACCTTGTTCAAGTTTTACCATCAGCAAAGTGTAAGGCATTCGATCAGCTTCGTTATTCATTACATAAAGAGAAACATATATCAGAGTTACCACCCTCAGCTGGCCAGCTGTGGATCTACTTCTAAGATCCTCAGCTGGCCAGCTGTAGATTTTAAACAAACTAAGAAACCCCCCCACCTATGACAAACCATGACAGATACAACAAAAACGAACACAAATTTAGCGGGGATATACGCTACAGTGTCGGCAGGAGTCACGACTGCCGGCGAGGGCTTGGCTTCGCAAGAAGCTAAGTCGCCAGTGACAGAAAACACACTAAACGAAAACAACAAGGATAAAACACAAACAACACACAAGGACATAACAATAACAATGACGAACGAAGAAGAGGACCTACTCCTCAACCCGTTTGCCAATCTCGGGGTGGGGGATGGGGCCAGCGTCGGGACAGTTGACAGTGATGACATCATTGACTGCTGTTCCGTTGCCAGCTCTAATCTCTCCGGACTGTCAACTTCCTCCAGGCGGAGTAAAATCTCCAACTGCAGGAAAACAGTAAATCGACTTGGCACAATGGGGTGGGAAGAACTAACAGACGCTGAACGCAAAAGACTGCACAACGCACGTGCGTTTCTGCAGAAGGAGCTTTCAATGAAGAATGGGCCACCTGCCCATACATCGGCGGAGGCTGCTCCTGTGGAGGACACAAGCGTGAGTGGATTGATGGAGCCGCCTGCTTCTCGTGTTGGTAAAACCCACACCAGGGAGAGGACAGCCTCATCAATTACTCCAGCAATGACAAAGATTGACTCACAACATGAACCAACTACCGGAATATCGAACTCGCCTGCCGGACGTTGCATGGAGCATTCCGCTCCTACGGGTCCGAAGGGTGAAAAGATACCCGCGGAAGGGGTTAGTGTAGAGGTAGCACACATGAGGAACATCCAGGGCCATAGCCCTACATGCAACTTAGGTGCGTCTACCTCTTCACAACCAGGGCAACGTGGTAAGAATTACTCAAAAAGGAAACACACCACTGAGCTGCTCAACACACCAACCAGACGTTGCATGGAGCCACCTGCTCCTACGGGCCTGGTGGGTGGGAAGGTAGCTCAGGGTGAGGTTGAGAGAAGTGAGAGGCACAAAGGAAACATCCTGGGCCATAGCCCTATATGCAACCTAAATGCGTCTTGCTCCTCCCAACCAGGTGACTGTATTGGTAACTCAACGCTTAACAGTGACATGACTGACTTGACAGCTGTGTAGAATCCAGCCGTGCGACGCAATGCAGGACCTGCAGTGCGACGCAAGGGGAAGAGACTCCTCAGCGACAAGGAAATACAACGCCGACAAAGACGGAACGATGCGAGGACTGTCCGGTTCCTATCAACCAAAAATCCTGAAACCTTAACGGTTAAGGAACGGTTGGCTCTGGACAGATCCAAACAAAGACTCCAGATGACACCACAAATAACTAACAGACACGACAACAAAACGACTAAACCGAGCTCCAGGAATACCGCATTGGGAGTGTCTAAGGATGGCACCCTGCCATCCACTGACCCACCAGCCAATGCAGGTACGTCCAAGCGAGCAAGGAACGATACGAGCTCACCCTCTACCGTATCACCGTCCAATAAAAAGAAAAAAGCCAGAGTCTCCAAGGCGTCTGTAGTAGGCCAGCAAGTTGCCATAGTAGACTATGGTAATCCTACACGGAAACTGACGGATGACCAGTGGCAACTAATGGAACTTCGGATCCTTGAGGAGGTTAACGAGGCTATCGTTAAGAGCCGGCCACCGCCACTTTTCGGTAATCTCAGTACCTTCCAAGGATTCAAAATGTTGACATGTGAAGATGACCATACTCTTACATGGCTCCAAGAGTTTGTTGGTAAAGCTGAAGCTCCATGGCCAAACGCTGACCTTCGGCTTATGAGGAGGAAGGAAATCGTCGATTTTTCACGGCCTAGAGCAAAGCTTATCATCAAAGGACCGCTCATTCCGAAGGATCGAATCGAGAGATACCTCAGGTCACTCAACACCGACCAGCTCAGTCAAGACTGGGAGGTGGCAGAGATGGGCGAGAAGACAAAAGATGGCACAGAAGTGGTTGTGATCCTAAATCACAAATCATTACCACTTCTTAGGAAAATTGGTTTCAAGGTACGCGTCGGTACAAACCGATGCAGGCTGCGGCTGATAGCTACCAAGAAAGAGGTAATTAAGGAGGGGAGGGTTTTACAATCAAAATGAAGTTAATTCAAATTAATCTCCACCACAGTAAAGCCGCCAGTGCCAGCTTAGTCTACCTCATGGAGAGTAGACACATAGACGTTGCCCTAGTTCAGGAACCCTGGACTGCAGGTGGCAGAATTAGAGGCTTACACTCCAAAGAACTCACGCTGCTTAGTCCCACAAATGTAGGCATTAACAGTAGATTTAGAACTTGTATTGTAGCTAGAAAACAGATTAACCTCTTTCTTCTATCCACATACAGCTGTTTAGACAAAACGACGGTTAAACTTGAACGTGCCGGGCTCCCACCACTGGTAATAGCATCATGCTATATGCCGGGGGACGGGACAGAAGGACCACCGGCTGAGATAACCAGGGAACTCATCCAACGTGCTGCACTGGAGAGATGGCTGCGATGCCAACGCACACCATTCGCAGTGGGGAAGCACTGATATCAACGATAGAGGTGAGTCACTTTTTGAATTTATTATAGAAAATAATATTTTGGTAGCGAATAGGGGCAGGGAACCCACTTTTGTTACCAAAAACCGTAAAGAGGTACTCGATGTCACTCTTATGAACAACTCGGATACTATCTCCGTAGAACAGTGGAAGGTATTGAAAGATGAATCATTCTCTGACCACAAGCTCATAGAATTCTCAATACCCGACACCATAGGTCCCCGTAAACCATTTAGAAATCTCAGAAATACCAACTGGGATATTTTTAATAGGGTAGTAGGAACAGAAATACAAAACCTTAGTACTCATGCGTTGCAAATACCAGAGTTAATAGACAAAGCTACTGATAGCCTAACTGGGATTCTCGGTAAAGCTTTTGAAAAGGGATGTCCACTTAGATCAGGGGGAGCGGGTAAAAAGAAACCACCCTGGTGGACAACTCAACTTGGTAATATCAGAAAAGATACAAGGAGACTTTTTAATGTTGCCAAGCGGACTAGAACAGATAAGGACTGGGAAATGTATAAGACTAGTCAAAAGAATTTCAAGATAGAAACACAAAGAGCCAAACGCAGCTCATGGAGGAACTTCTGCAGTCAAGTTGAGAATACCAATGAATCAGCAAGACTCAGGAAAATACTGGCTATGGGACCTATTACTCTGGGATCTCTTAGGGAACCCAATGGACATTGGACAGAATCGTGTAGCGAAACACTGGAACTTCTGGTAAACGCTCACTTTCCCAGCTGCACCTCTAACGTGAATAACAACCCACGAATAGAGCTCTGCATAGAAAATACAACACCAGCCGAGTTGATTACGGAAGAAAAGATAAAGTGGGCTATTAACTCCTTTTCGCCGTATAAATCACCTGGTTTAGACGGCATCTTCCCCATGATGCTACAAAAATGTGAAGACCTTGTAATCCCACACTTAAAAAACATATTCCTAAGTAGCCTGAAATGGGGATATGTTCCCAAGGTGTGGCGGGAAGTCAAGGTAGTTTTTATTCCGAAAGCTGGAAAGCCCAGCCACACAGAAGCTAAAGACTTCAGACCCATTAGTCTCACGTCTTTTCTCTTAAAAACATTTGAAAGACTAATAGACTTACACATTCGCAGCACACTGAGCCCGGAGGTCTTGTCTCCAGCCCAGCATGCTTATTCAAAAGGCAAAAGTGTTGAGACAGCACTGCATAGCGTCGTCAGCACAATCGAAAATACGCTCAAAGATAAAGAATACACCCTTGCCGCCTTTCTAGACATTGAAGGAGCTTTTAACAATGTCCGAAACGAGGCAGTGGAAGGAGCTCTCGGTAACCTTAAAGTACATTCCGCCATCATCAGATGGATAATGTGCATGTTAAGAAACAGACAGATAAACTCGGAGCTAGGAGGAGAACAGATCAAAGTATCTACCTCCAGAGGGACTCCACAAGGGGGGGTCCTTTCTCCGCTGCTCTGGATACTCGTGATGAACGTAGTTCTAATGAGACTGAAATATAGTGGAGTAAAAGTAGTCGCATATGCGGATGACCTTGCATTACTAGCGACAGGTAAATTTCCCTCCACAATTAGTGAACAAATTAAGAATGCCTTATTAAAAGTAAATACGTGGACTAAAAACTGCGGTCTAGCGGTTAACCCGCAAAAAACAGAATTAGTCCTTTTTACGAACAAAAGGAAAATACCGACTTTTCAAATTCCCTTTATTGAGGGGACCCAGCTCAAAATCTCCGATCATGCCAAATATCTGGGTGTGATCTTGGATAAGAAACTGAGCTGGAGTCTCAACATTAAAGAAAGAACGAAGAAAGCCATGTTTGCTTTCTATTCCTGCAACAGGATATTTGGCAAAACGTGGGGTCCAAGCCCAAAAATTATCAAATGGATGTACACAGCCATAGTTAGACCTGTACTGTGTACTGACTTACGGTAACGTAGTCTGGTGGAGTTCACTGGACAAAGTTACCAACCTTAAAATCATGACAAAGATACAAAGATTGGCATGTATCGGTATCACTGGGGCAATGAGGTCCACCCCGACAGCGGGTCTGGAAGCTATACTCAACTTAAAACCCCTAGATCTATATATACATGAATCAGCAGCCAAGAGCGCACTTCGGCTTAGCCAAACTATAGCAGCTGGAAACAGAGTGCTACAGGTCACGCGCAGATTCTTCAGAAATACTCGGGTAATATGGTGTGCACTGACTACATAACACCCCATTTAGACTTCAACAAGCCGTTCACGACAGCCTTTCCTAGTAGAGAGGAATGGCAAATAAACGAGCCGTCAACCGGCGATTCGATGATAGCTATATACACTGACGGTTCCAAGATGGATACAGGTGTTGGTGCAGGGTTCTACTCAGAAACCCTCGGATTATCCAGCTCATTCAGACTTCCTGATTACAGCAGTGTCTTCCAAGCTGAGGTCCTGGCAGTGACAAAAGCTGCTAGACAAGTCTCAATGATGGCAATACCACAAGCTGATATCACCTTTTTCATTGATAGCCAAGCGGCAATAAAAGCGATTTCTGCCATGGAAATCAAATCGAAGCTTGTTACTTGCTGTCGCGAAGAGCTAAGGGTTCTTGGTACACAGCACAATATAAGGCTCTGCTGGGTTCCTGGTCACAGTGGTGTCCCAGGTAACGAAAGCGCTGACGAGTTGGCAAGAATCGGATCGACTCTTGATCCTGATCAGGCAATAAATACAGTTCAGGTTCCACCCTGTACTCTTAAACAGTTAATCGAGAGTAGAACCCTAGCTGCGACAAATAAGCGTTGGAGATCGCTCGATACCTGTGTTATAACCAGAAAATTATGGCCTAGTTTCAACAAACAAAAGACCGACACCATCATCCAACTGAATAAAAAGTCTTTATCTCTTTTCGTGAGTATCATCACCGGTCACAACCACCTAGGGTACCACAAGAAAAAGATGAAACTCAGTTTAGACGATTTATGCAGGGGATGTGGTGACATTGAGATTCATGAGGATACTCCTCACTACCTGTGTCACTGCCCTGCGCTTTATCATCTCAGAAACAAGCACCTAGGGAGATACTTCTTCAATGACTTGGAAGAACTCTCGGACATTCCAAGCAAAAACATATTGAAATTTATTAATGCTACCAAATGGCTTGAAAATGAAAATCCGTACGCTCTATCAACCACACGACCATGAGATTGGTAACTTATCCAACCACAGTCAACAGGCGTACAAAACATTTCTTCAACGAACGATAACGTAAACCAACCACCGACCTATCATACCCATCTATCAGACGTTGCATGGAGCCACTGCTCCTACGGGCCTGATATAGGGATGATTTCTCAAGTGGGGGCAAAAGAAGCATCACGCTTTTGAAAAGCGTTATCTTCTCAGCCAGGTGATTATATAATGACAGTTAACGAACGGATACATATACCAACCACTGACCTATCATACCTCTCTACCAGACGTTGAATGGAGCCACTGCTCCTACGGGCCTGATAGAAGGATGATTCCTCAAGTGAGGGCAAAGGAAGGATCACACCATGAAAGGGTGTTTTCTTCTCAGCCAGGTGATTATGTGACGACAGACATTTCTTCATCGAACGTTTATAAACCAACCACTGACCTATCATGCCCATCTACCAGACGTTGAATGGAGCCACTGCTCCTACGGGCCTGATAGAGGGATGAGTTCTCAAGTGGGGGCAAAAGAAGCATCACGCTTTTGAAAAGCGTTATCTTCTCAGCCAGGTGATTATATAATGACAGTTAACGAACGGATACATATACCAACCACTGACCTATCATACCTCTCTACCAGACGTTGAATGGAGCCACTGCTCCTACGGGCCTGATAGAAGGATGATTCCTCAAGTGAGGGCAAAGGAAGGATCACACCATGAAAGGGTGTTTTCTTCTCAGCCAGGTGATTATGTGACGGCAGACATTTCTTCATCGAACGTTTATAAACCAACCACTGACCTATCATGCCCATCTACCAGACGTTGAATGGAGCCACTGCTCCTACGGGCCTGATAGAGGGATGAGTTCTCAAGTGGGGGCAAAGGAAGGAACACACCATTAAAGGGTGTTTTCTTCTCAGCCAGGTGATTATGTGACGACAGACATTTCTCCATCGAACGTTTACATAAACCAACCACTGACCTATCATGCCCATCTACCAGACGTTGAATGGAGCCACTGCTCCTACGGGCCTGATAGAGGGATGAGTTCTCAAGTGGGGGCAAAGGAAGGATCACGCCTTTTAAAGGCGTTTTTCTTCTAAGCCAGGTGATTATAAAACGACAGACATTTCTTCAACGAACGGATGCGTAAACCAACCACTGACCTATCATACCCATCTACCAGACGTTGCATGGAGCCACTGCTCCTACGGGCCTGATAGAGGAATGATTCCTCAAGTGGGGGCAAAGGAAGGATCACGCCATTAAAGGTGCTTTCTTCTCAGCCAGGTGATAATGTGACGACAGACATTTCTTCATCGTACGTTTACATAAACCAACCACTGACCTATCAAGCCCATCTACCAGACGTTGAATGGAGCCACTGCTCCTACGGGCCTGATAGAGGGATGAGTTCTCAAGTGGGGGCAAAGGAAGGATCACGCCTTTTAAAGGCGTTTTTCTTCTCAGCCAGGTGATTATAAAACGACAGACATCCATCGAACTGACACATAAACCAACCACTGACCTATCATACCCATCTACCAGACGTTGCATGGAGCCACTGCTCCTACGGGCCTGATAGAAGGATGATTCCTCAAGTGGGGGCAAGGGAAGGATCACGCCTTTGAAAGGCGTTTTTCTTCTCAGCCAGGTGGTTATATAACGACAGACATTATACCAACCACTGACCTATCATACCCATCTGCCAGACGTTGCATGGAGCCACTGCTCCTACGGGCCTGATGGAGGGATGATTTCTCAAATGGGGGCAAAGGAAGGATCACACCTCTTAATGGTGTTTTTCTCTTAGCCGGGGGATTATGTGATGACAGACATTCATCGAACTGACACATAAACCAACCACTGACCTATCACACCCATCTACCAGACGTTGCATGGAGCCACTGCTCCTACGGGCCTGATAGAGGGATGATTCCTCAAGTGGGGGCAAAGGAAGGATCACGCCTTTGAAAAGCGTTTTTCTTCTCAGCCAGGTGATTATATAACGACAGACATTTCTCAGCCTGGTGGTTATGTACCAACGGACACTCCTCCAACGACCAAAAAATACTCACCGACTTTTCAGGCTATAGCCTGCTGAAACTCTTCAATACCCTTAACGGGCTTGAATTAACATGGGATGTATCATAGGTTTCTTTTCATAGGGTTCACAACCCCTAGGGTACCACAATGGATCTGCATTGATCTAAGTGTGACGGTAACAAAACCAACTGTCAGCCCATTTACCTAACCTAACCTAACCTACCACCCTCATCTTTTTCAGTTAGAAATGGACATATCCAAAGATGCTTTTTTGTTTTAAGGTAATACTTAAGCCTATCACAGAGCTATTTTCCAGATTCAAGCCAGCAGCTGACAGATTATGGCATCTCCAAAGATACAAATGGTGGGCTTAAGCCCGCGATCTGTGCCTTAACATAATGCCTTGTGGGGGTTAATTCTCGATCTGTGAAACTGTGAAGTGATAAATATCATAACGCCTTCACGCCAAATGTGATTTTCGAAGTGTGAAAAAATGAAAACAAATGCCAAAATGTTTTTATATGATGATTCGTTTATCACAATCATTTCACTCTGTGAAAACCTAGGAAAACCTGTGAAAATAAAAATGATAAACAAAGACAAATTGTGCTCATTTGATACACCCAACTCGCTATCTTGGTATTTCTATCATGTCACAATCATCTTTTTCGATGAGCAAGTGGTAGCATTTTTCATGTTAGTACCTTTAAGTACTCACTTTGACAGCTGTTTTTCGTAACGAGTTCGGAAATCGCCTTGCACGTGTTTGTGAAGTGATAAAATGAAAAACTCTGTGAAAATGCAATGATAACTTTTGTTTTCATTTCACAGTTTCACAGGTCGAGAATTGACCCCCTGAACTATTAATTAAAAGTGTAAATTAAAGGTGTAAATGTAAATTTAAGTATTTGACATGCACAGAGTATTGCAAATGTGGTGAGCCAATGTACGAGATGAATGTGTATACAAATGATGTGCAAATATATGCAATTGTATTTTTTATTTTTTTTTTACTAAAAATCAAAAATAATAGATTTTCTTTAGTCAATAGCTATCAATCAGGAAACTTCAAAAAGCATCTTAATTGATATCATTTCCTTCGGTTTTTAGCAGCTAATGAGGAAGAGTGATAAGATGGGCTTTTGTAGGCGTGTCAATGGGCGAAAATTGTATACAATCCCTATACTGTTCGCTATCATATGTGAAAATTTCATTACACTGAGTGAAGTGGTTCAGATTGTATCTTACTAAAACGAACTCCATATAAGTCAACAAAATTAAACGCCCACAAAATAGGCGTGGTAGGAACTTTTTTCAGCTTATATTCCAAACAAAAATATTTTAATAAGGTAAACTAAAGTAACATCCGAATTTGTATTAATTTTGACGAATATATTACTTTTTTTCAAAAAAGGGGGCGTGGTAGTGGGCGAAATTTAATGATAATGGCTTCTCATCTTGTTTTTTATCATGTCTGATCACATCAGCAAAATCGGTTTAGTGGTTTAGTTTTTATGGAGATTTTTCCGTTCTCCCATGCAAATTATACTACTATTTGTCGGCCATTTTGGAAAATGGCGTCTAAAAAACCCCCTCCAGAAAACGGTGATGTCTACCCAAGTTTTTCTGACTCTCCTATATGTACTTTAATCGATTCTGGCGGTTAGATAAATCAGTACGGAAATTTTTACGGGACTTCACTACAGGGACAGGAGTATAAGGCAGGTTGTCAGATTAGTAAAAAAAAATCGATAGCTAGAAATACTCCAGCGCGTCAGATTAAAATAGGGTAGGTTAATTACATGCTGAAAAGTGTGTATTTCAATAATCTGACAATTTGAGTGTGACCTAAGGTAGTGGGAGGGTTACAATCTTGCAAAAAAAAATTGTCACCTGGACATTCTCGAGCGCGGTTGGAATTTTTTTATTGTGAAGCAACTAATTCTAGAATAACGGGAAAAGTATAATCTGCCATTTTTCTCGTCCCGGTTTGGAGGTAGAGGTGATTTTCGAAAAAAACGACTTAAGTGGAAAAATAAATATTAAAAATCAACGACAATACTTAGAATGCAAAAAATAACAGTTTTAAAAGCTAGAAATCTGTTCTTTAATCCTACATTTAAATTATATTATTTGTGTAAATAATTTTCAAAATATTTGCATTTAAACTCAAAGATTTTATAAAAAAAACGCAAAAAAAATGTTTGGATCAATTTTTCTCAATATTTTGTGGAATAAAAAACTAAATTGGTCAATGCTTGTGTTAATTTTGAATCGAACACAAAAAACCGGAAGCTTTTATGTCTTCTAGTTTTTAAAAAAATTGTAAATTACTGATACTACTTTTTTATGAGATTATTATATCGATACCTTCCCGTAAGAATGTATTAAGCGACATTTCAAAAATTTTAAAGGCATTGGCAAAAACCTCTGGTCCAGTTATTTATTTATGTATTTAAAAAAATAAAAAGATTCGGGACGGGAATTTCAACTCAAAATGCTTCGAAAAATCTGCTTACTACAACAAAATACCCAAATAAATAATTGAATAAGAGGTATTTTAAAAATTTAATTTAAATTTTTTAAAATGTCGCTTAATACATTCTTACGGGAAGGTATCGATATTATATCATTTTCAAGCTGTTCCCATTAGTAGCTATTGACATTGGAAACAGAGAATACATTCAAAGTTATAAAATGCAAACAAAATTTTGCAAACACCGAACCTCGCACATACCCCAAATCCTATAGTGAGCCCAAGCAGGGCGGTTGCATACATAATCTTACTTCTAAAACGCAGCCGTAATGCTGGCAGTGCAAGCAAATTACAAATATCTCAAAAAAGTAGTATCAGTAACTTGCAATTTTTTCAAAAACTAGAAGACACAAAACCTTCCGGTTTCTTGTGTTCGATTTTAAATTAATATGAGCATTGACCACAAAAAGAAAATTTAGTTTTCACTTCACAATTTTTAATAAAATTGATCCCAACATTTTGTTTGCGTTTTTTATCAAAATTTAGAGTTTGTATGCGAATATTTTGAAAACTATTGACTTAAATAATTTAATTTAAATGTAAGATAAAAGAACAGATTTCTGGCTTTTAAAACCGTTATTGTTTTGAATTTTAAGTATTGTCGCCGATTTTTAATATTTTTTTTTCATTTAGGTCGTTTTTCTCGAAATTGCCTCTACCTCCTAAACGGGGCGACAAAGATCCCCCCTCCCATAGTACGAAATGCTTGTACATATTTGACCCTTCTAAAAAAAAAAAACCGTTTTCAATTTCTGGCGCCCAAGTTATTATACTCTCCCCAGTGATTGAAAAAATCCTGAATAAAAATGCTTCTTCTTTTCAAATCGTCAGATTAAGAAAACCCCTCCAGATAATCGTCAGATTAAGGTTCAGCACATGTAGGACATCAAGTTGAACCACATATATCAAAATCTGACGCGCTCGAGTATTTCAAAATGGCGATTTTTTTTTGCATTTTCAAGAAACTGCCGCAAGCTTGCGTCACATCCGAATCGTCAGTCTTTTGAATGTGAGCATCCTTGGGGGTCACTTAACATCCCCTATTAAAATCTGACGCGCTCGAGTAAATCCATTTGTTTTCCAATTTCGACACTCCCATTCGGCCACCCCCACCACGCAAACCGGCAGATTAACATACCACCGTTATTAGAAAGACCCAGGCCATATACACTATCAATATCTGACGCGCTCAAATATGTCCACGTGACTGTTTTTTTTTAACATTTTTGAACACCTGTACACCCAGAAAAAACCTGTGACCTGGATTTTAATAGCGCCGTATTAAAATTAAAAATGCATTCATTTTTGAAAGACACATTTGTAACGTTATGAAACTGTTAGCTTTAATGTTTAAAGCAAATTTGAAAAATTATCCCACATTATTAACTTATCTATATTTTTGAACTTATTTTTAATCAAAGTGCAAGCATATTTAAATCAAGAATTAAAATCAATTCCAAGTAGTAATCAATGTTCTCTTTTAAAAAATTGAATGCGTTAAAATAATGAGATAACGTATTTAAATGAAACCAGAGTGTCATTTCTTAAGCGGCCCATATCGACAGAAAAAATCAAAACATTTCATTTTTCCATACCAAGATGAATAAGAGGTAGTATATTGCGCATGGTGTTATCCTTTCTTTTTTGGTAATTGTTAGACAAGGTACAAAGTTAAATATAAGAATCTTATTTCAGTGTTCAGTCGTGTTTGTAATTTAAGCAAATTAAGTTGTCAATATACGGTGAGTGTTTCTGGCACTAAGCAAATTTTGAAAGTGGAAATTAGTTTTTTTTAAGGCAATAAGTTGTCAATTTTAAAGTGAGTTATTGTGCAAAAAAAGCGGAAATATTTTTTGGTAATTCTTTTTTGTTTAAGGCTAGTTATTTGAAAATAATTATAATTATAGTAATATTATAAATAATTTGAAGTTTTCGTAGGTACCTAATTCTTTTTATATTTTTGCAGATTAACATAGATTTTGAGTTGTTGTATCCCTTAAAGAAACATCTTTTATTTGCCAAGAGGGAAGATTTCAAAATAAATATTAAAAAATATTTTGAATCGAACATACACAACGAAAACTGTTAAAGAAGGTTCATGCTCTTACAAAGAACTGCGGCTATTGGAAAAGGTATGAATAAAAAAAAGAAACATGCAATACCTTCAGAGAATATATTTTTTTTTTCAGATTCTGAAGACTATCTTTTGACAACCCTTTTTAACCCCGTGATTCCGCCAGTTGCAAGATTTAAGGACAAGACAGGTAGTAATAAAAGAAAGGTTACTATAAGTGATGCACAACAAAGTTTTGTCTTATGGCTCCCCCAAACTAACAATTTTAACGAAAAAATTCCAGAGCTTGTAAGCAAGTACATACTATAATGTAGGGTTGACTATTCAGCCATTTATAATTGTTACGGTGGCTGACGAAAATAATTTAAATTCTAAATTTAATTCATTTATTGAAGCACTTGACATTTCTTTTAAGACTTTTTCAAGTTCTTGCATTAAGCTATCCCTTAGTATGTAATCCTTGTTGGGTCTTTATTCAAAAGTTTTTTTTTTAATATTGAAACTTAATTCGATATACAATCGCCCAACATTATCATCTCTATTGAGTTTTTTGAACTCTGTAAAAAATAGTTAGTACATTATTGTACTAAATAAAAGTTAAGGAACCATGTATTATTAATTAATATAAGTTGCTTGTTTATAAATAAAGTAAATTATTTATACCTTTATTGCAAAATCGTTTTTTTATATTTTTATTTGTAGCTGCAAGTCCCATAGGAACATTTAATCCAATATTTTACCGTTATTCATACAAAATAATATAATTATTATAACTTTACAGCATGCATAAATTCATACATACAAGAACATTTAAGTACACAAGCAATTGTTTGAAATCCGATTCCCGATTAAATTACATAAATACATTATTTAAATTCATCCACATAAGCTAAAAAAACATTTAATCAAATAATAAATAATTATATTAATATGTATATATATATATATATATATATATATACATATATAAATTATTATATTAAATATTTATATAACTATCCATCATTATTTGACAAAAAAATATTTGTGTTTATGTAGATGCATTTAAAATAAATAATTTATTTATGAAATTTCATGGAAAATCTGATTTCAATCAAATGCTTGCTTATTTAAGTCAAAGCGGGAAAGGTAATAAATTGAGTGAATCGAGCCATTGATTTGAAAATGCTGGCATTAAAATCAAAGCAGTATCGCCTTACATTCAAACTTCTTATTTGATTCTTTCAAAGTAGAATCTTATTAAAATATATTGCTTATTGGTTTTAATTTAAAGTTGACAGCACATTGATTTGAAAACGTTTGGTTTGCATTCAAACTACTAATTTGTTTAATTCAAAGTAGAATCTTATTAAAACATAATACATATCGACTTTAATTCAAGATGAACAAACATTTGAAATAAGTTCAAATCTTACTGAAACCAAAGCTAAATGAGTGTAAAAGAAAGGGAATATTTTAATGAAAATATAAATTGTATACTTTAATTTAAGTTCGAAAAGCATTTATTTTAAAGAGACTTTTGATTACATTTTTTTTCAAAGATGCACTCCTTTGATTTTAAAAATTCCGAGTTTGGTCCCAAAAGAAAGGGAATATTTTAATGAAAATATAAATTGTATTTAATTTAAGTTCGAAAAGCATTTATTTTAAAGAGACTTTTGATTACATTTTTTTTCAAAGATGCACTACTTTGATTTTAAAAATTCCGAGTTTGGTCCCAAATCGTTTCCATTCTACTTTGATTCAAAGGCTTTTTTTTTGATTCTACAATGTTTTTTTTCTGGGTGTAGATGCTCCCCCCACCGATGAAACGGTTTACTTTAGTAACATTTTTTTCTCTCCATCATCAAATCTTCAAAATCCATTAGGTCCCAACGACGCTCGAGTAAATCCACATTTAGCATCGTGGGCTCCCCTACTATAAAAGTGTATATAGAAAAGTAGTATTGAGACGGAAAGACACTATACTTGTACTGTTCTTTCACTCAATATGAAAAAAGCACGGATAAAATTTTGGTTCACTGCCTTATTGTTTTTATAAATCTTCATAAACAAAAAATGACAGTTCTTTGAGCGATTCTATTAGCTTGGAGCATCATAATGGGTTGGCTACGAAATCTCGCAAATCAAAATCTCGCATTCGAAATCTCGCATAACGAAATCTCGCGATTACAAAATCTCGCTTTTCATAATCCCGCAAACTAAAATCTCGCATATCAAAATCTCGCAAAATTGAATTGCATTGCAACAAATAAATTTTTTTAATCAAAATCTCGCAAATTAAAATCTCTCCCGAGATTTAAATTTGCGAGATTTTGATTAAAAAAATGTATTTGTTGCAATGCAATTCAATTTTGCGAGATATCCTACCTACTGCAAAATATATAATCCAGTGTCTGGGTACTTTAAGACCACACTGTTATTTATTAATTTGAACTTTTGATTTTCAATATTATTGCTTTCAAAAGAACAAGAAGGAGAGAGAACATAGAGATGGTACATCCAGTTGTAAAGTGTCATGTGCAAATCGCATAACTCGTATTTGGCCTTGAACAAGAAAATACTTTTAGTTCCATTATGAACGCGTAAATGACTATAGAGGTTATTAACAGTAATAAAGGATGTACACATTTTTTTTATTGACAGGTACAGTTATTAGTTGGAAGGAAAATTATCCAAAGTGCTCTTGGGTAGGTATATTCTCAAAAAAAAAAAAAAATTCTAAAAGTCGGGTGTGATTCGTTGCTGTGAAATTTGAAGTTGCGAGATTTTGATTTGCGAGATTTTAAATTGCGAGATTTTGGTTGAAATTTGCGAGATTTTTAGAGGTTCAAACTGTAAATGCGAGATTGTGAAAAGCGAGATTTTGTAATTGCGAGATTATGAAAAACAAGATTTTTAATTTGCGAGATTTCGTTATTCGAGATTTTTAAAAAAATGCGAGATTTCGTTATTCGAGATTTTGGTTTACGGGATATCGTAGCGCTCCCCATCATAATTGGTTGTTTTTCATGGCATAATGTATATGGCAGTAAAACTCCAAGGACTCCAGTTAATATTTTGCATTATTTTCTTAATTTCTAAATTTTTATTTTATTTTGTATGAATAGAAAATGGTTCTTTAAATCTTGCAGTTGGTAGGTGCTATTTAATTTGTTTAATAATTGTTTGGTTTAAGTAATTCAGTAATTTAAGTAAGAACAAAACGTCCTATGAAATAGGTTGTTGTAATAAAGTCATATATTCAGTGCAAAACGTAAAGTCCCATACAAATTGATACATCGGAAGCATAAGCCAAAAACTATTATTTAATTTGTCAACTAGTTTACTAGTCTTTTTTCAAAACCTGTCATGTGTCATGTCATCAATAATTTTTGTTAATAATATTGTAATTGATTGCTTTAAAAATTGAGCATTAACTCCAGACATCAGTGATTGAGTGAAAGAACAGTATAAATCCCAGGATTTGTACTGTTCTTCCACTCAATCAGCGATCATAGTAGTGTAGTTAAGTATGAATTCGACTTTCAAATGTACTGTTATTTTGCTGATTTGAAGGCTTACGTAAGCAGAACATTTTGGCATTTTCAGCTCAGAACTCAATTTTTGGCACTTGTACTGTTCTTTCACTCACCGATTCAATTGCCTTAAGAACTTTTTTTTCCTAGGTATCAATGACTTCGCTTCATTATGGCGATCGAATTTTCCTCTCATCAGCTGACGTTATGGCCTCTCTATCCAAAAACAAACTCTGGGTATATTAGCTAAGATGATAAGAATTATCAAATTACTGTACCAAGATACAATTGCTGCTGTCTGGGACTGGAACAGTGCATCCGCTTTTTTCCGCACGAGCAAAGGTGTTAAACAAGGTTGCGTTTTAAGTGCCTTACTATTCGTTTTGTTTTTAAATGACCTGCACTCCGAACTTCCAATTGGACTATACTTGGATGGGCTCGAGATAAACGTTCTCTTGTATGCCGATGACATCGTGCTTTTGGCTGATAGTCCCGCCGCACTCCAAACTATCATCGATAAGTTCAGCATCTACTGCGAGAAATGGAACCTTGAAGTAAACCTCGAGAAATCTGAAATCATTATTTTTTGGAATAGTGGTCGAAGAGCTGCAACCGAAAAATGGTATTTCAATGAAGCAGAAATTAAAATAACAAACCAATAAAAGTATCTTGGCGTCATATTTACCTATTAATATGTCATGGTCTGAGCATCTAACAAAAAGGCTGACAACATCAAAAAATGCAATTAACGCAACATGGTCAAGATTCGTTATGAGCCAGCATGTTCCTCACTCAGCCAAGTTTACAGTACACGACGCAGCTGCTAGATCAATAATGTATTACTGTGCACAGGTATGGGGGTACAAAGAGTATACACAAGTCGAAAAGCTTCAACGGTTTTTTGTTAAAAGATGTTTCAACCTGCCCGAAAACACACCAAACTTCGTAGTACACATTGAAACTGGTCTCTCAAAAGCATTTCTTACAACACTCAACGTCCATTTTACATATATGCGCAAAGTTTTTAGTCTACCCAGCGAAAGACTGCCTCGCATTCTTTCAGTAGCAGTATTACAAAAAAATATTTATTGGGCCCAGGAATGGTCAGGCCTTTTCCAAGAGACTGGAATTGCTTTCAGTCTCGAAATAAACCATATAGATTGGAAACAAGCTCATCTTACGCTTTTGAATAAACTTAAGGAACAATTGTGGACGTCTTTTACCGACCGTGCTCTACAATCGCAATTTCATGATGAATATAGTAACCTATCCTTCGTAGATGTACCCAACTATTTCGATGACTCAAATTCAAGGGATATGATAAGTCTTATTTTAAAAGCAAGATGCGGACTACTCGATTTGAATGGAAGAGCTTTTCGAAATGACACTGTTGGTTTGTGCACATTATGCAACCTGGATGCAACAGAGAATACCTACCACTTCGTCGGCATTTGTCCTATTTTCAAAACTTACCGGCGAATATTTCTTGCAGCTGAAACGATTTATCGCACAGAGTTTCTCAAGATACTGAATGGCGAATGCTACTTAAAAATGTATAAATTCTTAAAAAATGCTATTAATTACCGAAACCTAATTGTAAATGAATATAACTAACTTAAATTCAAGCTAAGCTAAAATTTAATTTGTAAAACTTTTAGCCTGACAGACAACTTTAACAAGTTATTGTCCTAATTAATTTTATAAACCAGCATAATCTTGTTTTTATAACTACTGTTTCAAGAAAATAAAATTATTTTATCTATCTTCTTATCTATATATCTATCCAAAAACAGGAAGGAGCTGAGAAAATTTCCTGTTATAAGACACTAAACAGGACAACGAGCTCTACCGAAATAAATGTATAACAACGTATCTTCTTACCTACTTGTTGTCGCTTCAAAAATAAAAAATAATTAGTCAACACTCAACTCAGAGAAATAACGTTATGTAGAAAGAGAAGATTTCTTTCTTGGAGGCTTGTTGTTCATGTCCATGTTTTCTTTGATGTACATTAAACATTTCACTACAAACAATATTTCGACTTTATTTCCACAATAGTTTCTACTTTATTAGCAAAACTTTCGTATTTATTTCCATTTCAATTTCTGCGTTATTGCCAATTTATGTCGTATATTAAAAAGACAAAAAAGCTTTTTTTTTCTACTTTATTTCCATTTCAATTTTCGATGTTATTACTATTCTATTCGATGTAGTTACTCTTCTGTAATGGAAATAAAATCGACCAAAAAAAGCATGCTTTTCGACATTATTTCCTATACAATTTGGAAATAAGGTCGATCGGCCTTATTTCCATCTACTTTATTTCACGGCACCAATATTTTCTTTAGCTTTTTCGTGTGATTTATTTAACCTAAACTTTAATTGATCTAAATAGTCATCATATGTGTATTTGAATTCTGGATCTTGGGTTAAAGAAGATAGAAGGATCGGTTTATGTCCGAATACTAACTCATAGGGAGTGAACTTTGTTGTACTATGTACTGAATTATTATATGAAAATATTGCAGTTGGAAGCCAAGAATCCCAATTATCTTGGTAATCATTTATATAATGTTTCAAATAATCTTTGATTGTCGAATGACATCGCTCCAAGGCTCCATTACTCTGCGGATGATATGCAGTGGTATGGATTTGTTTCATGTGAAAGAATTTTGAAAATTCTATAAGTAGATTTGACATAAAATCTGAACCTTGATCGGTAAGCAAAGTTTTTGGGATTCCATAATGACTAATAAATTTAAGTAAATTTTCTGCAACTGTTTCAGCTGTGTGATCTTTAATAGCGTATGCTTGACGCTTGTGTGAGTTTCGTAAGATCATCCTGCATTGTAAGTATAAATCGGTTATCATCTACTGTTATTGGCAATGGGCCAACTATATCTAAGCTTAATCTCTCAAATGGTTGATTCGATGTGGATGTTATTTCCATAGGAACCTTATAAGTTTTCCTTACTACTTTTTTCTTTGACAGCTATCGCATGATTTTATATAATCTTTTATATGTTTTTTCATTTTATGCCAATGGTAACGACTTTTGATTCTATTATAAGTTTTTCGAAAACCAGAATGTCCGGATTGGGGATCATCATGATTTTCTTTATCCTTATTTGGCGTAATTATTACGTCTTTGAATATAATTATTTTAATTTTGGAATTTCTGAATATATATTGAATTATGTGTCGAATTATTTCATATTTGAACTGATTTAATTTGTCTTCGAAAGTAGGTAACGAAATGCTTTTATATATATTTTATTCTTAAGATTCTGAATTGTATAAAAGAAATCTTGATAGCTTGCTTTTTCCCAACTATTTCTTTTTATGAAACAATGATAAATTCTTTTCTGTGTTTTAAAATTAGCTGAAGAAATAACACTATATAGTTCATGAGGGTGATTTTTTAATTGACAATAACTGTCAGCAATTACAGAAATATCAGTGACGTATTTATTGTCATCACCGAGGTCTATACTATTTAAATAAGCTATATTGTCTTTTGAATTAAGTAAATAAGAATTTTGATCTGAAAAGTCAAATACTTTTAATTCTAGGGGGGAGTGATAAAACTTTAAATAGTCATAAGTTTCTTGTGTGATTAAAAAGATCTCATGATTTTCATTATCAGTATTGCATCTGATTCTTGACAAACAGTCTGCATTTTGATTAATTTTGCCTTGTTTATAAACTATTTTGTATTCATATTCTTCTAATTTGAGTCGCCACCTCAAAAGTTTTGAACCTGGATCTTTGCATGAAAATAGCCATTGTAATGGACGATGGTCAGTAATGATTGTGAACTTTCGTCCATAGATGTAAGGACGGAAATGATTAACGGCCCACACTATAGCAAGAAGTTCACTTTCAATAGTGCTATAGTGAGACTCTGAACGGTTTAATGTTCGAGATGCAAAGCATATTGGTAGATCATTGCCTATTTCTCCTTGAGATAATATCGCTCCAATCGCAAAATTCGACGCGTCAGTTGTAACCAGAAATTCTTTTGTAAAAACTGGATATTGAAGTATCGGTTTTGTTAAAAGTTTATTTTTCAATTGTTCAAAAGCATTATCTTGCTCTATATTCCAAACGTACTTAACATCCTTTTTTAATAAACAAGTAAGGGGTTTAGTTATTTTGCTAAAATTTTCAATAAAGCGGCGAAAGTACCCGACCAATCCTAGAAATGATCGAATCTCATCGGGATTTTTTGGTTTTAAAAATTCATTGATTACATCAACCTTCGAAGGGTTGGGTTTTACTCCATTCTCGGAAATCAAGTGTCCAAGGTATGCGACTTCTTTTCGAAGAAATTCGCATTTATCAGTTTGAAGCTTAAGATTATTATGCTCTAATCTCTGGAAAATTTCAATAAGTTTCTTTTCGTGATCCTGAAGAGAGGATGCATAAATTACTACATCATCAAGGTAAACAAAACACTTTTCACCTACGAGTCCGGCAAGAACATGGTTCATTGCACGCTGAAACGTAGCGGGAGCGTTTTTTAAGCCAAATGGCATACGACAAAACTCATAGTGATCATTGGCCGTGGAAAATGCGGTCTTCGACCTGTCTTCCTCTTTGACATTGATTTGGTGAAACCCGGAAGCTAAGTTCAGGGTTGTGAAATATTTACTATGACCTAATTGGTCTAATATTTCACATATGTTGGGTAATGGAAAGGAGTCTCCTATAGTAATTTCATTAAGTTTACGATAGTCTACGACTATCCTCCATTTTCTTTTACCCGAAGTATCAGTCTTTTTTGGGACCACCCACAAAGGTGCGGACCACGGAGAATTAGAAGGTCTAATAATTTTTTGATCTAGCATATTTGAAATCTGTTTTGATACTTCAGTCTTATGTATTTCTGGGTAGGTATCTATATGTTTTACAATTTACCGGTCTATTATTTTCTAAATGAATTTCATATTCGACAGATTTCATCGCTGAAAGTTTATCTCCTTTAAGGAAAAATATATTCGAATATTGATTACACATGTTTAAGGCCCATTTGCTGAAACGAGTCGTAAATATTTAAGTTTTACTTATTCGCTTAAATTCCACTTATTGCTTTGCACCGAGAAAAATCTCAAACTTAAAAATCACAATGTAGAACCATTGAATAAATATAAATAGAAGGTGACACCGGGCAAAATGTCCGCATCGTTTTCAAGTAGCTCTGCTTTCGCTTTAAATATTATGATGAGGTTGGTGTATAACATAAAATTAATTTCCTTAATTATAAAAAGTTGGTGTATTCGAAAGGGAAATTTTCAATAATAGCATTGTTTGTTATTTTTGTTTATTATGAATTACTATGGAAACGATGGGTGTCAGGACGATTGTAGTGTCTGCTTTGGATGTTAGTTGTGTTCTAATATGAAATTTAAATTTTCTTTAGAATTTGTAGTTTTGAATGATTTCCGTTGCCTTTTCAAATTAAACTTTTTTTCAAAGCTTAGTATATAAATAATAAATGTACTGATTTTCTTGATACGAAATCTGCATAGCATTGCTGAGGTATTCAACTTGAGTTCAATTGATCTGATCTTTTGGATAAAATTCTTAATATACAGGAGATAAAATAAGCTATATTCTAGTACCACTTTTTTTTTTAGATAGGCATGGGAGCAGAATATAGGTTGGTATGGTAAACAGAATTTCCAAACGCCAAAAACTTTTTATTAATTTTTAGAAAATCGTTCGATTTTATGATTAATATTTTAAAGATAAGAAGGTTTATGTATACGTAATACAAATTCTATATACTACTGAAAAAAAATAATTCAACAAGTCCAATCCTTAATGCTAAGTCTTCTTCTTGGCTGATTTATTTCAGTAGCACTATATAGAATTTGTATAGTAAAAAAACCTTTTAGGAGCTATGCCCGGCCCCGGACAAAAAAACTTCCAGCTTAATGATTGGGAACTCTAATCTTGTTAGATATAGTTTACTGTGGTTTTTGCTAAAAAGTTAAACTGAACTTAATACAAATTGCGTATGACAAAGGCCCGCACTATGTAACTGATTAGTCCAAGTGAGTAAGACGGACGAAACGCAATTTTTTGGACTAAAGGCCATAAAAAGCTATTTGAAATATACATATTCAAGTTTAAGGTCTATCAAGGCTTTTGAATAAATAATTAAGTAGATTTTAAGATGTAAGTATAAGAACTAAAAATAAAAAACATTACCGTCATTTGCTTTGAGCGCTTATAGTAACAGCTAGTTTGGCTGTGGATGCATCACCAAAATATGAATATAAGGGTCTGGTACGTGCGTTTTGATATCGAATGAATCGAAAATCGAAGAACTGAAAAAAAGAGATATAACAGACTAAATTCTTGTAGGTACTACCAAAGACCGTATAATACCAAGATATTGCATCTAGTGTAAAAATTCGCAGTCAAAGCGCTAGTACTGTGACGACCCCAGTGGTGACCCCATAGATGTGTGAGTGAGAACCCCGTCTATGTATAAGTTTTACAATCGTCGGTGGCGCGGTCGCTGAGTCGTGGGTCTGCGGCGAATAAAGGCTTGCATGTCCGTATGGGTTATGTGAGTTCGAATGTGATACAATACGTGAGAATGTTTCCCTTTCCCCCGACCGACCGCATCTAAAGCTGATTTTTGGTGGTTGGTTGAGATGCAGTATCTTGGTATTATACGGTCTTTGGTACTACCATTGAATAACTACAAATAGAAGGGACACCGGGCAAAACGTCCACTAGGTGGCCTGGTTTGGCAGGCTGTCGCTGCAATCGCTCTATCAAATACAACACCCTTTAATAGATTTGTTCCTTAAAAGTTTGTTCCTTTTGGGAAATTTCCTTAATTGCCGAAGAAGAAAGGGAAGAAATGTTTTTTTTTCACAGAGCATGAAAATGAACAACAACAACGAATTGAACAGCCGTTTTAGTTTTGCTTTTGAAGTATTTTTTTCAATGCCATTCGAGGACTCAAGGTTAATGAAAATATGGGGTAGAGATACAAATTATATTTTCTTTTCTGGGTTGTGTGTGTGTTGTCCAGTAAATGAAATTTGTTGTTAGTGTTTTGATGGCTTTGTTTTGTTTTTTATATCTTGAGATCCATAGGCAAGGAATAATAATTTTTTTTTTTAAATTTGAAAACATTAGTCTCAAGTGGTACATACACACAACACAAGTGTGCACTCTTTGATTTTTGGTGTGGTGGGTCGATCGGTGGTATATGTGTGGCGGAGTGTGTGCACACTTATGTGCTGTGAATGGGTCGTTTTATAGGTAGGTATATGCAGGAAGGTACCTGTTCCATCTTCTTTTATATTTTTCGTCGATTTTTACGGATCCTTATCAATTAATATAGATTATCAAGTAGGTAGGGTAAAGGTGTCAACAGTGGATCAATTTTTACTTTTTTCGCCGTTGAGCTCGCATTTATTATAGTAGCCATGAATTTTTTTTTTCTACAGCTTTTTCAATGTTTTATCTTTAAATTGAATACAAAACCTTAAAGCCTTATTAATGATGAGATAGTGAAAAAAATATTTTAAATTAACCTTTCCATGTGATTCACTGTATACTATGGGTGTACACATTGAATCAGTGCACTGTACACAGTGAATCAGGGATTTAAAATCAAGTTTTTGAGTAAAAACATCAGTTTTTTTCATATTAAATTTCTTTTTATTAATTCATTAATTAGTGAAGGATAAACAAAAAAAACAAAAACGAAAATAAAAACTCTTCAAGAGTTGATTAAAAAACAAATAAAAAAATTATCAATTCTGATAATTAAAATATCACAAAAAGTTACATTTTTTGTACTAAGAAAATAAAAGGAAACTAAAACTAGTATAATTCAGTTCAGATCAAAATTTCTATACGCTTTTAGCGAACATCCATATTTGAAAAATTAACATCAAATGAAAAATTTGATGTTCTGAGCCTTGAAGTGCTTCCGTGCTCAATGGGTTTTGGTAAGACCATTTTGACGTCCCATTTTAAAACGGAAGCTGTGTCCGCAACATCTGGCAGTGAAAAAATGTATTTAGCCATTGACTTTTTCCTGAGGTAAGCAACTTGGTATCCATTTTCTTCGAGTGATATAACCTTAGCGACATAGTATACAAAATTTCGCTTTCCTTTGAACTCGACTAAAATAAAATCACCTGGAACAGCATCTCGAACAGGTTCCTCCAGTTCTAGACTTTGATTTATATCAACATCATTGATATCATCGTTAACATCGGAGTCCTCATCAGTCATGATATCATCCCTTTCAAGAACCATGCTTGTATCCGATTCTGAAGTTGAAATTTCCTGTAGCACCTTTCTTACTATCTTCTTTTTTTTCTTTCGTTGAAGCTTTCCGATCTTTTTTTGCAAAATGTCTTCCTTCTCTGGGGTATCAGTAAGAATCAAACTCCTCCCTTTCTTTCTATTTTGCCTGTTTGTTTTCCTTGGCTTAGCTTTCATGGGTGGTTTGAACTGTGAAGGACTTACAAATTCTGAGGGAACGACATTTTCAAGCTCTTCTGCGTGATGGATAGTTGTCTCTATGTGGTCAAGATTTTCAACGTCTGGTTGATTAATAGCAACAGGAAGACTTATGCTTTCAAGTTCTTGAGGACGATCAGTGACTGAGCTGGGTAAAAAATCAACTTCACTAAAAACACTCCGATCAAACGGGTATATGCCGGTTTTCTTGAAAGCATTGGTGATTGATGTAGGAGTCATAGCCTTTTGATATGCCTCACCAATTAAAGCGCCAATGTCATATATTGTAACTGGATGCCCTGGATGCCTCATCATCCAAGAATCCATGCTGGCGTTGTAAAGGGTTTTAAATGGCTTGAATAGGCCCACATCGAGAGGCTGAGTTTTGTGGGATGAATGAGGTGGTAGGGTTAACATAGTTACCCCGTTTGTTTTGGCTATTTCTAAAGCCTGAATTGAGAGGTGAGACTCATGATTATCCAGCAATAACAGCGAAGGATTTTCCTTAGAAGAACAACTATGCTTTATGAAATGCCTGATCACATCTGGAAAAAGTTCCGAGTTCATCCATCCACTCGGTGTAGCCAAACCCAAAGTACCTGGAGGTGTGCCTATTAAAGCAAATAGCTATGTAAAAAATGGAATGGTTGGTATAAAGTTAATATTTCTTACCATGTAGCATATGGTTTTTGAAGTTTCTTCTGGGAAAAATTATAACGGGTGGAAGCGATACTCCACTGGCACAAATTATGGCACAAGTCGTTGACAAAGTGCCTCTTTCCCCGCTGGTTACTTTTGATATGCACCTTATACCCCTTGGGGCTAAAATCTTGGATGGTTTTTGAACGGTTGTCGTTGCAGTTTCGTCTAAATTATAAACTCGTGTCCCGTCTGAAAAATTCCGTTGTCTCTTCATAACAATTTCCAGATTTTCGAAATATTTATCAACGTTATGTTTGTTGAACCCTGTTGCGCGCGCTAGGCTGCAGCTCTCCGGGACTCTCAAGGATACTTCTGGGTGTCGTGCTCGAAAACCTTTCAACCAATCAACGCCTGCCATTTCATTGAGTGTCCAGCTCTCGGGGACTCTTAACTTATTAATAACAGCTGTTTCGTATGCAAGTCTACGACAATCAATATTTGATAGCCCATAGAACAAATAGGCGGAATCCTTCAGATATGTTATGAGCGTCTGCTCTTGAGCCTCGGTAAAAACTCTATTTATCTCATAATTAGGAACAAGTCTCATGTCCGTTTGTTCTGGATTATTTTGAGTTTTTTTATAATACCGATAAACAGTCGCGAACGCTAATTTTTTGCATATTGCAGCTTGTCTGATGCTTTTGCCACTTTTTATCATTTCGAGAGCGGCTTTCATTTGCTCTGAAGAATGCGATCCCACTTTTCGGTCTGATTTTGTACGCGCCATACCAAACTACAGAAAAGAAAAAAAATTAGAACCCAAAAAGGAAATCAAAATAAGATGTAGGTACACAGTGAAACAGTGACTCATTGTGTACCGCCTCACTGTGTACCTTGTTGTCATTTTACAAAAAAAAATTAATAATTCATAAAATATTTCACCAAAGTAATTAAATTGACAGAAATTATTAAGTTTATATAACCAGAATTACAAATTTTCAACTTTAATAAATTTATAACACACACTTTTTTAGTAAGAAAAAAAAGCAAAATAGAAAAAAAAATTACTTACCTATGCAAAAAACACTAATTCAAGAATACAACCGACTTCGGTAACGGGATCGCGCAGACTGATGGTTTGATGTGAGAGAAAACAAAAATGTGTTCTTTTCTCTTTTTCAGATTCATTTTAAAATTACGAGAGACATTGGGAGAGCAAATTATTCACTGTGTACAGTGATCCACTGTTGGCACATTTACCCTACTCAATTTTCAATTCGTACCTATTTATTACATAGGTACCTGCCATCTGTCACATAAAAATAATAAAATAATGGTTTATAATTTGTTCTCATTTATTGTTTTTTCAACGATTTTGGTATAAATGTAGGTACATACATACATTGTTATCTTTAAGATTAGAAAAATACAAATTATAAGTATTATTATGTACTTAATAAATCAAAAAAGAAACTAAAGCAACCAGTGATAGTAAAGATGTAGTTTTTTTAATTAAAGTTTTGTTTTTACTGTACCCAAATGAAAAATGTTTGAAATTTAAAACTAAAACCGTGAAACAGGGTGTAGAACACATTTGAAGGTATGTAGGTATGTAACTCCCTTTTTTTAGTAACTAAGCGATAAAAATCTTATGTTTTCTTTTAAATAGAAGGATACACTTTAAGTGGACTTTTGAGAGGTAGATATTCTGATTTGAATTTGGCCATAATTTAATTTAAATTAAAAAATCGCATGTATGTACACTAGTTAAGAAAAATTCTAGGAACAAGATTTTGAATTTTTTTGTCAGTGGTTTTTGTTGTATGTGTGAGATGAGACAGAAAGCTTTTTTTAATTTTTAAAGGTTGTAATTTTCTCGGAACTTTTATAAGTCAATCAAATCTATTATATCGGTTATGACTTTATTCAACTATAAGTTACTAACCTTTTTGTTGTTGCCGTTGTTGTAAAATTTTGTTCTGCCTGCGATATCTGACTTTTAATCGAAAAACTTTGTTTTGATCACCAAAATCACACCTAATAATAAAAAAAAACGACTTTTTGTGATCCCTTCGTAGGTACATATATGTATATCTGTTGCTTCTTTGCAAATATTAATTGCATGGTAAATATTAGTATGCAAATTTGTAGATTAACATATTCTTAACATTGCTGAACATTTTTATATTGAAAAAAATTAAAAAAAAAACTTTAAGTCTTTTTTCTTGTCCAAGTAGTGCGTGACCAATACAAAATTGTAAATAGTTGAAAAGAATTCGTTATTTTTATTTTCATTTCGATGGTGATTGCACAAATGTTTAGTAAAAACACAATTTGTTATTTTTTTCAATTGGAAAATTTTCAAAAATATTAAGAATATGTTAGTCTTCAAATCTGCATACTTATATTAACCATGCAATAAATATTTGGAAGGAAGCAAAAGATATACATACCTACGAAGAGATCACAAAAAGTCGTTTGAACTTTTTTCTAAAATAACGGTGAAAAGCCACAAAAACAAATAGTCTCAACAAAGTCTAAAATGATCATTATAAGTTGGGATATTGGTGATAAAAAAATATTAATCAATGAAGCTTGAAGATCACATATCTCAGGTAAAACTAAATATTACAACAAAAACAAGGTGACTTAAAACTGAATACACAAGTCACCTAACTAAAGTTCCGAACAAAAAGTTCGGAGATTTTCTCACTTTGACAACCTTCAAAAATAAAAAAAATGCTTCGTGTTTCATCTTATACCACAACTTAGTACCATGAATACAAAACTAAAAACAAATATTTTGTTTTCCTTAAATTTGTTTGAATGGTTGAAGTTTGACGTCTGAGTCCGAACATTAGAATTGTATTTATTTAATTAATGAAAAACAAAAAGTAGTTTTTAAATTATTTTATAGATTTAAAAGTTTAGTCTACACATAATAAAAAAAATAAAGAATACTTTTTGAAAGTGAGCGGTAGTTTGTTGTTAAGCTTAATTCAAACAACAAATACAAGAAATTATTTAAATCTTAGTATAGATAATATACAGGGTGTCCCGGACCTGAGTGGAAGTATTTTAGGATGTGGTTTTTGGGGTTATTCTAAGAAAAAAATGTTTGGGGGGAAAGTTGTATCTCCCCTCCCTGAGGCAGGCAAAAAAACATTAAAAGTCAACGAAAACACATCTAATAATGTGCTATAGTTTTTTTTTTCAAAGATAATACTCCATTCTTGCATTTGGATTTCAAATCAAGTTGTTTAAGCGAATAGGTTTCGAAAAATTAAATTTCAAAGTCAAAATTAAAAAAAAAAGTGATTTTTTTTCTTAAGTCGATATTTTTCAAAATTTTACGTAATAAAGTGCTTTTTTGTGTTCAATATTCAATGCCCTTATCATTTATTTAGTCCATTACCGAAAACCAAATGCAAAAATCTTTCTTAGTATTTGGGAAATTAAGAAAAAACAAAAGGTACTTTTACCAAAAAAACCCGAAAAAATGAATTCATTCATGAATTACACTGGTCTGCAACGAAAATCGCCTTTAAACCAAAATATACTTTTCTAAAGGATTTTGGCATGCTGAATCCGAATCCGAAGTCAAAATTACTCTAGCACGTCACGTTTTTGAGATATTCCAATTCAAACATGTCAAAAACCCGTTTTTTGGGTACTTTTGACGTTGAATTTCTTCACCGATAAAAACTTTTTTTTAAAACTAATAACAGGACCTGAAAGAACTATATTTCATCTTTCTAAATCATTTTAAATCTTGTTAAAATTCGTTTTCCTCCCAAAGATATTGTAATTTCAAGGAAATCATCCAAGAACTACTTAGCTCTTATAAAGCTCTTAATTGCAACATGTCACTGAAAATTCATATTTTGGATTCTCACTTAGATTTTTTCCACCGGTTAACCTTGGTGTTGTTTCAGATGAACATGGTGAAATGTTTTATCAAGACATGATGCACATAGAACGAAGATATAACGGGAAATGGTCAGAAGCAATGCTGGCAGATTTTTGCTGGTCAATTTTTCGCCAGACAATGGAAAATATGAGAAGAAAAAAAGCTACAAAATAATAATAAGTTATAGTAAATTGTTTATTTTGACTTTTGAGCTTATTTTATTTTTTAAAACTACTTTTTTAAGGTGTAGTTTGGTAGAATCGGTGTGTTTTTTTATATTTTAAATTATTTTACCAGTTTCTTATATAGAGCATTCAGTGAAATATACTAATGGGAAAAAAGTGTTTGGGATTTTAAAACGCTTAGTTCTTTCTTTTTTAAAAGTCTTTGGTTAAAATTTATTTAACATACTTGAGTTTATGAATATCAAATATAGGGAAATTCTATTATTTTCCAAAAAAATATGTTTTTTACAGCGTAAATCATAAAAACTACGAAATTTCGAAATTTCAGTTGTTTTTTTGTAAATAACGGTTTAAAATATGGGTGAAAATTGATGGATGATGACAAATTTGGTTTCATGTGAAAGCTAATATTATGTGGAGTAAGTCCTCCAAATTTGAGCAGAATAGGCACAATAGTATTTTTGTTTTTACCAGGTCAACCAAGTCTAAGAGGGCTCTTTTTTACAAATCAATCATATTTTTCAAAAATCAATTTAAAAAAAACTGGACGTGATAGAATTTTTCTGAAACCAGATTTAGATTCAAAAAAGTCTAATCTGTCATAATTTCAAAGAATTACTTGAAGGCGAAAAAAAAAGTTGAATTTTGCAGACCAGTGTTATCCATAATTTAACCCTTTTTCGGCCTTTTTTGGTAAAAATACCTTTTGTTTTTTCTTAATTTCTCATAAACTAAGAAAGATAATTACATTAAGTTTTCGGTAATGGACTAAAAAATAATGAGTACATTGAATATTGAACACAAACTTAGGTACGTAAAATTTTGAAAAATATCGAGTTAAGATCAAAAAATCACATTTTTTTTTTTAATTTTGACTTTGAAATTTAATTTCTCAAAAACTATTTGCTTAAAAAACATGATTTAAAAACCAAATGCTAGAATGAAGTATTATCTTTCACATTATTAGATGTGTTTTCGTTGATTTTGAATGTTTTTTTTGCATTTGAAGTCCCTGCCTCAGGGAGGAGAGATACAACTTGCGCCCCCCCCCCATACAATTTTTAGAATAACCCCAAGAACCACACCCTAAAATAAATCCACTCAGGTCCGGGACACCCTGTATATTACAGAAAAGAAGAGGTCCACAAATTCGAATAGCTGTACTTCAAATATGTCTCAATATATCTAGTTTCTTTACACTTTAGCCTGGCATTTATAATTTTAATTTTAGCTCTTATAAATACCTTTAAAGTATGATTTAATAAAATTTGTTTATGATCAGTGGATGTACAGGGGTAATAAACTTGGGCATCGCATATATTTAAAAAAGATTGTAGAACAGTTTGTTGGAAACAAAGCTGATCAAAATTTTCTTTGAAACATTTTACAATAATATCTATGAGCTTGACAAATGATTTTGAAGGAATTATCAAGCCTCCATTTGTGGTCTTTTCATATTGTCGAGCTTTGACTATGTTGAATTTACATATTTCACAACCGGTTTTTTTGAGGACAGACTTTGCGATGTATCCAGCAAAATATGTTGTAGACATTTCTGAAATATTTGACGGTGTATTTTGTTCAACTTCATTGTCTAAGGATGCCTCGTCATCTGAATTGTCAAACTCACAAATATTGCTATCTTCACATTTCACATGTTAAGTTGCATTTATAATGAAAAATTTTGAAAAAGAAAAAAATCTTTAATGATATCTTTTAAATGATATTTATATGTGCCTGCATAATATGTAGATTTTTTCTTAAAAAATACTCACGTTTTCCTTTTTTTTCATTTAAATGATTGATTTATAATATCGTTTTATTAAAAAAAAACGGACCTTTTATTTGTAGGCAAAAATTTGCTTGGATGATTAGATTATCTATGTAGGAAAAAGTTTGGCTCTTTTAATTTTAATTGGATGTCAGGATAATAACTCTAAATAAGTTTAATTTTTAACACCACTGGGAGTGAGAAATTAAAACTCACCTGCTGATAATGGAATAAAATTAAAATTAAGTAAAAGAGAAACCGTTTTGTATCTTTTTGTTGCTGTATGGCGGTGAGACGGACACCAAACACCAATATATTCAAAATGCACCTATGTGTACCTACATGTGCGTTCATTCACAAAAAAAATCAAAGCACAAATTGAAGAAAAAAATATGTATCCTTTCTTCGCTGTATCTACATATCTACTCGTATGTATCTATATCTCTAAGAAAAACACAAAAGGATTTATTTGAGACTCACTTAGCCGAGAAGACAACCAATTATTGTGTGAAAAGGAAATTATAGCTTCATGAGCGGCCACTGGATTTGATTGGTGCGACTGTCGTTTGAGCAATGTCCGGTGTCCCCTTCTATTTGTAATTATTCAATGGTACTACCTATATTACAATTTATCGTTCAAAATCCATCGTTTTCGTTACATTGCGATTTAGTCCAATCATATCGTGTTTTTAGCATGCAAATTGTGGGGTTGTTTTGATCTGTTCCCTGCTCTATGGTTTCGGGGTTGCTGAATCGGAATCTGAGGTCTTCGAACACAAATTCGTCACGCAACGTGGACAAAAATGCAAAAAATGATGCAAAAGTGGATTTTTTGGGAGGTTTTTACTTATGGCTTGAAAACTATCCATTATTCGTGAATTACATCAGAGAGCGGTTTCGGTTTTTGTTCTGCGGCAACCCATTTAGACTCAAGCGCTAGTTGAAAATTGACGTGTTTTTACTGTTTCCGAAAATCCACTAGAAAACACTAATTTACTACTAGACCGAGAGCCCACAGCAGATTTTAGGTGTGAACGATAGCAAAAAAAGAAGTATAAGCGTCGAAAGCTTCATTAAAGACTATTAAAAAAATCAAAGTCTTGCAGTCCACAACTGGGGCCTTTGCGAGAAACAGTGCATCGAAAAAAAAAAATATGAATGCAACTTCGAGGAAAATCGTGTTAGCCGAAAATAGTTTTCACCCCTCCCTAGATAAGCTCCGCGGATCCCATATCACGGAATTTGAGATCATTTGAGTGCTTAATTCGCCCTGCCATACTTTTTAAAAAAAACCGTTTTTCACTTAGAATTTTGAATTTTTTAAACGGTCCGGTAGAGCGAACTATACACTCAAATGGTCTCAGATTCCATGATATGTGATCCGAGGAGCTTCTCAAGGGAGGAGTGAAAACCAATTTCGGCTAACACGATTATTCTCGAAGTTGCATTCCTATTTTTTTTTCGATGCACTGTTTCTCGCAAAGGCCCCAATTGTGGACTGCAAGACTTTGATTTTTTTAATAGTCTTTAATGGAGCTTTCGACGCCTATACTTCTTTTTTTGCTATCGTTCACACCCAAAATCTGCTGTGGGCTCTTAGTCTATACCTACTTTGCGTGATTTGGGCTGGGGCTTAATTTTTTTAGGGGGATAAAATTCAGTTGTTTCTTTATTTCACGAAAACTAGCAGTTTTTTTTGAAAAAATGTGAAGGTAAAAATTGTAGCTTATGTAATCTTACACAAAAAAGATTAACAAACTTTTTTCATCCAATTAATAGATTCAGAGAAAATCGTACAAAAACTTCATGGTGAAGCTAATTTTGTCAAAAAAATGTATTAAAATTTCATTAATCGATGGGCAAAATTTTTTGTACGAATTGTGTTTGGCTATATCTCCTCAATATAAAACCAAATTTGTGGGTTGCCTGCCCGGGGTAAGGAGAAGGCCGTCATCTTGGAAAAGAAAGTGATTTGGTTTTTATTCAACAGCTCGATCGAATTTTATTTTACAACAAAATAATGACAGAATAACATTTAGATAATAAAATTATCTAAAAAATGAGCTATTAACAAACTCTGTAGGTTGATTAATGAATTTATATTATTGCTCATAAAATTCTACACTAAAAATATTGTAGCACTTTTTTTCGTAGGAGCAACAGATATTAGAAAAACGTGCATAAACCAACTCATTACCTATTTTATCCAATGAATGATGAATGATGAACAAAATTCTGTACAGTAAAAAGCTCTTATTATACACGTCACTGTCGATTTAATTTTTGAGGAAGAAGAAAAAGCTGGAAAGGAAAAGTATTGAAAATTGGTAATTTTTATATCGTCGGTTCAAAGGTAAAACTCATTAAGTGCGGAAAAAAATGTTCAAGAAAATGAGAATGAAATGCATTTTTTTAAACCAAAAAGTCCCATTTTGAACGGTTATTATAGGTTAATTGAAAGGTATGCCCGAGAACTTTATTTAAAAAATTTCGGATCGTGACTTTTCAGCTTTTAAAAGTACGTTTCAATTAAATTTCCTTCAAAAGTGTAATATGTTAGTTAGTGAGTTTTACCTTTGAACCGACGATATGTACTGGGATGCGTATGTAATTCTATTTTCTGTGATACTGCGCTTCTCACGTTATGGATGACTCCACTCAACTAATAACGAATTGGAATGAAAAAAATTCATAGTTTTCTATGGCAATACAAAATCAACTATAGAACCATAAACTAGAATCAAGAAGGGTCCTCGTTTCTTCATGGTCTTTAGTACAACCTCTGCGCAAAGAAGGAGGTTCTAGTGGTTTCCTGGCCTATACAGTGTCCGTATGGTGGGCTGCCATTGGCATGAATGGAGAACGCCTACGATTTTCTGCTGACTGTAGCCGGGTATAATTGATATAATCCCTCGAAAATGGCGGATGGAATAAGCTAATATTCGATTGCAAGTCTTCCAGCGTGATAGATCCCAATGCACTAGCCATTTTAAATTATGATGTTAAGTTGCATGAGTGTTTTTTTAACAAAATTTTATCTAAGCAGAAACAAATAGGATATCCTTAAGTGTTATGATTTTTGCAACAAAGACTGATTTTTGAACACAGTGTATCGACTGTTATCAAGACCAAAAACAACGTCTATCTAGGTGTGGATCTGTCGATGCTTCATGACAAATCATTTCAGGCCTGAATTCACAAACTAAAGCTTCATATAAGTGGATGCTCCTACAGAGGAGAAAGATTATGACGTTAAAGACATCAATCAGAGCTTCTGAGCAGGATGTTATAATTAATTTCCTAGCAATGGACCTGTTGCACTTCTCATGGTTGAGGCCACGCACTTTAGCTTCCGGAAAGCGACCAAACGATTTTAAAAACAAAGTGTTTGTCTTGTTTAAAATATGACTTACTCTACTGAGCCAGTTAATATGTATGTACAGTACATACATATGTTAACTACATCCCTAAATTAAAATCTGAGAGCAAAAACTATTTTTCACAGAAATTATACATACAAGAAACTAAATGATAATGTACCCTCCACCCTACATAAATAATCAAAATCAACAAGTCTCTAAGCTTCCCACATATATTTTTTTTATCTAAACACATTATGAAATATTAATAAGACTATCCTGAAATAATTTTGTTCTATATTTCAATAAGAAAAATAAAATCTTCTGCTTAGCTTGAAAAATCAGTCATGGCAACAAAAAAAAACAAACAAAACCAATACCACCATACCTTATAACACAAATTGTAAACAAAATTTAAATACAAAATAATAAATTGACCCATAATTGTCATGGAAACCAGTAATAAAGGAAATTAAATAAATATCCCTTTGAGAATTGGTTTGCGCACGCAAAAGTTTCATAATTTCTATTTATTTGTTTCTATTGGCCAACATCTTCTAGTATTAGGCCAGGAAAAATGGGTTCCGAGGTTGAAAAAATTAATTCATAAAATATTAAAATTGGAATCGACGCAAAATTGCAACCTCTATAACATATCCAAAGTCCCCCAAAATACCCTCATTTGCTTTTTGTGTAGATGCATTTGAACAGGTGCAGACGGGGAGAATTTCGAGGTCTATCAAACTAAAATATTTGTTTGGGTAAAATCTAATCATATGATACATGCTTTAAGGGTAGTTTTTAACGCTGAATCTAATGAAACCAAATTCAAAATGATACAATTACCCAAAAAGAAGTTATAGCCCTTTTTATGTAATGATGACTTTTTGTTCAGGTACAACAGGTAAAATATTACCGAAAACCCTTTGAAAATAACGGTATGTTAATGAAACTTGGAATGAATGTTTCATTTGTCATAGAAACTAAGAATCAAGAGAGTCCCTAAAAATATCCATGGTAAAAGGGTGTTTTTTTAAACGGGAGGGGCAAGTGTAGAATGTTAACCATAACACCCACGAAAAAGCTCTTACACTCATGAAATTCGCCAAAAATATACAATTTGTCATGGCAACCAAGAATCAAAAAAGTCCCCATAAATATATTTGTTCTGGGGTTTTTATTAAAGAGAGGGAAAATCTGGGAAGAATTTGGAAGATTTGAGCCAAAATTCCGATTTGGTGTAATTGAGGTATATAGACAAAGTAGTGTATATGATTTAAGGGTATTTTTTAACACTGAATCTAATAAACGCAAAACTAAAATAATACAAGCACCTTTAACAAAGTTATGGGCTTTTTCAAGCAAAAATTAATTTTTGAAATCGTATTTTCCGTAGAACAAGTCAAAAGTTAACAGTCACCAAAAACACTATTAGAACAAAGATATTTGTATGGACTATTTTGATTCTTGATTGCCATGAAGAGTTTAATATTTTTGGTGAGTTTCATGAGTGTAAGAGTTTTTACGTGGCTGTTATGGTTCACATTCTTTGTTGCCCCTCCCCCTCAAAAAAAAACACCCTTTCACCATGGATATTTTAAGGGACTCTCTTGATTCTAAGTTCGTATGACAAATGAAACATTCATTCCAAGTTTCATAAACATACCGTTATTTTCAAAGGGTTTTCGGTAATATTTTACCTGTTGTACCTGAACAAAAAGTCATCATTACATAAAAAGGACTATAACTTCTTTTTGGGTGGTTGTATCATTTTGAATTTGGTTTCATTAGATTCAGCGTTAAAAACTATCCTTAAAGCATGTATCATATGATTAGATTTTACCCAAACAAATATTTTAGTTTGATAGACCTCCAAATTCTCCCCGTCTGCACCTCTTTAAATTCATCTACACAAAAAGCCACTGCAGGGATTTTGGGGGACTTTGGATACGTTATAGAGGTTGCAATTCTGCATCGATTCCAATTTTAATATATTATGAATTAATTTTTTCAAGGTTCCCCATACGATTTGTGCTATTTTTCCTGGTCTATATCGCTTTGAGTAATGCGGTGTCACTTCTATTTATATTTATTCAATGGTAGAACATAACTTAGGGGGAAGATAAACTAGAACCTAAGTTTCCTAAGCAATACATAGTGAGAACTTTGCTTTCAGAAATATTTTTGCTGTTGATTGAGGATGATGTAGAAGTCCTCTGGCAGGTTTTTTTCTGAGCCTTTGGTGGGGGTGGGGGTTAAAACCAACTTGGTTTTATATTTAAATGGAAGGGTCATTAACACTTCAATTCACTTTAAAAAAAAAAGGAAATGATGCTCTGTCATAGTCTTATAACTTTTGTCTTGGTGATCTAATAAATAGGACCCATGATTTTAGGTTTTTAAGCAAACCTTAGCGGTGTTTTTGTGGAGACTTTATTTGTTGATTTTTTGTTTTGCTGAAAATCTCCAAAAATGAGAATATGATAAGGTTCACATAAAATGGCTATATCTTGAGTTCAATTAATTGGGCCGTCAAGATTGTTGGTGGTTATGCTAAGAAAAAATGTGAGAGCAATATATCTGATTTTAATCTTTTATATTTCAACATATTTGGGTAAAATCTTATAAAAAATTAACAGTAACACAACACATTTCAATTACGTAGGTATGTTTATTGTTTAATAAAGAAAGACATATAATAGTAGGTGTCGCAAAACAAACAATGTATACCTAAAAGATAATTAAAAGTGACAGAAGCAACTAAATTTGTTTTCTATATCTAAAAGATATATATCATCTTTTGATATTATGTAGTATTGGTTTTAATTTTTTTGAGGATTTATTGTTTGATTTCAATATTCAGTTCCAATGATTTCATCTTCAGCTCATTTTCGTCCTTCACAGTTTTTATTTCCAACTCTACCAACTATTATCTGGCTCTGGAGATACCTGAAATTTAACATTATATTTTAATTTTTGTTAAACTTAATTCTTTTTGGTTTACTTACGTTTTCTTTATTTGATTATACTAAACTAATAAATATGTTTTCAACTGCTTCACCGTCCAATTCGTTTGGCATTCCATGCACAGTTTTTGGATTTATAATTGAAAACGCAAGGTCGAAATTGGGATCCTTCACTGCGTAGGGATTATGCCACCTCCTGTTTGGACTGATGAAAATCTTTCAGCCGCGGCTTCTTTTGGAATTTCCTTTTTATATATCTACACATAATTTGTTTAGTGCTTCAGTGCTCCTGAAACACGTTACGCCACATTGAGAATTGAAGCTATTCGTGATTCGACTCCAAGCTTGCTCTTTCTATTTCCATGTTTTCCCGCCCGTTTTTTTATTTCCCATCGTATCCTTTTCAGCAAAAAGGCATTGCAGCAAAATAGACTTCTCCTTATGTGAAAAATTTGGACTTCTTTTCCTTTTTTCAGCCATTTGATGTTTTTTTTTTAGAAACACAAACACAATAAATTTTTATTTTTTCTGAACTGAAGAAAAGTACCTATATAATTATTTTGACAGAAACATACATAATTGATCAATAGCTGAGATGAACTTTTATTTTTGTCAGCAACGTAGAATAAACAAAGTGAATCTTAGGAACTCAGTTCCACATAGTGCTATGTTGAGAATACTTAAAATGAAGATTTATGATTCGTATGAGCAAATGGGCCTAAGAGGCTTTGTTTTTCCTCTGAATTAAGATGTTCTGTTCTTATTTCCTTATTTAAGAGATCTAGTCGATCTGTAATTTGATTGGTTCCGTTTTGAAACTGAAAAGATTCTGATGTTAAGGGAATTAAATTGGCCTCAGAAATTTTAACTTGGTAATCAAGTGTGTTCAGAACTGTAGCTAAGGCTTGATTTTTATTATCGATTTTAAAAATTGCTTTGCTTAGATACACTCCTTCTAAAATCGGAAGTTCTTGTAGAATTCCTTCCTTAATTTTTGGATTTAATATATTAACCCTTATTAAAGTTTCTGATCGAGGAGGCAAAATAAACTATTCGTTTTTGCAATTATTTATAAAGAATGGAATAGATTCTCCATTTCCTAGACTTAAGGTTTTATTTTTATAGTTAAGATTTGCTTTTTTAGAGACAAGAAAGTCGTTTCCCAATATACCGTCATATGGAATATTAGACGGGGAGTCGATAATATGAAATATATTATCAAAATGTAAGATCTTTGAATTTTCAGAATGAATAAAAATTTCAGATTTAAGGAACCTATGCGTTCAATAGGGTTTGTATCCTCGTTGATTCCTTTTAGTTTTACTTGATTATCTTTAACGAATTTAGTATTTTCCTTCAGATTTAGTTTTTTTCAATATTGATATACTTGCACCACTGTCAATTAAAAATTTTAAAATTATTCTGAAGGTTCGGCTGCTGTCATGATTTCCGCTCGAAACCCTGCAGCGTTTGTTTCGAGGGTTCTTATGTTTTCCGAAGGCTTTGAAGAATTGCTTAAATTCTTTAAATCTTGTTCCTTTTTCCATTTGAGCTTCCTACATTCTTGGATATTATGCCATAACTTTTTGCAGTAAGTGCAACTATTATTGACATTATTAGAGGTCGAATATAATATGGGTTTAGTTGTACTCGTTTTTTTAAAACAGTGATTTGCTGTATGTCCTATTTTATGACAAATAGAACATTGGGCAGGTTTAAAATTGGATTGTTTTATTTTTATGAGCAATTGAACTTTTTCTTCTTCAATCGCGAGATTGAAAGCATCGTTTAAATTTTCAATGTTTCTTGCTCTTAACATGTTGCTTATATCAGGTTTGATACCTATTTAATATAAATGTATGTAAAGCTAGGTCATTCATGGCGGCAAGTCTTCCCGAAAGCTCAGCGGGTATTATGGTATTTTGTTGAGTTGATGTTAACAAATGTTTTAACGCGGTTTCAACCCTACAAATGTATTGCGAAATTTGTTCTGAAGGTTGCTGTTTACAAGATAAAAGTTCTATATGTAAATGCCCATGATGCTTAGAATCAGCATGTATGCTTTTAAGAAAATTCTTCAACTCTAACCAAGTATTAAAATCATGATTAGAAACTGCTGCTTCTACTTTGCCACTTAACTGAGTTTTGGTATAGGTTAGGTTAGGTTGAAGTGGCTGCCAGTCGTGGAGACTGACACACTTAGACCATGAGTTGGTCCATTGTGATACCACATGAATCTAGGAAACCCTTTTCCTTACTCGGTGAACCATTTGGAGCTTCTTATGAAGCGTAATAGACTGCCAATGTCTAAGTTTATCAGATCACTAGGATCATTGAAGTAGAACTCACCAAGGTGAAGTCTTCGTCTATGAGATAGAGCAGGGCACGTGCATAGAAGGTGAGGGATCGATTCTATCTCTTCCTCATCCATACAGCTTCTGCAAAAATCGTTAGCGAATACGCCAAGACGCGTTGCGTGCTTGCCTATGAGGCAGTGTCCGGTTATAACACCAATCATGGAGCTGATGTGCAATCTGCTTAGAGATATCAAACACTTAGATCGCTTTAAATCCATTACTGGCCAGATTTGCTTTGTTGCCAAACAAGTGGTGATATCGTTCCACCTAAGGTTTGTTCTCTCTAATGCATCTTGCCTCAGCAAAAGTTTACAACTAGCGATGGGTATACCTATATCTGCCTTGGTAGGTAGAAGAGGTAGAGTTGTTCCACTTTTAGCGAGTTCATCGGCCTTACAATTACCTGGGATGTCCCTATGCCCCGGCACCCAACATAGGTGAATGTTAAACTGCTGCGCCATCTCCAGCAGAGATGAACGGCAATCAAGGGCTGTTATAGAGTTAGTCGAGACTGATTCCAGGGATTTGATAGCAGCTTGACTATCCGAGAAGATGCGGATATCTGTAGTTGATATCACGTTTTCTTTCAGCCAAGATAAGGCTTCTTTAATCGCCATAAGTTCCGCCTGGAACACGCTACAATGATTAGGAAGACGGAATGAGAGACTTAATTTTAGTCTTTCTGAGTACACACCGCCACCCACCCCCTCATCAGTTTTCGATCCGTCTGTGTAGATAGGGACCGATTCATCATCCAAGAACGCCATATCCTCCCAGAGGGTTCTAGAAGGAATGGTGACTTGAAAGTTTGAACCGAATTGTGGTTTTGGGATGGTGTAGTCAATGTGACTAGGTAATCTGAATGAATTCAGAATGGTGGAATGGCCAATGCTATTGTTGGTCCATTGTGAGGAAGCTTGTAGGCGAATGGCCGTATTTGCAGCCACCTGTTTGCTAAAAATATCGAGGGGCGTCAGATATAGCAGAACGTCTAGAGCGGCAGAGGGTGTCGTACGAAGCGCACCACTTATACATAAACAAGCCGAGCGTTGTATTTTGCTAAGTTTGTCGCAGTTTACCGCTTTATCTAGAGCAGTCCACCATACTGCAACACCATAAGTGAGAATCGGTCTAATCACCGACGTATATAGCCAATGAGTAATGCGAGGTTGAAGGCCCCATTTATTCCCAACGGCTTTTTTGCATGAGAAGAGTGCCACTGTGGCTTTTTTAACTCTTTCTTGTATATTAGGTTTCCAGCTTAATTTTTTATCTAAAATAAGACCCAAATATTTCGCTTGATCAGTAAAAGTTAATGGAATACCTTTTATAGAAGGAGGATCTACATGAGGAATTTTATATTTCCTGGAGAATAGAACAAGTTCTGTTTTATGAGGGTTGACACCGAGACCACACCGGTCCGCCCAATTGGTTAGCCTATTCAAAGCATTTTGTAAGAGTTCTTTTAAGGTATTAGGATGCTTTCCTGATACGGCAATTGCAACATCGTCCGCATAGGCAATCACTCTGAAGCCCTCCGCTTCCAGGCATGTTAGCAGCTCATTTACCACCAAGTTCCAGAGAAGAGGAGATAGGACCCCGCCTTGTGGCGTGCCTCTACTGACAGACCTTCTAGTAGAAAAGCCGCCTAGTTTTGAGTTGATGACCCTGCTAGTCAGCATTTGGTTAATCAATTCACCAAGCGAACCATCTACCTTCAGAGATGTCAGTGCAGATGCGATTGCAGATGTGTCGACATTGTTAAAAGCACCTTCTATATCTAAGAAAGCAACCATGGTGTACTCTTTATGATGGAGGGAATATTCAATGGTTCTTACTAAACTATGTAAGGCCGTTTCTACAGATTTCCCTTTGCAGTAAGCATGTTGACTCGTAGACAAAAGTCGCATGTCAATGCTTGATCGTATGTGGATATCAATCAATCGTTCAAATGTTTTTAGAAGGAATGATGATAGACTAATAGGTCTGAGATCCTTTGGGTTTACTTGGGAGCACTTTCCAGCTTTGGGTATAAACACAACCTTAACCTCTCTCCAAGACAAGGGGATGTAGATGAGTGCTAAGCAGCCAGTAAAGATAGACTCCAGAATTGGCATAATTAAATCTTTATTCATCTGGAGTTCGGCTGGTATTATGTCATCTGGTCCCGCAGACTTGTAAGGCTGGAAGCTGTTGAGCGCCCATTGCAGTTTTTCCCTTGTAATCAGACCTTGTGGATAGCTTGGATTCATATAAAACCTATTACGGTCGCAGCTATTAATGTTTTGGGAGCTACCAGGGAAGTGAGTATCCAATAGCAAGTTAAGCGATTCTTCGCAGGAATTTGTCCATGAGCCATCAGCATTTTTTAAGCAGCTTGGCATTACTGGATTAGTAGAAAGAATTTTCCTTAACCTAGATGCCTCCGAAGTTTCCTCTATTTTTCCACAGAAAATTCTCCAGGAGGATCTCTTTGACTTTCTCAACGCTTTTTTATATAATTTGAGGGTTACCTTATAGGATTCCCAATCTGACACTTCACGAGTGCTTTTAGCTCGATTGAAGCTCTTGCGACAATCTTTCCTGAGCGGTTCAAGCCCAGAATCCCACCAATGTGGTTTCTTTTTTCCCCTTACCTGAGTAAGCGGACAGGAAGTAGCCATGGATTTGTTAAGGGCTACTGTGAGATCATTGACCTTGCAGTCAAGCTCATTAGTATTAGAAGGAGGATTTAAAAGATCGGGTTTTAATAGCCCTTGAAGTGTAATCCTATATTTAAGCCAGTCGGTTTTTCGAGGGTTTCGAAATACTACTCGGCAAGGAGGTTCATCAGTAAGACTGAATTGAATGTATCTGTGATCAGAGAACGAGTGTTCATCCGACACTTTCCAATTCAAGATCTTATGATGAATAGTATCTGAGACAAGAGTAATATCTAATACTTCTTGTCGGTTTTTAGTGATGAAGGTAGGTTCATTGCCTACATTACTTACTATAAGGTTAGTACTTAAGATAAAATCAAAAAGAGACTCACCTCTGTCATTGATATCAGTTCGCATCGCTCCCAATAATGAGGCATATCTTCTGCCGTTCAGCATCCGCGATTAGTCTCTTCAGTGTTTCACCGGGGAGAGGGCCGAGGTGGTCATGGCCCAGATATGCCGACACTAGCCAGTACGTTCCATTGGCCGTTTCCAGCCTAGCGGCGGTGATATCCCTATCGCTGTAATCAGGGAGTAAATATACATTAGTGCTACGCTTAACTAGTATACAAGATCTGGGGTCACCTTTATCAGACGCATACAGTACGTAGTATCCAGGAGTCCCCTAACTATGGACTTAACAATCCACGGTTCTTGGATCAGGACAATATCTTCACCATTCCTGGATAAACGGAGAAGAAGGGAGGCCGAAGCCTTAATGGAGTGTTGGAGGTTAATCTGGATTAACTGCAGCATTTTGGCTACAATCAGGCAGATCAGCCTCCACCACGGTGTCGTTGAGTTCCTCCATGTCCGAAGATGAACCCAAAAGGTCATCCTCACACAGAGGAACGAGGTTGAGGAAGTCTTCAGTCTCCATATCGGTCAGACTGTCGACGAGTGTAGAAGACTGAACCGTGATCGAGGATGACCTGGATTCCTCATCACCTATCGATGGAAAGGTGATGGATGCACCAGGGTCCTCTCCCACAGATACAGCTTCGGTGTTTACTGGAGGGACGCGATCCGCGTCAACCTCGTCTTTCTTATAAACCTTCAAGGAGATCGTATCAAACCCATACCTTATCATGCCTTTGGTCTGCGCCAAGGGGGCAAGGGAATCCTTATTTATCACGATAATCGCGCTTCTATAAAGACCCCTTACCTCCTCGAGCTTTGCGACCTTCCAGTCATGAGTCGGTAATGAGGGGTTGCTTAGTTTGACTATCTGGAGTATTTCCTCCATGCAAGATGGCTCGGCAGGTATCCATATGCGGGCTCTAGGTCTGCACGGGATGTCTTCCCTAGCAACAACTTCGAGCTTCGCACCTGGCCAGACCTCGCCTAACCTGCTGACAGCAAGCTTATACAGATCGCACGATCTCTGATCCTCACAGACGATGAGTTTGACATGCCCTTGATGCCAACCGCCATCGCCTGTGAGAGGAGGTGGTCCCGGATTTTCTTTCATTAAACTCAAGAAGCCTGCCGAGAGCTTCAGTCTTACCACCTGCCATTGATCTGGAAGAATCGTGCCATCAATATTACTCCTATCGATAACCGCAACCACGATCTTGTTTTTAAGAACGTCGCTATAGGACCTCGATACTCCGGAATGGAGAGTGCTGGCGTTATGCACTTTGGGGCGTTTGGGAACCGGGATGGTTTCCTCCAGAGACCTATTTCGCTTCGACGTGGAGTCGTCGCTGGTCTGCGCATTCGCTAAGATGCTCTGGGCCCATTTTATCTTGGCGTCCTGCTCCGGCTTCCCTTCGACCTGCGGTTTATTACCGAAGGTCTTGAGGATCCTAGCAGCTGACCGCCTGATCCTATAGCCGCCCTTAGACGGCCTATTCCTTCTACTCTCACGCGACGACCTCGGGAGAGAACCCACCCCAGCGGTAGGAGGACCGTTATTCACAACCCTGGTACCGCTAAGCTGGGCTCTCCCACGAGACGTACTCGGGAGAGCTCCCCTCTCTCTAGTAGTGGTAGGATCGTTATTCACAACCCTCCCACTACCGAAACTAGGTATTTCTACCGCCTTACTTCTCTCGCTGAGATCAGTATCAGATGGAGGGCCATGACTTGCCACAACCTCCCCACCAACACCAACCCCAGGAGTAACGGCAAACAGCTTTGGCGCCGTGCTGCCGCCCGGTTTCGAAGGAGAACCGGTCTCATCTACTTCTTCTGTTTTTGTTTTTTTGTTAATATTTTTTGACATAAATTTGGACCCACGAGTAACGAATAAAGGGTTGTCACTCCACACAGGGATTCGATATGTGGAGAAGGCTAGTTAATCCGAAAAGTGCCAAAAGTCGGATACTCCGTTAACGACTGAGCTAGTATTTTTAATTGGGCCCCCAGCCAGGCTGATTATCGGCACGGGTCGTGTAACACCTTAGATCCAGCCCAATATGAAAGTTGGAGTGGGTGAGGAAGGGGATATGATAAGATAAGAGTGGCAAACAGCTATACGCCGTACTGCCAAGGAAAGGAAAAATATGTAAGGGAAAACACGTCGAACAGCGATACGCCGTACCGACATGGGGGAGACCTCATTGAACAGCTTTTTCGCCGTACCACCGAGGGGGATAATTGTTGGACAGCTATTCGCCGTACCACCGAGATGGGATGGGTGTGGATGGGGAAGGTTTAGGGACAAGTAAGCGCCCTTTGGTTTCAGGACTCATCTGGAGTTTGACTCGAGAATCTTTGCCCTTACTCAGCTTCTACAACTCGACAAGTTCGACGCTCAGGTAGAAGGAGTTTTGGTATAAGCCAGCAAAATATCAATTTGAAGCGATTCTGAAACCGCATCTACAGCATTTAAATATGGAATTAATTTTTGTCTGTCGCCATCGAATGGCTTTATAAATTTGAAAAGTGTTTGTAGAGGAACAGTTGTCGCTAAATCGTTTCCGTCTACTTCGAATTCTTCGTTTTGTTCTTGATTCACGTTAGCCATATCAAATACGTTATCTATTCAAATATTAGTATTTATAAAATCATATAACTTAAGTTTAATTTTTGTTTTCCTTTTCTTTTATATAAAATAACTTAGTACACTAGGAATTCAAAATGTATTGATGTAACTAGGTAAGTACTCGTATTTCATTTTTTTTTTTATTAATGCTTTAAACTTACAAAAATATTTTCTTCATTTTTTTTTCTTCCACTGCACTTAGATGACACTGCTTGATTCACTTTTGTTTTGCTGATGATGCTCTTATGGTTGAATTCTCGATGCACTTAGATGACACTGCTTGATTCACTTTTGTTTTGCTGATGATGCTCTGATGGTTGAATTCTCGAACACTATTTTTCAGTGATTTATGTTTTTAATTGTTTTGTTTTTGTTTTTGGATGCTCTGTGTTTTATTTATTTTTTTTATTTTTTTTTAATTGTTTTTGAATGCTCTGATAGTTAATTTTGATATAATTGATAGTTAATTTTTTTTTATTTGTTTTGTATTGTTGTTGGATGCTCTGTTTATTTTTTTTTTATTTATTTTAAATTGTTTTTGGATGCTCTGATGGTTGATTTATTTTTTGATTTGTTTTGTATTGTTGTCGATTTAGATACTTGTAACTTTTTATAGAATGAATGTTAATTATTATCTTTACTTCTGACACCAATTTATGTTAGGATCTATGTATAAAAAACACAATGTTTCTCGTTGACTCTCCGAATTATACTGGAGAAGAAAAATTTTATTTCAAGTTAATCTTCACATTTACAGTTCTTCGCGTTTGCACAGTTTTAGATTACAACGTCATTCTTAGAACTAACAAAAGTATTTTTAAATTCTTAGAGTAGACAAGTTTATTAGAACTAAAGTATTTTTTATATCATTTGAATAATAATAAGAATAACTAACAAAAGTATTTTTTATATTATTGAATATAAATTCTTAGAATAAACGGAGATGGTTTATAACATCATGAGTCTCATTTTGTTGTTGTTTCAATGCGCAAAACATTGAAGTTGTTGTTGTTTCTATGTGTTTTGAGACGCCTCAAATTTTCTAATGTAGACAAGATGAGACTCACCAGTTCGGACTCAATTTTCCCAATCTAAACAGGCTCATAGAGATCAGTGAACAAAACATAGGAATTATATAGGTACATTGAGGAAAAAAAGATTTTGGCGAAGGATTCCAAAAACACTAGTGGCCTTTTCAATTGGCAAGCTGGAAGGCCAACTCGATACATACCTCTGAACTTTTCTAGTTTCGATTCCGAAATCAAATCCAGAAACATTTTTTCTTCTTTTCAGAAGAAGAACTCAATCGGAAAGGTCATAGACCAGACGACACCACAGCAATAAAGCAGTCATTCAAGTGGGACTATCAGGGCGCAGGGCAAAAGCAAACGGCAGGTCAACAATGTAGGTGGAGCGGGTGTGCAGCAATTGCGGGATTATGTCCACATACATAATATTTCTTTTCATAAAAAAAATCAGAACTTACGAACGTTGTCAGTTGTGTAAAATCCCAGAATTTGGTTTTCCTTGTTGGTATTTTATTTGTGAATGTTGATGTTATTAAGTTTTGCCGTCACTACAATGTACCTATACATATTGTTGATTTAATCTGAAATTATGTAAAAAAAAGATTTGTTATTTAAAAGGCATTTATTATCAAACATTTTCTGAATAAAGTATTGTAGGTAGGTACTTACGGCTGGCAGCTGCTAATAAAGATGGCTTTTCGTTGTCTGTTTCTGTTTTGTTTTTTTTTTGTTCACCTGGGGGTTTATTTCCTTATAGAACTGAAATTTAATAGAAAGAAATATGTTAATAAAGTCATTTAAGTATGTTTTGATTGAAATAAAATCAAATTTTTATTTATAAAACAAATATTTTACCTGAATGTAAATACATGCATTTATTATGGCGGCCAGTTCATTATGTGGTTATCCAGTTGTTTTATTTGCCACCAGGTATCGCATTTTGACTTTTTCTAGTCGTCAATCCTCAATTTTTTAGGATAGCTTGGGATCTCTTCTCTACCAACAGCTGTTTCGTCATCAGCTGTGTTTTAACAAGGGATTACAACAACCCAAACCTATCCAGATGGCTTTAGTTCTGTGTTTGAACGCGGCCCTTGCATATTATAGTAATTAGGCGTGTCTCACCAAATTAAATCTCTGAGCGCTCATTTGTTTTAAGTGGGATAACAAATCCCACCTGAACACTGACATTTTTTTCGGAGATTAATGAGGCGAACATTTTTTGGGCTCATTTCTCAACTTTCTTTCTCAGCAAATAAGCTGTCTGTTTGAAGCCAAATTTCAAATTTGTCGCTAATGTGCAAATCAGAACACGAAAACTAAATGCAAAATAAAGAAGGAATGTTGAAAAAAAAAAAATGAAAATAATTGGAACTTGCTGATATTTTTCACTCATTTCATAATGTATTGTGCTTTAACAATTTAATATAATTTAATATTTTAAGCACAGTTGAAATTTTGTTTCCAGAAGCTCAGTATGAAAATAATAATAATTTTTTTTTTTACAATTGAACCGAGAATCTTGTCCCACCAAATCATTCTGCCTCCGAAAAACTGACATTGAGCGCTCAGTGAGATTTTACTTGGTGAGACTGACCTTTAACCAGATTACCACCCTTTTACTCCACGTTCATATTTTGTGACATATCTGACCCGCTCTAACTTTATTGACGATGCAGATCAAGGTAGCTACATGTAAATCCACTAGCTATACGTCTGTCGTGTCGTGACCATATTTGTAATCAGTGAGTCGAGGGCTTCAGGCGGTATTGCATTTGAAGTGGTTTCCCTCACTAATTCAATTTTGAAATAGTATACTTTTGATGTACTTTTTTTCTTAAATGGGACGCTATTCGTTATTTATCACCTTCACTACTACCTGTAACATTAATATCGCCTTCGTCTGGTTTCCTCTCTCCCCAAAAATATTTTGCGACTTCTCGGTCTGTATATAAACAAATATAATTGAGTTAACAGGAGTACTCACTACATACATCTATTAAAACAAATATATATTTGTATACACACATGCAAATAAACAGACCATAATGCATTATCTGTAAGACCAACTCCTAGACCCAAGCCGAACGCGCACAAATATTTGACGTTTAACGAACAGCTGATTCAATTACACCGCATTTAACCAAATTAATAAAAAGGTCGTTCATGCAAACTTTTGCGTAGACTTATCATTTTACACAATTTGTAAACTTACGACGTTGCATGAATATCCTTACTATGTTAGTGGAATCCAATTGTGGCTGAACCCCTGTTATGTTTCTTTGAGAATTGTTATAAATTGTGTTGTATTTTAAAATGCAACATTCTTATAATCTAAAATATATCATCTGAACTCATTAACATTTGCCTATATTTTTAAACACATTGAAATGCAAATCGAGAATGTCTCGAAACATGAAAAATGGTTGAACAATTTAATGCCTACCTTCGTGTTGTTTTTGAGAATATGGGTAAATGAATAGACCAATAACAAACAAATTGGCTAGAGCGAATCAGTTTTGCAACGCATATTTCTGTTAAATTGGTACTTAGCACCAAATAAGTTAATTTTCCTTCAATGTTTGAATCAAAACTACAAATTTTCATTTATACACTACCAATATTTTTCTATCTAGTCACACGAATATCTTTGAATACGATTTCAGCTTCAATCATGGAAATCCCTACCAGCGGAAAGTCAATCGAAATTTCATTTTCTGATGCTGTCGAATATTTTGACGGTGTGAAGAGGTCCTTAAAGAAAGGGGACGAGATCGTCAAGGCAGGCTGGGTATATGCGATTGGGCTATCACCACCCCCATCCATTAATGAGGTCGTGGATATCGTGGAAGCGGTCTCTTCAACGGGCTCAAAGCCACATGAGGTGGACGTGCACTTGCTCCTGAAAGGCCGGCAGTGGTAAAAAGTGCAAGCATATAGCTGCGTGTCTCATCCATATTCAGAAGTAAGTTATTTTCAACCAAATATGTCCACAATTTTAATTTTATGCTTTACGTGATCATAAATGCCTCTTCTATTTCACAGAATAAATAAAGCTCGTGCTGCCTTCGGTACTCTGTCCCCAATCTGGAAATCAAGTCAAATCTCCTTACGCACTGAATAGAGATTCTTCGAATCCAATGTGAAATCCGTGCTGTTATATGCTTGTGAAACCTGGAAAGTCACGTCTATCATTTCGAAGAAATTGCAGTTTTTTGTGAATCGCCACATCCTAAAGATTCGCTGGCCACAAATAATATCAAATGAGGAATTGTGGCGCAGGACAAGTCAAGAGCGGCTGGACGTCGACACAAGAAAGCGTAAATGGCGTTGGATTGGTCACACACTGAGGAAACTGTTGTATCTCAGCAACACTTTGTAGTGTACAATAAATGCACTACATCGGCTACACCATACAAATACTATCCGTTATATATTATCACTCAAATCATATGTTATCTACTCAACTCGCTTGTATATAATAGCCTAACATTTTATGTAATCATTCATTCCGTAATAAACCAGTTAATAATCACAACAGTTATTGGCGACGAGGAAGAGATTTTTTTTTTCACAAAAAAAATGGACCAAGCTAAGCTGAATGAAATTTTGCAACAAAACCGAAAGTGTATGGAGGAAATGTTAAAAACCAACCAAGATTTCTTAAAGGAAATCATGGGCATTCAAGGAGCTTCAACAAAGTCCGTTCCAGCATTTCGGGCTTTCAATGTAGAAGAAGAAAGTTGGCAAAATTATCTGTTTCAAATGGAGTAGCATTTCATCGCAAATTCGCTGGAGGATGATAACCTAAAAAAGTCACACTTTTTATCGGCATGCGGTTCTGATGTTAATGAATTGCTAAGGAGTTTATTCGAAAAAGAAAACGTGAGTACACACAGTTTTAAAGAGCTTTCGGAAAAATTAACAGGGCATTTTTCAAAAAAATTACATGTTTTGGCAACGAGGTGTAAGTTTCTTCAAACCAAAATGAGTCCAGGACAGACGTATGCTGAGTGGATATCGGACCTTAAGGGATTGGCAAGAGATTGTGCATTTACATGCACAAAGGAGGGCTGTGGTCAATCGTATGGAGATATGATGATTCGCGACATGATCGTTTTCCACACACCACACGATGCTGTTCGAATCTCTGCCACTCAAAAAAAAAATCCTGTTAGAAACAGATCACAGAAGAAACGGCATGTCAATAACGGCAATGGTAAGAGAGTTGATACGGCACACTCTATAAATCAAATTGATTATGCGGATGTTGAGGAGGTTTCGTCGACTAGTTGGGAAGTAGAACGAAGAGGTCGCAAGATCTTCGTCACATTGGATGTGAATAATCACCTCATGGATTTCCAAGTTGACACAGGTGCCACGTCATCACTTATAGGACTAAAAGGTTTTTGTGAGTTAGGTAGTCCACAAATTGAAGCAAGTGAGCGAAAGCTACAAGCATATGGCCAAATACCACTGGATGTTAAGGGAAAAACAAAGGTAACAGTTTGCTGGAACAGCATTAAAAAAGAACTTCCTTTACTTATAGTGAACACGCAATCTGGAGTGAACATCATGGGTCTTGATTAGCTGGATGCTTTTAGTTTTGAGCTCAAGGTTCCTTCGAGCGACATGATCTTACAGGTAGCAGATAATTCTCGGGAGTATTTGATTGCTCAGGCAAATATCTTGTGTGAGAAATATAAATCGGTGTTTAGTGCAGAGCTAGGGTGCAGTAAGAAGTTCACTGCTCATTTGTTACTAAAGCCCGGAAGTCAGCCAAAGTACTGCAAGTATCGTCCTGTCACTTACTCGTTAAAGGAACGTGTGAAGAACGAGATAAAGCGATTGAGAAGTTTGGGTATTTTGGAACCAGTTGAGTCCAGCCAATGGGCAACACCAATTGTGGTGGTTGAGAAACCAGATGGGAGTCTTCGATTGTGTGGAGACTTCAAGGTGACAGTAAATCCTCAGTTAAGCATCAACAGGCACCCAATGCCACGAGTTCAGGATCTATTTCGCAAGATGGAAGGTGGGCGGTATTTTACTAAAGTGGACCTTTCGGATGCATACCTACAGATCCCTTTGGATGAGGAGTCTCAATCAATTTGCGTGATTAGTACGGAAGAGGGGCTGTTTAAATATTTAAGACTTCCTTTTGGGAACTGCGAGCTCAACAGGAATATTTCAAAGTTACATCCACCAAATCACTGCTGATCTTGAATTCTGTGCACCATATGTTGATGATATAGTGGTTTCAGGCCGAACAGGATCGGAGCATTTACAAAACCTTGAAACCCTTTTGCGGCGATTCGAGGATCATGGACTAAGGTGTAAGATGGAAAAATGTAAGTTTGCTGAGCCTGAAATCGAATATTTGGGTCACATCATAGATGAGACGGGTATAAGACCATCTGATAGAAGACTGCAAGCAATAAACCAACTACCTGTTCCAAGGAATTTGAAAGATTTGGAAGCTTTTCTTGGTAAGATTAATTACTATAACCAATTTTTAGAAAACTTCTCTCAATTAGCAGCGCCCTTAAACAAGTTAAGAGGAAAGAGTGAAGCATTTGTTTGGGGAAAAGAACAGCAGAAAGCTTTTGATGAATTTAAAACAAAAATCATAAAAGTCTCAAGGTTGGTACACTATCGGATGGACCTGCCGATAACCCTAGCTACAGATGCATCGTCATTTGGAATTGGTGCGGTCCTCTCACATGTGTATGCTGATGGAACCGAGCATCCCATTGCGTTTGCGTCAAAAACGCTTAACGATACGCAGAAAAGGTATAGCCAGATAGAAAAAGAGGCTTTATCTATCATATTTGGTATTAAAAAGTTCAATCAATACCTTTATGGCCGCCAGTTTGAACTGATAACTGATCACCAGTCACTGGTAACAATATTCAGTCCTGATAAGAAGTTACCCCAAATGGTTATTCAGAAGTTACAAAGATGGGCAATAACCTTGATGGGATACACATACACAATAAGATATCGGTCAACAAAACTACATTCTAATGCCGACTGCTTATCGCGTTTACCGGTGGGGTCGGATGAAGAATTCGACAAAAAAGAATATGAAACAATAAATAACGTTGAAAGCATTCTGGAAGACTTTCCAGTAAATGCAAACACTATAGCAGAATTTTCCAGATCAGATGGGGACATTCGAAAGGTGCAAAGTTATGTCCAAAATGGATGGCCTAAGCAATTGCCAGCAAATGAAAAAACACTAATGCCATTTTTCCGTAGAAAGTTCTGTCTGTGTGTTTACTCTAACGTTCTTCTTTTTCAGACTGACAGTTTTACAAGAGTCGTAGTTCCAGCGCAGCTTCAATATAAGGTCATGGAAATGTTACATCAAGGACATTGGGGAATGACGCGCATGAAGCAGATGGCGCGAAGGTATTGCTGGTGGCCAACTGTTGACGAAGACATTCAGAAGAAGGTGGAGAAGTGTGACGCTTGTCAGCTGAATGCGAGTCGAGTTGTGAGGGAATACTCAAAGTGGCCTGAGTCAAAGGATGCATGGAACAGAATTCACGTGGACTATGCGGGTCCCTATCAAAAAAGCATGTGGCTCATCGTTGTTGACTCTTACTCAAGATTCCCATATGTGGTAAGAATGTCATCAACTACATCTTCTGCAACAATCCAAGCATTAAAGGCCATCTTTTCCATCGAGGGGCTACCAATAACATTGGTGTCCGATAATGGCACTCAATTTACATCGATGGAATTTAAAAACTTTTGCAAAGCCAATGCAATACATCATCTCACGTCGGCACCATTTAACCCGGAGTCTAACGGTGCTGCCGAACGCATGGTCCGTACATTCAAAACAGCACTGTCGAAGGTTTTAATGGACACAGACCAGAAGGATGATGCTCTTCAAGTTTTTCTGTCAACTTACCGGTCTGCTCCAAATGAATCTGGAATATCACCAGCAGAGAAGTTGCATGGCAGAATGCATCGCACCATTCTTTCAGCATTAGTTCCAACTGAATTAAAACCAACTGATGAGAACAAGCGAACATCAAAGTTTAGTGAGCAACAACCCGTGTTCTTACGCCAGTATGGAAAAGGGAACAAGTGGACAAAAGGAGTTGTTTCCAAATGCATGGGGAGGAAAATGTATATGGTCAAAGTAGGAGAATCTTTTTGCCGAAAACACCAAAATCAGCTTCGCCAACGAAAAGAAGAAGAAGCGAATATTGGTGATAGAGTTGAAAACTTTGACGAAGGTAATTTGTTTTTATATCCTAATTTGATAGATTCTTCTATTGATAGGACCCCGGTTACTGGTCGAAGTATACAAGGCCGACACGGTTCTTCAAGCAGCTCAATAGTAATGGAGAGTCCTACAAGCCCAAAAACCATGAACCTTGTGACTCCAGATCCTATATCATCATCTGCAGCAGAAACTGAAGGAGGCGCTGAAGTTCCAGAACAAATCAATATAACCCCTCGAAGACCTGCACGAGACCGAAGACCACCTTCTCGATTTGTACCTTATTAGATGTGGGGAATCTGTTGTATCTCAGCAACACTTTGTAGTGTACAATAAATGCACTACATCGGCTACACCATACAAATACTATCCGTTATATATTATCACTCAAATCATATGTTATCTACTCAACTCGCTTGTATATAATAGCCTAACATTTTATGTAATCATTCATTCCGTAATAAACCAGTTAATAATCACAACAGAAACCAAACGATGAAATTGCAAAGCAGTCCTTTGAATGGAATTCTCAGGGTGCACCGTGCACGGCGGGTTAGAAGACCAAGAACAACATGGAAATCAACTGTCTTAGCGGAAGCAGAATCCCTGAGAAAGACGTGGCCACAGCTAAAGTACCTTGCAGCAGACCGTGAAGGATGGAGACGTTTTGTTGACGCCCTATGCTCCAGCCGGGGTTACAGGACACGATGATGATGATTTCACAGACACCCATACTTAGAATCAGCGTTGCCATAGTGGCATTATAAATGCTAAATCTAGCATAATACATGAGTGAAAAGCATTTTGAAATTTTAAAATTATGCCAAATGCTTTTTTGGCATTATCTGATTTGGCATTATTTGATTTAAAAAAATTATTCAATTATGTACATATAATCTAGCACCAAATTGTTAACTTTTTAAAATGCTGATCTTATGAATTTCAAATGTGATCATATGACGGCTGACTGAACTACATTTCAGCCGATAATGGACTTCCTTGGGCCAATGAATAGTCGTTAGTTAAGCAGTTCATTGCGCCACCAAATTGTTCGTTGGGTCAGTAAATTTGTTTTATAAATTAATGTAATATTAGTTGATTTTTGAAATAAATTCAGGGGCACAATGGAAAATTGGTTGTTTAACAAACAGTTTATTTACGTGTGAATGACTATTCACTGGCGCGACGAAGTCTATGATTGTCTGAATTCAAATATACGCAGGGATTCGGTCCAATGCAAACAAAGATGTTTCAAATATCAAGGAGAAAAATACCAAGCCAAAGATAGTAATGTTCGAATCAATTATATTTTTTGGTATGTTAAGAGTGTTTCTGAAAAATAAACATTGATATTTTGTGCATTATATATTTTTAAATGGATTTTGAAATCTAGCATTCTGTTTTTTGGGCTTCCATACGATTTAGCACTATAAAATTGAAATCTAGCATTATGAAATTTGAGATTATGGCAACACTGCTTAGAATACATTAGTTGCACCGAAATTACACAAAAATGGTGTAAGCTTGGGAAGCAGTTTGCCAAGCAGTTTTGCTCCATCGATGCAAGTGATCGCTGCCACTGTCGAAAAAAAGTTGAAGTCTTTGAGGATGTGATGACTCAAGAGTTAGAATAGGAAATTTTTAAAGATCTTGGATCTGGCTGATAAGTTTAAATCTTATTGATTAAGAATAAAACGCCATAGGAGGTAGATACTATTTAGAAATAGTTTGAGTTTGAAATTTTAATCTAAGGGTTAGTTCTACGGAAAAACAATCATCAATCATCACAAGGGGCTTAGTTCAGAACAATTTTATAAAAAAATTAAATAAAAACAAATTACTAAAAACAAAATTTGTAACATTATTTTAGCTAAGCCTGAATGCGAAGTTGACAGGTAGTTTTTGAATAAGCCAAGAAGATCAGAGCATATTCAAGAAGCGCCTAGTCCAGAGGCACAGATAATTTTTTCAGAAGCGCCTATTCAAGTGGTAAATGAAGAAGTTGATAAAGCGCCTAGTCAAGAGGCCAATCAAGAGGTATCAAAAAATTCAAGACCGGCAGGAACAGATACTCACGAGTTTTTCAAGCTAATAACCGAATCTGATGGGCTTGAAAAATGTGTTCCTCTTTAAGCTTCATTTTCCTCTCCTCAAACTGACCAAGCACTGCAAGAAGTCGCAAGAACCAAAAGCCAAATAGCAAGTATTTGCCAAAATACCAAAAACCAAAATAATGCACAACGGCTCATCGAACGGAAGCTGCGAATAACTGGTACCATCACCTATAAACTGTTCACGTACTCCTATAACAAAACCCTAATTGGCCAACAAAACTCAAGGCAACGTACGAGAGCAGCTTAAAGGGCAACGATGCTACCAGGGGCCTATTTCATAAAACTATTAGTCTTGTAGTCGTAGATTTGTAGCTACAAGCATAGGAAAGTATGGAGTTGTAAATTTGTGTTTCATAAAGATTTTTCTACACTTGTAGTTGGGCAAATTCAAACTATTGAGAATTGATTACGCTTCTACAAAACTACAAGTCCGTAACTATGATACGAAAATAAATAAATATTTTATTTTGTTGGAGCAGCAGCGAGAGTTCAATATTATATTTTATTTCTATGGAAAAGAAATCGATGGGGCTCCACTTAAAAGCCTTTAACTTGATTGCTAATGCTCGAATCTTCAAGGCAAATATCTTTCCATACAGGAAAAAGACAAGGTAAGCTTTCTTTGAAAAAATATTGAGAGTTTAATATATGAACAATATTGTATAAGGGAAGAAAAAGAATAAACGTGCAATAATAAGAATTTCAATTGTAGCTACAAGTCCGTCACAAATACATTTTTGCGCAAATATTTTTATGAAACAGAAAAATTCGCCGCAGTTGTAAATTTACTTGTAGCTACAAGTCTGGGATACTTGTAGTTATTAGTCTGTTTGATTTCTTTATGAAACAGAAATTTTCTAATAATTTACAAACTACACGTGAATTCACAAATAATTATTAGTGTTGTAGTTTTATGAAATAGGGCCCAGGTATGGACAGCACGCTGAGAAAAGAGCCAGAAAATTGTATGCCAAAACATATTGCCTTTTCCAAGTTGGTCTGATTATATCTCACAACCTGCCCTTTCTTGCCCAGATGGAATTGCATTAGACGGCGATAGTTTCAGGATGGTTGAAATAAAATCTCCAACGAAGGAAAGAGATATTTCTGCCAAAGATTTATTGCCAAGTTTCAGCTACCTTCATATAGAAAATGGCGAATATGCGCTTAAGAAAAGGCATACCTACTATGGCCAAGTTCAGCTCGGCTCGGCAATACTTAATCTGGATTTTTGCGACTTTGTGATTTGCTCCACATATGATAACTCTCATCATATTATTAAAATTTTTAAAGACGAGGAGTTTTTAAATTCTTTTATAAAAAGGTTGTGCCATATTTATTTTGAACAAATCGTTCCTTTCTTCAGAAATGATTAATTGGCATTCTATTTTTTCATTTTAGAAGCCGAAAAAGTTGGTCTCACAATTATTCTGTATGTCTGTTTCTTGATCAACAGACTAAACGGCACTTTTTTTTCCTTTTTTTTTGTCTTTTAAAAAAATATCAATATTTAACTTTCAGTAAAAAAAAAAACTATTTTTCTTGAAAAATGTCATTAATGGTTTCTCTCATAGAACCATCTTTTTGTTTGTTAGTACGGTCAAGTTAGATTTCATTATATGGAGCGCTGGGAACTTAATCCGAGGTCAGGTTTGACTTCACTATTCGATAAAGTATTGGTTCACGAGTCTTAAACTACATTTCCACAACTGTACCTAGAGTCATTTGGCCACCATTTTGCTTTGTATGTTCAATTTGATTTTTGCTTATAACTCGCGCATTTTTGATGTTAGGAAAAAAAATTGTAGCCCAAACTTGTAGAAAATTAAATTTTCTACAAAATATGTTAAATAACTTCTTTCGTTAAACACTCTTGTTTAAAAGTTACAGTCCATTAACAAAAAAAAATTAAAATTTTTGTTTCCAACTGCCATAATGTTTTTTTTTGTAAATCAAATAAAAAACACCATAATAAAAGTTATAGATCTTTTAATTATCTACATTGTTTGTCAGTACAGTTTCTTAATTGGAATAACGGTTCTCGCTTTGGAGCGAATATACGCTCGAGCAATCCGCACGGAATAAGTTTTTTTATTTATAATTTTTTTTTTTTTTTTTTAATACAATGTTCGGGACACCGAGTCTAATTTATGCTTCGAGTTTCGAAATGGTGTTTAAGGTTTTCTTACCACAATCACAAAAACGAGTGCTGTGACACGTGCATCACATTCGTTTTTTAGCCTTAGTGCGTTATTTATTTGTGTGGTTTCTCCAGGAGATAAGTCATTCAAAATATTCTAGATATTGTATTACTCGCTCCTTACATCTTAACCTTTCACAGTAGTATCTATCACAGTACACTTACTAGTCTATTATCTATAGTCTAGTCATATCGTATTTTTACTATGCAAATTGTGGGGTATTTTTGATTTATTCGCTCCTTTACGAAAAAAATGCAAGGAACTATGCAAAAATGCATTTTTTGAGAGTTTTTCACTAATCGCTCGAAGACTACCAACAATTCGAAAATTACATCAAAGTAGGTACCATTGAAAGTATACACAATTGCCAAACCTAAAAATGCATTTTTTTTTTTATTTTTAGATTCGAATATCTCAAAAACGTGACGTGATAGAGCAATTTCAAGGTCAGATTCGAAGTCAGCGCATCAAAGAAGATCAGAAAAGTTATATACTTTTCATATGGTTCATGTTACAGACAAAAATTCAAATTTCGTCACACAAAGTAATTTCTTAGAGCTTTCGAGTGGTTTTTCGAAAACAGTAAAATACGTCAATTTTCGACTATCGTAGAAAAAAAAACCTTAAAAAGAGATTTATTGGATATTGTGTATACTTTCAATGGTTCTTTGATGTAATTTTCGAATAATTGGTAGATTTGAGCCATAAGTGAAAAAACTCCCAAAAAATGCATTTCTGCATCATTTTTCGGTGTTTTTTTCCATGTGTGTCACGCAATTTTGTTGGGAAGCCTCATATTCGGATTCAGCACCCCCGAAAACATAAAGGAGCGAACAAATCAAAACTACCCCATAATTTGCATGGTAAAAATACGATATGACTGGACTATAGATAATAGACTAGTAAGTGTACTGTGATAGATACTACTGTGAAAGATACTGTGAAAGATAAAGATGTAAGGAGCGAGTAAGAGCAACAGGGGATCTTTTTTAACGATGAACATGATGATGATGACCACTATAGGACATTCCAAAAAGAGAAGACGAATATCGAAGTATAACAATATCTAGAATATTTTGAATGACTTATCTCCTGGAGAAGCCACACAAAAAATTACGCACTAAAGCTAAAAAACGAATGTGATGCACGTGTCACAGCACTCGTTTTTCAGATTGTGGTAAGAAAACCTTAAACACCATTTTGAAACTCGAAGCATAATGCTACATTTTCACCTAACGCTAATCTGAGATTTAATAAGGTTTACCTCAAATCTTCTTTAAATCTTGAAGATTTACCATACAAAAATTTATATCGTAAATCTGGGAGATTAGAAATTAATCTTGTTAAATCTGCCTAGGACAAATAGTTTTACAAATCGAATTAACCTTTTCTTTCATGGTGCTGAACGATTCATTCGAGACTCGATTCAGTTCTTCGTTTTTTGACACGAATCAAACATTCGAGATAACGAGAAAACTCAAAATAAAAAAATACGTTCTATGACAGGTACTACTAATAGTTGCTATGTTTAAAATTTTATAATTTTTGATGGTAGATCATTCTAATTTTAGTATATGAAAAAAGTTTAATCAAAATCGTAGGAGTCGTTTTCAAGCAAAAAAATATTTTCCTTTGCGGTTTTTTCACTTTTGTATGGAAGGTACCGTTATTTTTCATAAATGTAAAATTTTTTCTAAAAATATTTTAGAGAGTACTAAAAAAGTCTTAAATATCGAATTTCAAAAAAATCTATGATGCCGTTTTCGAAATATTTGATTTTCCAAAAAAAAATTTTAAATATTTTTTAAAAATCCAAAAAATATTTTTCAAAAATGTTGGTACACAAAACTATTAACAGTTTTTTGGAAGCTTCTGTATAAAAAAAAATAATTGAAATCGGTCATACCATTTTGAAAAAAATCAAAAATTAAAAAAATAGTTCCTTGGGAGGTACCATTAACAACCATTTTTGAAAAATGGTTTTCCACCCAAAGAAAGCCTTTACTAAAATAAATTTATTGAATTTTTTTTAAGAAAAGTTGTCGAGCCGTTTTTGAGAAAAATACGATTATGTAAATTTGCCAAAAAAAATGTATGACAGGTACCGTTATTTTTGGTTCTAAAAAAAAAAATGAAAAAAACGTGTCGGCAGAATCACCAAAAACCACTAAGTACCAAGTTTGAAGAAAATCGATCGAGCCGTTTAGGCTGTAGACGAACAGGCAGACAGACAGACAGACAGAATTGTGCCACCCACTTTTTTGGTGTTCTCTATCATCGTAATATCATGTTTGATTGTTATCTCAAATTTTTTTTCTGCACGTATCCAAAACTTGCCTTATAGTACCTATAATCGCAAGTAAAAATGTTTAGTAAAGTTGGAATATTAAAAACAAATTATTCATGTATTCCATACGGCTGTAATACGAGGGCCGTATTAAAAAACACCCCACAATTTTTAACCGTGTAGGAACCTGATAACTCCATAAAATAAATTGTGTACTTACGTCCACTTTACATCGAGCTAGAGCCTAAACGATTTTTGTAACGCTAATCGTCTTGTACTGGGTGGGACTGTGTTTAAACATAAGACTTGCAACAAAATCACCTGGGTACATCCGGATGGTCAAACTGAAAACCAAATTGACCACATCATGATTCAGCAGCGATGGGGGAAGTCAATGTGCGATGTTCGAAGCGTTAGAAATGCCGACATGGGAAGCGACCACCATTTGGTTCTCATGAGTCTCAAGCTACGAACTGCAGCTATACAACGTCAATCACAGGGTGCAGCAAGGATTTCGAAGTTCAATACAAATGCTTTAAGTGATCCCAACATATGTCGTAACTATGTCAACAACCTTAACGACAGAGCTTCGTCATTAAACGGAATCCAGAATTCAACAATTGATGAGATGTTGGGTGATATAAAAAGTGTTTTTATGGATGCTGGATCCGAAACTGTTACGTAGCCTGCTGCTTCACCCACATGATACCAAAAAGATAATTTCGTTTCAAATACCAACATCACTCACCCAATCCCACCCATCAAACACGAAACATATGTAGGTCTAGGTATATGACCCAGACTTTCAAAAGTTCAAATACCTATACCTACTTAAACGTTTTTTACTATGGACAATAATGATAATTCATCACTATTCAAATCGGCACATTCCCATAACGAAAGAGTAAATAACGCAAAATCACCTTTGCCTAATCCCAAATCCTCAGATACATTTTTCATTTATCTGTACACCAGAATAAACAAAAAAACAAAACAAAAATCCACACGCGAAGTGTCATAGAAACATTTATATTAGGTATCTACCTACATGAAAAGAAAACAAGGAAAAAAAAAGGGAAGGTACATACAAATGTATGTACCTACCAACGATCGGAAACCAGTTCAAATAATTCTTCATATACGCTTCCCAATTGCAAACTATTTGAAACCTGAAAAGCGAAAACCATATCCCAAATCATCAGATACATATCTACCTATATTATAGTTAGGTATATAGTTATGGCACATAGATACTATGTACACAATAAATAAAATATATCGACAGGTCAAATTGTATTATTCATTGCAAATGAAACGTATTTATTTAATCAAAAAGAGAAAAAAAAAAAGGCAAAGACTCACAAAGATCCATCATGAACTTCAATAACTCGTCGTAGGGGTGTATACAAGTACATGCAACTACATAATGAATGACCAGGTGGTGTAGAGCACTTGACTATCTGCGGAACATCAGACCTGAGTCTAAGGTTTTCCCTCTCGATCGAAAATTGCATAACATCGACGAACTCCGATCCGTAGCTGTGATGTTTCTTAGGTAAATAATGGAGATACATATGTAGAGGGTTGGTGTTTGGTGATGACATGATGAGTAGCTGCAACTGCAACGATGATCCATGTTCTGCGATGACGATGACGACCTGAAACAAAAAAAGAAAAAAGAAAATTAATAGAAATACATAAATATGGAATTGTTGTGTCGCTAGAGTGTTTCTGGGATATTCGGTTTCTAATATGAAACGTCCAGAAGCATTCTTAGCGACAATAAAAAAAAACTTATCCAGATGATGATGACGATCATGACTCCATTGAGGTGGTTGTTGGTCCTAAAATGGAATAAAGGGCAATTAAAATGAATGTAGGTATCTGGAAAAAAAAGTACAAACAAACGAATGTACCAACGGAGGTACCTACCTGTTGATGTTTTCGTGAAAATTGCAGATTTTCTTTATAATGTTTGATGCTTCTCCAGTATCCGAGCATTTTAGTTGAATTGATGAGATGTGAACTTAAGATTATTTTGTATCCGTATTGTTTAAACTTTATATTTTAATTATCAAAGAATTACACACACGTTTGTTGAAAAATTCCGCAAAAACACAAATGAAATAGGTAGAAACGTCAAGACATCAACAAGTTAACGAAGATACGCGATCTTGTGGCGAGTAGGTGTAGTTGGAAGGGACAAAGTGCAATTAGTAGGAAGTAAGAAATCAATCATGATTTACAAATTAAAGTTTTTTTGTGCAATATTAGGATTATTATTGATTAAGATGAGAGTTAAGACTGATAGAATTAGATTATAAGTATTATTAGTTGTTTTAATTAAGTTATTTGGACACTATTAACATTTTTATAACAGGAAGTGTTATAAAGTAGTTAATACGGATGAGCACACACCCTTTAGTATGACGAAAGAAGACGTCTATGACGAGCGAAAGTAATAGATTAAGGGGAGTAGGAAAGTTAAGTTTCCAGTGCGAAGAACGAAAGAATTATTGAAAGAGGAGAATAGAAAGTAGGGCAAAAAGTCAATGACCGACGGTTATGCAATTTTGAATTCGTGTCATTTCAAAAGAAAAAGTGCAACCGATAGCATCTGGTTGAATGCATAACAGTACGGGATATCAAGTTGGTTCGCTACTTACTGTGCATAGTTTTTTTTTCCGTTTGGACAAAGAAAAATTGTTCTTGCAAAGAAAAACCGGAATAAATTATTAAAATTAATTTCGATAAAGTTTTAAAGGTGGGAATAATTTTTTGAGTGATTGTTAGACCGTTTTAGTTAAAAGAAAAATTATTTTAGTAAAAAAAAAATAGCTGGCAGTTAAACAGGCGGCAAACGATTACCCGGAAGAGACCCACTGGCACATTCCTTGGGGGTGGAAATTACTCATAAAAAAAAAGCAGAGGTAAATGAAAAGAGAGTAGTTATTTGATTAGGAAATTGTTAGACAGTGAGATTAAAAATATTTAAAATATCCTCTAGGTTAAGGGTAAGAAAATTCAAAATTTTTCTCCCTGGCTGATCACATGACTGGCTGTATACACGTATATCTATCCGCCTAAATACAGATATACACACATTTATAAGTATAAATATATATATATAGCCAAGGTTAAAGCGCTAGGCAGAGAAAAGCCTTAGCCTCTGCGTGATTTTTTTGCTGGTTAAAGATCCAAACTCGAGGATTCTTTGGAAAACGTCGATTAAAGCGACAGGGTGCTCCTGTGGGCTAAGTGGGCTAGCAGTAACGCAAATTTTTGGTGAAATACTAAAAGAAAGTGCTAGTCACAGAATAAAAGACTATAAAAATAACAGGGTGCTCCAGAACGAGAAGACATATTCCGTCATTAAAAATAGATTTTTATTAGTTTTTATTGAAATTAGTAATTTCTTTCAATCTATAATTTTTTTCCTTTTTTTCCTTTTTTAAAATAACGTAAAGTGAATGACTTTTTTTTTATAAATTTTTTTCAAATTTTGATTTACCTTTAAATTCATTAAAACATAAAGTAAAGAGAAATAGCAAAGAAAAGTTATAGATGGTAAAATTAAATATCTATATAATCTTGAATTGAAATATTTTCTGTGCTTGCGTGAAGTGGAATATACATATAAACCTATATATATATATATAAAGAAGCAACTAGTGCACGAACAAGGCTCAAACAAACTTAAAGCCTATACATACTTACCGTCATCCAGGAACGTGCTGCCGGCAGGACCTCGTGGGACGAAGAACCGTAAGTGATTTTTTTTTACTAAAAATTATATTGAAATACAAACCTATATTTATATATACATATAAAAACTTATATACATATGAAGTTTCCAAAAAGCAGAGAAGAGAAGGTGAAACATAAAATTCCTTTTTGTGAACTATTTTTATAACTTTTCTTGATTTTTTTTTATCTCTTTTATATAAATATCTTATTCTTGATTATATTGTTTTCATTGAATTTTTGAATTTTTGATTTTTGAATTTTGAATTTTGAATTTTTGAATTATTGAATCTTTGATTATTAGTTGATAGATACATTTGTAAATGGTAGGGGACCATAAAGGTCTATGGTTAGAATAAAACCAAAGCATTTTGTGGAAAAATTTGGTTTCATTTGAATTTTTAATTATGGGTTGCTAAATACTTTCAGTGATGGTGTGTGGTGGCTTGGCTAGCCCGGCTTCCTGTTGGTTAAAGTGATGAGGGAAATGACTTGAGCGGACGATACGAACTTTTGACTAAGGGATGTGCCGACATTAAATATACAATTACGATTGTGATCGGGGGTTCGCATTAGGGGTCATCTCCTACAATAAGGCTGTGGAGATGAAATAGGTTGTATTTCGTAAATACAAGGGAGGGTAGCCAACTTTTGACAATAACACCTGTCAAGGCTCTTAATGATTTGGCGAACCATTGTCTGGGAGAGACAGTGGGACGTTTGTCGATTTTTTTCTTTGAAAAGAAAAAATGGAAGATTTTTTTTCTTTGAATAGATTTACGAATATAGATTTAAATAGTTTTACAATAGAGTTTTAACATTTGTATAATGAAGATTCATTATATCCAATAAGGATATAAACACATTAGTTATAGAGTTTAGAGGTTGTTAGGTTATAGTTTTTTTTTAATTTAATAAAATTTTCCTTTTTTTTCATGAGAATATTGATTTAAACCCCATTCTTTCTCTCAGGCAGTGGCATAGGCCACTGGATTTGTGCATTCCTTTTTTTATTTTTCCTTTACCTTGATTCCTATTCCTATCCTTTCCCCATTACAAGGCATGACATTTTGTTTGATGAGTGGGAGGTGTATGGAAGGGGGCAAGAACCACCCCATTACGTCGAGCTTAGCCGAGCGGATACAAGCATGCCAAGGCCCCTTTTCCAGCACCGAAGATGCCTCCGTGGCCAACCCCGTACTCATAACAATGGCGCCCAACGAATCGAACGGCTTACAGATCCATCTCATCTTCAAGGAGATGATCTTTAGTACGAAGGTCATCCCCTTGGATTTGCGATAATCTGGCATATTTTTTTTTCATTAATTTTATATATTTCCCTATCCTTTATAGCACAAATTTAGGGACCGTTAAAGCTCTTTGTAAGGCGATAGATGAAAGATAGCTGTCCGATCTTACGGGTCGAGAACCTGAAGATTTAGTGAGGTGATCTGAAGTCTATCGCAAGTCAAAGAGCGGAATGGGGTTGAGATGCCGCACACTTTTTGCTTTCCGTACAGTCAGGCACAGCCAGACTTATAGTGAGGCATAAGTGTGCGACATTTAAATCCTATTCGTGTGGAGGTTGATCCTAAACCTCCTGCCAGCCTACCATCAGGTTGAACACCAGATTTTACGATGTGGTAGGGAAGTTTGGGATGGACTGAAGCACTCGCCAAATCACAGGAGCACCGATCACAATCATGACCGACAGACTTTATAGGACGTAAACGACACAAGTTATTTTTTTGGTTATTTTTTTTTTCTCTAGGATAGTTCTGGAAAACTAGTCGAAGCTCCACACACCACCGCGCATTTTGATTATCAAACAACCCAACTATTGTTATTATTGAGTTTTTTTGCTAAGTGCAACTATAATTAATATTTTTATTCTTTATACAAATACGTAGTTCCTTTTTTTTTGAATTCATACATTTATCAAAAGATTGGTACAACTTCATTTGTTGTAATTTTTATATTTCATTTTTTTTTTAACTTTTTTTATTTGTGAATTTTAGTAAATAGATTTTTTTCTTTGAATTGAATGCAAGTCTTCTTTTAGAGTTTTTCTTTTTTTAGAATTTTCGAAAGCCAGCTATATTTTGAATTTTATTTGTTTGCTAGCTGATTCAAAAAGAAAAAAAAAAAAGGGAAAAGATTTTTTTTGGAGACAGAAGTAGAAGAAGTAAAACAATGGCAGGTAGAAAAAAAAATACAGGGGCGGTTCCAAAGAATTCTGTTGCGGTACAGAATCAAAATCGTCGTCTGAGGAGAGATCTTGGGCAAGAGGAGGAAGCAATAGCACTTCCTGAAAACCCAAACGCTATGTCAACCCTTAACGGGAATGAATCAAGCAGATCCCTCGGTGAAAGCCAACCAGCAACAAACGGGCATAGCTCCAATTCTTCTTCTGACCTAATTCAAAGGGAAAAGGGAAGAGCAAATTTGCTTCTCCAGACTAACGAGTCAGGTGAAAGCACAGGTTTAAACGACCAAGAAGATATTGAAGGGGTTCTTGATCAGATAAGAAGAATACAAATCCAGGAAGAAAATATTCATGCGGATATAGATGCTATGTATAGAAATTCTGAGCAAACGTCCATAGGAAATACGCAACCTCAGCACCCGCGTGAATTAGATACAGATTTTCTGCGTAGGATACCTGAGCCTGATCAGAATAATACACGCAAAATTGAGATAGCAGTGGCGACTGCTATATCAGAAAACAATAGTAGGACCTTGGCGATGTTCCATGAGGGGATGTCAAAGATGTTCCTCAGCATGGAAAAAAATGTCAAGGCTTTAAATGATAAAATAGATAGCCTACAAAACTCTACAAAACAAAGTAGTATTCCACCTCCAAGGATCCCCGAGCCAGTTACTCAAACTGATAATTTTAGGCTGCCAACTAATAAAGACTCTAGAGAATTTAGGGATCCAGGAAGACGGGTAGAGGTCCGCAAGTGGGGCATAAAATTTGACGGGACATCGAAGTCAATGCCTGTCGAAAGTTTCATTTTCAGGGTAGAGACTCTACAACGAAAAAGTGGTCTTAGTAATGAAGACCTACTTGCCAACTTTCATCATCTGGTAACAGGTGCTGCCGAGACATGGTACTGGCAATACCTAGAGGAAAATGCAGATGATGATTTGCATAATTATTTTGACCTCAAAACTGAATTATTGAACCAGTTCAGAATCAATCGCAGGGACCATGAAGTGCTACGGCAAATCATGGATAGGAGACAACTGCCTCATGAGACTTTTGATGAATTTTACAGCGATGTTAGGTCACTGTGCTTACAAATGCAAAATCGTCCTAAGGAACAGGATTTAATAGGCATTTTGAGACCTAATCTGAAAGATAGAGTGGCAACACTCATATTCGGTTCATCAATTAATTCAATTCACGACCTTAGAGAGGTATGTAGACGTGCTGAGAAGCATTTATCAGCAAGAGATAATAGAACTAGAAAGAATATAAGTGAGGTAGGAATTAGATCTCAAGATAGACCAGAAGATACGTGGACAGATGAAGACCTTGACAACATAAATGAAGAAGACTTTGACATAGCTGCCTTACAACAAAAACGCTCAAACAAAAGCAACGAAAGGACAAATTTTAACAAACAAAAACCTATGGGAGTTGAAAAAGACAGAAAGCCTATGAGTGGAACTGAACTAAAAAAGGATGTGTGCAGCAATAACCCACAAGCTTGCCCATCTAGTTTCCACACGCTCACATGCTTTTGTTGTGGACAAGGCACAATGTCGTTCAAGTGTGCAGCGTGTTTGGGAAAAGCGACAGTCGACAGTGCATCCGGGAAACCACTGTCGACGACAAACATAGCGCCCGGGAACCAACACCCACTAGAAAAATAAAAATTTTAGAAAGGAATAAAAATGAATTCAGTATCCCGTCTCAACATGAAATTCCTCCACGGAAACCCCTTCACCAAAGGTTGGTCGAATACCAAGAGGCCAGAAAAAGAATTTTCGGTGAAGAAATAGAAAAGACTGAAAAGAAATCAAGAAATTATTTAAAGATTTCTAAATTGAGGGAAAAGTGTGCAATATATAGGTTAAGGAAAAACAATATTGAATCATCTGTGATAACTACTACTGACGACAATAGACCCTACACTAAAGTGTGCATTGACAAAGAAGACATAATGGGTCTATTAGATAGTGGAGCTTCGGTTAGCTGCCTGGGGAAAAACGCAATAGAATTTGTAAAAAAACATGACTTGGTAATGACGAAAATGAAAGAAGATATTAGGACAGCTGATGGAAAACATCAACAGATTCTAGGTAGATGCAAAACCAAAGTCTCGTGGGGTGGTAAAACTCAGGATTTAGAACTGTATATAGTTCCATCTCTGCAGCAACAACTATACCTTGGGGTAGACTTCTGGAGGGCTTTTAAAGTCGCTCCAAATATCGTCAGTGCTCTCGACTATCCATCGCCGACGGAAGGGCCAGATGCTGATCCCATGCGGGTGCTCACACCAGCACAAGCTGAAGAACTAGAACGGATCAAAAAGCAATTTCCTTCGTTCGCGGTGCTGGGATTGGGTAAAACAAGTCTAGAAGAACACGTTATAGAGATGGAAGACGACAGCATTCCCATCAAGCAACGACACTACCCAATCTCACCCGTCGTCCAGAAATTAATGTATGAGGAACTTGACCGTATGCTCGCACTAGGTGTGATAGAGGAAAGCAATAGTGACTATAGTTCTCCAGTTGTTTTTTTTCCTCTGGAGGCCAAATCAAGAGAGAAGACGGCTTTCACAGTCCCTGGGCGACCATTGTACCAGTTCACGGTTATGCCGTTTGGACTGTGCAATGCCGCCCAGAGAATGTGTAAGCTGATGGACAAGGTCATTCCCGCTCGAATGAGAGAGAATGTCTTTGTCTATCTCGATGATCTCTTGATTTGTTCTCCAGATTTTGAGACTCATATGAAGGTACTGGAGGAGGTGGCGAGTTGTTTGCGAAAGGCGGGTCTCACTATTAACGTGGAGAAAAGCAAATTCTGTTTTAAGGAGATTAAGTATCTTGGCTATTTCGTCGGAGATGGATGTCTGAGGACAGATCCCGAAAAGGTTTCAGCGGTGAAGGAGTTTCCAATTCCAAAGACTCCTAAGCAACTCCGTCGGTTCCTAGGGATGACGGGATGGTATAGACGCTTTATACCCAATTTCGCGTCTATATCATCCCCGATGACAGACTGTCTTAAAAAGGGTAAAGAATTTGTTATGACAAACGAAGCGATAAAAGCTTTCGACGAACTGAAAACGACTCTGGTCACTGCACCAATTTTGACAAACCCAGACTTTTCCAAACACTTCTACATCCAGTGTGATGCTTCAACTTCAGGTGTAGGGAGTGTTCTTTTCCAGAAGGATCCTGAGGAGAACGAACGGCCTATAGCGTTCATGTCTCAGAAACTCAATCCTGCTCAAAGGAACTACACGGTGACTGAGCTTGAATGCTTTGCGGCCGTTCTGTCAGTAAAGAAGTTCAGGGCCTATATTGAAGGATTACCTTTCACAATAATAACGGATCATGCGAGCCTGAAATGGTTGATGACCCAAAAGGACCTATCTGGCCGTCTAGCCAGATGGAGTTTTAAACTACAGGGCTTCGACTTTACGATTGAACATAGGAAAGGTACCCTCAATGTAGTCCCTGATACTCTCTCACGTATCCATATGGACGAGCTCAATCCCGAGAGAGAAATGCAGGAAGTTGACTTCAATTCCCCATATTTTTGTTCGCAGGAATATGAGGAGTTGAAGAAAACGGTATCCGACAGCAAAGACCGGCTCCCTGATGTGTGTGTTTCGGAGGGTTTTGTGTACAAACGGACTGACATACGGACTGGTGACGAACTCCAAGAAGACAGAGCTTGGAAACTCTGGGTTCCGAAGGAGTTGCATAGGAGCCTTTTGGAAGCGGCTCACAATTCACCCGCTGCTGGTCATGGAGGAATCCACAAGACCTTGTCGAAGTTGCGGCAGAGATACTATTGGCCAAATATGACCACTGACGTACGGGAACACATAAGTTCCTGTGATATATGCAAACGTAACAAACCCCTAAACACGATTTCTCGACCACCTATGGGTCAACAAGTAGTAACGGAGCGACCGTTTCAGCGTCTTTATATAGACTTCTTGGGGCCCTATCCAAGATCAAAATCAGGACACACTCACATTTTTATTTGTTTAGATCACTTCAGCAAATTTGTATTTTTGAAACCAATTCGCAAGGCGACGTCAGCCGAAGTAGTTAAATACTTAGAGGAAAACATCTTCCACATCTTCGGCGTACCTGAGTATGTCCATTCAGACAACGGAAAACAGTTTATTTCCGAACTGTTTTCCAGCTTTTTGAAACGATATGGAGTGAATCATATACGAACGGCACTCTACTCACCGCAAGCCAACGCGTCAGAAAGGGTAAACCGATCGGTGCTAGCTAAAATTAGGTCCTATCTCGATAATGACCAACGAAACTGGGACACCCATGTAAGCAACGCTGCATTTTCATTAAGGAGTGTCATTCACGACTCAATTTCATATGAACCGTATTACGCAGTGTTCGGTACCCAAATGATACAGCACGGAGATGCCTACGAGCTTCTCCGAAAACTTGACGCCTTGAGAGACACTAGTGTGAATGTAGTTAGCAAAAATGACAAATTAGAACTGATTCGAAACAAAATTTTTGAAAATCTCAAACTATCTCATCAAAAGACCACAAAACAATATAATCTTCGATCAAAAGAAATTAAATATAAAGTAGGACAAATTGTGTTTCGAAGAAACTTTAAGCAAAGTAGTCGTGTAGACAAATATAATGCCAAGCTAGGACCTAAATTTATAAAGTCAATTGTTCTCAGATCAATCGGGAATTCATTATATGAAATTGGCAACTTGAATGGTACAAAAGTGGGAGTCTTTCACGCGAAAGACTTGCACACCTAAACAACAGGGTTTAACTTTTTTTTTGACGCACTCAAGCTACTAGTTGCTTACGATAATCTGTGATATACATGTGTGTGCTGTTCCGAGCTTTTATTTATTTATGAATTATTTATTTATTATTTATTTATTCATTATTTATTTATTTATTTATTTATTTATTCTTATATCCATTTATTATTATTTATTTATTTATTTATCTTTTCTTACTACCTACAGAGTTTTATTTATTTATTAGAATATTATTTATTGCTTTATTTATTCACTTTATTTATTTCCTGTTATAGCTATTTTTGTTTAATATTGATTTGATTACAAATATATTCATAGAGAAACAAAGACTGACTAGGATTAGCTTTTAGAGAAACAAAGACTGACTAGGATTAGCTTTTAGAGAAACAAAGACTGATTAGCTCGATAAGAAAATTATTCAAAAGGTAACCAAAAATCAATTCATCTATGAAGTAGGTAGGTATCTATAGTTTCAATCAATAGTTCAAATATGTGCACCCACCACAAGAAACTCATATAGATACCTACGAAAAGCTCAGATATCAACAAACAAAAAATAAAATAAAAACAACCCTTATTCCTCAAAAGATAAATTAGACAAATACCTTACTACAATGCCCGGGCTTGTCAAAATCAACCGAAGGTTTTTTCAGGGCGTGGGACCTACCACACGTTGCCGAACGGCATGCAACTAAATTAGATACACCGACTGCAATTCAATACATTCTAACAACTAGAAGCAACAGACACTTTTATTGCGAGGTACGTCATCTCGCGACCACTCGAAGACCTACGTCGAGCTTGTTACGTAGCCTGCTGCTTCACCCACATGATACCAAAAAGATAATTTCGTTTCAAATACCAACATCACTCACCCAATCCCACCCATCAAACACGAAACATGTGTAGGTCTAGGTATATGACCCAGACTTTCAAAAGTTCAAATACCTATACCTACTTAAACGTTTTTTACTATGGACAATAATGATAATTCATCACTATTCAAATCGGCACATTCCCATAACGAAAGAGTAAATAACGCAAAATCACCTTTGCCTAATCCCAAATCCTCAGATACATTTTTCATTTATCTGTACACCAGAATAAACAAAAAAACAAAACAAAAATCCACACGCGAAGTGTCATAGAAACATTTATATTATGTATCTACCTACATGAAAAGAAAACAAGGAAAAAAAAAAGGGAAGGTACATACAAATGTATGTACCTACCAACGATCGGAAACCAGTTCAAATAATTCTTCATATACGCTTCCCAATTGCAAACTATTTGAAACCTGAAAAGCGAAAACCATATCCCAAATCATCAGATACATATCTACCTATATTATAGTTAGGTATATAGTTATGGCACATAGATACTATGTACACATATCGTCCGGTACAATAAATAAAATATATCGACAGGTCAAATTGTATTATTCATTGCAAATGAAACGTATTTATTTAATCAAAAAGAGAAAAAAAAAAAGGCAAAGACTCACAAAGATCCATCATGAACTTCAATAACTCGTCGTAGGGGTGTATACAAGTACATGCAACTACATAATGAATGACCAGGTGGTGTAGAGCACTTGACTATCTGCGGAACATCAGACCTGAGTCTAAGGTTTTCCCTCTCGATCGAAAATTGCATAACATCGACGAACTCCGATCCGTAGCTGTGATGTTTCTTAGGTAAATAATGGAGATACATATGTAGAGGGTTGGTGTTTGGTGATGACATGATGAGTAGCTGCAACTGCAACGATGATCCATGTTCTGCGATGACGATGACGACCTGAAACAAAAAAAGAAAATTAATAGAAATACATAAATATGGAATTGTTGTGTCGCTAGAGTGTTTCTGGGATATTCGGTTTCTAATATGAAACGTCCAGAAGCATTCTTAGCGACAATAAAAAAAAACTTATCCAGATGATGATGACGATCATGACTCCATTGAGGTGGTTGTTGGTCCTAAAATGGAATAAAGGGCAATTAAAATGAATGTAGGTATCTGGAAAAAAAAGTACAAACAAACGAATGTACCAACGGAGGTACCTACCTGTTGATGTTTTCGTGAAAATTGCAGATTTTCTTTATAATGTTTGATGCTTCTCCAGTATCCGAGCATTTTAGTTGAATTGATAAGATGTGAACTTAAGATTATTTTGTATCCGTATTGTTTAAACTTTATATTTTAATTTTCAAAGAATTACACACACGTTTGTTGAAAAATTCCGCAAAAACACAAATGAAATAGGTAGAAACGTCAAGACATCAACAAGTTAACGAAGATACGCGATCTTGTGGCGAGTAGGTGTAGTTGGAAGGGACAAAGTGCAATTAGTAGGAAGTAAGAAATCAATCATGATTTACAAATTAAAGTTTTTTTGTGCAATATTAGGATTATTATTGATTAAGATGAGAGTTAAGACTGATAGAATTAGATTATAAGTATTATTAGTTATTTTAATTAAGTTATTTGGACACTATTAACATTTTTATAACAGGAAGTGTTATAAAGTAGTTAATACGGATGAGCACACACCCTTTAGTATGACGAAAGAAGACGTCTATGACGAGCGAAAGTAATAGATTAAGGGGAGTAGGAAAGTTAAGTTTCCAGTGCGAAGAACGAAAGAATTATTGAAAGAGGAGAATAGAAAGTAGGGCAAAAAGTCAATGACCGACGGTTATGCAATTTTGAATTCGTGTCATTTCAAAAGAAAAAGTGCAACCGATAGCATCTGGTTGAATGCATAACAGTACGGGATATCAAGTTGGTTCGCTACTTACTGTGCATAGTTTTTTTTTCCGTTTGGACAAAGAAAAATTGTTCTTGCAAAGAAAAACCGGAATAAATTATTAAAATTAATTTCGATAAAGTTTTAAAGGTGGGAATAATTTTTTGAGTGATTGTTAGACCGTTTTAGTTAAAAGAAAAATTATTTTAGTAAAAAAAAAATAGCTGGCAGTTAAACAGGCGGCAAACGATTACCCGGAAGAGACCCACTGGCACATTCCTTGGGGGTGGAAATTACTCATAAAAAAAAAGCAGAGGTAAATGAAAAGAGAGTAGTTATTTGATTAGGAAATTGTTAGACAGTGAGATTAAAAATATTTAAAATATCCTCTAGGTTAAGGGTAAGAAAATTCAAAATTTTTCTCCCTGGCTGATCACATGACTGGCTGTATACACGTATATCTATCCGCCTAAATACAGATATACACACATTTATAAGTATAAATATATATATATAGCCAAGGTTAAAGCGCTAGGCAGAGAAAAGCCTTAGCCTCTGCGTGATTTTTTTGCTGGTTAAAGATCCAAACTCGAGGATTCTTTGGAAAACGTCGATTAAAGCGACAGGGTGCTCCTGTGGGCTAAGTGGGCTAGCAGTAACGCAAATTTTTGGTGAAATACTAAAAGAAAGTGCTAGTCACAGAATAAAAGACTATAAAAATAACAGGGTGCTCCAGAACGAGAAGACATATTCCGTCATTAAAAATAGATTTTTATTAGTTTTTATTGAAATTAGTAATTTCTTTCAATCTATAATTTTTTTCTTTTTTTTCCTTTTTTAAAATAACGTAAAGTGAATGATTTTTTTTTTTATAAATTTTTTTCAAATTTTGATTTACCTTTAAATTCATTAAAACATAAAGTAAAGAGAAATAGCAAAGAAAAGTTATAGATGGTAAAATTAAATATCTATATAATCTTGAATTGAAATATTTTCTGTGCTTGCGTGAAGTGGAATATACATATAAACCTATATATATATATATAAAGAAGCAACTAGTGCGCGAACAAGGCTCAAACAAACTTAAAGCCTATACATACTTACCGTCATCCAGGAACGTGCTGCCGGCAGGACCTCGTGGGACGAAGAACCGTAAGTGATTTTTTTTTACTAAAAATTATATTGAAATACAAACCTATATTTATATATACATATAAAAACTTATATACATATGAAGTTTCCAAAAAGCAGAGAAGAGAAGGTGAAACATAAAATTCCTTTTTGTGAACTATTTTTATAGTCCAGTAACTATATACATTAGACCTTGCGTCAGGTCCGGTAGTTCTGATTTTTTGCTGAGTTGTTTATGATGTTGGCCTAGTATTAAATCTGATTTTTCGACCTCGAGCGCCGAACGCAACATTGGTAAAAATCCAAAAAAACGCGAATTTTTCGCGGTTTTTTCACTTATTGGCTATTTTAACCATTAAGCCTTAACTTTCGAATAAAATATTGTTCTACGATTTCAACCTTACTAAATTTGCTTCAATTTGAGTCCAAAGCCGGTTCTGTAGACATAACGGTTTCCAAGGGACGGCATTTCAAAATATAGCAATAAAAAATTTAAAACAACAAGTAGTAAATAAAACAGTATAATAACAAAAACATGGTCTTTGACATATGCTGCATCAAAGCAATAGAGCGTGTAGATTGGGCCAAAAGAAGAAAACAATAGTACCGGATGGGGGGTATATATCCCCCCGTTTAGGCGGGAGGGGCAATTTTAAGAAAAGTTGACTTCAAATAGAAAAATAACCATAAAAATACAATGGTAATATCTGGACGAAAATCCATTCCTCATCTCAAAGCCAGAAATCCATTCCTTAATTTTTTTTTAAATAAAGTTTTTTTAGCTAATAGTTTTTGAAAAATTTACTTTCAAACTCAAAATTTTGACAAAAAGTCGATTTTTTTTTGTTAATCTATTTTTTTTTTTATTTTATGGAATTAAGTACTATTTTTGATTTTGATTTTCAATGCCCTTATTAATTCTTGGTTAAAAACTAAAAACCAAAAGCTAAAATGACTTCTAGTTTTTGAGAAAACTAGAATTAACATGATCAACTTCACTGTTTTCAGTCTAGTATCCTTTTTCTTCGGGGTGGGAGGGCTCTGCCTCAGATGCGGTAGCTCTGATTTTTAGATGATTTGTCTATGATGTTGGCCTTAGCAATAATCCAAGTTTTCGACCTCGAGCGCCGAACGCAACTTTGTGAAATACGCAAAAAACCGAGAAATTTTCGCGGTTTTTTCAGTTATTGGCCATTTTAACCTTTAAGGCCTGGTTTTCGATTATAACTTTGCTCTACCATTTCAAAATAATTAAATGGGCTTCAATTTGAGCTAAGAATCAATTCAAATTGTGAATTTTTTCATCAACTTTTGAATTTAGAATGCTGCAAATCGAATTGAAGGGGGCTTATTCACCCCTTGTGTGAAATCGTTTGCCCCTTTTCAATGATTTTTATATACTGTGTAGCGTGTCATGTTGGCTTTATTTTAAGATCTTAATCATGAAGATCGGATGAGTAGAAACGAAGTTATGATTTTTTAAGGTCAACCATATAAAACTCGAACTAAAACATTCGCTTCAGATAACTCACTGGTGGGTACTGAACTGAGTACTGTTTTAGTTCGAGTTTTATATGGTTGACCTTAAAAAATCATAACTTCGTTTCTACTCATCCGATCTTCATGATTAAGATCTTAAAATAAAGCCAACATGACACGCTACACAGTATACAAAAATCATTGAAAAGGGGCAAACGATTTCACACAAGGGGTGAATAAGCCCCCTTCAATTCGATTTGCAGCATTCTAAATTCAAAAGTTGATGAAAAAATTCACAATTTGAATTGATTCTTAGCTCAAATTGAAGCCCATTTAATTATTTTGAAATGGTAGAGCAAAGTTATAATCGAAAACCAGGCCTTAAAGGTTAAAATGGCCAATAACTGAAAAAACCGCGAAAATTTCTCGGTTTTTTGCGTATTTCACAAAGTTGCATTCGGCGCTCGAGGTCGAAAACTTGGATTATTGCTAAGGCCAACATCATAAACAACTCATCTAAAAATCAGAACTACCGCATCTGAGGCAGAGCCCTCCCACCCCGAAGAAAAAGGATACTAGACTGAAAACAGTGAAGTTGATCATGTTAATTCTAGTTTTCTCAAAAACTAGAAGTCATTTTAGCATTTGGTTTTTAGTTTTTAGCCAAGAATTAATAAGGGCATTGAAAATCAAAATCAAAAATAGTACTTAATTCCATAAAATAAAAAAAAAAAAATAGATTAACAAAAAAAAATCGACTTTTTGTCAAAATTTTGAGTTTGAAAGTAAATTTTTCAAAAACTATTAGCTAAAAAAACTTTATTTAAAAAAAAATTAAGGAATGGATTTCTGGCTTTGAGATGAGGAATGGATTTTCGTCCAGATATTACCATTGTATTTTTATGGTTATTTTTCTATTTGAAGTCAACTTTTCTTAAAATTGCCCCTCCCGCCTAAACGGGAGGATATATACCCCGCATCCGGTACTATTGTTTTCTTCTTTTGGCCCAATCTACACGCTCTATTGCTTTGATGCAGCATATGTCAAAGACCATGTTTTTGTTATTATACTGTTTTATTTACTACTTGTTGTTTTAAATTTTTTATTGCTATATTTTGAAATGCCGTCCCTTGGAAACCGTTATGTCTACAGAACCGGCTTTGGACTCAAATTGAAGCAAATTTAGTAAGGTTGAAATCGTAGAACAATATTTTATTCGAAAGTTAAGGCGTAATGGTTGAAATAGCCAATAAGTGAAAAAACCGCGAAAAATTCGCGTTTTTTTGGATTTTTACCAATGTTGCGTTCGGCGCTCGAGGTCGAAAAATCAGATTTAATACTAGGCCAACATCATAAATAACTCAGCGAAAAATCAGAACTACCGGACCTGACGCAAGGTCTCAGTACTATGAAACTACAAGGTTACTGGACTATTATAACTTTTCTTGATTTTTTTTTATCTCTTTTATATAAATATCTTATTCTTGATTATATTGTTTTCATTGAATTTTTGAATTTTTGATTTTTGAATTTTGAATTTTTGAATTATTGAATCTTTGATTATTAGTTGATAGATACATTTGTAAATGGTAGGGGACCATAAAGGTCTATGGTTAGAATAAAACCAAAGCATTTTGTGGAAAAATTTGGTTTCATTTGAATTTTTAATTATGGGTTGCTAAATACTTTCAGTGATGGTGTGTGGTGGCTTGGCTAGCCCGGCTTCCTGTTGGTTAAAGTGATGAGGGAAATGACTTGAGCGGACGATACGAACTTTTGACTAAGGGATGTGACGACATTAAATATACAATTACGATTGTGATCGGGGGTTCGCATTAGGGGTCATCTCCTACAATAAGGCTGTGGAGATGTAATAGGTTGTATTTCGTAAATACAAGGGAGGGTAGCCAACTTTTGACAATAACACCTGTCAAGGCTCTTAATGATTTGGCGAACCATTGTCTGGGAGAGACAGTGGGACGTTTGTCGATTTTTTTCTTTGAAAAGAAAAAATGGAAGATTTTTTTTCTTTGAATAGATTTACGAATATAGATTTAAATAGTTTTACAATAGAGTTTTAACATTTGTATAATGAAGATTCATTATATCCAATAAGGATATAAACACATTAGTTATAGAGTTTAGAGGTTGTTAGGTTATAGTTTTTTTTTAATTTAATAAAATTTTCCTTTTTTTTCATGAGAATATTGATTTAAACCCCATTCTTTCTCTCAGGCAGTGGCATAGGCCACTGGATTTGTGCATTCCTTTTTTTATTTTTCCTTTACCTTGATTCCTATTCCTATCCTTTCCCCATTACAAGGCATGACATTTTGTTTGATGAGTGGGAGGTGTATGGAAGGGGGCAAGAACCACCCCATTACGTCGAGCTTAGCCGAGCGGATACAAGCATGCCAAGGCCCCTTTTCCAGCACCGAAGATGCCTCCGTGGCCAACCCCGTACTCATAACAAAACTGTACCCAAGCAGTCGAGAGTTAGAGACTCTTGGATATCCCAAGACACCTGGGATAAAATTGAGCTTCGCAAATCGTTGAAGATGCAAATAAATGCTGAAGCGGATGCTCAACGAAAGGCTGAATTGCGAAGAGAGTATCGCTTAGCACATAAGATGGTCTAGAAGAAGAGGAGATATGAGGGAACTGTACCAAATATCCAAGGAAGTTGTCGGGAAGAAAAGCAACACCAATCATCCTGTAATGGATGTGGATGGTACACTTTTGGTATCAATCGAGGATCAGCTGCGCAGGTGGAAGGATCACTTTTGTGCCTTGCTTAATGAGGATTCTGTCGAGCAAAGTGCTGAAGTGCCCCAGCTTAACGAGATGCGTAGATCATATAGGGGTATTGACATCGAACCCCCTACAAAACTGGAAATTCAATCTTCGATTAATCTTCTCAAAAACAACAAAGCAGCTGGACTTGACGGTATACCAGCAGAGTTCCTGAAAGCTGACCCTGTCAGAGCGGCTAGTATTCTACACCCGTTGATACAAGCTGTGTGGGAAAACGAAATCTATCCCAGCGACTGGAAGGATGGTGTAATTGTTAAGCTGCCAAAGAAAGGTGATTTTAAGAATTGCAACAATTGCGGGTGGCAATTGTGCAGTGGATGTAATGCTTGACTGCTAGCTTAGAGGTGTGGGTTCGAGCCCCATTCTAGGCAGCATTCTTTTCTATATTCTCCCAGCTTAACTGGACGCCACCCGTGAGATTTAATGAGATAATAAACACCTTGATCTCAATCCACTGTGCCAAATCTTTCCTATCTTCCTACTCTTTCTAACTAGTGCCGTGCAATTCAGGTTGCATTTAAAAGACCTTAGGTCTTACAGGCATATAGTTAAAATTATTTAAAAAAAAAAAAAAAAAAAAAAAACAATTGGCGAGGTATTACAGTTTTGTCCGTTTTCCAAAATTAATGGCAACCATCATTCTGGAGCGGATAAAGGTTAGAATCGAGTCTACACTCAAGAAGCATCAAGCTGGTTTCCCGGAGTGGGCGGTCTTGTGTCGACCATATCAACACTCTGCGTATCGTTCTTGAGCAGTCTGCGGAGTTTCAATCACCGCTTTACCTCATGTTCGTGGATTTTGAGAAGGCCTTTGACCGAGTCAACCGTGAATGTATATGGAGATCACTTCTTGGTAGAGGAATTCCCCCAAAAATTGTTGCCATTATAAGAGAGTCCTATAACAACGCAAGATGCTTTGTTTTACACAATGGGCAGCTATCCGACTCTTTCGAAGTGCGGCAGGGTGTGAGACAGGGAGATGTTCTATCGCCAATTCTCTTTCTACTGGTGATTGACGATGTTTTGACGGCCAGCGTTGGAACAGCAGAGAGGCAGGGCATTCAATGGAGACCGTTTGAAAGGCTTAGCCACTTAGACTATGCCGATGATATATGTCTCTTGGCAAATAACATCAGCGGGTTGAACGGGATGTGTCAAGCTCTGAAGGTAAAAGGAGAGGCGAGTGGTCTTAAAATAAATAGCAAAAAGACAAAAATAATGCTCACAGGCCGCTCCACACATCACCGTATTTTAATACAGGAGACGCCAGTTGAAGAGGTTGAACAATTTAACTACCTTGGAAGTATTGTTTCAGCAAATGGTGGTACTGATCTGGACGTTCAAAGTAGAATAAATAAAGCTCGCGCAGCCTTCGGTTCTCTCTCCCAAATTTGGAAATCATGTCAAATCTCCTTGCGCACAAAGTTGAGATTCTTCGAATCCAATGTCAAATCCGTGCTGTTATATGCTTGCGAAACCTGGAAAGTCACGACTACCATCTCAAAGAAATTGCAGGCTTTTGTGAACCGTTGTCTACGCCATATTCTAAGAATTCGCTGGCCACAAATTATATCAAACGAGGAATTGTGGCGCAGGACAAGTCAAGAGCGGCTGGACGTTGACATAAGAAAGCGTAAAAGGCAATGGATTGGTCACACACTGAGGAAACCAAACGATGAAATTGCAAAGCAGTCATTTGAATGGAATCCTCAGGGTGCACGGCGGGTTGTAAGACCAAGAACAACATGGAAATCAACAGTTCTAGCAGAAGCAGACTCCCAGAGAAAGACGTGGCCACAGTTAAAATATCTATCTGCAGACCGTGAAGGATGGAAACGATTTGTTGGCGCCCTATGCCCCAACCGGGGTTACAGGACTTGATGATGATGATGACAAACTTTGATGAAAATAAATATTTAATCATTTTTGTATTAAAAAAATAATTTAAAAAATTATTTAAAAAAAAATCCAGCAACTAGTGTTAAATGTTACTGCCTTTATTTAAGAACGATTATTTTTAAATGCAATAAAAATTTAAAAAAAACAATATTAGTCATTCATTCGTCGTCGTAGTGTTTACTTAATTTAGTAACTTAATTTCATCTGATAAAATGTTAAAAAACTACTATAGTAGATCAAATGCCAATTTTGTTGGTTATGGTTGTAGACACAAACATGTGTTATACCATTTTGGAAAGTACATTAAACAGGCCAATTTTTATCAAATTTGCCCACATTTTTTTCCCTTTATGATTTTGCAAACTTTGGTGAAAAAAATATTGAATTATTTTTGAATAAAAAAATAATTTTAAAAAATTATAACACAAAAAATGCATCAGCTGGTGTTAAAATTTACTACCCATCATTTAGAACGGTTATTCAAGAATATTATAAAAATACAAAAATAATAAGAATCCTTTATGGGTGGCCGTTGTAATTTAGGGTGTCCATAACGTATTTGAAAAAAAACAGGACATTTTCGAAACTCCAAATTTCTACTGTCTACAACGAGAAAATACGTTCCATGTTCATATTTTGTGCAGGAAAACAAAAAAGAACTTTCACATTTTTAAGAGTTCTGAATAAAACTCAAGATTTGTAGACGACCTAAAAATACTGGCCCACTTTGGAAGAGATATTTTGTTTTTAAAATTGTCATTTTCTTAAAAATTCGGTAATCGATACTTTTTTCTAAGTCTTCCTCCATACTTATTTCTTTTCCAGATTCTTTCATCGATCCTGAACAGGAAGGTTTTTACTTCAGTGGTATTAAGGCTTAATTTTATATTTTAGGGGACAATACAACATTAATGAAAAGTGTGTTTAATTAATATTTTGGTCATTTAGGAAAAAGATAAAAAAGAATACAGAAGTAAAAAAGAGTAAAAAAAGAGTTTTATGAAAAAAGAAAGAATAAGAAAGATCAGAGTCAAAAAAGAGAACATGTTCTCTTTAAAAGAGATGTTCTGGAAACCCTATTGTAATTAGGTATTTTAGGAGACCAACATTTTTCGAAAATAAATTATACCATGGAGACCACAAGAAAAATATTTTTTTTATAGTTTTTTTCTGAGCAGTCATAAGGCCTGCTATCACCAGTTGCAGTATTATCCACTCATTCCGGGACACCCTGTATGTAACTATGTAAGTATGTTGACATAATTAAAGCAGTCGAAGTTCCTATAAAGTTAACTAAATAAACAAATATGTAAACGCCATTATCAAATTTCATATTTGAGCATGTTTTTTTTCGAATTTTGTCATTGATAACACTAGGGACAAACTTTCTTAAGAATGCGTTCAATAAATTCACATCTAGGTCTGAAAATTTAAAGAACCACTTGAGCCTATTATAGTTCGGGGACCTTTCACCTTGATTGCAGTTGTGGGTTTGTTGATTGATGAACGATTTCAATCAGTTATTTTTAAATTAGATAGATAATTTGCTTGGGTATGTCCCCTATTACATGATGATTCTTTACGTCTGACTCTTTTCGAACATAATGAGTGCGAAAGAGAAAAAGGATGAGATGGAAGACCAGTTGCCCGGTGAGTCGTGGCTCGTCGGCCAAGTTTTCCGAGCCTCTTTTTGACGTTTCTTCTTAGCATTATCCGTATTCTTCACTGTTTGCTTTACATTTTGTTTCGACTAGTTGTCATCGTGTAACTGTTATACGTGTTTTTTTCATATTATTCTGTTGCATGTTTCAATAACTTTATTTTGATTTTGTGTTTAGTTATAATAGTAATTAGTGTTTATGATGGAGGCAAAACAAAACTACTGGGACAAAAACTTGATTACTGAACTGATCAGTTGCTATCAGTCGTTCCAAAATTTATATGATACTACCCACCCTAATTACATGAATAGAATTAAAAAAGCTGAAGCTTTTGAAAATATTTTGGGGCATCTGAAAGAATTTGCTCCAAATATAACTATCGATGCAATAAAAAGGAAGATACACACTCTATGTGGCCAGTTTATTCGGGAACTTCGGTGCTTCAAAAGAAGTAAAAAAAGTGAAGCTGGATGTGAGGACCTCGATGAGCCAAAACTGTGGTGCTTTGACCAACTGATGTTCCTGAGACCATATTGCAAGACTCGCAAATCAGTCTCGAATATAGAAGATGTAAGTGAATTGTTTTGGAGATGACATTTATTTTAATCATATTAACTTGTTGTAGGAACATCAGAATGATTTAAATTCTTCGCAAGGATCTGAAAAAGAAGAGCAAGGTGCTTTTAAGAGGTAGAACGTTCCTCTTTATCCTTTTGCTTATTGTTAACCCCGTTTATTTTTTGCAGAAAAGTTTTGAAAATGATTCTTCACAAGTTTCTTCCCTAGATGCATCAAAAGAAAATGAAGAATTTGCTTCTAAGAGGAAGGTGAGTTAAAAGATTTATTTAAACTCCTAACGTTCTTGGTATCTATGGCTACCTGAGAATTATGTTAATTTGAATTTTTATATTTGTAACCCTTCCCAATTGGATCACATTGGACGAAAAAATTCGTTATGTATACATACGTACAAGTTTTTTGTTTGATATACAAATGTGAACTCTTCTCCGTATTTAAAAGCCAACCACCCATATTTGGTTTGGAACGTAAACTCACATTCAGGGCTACCTTCGTAGCTCTAAAGAGCCATTTTGGCTCTTTTTTTTCAGGCTCTTTGGCTCCACTTTTCTAAAATCATCCAAAATTGGCTCTTTTTGAGATTTTCGGGGCTCTTTTTACTCTTTTTCATAATTTTTCAATTGTCTTCTTAGTAAAAACTCTATTTGAAATTTTCGTCCAAGTAAAAAATTCCTTAACATTTTTCCTATGAGTAAAAAATTCTTTGAGATCTGAACGCGTCCATTTTCATTAAAAAATAAATTTCTTACTTTTAAGCTTCTCGTCTTAATATTTCCTGAACGTAGCAATGAAAAAGAATGAGATAAATATAGTGTGCATTGTGCAATAGTGCAATTGCAATATTTCGGATGGTGTTCTTGTTAGATGTTAGTTGTGTTAAGAAAAATTGTATCGCGGCGTTGTTTTCGTGTATTCATTTTAAAATCTTCCAAAACATAAACAACTTTTTCAAGAAATCAAACTCTGGTCTATACCTACATAACTGTCTGGATTTTAATGTACCTACATATCTTATAATCTTTTTATTAATAATTGCTCTTATTCTTACCAAAATTAAAGTAATAATAACAAAAATAATGTTTCACAGCTAAAAATATTAAATAATCAAAGAATAATGATATCATGTCCCTTTTTGCCCCTAGACATTACTCTCCAGAAAATTTGGAACAGTGAAACCTGGTATATACCATTCCAAGCCTCCTTGACCTGGACAAAGAGATCGTTCCTATTTCTCCCATTTTCTCTGAACTATTCTTCCATCTACAATCTCCTAGTGTTTCCATAGATTTCAGACCAGGATACTGGTTTCATAATCATCAAACTTTTGCACTTGAAACCATTTTTTTGACAGTTTTGTTGTAGGTTCAGATCATTATCTTGCTGAAATATCCATTTCAGGAGAAGATCCATGATGTTCTTGAATACGAACCGCACCATAATTCCATACATTTTATGAAATGAACCTACTCCATGTCCAGAGAAACAAATCCAAACATCCACGAACCATACATCTTCCCCTTCCATGTTTAAAAGTAGGGTGGGTACGAAAGTAACAATTTGTACATTTTGTACCATTACTTTTAAACCAAAAGACATAACAAAATAAAACAACACATATTTTGATGAGTGGACATTTGGCTACCATTAAATACTAATTTGCCATCCAACTTTATCCTTTCTCCGAGTGTATGCTGGAAAAAAGAGGTGAAAGTCGAATGTTACAACCGTCCTTCATGTTGTACCGATTGTAACACTATGAAAGGACGGTTGTAACACCACAAAATGTAATAAAATAAAAGAGAAATATGGGTTTAACTTCAGATTTATTTTAAAAATCCCATAACAATGTATAAAAGTAAGTAGGTACCAATACTATGGTATATCAGCCTTGAGATACTTAAAATTTACTTCAATCACAGATTTATTAATCGTAGTAGGCAAAGAAATATAAATAACAATTAATAAAGAAACAAAAAAAATAACAAACATAAATAAGATTCCTCTTTAAAAAACATAAATAAACTTCGATTTTTAAAACAAAATCAAAAAACATAAAATTATATAAAGTTCAATATCAAATTACTATTCTGTATCCGACTCGCAGTTTCGGCATTGGAAGAAGAGCTGCTTTGATTTGTCTCCCACACACCTAGTGTGAACCCACATTTTGCAGGAAGTACATTGGACCCACTGTTCATTAGGAATGGATTCAGAGAATTTTCCAAGGCAATAAAAACAAATGGAATCTTCTTCTTCACTAGAACTTATCACCTCAAATGAATTCTTACGATTTGATGTTCGATTTATTTTCGACTTCTTAATCTGATTTGACTTGGATTTTTTGCTTAATTTTTTCTTAGTTTCTTCTTCTAACGCATTTTTTTCAGGGGTATCCGTCAGGATAGTTGTCCGTCCCCTTTTTCTTCCACCCCGTGCAGGAACTGCGGCAAGTTTCGATTTTGGATACGGAATAACGATTTCAGGAGAAAAAATGTTGTCCAATGCAGTCTGAGGTATAATATCAGGACATGATAAATTCAAATTTGAAATGGTTTCTGGAGTTAGCGCAGCTTGAGTAGATGTTGAAGGCAATGACTGGATTGGGACTTCGTACGGATTTGGTCTATCAGTAACATCGCTAGGAGAAAACTCATCATCCCTGAAAATATCTGGATTATATGGCCAAATTCCTGATACCCTGAAGCCTGACACGATATTTGTGGGTGTTGCTGCTTTTTCCAGTGCTATCTTCGCCAGCTCCGGTATATCGTATATTTTTATTCGATTGCCTGAAAATATGATACAACTTTCTAAGTCAGAACCATAAAGCTTATGCTTTTACTTTTCAATATGTTACCTGCATTAGATCTCATCCAATTTCCACAAGCCTGATTGAAATATGTTTTCATTGGTCCAAAAACAGATCGGTCTAATGGTTGGAGTTTATGAGAGCAGTGAGGCGGAAATGTCAATAGCACAATGCCATTTTCCTTGCAGAAGTTAACAACTGGAAGAGAAAGATGTGATTGGTGATTATCAAGGAGGACCAATTTTCGATTGCTCTCGGAGGCATTGGTATGTTTGACGAGGTGTTCCATAAAGTTTAAGAACTCCGACTGCATCCATCCTGATTTATTAGCTGCTCCAATGCTGCCGATGGGTCCTCCTTTAAGGAATACCGGATTGTATTTTTTTAGGGGAAATATAAAAAGAGGAGGAATTGCATTTCCTATAGCATTAACAGCAAGGCACATGGTTACCAGCGTTCCTCGCTCGGCGGATGCAATGGCTCCGACTTGCTTCTTGCCTTTTTTTGCAATAACGTTTGATGGTTTATGGACGGTTGTAAGGCCCGTTTCATCGATATTAAATATATCTTGTGGCTGAAATTTGAAACGATCTATAACATCAAGCAAATTATTAAAAAACTTTGACACATTAGGCTTGTTGAAGTTCATTGATCGTGCTAAACTTGTTGGCTCAGGTTTTCGAATGGCAAGATTTTTGTTGCGTTTAAGAAAGGATTTGAGCCATTCTTCACCTGCCATCCGATTCAAATTCCAGTTAGCTGGCATTTGTAGTTTATAATAGCTTGCCACCTGGTATGCCAGCTTTCGAACACAGATGGTCGTAAGTCCATAGTATAAATCGGCACAATGATTTATGTACGCTTCCAACTTTCCCTTCAATAAAAAAAAACCAATGAAAACAATTCGATGTTTTTTTTTATTTTATAAATACATACTTCGTAGTGATCTGTAAACACTCTATTGTGGGGCCTATATCCTATAACTGGGTAAACAGCGTCCTCAGGGGAGTCTGGAGAAAATTGAGTTTTCCTAACAAAACGACTTAAAGTAACGTGGCAGATATTATAAGCCTTTGACACATTACGGATTGATTTGCCATTTGTTAGCACTTCTTTTGCTGCTTTAATCATGATATCCTTGGTTATCATGCCTCGGGAGGTTTTTCTTATTCGTTGTCGTGGCATTTTATAGATATTACCGCGATGGAAATCAATATCATTGAAAGTTCCTACAATACTAAAAACAAGAACTGTCACCTTGATATTTTTTTGGTGGACGTTTGTAACATGTTACAAACGTCCACCCAAAAAATGTAACAACTGTCCACATCTCGTTTTTTTATATTGAAGATAAAATTTAAAAAAAAACTATTGCGTGGATCACAAAAACTTTAACACCATTGAATAAAGAAAAAAATGAACTCTTATAAGAAAGCTACCACTTTCTTAAAAAGATGTTATTTGAAAAAATACAAAGAAAAAATCACAAACAAAATAATTTACGACAGGACCCAAATTTCACGTTTTCAACTTTATCTGTCACAATTCAGTACTTTGACACTTGGATTTTTGTGGGTGCATTCAGGACCGAATTTCCAAGATTTCTATATTTAAAAATGAACGTATTCAGTCTCAGGGTTTTGTTAAAGTTCAATGTTACAACCGCCCCGTGTTACTTTCGTACCCACCCTCCCCTACCCTTTTTTATTCGGTCTCTGGTATAAGCTCAGTTGATTGACCAACGGACTCGTCCACAAACCACGCTATACCTTCAAATTAAATTTAGATTCGTCAAAACAAAGTACAGTATTCCATTTGGCACAACATCAAGCACCAGCAAACTCCACCAGAGGCAGGCCAACACTTCCAGCAAAATAGAAAAATGTAAAACTGTAGCTGCAGGCTCCAATGCTACCAGGATTGAAACAACAAAATATGGTAAAAAATCAAAACCTTTCAGGCTATCATCCTCATCTTCGTCCTCGTCGTCTTCGTCGTCATCATCTTCACATTCATCATCTTCTTCGTCAGCCTCTTCATCTATGCCATTATCTCCAACTCGCCCACAAAACGTCAAGCTCTCTAAAAAGGAAAATACTAACCGAAAATATGCAAAGGAATGGGAATCGAAGTACCCATGGATTAAAAAGGACGGGGAAACAAATCGATCCATATGTATCGTTTGTAGGCAGTTACTTTTGCCACACTCATTCCATTTAAAAAGGCATCAATTGACCAAAAAACACAAAGAAAAATTTCAACAAGCAAAACAAAACGAAAAGTGAAACTCTACGACTGCATTCCTTCAAGAATAACCACCCTAAAAAAAAACGTAGCAGTGGCGGAGATTAAATTGGTACTTAGAACCATTCATCAGAACCAGTCATTTCGGTCAATGGAGAATATTTCCAAATTCAATAAGTCTATTTTCCCGGATTCAAAAACAGCAACTTCGGTAAGTTATATGAATTTTTCTGAATATGTTAATATCGTAAGGCATTGTTCAACCGAAGAAGCATTAGGCAATCAGTAGCACCGCTGGGTCACAGTCTTGTAACTTTTTGAGTATTGCAGGCCTTATAGTTCTCTAGTTCACATATTTTATCCCCTACCAGGTGGCATCAAAATATTTTTTTAAAAGACAATATTGACAAAAATGACACCTTCGGGCAGTGCCAACATAGGTTGTTCAAGGCCAAAATAGGAAAATCGAAAACATATTTCTCGATTTTGGCTGACCTTCTTGGCTTACAGACAAGATTTATACCTCTCTAGGTCACCTATTCCACCCCCTAGCAGATGGCATAAAAAATATTTTTATAAAAGTCAATTTTGACAAAAATGATACCTTCGGGCAGTGCCAACATAGGTTGTTTTTGGCCTTGAACAATTTTAGGGTTATTCAATCTTAACGACACATACATACATACATATATGTGATATGTATAACCAAAGAAATATATACTTTTTTTAAGGTAACATGCGGAAGGACCAAATCAAAAAGAGTGGCAGAATTCTTGGGCAACGAAGCTCACTTAAAAATCGTTTCCAGAATGCAATCTAAAACTTTAAGTCTGATTATAGACGAAACAACAGATGTCGCAACTGAAAAATGTCTCATTATGGTCGTAAGGCAGTTCGATACGGAAATTGGAAAGACGTCCGACAGCTTCTATCGACTAATACGACCAGATAACGGCCAGGGCGAAACAATATTCCAAGCAATCTTATCATCATTGGAAGAAAATAATATTCCTCTCACCAATTTCATTGGGTTTGCTTCAGATAACGCATCCACAATGACTGGAAAAAAAGTGGTGTTGTAGCACATAAAAAAAAAAAAATCCTAATTTATTTCACCTCGGATGTGTTTTCCACTCAGTAGATCTTATAAATCACGCTGCAGCGAGTTGTATTCCAAACAATGTTGAAAAACTGCGCCGAGACTTGTTTAACTATTTTAGAAGTGCAAAAAGATTGAGCGACTTCAAAGATCTTCAAAAAACGTTCGACGTGCCCGATCATGCTTTTGCGATTGAGCGAAACAAGGTGGTTGTCATTTGAAAGCGTAGCTCGTCGGACTGTAGAGTAGTGGTCAGTTTTTCAACATTTTTTGTACGTGCAAAATTCGAAGAGAAATCAGAAAAAAATCTAAAAAAAATTAATGAAATTATTGATAATTTAACTACGGTAAATTTGGTTTACTTGAAATTTTTAGTTTATATTCTGGGCATAATGAATAATATCAATGCTAATTATCAAAGCGAATCTTCACAGATTATATATTTAGTTACACCAACAAAAGAAGTATTATTTAAAATTATGAACAACTTTTTAAAAAAAGAATACTTGAAACACAAACAAATTGAAAATATTGACTACGAAAACAAATTGCTCATTAAAGATGTGAAAGATATTTATATAGGACACGAAGCTGAAGCTTGTTTGAAAAAAGAAAATGGTTCCAATGATGATTTTGTTTCTATAAAAAAGAATGTCTTATTATACTATCAGACAATCTGCGATGAACTCAAGGTTAGAATCGATTTCAAAGATAAAAGATTGTCTGTGCTAAGATTTTTAGATCCACTCATTATTAAGTCTGATGAAGACATATCATATTTTGATCTAGTTTATGAATTCGGCCATTTAATTACTTATCCTGAAAAGGTTACAAATGAACTTAAACTTTTAGAATTGAAAGCTAAAGAAAAGGCTTACAATATTTATTTTGAAATCACTGATATAGAACAGTTTTGGTTTAGAATTGAATATTAGAAATCATTTGGATGAGTTAATATTTCCCAACTTATACAATTTTGTAGCACAAGTTTTTACTCTCCCGCATAGTAGTGCATGTGCCGAGAGATTTTTTTCAAAATTGTTTTTAATGAAAAATAAACAAACAGACTCGCTTAAAGTGGAAACATGCCAATCGAATTAATGCGATACAGGACCTTGATTTTATTATTTAATGTGATTCAAACACGTCAGCCCTGTTATCTCTTTGACAGACTACGTACTATGTCCTCGTCTAGTAGATCGGAACAGCTCGTTTATCCTCGTTTTTCCTGCTTGACTTCCGAACGTCAGTTCTTCATCAATGCAACCCGCTTGTGGAACTCCTTACCACGACATGTTAGAAGAGTGCGTGACATAGTACAGTTTCGCAAAGATCTACACATCTGCTTGTAATCATATCCTGGCTAATATATACATAATACATAATACATACGAGTATATCATTTATTATTTTGAATTTATGGATTTTTGAACTTAATATGAAAATTTTATTTATATTATTATTTTTATTTCTTTTTTTTTTAACTCTTAAAAGTCATATCTAATCTTTATAGTTTTTATTCATACTTAATCGAATTGTAATAACTATGTTTAAATTTAAAGCTATCACTAATTAATAAGATACTATGTCTTAATGTGTAAGCAATCAACAATAAAGCAAACAAACAAACAAACAAACAATCTTTCAGCTTTGAATTTAATTGTTAACAAAGAGCTACAAAATTGGACACCAGATCCGGAATTGGTAAAAAAATATAAAGAACATGTCACAAAAAAGTAAAGTTAAAGCTTTAAATGGAACTAAAGACTTACATATATTATAGTTTAGTAATAATATATTTATTTTTGTTATAAGTTCCTACTTTTAAAATGTGATCTTAATTATAATAATTTTTAAAATTGTTTCAAACCATAATCCTACATTATGAATTGATTACTCTTAATTTTAAGTTCTTTGTATGAGTTTATAGTACAAATATAAAGTTAATATATGTTTATTTATTTTTTTACAACTGTTTTCATTTTTTGATTCTGAAGCTTGGATTTATTTGTATTTGGGTGATGAACATGAAACATTATTGACACAGCTGTTTCTCTGAGATTTAGTATGCCTCAATGACAACAGGGAATTTTGTCTTTGGGGTCTTTTGCTTTTAGTAAACTGCTTACCAAAGCAGCAATTATCCACACCATCACATGAACATGACGATGATGGAGAGGATGAGAGGTATACATTTTGTTCATAAATCACAATCCTCGCGTACCGATGTTTATTCGATATGTTATCAAGAAGTTATCCCAAATTTCAAGATAACACTGGTCTGCAACGAAAATCGCCTTTAATCAAAATATACTTTTCTAAAGATTTTGGTATGCTGATTCCGAATCCAAAGTCAAAATTAGCACGTCACGTTTTTGAGATATTCCAATTCAAACATGTCAAAAACCCGTTTTTTGGGTACATTTGACGTTGAATTTATTCATCGATAGAAACTTTTAAAACTAATAACAGGACCTGAAAAAACTATATTTCATCTTTCTAACGGCCAATTTCTTCACAGAGTCCTAACGTTAGTACCGGTATTAGCCCTAAAGTTAGTACTCAAATCAGTATTTCTCACTTCTTCAAACTCACAAGCAGGGTTGGCCGAACTGTCACTTTTTTGAAATAACTACATTTGTTACGTCTGCTACGTAGTTTATGTAGTTAAATGTATTTAATGTAGTTATTGAAACAAATTGTAGCAGACGTAGTTTGAAACGTCAAACGATCTGTCAGTGAGGCTGTCAGCTGTCACTTGTCACTTTGAAAATTGAATTTTGAGCCCAAATGATCAGTTATTAATTTTAATAAGTAAGATGAAAACTAAAGCAATGTTGAAACGGTTTTGATGATCTTAAAAACAGCTAAATTAAGGCAACACAACTATTCCATCTTGGTTTTTTATGGAAAATTCAAATTATGATAACCTATGTATAGTGTACGTTTAATTCAAAATTTAAAATATTTTGGAATAATGTCACATGTGTCATGTAATTAGATTGTGCAAAAGTACTTTTTTATAAATAACCCTTCTATACTAGATATTCCTCGCGTTCCGATATTTATTCGCTATGTTATCTAGTTATCGCAAAAATTTCGAGATAACTTGAGTTGTTGTTGTGTCAGCGGTCATCAGCTGTTTTTAACATAGGATTACAACAACACAAAGCTATCCGGATAACTGAGAATTAACATCGGAACGTGTCCATTTTACAAGCTTTTTATCTGGTAAATTGAACAAAAACTTTTTCAATTTTTTTTTTCGACTTTTTTAAAGGATTTTCCGACTAAAATACGTATGTAGCAGACGTAACAAATTGTAGTAAATTAGACGTGTAGTTTATTCAATTAACTACGCGTAGTTAATAATGTAGAAAATAAAATGTAGTTAATTCGGCCAACCCTGCTCACAAGTATGAATAAATGAGAGACATGGCCGGACAAGCTATACGTGCAAGCGGTGCAAATGCGCAGGGTGCTGAACCTAATAGGTACCTTGAGCAAGTATCAAGAAAGCCACTCTACCACTACCTGTCTATACTTTTTTAATTTTAAATTATTTTTAATAGCTCACACCAATATTGATATCCATTCTTAAGCACTCCATACACGATTCAATTTGATTTTCAACTCAGTTGTCAAAAAAAATTGGTGCTTCGCCACACACTTCATAAACTTGTTGAAAAACGTCTGCTTCAACCATATAAACTCGGACCATACTCAGACAAAAGACACGAACACAGACAACGAATACGTTTGAAATGAAAATGAAATGTACGTGAATTTTGCAGTGATGTTGAACTGCATATCGAACGTCTCTGGCGTAGAGTTAAAATGCCTTTGGTTTGACAGTAAATCAAACGACTTGCCTACACACAGCTCAACGAAGTTGAAAACATTCACACCAACTTGAAGAAATTCAGAATCTTTTGATTTTCTTCCAACTCAATCGTCAACCTTCAAATAAATCAAACGTCAAGCCCACACACGAGTTGATTTGATGAACTTGACATTAAATTGAAAGACAAATTGAATCGTGTATGGAGTGCTTTATTCTGAATTTAACGACAGATGTCTACTATTCGAAAATAAGTTGATATCTTGCTTCCTATTCAAAGTCTTTGCAAAGTGCACGATTTTGTTCGCCTCTTGGAGATACTTCGTTCAAAAACGCATATTAACGTCTACACCATGGGTAATGAGAATATGAATTCTTCCACCAACAACCGCTATTGAGGTGCGCTAGTGAAGATTGATGAAGTAGTACGCCATGCCATAGTGGTAAGTGCGTTGGACTGTTATGCCGAAAGTCTGGGTTCGATTCACAGCCGCAGCCACCTAAAAACAGAAATTCCACTTTGCCTCTTGAGAGGAACTGACAAATCTTCGAAGAGTATACTTTTCATAAAAAAGTGCTTCTCATCGAGCCGTTGCGTTCGGACTCCGCTAAAAATTGTAGGTCCTCTCCGTTACTGCCAACAACACGCATATAGGAATGGTTGAGAGTTGCAAGTCACTAGGCCCTGGTTTTACACGAGCTGTTGTGCCACCAAATTGTTTATTTATTTTTATTGATGAAGCTTGCGCAGAGTGCTGATTTAGCTCGGGCCGGCCCTGATGAGTGATACTGATTTGAGTATCAACTTTAGGACTAGAACCGGTATTAACGTTAGTTATCTGTGAAGAAATTGGCTGTAAATCATTTAAATATTTTTAAAATTCGTTTTCATCCCAAAGATATTGTAAATTCAAGGAAATCATCCAAGAACTACTTAGCTCTTATAAAGCTTTTAATTACAACATGTCGCTGAAAATTAATTTTTTGGACTCCCACTTAGATTTTTTCCCGGTTAACCTTCAGATGGACATGGTGAAAGGTTTCATGCACATAGAACGAAAATTTCAAGGCCAGATTCAAACTCAGCGCATCAAAGACTATCAGAAAGTGCGCTTTCATACGAGGAAACTGAGTTGCCAGCACAGCAACTTTCAGTTCCACGGTGAGAAGGGCAGGAGGAAAGAGGATTTGAAGAGATTTTTGACATTTCCTTTTACATCTAATCTTAGGTGTGTTCAACCAATAGACTTTCAAAGGAAATTTCAAAAATTGCCTGGAGATTTGTTTCCTCGTATGAAAGGTACAAGAGATTTTTAAGGAGATTAAAAGAAAACGTCAAAAAATCTCCAGCAACTTGTTTCTTCGTGTGAAAGGGGACAAAAGTATATTTTGGTTCATGTTACAAACAAAAATTCAAATTTTGTCAAACAAAGAAATTTCTTAGCGCTTTCGAGTGGATTTTCGAAAACAGTAAAAATACGTCAATTTTCGACTAGTGCTTGAGTCCAAATGGGTTGTCGCAGAAAAAAACCTTGAATAGAGATTTATTGGAAATTGTGTATACTTTCAACGGTACTTTGATGTGATTTTCGAATAGTTGGTAGTTTTCGTGCCATTAGTGAAAAACTCCAAAAAAATGCATTTTTGCATCATTTTTTACATTTTTTTTTTCCATTTTGCGTCCCGAAATTTTGTTGGCAAATCTCAGCACCCCCGAAAACATTAAAAGAGGAAACAAATTAAAACTACCCCACAATCTGCTCGCAAAGAGCCTTTTTGAGCACAAATTGACTGGACGGACTACTACTATAAACTAGTTTATAGTACCTATACAATTCTCAAGCTCGAATCTAAGGAACTTTTTGCCATCATTTTTAGCAACTTTTTTTTATTAGAAAAACTGTAGGTTGATTTGTTATGTTTCAATGCTTTAATACGTCAATATATGCGTAGAATAAAATTAATCCGGAGTTGATAGCATTAGTTGTTCTCAGATATTCAAGAGTAATGAAATCTAACATCGTTTTTTTTTTTAATTGCTATACTTAAAAAACATCTTATTGATTTTTTCGAAAGTCCTTTCTACACATAACGACATCAGTACCTATCAGTGGCGTGGCGTGAATATTTCGAAAAGGGAAGAAGAAACGGAAAATTTATCATCTGCAAACTTTAGAACCTTATCTCACTGTTTTTACAACAAGATGGTACATTTGTACGTCTTTTTTCTACATTTAGTTATAGAAATACAAATTCTCAGTAGTTTTCCATTTTCGGTGCATTTTTGCATTTTTTTAGATGATTATATGAGCTTCTCCAAGATATGTTTGATATCTCAAAATATCAATAGGTACCTACATGATTTTATATAAACCCGGTCCAATTTAAAAAATTCTTTTTTGAATTCGCCATTATTAAAGCTCCTATGCCAATATGTGTTTATGAAAGGAGATGGCCAAAAATGTATGGACAAAAAAACCAGAATCGACAAGAACGAAATGTTAGCCAATGGGTACCTTATAGTAAGCAATTGACGTCACCAAAAGGGCAACCCTGAAATCCATCTAGTATATGAGCTATGAGCCACCAAATACGACTAGGTATAGGAAAATCTCCTTCGTGTTTTTTTGTTTTTGTATAAAAGATAGCTAATAAAATGGTATACAGAAGTTGTGTGTGAGATATCAACGATTTTTCTGTTTCATACAATGGTCAGTTTTAGCCATTTAAACAGAAAAAAATTTAAACAGAGAAAAGGTAGTTTTAAAAAAAAAAAAATGGTAGTCAAGATGCAAAAACCAGAGGTCAAGTTAAAAAAAATATAAAAACTAAAAAATCATTTAGATCACTATGAAAAACGAAAAATTCAATAAATAACACTAAAAATAATTTAAAAAAAAATAACCTCTAAGACTAAAATTTTTTTGTTCCTACTTCACATAGCTAATAAAACAAGAAGTATCTAGATATAGCTTGAAATCGTAAATTTTTGCTTTTTAATTATAATAGTTTTTGCTAACTCCATTTCATTGTTAGTTTTTTGTTGATATTTAACAATAAATACCAAACTTTCTTAACCATTATCTCCCATAAACTATTCATAAAGTACTTTTTTGAACAGATTGTGCATTAATGTAAGTTCAAACTTTTAATCTCTTAATATAAATGATCCCTGATGGTTTTTCGATCTAACGATTACATATTTTTGATGTATCTACTTATTCATCCTTCAAAAACTGTATATGAATTTTTTCTGTCGACTCTGGGTTTTTTTTTGGCCATCTCCTTTCATAATGCCAACCTTTTTCATTTGTCAATCAACATGCGGAAACAAAAACATCATCTTTTTCTAAATTACACTAACCTACGTCTCAGAATTTTCATTTGCATACCTTATTTACATATATAGGTACATTTTTTTAATAGAAAAATGTACATAGGTACATTTTTTTAATAGAAAAATTATATTTACTTGTTTCAAAAAGATCACTACTTGTTCTAAAAGATCACTATTTGTTTGAACACAAATTTGCTTATGAAATTATGCTTTTCTAAGTAGAATGGTCTTTTTTCGAACAATATAAAATCTTACCTATGTACTTACTTGCCTGTTACCTATTTTTTCAGATTCTTAGAAAAATTATAGGACTATTTTATTTGGTAAAACAAATCGTATTATAATTTTTTGAACAAACATTTTTAGATATAAATGTAGCCTATTATTTTCCTGTGGTTTGAAGACCTTAATCTTGAAGATCCGACTATTAAAACTCAAGTTATGAGTTTATTACTGGATCAACATTGATATTTTGAACACAGTAACTTTAAATAAAACGAGAACAGTCGTGTTATTCCCTTCATAAAATACAAACATAATAAAGGTATGTTATATCAGAGCCTACTTGTGCGCCCCCACAAACACTTGACTTTAAATTCAATTAAAATTAACAATGAACGTAGTTGATTAACAATGATTCATAATTGCATTTCATAGCGGATGATCATATCCGATATCACTTACATAAAATTGCATATCAGCACTTTTTGCCTTCAGCAACTTGCGTGGGAGTATCCAATGGATACCAAAATATTTCTTAACAAAGAGCAATATGAATCATTGCATCATCCGCAGTCAAACTAAGATTTGCTGCGTTAGCATTTAATTATTATAAAAAGAGATCATTCGATCTCATTAAGTTTAGTTCTTATATACGAAGATTTCCTCCCACCAGTGGTAAGGGATCGGAAGCTTTAAAACTCAAAAATAAATATTCTTTTACTAAATATAAAAATTGTTTTTCATTTTGTTGTGTTCTCTAACGAGAACAGAAAAATATATTTTTTAGTAAAAATTGAATATTTTAATAAAAATGGCGCAGTCGGTAGGATTGACTAAATAAAGCGAAAATCTATTAAACGAAAAGTCAATCCGTGAAACGAATAACGCGAAAATCTGCAAACCGCGTTACACTGAATTTAATTTAAATAAAAAAATTAATTTAGTTAAGAAAAGTGACAAAACATTGATTAGTGAAAAGTGATAAATGATCGAACGAATATCGAAAGTTTCACTTAACAAACTCAGTGACAAAAAAGAAAAAGAAAACTACGAACGAAAATCGGAATTTTTTTTTCAAGAAAGAAATTAATCAGTAGCTCACCCCAACACAAATGGTAATGCTACGAAACTCTGTAGAGGAGGATTAATTTTGAAGTGAGGAAAAGTGCAAGGAAGTTTAGAAAAAGTGCAAGAAAGAAAATTTAAAAAAGTGAAAAATTAAAATAAAAATCATTTTAAAATTAGAAAATATAATATAAAAAGGTGCAGTGAAAAAAAAAAAAAATTATTAAAGACCAAAACTAAGAAATAAAATTCTTTGTGTAAAGAACAAATTAAAAATAAAACAAAGCAAAACAAAACCCAATAAAAATTTAAAAAACAATCTATTTATGGTTCATAGACAATAAATTGAACCCAACGGCAAGTGGCAAATAAACGAAAGCCCCAACGTGTTCCGAAAAAATAGATGAAGAAAAACAGACGCGAGCTGAACTAAGACAGCAAAACTTCAACCAGCAAAGGAAAATTCAAGAAATCAACATGGATCCCACAGCAGCAGCAGTAGTAGCACAACAACAACAACCACCACTAGGAGTCGGTAATAACATTAATAATAATAATAATATAATATTAAGAATTTTGGAACTAAACCCTCTAAAATATATTGAAAGACTTTCTTCTTTTGATGGAAGAACAGAAGATCTTCCTATTTTTATTCAAAATGTCGATGACATAATTCCCACACTTCAAACCTATAATAATCAGTCTCAAAAAATGTGCATTAATTTGCTAAAATCTAAATTTATAGGTAGAGCTAGGCAAAGCATAGAAATTCATACCCATTTAACGAAATGGACAGACATAAAAGCTATGCTCATAGAAAATTTCGGTGGCTTTAAAAATAGCAACCAGTTGTACGAAGAATTGAGAAATTCTCAATACAGAGGTGATGTTATAAAATTTTATAACTATATTCAAAAAACCCTCTCATCACTTAATCAGAAATGCCTTCAAGAAAATAATGTGTCAGATATTCCTCGTAATAACGAGACGGCACTCAATGTCCTTAAAGAAAGATTGCCAACACACATGAGGACAATCCTCTACGCTTTAAAACCAAATACCATGGAGCTAGCACTTCATGAATTAAATAACGCAGGATTTGTCACAAGACAAAATAACGATATAGGTAGTAGTAAAGAAAAACATAGATACAATAATAAAATAGAAAATAAGTATGGGAATAAAAATAATAATAATAATTTTAATAACCCTAATAACCCCTTCAGAAATAATAACAAAAGGGAAAATAATAATAATAATTGGCAACCAAAACCTTACGTGCCAAACAGTCAAAACAATTATCAAATACCAAATAATAATAATAATTATAACTATAATAATAATTTTAACAGAAATTATAATCCAAATAACTATCGCCAGTATCCTCAAAAATTTGAGCCCATGGATCTTGATCCAACATCATCTCAAATAAAACGAATACCAAAAGCTAATTATGTAGATAAAAATATAACTCAAGAATATTTAGGAGAAAATACAAATTTTCGGTATGTAGCCTCGGAACAAGAACAGGATTGCCCTTTGTTAAATTAAAAAAAGGACAAACAATATTAAGAATGCTCATTGATACAGGAGCAACTAATAGCCTTCTTAGAGAAGAAGATGCCCCAAAGAAATTTATTAAAACTAGAAAAAATCCCTTAATTATAAGAACTTGTGTAAACCCAGTAACTATAAATAAAGAAATTATTATACCTAAGGATCAATTTATTTTTTCAGTAATTGAAGATTGTGAGCAGGGCTGTCGAAGTACTGCAATTGAAGTATTTGTACTGCTTTTTGAAACTCCGTACTGCCGTACTGCTAATACGACCAAAGTACTGCTTTTTTGAAAATTTGTTCACAGAACATTTGCAAATCATAATCCTATCCAAAAAGCTTTAAAATAAATAAATTAAAAAAGTCGAAGATTTATTGAACAGAATCTCGCGTTGCATAGTTCTGTCAAGCAATATTAAATTATATAAATGGATCTCTAGCTCAGGAAATTTTGACTTTTATGTACTTCCACAAAACTCCTACAAAGCTGAATATTTGTTTTGACATCCTGAGCAATTTGCAAAACCACCCTAAATTTTGGCTGAAGAAAGATTTTTTGCAGAAGTAAAGGAGTGTAAAATTCAGTTTTTTGCTTATTTCACGAAAACTATCAACTTTTAGGTATGAAATATTGAAGTAAAATGGTAGTTTATTCAATTATATACAAAAAAAAATTACCATGCTTTTTCTTCATGCAACCAATAGATTAAAAGTAAATCATGCAGGATTTTTATGGAGCAAATTTAGACAAAAAATTTATTAAAATAGCATTAATCGATCAGCAATATTTTTTGTACAATGCGTTTGGCTACGTTTTCTCATTATAAACCAAGTTATTGTGGTGTCCAGGCTAAGTAAGGCCAATACTTGGAAAAGGAGTGGTTTCAATTTATTTAATAACCGGAATTTCATTTTACAACAAAATGAAGAAAATTAACTTTTAGGCAGTAAAATTATCTAAACCTATAGGTACCTATGTATGTACTATTGAAGTTACAGCGGGTCAAATTTAGTCTATTAAGGAAGGGAAAGGACAAAAATAATTACAATAAATATCGTATGAAGCTCATAAAATTCTACACAAAAATATTAACTTTTTTCCTAAAAGCATCAGGTTTTGAGAAACACGTGCACAAACATAACAAGCGTTTTTTATGTAATGGACATTTTTTAACACCACCATTGCAGTGCGCTAGAGTTAAATAGGTAATGGGTGCGTATGTGATCATTTTTAATGAACATTATATGCATTCAAAGAAAATTAAATGCATTAACAACTATGTTTGTAAATATATATTTTACTGCCGTACTGCTGTGTACTGCTATTCTTTTCCTCGAAGTACTGCTTTCTGAAAAAGTGAAACGACAGCCCTGATTGTGAGTTCCAAATTCACACATTCAGTTCCGAATACAACGGAATACTAGGGAATAATATTTTAATTCCGAATAACTGTGCAATCAATCACAAAAAGAAAATATTAGAGTTGAACGGTAATAGCATACCTTTTTTCCTCAATAGACATGGAGAAGAAGAATATGAAAGTACAATCAATTACTTTAATAATATTTCACCTGTTAACACAATTATTGATGATTCTTTTACGAATGAACTTAGGACTGAACATTTAAACTCAGAAGAAAAAAATAAATTAATAAAATTATTAAAAACTCATAAGAATTCTTTTTACAATAAAGGTGATGATTTAAGTTTCACCAACCATGTAAAGCACAACATACCAACGGAAAATACTTCCGCTATATACACAAGTATATACAGATATCCTGAGATCCACAAAAAGGAAGTGGACAGGCAAATAAAAGAGATGCTTGAATCAAAAATAATTCAGCATTCTACTTCACCTCATAACGCCCCAATCTGGGTCGTACCTAAAAAAGAAGACCACGCTGGTAATAAGGAGTGGTGAATCGTAATAGAATATAGGAAATTAAATAATGTAACCAAAGAAGATAAATATCCCATCCCAAACATGGATTTGATATTAGATAAACTAGGACAAGCAGTATATTTTACAACATTAGATCTTACAAAAGGTTTTTATCAAACAGAAGTTGAAGCTAAAGATAGAGAGAAAACAGCATTTAGTACATTAACTGGACACTATGAGTTCGTACGAATGCCATTCGGCTTAAAGAATGCACCCGCAACCTTTCAAAGACTCATGAATGAAGTCTTGAAAGACTACATAGGAAAAATATGCTACGTTTATTTAGATGATATCATAATATTTTCCTCTAGCCTACAAGAACATATGGATTCACTCCATAAAATCTTATTGACACTTAAGAACGCAAATCTTAAAGTTTCATTAAACAAATCTGAATTTCTACGTAAAGAAACAGAATTTTTAGGGCATGTAGTAACTCAAAATGGTGTAAAACCAAATCCAAAGAAAATAGAAACTATTAAAAAATTCCCCATACCAAAAACAGTATAAGAAATTCAATCCTTTCTCGGATTAACAGGATATTATAGAAAATTTAAAAATGGTTATGCGAAAATCATTAAACCTCTAACCTTATGCCTTAAAAAAGAAAGCAAAATAAATATAGAAGATGAATGCTATAAAGAAGCATTTTATAAATAAAATACTTTAATGTCAGACGGTCTAATAAATAGACATCCCGATTTCACAAAAGAATTCACATTAACAACTGATGCAAGTAATTTTGCTATTGGAGCAGTTTTAAGCCAAACACATGGTCCCCTTTCATTCGCCTCTAGAACCTTCAAACAAACATGAGTGCAACTACAGCACAATAGAAAAAGAATTATTAGCAATAGTTTGGGCAACCAAACAATTCAGACATTACCTATACGGTAGAAAATTTATTATAAAAACAGATCATCGTCCTCTGGTATGGTTGCAAAATTTAAAAGAACCAAATAGTAAGCTACAGAGATGGAAAATAAAACTCGAAGAATATGACTTTGAAATACAATATATACAGGGAAAAGAAAATAAAGTAGCTGATGCTCTTTCTCGTGTAAAAATAAATGTGCTAGAACAAGAAGACCTAGCTACTCAAACTCAACATAGTGCTGAATCAGATAGTTCCAATCTTATTCCTATTAGTGAAAACCCGGTTAATTTATTTAATCGACAAATAATACTTGAAATCAATGAAAATGATCATCAAGAAATTTTGTACCCACATGTTGGAAAAGGAAGAATAATATTCACACGAAAAGAATACAAAGAAGAAGATTTTATCAATATAATTAAAGAAGTAGATACTACGATGCTAAATTGCATGTACGTCAAAGATGACGAAATATTTAAAAAAAATTCCAAGATATATGGAGAAAAGAAAATACATTAAGTAATAATATACTACACAGAAGCATGATTATATTAAAAGATATTAAAGAGTTAGAAGCAAGAGAAATAATAATAAAAAATCATAAGAATCATAATCATACTGGTATTGAAAAATTGTATTTAGAGTTGAAACGAGAATATTTTAGTTTAGTTTAGTTTTAGTTTAGTAGTTTATTGACTTATAAAGATAATAAATATAAATTAACATTGATCTTTTTGACAGAAAAGTCTATTGGTTTGGCCGAAGGCCGTCTACCAGACTGACATAATTATTACATTATATTTTACATTAGCTTTGATTATGTTTTGCATTTTTTTTTTTTTTCAAAAATTTTCGTTTACAATACAGGTTCGATATCGTAAAGATGTTACAGTGTAGTTGTAAAGTATGAGCCAGCCACGTGCTCCATTTAAAATTCTAAGTGTTTCCTCTAAGTCTAATGATTGGGCTCCAAAATAATAAACTCGAAATTCCTTTAAAATCGGACACACAGCAATAAAGTGGAACACGTCTTCTCTTTCTTTGCGGTTGCATAAGGAACATAAGATAGGTAACTCTGGACGGTGTGGTATATAATTGAGATTAAGTAGCTCACCTCTTAAACGAAATACTGTGCTTATAATTTCCGTTGAGTGGATTGTTAAAAAGTAACTTTTTTCATTTAAGAAGTGGTCTAATTTGCTATAGTATAACCTGTACTGCGAGTTCTGAGCTTCTTCCATGAACTTGTCATACAATCTATTACCAGTTTTCTTCAGCAAATCCTCAAGTTTTGGTTTAAGCAACTCCAGCTGTTTGTCACTTGCAATCAACAAACTAACTCCACACTCTGTTGCCAGTTTCTTCCACTCTTGAACGCATCCCCCTTCAGTTAACAACAAATGTTTTAGTACTACTTTTGCTATTCTTTCTTCCGGCATTGCCATTATTCTAAATATGAAGTTGAAATGAAGCTTAAGAGTATCCAGAAACATAGGAGGAATACCAGTCTCTAGGTGTAACATATAGTTAGGGCAACTGCTGGGTAATCTAAAAAATCTTCTGGTAAAATAACGGAGTAACTTTTCAACTGCTTCAAAAGATCTGTATCCCCAAGCTTGTGCTCCATAGAGGAGAATGGCACTTGCAGTTGCTCTAAATATCGTTTGCTTTGAAGTGTGGAAAATACTTTTTTTATCGATACAGCTGCCCCAAACAGAACAGATGGCACGTTTTGCTTCAGCAAGTTTGACTTTTAGATGTTTATTCATGGTAGCGTTCGGTGTTATTAATACCCCCAGATATTTGTATTCCTTTACAATTTCGATTTCCTCTTCTTGAAACGTCCACTTCTCCATCCGTGAATTCCTGCCTCCGCCTTTTCTTAGGATCATAATTTTAGACTTCTCCAAGTTAACAGAAAGGTTCCAGCTCTTACAATAACTTTCCAATCTATTGATCATAAGCTGCATGCAATCAACAGTCTCCGCTAGGAAGACGATGTCATCCGCAAAAAGTAATCCTGGTATCTTTCTTCCACGAAGCTCGATTCCACCCTTAACAGCATCTGTGATGTCATTAATGTATAAGATGAATAAAAGCGTACTCAGGACACATCCTTGTTTTACTCCTACTGTTGTTTCGAATTCATCGGAGAAACACTTTCCATCCCAGATTCGCGCTACATTATTTTGGTACAAAGCCTTTAGTAGATTTATAATTTTTGATGATATTCCCAGCTTATATAATTTATAGAATAGAGCATCGCGAGGTATTGAGTCAAATGCCGATCGAAAATCGACAAAGAAAGCGTATAGTTTCGAATTTCTTTTCTTATAGAGAATATTATATACCAAACCTTAAGACTCTAATTAACAAAATAATAAATAATTGTTCATCATGCATGGCAAAATCGGAAAGAAATCCTATCAAGTTGCCATATGAGAAAACTGAAACTCCAAAGAATCCTAATGAGCACTACCATATCGATATATGGTTTGTTAATAAAAAAGAGAAATACCTCTCATGTATAGGCAAATTTTCAAAATTTGCGGCAGTAGAGCCGATCAAAACAAAAACGTATGTAGACGTTATAAACGCTCTTACAAAAATATTTTCTTATATGAAAAAACCAAATAAAATAACACTTGATAATGAAAATGCATTTGTATCCGAAACACTTAAAAGCTTTCTTCAAAATAATGAAATAAGCATACACTATTGCACGGCAAATAGACACACCGGTTATTCCGATGTGGAAAGATTACATAGTAGTTTAAATGAACATATGAGAATCTTATAGCAACTTCAGCAGTCAAATGAAGAAGAGTTACCTATAAAACATGCTATTAAAGCAATAGAGTCATATAATAACGTACTTCATCTTACAACTTAAGAAAAACCAATCGATGTTCATTTCAATAAAATAGATAACAAAATAATATATGAAAGAATAGAAAAAACTAAAATAAAAATTCTAAACAAAATAAACATAGGTCGAAAAGATAAAGAGATAGATGAAAATTTTATCAAAATAACTCAACCCGAAAAAATAAAAAATAAAATCACACCCAAAAACAAAAAGGTAAAACTATAAAATAAACTAAATAAAAAATATACATTAGACATAGGTAATAAATATAAAAAGATAAAAAATAGAATAGCTCATAAAGATCAATTGCCCGTAAGAAAGAAATTTACACAAAATATCATCGATTTTAGACCCAATAAGAATTAACACATTCATAGGTAGCTATGACTACGAAAAAGATATAGGTAGCTAAAATACAATATGAAATAAGACTTAGAGAAAATCTTGAAAAAGAAATAATAATGACTTCAAGATTAGGAGTACAAAGTAGGATATTTTAACTACAGAAGAAATAAACAATTACGGCATTAGCATAATTAACTTAGAAGAATTAAAGCTTAGTTTAGCTTTATATAATTCAAATATTATATTCATTGTTAAAGTACCCAAATTTACGGATGAATTATACAAAAAGATATACGTCCAACCTATTCCAAATAAGGGAAATAGTTCACAATTAAAAATAAATAAAAATCTGTATCTAACCAATAATCAAATAATTTATGATAACACTAAATACATACAGAATTTGAGTAAAATAAATGATGATTGTATTGAAAACATACTTAAAAAATCAATGAACTGTAAACTTGTACAAAATTTTAATGAAGGAATATTAGAAGTAGGAAATAATAATCTTGTATTAATTAATGTTAAATTACAAGAAATAAATCACAATTGTAACAATCAAAAAATTGTAATAAAAGGAAATTATCTTATTAAATTTGAAAACTGTAAAATTAAAATAAATAATAAAGTGTATGAAAGAAAAAACTATAAGCATGAACTAATAATTCCTAATACAATTTTAAATATAAATTATACTAAATTTGAAGATTTATCTTTTCAAGAATTGCAATACCAAAATATAAATAATTTATAAGAAATTAAAGAACTAAAATATAGTCACAAGAAGTCAAGTTTAACTATATATTTTACCATTATAACAATTATATTCATTGTAATACTTTATATTTATTTAAAAATAAAAAATAAAAATAGGAAGATAATAAATAATGAAAATCTTCCAACGGTTACTTTCCAACCATTAGAAGACTCTAAGGGGGGAGGTGTTGTATCAGAGCCTACTTGTGCGCCCCCACAAACACTTGACTTTAAATTCAATTAAAATTAACAATGAACGTAGTTGATTAACAATGATTCATAATTGCATTTCATAGCGGATGATCATATCCGATATCACTTACATAAAATTGCATATCAGCACTTTTTGCCTTCAGCAACTTGTGTGGGAGTATCCAATGGATACCAAAATATTTCTTAACAAAGAGCAATATGAATCATTGCATCATCCGCAGTCAAACTAAGATTTGCTGCGTTAGCATTTAATTATTATAAAAAGAGATCATTCGATCTCATTAAGTTTAGTTCTTATATACGAAGATTTCCCCCCACCAGTGGTAAGGGATCGGAAGCTTTAAAACTCAAAAATAAATATTCTTTTACTAAATATAAAAATTGTTTTTCATTTTGTTGTGTTCTCTAACGAGAACAGAAAAATATATTTTTTAGTAAAAATTGAATATTTTAATAAAAATGGTATTCATGCAACGTCGTAAGTTTACAAATTGTGTAAAATGATAAGTTTACGCAAAAGTTTGCATGAACGACCTTTTTATTAATTTGGTTAAATGTTGTGTAATTGAATCAGCTGTTCGTTAAACGTCAAATATTTGGGCGCGTTCGGCATGGGTCGAGGAGTTGGTTTTACAGATAATGCATTATGGTCTGTTTATTTGCATGTATGTGTACAAATATATATTTGTTTTAATAGATACGTGTAGTAAGTACTCCTGTTAATTCAATTATATTTGTTTTGCATTGAAATAAATACATCAATGCCATTCATTTTGCTGGAATCTAAATACCATTTCAACTCAACTAAAGTGACAAATAACCTGGAGCTCCCGATCCTTATTGTAAACGTAGTAATTTTTAAATAGAGAAGCTCTCCCGAACCCACGAGAAGTCGGAAACTCGGAAGGATAAAACAAAATGTAAAGCTAGAACTATTTAGGCTTTCTCAAACCAATGCGAAATATTCGGAACGACAACGAAACTTTTGCCTGTCAAAATCAATGGGTTAAGAACCCTCGAAAAGTTGCTTTCCAAACAGTCAAAAGAAGAAGTGTAGAATATTCTACTTAAGTAAAATGAATCGTCCCTCTCTTTTTTTCGTTCCAACTTCACCAAATATCAGTTTCACTCCCGTGAGATGAGTATGTTTTTCATGTATTCGCTCATTTTCAACCGACCACTTCAGTAAACTACCAACAATTATCATAGTTCTACCTTAATATACATGACAATAGCCGCGTTGTAAGGTAGAAGTATATTAGTCGCAAGCTCATGGCAGTGGGCGGATGAAAATTAGCGAATACAAACAAATCATATGTCACGCCCATAATGTACTTTTCTCCCAAACCAACACGAAATTAAAGTGAATGATATCAATACTAAAAAACAACAAAAAACTGTCTTTGCGAATGCTTCGCTATAATTTCGCGTTGGTTGGGTAGAGCCTTTAATCGACGAGTAAATGTAGACCTTGTAATTATTTTTTTTTTGTGTAAACTACGTTTTAATTCACAACTCTTATCACAAACTAATTGCAATGCAATAATTATTTTTTTAGTTCTCCGAGATATCATTTGTATCATCTTTCTAAACACGCCTAATTCTAAAAGTCACAAACACGCCTAATTCAATCTCTAAAAGTCACAATGACGTTTGGATAAGTTTAACCAAATATTTGGTTAATTTTCCGCAGCTAAATCCTTGGATAAAATTAACCAAATTGCGTAAACCATTTCCCATACAAAATTTGACAGTTCATTAACCAAAAGATAAAATTAACCAAATCGTAAACTTATCTAGTGTTTTACGCAGTTGCATGAATACCCCTAATATAAACTAAAAAATAAAATATATCTTCCCAAATGACCTCACTTCCTGCTATGACAAACTACCTTCCGGGACAGATATTTAAAAACCATGCAATAAAATGTCTGTCTCTGTATCCACTTCCAATGTCAATCCACATCGCCCAGGCGCGGATCCAGGATTTCGTTCAGGGGGGGGGGCAATTTTCGTGAGTTTCCAAAATCTTGATTAGGTCTACCGAAAATTTGAGTACACTTCATACCGCTCTACACGCCTGGTCACACAAAGCAATGTGAGTTGATGAGTTCGAAATTTGAAGAAAACATAAACTCTTTCATAACTACAGTTCTCGAACAGAAGGTACTCTGAACTTTGTGAAATGATTTTTTGTGGTTTGTAGCTATAGCATGGTGTCTTTACAGCGGTTTTGAGTTCCCTCTGGATCTGCGTAACTCTACAATTATGTTCGGAAAACATAATGGTACAGTGGTATGTTCCTCTTCAGACACATGACGTTCGAGTTCGAGCGAAATTTCCAGCCTCTTCTTTAGCTGGCAACCTAACCTAACCTTGCTTGTAAAAGGCCATTTTCGAGAACGTCACCAGCGTAATGCAATTTGCTAAAGTCTTATGTTCGAAAACATCATGTGTGGTGCAATTCTGCAGTGAAAAATCGAGTTGGAAACAAAATATTCAGAAGCCGGAGAACGTGTTCATAAACGTCAAATGCGTTTGCAAGAAAATTGAAGGACGTTGATAAAAAAGATTTGTGCAAACAAAACCATTGAATTAATTTGACAATATCTGCATTTTAGTTGAACTAAAATTATAGATCGAAACCGAAATGAACCGTATCGTTTGCTCAGATGCCTTCGTCCATCAATGCAAAACCAAACTTTCCGACATTGAAATAAAACACAATGATTATTGTGGAAAATACAAAGAAAATACCACTCTTTATTAAGACTTTCCGTCTGACCTTCTCGATTGTGACTAACTTTCGTTATACATTTCATTAACAATATACTTAGCATTTGTTAAGTTTTAATATAAATGTGTCATATAAGATATAAGCTCAAAGCATCGACTACAGAGTTGCCAGACTCAATATTTGCGTCGAAAAATGGCAATCATTTGACAATCGAATTGATGAAACAACTATCCTTTCCTTAGGTATAAAAGTTCCATCCAACTTCTCTTCGGCAGTGACTGCTGTAGTCGTTTCCTGGTTTTTCTCCAATCTTCTTCGTTGGATTCGCACTCTTCGGTAGCTTAATAATATGGAACACGTTCCCAAAGCACGTCCATAAAAGTGACAACATTCTCACATCAAAAACGAATCGTATGGCTAAGACAGATGTACAGCATGTCTGCACGCATCGCTGCGTGCAGCGCCAAACTCGAAACACATGTGCATACTCTTAAGGTGCGTTTCCATTTCAGAGTAAAGGCGGTGAGCAGCTCTGAAGAAGTTCTCGAAAGTGGACACAGACACGGTCATGAAATTAGCTCACCAGAGGGGAAGACAGATATCCGAGAGTCACTCTCGAGAGTTTTCTAGTAAAAGTACTCCCTCAATGGAAACGTACATTTTAATATTTATCACAAAAAGAACTCTATCACCCATGTAGTATGAAATTTTTTGGTATTTCTCAATAACTTTTATTCATAAATGTAGTTTTTTATTTTAACTTTAATGAGCTATCTTTATCCTGTAGATCCGAGAATTTGAAGCAAAATTAGAAATTTTTGAAGGTAATTACTCGTAAATCGACGTATTTTAAAGATTTAATTTTTTTTTAAATTAAAATCAACTTCAAGGTTGAAAATTTAGATGAGTGCCCCTGTCTCCTCTCCCGTTACATTTATTTTATTTTATTTTATTTTATTTTTTAAGTTGGGTCTTGTGTGTAAATGGAAATTCACACACAAGTGCAGTGCATGCTGCGCATTATACATCAATTTATATTGAATAATTTTTGAATGAACAACAACAACTTGTGTGTGCATGCTGCGCATTATCAATTTATATTGAATAATTTTTGAATGAACTCCAATGAACTCCAGCCTATAAACTTGGTGGTAACACACACAAGTTGTTGTTGCTCATTCAAAAATTATTCAATATAAATTGATGTATAATGCGCAGCATGCACTGCACTTGTGTGTGAATTTCCATTTACACACAAGACCCAACTTAAATTGTAAATTAATTCTTTGACCAGTGTCAACTCTTTCAACTCATCCCCCCCCCTTGTATGACCAACGAATTGTTGGCATACGAATCGGTGCATGGGGAAAAAAGAAAGAAACCGACTGAACAATAGCAAGCTTGTGTGTGTTAATAAAAATGCTAGTCGCTGTTGCACTAAAGGAGTCTGATGATCGAGGTGGCTCTCGTGAAATAGCTATAACTCCAGCCTATAAACTTGGTGGTAACACACACAAGTTGTTGCTGTTCATTCAAAAATTATTCAATATTTATTTTATTTTATTTTTATTTCAATTTAAGCCTAGTTTACAGTTCCCGTGCGCAAAAAAAAATCCATGCAAATATTCTCGCATGTCAAAAATAATTGAGGTGAAATGTAAAATTAATTGTTTGCATGATTGGTTTACAGTTTCATGCAAAAAAAAAACTATGCTGTCATGGAATGTCATGCAAAACAATGGACCGGCAATTGATTTGCAGCGAAAAAAAGTTTGGTGAATAAAATATTTTTTTTTGATGGTCGGTTTATATTTCCGAAAAAAAAAATATATTCACCTCAAGGCATTTTTTGCATGCAAATGGTTTTCGCATCCAAAAATATTTATTTTCCATTTGTATGTCTATATTTTGTCAATTAAGGGTAAATTAATGACTCAATGGGTGGTTTAAGCCAAAGCAAACGTTTTTCGCCTTGAATATTATTCAACTTGGTGCGCAGAATAGGTGGAAAATCGTTTTGAAAATGTTGATTTTTTTTTCCCATCGGAACTGTAAACTATGCTTTAAATCAGCCATACTCAACCTTTTTTTCTTAAGGGCCAAAAAGACGTTTTAGCTTTGGTACTTCATAATTCATTTTAATACAAAAATTAATTTGATTTTTGAAAACTGAACACTTTTTCAAAACCTGGCTTATTCCAACATGCTAAATTAATTCTTCCATATGTTTTCTTTCTGTACACATTTTGTATGAACGAAAACGATGATTCCCAAACGTATGTAGATCCAAGTGATGTTTATAGGATTCGGGTATTTCCTTGAACGGGTTAATATTTTTGGGGGCGGTGCTCCAAAATTCCATGTATGTACATATATCCCAAGTATAAGTGAATGTCTGTATTTTTTGTATCAGCGATTGATTTCCATTGTTCACTCCAGGGTTGACTTTCTGACTTTTTCCTGTCAGGAACATTATCATCATCTGAAGAAGACGAAAGAAACTATATGTTGTGGTCACTCGTTTCACAGTCTTATTTTTTTTAATTTTAGACTTCATTTATGAGAGCAAAACCGTTCAAAGACGGTGTTCACATTGGACTGAAAAAATGGACTTTTTTACTTTTTAGTATTCACATCTCGCTCCAACTCCCTCAGTGAAGTGATATGTAAATACTGAAACGTGTAAACATGGCCAAACGTCTCAAAATCACTTTCAATTTGAGTTTAATTAGCTGTCAAATAAAAGCCCAATTTTATTTATCCTCATGATCTGATCCGGAATAGATCATGATAAATAAAACAGACAAGATCTTTGTTGTATACCCGTCTCTGTTTGCATTATGTTTGTTTATTTTTCACGTGTTTGTTGTCTCTTTTCTTGGCACATTTGAGACACATTCACAATAGTAATTTTCGGATCATTGAAATAGATCCAGATGAAAAGCAGGATCACATGTTAGAAATTGATCCGGATCAGATCATGTGGATAATAAAATGCGGCTAATGTTAGCAAAATATTTTCTTGGTCTGTCATTCGCTGAAATGAAAAGACAAAGTGACATTTCATTTGTCAATTGGGCTACTTCCACTTGCTTTCAAATTTGATGTCATTCCTTGACAAACAGTCTTTATTTGAAAATGTTTCCTGTTTTGGGATTTATTTCCCATTTGATAATATTTAATTTATTTATTATTTTGGGCATTGTTTCTTTACATTAAAAAAATGAAACAAGGAAATATCATCACAAATGCTCAGTCTTTTTTTGGGCGTTATTTCCCAATATTAGGCGTGTTTAGTTTGCCTCCTTAATGTGAACATTAAGATACATTCCGCATTCAGCCGTATAGAGTTACTGAAGTTCAAGTGTGAAGTTAACTTGTTGTTGATGCTTTTGAAAATTTTCCTTAATATGAAGTATTTCTTAATGTTCACATTAAGGAGGTCAACAAAACACGCATGTAGGCACTTTTTCCAAACGCCTTTTAATTTGTATTGATGGTATTCAATTTTTCTATGACATCATATTTATTATTTTTAGAATGCCAGGTGGGCCGCTTATGAAAGCTCGGCGGGCCGCAGGTTGAGTATAGCTGCTTTAAATGATAAAATACAGACATGTGTCCAATTACATACTTCCATTATAATGTATATATGATTAAAATTAATACTAATTGAAAGAAAGAGAAGATAAGTATAATAAGTATAATATTCTTGAATGTGAATTAAACATTCTATTAAGAATTACAAATTTACATAATTCAATAGATTCTTAGATTGAAATTCATAGAAAAGTTAATTCTTTTTTTAATAGTTTTTTAATAATTTGTTGTTTGTTTTATTATTGAGGCTTGCGAAATTAACTTTTAGTTAAGTGTTGTGGTTCTAGTTGAAATGATTTTATCGATTACTGAAACTCTTAATTTGAAAACATTAAAGTATAAAAACCACTTACTAATTTGTAGAGTAGTGGAGGTTGAGGAATACCTTTTTAAAACACTATTTTCCAAATTGTGAAATTTTTCGTTCAAAGCATATTGAAAAGTGAAAGTGAAATCGATTTGTGATTCAACCGGCTCCCTAGTATGAAATAAATTGACTTTTCTCACAAAATGTTATATAGTAATGTAACCTGACATTCATCTTTTAATTAAAGACCTTAACTTTTAAGATCGAGATCAAAAGCCGAAGTTATAAGCTTTCCACTTAGTCGATTTAAAGGCGCTATTTGTGCATAGCGGAACTTTTCTTAACTTAACCTGGTCAGCCAGCGGCCAAGGAACAACCACACATTGCTGCAGCTCTGCGCTGCCAAGAAAAATGTTTATAAACGTATAACGAAATAACCTTTCTTTTTGATAAAATTTTATTCAAGTCATATTTTATGCTTCGTTCGTTCTTGCCCAGGGGGGGGCAATTGCACCCATTGCCCCCCCCCCTTGTATCCGCGCCTGACATCGCCACACCACACCGCCATCGCCATTGGCATCCCCAAAAATTCTCTGTCCCCTATTGTTCATTGTTCAGCAACCGCTCTGGCTCTCATACAAAATAAAAAGACGATCGTTCACGTTTTATTTTATTCGTTTAGCATCCCTTTCTTTCTCTATGGTAGTTTTTTTACCTTTCTTTGTTCAACACACGCGAATCATTAGACAAAATAAGACGTTCACTCCTCGTCTTTTTAGAGTGATATGATAATGAATATGAAAAAAAAAACAAAAGAAGATTCATTTGAACTTTCAATTTAATTTTTGTTTAAAAAGTTTCCGGAAAAGGTGATATGGTTCCATTTAAATGCTTATAACTTGAGTTTTACTGGTCGGATCTTCAAAATTGAGACCTTGAAATCACGGAAAAATAATAGGCTGCATTCAGGTTAAAGAAAATGCAATGAGAATTCTTTTAATTGCATTTAAAAAGGGAAGACGCAGGGAATCGTGTTATATGAACGCCACGCCACAGGTACCTATAAAATAAAATCCATCCGAAGTCGGAAAAAGTATTTTGACAAAAAAAAAAATCGTATTTTTTATCTTTCTTTTTATTGATAGCAAAAATATTTATATTAATATTTATTTTAATATTACTATTTCTGAAACCTTGTAACATCGAGAAATAATTATTTTTCAACAAAATTTTCGAAAATATCTGAAAGCACTAATCTTCTGATTCAAATGTCAGTTTTTATTGTTCCATTTGCCAGTTCACTTTACCTTCCTCAATGAAATATTGGGCAAAAGTTTGCCTTATAGCCGGATTCGCCCCCTTGTGAGGAATCACAAGTTGTGGGAAATATGAGACTTCATCTATGAAGTGTTATAAAAAAAAATCAAATTCTTTTTCCAATAACGATTTTTTTTTTGCCTCCACATTAGCTTATGATTTTCAAGGTTACACCAATTCAATTTCTCTTAGTATAACAGTTTTCATTTTTTTTCTATTACCAATTCTCTTTATCAAAATCTTCTTCAACCATATTTTGTTTTCGCTTGTCGAAACTTAAAATTTTGTTTCCTACTAGGTAACTAGGTCATCGTTGGCAATAATCATGTGTGTTGGTTTGGCCTTCGTTTCAAATCTCTTCTCGGTTTTCTCTTTTCTCATTTCTCTTTTGATATTTTTTTTTTAATTATGTTACGATCTTAATAAAAATGTTCTGCATATCATTAGTAATATAACATCGCTGGATTTTAAGTTCTCTTCCTTCTTTTAAAATTATATGTCTAATTAAACTCAAAATCCTAGTATTTTTAAGTTTTAGGAGCTGTGGTGTAATGCTCTTGAGCGTTATTTTTTTTAACAATTTAAAGAGATAGGAATAGAGTTTGAGTTAAATGTTTTAAATTTACGATATAGAGAAAGTATATTTAAGCCCTTGCATACTTTTGGGCAAAGTGGGAGCTGAAAAGGCTATGGATATTTGTTTTTATCGTACTACTACCTCACAGGACTTTTTTTTAACAATAAGCTACAAAAAATAAATACAGGTTGGAATTTAAATGAAAAACAGATGAACTAAATAACTAAAACAAAAAAAAATATGTGAAAATACTAAGAAACAAGAAAAAAATATTAAAAAAAAAAGCAGTACAAGCAAAAAAATATATAAAGAGATCACCCAGCTGGATTTGAACCCGGGACCATTAATGTGAGCCCGGCGAACATACCCACTACGCCACGGAACAGCTTGAAAAATGGGTATCCAAAAAGTGACCGAATCGAGCGAAGCAGCACAAACAATTATGTGTACGTGTATGCAACAATATGGTTCAAGGACACAGCTGATTGATTGCATGGTTTTCGAGAATCGTTCGAAAGCTTGTTTTTATTGTACAGAAACGAACAAAAAATCTCACCAATACGAGCAAAGAAAGGAGACATGGAAGACTTCCGAGATTATAAATCTTCCAGAGATTTTGACCAAGGAATTTCGATTTTATCACACTTATTTTTCAAAAATTCAAGTTTGATTTTTAAGCCTAAATTGGATTTTTTTTGGTTAAAATTCCCCGAGATACAGATGAAACGGAAGCCCAAAACATCGACCATATTGTGTTTTTTTTTAATGTATGTGAGAGCCCGTACGCTTGGGTTTCAGGACTATAAATACCCCTGAAAAGTCCAAAATCGTTCTCTTTTGGTAAAATTCTGGTGAACTAATAATTTCGCGTACGTGAGCCCCGAAGTGAAAAAAAAGTAATAAAATTATAACGTTGCTCGGATGTGTATTTTAAGTAAAAAAGTAAAATAGTGTGTTTTACAAAAAAATTAAAAGTTCCACTAAAAAAATAAGAGAAAAGAAAAAAACAACAAAAGAAAGGTGAATGATTTAAAACAAACAAAAAAAATATCTTTTTATAAGAAAAAAACGAAAAAGGTAAAAAAAGAAATAAAATGTTTTATTTTAGTTCCCGAGGCTTTAAGGCCTGAATCAGCCCCGACTAAACCAAAAAGCTGAGGGGCTCACTGGCTCATTCAATCACGCAAATTATTCAGCTCAAAAGAGGGTGATCTCTAAAGTGGTACAGTTTGTCCAATCCAACATCTGGAACTCACAACTACCCATACTCTACAGAAATCCCTAAAGTACAGTCACTCAAGAAGTGTTACACTAGTCCAAGAGTATAAGATCAGCAACAGTACTGAGCAGCATCCAAAAATCTGAGGGAGTCATAGATCCCGAACTATAGGAGCTGAAATAGCACGCCCAAATCCAGAAATAAAAAAAAAGCCAAACAAAATAAACCTGTTCAAGCCCAAGGAGCAGTAAAGAGCGCAACATCCATCGCCACCAAGCTTGCCATAGCGCCAAAATAGCACCAACATCCAACAGCATAAATCATCGTCTGCATACATTCTATCCAGCATCCGTGTCATCTTGGCGAAGAGCCAAGCTTGCTACACAAGCTGCACAAGCTGAAAAGATATGTACACCAACCACCATTTTATCTACCAGCCATCGACCAAAAGCAAAAGATGCTTTATCAATCAAAATTAATTAAACTCATCATGTTTTAATTATTCTAGAAGCTAAGTATTTTTTTTTTTTTTTGTATTGATTATTGTATTATTTTTCATTTATTGTCTCATATACTCGTATATATTGTACATAATTCTTCGTTCAAATTTCTTTTAAATCTTTTTACTTTTTTTTATTAATATAGTTAAAATTTGTATGCGTTTAAAAAAAAACTTCGTATTCCCTCGATGCTGTGCACACCATCAGGATGTAATCAAGAAACAACAGAATAAGATATCAAAAAGCAAACAAAAATCAACAAACTATAAAAATCAACGAAGTTAGTAAAAAAAAAAAAACGTAAAAAAAATACATATATAATATGGATAATTTGGATAATTTGAACGAAAGATTTATTTTGCTAAAGTTAATATCATTTCATATAAATTAAACAAATTATTTTTCTCGTGATAAAGAAAATCATTTTCATTGCATCGATCTTTAGTCACAGTTCTCATAATATGTATGTATAGTAAATTTTATCCTGATAAGAGTTTAATTTAATTAAATAAATGAAACGTTTGGAATTTAAAATTTTGAATAGAGGCACAGAAGAATAGAATACAAAGAGAAAAAATAAATAAGAAAAAAAAAGAAAGAAAAAAAAGGTGCATACATAAGATATCATTAAAATTTTGATTGGTTTTGTAAATTTTCATTAGATTTTAGGGTTTGGTTAATCTTTATATTAACTGATTAATTAATATTTAAAGAAAACATATATATAAGAGAACAACGTACTGAGCACCTATAAGAGAGTAATCTTATAGTCGAAACAATAATTATTATTTTGAGTAAAACATTTGTTTAAAATTATTTTTATCTTGGGTTTATTATTTTGTTTGTTTCGGTTAATCTGATTTTCGTTTTGCTCTTTTTTTTATTTCATCATTACTCTTAAATTGTTAAGGTTCCTACTATTTAATTTTTGTTTTCTAGTTTATACGACTCAGGTTGTAAATCCATAAAGATTGATTTGTTTATATTATCTTACCTTTAATTTTTAATTTAAGATTTTTTCTTCTTTTGCAATAAAATTAATTTTGGTTATATTTTTTAAAAATTGAAATGCTGACTATTTTGTTTATGTGTTTTTTCGTTTGGCTGATTATATTTCCAATTTCTTGGTTCTTTGGATCTATTTTTAAGAAAAAATACTTTTGTATCTTTATGTACCTATAGTTTGAAGCGCATTTGAATTTTAAGATTCCTTTTTTTTTTCCATATTTTTGGGAATAAGTTCTTTTTAGAAACCATGACTATGGTTTAAATTTTTTTTATAGGTGGATGTGGCTTTGTAATGAAAAGCCGGAGATAGATACGACGAAGACGAAAAGATGAAAGTTTAGATAAAATCTAGCTTTCTTATTAGTTTGGGGTTATCAAAAATAGTTGAGGTCTTGGTAACCAGGTTGATCGCAAGGTCTTATTCGTAAGATCGGGTGATAGTAGGGTGGGATATTCCTCTGAGGGCAAACCATCTAGCTCTCCTCACACACACAAGGTCACAAAACATTCTTCAACAACAGAGACAAGTCAGCTTCGCGAATATTTATGTACAACTTTAGAAACGGCATGAAAACGTAACGGCCGTCCAATTTCCAAACCACAAGAACCCCGACAACACCGACGAGCTATCCTTTGGCCATGCAAGCATGCCGCGCGGTAAGGAAATTGGGCACCCATACACTTTGCTACCAGTACAGTTTTAGAGTCCCTGTAAGCTCTAAGGCCTACTGGTAGTGTACGGAGTGGATGGTTTAGGGGGTTGAGGTTCTTATATTTTAACCCCTACTCGAATGTCAGCTCGAGGTACGTTACAAAGTCACAAGCTCTTGTGACTACTCCTTGTGAGGATTGTTGTGATTCGATAACATTTTGGTATTCTCCCCCGAATAGTCACAAGAAAACTCACAACGAAACTCACTACAGCATTTTGTTGGTAGCTACTTGACTGATGAGCGCACACATCAACAACTTTTTTTGCAACAAACTAAACCAACACACCCACAATATGTATTCATGTTTTTCTGTCTCATAAATACAAAGCAAAAGAATTTAGCTTCTTTGTCCTATTCTTTTTTCTTTAGCTAAGGAAATGAAAGAATACATACATTTTGTTCTCTTTCGCACAGAGAACATAATGCAAGAATATAATTCAATGATTTGTAGAAACTCAAGTGAATTTTGAGTTGTGACTTGTGAACTGCTCTGGAGGAGATCACAGTTTTTGTTGTTTTTATGACTCTCACAAGTTGTGACTTTAGGGGAAGAATACGAAAAAGTCACAAAATCTGCTTCACCACTTCTTGTGACTTGTGAGGTGCAAGGCTGTCGTTTCACTTTTTCAGAAAGCAGTACTTCGAGGAAAAAATAGCAGTACACAGCAGTACGGGAGTAAAATATATATTAACAAACATAATTGTTAATGCATTTAATTTTGTTTAAATGCATATATTGTTCATTAAAAGTTATCACATACGCGCCCATTACCTATTTAACTCTAGCGCACTGCATAAGTGGCATTAAAAACTGTTCATTACATACAAAACTCTTGTTATGTTTGTGCACGTTTTTCTCAAAATCTGATGCTTTTAGGAAAAAAGTTAATATTTTTGGGTAGAATTTTGGAAGCTACATACAATATTTATTGTAATTATTTTGTTTTCCTTTCCGTTCTTTAATAGACCAAATTTGACCAGCTCTAACTTCATTAGTACATAGGTACCTATAGGCTTAGATAATTTTACTGCCTAAAAGTTAACTTTCGTCATTTTGTCGTAAAATGAAATTCCATAAGGTTATTAAATAAATTGAAGCCACTTCTTTTTTCAGATGGTGGCCTTACTTAGCCTGGACACCATAATAACTTGGTTTATAATGATAAAACATAACCAAACGCATATAAATAGTACAACAAATATTGCTGATCGATTAATGCTATTTTAGTAAATTTGTTGACTAAATTTGCTACTCCATAAAAACCCTGCATGATTTACTTTTTAGCTATCGGTTGTATGAAGAAAAAGCATGATATTTTTTTTTATAGAATTGAATAAGCTACAATTTTACCTTAAATATCATTCCAAAAAGTTGATAGTTTTCGTGAAAGTAGCAGAAAACTAAATTTTACAATCTTTTACTTCTCCAAAAATTCTTTCTTCAGCCAAAATTTAGGGTGGTTTTGGAAATTGCGCAGGAAGTTAAAACAAAAATTCAGCTTTCAGTAGGAGTTTTGTGGAAGAACATAAAAGTCAAAATTTCCTGGGCTAGAGATCCATTAACATAATTTAACATTGCTTGATGCTGATGGGTGAAAAACTACATTTTGACGTGTGTGGAATATTTCATTTCAAATGACATCAAAATGTCCATAAACTTCCTTTTTTCGGATAGTAAAAGAAAATCTGAAAAGTTCCAGAATTTCGATTTTTTACTTGCAATATACAGGCATTGCCTAACTATGCACTCGAAAAAAAAATGTAACGCGAGATTTTGTTCAATAAATCTACGAATTTTTTAATTTATTTATTTTGAAGCTTTTTGGATTTGCAAATGTTCTGTGAACAAATTTTCAAAAAAGCAGTACTTTGGTCGTATTAGCAGTGCTGCAGTACGGAGTTTCAAAAAGCAGTGCAAATACTTCAATTGCAGTACTTCGACAGCCCTGGTGAGGTGTATCAGTGATGATTGGGAGAATAGGGCTGTTATTCTCTCAGCCGCTCCTTAATGAGGGTTGTCAGACGTTTCTGCAGTTCGTGATGGTGAAGAACTACTAGGCTTTGGAGGAACGTAAACATCAACACAATTGTGGCTTATCAAAAAGTTGTGTAATGCATTTATTGAGATTAACCTTAAATCTCCTTTAAATCTCGTAGATTTACCATACAAATTTATTTCGTAAATCTTAAAGATTAGAAATTAATCTTGTTAAATCTTCCTAGGACAAATAGTTTTACAAATCGAACTAACCTATTCTTACATGGTGCTGAACGATTCATTCGAGACTCGCATTCAGTTCTTCATTGTTTCACACGAATCAAACATTCTGTCTCATTCGCACTACGTAAGAAAAATTGGAACGCCATTTGCATTTTTGAAGGCGCTGTCAAATTAAATCTTTTTTAAATCTTTTTGTGCGGTGGAAACACCAAAAAGATTTATTAAATCTAATCTGAGATAATTCTTTGGTGGAAACATAGCATAAGACACAACAAGCTTGTGTAGTAATTTAAAGCAACCCAAATGCATGCTCGATGATATGTCTTGCTCTTGACAGCCTAATGTTGAAAATCTGCTTTTTTGGCACTTAGTTGCAAACGGGTACGGCTGCATGATATGCTTTTGTAGGGGAAAAGCATCATCCCCTACAATTACATAGGGAAGGACTCTCCCATCCCCAACAACCTTATCATTCGGAAAATGATTTGATGCATTATCAATATTTTTTTAAGGAGCTTTGAAGCAGAACGCCTGCATCGTTAGTCCTCCCGTTGCATCCAATGTCTACGTAAATACATTTTAAATTGGAATCCAAGGCCAGGCCAGTAGTATGATGCTGTAAAAGTATTTAAACAGAAACGACATAACTTTGCAGTTACGGTAGTATGCACCATCTTTTCGCGCTCTTAAACACGATGTGTTTGCCGTCAAGGGCACCCAGGCAGTTTGGAAACTGCCAACGGATAGCAAACTCATCGGCGATTTTTATCCACTCGGTTTTTGTGCTCGGAAACTAACAAAAAATAATTATGAGTGATAATTTATAACATTTTCATACAAATATTTTATTTCAGAAAAAAAAATCAGTCAAATACAGCAAAAAGGATTGAGAACCTAAGTTCCCTTTTGAAAACAAAAATTGGAGCCAGTTCTCCCTACGCATGGTTGGGAAAGCAAGTAATTTTCGAAATTGAACGCATGAAGTCTGAAGAAGTTCAGCGAAAGGCTTCTTGGGAAATCCAAAAAATTCTCAGAGAGTGCTCACAAGAAGACATCAATAAAAGGCAAGCTACCACCTCTACATTTAATTCAGAGAGCAAAACAAATAAAAAAACATCTAAGGCGGATGAGAGCCATCTTGAAGAGTGGAAAAAACATATTTCGCGACCTCCATCAGCAGGATCAGATGAAAGCATTTTCATACAGGATTTGCTGCAGCAAAGTATGGAATGGAGGAGGGCTTCGGTCCTGTTCCTGTATGAACAGTTCTGTTTTATGTTTATTATGTTTTTTTTTTAAATTCATTAAGTTTTATTTCTTTGCTTAATTTTATGTTTTTATTTTTACTTTTGTTTGAAGGACTTTTCACATGAGAGTGACCAACAAACGACGAATAAACAAGCAAAATGGGATCTAAAGCATTTTGATATAAACCTAGGTTCTTCGAAAAAAAACTATACAAATTGGCAGAAATCTATTTAACGTAATTGTTAAGGTACTAAAGATTGCATTATAATTGGTAAAACAAGAGGATTTTAAGTAAACAAATTGGTCATCGTGAATAGATTGTAATTTGCGGTGACCATTTTGTTTCCTCAATTTTTTTCTTATTTCAGAAAATAAAATATAAACTTTAGAACCTTAACACTAACGTAAAATAGATTTATACCATTTTGTATAGTTTTTTCGAAGAATCCAGGCTTATATCTAAATGCTTTAAATCCCATTTTGTTTTTTTATTCGTCGTTCGTTGGTCGCTCTCATATTAAATAGTCCTTAAGAATAGATTGAATTATGGTAAAGTTGTTATGTTATCTTTAATGATGTTTTTTCACCTGACTTATGCTCAGGTTGTTGTGCTACCTTTTATGTTTTCTTACTCTTTTATGGACTGATTTATGCTTAATTCTGTATGTTACCTTTTATGTTGTTCTTAAATGCTCATAGACTACATGGTTTATGTTTAAGCTCCGTTACCTTATATGTATGTTTTTTTTACTTTCATTGACTGATTTATGTTTAAAGTATTAATTTAAAAAATTGTTTTAATTCTTTATGTTTTTAAATTAATGATATATTTTTATATATCTAATAAAATGACATGTGAAATTTGTGTAAAATTTGTTCGTGTTTTTACTAAGCAATGAGTTACAAATTATATACCGTTAGAAAGGTATGTTCCCACAGTTGTGCACAACAAAATCATGTATTTATGTACCCATGAAGCCGTCAGGTAAAGATTATTTAAATTTTTTGAGCTTTATCGTTAATATTTATTAGAGGAGTGGGCTTACCCGTCTGAAAATTTTGAAAAAGATGGACATCATTGATTTTAGATTATAAATTAGAATTTCTAGCTACTGTTTAAAAAGAAAAGTTTAAGTTTAAGTTTAAGAAAAGGTTACAATTTAAGAGTGATTAAACTTATCAAGTAATATCTTATTATACTCATTTGAGGCGGGGAAAAAAAGCGTACGGGTCCAGGGGCCTATTTCTGCGCTACTACATCAGCTACAATGTAGTAGTATAACAGTTGTAATACATCATTTCTGTTTCAAACATACATTGGTTTTTCTGGTGTAGTACATCAATGTAGCTATGGAGAATCGACTGGAAGTATTGGAAAAATGTATGATTCTGTTTCACAGCTTTTGATAGTACATTGTTGTAGTACAACTAACAGTAAATTCTTGTTACATTTACACAATAAAAATATTTGCTGTGATTGCTGTAGCAGAGAACAAATGGCTGGGTATAAAAGGAAATATACTAATGTAAGTATTTTTTTTTTTAATTTAAACATAATTAATTCCAAAAATGTATGATTTATCTTTTAATTCTTTTAAATTGTGTATAGTCGGTGAAGGAGCAGCAGATGCTTGTGCTGCAAGAAATATATAATGCAAAGGATGTCCTCTTTGGGAAAGTCTCATCTTCGCTTACAAAAGCAGACATATCCCGAGAATGGGATAAGATTACAGGAATCGTGGCCAGCTACGGGCTAGTTTCAGAGGCCAATGGCGATAAATTTAGGCGTACAACGTGGCAAAACTGGCGACGGAGCGCTATGGTAAGAAATATCTTTTTGAATTTTTGAATCGCTTCTTTTTTTAATCAATGTTTTTTATAAATTCTTAGAATAAGGTCGACAGGATGAGGCAGAGTAGGTGGTGCCTCCTTGAAAGACATTATTGATGAGAACGACAAATTAATTTTGTCCATCGTAGGAGAAGAGGTAAGAGGATTTCAAATAACAACTTTACTATAGCAAAAGAAAGCTATAGCGTTTTTTGTGTTTTTTTTTCAGATAGCCGAAGGTCTAGATGAGTTTGAGGCCGATGGTGTTCCTGGTGAGAAAATGGAAAATCCTCTGCAGCCCGCCTCAAATAAAAAATGCATGAGTGACTCCATTCCACACTGCTCTGGACAAAACCCTTCGGCTTCCAAACAACCCACTGCCAGCAAAAAAAAAGTGGATGAATTATCCGATCGAGAGAGGGAAATCCGACTAAATTTAGCCCCATCGAGCCTCACAGAAGCGTTATTCGTGTGTGAGGTATCGGATTCTGACTTATTAAAAATTATGTATGATATGTATATATTGATCTCCGATCAGAACTGTCAATAAACAAAAAAAACAGTACAAAATAAAAAATGAGGTTTTATAAATGATTGAATTTGTACTACTAGCTAAATTGATAATATATCGTCACCTGATTGCAAGATAACTCAATTTTATAAATTTTAGAGATAAATTTTAGAAGCCTAGCTACTGGAGAACGATGGAAAGTTTATTTTGTATGTTCCTGAAACTTCACAAATATCCTATATTTGTCAATGGTATAAAAAGATTTAACAAAAAATCTTTAAAACTCTACAAAATAATACCATTTTTTGTTCTGATTAACAAATTAAGTGCTCAGCTGAATTGTATAAACAGTTTTTAATTTCAAAAATATTTCAAAATAATTTCATATAAAACTATTTTCTTGATGTTCAACAATTGCATATAAAATGAAGAAACTAGTCCGAGATGGAAATTTTTCGAAATATTTTTTGAAATTCAAAATTGTCCTTTAACTTTACGAAAACAATTAATTTGTGACTTAGAACTGTTTAAATTGTCCAAATCGAGACAATTTTGAATTTCAAAAAATATTTCGAAAAATTTCCATCTCGGACTAGTTTCTTCATTTTATATGCAATTGTTGAACATCAAGAAAATAGTTTTATATGAAATTATTTTGAAATATTTTTTGAAATTAAAAACTGTTTATACAATTCAGCTGAGCACTTAATTTGTGAATCAGAACCGTTTAAATTGTCCAAATCGAGTAGGTGGTTTTGAAATGACATCATTTTGTCATTAAAGCTTACAAGTATTTCATCGAAATTCTTCATTTTATAAGCAATTGTTGAACATCAAGAAAATAGTTTTATTTGAAATTATTTTGAAATATTTTTTGAAATTAAAAACTGTTTATACAATTCAGCTGAGCACTTAACTGTGAATCATCAGACAAACGGTTCGGTCCAAATCGGGCAAGTGGTGGAACTTGCAGTAGAATAAAACCAAATACGACTTAATAATAGTTAATAATTCGCGAATTTATGAATGTACATAAAAAAATACTTCTATGCACCAAAATGCTCTAAACGGAAACAAATTATGCATATGAGGTGTAAAAACTTCATTAAAAAAACAAACAAAAATAAAATACATAATTGATTTCCGGCTAGATATAAACTTTTATTGAAATTTAAACAAATAGAAATATATATGTAGTTAGAATTTGAGTTTGGATGTTTCTGAATTTAAATACATACATACAAACTTCGAATATAAAAAAAATATTTTGAAAGGAAAATCTAATTAGCAAAACGGTTAATGTAATTTCTCATTATTTCCACTGCACTATTATCATCTTCATTCTCATTACTTCGTGCATTTTCATCCTCCAAATCCAAACTATCATCGCCAGTCCACAAATTTATATCAGCTTCTTGTACCATTCTCGTGCGTATGTTATACAATGTAACACAAGCATTAACAACTCTTGCACAGCTTATTGCCTTTTTCAATCGCAGTCTATTTAGACAAGGAAATATTTCTTTTAACTGTCCAAGACTACATTCCACTACTTGTCGCGTTTTTTTAAGTTTATTTAGAAAACGATTTTTGGCTCGGCTTTCAGAAATAGCATTTGGAACATTTGGAGTGAATAACCATTTTCTTAATGGGTAGCCGGAGTCCCCAATGATTACCGCATTTGGGAACGGACGCCATTCTTCATTATTTTATCGGTTATAAAACTTGCTGCACTGTAAAACTCGGCTATCGTAAACAGAACCAGGAAAATTACTATTTACTGCATAAAACCGATAATCCGGACCAGCAACTTACATTACGTTCAATGAATGATGACCCTTCCTATCGACAAATGCCTGCTCATTAACCGATGGCGCATTGATTGGTATCAAAGTACCATCAACAGCTCCAGCAACAAATGAATGGCATTCCCGCTATATCATAAAAACCTTGAGCTACATTGTTGGAGTTTTCGGGCCACCTCACTTCTTCGCCTATTTAACAAACAAAATAAATTATAATAGTTTTACGAAAGTAAATTATTAATATCAAAATTACTCACTTAATAAAAGACGTGAAATAAGAGAACACACTTTATTAACGCATCGGCGATCGGCAAATGGATGCCTTTGAGACATTATGCATATTACCGACACCATGGTATTGGCCTCCATTTCCAAGCCAATGGAGTGTTAATAAAATCTGCTGCAGCGGTGAGAGAGTATATTGGTTGCAATTGATTGGATGGGCAATGAATGCTCCCAAGCGTTCAACCAAAAATTCAATACAAATTTTTGGCATTCTGAATCGTTCAACAAAATAAGGGTCTTCCAAATTAAAATTGATTCGTTGCAAATATATTTTAGGTCTTCTCTCGATACGAATGTTGAACTCAAAATCATCGTCGAAAATATTTAATTCAAAATCCATTCTTAATTTATTTTCATCTATTTATTTGTCTCTTCAAAAACCGAAACTAACTCGCACTCGCACTTCCAAAAAAATAAAATAAATTTGAAATTTCAAAAAAACATCAAACATCTGTTTGATCAACGAGCTACATCATACAACGAGCTACACATCAACTACATCAATGAGCTACATCATACAACACTTCCAGTTGTAGTTATGAAACAGAAAAATGTAGTTGATGTAGTTGTAGAATGTTGCTGTAAGATGTAATTGATGTAGCTGCTGTAGTAGCGGAGAAATAGGCCCCAGAAGTATATTCGCAAGTTATGTGTAACATCTTTTTATATGTCGTAAGGTTTTTGTATAGTGAAAATACTATTCATTGGATATAAGAGCATTAATTCAGATTCTTTTTTTAGTACAAGATTTATTTTATTTCTTAATATTCAAGTTTACTATTGATTTTCTAGACAGATGTGTTCGAAAGAAGTGATATTTTGTCTCTTAATCAAGTAACAACTCTTACTTTATATTTATATATTAAAAGTTTATATTTCTATATAATTTTTTTTTTCAAAAAAGAAAAAAAAATCCCACCTGCTTCCAGAATCCAGACCCACACTCTGTCAGATCCAAACCCACCTCTGTCTTCTTTTAGACTACCGTTCCCCATCACCCAAACCGAAAAAAAAATTCCCACCTCTGTCCAGAATCCAGACCCACCTATGTCCAGATCCAGACCCACCTCCGTCCAGATCCAGACCCACATATGCCCAGATCCCGTTGTCGTTGTCACCCGTCCCCACAAAACCAAAATAAAATCCAATTTCTGTCTCTAATTACCTCGAGGTCTTACCTCTACGGAGTTCTAAGAAGAACTGAAGAAGAAGATACATAAATGCCAAATTGCCAAAACACACCTGCTTATATACTTTTTTTTTCAATAAAAATAAATTCACTAATTAAAATTAAATATCGTTTCAAAATTATGAAAAAGTATCTATTTTAAAAAAGTATTGAAAATCCCGCAAAATTGTAGCAGGCTACTGGCGGGATTCTTGCGGCGGGATTTCGATCGGCGGGATTTTGACTGGCGGGATTCGTGTACATAATTAGTAATTTTATTTGGCGGGATTTCGACTTGCGGGATTTTGATCGGCGGGATTTTGACCTGCGGTTATAGGTACTATAAGGCAAGTTTTGGATTCGTGCAAAAAAAAATGTTTGAGATAACAATCAAACATGATATTACGATGATAGAGAACACCAAAAAAGTGGGTGGCACAATTCTGTCTGTCTGTCTGTCTATTCGCTTACAGCCTAAACTGCTCGATCGATTTTCTTCAAACTTGGTACATAATGGTTTTTGGTGATTCTTCCGACACGTTTTTTAAATTTTTTTGTTAGAACCAAAAATAACGGTACCTGCCATACAATTTTTTTTAATCAATTTTACATAATCACTTTTTTCTCAAAAACTGCTCGACAACTTTTCTTAAAAAATTCAGTAAATTTATTTTAGTAAAGGCTTCCTTTGGATGCAAACCCATTTTTCAAAAATGGTTATTAATGGTACCTCCCAAAGAAGCATTTTTTTAGTTTGTGATTTTCTTCAAAACGGTATAACCGATTTCAATTATTTTTTTATAGAGAAGCATCCAAGAAATATAAATATTTTTGTGTACCAAAATGTTTGAAAAAATATTTTTTGGATTTTTAAAAAATATTTCAAAATATTTTTCGGAAAATCAAATATTTCTAAAACGACATCATCGATTTTTTTGAAACTCGATACTCAAGAATGTTTTGGTACTCTCTAAAATATTTTTAGAAAAAAATTTACATTTATGAAAAAATAACGGTACCTTCCATACAGAAGTTAAAAAACCGCAAAGGAAAATATTTTTTTTCTCAAAAACGACTCCTTAAACTTTTTCTACATACTAAAATTAGTACGATCTACTATCAAAAATTATAAAATTTTACACTTAGCAACTATTAATAGTACCTGTCATAGAACGTATTTTTTTATTTTGAATTTTCTCGTTATCGGCTGAACGGATTTGGATGAATTTTTTATATACAAATTTCAGATAAAATTAAATAATATTGCATATACAAATTTTCCAAAAAAAAGTTTTTCGATTTTTAAAAAAAAGTTTCAAATTTTTTTTTTGAAAATTCGGTATCTCAAAAACGGGTTGATAATTTTTTTCCAATTTTGTTTTTATATGCACATAAATATATACTTTAGATTTGCATACCAAAATTTGTTCTTAAAAATGTTTTAAGAATTTTATATATAAAAAGTCATTTTTTTTTTAAAACCGCTCCAACGATTTTAAATTTTTTTTTTCCATACAATCATATTCAATCAAGAATTAAGATAGCATTATTTTTTTCACCTCAAACTGTCAAAAGAGCCAATTTAAATGTCGTATTTCATGCTTCTCTACATTTTTCTCTCATAATTTCCTTACTTACAATTTTCTTAAATCCGCAGTGTCTTGAACATAAGAGCAAGTATTTTTATTTTACAGAAAGTAGGATAATAAATGAGGTATCCAAATAACCGTAATTTTTTTATATCCTAACATAGGATAAACAAAATAACCCATTCATGCACTCAAGAGATATGAGTTCATAAGTGAAAGGACTCAAATATGCAATGGTACTCTAATATTTTGAATTCATGTTCAAATAAATAATTTCTATCATCAGTCAAAATTTAAGCCTTCTAATCCCACCCCTTGAACAAATTAAAATCAAATACTACACAAATTCTAATAACCATTGCATAATTTTTCAAATTTTAACGATTTTTTTCTTTCATCCGGAAGGTTTGTCTTTTTTATCATCATCATTGTATATAAATTCTATAGTATTCTCATGAAGAAAAAAAGCTCGTGGCCATCTATGTGTCCAAATGTCATACTAATTTTTGTTAAGGGATCTCGGTAAGGCGATCACAGCGAACCTATCGACCAAATGTCTACCTACAAAATCGTGTTTCATGAGAATACTATAGATTGGATATACAATGTCATCATTTTATTTACCTCTTAAGCGCGTGAAGAGAAAATACGATCGAAAATTTGATATGGAAGGAAGTATTTGGCTGGGGGTTGTTAGTTTAAATAAAACAAAGTATAAATAATTCTACCTTCAAATATTCCGTTTTTAGGTTATTCCATATAGCCTTGCAAACTTCAGGCACACAATATGTCAACAATGGCTGCGACAGCCTTGTTTGGTAGTTTGTGCTTGTGTAGCTCTCACCTGTTGCAAGATATCTCAACGTTGCAGCCAATTTTTCAGCGGGTGGAATGGCGTCTCTCATTAATGTATTTTGTCTTAAGCCTTAAACAGATGTGCAGCAGGTCTGCACGCATCGCTGCGAGTAGAGCTGCACTCAAAACACATGTGCATACACTTGAGTATTTATCATACAAATGACTCCATCACCCTTTTAGTATGACATTTTTCGGCATTTCAAAATAATTTGTATGCACAAATGTAGTTTTGTATTTTAACTTTATTTAAATATCTTAATCTTGTAGATCCGAGCATTAGAAGCAAAGTTTTAATTTTTTTAAGCTACGGAAATCGAAGTTTTTTCAAGATTTTGTTATTTTTTTGGATTAAAATCAATTTTAAGGTGGAAAATTTAGATAAGTTGCCCTGCCGCCTCTCACGTTGCATTTAAGTATAAAAACTATTTTTATATTTGTAGAGGAGGATTGAGGCAATAACTTTTTAAACTTAATTTTCCAAAATTGTGTAATTTTTCATTCACATTTGCATTTTGAAAAGTGAAAATAAACCAATGTAGGACTCAATCTGCTTTCTAGTATTAAAAAAATTAAATATCCAAAAAAATAAATATACAAAAATGTAGCCTGACATTTATCCTTTCCACAAAAGCCTTATTTTTGAAGATCGGACAATCAAAACCGAAGTTATATGCTTTCCAATCGATCAACTTGAAGGCTATTTGTGCACAACGGAACTTTTCTCCACTGAACCTAGTCAGCGGTCGACGAACAACCACTTATGGCCAAATCACAATCTCGCGTTCGGTCGGTCGCGCTTTGACGGGCGTTTTATCGACTTTACGATAATCTGTGTCAAAAAGCGCGACCCTTAAATTTGCAAAACAGAATGTAGCTTCAAGCTTCGGGCGTTGACAAATTACGAATATGACAGAACAAAAGTTCTGTTCCTTTAAATTAACACAGTGAAAATTCTTCACAGAAAAGGTGGTCAAAAAGTCTCTCTTTTATTTATGAACAAAAGCAGCGGTGGGATCAGGAGCTAAATTTGAGCAGGCATACGTATGGTTTTTTGTTCTCAATTATGAAGCAATGAAAAATCAGGATCCTGAACATTTTTTTAAAATAACTAGTCGATTAATATTAGTATGAAACTATTTCACAATTTGTTTAAACAAGAGTATCGGGATAATCATTTTACAAATGTGTTTCAAATTTTGATCGGTGGCTCCGCTGTTTTAACCCACTGATTTCGGCGAAATAACTACGAAGTTACAATGGTTCAAGCACTTACATGGCTTATACCACTTACTTGAACCTTAAACCATCATTGGACTACAATTAATCCGCCAAAATCAGCGAGTTAAAATTTGCTGAACCATGGATGTACAACTGGCCCTAAGAAAATCCAGTTTAAACGACTAAAACAGTGACAGTTCTTGCAAAAATTAACTTAACACACCTTTTTGACATTTGTAAATGTCAAAGTGTCATAATGAAGTTTGTACGATGCGAAAAAGATAAAAATTGGAAAAAGGATTTTAATACAACCACACCACTCCGCATCACATATATTCACCACATATCATAATCTGTACATATATGTTAATTATCATTATGGGTATTCATGCAACAGCGTAAACTCGTCGTAATCGTTGTAAAGTTTAAAACTTCGTAATTCTGTCACAATTTGTATGGAAAATTTGACAGATTTACGAAGTTTAAAACTTTACAACGATTACGACGAATTTACGCTTTTACATGAATACCCTTATTAATTTTTACCACACAGAAATTCTCATTCCAAAAATGGTCCCATATTACCAACACGGTTATAGACCCTTATTACACGATGACTCTCTTTCTCTGACTCTTTTTGAAATTAGGTGCGAAGGAAACAAAAGACCAAATTTCCCCTTCAAACTCATTTAGAAGGGATAAAAGAAATCATTCTATAAGAGGGGCTTAGATGGATCAACATTGTAGACAACATTGCTTGATGGAATCGGAATAAGTTTTCAAAATATTTTGAAAACCATACAATTCGGTTGACAAAATGGTTTTTTTGCGTTTAAACGATCAAACATCAGTGGTTATCAACAATGTTGGACATACTGTTGATCCATGTAAACCCCCCTATACGTAAGACAGAACTTTATTTTAAGTCCCGTTTGACATCTATTCATATTTCAATAAAATGTATGGATTTCATTTATTTAAAAATGCTCAACTTGCTTTATTTACTTTGGTACATAATAGTTGAGTGAAATTCCTTGGAACTTTTCACAAAGGAGAATAGGACAAAACGGTCTACAGGACCAATAACGACTAGACATATCTGTGGTCACAAGCAATAACCGCTTAAGTCTGAAAATTAACTTTTTGGGAAATGCACTTTAAACTTTCAATTTGAGATTTGAAAAAATTCCAACCATCTATGTAACAAACTGATACATATTTTTAAAATATAGTATTACTATTAATAAATAAACATTTTTTTGTTTATAAATAAACTAATTTGCAATAGTTATTGCTAAAAACGTGTTTTAAGTTGTTATTGCTTATTTAAATAATTTACTCTCATTCGCTTACATCACTTAAGCGGTTATTGCAAATCAAAATTTTAGTTCACTGGCATCTTATAACGACGTAAGCTGTTTTTAAAAATTTAATTTCTTATGTTTTTCCGATATAAGCTATTTTTATAGAGAGGATATTAAAATAAGTTAAAAATTAGTTTTTGTTTGTTAGAAATAGAAAAAAAAATGTTATATTGCTTAAATGAGTTTCATAATCAATTTTCATAGAAAGTAACGGACTCTTAATCAACTTCAATACATAAATAATAATAAATTGCCATAAATGCATAAATGGTGCCGTGACATAAGGCCAAGTGAAATAAGGCCAAATTTGAATATTTGGCCTTATGTCACTTAACAAAAGTGACATAGAGCCAAATTTTAAGAGTTGGCCTAGTGTCGCTTTTACAAAGGGACATAAGGCCAATTTGGCCTTGTGTCACTTTTGATACTAGTGTTCATACCTGTTATTTTTTTTTCTTTTTTCATTGGAAAATTTCATAAAATCCAGTTTCCTTAAATGCGTAAGAAACTTTGCATACATCCAAATTTGCACCCACCCAAAATCCTATCGTGAGCCCAAGCAGGGGGGTTGCATCCATACCTCACTGTTTATTTGAATATTTTTATATTTCACAAACCAAATGAAGGAGAGGTTTTATTAGGTTTGTGAAATTTAAAAATTCGCAATAAACAGTGAGGTATGTAACCCTCCTGCTTGGGCTCACGATAGGATTTGGGGTGGGTGCGAGGTTGGGTGTATGCCAAGTTTCTTTTCCATTAATTATTTTTTTTTTACAAAACATTTTATGTTTGGCCTTAAGTCACAAACAAATTTGGCCGTATGTCACTTTGTAAAAGCGACATAAGGCCAACTCTTAAAACTTGGCATTAAGTCGCTTTTGGAAAGTGACTTAAGGCCAAACTTTTAAATTTGGCCTTATGGCACTTACCCTTATGTCACGGCACCTGCATTAATACCACGTTTGGGCATATTTAAGGTGAAGGGAGTACGCAAAGGGGTAGGGAGAGGCACTAACTCTAACTAACATTTCATCCAATTTGTTTTCTTTTGAATCTCAAAGCTAGATTTCTTTGCTAATATGAATTTTTGAATGAGTTTCGCCCCCTCCCTGATTGACATCATGCGCTTTCCCTCTGTTAAAAGCTCAGGCTATTTTATTTACATCTAGATTTATTTGATAGTGGATTCGGCCAACTTTTGGTTTGCTGTATCTTGCCAATTTATTTTTGCAACACAAATTTTTTTGAATCTACATTTCCACCATGATTTTAATTTTTTAAATGAACAGGAGTCGAAAAGGCCTTGGCTTTATTAAGTCTTGGCTTGATTATGGTTTTATCTCTTTCAACCCGATAACATAATGCCAGTTAGTGACAATGTATCTATTCCATTATTTATCTCCTTCACGACTGCATGATCTTGAATCTTAGAACTTATTTTCTATTACTTACATAAATGGAAAAGCTAGCATTCGGTAAGGCCAGAAATGCATCTCACAATTGAGCTTGTCTTCCAATTTTAGAGAAAAACAAAAAGACATAATTTCCACAGATTTACCAACTATTATACAAGTAGCTGTCCCGAAGAAATTTTAATATTTCCTTGGAGATTTAGTAGAACTCATAAATAATTGTGTCCAACGACAGATATTGTATTTAACTATTTGCAAGTACCTAGTATCAATAGTAAAAAGTCGCTTTCGTTGACTGGACCGTTATTTGTAAGGGCTTTCACACTGTTCGAATTACTCCTAAATATTTTTCCAGTAGAAATACTCAGGTACCTACTACCGATCTTGTGTGAATTTCTTATATGAAGCTATACGTAACTTCTTTTTCATAAGTAATCTTAGAAAACAAAGAAAAAAGAGTGGATACGCTATCTTACAAACGAAATATTCTCACGAGGATGAGTTCTTTAATATTATTCGTTAGAAGCGAAAATCATCGAAATTATCTTAATTGAAGTTGAACAAGTATTGTTCTGGACTAACATTTCCACCAAACAATTTAAAAAAATTTAGATTTGTTGTATGTATATTGTTGTTTTGTATATCCATACAATCATATGAGATATGTCGATAGAAATTTGTTTTAATTATTATTTTCTTTTGTTTAACAATAAGCGGTTGTCCCCGTTTTCCAGATATCTTTAACTTCAATAAAAATTGCAACCTGTTTTAAATTTAAGAAAAATCAAATTTATGATTCACCATTTTGAGAACATTCAACTCATACTAATTTATACATTTTTGTATGAGGTAGTCAAAATTTGTTTCAAAATTTTTAATATTACAATCTGCAACTCAGTTTACTATTTCCTTCAAAAAGCACTTAAGTTCATTGAAAACTACCTCATGCATTGGAGATAACAGCTTAAGTCCATTTAATTCTCTATATGTAAGAATTTTCAGTTTGCAATAGTAGCTTAAGTAACATAAGATTTCTCAAAATACAAATAAAAATTTGCAAAAATGACTTAATTCATTTTTATAACAATGAAAATATATTTTTCGTTTTGCAATAAGCGCTTAAACCGAAATAAGTTGTTTTTGACTCCAATATACATTTCTGGGCTTGGAGAGGTTTTCAATTTAGAAAAGCAGCTTAAGTCGAAACAAGCCGTTATTTAAAACTGCATTATATTATTTATGAATTCTTATTTTGAGTTAAGCGTTTATTGCATATGCTGCTTGGAGTGAAAATGACTTAAGCGGTTTTTTCATATTGGTTTTATTTTATGAAAAAAGGGCTTAAATTACAGGGGATTTTTTTCAAGAGTGCAATGGAACATGGAGAACATGATGAAACAAAAAACTGACTTTTGTCTTAAATCGACTTAAGCGGTTATTGCTTGTGGCCACAGATATGTCGTTGGAAAGGTATTTTTATGAACTACAATAGTTACTATGAGGGTTTACTTCAAATTGCTGTGTGATAAAAGTTGTTCGCTAAATAGAATTGTGCTCTGGTGCATTCTAGTATGTATAAAATATATTTAGTATGGCCAAAATTTATGAAAACTGGTCGAACAAATAACAACAATATATATGTCATTGGAAAGGTATTTCCATTACCTACAATATCCTTAGTATCAGTTCAGTTCAAATCACTGTGTGAAAAAAGTTATTCGAAAACTAACGAATTATTGTGGTTCATTTAAGTGTGAAAAAATGCTTTTTTTTTTAGTATGGGCAAAAAGTGTGGAAGCAAATTCAACCAATAACAACGGGACGTATGTCGTTGGAAAGGAAATTTTATGTACTAAAATAGTTAATGAGGCAGCTTATTTCAAATCACTGTGTGAAAAAAGTTATTCGATACTTGTTACCCATACTCCATAAATTTTATCTGTACCAAAATTCCCTAAAGCAGCGATTAACTTTTTCCACACATTGATTTTGAATTAGTTGTTATGGAAACTATTATTGTTCATAAAAATACCTTTTCAACGACATACATATTATTGATATTGGTAAGACCAGTTTGTATAAATTTGTTCCACACTGAAATGTACCAAAACAAAACCTTGGTTAGTAAATAACTTTTTTCACACAGTGATTTGAAATTAAATGCCATAGTGACTATTGTAGCGCATAAAATTACCTTTCCAACGACATACGACTCGTTTTTATTGGTTCCTAGACCACCTTCCATACAGTTTTGCCGATTGTCCTTTTCACAATTTGCTATCAGAACCCTTAACAAACTAACCTTATGTGTGAACGTGAAGTAACCATATATGTCAACTGAAAAACTTTTATTGCTTTCGAAGAACGCAAACCAGTGCTCATTTTTTATAACATGCATCGACAAAATTCGTCGAGAAACTTTTAAAAATGGAACGAAACTCATGTGTTTTGTTTCAGCTTTCATCTTTACAGAACCTGGCACAGTGTACGTAACCACTTTCTCCGAAACTTAAATTGATTCAGGCAATCGAACATGCCCAAGAAAGAGAACAGTCAAATAGCTGTCAAATATTTAAAAAAATTTTGTAGGTATTTGGAAATGACAAAAAATTAAACAAAAACAATTAATTTCACAGGAATATTTGGTTTATTTGTTTTTTGTTAACACTGTCTCGTTTTATTCAATTGATATGTAAATAAAAGGATAAAAGAAACACATTAATAAATTGCCATAGTTCTATTATATCCAATCTGAATATTGAACTGCAACAAAATCAGCTTCAAACATGTACAATGATTTGTATTGCTGCTGTTTTCGTTGTATTTATTAATAAAAACAAACACACAATCTTTAGTTTTACTATTAAAGAATTACTAATCTCTTTAATATCTGAGATATAAAATTGAATCAAATATTTATCAAAACACTTCCCGCACCAAAAAGAGAATAACACACAAAAAAAGAAAACGTCTATTTCAGCTTTCAAAGCGCCACCGAAATAGAAAATAGATCTATTCGGGCGTTTGGCTCAGGCTTACGATATTTACGATCTGAGGCAAGCCCGACGCCTGAGGTAACATTTAAGATTGCCCCATAACTGGCTGAACAGAATGCAAGACGCAACTGGAATAGATGTCAAAAAAGCTGCAGTAGATGTCAAAAATGCTGCAGTAAAAGTTAAAATTTGTTCAACTCTTGCAGCTCCGGCTGCAGCATTTTTGACATCTATTCCAGCTCCGATTTGCATTCTGTTCAGCCATTTAGATCCCATTGTTTCTATTCAATATGTCAAAGTCGGCGCGACCGAACGCTTGATTGTGGTTTGGTTATTATTGCTGCGGAGCTGCGCAGCAAATTAAGAAATAGAGACATTGTGCAGCTCTGAGCTGCATGCAGCTCTTGAGTTTTTCTGCTCCCATAAGAACCTGTGTTATTTTATTTCGCTGCATGAAAAAAACTGCACGTGTGTTTGAGGCATTACAATGTCTTTTTCTAAAAAAATCAATAAATTATTTTCAGTAAATATGACGTACCTACTTACTTACGGCAGTAAGGGCCATGGCATGGCCCGGTGTGGCACAGTGCAAAGGGCGGCATTCAACTTTGGATGCAAAGTTTTAAGTCCAAAAAGAGGACCCAGTAAGAGGGGAGTTGTTTTTTTCACTTAAAACCGTAACTTAGACGACAAATTTGGAATATATTGTAATGTCTTCTCCGGTTCGTTAGTAAATGAGTAAACTTTCATAATGTTCTAGATTTATATTGAACGCACCTATTTATTATGATTAATGATAAAAGAAAGTAAAATGTTGACTAATCCATTCTCAAATAATTATAAAACCCACGGTTTATCATTAATGAGGAGCTTTGAAATTTGAAAAATTGAATGAACCTTGGTGACTATGCTCTATCCAACAAAAATTGTCAGTAAAGGGAAGATAGGACGTTTGCCTCTCAGTCTGGTTGCATTGGCTTGCATACATCTGTCTCAAGTGAAAGCTCTCACAGGGTTTCCGTACTTTGAATTATAAATTGCCTCAAATCGAAGAACAATGTGCATATGGTTACCATTGATACCATTTCAAACATATTAAAAAAAGATCCATTTATCTTTTTTTACCACAGCACACCTTTTTAAATGAATTTGATCACGTAACGCTTTGTGAATGTTTCAAAACTTAGCGCAAATAACTTTTTTCTTCTTAAAGACTAAAATCGTACAAATTTTAAGTGCATTTTATAGCTTTATTCAAATACACAAACAAATAATAAGGGGACAATCAAAACGACAACACTTTTGGCTCTCACCTTTATAAATATTGTTCTCAAAAGCTTCAAAGCTGAAAGTTCTTTCATAAAAACCACTGAAAAAGCTCTTTCGTACTGTTGCAACATGACAAAGGCAACTCTGTTGGAATTTGAATTTTTTGTTTTATTTCACACAGCGAAGGTAGAAGCAAAAGCGAGTATACGATCAGAAATCAGAATGCTTTTGGCATTGAAAGACGACGGTCATGTTGGAGCGTACGAAATGTTTCAAGGAATTGCAACAACAATTCCTGTATGTTTATCAGTGGTTTAGTATCTTTTTCAGTGGCAGGTTTGTTATTTGAGTGTTGTGATGGTATACACTGGCGCCACTGTTTTGAAAAAAGCTCGCCCAAAAGCCCTGTACTGACAATTTTTGCTGGATAGACTATCTATAGCTCTCAATTTTCTCTAAGGCTTTATCAGGGCCGTAGCTAGAGTCAAATTTCAGGTAGGGCAGCGATGAAAACAGGTAGGGCTGGATTAAAAATTTTACTTGATATAATCTGGCAAAAATTTTGACGTATGACTTACGGCCGTAGCCAGGCCTACGCTAGGGTGAGCCCAGCTCACCCAAAAATCAGTTAAGCTCACCCAAAAATTTTCTAAGGTATTTTAAGATTTTCCAAGTTTTCATTTTCAAACAAAATATTTGTTTTCTTTGAAATAATATTTGATTTTCATTGGTCTATTTGTGCCCTTTCACACGAGGAAACTGAGTTGCCAGCAACTTTTAGTTCCATGGGGAGAAGGGCAGGAGGAAAGGGGGGTGAAAAATATCTCCCCGGTCGAGGATTTGAAGAGATTTTTTTCAACATTTACTTTCACATCTAGGTTTAGGTGTGTTCAACCAATAGACTTTCAAAGGAAATTTCGAAAATTGCCTGGAGATTTTTTTCCTCGTATGAAAGGTACAAGGAGATTAAAAGAAAACGTCAAAAAAATCTCCAGCAACTTGTTTCTTCGTGTGAAAGGGGACTTTGTGCTCTTGTGTGCTTTTGTTGCCAGTCACTTGATCTGTGATTTTTCAGTAAAGATTTTGTTTATTTGATTATGAAAAAATATGGAATACGCAAAACACTTATAAATTCACTCAACTTATAGATTTTAAACTCATTGGTTTCCCCTTGTGTTCATAGCTTAAAATTAAAAGGAATTACCGAATGTGTTAACGTCAAAATTGGCAGCTATTATTTTTCAGAACTGTCAGATGTAAAACTGCAAAGCAAAAACAAAAGTAGGTCTCCTTACGACCGTTTCAAATGTCAATTAGGAAAACAGATTCGATACGTGTATGATTTTTTTCGATTTTGAGATCAGATCCAAAAGCTTTTTTTCTTCTTTAACGGGGAAGAACTGTCATTCTGGTTTCAATCAAAAAGACTGCTAAATGAGGTTTAAGAATTAGAATTTTTATATATAATTTTTAGTTTTATTTTCAAACAATTTCACCGTTTATGGTGTGAATGGAGCAGAGCAATATATTGCTTTTTGCCAAATAACTCTACAGGGTATTTTCAGAAATGCTTAAACGTTCTTTTCAGTACCCAGTACCAGGAAATTAACATATTATGATTTTTATAAAAAAATGTGAGCTCATCCATACGTTTGATTCTGGCTACGGCCGTGTTATGACTGGATGAATCGATTGCACGAAATTGCTCTTGTCCTTGTGGTTCAAGGCTTTAAGGTCGCCTGGCATTGAAGATGGTTGGAATAAAGTTTTTATAACAATACCTTATTAAGATTGTGAACGAATTAGTTTAAAAAAAGTAATAACAAAATTAATTTTTTCATTGATTGTCACTGAAATTTTTTTGGGGCATTTGTGTTTTCTTTTGAATAGAATTGTCTCCTTGCGATTTCTTTGGCAAACTGTTAGCTGACGATGACGATGAATAAAAAATTTCGTTCACACGCGGGACATTTTCTCTTTGACGAATTTTTTTTTCTCACCACCACCAAGCTTATTTTTTTCAAGAATTGTATACATAGTTTTATAACAAAAACATGAGTTTGAAAAATTTCGGAATGGAATAGTATTTTCAAAAAGTAGGTACAAGTGTTGCAAAATTAGGAGAAAATTGTTCAAGCTATTAAAAAATACATTATAGAAATATACTAAAAATAAGAAAATTTTCTCAAAAACTTTTTGAGAAAATTCGAAAAAAAAACTTTTGTACGGCAGCTTCTCTTTCGAGAGGAGCTGCAACAAAGATTTGAATTTCTCATCTAGGGAACGACATAAAAGTGCTCTGTACCAAGTCTGAAGCAAATTGATATACTCTTTTAGGATCTAGCGTCTAGCTTGATGTATTAGAGGACGCATAGGTTCACAGACGTACAGGCGTACAGACATATAGACAAAAAGACCGATGCACTGTAGTTCAGGGGCGGACGAAAATTGTATCGGCTGTTAAATATTTTGATATTGCCGTTTGATCAAGCAATAATTGTTGAAGTATTACAATCAATTTTTTTGAAGTTTCTAAATACAAAATTCCAAATAAATGAAATTCGAGTGACTTTGAAGATAAAAATGAGCATATTTTAACAGTTATTATTTTTAACTACCTGATTTTTTTTTAACTATTTTTTTATTTATTCACCATCTGTATCAGCACAAACAAAATTAGCTGCTAATATCTGAGACCTTCTAAATCACCGAACTTGTGTCTTTAAATCCCCCAAAGTAAAAAAAAAATCTTGAATAACTTTTTTTTATGGGATTTCAATTTCTTGTCTTAAATTATGGGAAAACCAATACCAATACCAAAATGTAACTTGTGGAGCTGGATCCTTGCATTAGTACCATTTTTATTTTTGCCTCGGAAGAAAAATTTTAGGGGGTATAAAATATTCAATTTATGACTTCCTTAACACCCTTATTATCGCTTACGAAATAGAGTTTTTAAATTTTGTTAACTATTTTTAGTCGGTACTGCTTCTCTCCAATACACCTCTAAAAAGTGGGTGTGGTAAAAACTTTGAATGACTTTATTTTCATAAAAGGGGTGTGGAAAAAGTTTTGTATAGAAAAATTATTACAACTTTGCCTTAAAACAAACTCCTCATTTATATCAACTTGCAACGATTAGATGATCCATTTTAAAAAGTGAGCGCGAAATTTTGTCTTTATGATATTCTTTATCCTAAAAATTTCATGTGAATCGGACTGCTTCAGATTTTATAGATTTAAGCTCGCCTCTCGACACAGTGATCAGACGTCTTGACAAAATGTTTTAGTTATTCCATCACTGTAATATTAGATTAAATTAAAACCTAGTGATTTTTTGTTTGACATGAAATCATTTCCTTAAATCATTTTAAGGTACGGCATTGCCCCACAATGCCCTACCGTAGCTACGGCCCTGGGCTTTATCCATTGTTTTTTCTTTTTATCTGCCTCCACTCCTAAAGCTGCATCCCTGCACAAGTTTATTAACTCTTGTGCAATCTCTTCGTCTCCACTACTATCAGTATCAATGTACTCAAAAGCCAACTCCACACAGTCTAGCAACTGATTAAGTTGGTTTTGGTTCATTTTTTGTTTTTAATGTTCGAATGTTCCTTGGTGTCACACACTATTTAATGGTTTATTTTTGTTTGGCGAATTACTGTAACCTGTTTTTATTTTATTTGTTTGGTAGTGTACATATGTTAAGCCAGTATTAAGTTTCTCTAGAAAAATATTTTCTGTTTGTCCTTATCACGGGAAAGAAACTCCAACGAAATTTGATATGCTAGATGTAATTACGGGAGAGGAAAGAAATTACATGCAGCACTTAGTTTTGGTGGAGTTTCTTTCAATGTGTAACCAAATGTTTGCATATTTTATTTTATTTATTCACCCTAGACACAATAAAATTTATATCAATTATGATTATTCTACTAGCTCATTTACAATTATTTTTTTCAGCAACACACAAACTGCTCTATAATAGCAACGAATATCACAATAAAAGAGAACTGTCAAATTTGTTGCAGGCATCGAGAAACAACGTGTCAGACGCAAAATCATCGCATCGTGTAATAGCGTGCAAAGAATCATCGTGTTATAGGGGACTATGAAACTGGTATAAACAGTGGGTGTCAAAATGAGTTAACACCTACAAATATAATTTCTGGAGTAACACGGGATTTAAACCCAAAAATAAACGCGTCAAATTAGGAAAAAAAGAGTCACTTCTGACGCTCATTATATGTTTGTAAACAGCTAGGCGTAATCTTTATGACATTATTAATCACCTTTTCAGGACTTCGCTAATTCTGGCGAAAATTTCTTCATGGATTACAGGTTGAATTTGGTTTTTATTTCTAGCAGTAATGTTCCTGATTTTCCAAACTGGCTTCCTGGTCAATTTGTGTTTAGACTGCTGAAGAAGTTCCTTCAGGTAAGTCACATGAAACGGTTACAGCGGCACGTGTAGAAAAATCAAATCTTAATGTTTTCGCTCCGTTTAAAGTCCGTTAGCGATTCCAAAATTTTTATTCTCACTATTCGACAGCAAAGTCGTGTTCTGCAGAAGAACCATGTTTATCGTAATTTCTTTACACTATCGTGCGTCTTATAAATTAAAGGCCATCGTAACCACAGCACACATATTAATATGACTAATGTGATCATAGCCCCTAGAGTGCGCCTTGATTATAATACTATGTGCATTTTGCATTTTGAATTAACGTTTTCACAAATCAGGTGGTTGGATGTTGTAGGAACTGGGGGCCTCGAGCTGTATCTTTTCCTACACATCAAGTGCTTACAATACCTCCACGTTGGTAGCCGCCGGATACTGGTCTTGGCTTTATGCCTTGACTTCCTAAACTTGTAAGTGCGAATGTTGACCAAGGAAAGAATTGCAACATTAAACCCATGGCCCTACAGATTGGAGGTTAGTGTGTTGGGCTAACGACCCGACCACAGTAAAAAAACCAATTGTTATGAGAGAGACGCGAGAAGCCTCGGATAACGACCCCCCTCAAATGGCAACCAGACCCGGAACGAAAATGGACTATGACCTGGAATGTAAGGACACTCTATACACCAGGTGCTACTCAAAAACTTGAATCTGTCCTCTTGCGGTACAAGACAGATACTACCGCGATCCAGGAGATACGATGGATAGGATCAGGTATAACGAAAAGAAAAGATTGCGACATTTATTTTAATAATAATAATAATAATTTTAACTATATGCCTGTAAGACCTTAGGTCTTTTAAATGCAACCTGAATTGCACGGCACTAGTTAGAAAGAGTAGGAGGATAGGAAAGATTTGGCACAGTGGATTGAGATCAAGGTGTTTATTATCTCATTAAATCTCACGGGTGGCATCCAGTTAAGCCGGAAGAATGTAGAAAAGAATGCTGCCTAGAATGGGGATCGAACCCACACCTCTAAGTTAGCAGTCAAGCACTACATCCACTGCACCATGGCAGCTGCCATCAAAGACTGCACATGTTAGGATGCCGATTCGTCGTGGGAAATCGACTCAGATCGAAAGTCATCGATTTTAAGCCGATTAGCGATCGCCTGGCTGTGATCCGCATCAAAGCTACCTTCCAAGACATAAGCCTAATATGTGCACACGCCCCTACCGATGAAGCTGAGGAGTCTAACAAGGAGGAGTTTTACGACCTCCTGGACGGAGCCTACGGAGCCTGTCCGACTGTCAAAGTCGTGTTCGGAGACTTCAATGCTAAAGTCGGAAAGGAAAACATCTTTGTCGGATTAGTTGGAAAGCACAGCCTCCACGAAACGAAAACAGATAACGGCTTCCGACTAATCGACTTTGCTGCAGCTCGTAATACGGTGATAAGTAGCACTAGGTTCCCCAGGCGAAGGATACACACAGCAACCTGGTGATCTCCAGATGGTCGAACCGCCAACCAAATCGACCACGTGCTAATTGGCGCAAGGTATGCATCGAACATCTTGGACGTGCGAACTTTCCGAGGAGCAAACGTGGACTCTGACCACTTTCTTGTTGTGACAAAGTTCAGAGCCCGACTATCCAACGAAAAGAAAACGAAGACCGCCCAAAAGAAGAAATTCAACATTGCATGCCTTAGCACATCTGAGAAAGCCAGAGACTACAGTTACTACAGTGAGCAATTGACCGGGAAACTCTCTGCCGTAAACCCAGCCACAAGCGTCAACAACCAGTGGAACCAATATCGCGAAATCATTAAGGAGACAGCCGAGACCACCATAGGCTATCAACCACCCAGAAAAAAGAACTCGTGGTATTACGATGAATGCGCGGTATTGAAGCAGGAGACGGAAAATGCACGAATGAAAATGCTGCAACGGAAAACAAGAGCAGCAAGAGAGGAGTAACGTGAAAAGAGAAGGAAAGAGAAAAAAACCCTGCGTAGAAAGAAAAGAGCATCCGCAGCCTCTCAGCTCAAGTATCTCGAAGAGTCTAGCACCGCCACCAACACCCGCCGGTTCTACAAAACAGCCAATCAACTGGCATCTGGTTATAGGACTGGCACGCAAGCTCTTCGAAACAGCGAAGGTAACCTAGTCACCGAAGCACAGGGAATTGTAGACGTGTTTAAGCAGCATTTCCAGCAGCTGCTTAATGGGCATTATGTAGAGGAGGCAACAGAGGAACAAAGAAGAATAAGACCAGTCTATGAAGATCCAGTCCCAGCGCCCAGTACTGAAGAGGTTAAGAAAGCCATCCACAAGCTTAAGAACAACAAATCCGCCGGCTCGGATGGCCTACCTGCGGAACTCTTTAAGTATGGAGGAGATGTCCTGGTAGGGTGCATGCACCAGCTCATCAACCAAGTGTGGGAGGAGGAAAGTATGCCCGATGACTGGTCAAATAGCTCCATATGCCCAATCTACAAAAAAGGCGATCCTATGTCCTGCAAGAACTATAGAGGCATATCCCTGCTTAATGTTGCCTACAAGATCCTTTCCAACGTACTATGTGAGCGTCTAAAACCTTTCTGCAACACTATGATCGGCACGTACCAGTGTGGCTTCAGGCCAGGCAGATCAACGATAGACCAAATCTTCACATTAAGGCAAATCCTGGAAAAGACCAACGAATTTCAAGTCGAGACCCACCACCTATTCATCGACTTTAAAGCCGCATATGATAGCATAAGTCGCCAAGAGCTTCTATTGGCGATGTCGGAACTCGGGATCCCGAAAAAACTGATCCAGCTATGCCGCATGACGTTACAACATACGCGGTGCAACGTGCAAATGGGTAACGTGCAAATGGGAGTTATTCCAGACGTGTACAGGGTTCAGACAAGGAGATGCGCTATCATGTGATTTCTTCAACTTAGTCCTGGAGCAGATAGTGCGCAAGAGTGGTGTTAACATCGAAGGCACTATCTTCAACAGGTCTTCACAACTGCTTGGCTATGCGGACGACATCGACATCATCGGCCGCTCCAAGAGAGCTGTACTTGAAGCATTCACAGCTATTGATGAACAGGCGAAACGCGTTGGTCTTGAAGTGAATGAGGACAAAACAAAGTATATGCTATAAACAAACAAAGCCTCATCTGTCCATCGCCTAGGACAAAACGTCACTGTTGGTAGCAGTAATTTCGAGGTAGTCAAGGAGTTACACTACCTCGGAACAAACATCAATTCCACGAACGACACCTTAGTGGAAATCCGACGAAGAATTACCCTAGCGAACCGATGCTACTTCGATTTGGCCAAAAAAATGGGTTCAAAACTCCTTTCCCGAAAGACAAAGTGCACGCTATACAAAACGCTAATTTTACCAGTTGTACTCTACGGCGCCGAGTGCTGGACGATAAGTAAAAAAGGGGAATTGATACTGGGCACTTTCGAGAGAAAAATTCTTCGGCGGATATTTGGTCCTATATGCGAAGAGGGCGATTGGAGGAGAAGATTCAATCGTGGATGTAGTCCAAAGAGCCAAAACACGTCGACTACACTGGCTCGGCCACATCGAGCGAATGGACAACAACGCTCCAGCCAAGAAAATCTTCGAATCCCAGCCCCCAGGTTCGAGACGACCAGGAAGACCGAACCTCCGCTATAGGGACCAGGCGGTCACAGACGCAAGAGCGCTTGGTCTCGAAGACTGGAGGGAGCGTGCGAGGGACCGCAACCGATGGAAGACCGCAATATCTCAGGCAGAGACCCTTCATGGATCGGGAGCCGGATAAGTTAGTAAGTTTCACAAATCAACTCGTAAAAAGCCGGCATACCTACTGCTCTAAAAAGAATCTTTTCGTGTGACCATCCTAAACGAGAATACAAATTGGTTGTTTGTCTATGCTGCAATTTTGAAAGATGGGATTTTCGTACTCATTCCCGAGAAATTCAGCCTTATTTATGAGTTTCACGTGAACAACATTCCACCCGGAAAAATTGATATTTCACTTTTCGCCTATTGTGAGTTTCACCCGAAAAATGAAAATTTCCCCTTTTAGTATGTACTCATTTTGGGCGAAATGTATCGTAATTAAAATCTTGAATGATCACCTATTTTTTGAAGGTGAACAAAAGATAAACAGGTGGTGCTGGTTCCCTCTGCGTAAGCTTTTTGTTTATTTTAGGCCAAGAGAAGTTCGGGCGAAACTCATAATAGCTTTAAAAATTTCGGGGGAACAAAAATTTTTCGGGTGAAATATTTTCCGGGCGAAACTCATAATAAGGCTGATTGACATCATCTGAGAACTCAGAATGACCAAAAACATGTTATAGGAGACATGACAAAGGGAATAATAGGATGGAGTTTATGTTTGCCACGGATAACAAACGTTGTTAATTTCGTTGATTCAATACGACGCAATCACAACATAATTATTTTAACAAATAATTGGAACTCTTCAGTCTTCAAATAAATCCATTTCCTTTGAAGGGGTTGACGAGAACAGAGGTAAGGGTATCGAGGAAAGCTCTGAATATGCATATAATTGACTTTGGCATTCAACTTTTTCTGGGAACTCTATTCCCTTGCCCTCTATGACAAGAAGTGCTACCTTAGTGTAGTTTCGCTTTTCCAATTAAACCCAAAACCTTCCCAGGATGTGTTTGTTTGCTATGGCCTTTCCATAGGCGATATAGTAGTGAATTTTTTGTTTGGATTATCCTTATTTTTCGGTAGACGAAAACATTTTCCAAGGTTCATGAAGAAATATAAGGCGTTTTTTGTTGACCTCCTTAATGTGAACTTAAAGATACATTCCACATTCAGCCATAGAGTTACTGGAGTTCAAATGTGAAGTTAACTTGTTGTTGTTGGAATTTGCATTGGAAAATTTGCCTTAATGTTAAGTTTTTCTTAATGTTCACATTATAGACCGAGAGCCAACGACATAAAAAGTCAAGACATTTGCGTAACATTGCACAGTGGTTTCGCCCATACGACAAAAATGAAAAAATAACAGTGCTTATTTTTTTTGTTTCTTGACTTTTTACAGTAGATTATGGTTTAATATTTACCGTTGCAAACATTGCGTCTCAAATGTCACGTGTTATCAGTTTCGTTTTCGCATTCAAAAAGAGCTAATTGTTTGGTCTTTTAGACAAATTTGATTGTATGTTTAGACTCTAAACATACAATCAAATTTGTGCGTAAAATTGACTTATTTAAAAGTGATTTTTTTCTAGATAAAAGTAAGATTTTTGAAATTTTTGAAGAAGCAAGGTGTTTAAAGTATTTTATTTTTATTTAGTGATATTTTGATTTTTATTAAAAAAGTTGTATTGGTAAAACCCAGTAGACATTAAAGTTGATTCTTTTAATTTTTCTTTGAAGTAAAAGTAAGGTTTTAACATAGTTCGCAATGTAACCTAAATTTAAAATTTTGTCTGAAGTATCGAGAAAACTCCCAGCTTTTTGAAAAACATTACCTTAGCACCCACAATCATCCACTAACAGATTTATTCAGGTTTTACTACTGGTGTTTACCGTTTATGATTTTTTTAATTTTCCATTTTAAATGTTCCTTAGGTTCAATGTACGTTTGTTTATTGTCTTAGAAAAATGTTTACGATATTTGGGCAATTCGTACTGTTTAACTATTGGATTAAGGGAGTGCAGATACCACAAACAAAATTTTTGATTTTACACCTACATAAATGCTATGTTTATCTAAATCTATATTTATATTTATATTATATTATATAATATTATACTATATTATAAAGACGAAACATTTATTTGTTTGTTTGTACCTATGTAGGGGGTAATCTTAATCTCTGTAAATATCAACCGATCCTTAAAATTCTTTAGTAAATGGAAAGATATAATATCCCTGAGTAACATAGGCTAAAATTTTATTTGGATACAAATTAATTGCAACGTTAAAATCTAAATGTTTGTACTTTTTTGGGGTATGTGTGAGTTTTTGATTTTTATGTTTTGAAATTTCAAAATTTCTTTTTGAGTTTTAAAGGTTATTCCAAGGGGAAGGCCTTACAGTTACAAAATTAAATTTGTAGGGATAAATGGCGTAAAATCAAAAATGGTATGAGATAACAAAAATTCTTTTTCTGTTTGATAGAGTTTACTAAGAGGATGTTGTCTTCATACATAGGGTGAAATGGGGTAGAAATTAAAAATAATTTTTGAGTTGGGAAGGTTATTCTTCAAGGCTTAAGGACTGAAAACATTTCAAAATTTAAATACCTTTGGTGTGAAATGGGGTTTGTAAAATATGGAATCTGATTTTAAACGTCCTTTTTGTATTTGAAAGGTTATATGAGGCTGTGAGTGCAAAAGTGGTGTAACACACTTTTTTTATCATATTTTTTGTTTTGAATCGATTTCTTATACTATTTGAACTGAAATTCAAATAGTATACGTCACATTTTTGGAAAGCTTAGATATTTAAGAAATTAAAATTTTATCTTTGATGTTTTTTGATGCATAAATGTAAAAATACGAGACAAAAATATCAAAAATGCCAAAAAATGGTTTACACCACTTTTGCACTCACGGCCTCATATGTAGAGGATGTCACTCGAAAATTTTGCCTAACCGAGCAAAGCTGGGGCGAGCCAGCTAGTGCATAGTAAAGTTATACTATGTTTTTATTTTTGTTGCAAAATATAATTATCTAATTAACGAAACAGTCGAAATTTTCAACATTTTATTTCAAACGTCAAAGAGTTTTGACGCTTTGTCCTTGAAACAAAAACAACAATGGGTGACTATATCACCTTATTCAAAAAGTAGGCGTGGTACGAGGTGGAAATTTATTGCGATGATTTCTTTAGTAATTTTTTGTCTAAGCTGAAAATTTCATCAAAATCGGTTGAGTGGTTCAGATTTTATTGAATTTTGACGCCTTCTCCATACAACCGAAACCACTGTGCATTGTAAGCAATATCAATAATAGCCTTTGAGGGGTTATACCGGTAACCGGTTTGTCTGCCTACCTAAACACGTGTCGAACAGGTGTAAAATTTGACGTAAATTTTTTGCATCGATTTATTTCAATACGTATTGGTCGAAGGGAAAAAGTGTGCAAATCTACAACAAATATTAAGCTAGCAATTTTGAACAATTGTTGTCTTAGGTCAAACTCTCTATGGTTAGTCCTTAAGAAGATAGAGACCAATGAAGTTTCCTGAGTGGTTTTTCGAAATTTCATTGCTCTCTATCTTCTTAGGGACTAACTATGGAGGGTTTTACATCAATAATTGCAGACGGCTTTTATACAAGTAGATACAACTAGTAGGACTTGCATCATACTTTTAGTGGGATAAAAAGAAACTTTGTGAATCATGGTAATCAACATGTAGATAGCTGCATACATTCGTCATCGTTCAATGAAGCCTCCATAAGACCTTCTTTTCAAAACCGAGAAAGCTCTCTCAAATACAATTGGCCTTACCAATAATCAAATGTAGCAACGAGTTAAATATTTCAGCGAAATGAACCATAGTGTTAAGGATCCCAAATAATGAAACATACATGGAATTTTAATTTTTTTGGAGTTCATACCACTTATGGATCATTGTTTAGAGCCCCATTAAATACTAAGGTCATATATGGTTTATTATTTAGAGTCCATTTCAATATGGTCCATTTCAATGAAATACAATGTATGGTTTATTATTTAGAGTCCATTTCAATATGGTCCATTTCAATGAAATATTTAATTCTTCACTAAATTTGATTATTGGTAGGGCCCAATGTATTTAAACAAGTATTAACATTTTAGTTCTGCAAAGGCTGTCACAAATCAACGTGAAAATAAAGCGAATCGTTTGCAAATATAGTTTTTTTGTTAAGCATCTTTTATATTTTGTATCGTTAGGAATGATTCGTTATAATTGCGCGTTGGTTTGGGAGGGCCTTAAAAGGTCTCACAATCTTATGTTGGCCTATTTCTAAATGAAAAATTTCCCTAAATCAAACACTTTCAAATGTTGCTCAGCAAAATTCCATAAGAAGTACTGATGATGTTCCCACCAAAGTGAAATCCAAGATTTAGCTTGAAAACTTTTGGTATTTTGAACAAGATTTCCTAAAAATTTCTACGTTATCTCAATTAAAACTCAACATTTCAACGAAATCTTAATGAAATCGTGCTCCACCAATTTGAGATCTCAAACATTTTCGTCTCAAATCTCATATTTTGGTGGGAACATAGAATATAGAGGAGTTTTTATTGAACGACGATGATACCTATGTATATGTATAGGTTGGTACTTACCACAATAAAGTTCTTAAAAACTTTTCTCAGGGTAAGTCGGTCGAATATGCCAGTGTGGGTAATATGCCACCTTTAAATATATTGCAGTTCAAAGTTGATGTTGGCAACGCTGACATTGCAATTCACTCAGTTACGCTAAGTTTTCTGGGCACACGGATGCGCAAGTTATTAGGCACTTTGGGTTGGAAAATATTCATGAAAGTTTAAATTCAAATGTGTTTTTATTAAATTGAGTGCGATTAAAACCGTTTTTTTTTTTGTGTTTTTTAGTGCGATATACGAAGGTTTCTTCCAAGAAGGTAAGGCTAGTTTTGTGTACTTAATGTTTGATGTTTGTGTCTAGACTTGATATGTTCCGTTAGTTTGCATTCAGGGATACTTTTATATTTTTTTACGTTTTGGGGTAAAATGCCACGTTTGTCATGCCAACTGGCATTTTACCCACTAAAGTGGCATATTACCCCCTTTGATTTTAATTTCTTTCAGAAACAAAAATGTCTGAAAGATGTGACTGGGTGCAATGCTACAATTGTCACAAATGGATGCAAGAGGACTCTCTCCAAAATGGAATCTGCCCGATATGTCCCATCGATTAAATGCTATATTAAATGTTTGCTGGCATTTCACCCCTTAAGAAGTGGCATATTACCCTCACGTGTGGGTAAAATGCCACTTTTTAAGGTTTTTTAAAAACTTCATTTGCAATGAATTAAAAGTATTAAAGTTATGTTTTTATTGTATTATTTATTAAACAAAACAACAACCTAACGAAACTAAGAAAATCTTTTACTTAACTTTTATTTTACTATTTAATTTCAATTGTTTACTGTTAAGTGTGGCATATTACACCTAACGCTTGGCACGTTTCAATTATTAGAATACTTAAAGTTGTCTTCGCAATCCGTGTAAGAAATTTCAAATCCGCAACCAAACCTGAAATGGCATTCCTCATATTTGTATCTTTTTTTTCAATGAACGGCGTCACCATAGCCAACGGTTCCTCATATATTTTAGCATCCATCCGCAAAAAAGTTTCGTAATCTAGCGAGGCTGTCAAATGGAGCTCCGTCATGAGATTTGTATGGGAGTATTTTGGCCTGTTTAAAAGCCATTTTTTTATCCATAATCTTTTTTTCTTAGTAGCTTTTTTATTTTCTTCCTCCTCTTCATCATTAAAGCTAATAATAATTTTGCCCTCTGAAATTTTGTTGTCTGTCTGCTTTCACAATCTCAATAAAAGTGATGTTGGACAACATCTGTATCCATGTAAATGCAAAATTGGGTTTACAGTTATTTTTCCATCAAGCAATGTTGTCCAAACATGTTGTTCCATGTAAACCCCCCTAATCGTATTGGGGAAATTTGTTTGTTTACCTTTTTTGGCAAGAAGAGTCCAAGTGGAAGAAATGTCCTATGTATATCCATGTCACACGCACTCAATTTGGAATTCTTTCAATGTTCTTGCTTACACGTGAAGAACGTAAGTGTTCAGATGTGAAGAAAATAATTATTCTACAGATTTTGTTTTCCTCTTTGTGTTTTTTGTAATTTCATAATGGAAGACACGATGCGATTGGTTGGATTGGATAGGAGAAGCAACAGAAAAGGAAAAGTCAATTTTCTTCACCGAATATTTTCAAATATTTTAAAATATTTCACCTCGCTCCCTCTTCTGCAAATTTCCCCGCTCACCATCACAAATCGTAGAAAATGCTTCATCACGTGTGATCAGGGATATTCACAATGAAAAATCTAGTACAATGGATAAGGTTGTTTACACATGCACTACTGGCGCTTCCTTTGACGGTGTTCAGACAAGCTTCATTAGGGGTGAAAGCAATTTTAACTAACCGACTTAGGCGAATTAACTAACGTTTAACGATGGCTCAAGTATTCAATTGGAAACTATAATATACTTGAGCCTTGAACCATCGTTGCACCTCAGTAAATCCGCTGAAATCAGAGAGTTAAAGTTGCTGAACCGTGAATTAAATATTTGTACAATTGGCCTAATAGATTCTCCATACAGCTTTTTGGGAGCCAGTTGAACTTGAAGCTTGATTCACAATGCGATGAGGAAACGAGACGTGAGCATGACGAAATCATATTGTTGCTGTCAAACAAAGCAAATCACGTCACGCCAAGGATTCCAAAAGTTCAAAAAAGACGTCACGAAACGACGATTTTCTTTTTTAAAAAGTAATTTACATAATGGAACAATTTTTTTTAAGAACAATACAATAATTTGAAAATAATAGATAAAGTAAATGATAATCTGCTGTCATCAATAATAGCTGTAGTTTATTTTCCCCCAGATCTGATCTGAATTGGATTTGCATACGAAATATTCGAATTAGCTGAATCTCGGCACTGGTTTCAAATAATCACAATGGTTGATTCAAACTAATAACTATTTGGCGCTGCAAGTTTTTCAGCTTTTCTTACTTGGGGGTTGGGGCCCAATTCCGCAAAAGTGAGTTTTTCCTGTGTACACAGAAAATCGTGAACACATCGATTTTTGCGATTCCGCAAGAGTGCGCTTAAAATGTTTGACAGATAATGCGTTCACTATCAGTCAGATTTATTCACACATGTTTGGCTTTTGGGCGTGTATAGAGTATGTACACGGAAAATCATTCACGCTTCCGGAGCTGGGCTTTTACCTAGGTGAAGTTACTTTAGTAAACGACTAAAAGCCACCCACGAGCCACGTTTGTGGGTTCCAACCTAACAATTTTACCCAACCTATTTTTTAGTAACTAGTTCCACCAATATAGAGTTCTTTTTTCTTATTTGTTCATTAATTGCTTAACTGATATGGATCAAACTTTTTGAACGGCTTACGCTCAGTATACAATGTCTGAGCTTAGTTCTGATTAGTTATCTTATATATTGTATACATTTTGAGGTAGTCAAGTCAAAAACAAAAAAAAACTTTTGGGATTAACAACCCATTCAAATGGGCCATAAAAGAGTTTGTGAATTGTTTTCCTGTAAACTTATAGCCCTATGTCAATATTTATTGTGTGGGATCAGATTCGGGACTCTACTTAGACATTGTGAAATAACCCCTCAAAAATTATTAAGTCATACAAAAAATCGAGTTACAAAATAAATGTCTTCCATTCATTATGCATATTTTCTTATAGAGAATTTTTTTATTAAATCTTAAAATACCAAGCGTTTTAAACTACAAGACCTAGGACATGTAGATAACCAAGTCGCACATTTTTTTCGACTGACACCAGACCAAAACCAGACGAGACTAATACCGATACCAAGACGAGACCTTGTTACACGAGACCGAGAACATACTGACTTATCAGATCACAACAAACCAATCGCAGTTTATAAACGAAAAAGTCACACCATCGCGTTATCTTAGTCTTAATCTTTTTGACTTAGTATTTTATAAAACAACAAAATTCGCAGCCTGGGTATCGTCTATTTTGTAAACAGCACAAAGAACGCGGCGCACAGTGTGGGAATTCGCTCATCGTGTAAAAAAAAAAACTAGCCTCATCGGAATTTGCAAATAAAATTTACATTGGAAAGGTAACTTAATTATTTATTGTTCAGCTTGTCCTCTGTCCATGAGCCATTAAAAAATATATTTCACTTTTCCGTCTGCTGCTGCTTGAAAACAATATTTACTGTTTTCAAAATCACAACCAGCAGCAGCAGAAGAAAAAGATGCAGGCAGGTTGTCTCTGATTGCAAAAAGTTCCTTTTCGTCTTCAGTCTTGTGTTGTTTATCTTTTATAAATTTTAGCCGTCGAGAAATCGACCCGAACAAGAAGTGTCTAGGTACAACTGGTGCGGGAATGTGTATAGGTACACCCGAATATGTGCAGTTAAAATATGCCTAAATAAATTATATATAGTATAACTTTAACCTTTGTAAATCAATTTATATAGAATTTTTAAACAAAATGTCCTTCAAACTCTCTCACGCAATTGTAAGTAGGCTTTTCGAGTCTCTGTGTGGCATTGGAGATTTCGATATAGGTACAACTTACCAAGAAGCAACATGAAGTATACCTACATACGTGAGTTTATTGAGGGAAATGGGTTTGGACGAGATTGAGCTGCAGTGCTATAAGTCCCGAGCAAAGCCCGTGGGTCTTTTTTCTGAAAAAAAAAATTAAATAAAAATGATTTTGATTCCAAATAAAAATGTTAATAAAACTCGCCTAGCACTAAAACGACAAAATACAAAACTCACTATTACAATTATTTTTAAAGCTTAATGTATAATGCGGTAGTGAATGCCGTCCATACTTATGCGCCTGTCTGGAGACCCAGCATACCCTAAGCGGAGCAACGGTAATAAGGTAAAAAGGTAATTCAAATTCGAATTCAGCCACCTTCGAGGGTATAATTAGAACAAAATTCACAACAATCCTATTAATATTTAGCAAAATCACCGTACAAATTATAACATGCTTTAATTTTTAGTTAACAGTACCATAGTTGGCCCGTTTCATTTGGTTCAAATGTTTTTAACTTCCACTTTGGGTCGTATTCTTATATTCCGCTCACGCAACTCCATTGCTCTGGTTATGTCCCTGATCACACGTGAAGAAATTCAAGCATTTTCTGCGATTTGTGACGGTGAGCGGAGTAACTTGCAGAAGAGGGAGGGGGATGAAATATTTTAAAATATTTTAAAAAAATCGGTGTAGAAAATTGACGTTCTCTTTTGTGTTGCTTTTCCTATCCAATCCAACCAATCAAATCGTGCCTTTCATTATGAAAATACGAAAAACACAAAGAGGAGAACAAAATCTGCAGAATAATTTTCTTCACATCTGAACACTTTCGTTCTTCATGTGTAAGCAAGCACTATGGTATGTTCAATCGGCTTCGGAATTTAGACACCTTCATATTATGTAAATACATACGTCAACAGTATTCTTGAACAACAGTGCCTCGGGAGGACTGCTTCGTTGGTTGAAAGCAATTGGGCTCACTCTTAAGCCGCATTTAGAAATTCGGTATTAGCGTTCGTGTCTGTTGTTCGTTTTTGCCCGTACGCGGATCAACAAAGGTGTAAATGATAACACCGAAAACAAAGCCCTTTTGAATTTTCGATGAACTTTGTTCGTTGCTTGCTGAACAACGTTCACCGAATGAAGAACGAAGGTCTAAATTCAGCTTTATGGTTCCATAAACCGCTCGCGCTCACGCCACTCCGCTTAACTGCCTGAAAAGAATGCAAGACGGAGCTAGAATAGATGGAAAATGATGCAGCCGCAGCTGCAAGAGTTGAACAATTTTTAACTTTTACTGCAGCATTTTTGATACCTATTCCAGTTCCTTCGCCCATTCTATTCAGGCAGTTAATATGTCCAGTCAATTAATTCCTTCAAAATAATTTTTATTAAATTCTCCCTACAATGTATGTATATTAGGGTGGTCGTTAAAATAGGTTTTTTGGGTTTTTATCAGCTCTAAGAGAAAAAAAAAATTCTCTAATTTTTTCAGGTTCTTATTTTCATCCCCTATAGTTACGGTGACCATTTTGTCAGGGGCAAAAAAGAGGACACATTTTTAAAAACATAATTAAATTCAAGAATGAATAATTTTTTTTTTAAGTTTTAACTTCAAAACCAGAGCTAATTTAATAAGTTTGATACAAATGGATTTTCACCGGTATTCATAAACGCAACAAAAGCCTAGTTTACAGTTCCCGTGCGCAAAAAGAAAACTATGCAAATATTCTCGCATGTCAAAAATAATTGAGGTGAAATGCAAAATTAACTGCTTGCACTATTGGTTTACAGTTTCGTGCAAAAAAAAAACCATTGCTGTCATGGAATGTCATGCAAAGCAATGGACCGGCAATTGTTTTGCATGCGAAAAAAATTGTGGTGAATAAAATATTTTTTTTTGATGGTCTGCTTACAGTTCAAAAAAAGAAAATATATTTACCTCAAGGCATTATTTGCATGCAAATTGTTTTCGCATCAAAGAATAATTATTTCCATTTTTAGGCCTATTTAGGGATAAATTATTGACTCTATGGGTGGCCTAGGCCAAGGCAAACGTTTTTCGCCTTGAATATTATTAAACTCGGTGCACAGAATAGGTGGAAAATCGTTTTGAAAATCTTGATATTTTTTGGCACCGGAACTGTAAACTATGCTAAAAACGCTAATTATCTTTAGTCGGATGAATTAGATGTCAATTTTCATCAATTAAACGGAATTCAAGAAAATAACCTTACTCACCACAGTAGGTAGGTACCTACATTAACGTGTAATTAAAATTCCGTAATTTTTGCCAAAAACTAGAAATAAAGGAAACAGATCGTGGTGCACTTTAATAAATACTCTTTGGTAACATCAGAACTCTTGTTTATTGTACTAGATTTTTGTTAAGATATAGAATGTAACGAAGATTAGCTGTTTATATTTTTTTTACTATACAAATTTAATTAGTAAACTACCTAACTTTTGATCAACATTTTAGTTAAATCGTGAATTAGAAGATATCCGAGCGAGTTTTTTAAATAGGGCTGAAACATTGTCTAATTGTCGTACTTTTCTTCGCAATATTTTTTCTTAAGAAAATTTAAAAATCTGCACAGCCAAAGTTGTAATTTATTGCACTTTGCTATTGACATTGCCTCTAGTTTGTCAACTTTTAATTGCGATTTCTCTGGTGTCAAAAATTCATTTGAATTTGAAAACACTCTTTGTCAGGGCATTTCAAGCTAGAAATAATAGCGACAATTTTACTGTCTAGAATAGATTTTCACATATTCCTTAAAAAAATTTCTTATCTGGTAACCAACTGTCCATTTTTTAATTTGTTTTTCATTGACGTATCTTTTGACTAAAATTACCTATCTACTACTATTCATTATTGATTTCTAGATCTTTTCCAAATTATAGTACACTGAAAAAAGACGTGACTAGTGCTATATAAAGTTATTGGTTGAATAATGAAAAAACAGATATTTGATATGGTTTTAGTCTTAGAAAAATGATTTGAAAGATAAAATGAGGACATTTGGAGGACAATTCAGTAAAAGGAGGACAATTTTCTGTCCTCTTTTATAAAATAAAATATAGAGGACAGGACTCCGAAAAAGAGGACTGTCCTACTAAAAAGAGGACGGATGGTCACCGTACCTATAGTCGCTGTAGCGGTAAATTTAATTTCCCCCTTTTTTTTACATAGTTTCACTCCCATAAAAAATTCTCTGATTCTCTCCAAAATTTAGCCAAGCTAGGATTAAGATGAGCTTTTCCTTAAAACATGAGTCGCAATGATGAGAGACCTTCCAGTTGAAGCCAAGGATGAAGTAAGAAATGTTCTTTTTACTACAATCATGCAGATGAGGAATACCTATATATATAGCCTATTGAATAGACCGGAAAATGAAGGGTATAAAGGAACAATTACGTGCAAGGGTTTTTATTATTGAATATGATATTGAATTTCAAATTAACCACAAAACCAAAAAATATCACAAAAAGTCATCAATAAGAGAAATACCACAAATATTGGATGAAGAAAGTACACGAAAATACACCGAGGAGCTTGATAGAAGATGCAATTGGGATATTCTTAATAAGTCTTCTCTACAAGATGCATATAACCAGCTTGAAAATGGAATCCTAAAAGCAGCGGAAAGTAGCATTCTTAAAAATTCAAAACAAAAAACTGATAAACTAACAAAAACAACAAAGAATCTCATAGCTAAAAGAGAAGCACTTCGACAAAAATCTCACTTATCAGATGTCCAAAAGAATGAGTTCAATAACCTCAAAAAACAATGTAAAATGAAATAAAAAAAGATATTCTCGATTATAATAACAGAATAATAAAGCAAATTATCGATGACACAAAATCAATGAAAAAAGTACAAAAAGAATTGTCTGTCGGAAAGGAGTGGATACTCAACCTTGCCAAAAACAAGAAGAGCATACAAAACCGAGAAGAAATCAACAGAACTGCAACTGAATTTTATGAAAATCTCTATAAAACAAATCTTACGTCGGAAGAGATACAAAACAAATAAGTAAACCTTGAAGTAGATGAAGAAAGAGTCCTTCCATTCTTAACCTCTGAAATAGAACAATCAATAAAAGAATTACCAAATGGCAAATCTTGCGGACAGGATGGAATAAGAGGCGAAATGCTTAAAATAGGCAAGAACAACCTTACTAACAGCATTACAAATATTTTTAATTGGATATTAAATACAGAAGACATCCCAAACCAATGGAAAGAATCAACCATTATACTATTACACAAAAAAGGAGACACCGGAAACATAAATAATTATAGACCCATAAGTCTGATATCAGTAATTTATAAGGTTTTTGCAAAGTGTTTATTTAGAAGAATACGTACTAATCTAGACGAGCAGCAACCAAGAGAGCAAGCTGGCTTTCGAAAAGGCTTTAGTACTACAGACCATCTCCAAACAATAAATCAAGTTATTGAAAAGTGTAATGAATACCATCTTGATCTTGAACTAGCTTTCATCGATTTTACGAAAGCATTCGATACCGTCGAACATCCAACAATCTGGAAATCACTACAAAATCAGGGTGTGCCCAACAAATTTATAAGAATTATAAAAAACATATATACAAATGCAACATCCAGAATTTCGCTAGAAAGGAAGGGCAGATAGTTCCAGCTTAGCAGAGGAGTAAGGCAAGGCGACCCTTTGTCACAAGCATTTTTCTGCGCAGTCCTTGAGGAAATATTCCGAGAAATCAGTTGGGAATCCTTTGGGTTAAAAATAAATGGCGAATTTCTGAATAATTTGAGGTTCGCAGACGATATTGTTTTATTAGCAACATCAAGTCAAGACTTGGAAAGAATGATATCAGAACTACAAACTCACTGCAAAGCTTCAGGACTTGAAATGAATGCAGATAAGACAAAGCTAATGGGCAAAGGTGAACAAATTGAAATTCTTGTAAACGGAAAAGAAATAGAATATGTTGATAACTATATTTACCTCGGGCAGACAATTTCCATAGAAAATAGGGAAGATAAGGAGATAGACAGAAGAATTACTAACAGCTGGAAACAGTTTTGGAAACATAAACATATTTTCGATTCCAATATTAGCCAAAGCTCCAGAAAATATCTATTTGACGGATCTATATTGCCAGTAATGACGTATGGGTCTCAAACATGGAGCCTGTCAGCCAAATCAGCACAGAAGCTTGCCACAGCACAAAGAGCTATGAAAAGGTCAATGTTAAACGTCTCAAGAAGACAACATATCCGAAACGAAGATTTAAGACGGATGACGAACTTCGTAGACGTGGTGGAGAATGCAAAGCAGCAGAAATGGAATTGGGCAGGCCATGTAGCGCGGATGAATGACAACCGCTGGACTATAAGAGGCACCGAGTGGATACCTAGGGATGGCTGGCGCAGTGTAGGCAGGCAAATGAAACGATGGAGAGATGACATCACCCGACAAAATGGAAGATGGAAAAGAGCTGCAAAAGACAAAGAAATATGGAAAAGCTTTGGGAGGCTTATATCCACATGTGACATGAACTTGAATTTAATTGAATAGATAATATTTAAATTGAATACCTATGCAGAAAGGCTAATAATCTTTATTAAATAATTAATTTTCGCCTAAGAATTTAAAAAGTGTTAAATTAAAGTAAATATAGTAAATTCATTAAAAGACTTATGTATTTAATTTTTTTTATTTTGTTTTTTAAACCAATCTTGTAAAAAAAAAGAAAAAAAAAAGGATGAATAAAGCTTTTAATAATAATAATAATATAATGATTGTTTGACCCATAAGCATGCTTAAAACCGAAAATGCAACTAAATTCACTCATGCATTTCTGAGAGAATGGTCACACTGGCCACTGTTCAATATTTTTGGTGTAACTCGAAAACTAAGCCGAATTTGACAATTTTACATATAATACTTAATAATACAAAATAAATGTTTCTATTGGAATTGATAGTTTAAAAAATTTTACAAAAAAATTGAAGCAGGAAAAGTTAACAAAAACCAACGTAAAAAAAATAAAAAAATAAAGAATATCTAAAGTTTTTAATAAATTGTGCATAACTTTTTTTGGAGCAAAGATAGGGTCAAGACATGCATCGACAAAATAAAGAAGAGACTAAAGGCTTTAATATGGCATGTTCAAAATTTAATATTTGTTCAAAGTTGACAAAAATATTCTCATTCAAACCTCATCATTTCTAGTAATTTTTCGCAGTTTTGGCCCGAAAGTCCCTTTTTCGGAACAATATGGCAAATTTCACTTTCGTAAAAATGTTCGAAATCAAAATTTTGATATAATATGACATTACAGCTATAGAGAATTTTAAAAAGTATGTAAGTTCCCAATTTCGTTTTTCGGCTGTTTTTAAATGCCTTCAGACCTTTAGACCGAACGGCTGGTTGGATTAAAAAAAGATTTGGTACCAGATGCCAGGAACGTTAAATTTGTCATAAAGTACCAAAAAATAGGCTTTCAGACAAAAACTGCGAAAAATTTTAAGAAATGATAAAGTTTGAATGGCTATATCTCTGTCAATTTTCAAATAATATAGCTTTTTTAACATGTCTTATTAAGGCCTTAGGACTCTAGTTTACTTTGTTCATGCATGTCTTGAGCGTATCTTTGCTCCGAAAAAAGCTTTGCGCAATTTAGATAAAAATTAAAAATTCTTTGATTTTTCGATTTTTTTTATGTTGGTTTTTGTTAACTTTTCCCGCATTCATTTTTTTTTAATTATCCAAACTATCCATTTCGATAGAAAATTAAATTTTGAGCAAAAAGTTTTAGATGTAAAATTGTCAAATTCGGCTTAGTTTTCGAGTTATACCAAGTCTGCCAGTGTGACCATTCTCTCAGAAACGCATGGGTGAATTTAGTAGCATTTTCGGTTTTAAGCATACTTATGGGCCAAACAAGCATATACAATAATAAAAACCCTTGCACGTAATTGTTCCTTTATAAAAGGTCTATTCAATAGGCTAATAGACAACAATGTAATTTTAACAATGTAATTGTTTACATGGCTGATAAATCTTGTGGTATCTATGATTTTTAGCTTAAACATAATACCAGTTTGTTAGCCATGTAAAAAAAGTAAAAATATAATAGTCTAAGAGCCCACAGCAGATTTTGGCTGCGAGTGATAGCAAAAAAAGAAGTATAGCTGTCGAAAGCTACATTAAAGGCGATTTTTTGAATATTAACGGAGCTTTCGACGCTTATACTTCTTTTTTTGCTATCACTCACACCCAAAATCTGATGTGGCCTCTCGGTCTATAATGAACTTAAATAGAGAGACCTATCAAAAGACAGATGTATATTATTTTCTTTGTATGTTATAGGTGATTCCTTCAATGTAGATGCCAGTTCTTACCACTTATGCACGTAATATAATTCTTCGTCCTTGGCTTTCCTTAAAGTTTTATCCAGCTGATGAGAAATCGTGGACATTCACTAACAAAGAAAATATTACATTGTTGAAATACACCACCATGAAAAACTAACAAAATCATTCTTGAACGCTCACGCCCATGTTTAGACAAATTTGCTCATTCTCCTTTGTGAGGATAAAAAGTCGTATGGATAATAATTTAATAATAATTCATTTTATTATAGCCGTTTTCCTTTGGAGGTGGCGAAGTACTTACGAGTAGATGAAAACCCTAATCTAGTACTACCAACTGCACATGCTCTCATGCGCGAGTAGATACATTTTACATGGGAAAGCAGTTTGATGAGTTCCATTGAAAAAAGCTGGCAAAGTACTCGCAAGTACTTTGCCACCTCCAAAGGAAAAGGCCTTATATATCCACAGGAAGTCACCAATCAAGATTATTATTATTATTTATTTTAGAGCATAAGTTTTTTTGAATAACTTCAAATCGATGACCCCTGGCTACTTTATCTTACCATCTTATCATCTTTCATATAAACAGTAAAAATAAAGAACGATCGATTTTTTTTGTATTATATATATTATGTATATCTTAACGTTTGAATTAATTATAATAAAGTTTTTTTGTGTTCCAAAATCGTATTGTCAATACTTACTTATTTTGAGTCAGTGGTAAGTACTGCAATAGAACCAAGAACTAAAACAAATTTTAATCTTTTGCAACTTGATGACACCTCTGATAATAGAACATTTTTAATAGAGTGGATAAAGTCTCTAATTTCGGTGTATAATGATAAATTTACTTCAGAAGATATTGCACGAATTAATGATGCATTTGAAAGACATTTTAAATTTTGAAAAGAAGACAAGTCCTTGAGAAACCTTGTACCGTTTTTAGGACTTGCAGGTCCTGATACTCTAGCTGGGGCAATCTATGTGGCATGATGATGGTTCTCATGCTACAATAATTGATAATAAAGAAAATTTGCTAGATTTTTCACGAGCAAGAGTATTTGGTTTTGAGATGGATAGCTTGCTCAAAGATCCTGTTGCCCTTGGACCAGTATTGATTTATTTATTTCATAGGATTAGTAGTTCTACTACTACTCTGATGAAGTTGAGTCAGAGCATACCTCAGACAACACTAGTACAATTAAGTCTCACCATAATGTTGGTGGGTTTCCAGAAAAGATGAACCTGGGGCCTATTTCTGCGCTACTACATCAATTACATCAACTACATTTAACAACTTCATCCTACAACTACACCAGTTCCATTCGTAATTTATTAAACTTTTGTATCTATTATTTCATAACTCCAGTTGTATGTTTGAATCAGACAATTATAAATGATGTAGCTTAAGGATTTTAATGTGCGATGTAGTTGATGTAATTGATGTAGCTCTGTTGTAGTAGCGCTGAAATAGGCCCCTGAACTAGTAGAGCCTTTACGCTACCTCTTTAAAGATGAGGTTTTGCTACTTGGAAAAGAAATTGGGCTTTCAGACGAGATAATATTTCAACATCCATTTCCTGGACCCGGACTTGCAGTGAGGATTATAAGTGAAGTCGATGAAGAAAAGGTGCGAATATTGCAAGAAGTAGATGATATATACATATATTAATACGATGAAAAATTACGATCTATATGATAAGATACGGCAAGCTTTTGCTATATTATTACCAAATAAAACTGGGAGATGGTCGTATATACGGATATGTTTGTGCTTTAAGGGCTTTAACATCGTCCGATGGTATGACGGTTAAAGGGGAGTGACTGAATATAATTCAAGTTAAAAGTTCAAATGAGCGGAACGCAATATGGAGTTGAGTCATTTGAGCTAGTTTCAATTTTTGTTCGTGACTTGCGTCATGGGAAAAAATGCAAAATTGTTATTTGAATATTGGTGTACTTTAGCTGCTTCCGCTAAAATAATGCTTTATCAAAGATGAATGAAAGTATTTGAAAGATTGAAAAAGAGTTTTGAAAGAAAAATTTTCATACTTCATAATGACCATAGAAATTTATTCGAAAAAATTACCTCGAGAAATAATATAACGCAAAAATTTTCCTAAAAAATGGCTTTTTTAATTTTAGATTCGAGTATCTCAAAAACGTGAAGTGATAGAGCAATTCTGAGCATGAAATAACACCAGAAAAGTATATTTTGGTTCATTTTCAAACTCAATTTCAAATTTTGTCATACAGTGTAATTAATAAGTAGTAAGTGTTTTCGAGTGGCTTTTCGGACCAGTAAAAACACGTCCATTTTCTTTAAACTTTAAATGGAGTTTGTTGGGAATTGTGTATGCTAGTTTTCGAGCCATAAGTGAGAAACTCCCAAAAAATGCATTTTTTTTGCTTTTGTTTTCAATTGCAAACCTCAGATTCGAATTCAGCACCACCGAAAACATAAGGTAGGAAAAATATTAAAAATTATTCGCTAAAAAGTAGTTTTCACACACCCAAAAATTCCATTAGGTATAAATAAAAAACTCAAAATCTTATTAAGTTCAAACATTCAATTTTTTTTTTAATTCTAGCTTTTTGATATAGAGATACATAAAATTAGCATATACCAGGGTGTCCCGTAATGAGTGGATAATACTGCAACTGGTGATAGCAAGCCTTATGACTGCTCAGAAAAAAATACACTAGTCAACAATATTAAAGGAACAAATTTTTTTTCAATTTTTGTTAGCGTTTTTTGAAGAGCTGTATCTTTGTGACGAGTGGTCGTATTGAGTTGAAATAAAAAGCATTTTACAGCTTTACGTTTTGTTTAGAGATTTGTTTGCAAACAAATTTTTTTTGAAGTACCGTTATTGCAAAAAATGAGACGAGACAACAAAATTATTTTGTTTTTATTTTTTTTGAAGGTCCTCATTTCTATGGATAATTTTTTTTGAGTCAATTAAATGTCATGATCAGATACCTTACGTCCAAAAAGTTAGCTCACCAACAAAGGCATAAATAATTAAAAATTTTATTAGAATTTTATGCTCTTTTTGTGCTATTTTTGTGTTGTTTTCGCGATTTTTGTGCTGCAATATATTTGTATGTATGCAATGTTGTGTCACCTTAAATTTAAGCTGGCACAACTTTGTCAATTATTAACCGATTTTAATAAGAGTGGTGTCATAATTTTGTGCTCTTTGTGTGTTATTTATCTGCATTTAAAAAAATTGATTCTAAGGTTTATTTTTCTTTTTATGCAATTCTGTGTCACCTTGAATTAAAGGTAGCATAACTTTCTCAATTACTAACTAATTTCAATCAAACCGGTTTCATAATTTTGTGCTCTTTGTGTGTTATATATCTGCATTTAAAAAAAATTGATTCAAATATTTAATTTTTTTTGTATGCAATGTTGTACCACCAGTACGCCCGTAAGACGATTTTTCCAATGACAAACTTTTTTGTTGTTGTTGTTGTAATACACTGACTTTCCGCAACAAAAAACAAAAATCACACTGGAAAAATCAGGTCGTGTAAATGCCGACTTTTTTTCTTTCCAAATAAAGGCAAAACCGCACTCGACGGAACTGCTCTTCAACGGAACAGAACTTCACAATATTTTTTGTATGAAATTGTATTTCACTAAGCGACAACTGAACTTCACGGGACAGGCACAGCACCATGCAGCAAACTTGATAATCTGACCAACTATGCCGCGGACTGAAGTTCCGTTCAGTTTCGTTGTCGAAAAAAATATTTTGAAGTTCTGTTCCGCTGAAGTGCAGTTCCGTCGAGTGCGGTCTTACCTTTATAGCTCTATTCTGGCGTTGTGAGGGCTCACAGGTCAAAAGCTCTTGTGAGGTTTTCCTTGCATTTACACGACCTGATTTTTCCAGTGCGATTTTTGTTTTTTGTTGGGGAAAGTCAATGTATTACAACAACAACAACAAAAAAGTTTGTCATTGGCAAAATCGTCTTACGGGCGTACTGGGGCCTATAACACAGAACAACAAGTCAACTAGTCAACAATTACTTGTTCAACTATATTAGTTCAACAAGTGAAAATCATTTCTGTATCTCAATGAGAACCGTAACAGTTGTCAAGTAAAAAAATTTCCCTCGACTTGTTGAGCCAGTTTCTTACACGATGAGTCGTTAAGTTTCAGAAAAAAAAACATTTTATCTTAATCGGCGCTTTGCTTTTATTATTGGGTAAACGTTATTTCGTCGCTTCAAAAGCAAAGTGACATTTAAAGTTTTTCTTTATTTAAAAATTAATTTGTATGAAGTTTTTAAATGAAAATTTATTAGTTTTTTTGTTTATTTTAAATCGTATATTAATGTTATTAAAAAGCTGTTTTTTAAGAAAAAGTTTAAGGCTTGTGTCATTTTGCATCAAAAAAGCTACAAGTTTAGAAACCAAAAATGAAAATTTGTTTAAAAAAAAGTGCTGTTTTGCTTTAAACTAAAACGCCAGTTAAAGTGCCTCTACACTATCCCACAGAGTATTAACACATGTCAGAATAAAGTGGGAAAGAATTTCATACGACTGCCAAATTTGTGTGATGAAAATGATTTTCATATTTTGCTTCCACACTTGCATCAAAACAAATCAGTTTCACCATAACCTCAAACGCCCAAGTGGGATAGAATGTGTGATGGTTTTAGAACCAATCCTAAATATTTTCAGGTATAAACACATGTCAAATCGTGTCGGATGCGCTGTCAATTTGTGTGTGATGAAATTTCACATTTTGTTTCCACACTATTATACATGATTTCTTCCCACTTTTTTGACAAGTGTTAATACTCAGTGGGATAGTGTGGAATGGCTATTATAGCTATCATTGAAACACATTATTGAAATGGTTGATTTTCAGACATTTAGAAAGCAAAATCATTTATAATTTTGATGGACAAATAAAGCTCAAGACTTAATCGATATTTTTAGCCAAATCAAATTTCAAATAGGCCCAACTTTCCACATAAAATAACTTTTAATATTGCAATGAGTAGTTCAATCATTTAAATATGAAAAGCCATTTTACGTGTAAAGTTGAGCCTATTTGAAATGTATTGTTGTCTAGAAATATCTATTAATTAAGTCTTAGGCTTTATTCTTTTGCATTGATACAACTCTTACTTCTTGTTAGAGTAACCAATAGCTTCTTAATGAGACGAGACAACAATTGAGAAGCAAAGCCCTCTCTCGAGCAACTAAACTGTCCCTGTATAAGACGCTTATCATCCCGGTCCTGATGTATGGTGCAGAGGCATGGACACTGCTAACAGTGGATGAGAACGCGTTAGGCTGTTTTGAGAGGAAAATTCTCCGGGTGATTTTTGGTCCCGTCTGCATAGATGGGGAATGGAGAAGAAGATACAACAACGAACTGTATGGGCTGTACAGCGACACCGACCTAGCCACAAAAGTGAAAAGCCAACGACTGAGATGGCTGGGTCATCTAGAGCGAATGGACACCAATGCTCCGGCCCGGAAAGTCTTTGAATCCAACCCCGTGGGACAACGCAGTAGAGGTGGACAGCGTAAAAGGTGGCGCACGCAAGTGGAAGAGGACCTCAACCAACTTGGCGTGCGAAACTGGAGACAGCTAGCTAGAAACCGAGCCGGCTGGAAGAAGCTTGTTGGTTGAGGCCCTGGTCCACCCCGGACTGTAGCGCCACCTTAAGTAAGTAAGTAAGTAAGTAATAGCTTCTTAATGCAAAACTGATTAATAGGCAATCTAAAAAGTGAAGTAAAATCAAATTATTTGAAAAGTGACACTTCTTCAAGTAATCAAAAGAAATTCGCAGTTTTTCTTGATCAAATTTTTGCAGTAAAAAGACACAAAACAAAAAGTGTCACTTTTCGAGGAAATTCCTACCTATCATATACTTTTTCCAACGACTGACACAAAACTGTAGAAATGTCATTCTGCTGGGAAAAAAATCAGGCATGTTACCGAAACTGCAAAATGACGCTAACCTTCTTAGCTGTCAGTATAAGGGATAAAGTTATGCCGGTTTGACAGAATAAAAGTATTTTTTTTACGGTAATTTCTGTAAACATACTTAACTTAAAACATCAAAATTTTGACTATGTTTGCTTATGAAATGATGATTTATTGGAGGGACTTTCAGAAATGTTATCAACATTTAAGGCACCACACCCGGAAAACACATGTGGCTCTATTTCAAAAACAATTTTTTCTCTGAATATGTTTGTCTATTTTTGATTCTCATTATCATTGTTCGATTCAGAATAGAAATTAAAACATTTTGTAATCAAATAATTATACCAATAAATACATTTTTAGCAATCTTCCCGATTCCATCACTTGATAAACACTACTGCAAGTGTTTATTTCTAATTTGTTGACTTCGAACAAGGCCGCAACCGTCCGTCAGTCGCAATTTATCAATTATTCAACAAGTTTATTCTCTATTCGTTGAACTCTTGTTGTTTCCAGTTACAGAAACGATGGATTTATGAAATTTCCCACTTGTTGAAAGAACCCAAAACAATTATTTAAGTTCTCCTAGACTTGTCGTTTCGTGTTACACACATTTAAAAAGTTGTTGAATTTTACTTGTTCAACAAGCACTTTATGTATTGTGTTATAAGCCCCTGGTGGTACAACATTGCATACAAAAAAAATTGAATATTTTAATCAAATTTTTTTAAATGCAGATATATAACACACAAAGAGCACAAAATTATGAAACCGGTTTGATTGAAATTAGTTAGTAATTGAGAAAGTTGTGCTACCTTTAATTCAAGGTGACACAGAATTGCATAAAAAGAAAAATAAACCTTAGAATCAATTTTTTTTTAAATGCAGATAAATAACACACAAAGAGCACAAAATTATGACACCACTCTTATTAAAATCGGTTAATAATTGACAAAGTTATGCCAGCTTAAATTTAAGGTGACACAACATTGCATACAAAAAAATATATTGCAGCACAAAAATCGCGAAAACAACACAAAAATAGCACAAAAAGAGCATACAATTCTAATAAAATTTTTAATTATTTATGCCTATGTTGGTGAGCTAACTTTTTGGACGTAGATACCTTGTTTATTCAGCTTCAATTCAGTTTTTTTGTTGTTGTCGTACGATTTTTTTTTGACATGGTTTATCTGACTTTGAATGAAAAAAGATACTTTTAGCCTTGATTACCAATATCTCAGCAAGTAATGACGTTATAAAAATTTCAAAGACAGTTTTGGAAATTTGAAAAAGCGTTTTACAAGATTTTTTATGATTTTGTAGAAATTATTTTTTTTTACCGTTCACCGTTAGTTTAAAAAAAGTACTAAAAACCGACGTTTTGTGGTCTTTTCGTAAATCTTTTTTTTTCGTTGCAAATATTGATTGCATGGCTTGCAATTGAATGCAAATTTATAGACTTTTAAATCATCAATATTCTTGTAAATTTTCAAATTGATTCATCGAACCGTTTTTTCCTCACCAAAACTTCAAAGTCTTACAAGCCAGGTAAAGGAACAAATTGTGGTGTTCCTAAACAATGCGAAGTTGTCATCAAAATGACAAGAAAACCGCAATTCCAGTGGATTTTTTTTACAGTTTTGCATTAGTTAGATACTTTTTTGAATTGAAATGAAATAAAAAGTACATTAAACAAAAAAATAAAAAAATTAATTTAAAAAAAATTTCAAACAAAAAAACTTGATTTTTTATATTTTTTTTTTTTTTTGAAAAATGTAATTTTGTTTTTCATTTCCATTCAAAAAGTATCTAACTAATGCAAAACTGTGAAAAAAATCCACTGGAATTGCGGTTTTCTTGTCATTTTGATGACAACTTTGCATTGTTTAGGAACACCACAATTTGTTCCTTTACCTGGCTTGTAAGACTTTGAAGTTTTGGTGAGGAAAAACGGTTCGATGAATCAATTTGAAAATTTACAAGAATATTGATGATTTAAAAGTCTATAAATTTGCATTCAATCGCAAGCCATGCAATCAATATTTGCAACGAAAAAAAAAGATTTACGAAAAGACCACAAAACGTCGGTTTTTAGTACTTTTTTTAAACTAACGGTGAACGGTAAAAAAAAATAATTTCTACAAAATCATAAAAAAAATCTTGTATAACGCTTTTTCAAATTTCCAAAACTGTCTTTGAAATTTTTATAACGTCATTACTTGCTGAGATATTGGTAATCAAGGCTAAAAGTATCTTTTTTCATTCAAAGTCAGATAAACCATGTCAAAAAAAATCGTACGACAACAACAAAAAAACTGAATTGAAGCTGAATAAACAAGGTATCTGATCATGACATTAAATTGACTCAAAAAAAATTATCCATAGAAATGAGGACCTTCAAAAAAAATAATTTAGTTGTCTCGTCTCATTTTTTGCAATAACGCAATAACGGTACTTCAAAAAAATTTGTTTGCAAACAAATCTCGAAACAAAAAACATAAAGCTGTAAAATGCTTTTTATTTCAACTCAATACGACCACTCGTCACAAAGATACAGCTCTTCAAAAAACGCTAACAAAAATTGAAAAAAAATTTGTTCCTTTACTATTGTTGACTAGTGTATTTTTCTTGTGGTCTCCATGGTATAATTTATTTTCGAAAATGTTAAAAAATTCAGGGTCTCCTAAAATACCTAATTACAACGGCCACCCATAAAGGATTCTTATTATTGTTGTATTTTTATAATATTCTTGAATAACCGTTTTAAATGATGGGCAGTAAATTTTTACACCAGCTAATGCAGTTTTTGTGTTATAATTTTTTAAAATTATTTTTTTTGTTCAAAATTAATTCAATATTTTTTTCACCAAAGTTTGAAAAAAAAATAAAGGGAAAAAATGTATGAGAACATAAGTGGCAAATTTGATCAAAATTGGCCTGTTTAATGTACTTTCCAAAATGGTATAACACATGTTTGTGT